>CM055117.1:322796237-324025403 GCA_029206835.1 Rana muscosa
CCGCCAATACCAGGCACAGTGTTTGGTATGAATCTTGAGGGGGAACTCCACGCCAAATTTTAAATAAAACGCCATGGGTTCCCCCTCCAGGAGTATACTAGGCCCTTCGGCCTGGTATGGATTTAAAGGGGAACCCCTACGCCTAAAAAAAAACAAAAAAAAAAAACGTGGGGGGGTCCCCCCAAAATCCATACCCGGCCGGTCAGGAAAGGGGGTGGGGACGAGCGAGTGCGCCCCCCCTCCTGAACCGTACCAGGCCGCATGCCCTCAACATGGGGGGGTGGGGGCAGGGGGGCGCCCCCACACCCCAAAGCAGCCTGTCCCCATGTTGAGGACAAGGGCCTCTTCCCGACAACCCTGGCCGTTGGTTGTCAGGGGCGGGGGGCTTATCGGAATCCGGGAGCCCCCAGATCCCGGCCCCCCTCTCTATGTTAATGAGTATGGGGTACATCGTACCCCTACCCATTCACCTGGGGGGGGGGGAATGTCAAGAAAAAAACCACACTAGACAGGTTTTTAAAGTCATTTTATTAGGCAGCTCCGTGGGTCTTCTTCCGACTTCAGGGGTCTTCTTCCGACTCTCGGGCCTCTTCTCCGTGCTCTCCGGTGCCTTCTCCGCGCTCTCCGGTGCTTTCTGCCGGGCACCTCCACTATCTTCTGCCAGCTCTTTTGCTAGCGGTGGCCCGGTCTTCCCAGTCTTCTTCCCTCTTCTCTTGTCCCGATGTTGACACGCCGCTCTCTCCCGCTGTAATGCCACGTGCGCGGCGCGCAACAACTTATATAGGCATGGGGCGTGGTCACCGGGTGATGTCACCCGGTGACCCCGTCCCCTTATGACGTCACAGTCCAGGGGCATTATGGGACAGTGACGACATAAGGGGCGGGGTCCCCGGGTGACATCACCCGGTGACCACACCCCATGCCTATATAAGTCGTTGCGCGCCGCGCACGTGCCATTACAGCGGGAGAGAGCGGCGTGTCAACATCGGGACAAGAGAAGAGGTAAGAAGACGACGGGGAAGACCAGGCCACCTCTATCAAAAGAGCTGGCAGAAGATAGCGGAGGTGCGCGGGAGAAGAGGCCGGAGAGTCGGAAGAAGACCCCCGGAGCTGCCTAATAAATTACTTTAAAAACCTGTCTAGTGTGTGTGTTTTTTTTTTTTTTCTTAAATGTTTTTTTTCCCCCTAGCGAATGGGTAGGGGTACAATGTCCCCCATACTCATTCACATAGGGTGGGGGGCCGGGATCTGGGGGCCCCCTTATTAAAGGGGGCTCCCGGATTCCGATAAGCCCCCCGCCCGCATACCCCGACAACCAACGGCCAGGGTTGTCGGGAAGAGGCCCTTGTCCTCATTAACATGGGGACAGGGTGCTTTGGGGTGGGGGGGCTGCAGGGTGCCCCCCCCCTGCCCCAAAGCCACCCACCCCCCCCATGTTGAGGGCATGCGCCCTGGTACGGTTCAGGAGGGGGGGGCGCTCACTTGTCCCCACCCCCTTTCCTGACCGACCGGGCTGCATGCTCGGATAAGGGTCTGGTATGGATTTTGGGGGGACCCCCACGCCGGTTTTTCGGCATAGGGGGTTCCCCTTAACCACTTCAATACAGGGCTTTTATACACCCTTCCTTACCAGACCAATTTGTAGCTTTCAGCGCTCTCACACTTTGAATGACAATTACTCAGTCATGCTACACTGTACCCAAACCAAATTTTTATCATTTTTTTTCTCACAAACAGAGCTTTCTTTTGGTGGTATTTAATCACCGCTAGGTTTTTTATTTTTTGCAATATAAGCGAAAAAAGTTAGATTTTTTAAAAAAAAAACACTTTTTTTTTTGTTTTTATTGTAAAATTTTGCAAATAAGTAATTTTTCTTCATAAAATTGGGCCAAAATGTATACTGCTACATATCTTTAGTAAAAATAACCAAAAAAGTGTATATTATTTGGTCTCTGTGAAAGTTATAGAGTCTACAAGCTATGGTGCAAATCATTGAAAAATTATCACATCTGATCACACCTGATGTACTGAAGGCCTATTTCATTTCTTGAGACCCTAACAAGCCAGGAAAGTACAAATACCCCCCAAATTACCCCTTTTTGGAAAGCGGACATTCCAATGTATTTAGTAAGAGTCATTGTGAGTTTTTTGAAGTTGTACTTTTTTCCCACAATTCTTGGGAAATTTTTTAAATTTTTTTACATTTTTTATTTTTTTGCACAAAATTGTCATAATAAGTTATTTCTCTCACACCGCACATGCATACTTGCAATGAAACCCCAAAATACATTCTGCTACTCCTCCTGAGTATGGCGATACCAAATGTGTGAGACTTTTACAGAGGCACAACATTGAAATAGCACCTTCAGGCATTCTAGGAGCATAAATTACACATCTCATTTCTCAACCACCTATTACAGTTTTGAAGACCCTGGAGCACCAGGACAATTGAAACTCCCATAAAATGACCCCATTTTGGAAAGCTAACACCCCAACGTATAATCTATGAGGCATAATGAGTCTTTTGAACGGTTCATTTTTTTCCAGAAGTTTTTGGAATATGTGGGAAAAAAATGAAAACGCATTTTTTTTATACAAAGTTGTCCATTTATAAGATATTACCAACACATAGCATGTACATAGCAAAAGTGACACCCCAAAATACGTTCTGCTACTCCTCCTGAGTATGGCGATAACAAATGTGTGAGACTTTTACACAGCCTGGCCAAATACAGAGGCCTAACATCTAAGTAGCACCGTCATGTGTTCTAGGAGCATAAATTACACACATAAATTCCTGACAACCTATCACATTGTTGAAGGCCCTTCATATTTCTAAAACATAGCATGTACTGTACATGCCAATTATAAACCAAAATACATTCTTCTGAGAAAAAGGGTAAAGAAAAGATTACCTGCGGTTTTAGTAGTGCAGTGGTCCAAAGAGGAGAGCATCGGTCCAGGCAGCAGGCAGGAACGTATCCAGCGACAGCAAAACAGGCAGCAGGCAGGAATAGTCAGTACAGGTAGAGATGTCAGCACAGCCAAAGCATTGGTCCAGATAGCAGGCAGAGATGTGGTCAGCAGTAGCAAAAGGAACAAAGGATCGTCCATGCAGCAGGCAGGAATACTGTCCATAGTTAGTACATGCAGCAGGCAGAGGTATGGTCAGCACAGCCAGAGTATTTGTCCAGGGAGCAGGCAGGACCATCAAGCTTAGGGCAACGGTCAGGAAAGAATGGGGACAGGGGTAGAGGCTTCTCCCACCCAAATCGCTTTGAAGCCTCCGGACAACCAGACCCTGTTCTGGGAACACAGAAAACCAAAAACTGGTTTTCTGAACTCAGAACACTATTCTGGAGCCCCTCACATATGTGAGACCCCTGTGTAGCAGGGTGAAAGATCAGTCCAAGGGGGCAGGCAAAAACATGGTCAACAGGCCGAGGTCAGTGCAGGTAAAAGGCAGAAATAAACGGTAGGCAGAGGCATAATCCATACAGTCCAGGGTCAGTTCACGTGAAAGGCAGAAACATGGCGGATAAACAATGCAGACGGTAGGCAGAGACATAGTCGAGAAACAGGCCAGGGTCAGTTCACATGGAAGACAATGATATGGTTGGTTGAGGCAGGGAAATATTCAGGACATATTGAAAACGGGGAAATGGCAGTATTAGAAATATGGGCTAATAGTTTTCGAGAGTGTGATATCGCTTGAAGCATTTTCCGATGCAAAGGCCAGGTTGGGAGGGACAGTCGGGACAATGGAAGCTGGTGTCTTTCCTAATTCCTCTTCTGGTGCACACCCGACATTTTTTTTGGCGTCGTCTTCCGGATCGTGATGGTGGAATATGGTCTGAAAAATGGCGCTCATGTAGTCTGCTGACACAATCTGAGTGAATGCTTTCTGGGGGGGATGTTTGTTGGTAGATCAGGGCAGTGACAATGTCTTCAATAAATCTCATGAAGGTGGTGGGTCTATGTGTGGATTTTTGGTAGACTATGAAAGAATTTAACAGGGCCAAATGAAAAAAGTAAATTGCGATTTTTTTTTTTTTATACCAGAAGAGGGATTTTCGGGTTGAAAGATAGGGCTGCAACATTTGATCATTTAAATCCACACCCCCCATGAATTTATTGTACTCATTGATGCAGGAAGGCTTTCGAACGGTACTGCGTCTTCTGTGAAGTTCCACCGAGGTGTCATCGTGGATGGTGGACATGATGTACACATCTTTCCTATCCCTCCACTTCACAGCCAACACTTCCTCGTTCCTCAAGCTTGCCGATTCCCCCTTTTGAATGGTTGTGGTGACAAGACGCTGTGGGAAGCCCTTTCTGTTTATTCTTGTTGTACCACACGCCAGAGTTTTTTTTAGGTAGAGGTGGCGGAGAAGGGGCAGGCTGGTATAATAGTTGTCCATATAAATATGATACCCCTTTTGGAGGAGTGGAAATACCAACTCCCAAACAATTTTTCCACTTATTCCCATGTACGATGGACACTCAGGGGGCTCGAGCTGGGAATCTTTGCCTTCGTACATGCGGAATGAGTGCACATAACCAGTGGCGCTTTCACAGAGCTTGTTGAGCTTCAAGCCGTAACTCGCCCGCTTACTGGGGATATATTGCTTGATTCCCAGCCGGCCTGTGAAATGCACCAGGGATTCGTCCACAGAAATGTTTTGGTCAGGGACATAAAGTTCGGCAAACTTCTTGGAAAAAAAATTAATTAGGGGGCGAATTTTATATAATTTGTCAAAGTTTGGGTGATCTCGGGGGGGGCACTGTGAGTTGTCACTGAAATGCAGGAACCGCATTATAAGTTCGTATCGGGACCTGGACATGGCCGATGTAAAAATTGGCATATGGTGGATGGGTTTCTTCGACCAAATACCTATTCATTTCATTTTTTTTTGTAAGCCCCGTGTTAAACTTTAGGCCTAAAAACAATCTAAGCTCCACCACTGTTAGGGGTCTCCATTCAAAAGGGCGGGCATAGCTGGAGCTGGGGTTATTTTCAATGAATTGTTGAGCAAAAAGATTAGTTTGCTCCACAATGCCTTGAACCAATTCATCAGGGGAAAATAAATTAAAAAAATCAAGTTTGGAAAAACCCTCAGTGTTGACCTGCACACCTGGCTGTGCTGTAAAAGGGGGGATCGTGGCTGACCCTGAGGTAGAAGGCAGCCACAATGGGTTTGCCAAGCCATCTGGAAGCTGGGTTCGGGTCCTACTTCTTTGGCGTGTACTTGCACTGGGCCTTTCCTCCTGGGGTCTAGCAGCGCTTGCACTGGGCCTTTCCTCCTGGGGTCTAGCAGCGCTTGCACTGGACCTCGCCTCCTGGGGTCTACCGCCGTTGGCACTGCTGGTCGCTGCCTGGTGTTCAGACCGTCTTCTTTTTGGACGGACTGTGTCCTCCTCTAATTCGGATCCGGATGTGCTGCCTTCGGGGGGTTCATATTCCGAACCAGAATCGGAATCAGAACTGAGCGGTGAGAGCTCCCCGTTGCTCTCATCGGTCAGACTGAGTATTTGATATGCTTCTTCTGGGGTGTACACCTTTCTGGACATAGTGGGGTACGCTGGTGAGGTGGCAGGTACTCTGGTGGCAGGTTCTCTGGTGAGGTGGCGGGTACTCTAATGGACAGGTACTCCTGATGGATTGGTGGTGGGTACTCTGGTGAGGTGGCGGGTACTCTGGTGAGGTGGTGGGTACTCCTGATGGACAGGTACTCCTGATGGACTGGTGGCGGGTACTCCTGGTGAGGTGGCTGGTACACCTGATGGACAGGTACTCCTGATGGACAGGTACTTCTGATGGACTGGTGGCGGGTACTCTGAGGTGGCGGGTACTCAGGTGAGGTGGCGGGTACTCCTGATGGACAGGTACTCCTGATGGACTGGTGGTGGGTACTCCTGATGGACAGGTACTCCTGATGGACAGGTACTCCTGATGGACTGGTGGCGGGTACTCTGAGGTGGCGGGTACTCAGGTGAGGTGGCGGGTACTCCTGATGGACTGGTGGCGGGTACTCAGGTGAGGTGGCGGGTACTCAGGTGAGGTGGCGGGTACTCCTGATGGACAGGTACTCCTGATGGACAGGTACTCCTGATGGACTGGTGGCGGGTACTCTGAGGTGGCGGGTACTCAGGTGAGGTGGCGGGTACTCCTGATGGACAGGTACTCCTGATGGACAGGTGGGTGGCGGGTGATCTGGTGGCAGGTACTAGATGACAGGTACTCTTTATTTAGGGGCGGCAATCTGGGGACAGTAGTACATATGTATATGTGTATAACATATGTGTAACTCACTGTTAGCTGATCTCCTCCTCACAGGTGTGTGAAGAGGAGAACCAGGCAACAGTGAGTTACACACAATTGTGTGTTTTGTTTACATTTAGTGACCTGCTGTGATTGGACACAGCCGGTCACGTGGTAAAGAGCCAATTTCATTGGCTCTTTACCCTGATCGAGGCTGGGCTGTATCCAAGGGAAAAACCTCAGCCCCGATCGCGCGGGCGCCGTGCACGCCGCTGCGCAGCTCTGCATCATCAATTCCGGTAAGTTTATACCGGAATCTCCGCCGCCCGCCGCCACATTACTTGAATCGGTGTGTCCAGAGGGACACACCGGATCCCAGATCGCCGCGCGGCGCGCCCCCGGGGGCGGGCGCCGTGCACGCCGCTGCTGCAGCTCTGCATATGGGAGCCGGTAAGCCGCTCCGCTGCCCGCCGCACAGAAAGCTCCGCTGCCCGCGCTGCTGCTCCGCCGCCACTCATTTACCCCCTAAGGAACACAACGGTACCTGGGAGAGCCGGCGAAGCACTGGATGGCGGCGGGAGGGGGGGTGCCCCCTCCCGCCGCCTATAAGCACGATCAAGCGGCGGAACCGCCGCTATGATCGTTCTTATGGTGCAGAGAATCGCTGGCAGAACAAAAGGATATCTGAATGATGCCTCTAGCTGCAGGCATCATTCAGATATTCCCCTACAAAGCAGAGGACGTCATATGACGTCCACCCAGGATGGGAGATCCCATCTGTGGACGTCATATTACTATGGCTGGGTAGGGAAGTGGTTAAAATCCATACCAAACCCAAGGGCCTGGTATGCTCTTGGAGGGGGAACCCATGCCGTTTTTTTTATTTAAAATTTGGCGTGGAGTTCCCCCTCAAGATCATCAGAGCACAAGTCGCATACCAAAGTCGGATCATGCAAGACCGCGGTCCGACTTTGATCCGACTTCAATGATGGTCAATGGGCTGAAGTAGGATCAAAGTCGGACCAAAGTAGTACAGGGAGCATTTTCAAAGTCGGAACGGTGTCGGACCAGTTAAGACGGCACCCATAGGGAAACATTGATTTTCACACGTCATGCGACATGAGCATGTCGGAGCGTTTGTCGCACCAGTGTGAACCCGGCCTTAAGCACAAAGGCTAATCATTGTGTAGTCCAAGATAAACACTAGAATTGTGCAGAGGACACTTATCAAATGGATAAAACAAAATGCTTTCTATTGTAGATTTAAATAAACAAATACGATTCATAAGGGTATGCTAAACCAGTGTTTCTCAACTCCAGTCCTCAAGGCGCCTCAACAGGTCGTGTTTTCTTATTCAATTTTCTTTAGCGTTATCTTCAACTATGTAGTGCAAGGGCCTGACTGTATACACATTGAAAGTGATTAGGTTTGACCTCATATTATATGGTTTTGGTAAATCTAAAGGAAAATTGAATAAGAAAATTGTATAATGTATGGCTGGCCGTTTAGGCAGTGAAACTGATCAAATCACCTGCGTAAAATAATGGAAAGCCTGAAAACATGACCTGTTGGGGCCACCTTGAGGACTGGAGTTGAGAAACACTGTGCTAGACCCTCCTCACTCTGACACATTTCACCCAAATGGAGTGTGACCGATCCCTCGTGTTTGACACATAGGGAGATGGGGGCATTCTCCATCCAGCTGGCACACCAGTCCACAGGCAAGCAGAGGAGCATCAGTTTTCCCTCTGAAGGTTTAAGATGACTTCATTGTTATGGTTTACATGCACTATAAGTACAGTGTTTTTTTTTAAAATGGGTTTGCTTTTTATTGAGGCTGCATATTGCATACTCTGCTATTTTTACTGCCGGCTTTACTACCTGAAGCAGGTTTTCAAGAAAGCATCAACGGTTATTTATTTTCCTTCTTTTTTTTTTTTTTTTTTAAACATTTCTGTAGATGGTGTAACATGAATGGATGTCTTTTTGTGACCGCTTTTAAAAAATTGCTTGCAGCATTAAATGAAATCAGGGACCTAAATAAACCCTGCAAGTGCTACTTTTTATTTGTTCAGTCTTGTAACAAGAGATGCTCAGAAAATAATGAACCCTTTTTTTTTTTTTTATGTTGGCCTCCAAGGCAAATGGATTAACTGATGGGGGGTTAAATGGCTTTCACAGGAGACAAGACAGTTTGATATTAAACATAAAAATTCAGCATCCTTTCTACCTCTTTGATTATGTGCCATAGGGGATTACATTTCTTAATGGCCATGAGCACAAGAATTAGCAGGGTCTTCTACAAGTTGATTATTTTCTTTAATGGAAGGATTTCTTTTGTAAAGCTGACCTCTTCTGTTTTGTCACGCTGCTTTTAATGGACCGGAATCGGAATGAGGAATGCATTGTCCTTTGCCTTCATTTTGGTTATGAGATTGTGTTTCATTTATTTACATAGCACCTACAGGCATTAAATTTATCTTTCTCTGATAGCAGCACTTTTGGTATATTTTTTGGTTATTGAATATGATATGATGATCACAAGAGCTCAGTGTAGTCAGTACATTTAACAAAGCAGTCGTTCCAAATGTCTTAACATGGATGTATAACTAAAACTTTTTTTTTTTCTGTTTTGGATAAAGTAGGGAAGGGTTAAAACTCCTGCTGATTAGTTTTTTTGCGATCTGTGTACCATTGGGGAAATCTCCAGTCACTTCCTGTGCCAGAGGCACACCAGAAAGGTAGAGCAAATCTCTCAAAGTAAGGGAGTTTACCCCTCTTGGACAATTGTTCTTGGACCAGGCATCCTTTTTGAAGATTTACCCACAGCTCTTCTTCTAGGGCCACCTCTAAAATTCTGGTCGCCAAAACAAATAGACATGTGGAGAATCTCCCAAATGGGGAAACGGACGACAGTAAAAACATAATAGAGGGTCTAACCCTCACCCTTTCCAACACTTAAAAAAAAAAAATTTTTGCCTAGAGATACACTTTAAAGCCATGTTTTTTCAACTCCAGCCCTTAAGGCGCCGCAACAGGCCATGTTTTCAGGATTTCCCTCAGATGAAACAGCTGTGGAAATTACTAAGGCAGTTAAACTGATCAGATCACCTGTGCAAAATAATGGAAAGCCTGAAAACATGACCTGTTGGGGCGCCTTGAGCACTGGAGTTGAGAAATACTGCTTTAACCAGTTCAGATCCGCGCTATAGCCGAAAGACGGCTGCAGTGCGGACCTGAACTGCCGGGTGGACGTCCCCAGGACGTCCTCTTGTTTACTTCCGCAATGCGCGCCCGCGCACATCGTGGAAGAGCTGTGCCCGCTGTGTCAGGCGGGTGCCTGGCGGCCACGATGTCCGCCAGGTGCCCGCGATCAGCGGTCACAGAGCCAGGGACGTGGATCTCTGTGTGTAAACACAGAAATCCACGTCCTGCTAGGGAGAGGAGACTGATGGTGTGTCCCTTGTACATAGGGACAACCATCGGACACCTCCCCCAGTCAGTCCCCTCCCCCCACAGTAAGAATCGCTCAGGAGGGAACATATTTAACCCTTCCCGCCCCCTAGTGGTTAACCCCTTCACTGCCAGGTCACATTTATACAGCAATCAGTGCATTTTTATAGCACTGTTCGCTGTATAAATGTGAATGGTCCCAAAATAGTGTCAAAAGTGTCCGATGTGTCCGCCGCAATATCGCAGTCCTGACAAAAATTGCAGTTCACCGATATTACTAGTGGGAAAAAAATAAAAAATAAAAATGTCATAAATCTATCCCCTATTTTGTAGGCGCTATAACTTTTGCGCAAACCAATCAATAATTGCTTATTGCGATTTTTTTTTTTTTTTTTATTGATTTTTTTTTACCAAAAATATGTAGGAGAATACGTATCGGACTAAACTAAAAGAAAAAAAAAATTGGGATATTTATTATAGCAAAAAGTAAAAAATATTGTGTTTTTTTTTTTTTTTTTTTATTGTCGCTCTTTTTTTGTTTATAGCGCAAAAAATAAAAACCGCAGAGGTGATCAGATACCACCAAAAGAAAGCTCTATTTGTGGGAAAAAAATGATAAAAATGTCATTTGGGTGCAGTGTTGTATGACTGCGCAATTGTCATTCAAAGTGCGTCAGCGCTGAAAATTGGTCTGGGCAGGAGGGGGGTTTAAGTGCCCAGTAAGGAAGTGGTTAAAGGCTAAGTTCACCTTTGTTCACTTTTTTTTTAATCTAAATTCCAGCCCCCCTATGTACCAAAAATATCAAAGCTTTCCATTAAATCTACAGTCACTTACTTCACTTGTCCTCCATGTTTACAAACATCCATTGCTTCTGCCTTACTTCCTGGTCAGGCTTTAGTTCATGACACAGGAAGGAGTTTACCAGCTGACCTCATTAGCACACATTCTGCATCATCCACCCTCCCTCCTACCACCCACTCCCAGGTGTATGTTTTTTTAAATGAAATGCTATCAATCAGTGATCTAACATTCTCACTAAATACACAATATACAATCAGATTGCATAGTGTATGGCCACCTTTTATACAAGTACATAGGAGTGAGTGAACAGAAACACTCAACTGTCAAGCCACACTCATCGCACATAGAGCAGCCCATCCACCTGAATGGGCTGTCCTACACACAACAATCGCCCCAAAGAAGCTTCAGAACTTTTTTTTTAGAGCGCAGCTTGGTGCGTTTTTTACTGGGATTTTTGGTGCAGCGCATTTCTGAAATGCTAGTAAACGCACAGATGTGAATGGAGCCTCATTCTTCTTGTGTTACCGCACCAATTTCACTTTCAGGCCCCATTCACGTCTAGCATAGTGGGAGTGCACATTTTGTGGCTCGTTTTTTTCCTTTGACACGCATAGGGTAGCCTGTTGATTTCAGTGGGCTGCACTACATGTGGCTTGTGGGACATTTTGGCATTTTGTGGGTTGCATGTTTTTTACTGTGCGTTTTGCAGCATTAGCCACCTGTTTTTTCACATGGCAAAATGTGTGTTTGGTGTGCCGTTACCAATTAATGGCACTGAAAGCGCAACTATTAATTTTGGGTGTATAAAGGTCGCCATACACTATACAATCTGATTTATATATTGTGTATTTAGTGAGAAGGGTGATCACTGATTGCATTTCATTTAAAAAATGTGCAACTTGGAATGGGTGGGTAGATAGGAGGGTGGATGATACAGGGTGTGTGGTAATAAGGTCAGCTGGT
Source organism: Rana muscosa (assembly GCA_029206835.1). Lineage (NCBI taxonomy): Eukaryota > Metazoa > Chordata > Amphibia > Anura > Ranidae > Rana > Rana muscosa. Next base: position 322,807,719 of record CM055117.1, read on the forward strand.
CAACTTCTTTCTGTGTCAAAAGCCTGACCAGGAAGTAAGGCAGAAGCAATGGATACGTGTGGAAAAATGGATGAGGACAAGTGAAGTGTCGTCCTGTAGATTTCATGGAAAGCTTTGATATTTTTGCAAAGAAAGTACATTATTGCTATATTGGTACATTGGGGAGCTGGAATTTAGAAAAAAAGTGAACAAAGGTGAACTTGGCCTTTAAACTCTTTTTTATTTATTTAGTGCCATACAATCTTAGACAGGGATCATTTTTTTTAGGACAGATAGGGCTTTATTTTGGTAGCAAATTTGGATACATATATTTCTATTTCCTTGTATTTTTGTGGAAATGGCAACAAAAATAAAATAAAATGCATTTAATGTAATTTTTTCCCAATGTAACATTTATGACATTTGCATACTCCTCCTTCTACTTACTAAAAAAACGTAATCAACAAAATCTGCTGATTTTAAAATATCACATTGGTGTGACTTTATTGTGACATACACTGCTGTGCAAAAGTTTTTTTAGGCAGGTGTGAAAAAATACTGTAAATTAAGAATGCTTTCAGAAATAGAAGTGTTAGTAGTTTATTTTTTATCAATAAACCAAATGGAAAAGTAAATTTACAGAATAGAAATCGAAATCAAATCAATATTTGGTGTAACCACCCTTTGGCTTCAAAACGGCATCAATTCATCTATGTACACTTGCACACATGTTTTGAAGGAACTCGGCAGGTAGGCTGTTCCAAACATCTTGGAGAACTACCCACAGTTTTTCTGTGGATGTAGGACTCCTTGTTCTGTGTTAAAAAAAAAAAGATAGTTCTTGGTGACATTGGCTGTAAGTTTTGGGGTCATTGTCCTGCTGCAGAATACATTTGGGGACAATCGCACACCTCCCTGATGGTATGGCATGATGGATAATCATCTGCCTGCATTTCTTAGCATTGAGGACACCTTTTTTCCTGACTATGCCCCAAACTTGCAAGGAACCTCCATTATGCTTCACTGTTGCCTGCAGACACTCATTATTGTACTGCTCTCCAGCCCTTGCAACAAACTGCCTCCTGCTACAGCCAAATATTTCACATTTTGACTCCTCAGTCAAGAGCATCTGCTGCCAGTTTTCTGCACCCCAGTCCTTCGATTTTCATACATAGTTGAGTCACTTAGATTTGTTTCCACAACGGAAGCATAGCTTTTTGGTTGCAGTTCTTGCATGAAGACCTCTTCTCTGGACAGTAGATGGGGTGTACCTGGGTCCCACTAGTTTCCTCCAGTTCTGTGCTGATGGACATCTTCCGATGTTGAAGGGAAGTAAGCATGATGTGTCTTTTCATCTGCTGCAGTTTCTTTGGCCGACCACGGTCTGTGGTCCTCAGCATTGTCCGTTTTCTTTTGTGTTTCTTCAAAAGACCTTGAACAGCACATCCCAGCCTAGTCTGCTTTGAAATTTTTGCCTGGGAAAGACCTGGCTGATGCAGTATAAACTACCTTGTGTCTTGTTACTGTGCTCAGTCTTGCCATGGTGTATGACCTGTGACATGCAACAGTCTTCCACAACCTCACCTTAGTAGCTGAGTTTGGCTGTTCCTCCTACACAGCTGTTTCTGTTTCAGTTAATGACTGTTTTTATCCTACATATAAAATTGATGATCATTAGCGCCTGCTTGGTATAATTGGTTTTACATACACCTGACGCTTTGAAGCCATAAGGGTAGTCACACCAAATTGTTATTATTATTATTATTTGATTTTAGATTTTTCTTCTGTTCGCTCACTTTGCATTTTGTAAATTGCTAAAGATAAACAATTTAAAAAATATATTTTTAAAGCATTTTTACTGAATTTCTTCACACCTGCCTAAAACCTTTGCCCAGTACTGTATCTTAATGTTATAATATATTCAGTCTAACATATTATTTGTTTGTGGTGAATGGTGATATGTTATGCATATTTTATATTATTTACCATTGTTTTGATATATAAAGCATTTTATCTCTGATTATTGCAGTGCCTTGCAAATTTGGTATCAAATGCCCCTTATCATCGGCTAAAACCAGGTCTACTCACTAGAGTTTGGAACTATATTAAACCCTACATCCGCAATAAAGGTTGGCAAACGTTTTACTTTATATGTTAAAAAAAATACACTTTTTTTGGCCTTGCTTTTTGTGCTTTTATTTCAATAGTCAAATTCTCCTGGGTCATCTTCTTTTTGAGCCCACTGTCACTCAAAAAGCAAATTATGGTGCGATCAGAAATTGTACCTTTTTACATTGAAGTTCAGCTTGTGCCTCTCTGGAATATTTCCTTGGCTCTTTGTCTACTATTTGCATTATCTTTCTGTTTTAGTCTGGGTCAATTTTCCTCTTGGAGCTACGTTCATTGAGGTTGGCTACACTCTCATGAACCTTAAACTTCTTGATTAACATTTGTGGCCGCAGTTACATGAAAGATAGTCTTATAGCCTTTACCTTTTTGACATTCTGGTCTCTAGTTTTCTTTTTGATCACCTCAAACAACTCTCTTTTGTTTTCCCCTGGCCCATATTCAGTGTAGTGCACATGATTTTATCAAACGGCAGAGTAATTAATTACTTTTCTCCAGTTAAAAAGACTGACTAATTATAAGGTTGAAGACATGTTAATAATTACAGTAAGCTATTTAAAATATTACACTGATCCAATTATTATCCTTTCTAGGGATACTAACAAATTTGTCCATTTTAGAATATATCTTTATAATAAGCAATAATTTGATCTGCTTTACTCTGACATGCCAAAAGCATGCAGGTATACATGAATTGGATACCCTATTTGTTCTGTATCAAAGGTACTCTTTATAGGTACATTATAGGCCCAGATTGATTAACACTGGACAAGTTCCCCATGGCTTGCTGGTTTTAATGATGGGTAACTGCTGCACTTCACAAAAGCTCAGAAAGGGGAATATTGCCCTTTAACTTTGGTGGCTAGTGAGTGAAATTATGCCTCCTTAATCACTTCAGCCCTAGAAGGCTTTACCCCCTTAATGACCAGGCCATTTTTTGCGATATGGCACTGCGTTACTTTGACAATTGTGAGGTCATGCGACGTTGTATCCAAACAAAACTGATGTCCTTTTTTTCCCAAAAATAGAGCTTTCTTTTGGTGGTATTTGATCACCTGTAATTTATTTTTTGCGCTATAAACAAAGCAGCAATTTTGAAAAATAAATACCGTATTTATCGGCATATACCACGCACAGGCGTATAACACGCACCTTAATTTTAAGAGGGAAGTTTCAGGAAAAAAACTAAAATTTTAAATAAAGAACTTTGAAGCAAAATAAGGGTCAGTGCCCATCTGCAGCCTCACAATTGCCCATCAATGTAGCTTGATTAATGCCCATCTGCAGCCTCCCCATTGCCATGAATGCAGCCTGATCAATGACCATCTCAGGGAGGGGGGCGGGATGAGCGCCGTCAGATTACATACAGCAAGAATCTCCTGTTCACTAGGCGGCCTCTTTAATACAAAGTCCCGCCTCCTGGACCGGCTTCTATGATAGACAGAACATTGGTCCAATGCCGGCCTAGGAGACGGGACTTCCTATTACAGAGGCCACTGAGTAAACAGGAGATTCTCGCTGTATGTAATCTGACGGTGCTCATCCCGCCCCCCTCCCCGTTCTCTCCGAGGCAGCCCGAATTGCAGTATCGGCGTATAACACGCACACACTATTTGCAACCGATTTGCAGGGTGAAAAAGTGAGTGTTATACACCAATAAATACAATATGTAAAAAAATCGAATTTCTTCATCAATTTAGGCCAATTTGTATTCTGCTACAGATTTTTGGTACAAAAAATCCCAATTGGCGTATATTGATTGGTTTGCACAAAAGTTATCGCGTCTACCAACTATGGGATATTTTATGGCGTTTTTCTTTCCTTTTTTTTTTTTTTTATTGTAATGGTGGCGATTAGCAGCACTGCGACATTGCGCCGGACAAATCGTACACCTGACACCATTTTGGAAACCAGTGACATTCTTACAGTGATCAGTGCTAAAATATATGCACTGTTGCTGTACTAATGACACTGGCTGGGAAGGGGTTAATATCGGGGGGGGGGGGGCATCCCCCTGTCAAAACACAATAGCACAGCAGGGGAGATTGCTGTTCTAACACCAGATTGTTAGTACAGCGGCTCCAACCTGAGCTGTCTGTAATTTTTCGGTCAACCCGCTGGGTTGAATACATTTTTTTATTAGTAATGTGTACAAGGCTTAAGCAGTTTTTAGTACACCTTCTGACCCGACCTTACCCAGTGTACCCCACCTTCTGATCTGACCTTACCCAGTGTACCCCGCCTTCTGAACTGACCATACCCAGTGTACCCTGCCTTCTGACCCAACCTTACCCAGTCAATAAGGCTGCAGTTAAGGTTTAATTAAATATGCTTGGTGCAATGAAACATTATACTTATTTATTGCGCATTCTTTGTTTTTATTTGTATTGACTTAATATATTTACTATTGTAGATGTGAATGTTCGAGTATCAGGCCTTACATTGTTGGGTGCTATTGTGTCCGCTCAAGTACCGCTACCTGAGGTGCAGTTACTACTACAGCAACCAGTCGTTTCATTGCTATCAAACAGTGGCCCTAGCACCATTACACGGCTCAGTGATCCTGACTGGTGGAGAAAAGAGACGTTTCCAGAATTGGAAGTAAGCTGTGAAACAAACCCTCAGCATCCACTGTCTGAGCCATGCTGGCTAGTACGTCTGTGCATATCACTAGTGATTAATCCAAGGGAAGACTCCTATTCGGACAGTGATGTCAGCTCTGCCACTGCTGTCCAGTATGAACCCTCTCCTGTCCGCTTGGAAGCTCTGCAGGTATGATTACCATCTGATTACCAAGGAAATTTTTGATATTTAAGTTTTGTTGTAGAATCACGAGAATGTGTTAAAAGTGCTATAGGTATTAAAGTAGAATCACGAGAGTTAAACCACTTTACAGTTTCTTATATGTCTGAAGAACTCTTCTGGTGATACATCTTTGCTTAAGTTCTTGGGTCTACATATCAGCTCTGGCCATTACATGAGTAAACACTCTCCCTATCATGGCACATGTAAGGTGTGAACAGGGCTCATGTGCCCTGTTCACACCATACACACGCGTCGATGTGCATAAAAACACAGCTCAAAGGACATGATGTGAACAAGCCTCTGGAGTCTTAGTGATTTTATGTTATGAATATTGTGGTAGGAGGTGCTGGAACATGCAGTTGGTTGGGATTGCCTAAAATGACAAGGCGGACAGGAACAAGTATTTATGGCAGTGAGATCTTTCTACTGAAGCACCCAAAACATGTAATAGGTTGGCTGATCCAAGCCCCATCATGTTTCATTTATAACATAGCTTTCACTTTTGGGTAAAATTAGGTTTTAAACTAAAGTCATTTTAGGAAAGGTGAATGCTGCATTTATGTCGCTTGGATATGGTTAGCCAACCCATGGTTCATCAGATATTTTTTTTTTTTTTTTTTTTTTTTTAAAAGATATTTTTATTGAAGTTTTTCAACAAACTAACAAACAGAAAAAAAAAACAATACACACACAGAAAAAAATAATAATAATTACCATACCAGATAGACTGGTTCGAAACGGTAGGCAATATGTTCAGACATAGACAAATAAAGAGATATCAATACAAAGGATATACAGTAGGCACACCGGGAAAAGGCGCATGTAGACCAATACGGGCACAGCAAAGGTGGGAGTCTAGACATAAAGATCCTTAGGGCGCGGTCTACCACTGGTCAAACAAGTGTACTTCAGTTAGTGCTGAGAGAGAGAGAGAGTAAGTGGGCTAGCCAGCCACCTAACCCAAATTTTATGAAAGGTTTTGGTCCGTTTCCCGATTTCAAAAGTAAGCTTATATAGCGGGATGGAGTCATTAATACGTTTCAACCAAAGAGCTTTCAAAGAGGTCTGTGCACCATTCCAGGACAGTAGAATGTTTTTTTTTTGCATAAAAATATAGTATACGGAGCAGTCTCTTGGCATGCGTTGATAGGTGTAAGTCACCAAAAATGCCTAGTAGGCAGTTCTTGGGGTGAATTTTATATTTGGGAGGCCCAACGCCGAGGAGACAAAGGCACCCACCTCCCCCCCAGAAGTCCCGAATCCTTGGGCATGACCAAAAACTGTGTAAGAGTCCCATCCTATGCAACCTCGCAGGAGCAAGGTGGGTCTGGTGAAAAATCTTAACTTGTATGACTCTGTCTCGGGACGCAATGACAGACATTTTGTAGGTATCACTGAATTCCGACCAGTCCTCGGCCTCTAAGGAGATGTCCATAGAAGTCCATTTGTCCTGAGCTCTTTGGAATCTGGGGTTAGAATCGGTCAGCAGGGTTGCGTAATAAGTGGAAATAAGTTTAGTGGGATCTGGTTGTCGGAGCAATTTTTCCAATGGTGTCATCAGATTTTTTTTTAATACAAAAATGCAGGATTTGTAGAGGTATGCTGCAGCCCTTGATGAATGAAGTGTATCTTGGGCCCAGGGTTATTTTCTGCTTATGCCGCTTTAATGCAGGAGAGCTGTTTTTTATAGTTCAGAGAACCTAAAAGTCAGCAGGTGGAAGGCCTGACCTTAAGTGTCAACAAACGAGGCAATAAACTATACATTTATCATGCTATACAACATTGCCAAAGTTGCCATGCTACCTTCTTCACATTATGCAGTGGTACATGTGTTTGGAAGGCTGCCCTACTGTAGTAGACTGACCACGGTCGGCAGGGTTTGCAATACTTTTGGCCACCAAGCCAAACATAACCTAGTACTATGCTACAGCTTCCCTGCACAGATCATTACATTTAATGTTACCGGTTTCTCCTTAAGATTATTTGGGCATTTTAATTTTATTTTGGGTTACTATTCGGAAACATATCAACATTTTGAAACATTACATATTTGTTCAGGTGTTGGCTCGTCTGGTAAAAGGATATTTCAATATGGCACATAGCTATCTCATGGAGTTGGGAGAGGTTGCTTGCAAATGTATGCAGGAGATGGATGCATCAATTCAGCTGCATGGCGCAAAGGTAAAGTGGGTTCTAATTTTTTTTACATGTTTCGTTATATGAGAAAGTACATATTCTGTATATTTGTGTCTTTACAAAGCTATTTTTGGATGGGAACATTTTAAATTGCTTCTTTTATAATACTTTTGTATATTTAAGCTTTTAGAGGAGCTGGGAACTGGGATAGTCCAGCAGCAGAAAACTGATTTGTTAATCCCTGCTGAAAAGAAAGTTACTGTTAATCAGGTAAGTGCTCCATCATAGTGTTGATTTTCAGCAATAATATCTTTCTTCTTCTTTTTTTTTTTTCCTCAACACATCTTCGAGAAAATCATTGAGAGCAAGCCAGGGAAAGACACAATTGAGAGAGACAGAGAGGCTGCGCACCCAAAAACAATTTGTTTACTTTTCTATTTCACAGTCCAAAGCCCCATGGGGAAACTCTCCTATATCATCATTGAGAGCAATGGCTCTGCCCACCTACAAACAGGAAACACATCTACCATTATAAAAACTAACAGACTATACTTGCACCCCAGTTATGTGATTCCTCTAGCCTAACAGGAGCATCACTAGTTCATTATTTGATGCTTTCCATCATGCTGGTTGCAGAGGCCTCCTAAGTCAGCTACCCTCATCTCCAGGACAGTGGACTCAGGGGCTGTGTTGGCCTGGACCAGTAGTGAATTATGGAGGTTTCTGCTCTGCTCTGTCGTGTTCTTTTTTTTTTTTTTTTTTCTTCTTCTTCTTCTGTGTGTGTGTGTGTTTTGGTGCCCAGAAGTTTCTCCCCCGCTTGGGAGGCTGTAGCCATCCCCTCAGGCTTCCAAACTTAGATGAGCTGTCTTATTTTTTTGCACCTCGTATTGTTTTTTACCCTTCCCGTTTTGCAAACCTATGTCTGGTGGTCCTCCGGGTGTCCCTCGTGTGGCCTTCCTGAGGTTGGTATGGTTTCTGCCCCTTGTGCATCAAAGCAGGGGATTTTTATTTTTTTTGGGCTACAATTCGACAAACCACTACTTTACATATGAACCGTTTTATCTGCTAAAAGATTTTAAATTGCCTTCAGCTAGTCTAGTGACCCAAGCAACCAGACAGCAAGCCAGTTGGTTACCTTGCTTTTCTCTAAAGTGATAAAAGCTTGGTCAATGATCCACTCCTAATTTACCTTAACAAAGGAAGATCACCATACTGATGAGGTACTAGGCTACTAGTGCTGTGGAGGAAGTTTATGGAAGCCAACATATAGGTACTTAATATTATCTGTAGTAAAAAATGCATTTTATATTTTTTATGAATACATACCTCTATTAAAGCGGTTGTAAACCCCACTTGATCATTTTTACCTACAGGTAAGCCCATAATAAGGCTTACTTGTAGGTAAAATGAATCGCTCCTAAACGTGCACTGTTTAGGAGACATTCAACCTGCATGCAGCCAGTGACATCCCTGGCGCATGCGATCTGAAGGTCCGGCATACCTTGTCGGAACTTCAGAGCTTTGTGTCGGAACCGAGGGCTCATGCGCAGGAGTGACTTCATCGCAGCTCCAGACAATCACATAGCTGGAGCTCGTGAATCCAGAAAAAAGACAGAGGGGACATGTTGGCCCTCTCAGCGGTGACGTTACAGTGCTGGAGGGCTTTTCGTTCCAAGAGGAGTATTTCATGTGATGCATACTAGCACACTATGCCATAGCCTTGCAGTTTTTGTTTTTGTGGAAAATCCACAGTTTACAACCTCTTTAAAGTGGTTTGTAAATGATCACCTTGTAAAACAACCCATTCATTTTAAAATAGAAATGAATGGCAAAACTTTTTTGTATAGATATAAAAAAAAAAAGGTATTGATAATGTTTTTTTTATAAGCGGTCACATTCACTCTGTTCTCAGCTGCATAAGAGCTGGGGGGAGGAGAAGCAGCAGCACACTGAGCTTCCCAGTGACTGGCTGTGCAGTGGGTGCATGTCAGAACAAGTCTGATAATTGGAGGAGAGTACACTGGGTTTTCAACATAGCTAGAGGACTGACCACAGTGTGCTCTCCTGCTTAGTGTGGTCGGTATATAATAGGAAAGCAAGGGGACTAGCAGGAACACCAGGAATTTCACACAAAGGAAGCAATATAAAGAGGACAGGATACTTTACAAGTACATGGCACATATCAGGAATATAAAGTGTTGGGGTAACCAATACTTTAAGTAGCACTTTCTTGTATATCTGCTGGGAGTTTTAAGTTTTAAACGGATTACATTATAATTTATGAAATTACAATAAAGTGGATGTAAACCCTCCCATATATCCAGTGAAGTGAACAGCCTCAGATGATACACAGGGATGAAACTAATCTCCCTACATAAGTTTTACATGTGTATATATGCTGTCTTCAGCATCATGTTGGAGATCTTCCTGTTCAGCACTGGGAGTGGATTCTTGGCATACAGGCAAGATAGCTGATTGGAGGAAAGTTGTTATGCCGATAACAGAGCAACAAAACGGCAGAAGGACACGGGACTTAGCGCTTTGGAGAAAGATAAGAAAACACTACAGATATATGTGCTTAGGTCAAATTTCATGAATCAGGTTTACATGCACTTTAAAGACAATATAAATTCATATAATTTAAGTAAAAGGTAAATGATTGGTAAGAAAGGGTTACATTATGTTTACACATATATTATGTAAGTTTGTTGTAAAAATTGGGTCCTTTCACACGGGCGATCCGCCCAGCGGACTCTGCTTTGCTCAGCGGGGGATTGGTCCACTGAGCAGGCGGATGACACACTGTGCTGAGACGGACCTGTCAGAGCCCCGCTTTCTTCCCTATGGGGAGGTCGGATGAAAACAGACCGCCTGTCTGTTTTCATCCGATCCGCCAGACGGATGGAAAATGGGGTCTCCATCCGTCTGGATTTCACGGATTGGATAGCGGCGGGTGTTAGTGGACATGTCACCGCTGACATTCAGCACTCCATAGGGCTGAATAGAGTGTCCGATCAGGTCTGCCTGAAAAACTGACAGGCGGTCCAGATTGGAAAACCTACGTGAAAGGGGCCTTTATGTTTGTATCAGTCAAATTTCTCATAAATTAAAAGAAGCTTGGAATATTTGGCAACTGATAAATGTAATCCTGTTTTATGCTTGCATACTTATTTGGATGCTTAAAGGATATTTCCACTTTTGCAGTCAAATTTGAGAGAATCCCATTATATTTTTGTGTTCACTTTCAAACAGCATGCCTATAAGACAATTTAAAAAAGACGTCATCGCTTTTAGATCAGGATTTTCTCAGTAGAAGTCTTCATGACGGATTCTCCTCCCAGACTGTGTTTGAATCTAGTTTAGAACTGATAGTAAGATCTGCTAGCACAGTATAGACAGGGATAATTATGGCAAGCACAGCTCCCTCATAAACAAAGAGAACAAAGTAGGATTTTTCAGTGCTGAAGTTGTCAGAAAAAGAACATCCAAAATGGGTAAGTGGCTTTACTTTAAATCTGTATCTTGATTTGTACAGTGCAGAACATCTGATTGGCTTCCTTAGACCATGGAACATATGCTGGCTGCCTTCAGGTGATTGGACACTGGCAAAAAACTTGCTAGAACTACCTCCGAGCATACCCATAACCCCACTTTGTGAGGCTCCAGTTTTTTGCCTATTTTTTAGGAGATTGACCTGTTCCCCTATTTTACTTTAAACAATTTAATTTTAACGAAGTTAGGTGGTGTATCAGTTTGGCTGCAAAAGTGGATTTACTCTTTAACCTCTTTCCACCTACATAACACATATGTGTCCATAGGCAGGAAAGGTTTCTGTGTTAAGAGCGCACTCACTATGCACTCCCAGAACAGTGACCGAGCTGTCAGACAGGCAGGACTAGCTCCCAATCATGTGACCATTGAAACAGCCAATCACAGTGGTCATGTGATCAGGCAAACAACCCATCCAGGGAACACTAGCCTAGTTAAAGGGATTCCAAGTCTGGTCGGAAAGGGGTTAAACATTTGGTAGCATAAACTGTAAACTATAAAAAAAACAATATTTCTTAACTTTCAGCCAACTCACAGTATGCATTTTTCTTATGCTCTAGGCCGTAGCATTTTGGAACATGATTCTGAATGGTCCTTTACCAGCAGCCTTGCAGAATGAGCAACATCCTACCCTTCAAACAACTGCTTGTGATGCCTTGTCATCTGTCTTACCAGAGGCATTTACCAGGTTACCAGTAAGTATTTGTCAATGTGAAAGGTAAAATACAGTAAAACCTTGGACTGCGAGCATAATTCGTTCCAGAAACATGCTTGTATTCCAAAGCACTTTTATATCAAAGCGAATTTCCCCATAAGAAATGATGGAAACTCAAATGATTCGTTCCACAACCATTTATTCATAGGTCCTTCAGTTTATAGTCCATATAATTTTTTTTATAGCAATGTGACCAGGTTATGTAACCATAAAATGTCCATCCACAAAAGGGATTAGAAGCAAAATCTCATTCGCGATTTACATACACACACACCCAACTTACATTTCTTTATCGTACACCACGGGACACAGAGCTAGTCATTACATAATGGGTTAAGGGTCACCAGCGGTGATTGGACACTGGCACAACCAATGGAAGACAGTTCCCCTCCATATAACCCCTCCCATCAGGGAAGTACCTCAGTTTTTTCGCCAGTGTCGAAAGGTGTTGGACACGTTAGGAGGTGCTAAAGGAAAGCTCTACCAAAGAGACCCTCTGGGGGTAAAAGAGCTATGCTTTCGGATCCATCCAAGACGCCTATAAGTTAAGCCAAAACTGGATGGGATCCGGGCCTCATCCATGAGGCAGCACCTGTAATGTCTCTCTTCGGAGGACTGGGCTCTAAGATCCAGCACTTTCGCTATTTCGCTAAAAGTCCTGGTAAGAGTCTTGTACAAGGCCCAGGGGAGAGGTATCCTTTAAATAGGAACCCATATCCCTGAAGGTTGGCACACATAGCCCACCGTGAAGGGTGAAGTTTGGTATCTGTCTGAAAATTTTCAGCAGAAAAAACCTGCGGCGTGGATAAGGTAAGATTAGAAGGTCCATAACTAGGTTTGGGACCTTTTTCAAAAAGTGGATGTCTTCTCTTTTTCCGCCACTGGGGGGAGTAAAGAGCTGGATATACTCACCTCACTCTGTTCAGTGTCGGCTTCGGCGAAGTACACTGCTCGTCACCTCCGCTGCTGAGCTTGCTTGGGCACCCCGCTCCTCCTTTCGGTGGCCGACACAGACACCTGCAGGTGCAAGTAAGTGGGAACAGGGGCTGATGAGAGTCCTCTCTCACTAGGGCCACCGCCATAGCGCTAAGAGCCGCGCGCGCGTGGGAGCGCGCTTTATCGGAGGGGGGGGCCCGAAGGCGTGCGCGGGCACGTGGGTGCGCGCAGGCACAGAAACGGCGCCAAATTTAAAGACTGTCAGTGCGAGGTACTGCAGCAGCAAGCAAGCTCGTTCTCTTATTCCTGGCAGAGAAACACAGCAGCTATACAGGGACGTAAGACTCCATGTGGTTGGACTGGGTACTTCCTAGAAGACATCCATGTGATGCATAGCTATGTGTTAAAAGTTGCATACTTAATGTAAATTGCTAAACTAAGCGCGGTAGTATATGCATTTAGGTACCTTGTATTTTGTCTAAACAGTAAGTCTTCCAGGGGAAGTAATGCGGACAAAAAAAGATAAAAGAGCACCGCCGCCTGAGACAGGAGGCTCTAGCTGTGCTGACTCGGTACCTTCCTCTCCTGTGTTGCCAAATGCACCTATACAGGATAAGCCATTACCTCTGTCAGGTATGGCGGCTTCCCCAGTGAAGCCTGGGCCTGCATATGTCACTGAGGACACTTTATCAGCTGCCCTAAATAATCTGGAGGAAAAGATTGCTACCTTAATCGCTAAATCCTCTAAAAAGGACAATAAGCGAAGCAGATCTCCTCCAGTATTGGACCTCCCTTCAGAAGTACCTGAAGAGGAGGAGGATGAGGAGGAGGCTACATCAGCAGAGGATGAGGAGGCAGACGGATCAGGGATATCGGATGAGCCTTTTTCGGTATCCCAGATTTTAAAGTCACAGGTACAATGCTATGCAGGAGCTGTGCGATCTGCATTTAAGTTACCCTCTTCGGAGGTAACGGAATCACCTGTCTCCTCCCTAGGATCATTAAGATCCCTGCAAGGTGCATGCTCCTTCCCGGTTCATCCGTTACTAGAGGATCTAATGTACGCAGACTGGCAACATCCAGATAAGCGTTTCTCACCTCCAAAAAAGTTTAACATTCTTTATCCTATGGAGGAAATTTTTTTAAAGAAATGGAGCCTGCCTGCGGTAGATGCGGCTATTTCTTGTGTAAATAAAACCTGACATGTCCAGTGGATAATGTACAAGTGTTTAAAGATCCTTCTGAGAAGAAGTTGGAAGCCCTACTGAAATCCTCCTTCCTTTTGGCCGGCTCAATTATCCAACCTGCAGTAGCAGCAGTCGGTATGTGTCAGGTCATCAGCCAACAGGTAAAGCAGGGGCTGAAGGAGCTGCCTTCAGAGCAGGCTAAAAATTGGCAGAATTTGCCTAAAGCCTTATGCTTCACACTGGATGCCATGAGAGATTCTATCATACAGGCATCACGCCTTACACTCCAGCTGGTACAGATGCGCAGAGTACTTTGGCTTAAGCATTGGTCAGCGGAAGCCCCATGCAAAAAGTTGTTGGCAAGTTTCCCGTTCCATGGCGAACGCCTATTTGGGGAAGATTTAGAAAGATATATCCAAAAGATATCAAGTGGTAAAACGACACTTTTACCTGAGAGAAAGAAAAACAAGAGACCTTGTTTTAAACACACTCTCTCCCCAGCTCCCGGGAAATCAGACACCAGCCAGGGGCGACGGCCTTTTTCAGCCGCCCACAAAAGCCAAAGAACAGGCTCAGAAGAACAAGAAGCCGTGGGGTTCAAGAGCTAATAAGCAAGCCCCCAAAACCTCTCATTGAAGGGGCGCCCCCGCTCGGCCGAGTGGGGGGAAGGTTTCGTCAGTTCTCAGCGACCTGGCGGACAGAAACCCAGGACAAATGGGTGGCATCCACAATATCCTCAGGGTACAAACTGGAATTTCGAGAGATCCCATCTTCTCAATTCCGAGGTTCAAGACTCTCCAAGGATCCACAAAAAAGAGGATCCTTCTTCAAAGGTTTGAATCACTTAATAGCTCAAGGTGTGGTTACAGAGGTACCCCAAATGGAGCGAGGTTCAGGTTTTTACTCAAACCTCTTTGTGATTCCAAAGCCAAACGGAGAAGTCAGACCCATCCTGGATCTAAAATCTCTAAACCGGTTTCTGAACGTTCGCCATTTTCGAATGGAAACGATTCGATCCGTGGTCGCTACTTTAAAAGGCGGAGAATTCATGGCGTCCATAGATATCAAAGACGCATATCTACACATACCAATCCTCCCCACTCACCAAAGATTCCTAAGGTTTGCGGTAGAAGGTCGCCACTTTCAATTTGTGGCCCTGCCATTTGGTGTAGCCACCGCGCCCAGAGTATTCACAAAGGTGCTAGCTCCTCTGTTAGCAAACCTGAGAACACGGGGCATTGCGGTAACAGCCTATCTAGACGATCTACTAATAATAGATCAGTCAAAGGAGGGATTGGATCACGCTGTAGACACTACAGTAGGATACCTGGAGCATTTAGGATGGATTATAAACTTACAAAAATCCTCTCTCCAGGCCCAAAGAAGGATAGTGTACCTGGGCATGATCATAGATACAGCCCAAAACAGGGTATACCTGCCAGAGCCAAAGATACAGTCTCTGAAAGACCTGATCCACAAGGTCAAAGCAAACAAAAGGCCGTCTATTCGCCTTTGCATGAGACTATTGGGAAAGATGGTAGCCTCCTTCGAGGCGGTCCCTTACGCCCAGTTTCATTCAAGACTACTTCAAGGCAATATTTTAGCCTTCTGGAACAGGAAGAGCCAAGCTCTGGATATACCCATGCGCCTGTCCTCACAAGTACGCCACAGCTTCAATTGGAGGCTAGAAGCCAAGAATTTACGGAAGGGAAAGTGCTTCCTCCCAGCAGCCTGGAAGGTGATGTCTACGGATGCCAGCCTATCGGGCTGGGGTGCAGTATTCGAGGAGGCTTCTACCCAGGGAACCTGGGCCAATACTCAGGGGATCCTGCCCATCAACGTGCTAGAGATCCGGGCAGTATATCTAGCCCTCAAAACCTGGACATACAGGTTACAGGGCTACCCAGTTCGGGTTCAATCCAACAATGCTACTGCAGTAGCTTACATCAATCACCAAGGAGGCACCCGCAGTCGGGCAGCCCAAAGAGAGGTGAACCGGATCTTGGCATGGGCAGAAGAGCATGTACCTTGCATCTCTGCAATCTTCATTCCAGGGATAGAAACCTGGCAAGCAGACTACCTGAGTCGTCAGCAGCTGCTACCAGGAGAGTGGTCTCTTCACCCAGAGATCTTTCAGGCCATATGTCTGAGATGGGGAAACTCAGATGTAGACCTGCTAGCTTCCAGGTTCAACAAGAAATTGGACAACTTTGTGTCCAGAACGAGAGATCCTCTAGCCTACGGGACAGACGCTCTAATAACTCCATGGAATCAGTTTTCACTGATCTATGCATTCCCTCCGATCCCTCTTCTACAAAGACTGCTTCGCAGGATCAAGGAGGAGGGAATACCAGTAATCCTAGTGGCCCCAAACTGGCCCAGGAGGCCTTGGTACGCCGAGATCGTAAAAATGGCGATAGGAAGGCCCTGGAAGCTTCCACTTCGACACGACCTGTTGTCACAGGGTCCAGTATTCCACCCTTCCTTACAAAGGCTAAATTTGACGGCCTGGCTGCTGAGACCCACATTTTGAAAAAGAGAGGGGTCTCTGGTCCGGCTCTTTCTACGCTCATTAATGCTAGAAAGCCAGCCTCCAGACTCATCTATCATAGAGTCTGGAAAGCATACGTTTCCTGGTGTGAATCCAGAAGTTGGAATCCTCTGAAATATGAAATAAGCAGGATTCTTGCTTTTTGCCAGTTAGGAGTGGATATGAAATTAGCCCTTAGCACCATCAAAGGGCAAATATCGGCTCTATCAGTCTTCTTTCAGAGACCATTGGCATCTCACTCCCTAGTTCGGACATTCATTCAGGGGCTACTGAGGATAAATCCTCCAGTTAGGTCTCCCTTGTGTCCATGGGATTTGAATTTGGTATTGTCAGTGTTGCAAAAGCAACCTTTTGAACCTATTCGCCATATTCCTTTAATTATATTGAGTAGGAAGTTGGCCTTTCTGATTGCTATAGCTTCTGCTAGGAGAGTATCAGAGCTAGCAGCTCTTTCTTGTAAAGAGCCTTATCTAATTTGTCACAAGGACAAAATCGTACTACGACCCCATCCGGCTTTTCTGCCTAAGGTGGTGTCGGCTTTTCACTTGAATCAAGACATTGTTCTGCCTTCCTTTTTTCCAAACCTGCGGACGGCGGGGGAAAAATTATTACACTCTCTAGATCTAGTGAGAGCGGTAAGGGTGTATCTGCAAGCAACCGCTCAGATACGTAAAACAGATGTTTTGTTTATTTTACCAGATGGTCCCAAGAAGGGCCAAGCGGTATCAAAATCCACCATTTCCAGGTGGATTAGACAAGTAATTGTTCAAGCTTATGGTTTAAAGAACAGGACTCCTCCTTTTCCTGTTAAGGCGCACTCTACCAGGGCGATAAGTGCTTCATGGGCAGTGCACCACCAGGCTTCGATGGCTCAGATCTGTAAAGCTGCAACTTAGTCTTCAGTCCATACATTTTCCAAATTCTATCAAATAGATGTGAAAGGACATGAGGATTCCGCCTTCGGGCGAAGTGTGCTGCAGGCAGCAGTATAGGGCTTCTGGTCCGCAAGCGGCCTGTTTTGATCTGTGTCTCCCCCCCCTTCATATGAGCATTGCTCTGGGACGTCCCATTATGTAATGACTAGCTCTGTGTCCCGTGGTGTACGATAAAGAAAGTAGGATTTTTATAACAGCTTACCTGTAAAATCCTTTTCTTGGAGTACACCACGGGACACAGAGGTCCCCCCCTTCTTATGGGAACCTTACTGCTTTGCTACAAAACTGAGGTACTTCCCTGATGGGAGGGGTTATATGGAGGGGAACTGTCTTCCATTGGTTGTGCCAGTGTCCAATCACCGCTGGTGACCCTTAACCCATTATGTAATGACTAGCTCTGTGTCCCGTGGTGTACTCCAAGAAAAGGATTTTACAGGTAAGCTGTTATAAAAATCCTACTTTCTTGTTCATACATCACGGGACACAGAGCAGCATAGTCATTACTATGTGGGTTATATAGAATTACCTTCAGGTGCTGGCACTGGCAACTTCCAAAACAGGAAGTACCCTCCCCTATATAAGCCCCTCCCATCCGGGAGTACCTCAGTTTTTTGCCAGTGTCTAAGGTGTTGGCCAAGGTTAACATGTATTCATCTGGGCTTGTGTACAGGTTCTCTGGGCCTTAGCAAGCTATTCCGGATCCGACCAAAAAAGCTTCATAGCTAAATGGTCGGTACCCGGGCCTTGCAGAGAAGAGCAAGGTTTTGCCTGTAATGCCTCTCTTAGGAGGGCTGGACCCTGGGATCCAGAGCTCTGGTCATACCCAAAACCAAGAGGCTATCTGTGCAGGGTGCTATACAGGTCCAGGGGAGTGGAATCCTTGGGAACCCGGTCCCTGAAGGTCTAGTACAATGCCTGCCGTGAAAGGTGAAGTTTGGGCTTCTGTGGACCAAACAAAGTCCTGCGGCGGGGAAAAGGTAAGTGGGGACCCCTCAGGAACTTGGTTCTATTGAGGGGACCCCCAAGCCTAATATGTCTTTCTGCCTGTTACCTAAAAGGTATTCCCGCTAATAGCTGTACATGCCTAAGAAATCCTAGAAATGTTTTTTCATAAAGGAAGTTTTAAAAACTGTAAACCTGGAAATGTTTTTCATAAAGGAGGTTTTAAAAAAAAAAAAAAGACAAAGGTGCGGTACCTGTGTTTGTCCACTAGAGGCCGCTGTGGAACGTCTTTTTTCTTGGGACTATTCCTTCCATGGTGAAAGTCCAGGCAGATGAGTGAGCTCTCTATCAGGGAAGCTGCATTCCTCTGTCATGCTGCCAAGTAGTTTCCTTCCATCCCCGAGTCCTGGTGAAACAGGGACCCTGGCTCCTCTCCCTACATGGCGCCAAGAGCGCACACACACGCTTTCTTTTTAAAAGATTTAGCTTCAAAAAAGGGGGCGGAGCCTGGCGGATGACGCTCTCTGTGCGCCCAGCGCTTCTGCGCATGTGCGGGCGTCCCAGCAAGATAAAAGGACTCAGTCCACGCTGCTTGCTATGGACACAGAGCATGAAAAGGAGCTGGTAGCATGGTATAGGGGCTTACAGCGGGCAGTTGATACAGGCATCCCCAGAAAGACGCATTAGTAGACACCCACTGATGTACATAGCAGCAAATTGCATTAGACTATTTCAGTAAGGGGTGTATTGCGGCTGGAATACCTCAGCTTTGAACTAAGGAATATGCCGCCTAAAAAACTCCGAGATATACCTCTCAGGAAGTGTAGGGGGTCTCCATCGGGCTCTGAGGATCTGGAGCAGTCATCTGCACCCTCCTCCCCTGAGAAATCAGAGGTTAATACCCATAAGGAACCCCCGGGAGTGCCAGGTACTGCGGCTGTCCTCAGTCCACCTGCTCCTGCATATATAACAGAGGAGGTTTTTTCCTCAACTCTGGAGGGATTGGAGCAGAGATTGGCAGCATTGATCGCTTCTTCTCTACAGGAAAGAAAGCGCGCCAGATCTCCATCACCTCCATTAGAGTGCCTGTTGGCAGAGCAACAGTCCCAGGAAGGGACCGACCTACCTGAAGGGGATCAGGAGGAGGTTAACTCTGTTTTTGAGGAATCGACAGTAGATGAACCATTTTCAGCATCACAGACTGAAAGATTGTGGGTCCAGACCCTAACTGACATGGTTCGATCTGCATTTAAAATGCCTCTTGTTGAACCATCAACTACTGCTGTCTCCTCATTGGGGTCGCTAAAAGCTCCCCAGGTTAATTGCTCCTTTCCAATACATCCATTATTGGAAGGACTTATATACCAGGACTGGGAACATCCTGATAAACTATTTGTTCCGCCTAAAAAATTTCCGGTGATCTATCCCATGGAGGAAAAGTTCACCCAGAGATGGAATGTTCCTACGGTGGATGCAGCCATCTCTTCTGTGAACAAATCACTGACATGTCCAGTAGATAATGTTCAAAGATCCAGTGGATAAAAAATTGGAATCTTTATTAAAATCTGCTTTTTCCACAGCAGGGGCTGTTACACAGCCAGCAGTGGCAGCTATTGGGGTCTGCCAAGCTTTAAAGGATCAAATGAAAATGGTCCTGAGGGATTTGCCAGACCAGCAGGCCCAGGCTCTGGCTGATCTGCCTAGAGCATTATGCTTTGCGGTTGACGCCATCAAGGATTCTATCCATCAGGCCTCCCGCCTCACGCTGTCTTTGGTACATATGCGTAGGCTTCTGTGGCTCAAAAACTGGTCTGCTGAAGCTCCCTGTAAGAAGCTCTTAGTTAGCTTCCCATTTCATGGGGAACGCCTTTTTGGCGAGGACCTGGATAAGTATATCCAGAAGATTTCCAGTGGTAAAAGTACTCTCTTACCGAGTAAGAAGAGATCTAGGGGTCCATCTTTTAAGAGGACTACCTCTCCTATCCCTGCGACGTCTGCTACTAAGCAGTTCCGACGGCCTCCTTCGGTCAAACTCAGGGGGTAAAAATCAGGGACAGTCACAGGGTAATAAGAAACCCTGGATCCGAAGGGGTACTAAACCAGCCTCCAAGTCAAGCCTATGAAGGGCTGCCCCCACTCAAACAGGTGGGGGGAAGACTTCAGTTGTTCGCAGAGACCTGGCGGGAGACGATCAAAGACAGATGGGTGCTCTCCGCAGTAACTCTGGGATACAAGTTGGAGTTAAGAGTCTCCTCCTTCCCATTTTATGTGGTCAGGCATGCCAAGAGACCCTCTGAAAAGAGGGTCTCTCCTATTGGCGTTAGAACTATTGCTCCAAGGAGTAATTATGGAGGTTCCTATGGAAGAGTGGGGGTTGGGTTTCTACTCAAACCTTTTCACAGTCCCGAAGCCAAACGGGGACATAAGACCCATATTGGACCTAAAGAGTCTAAACAAATTTCTAAACGTCCGGTCTTTCCGGATGGAGCCGATCCGATCGGTCACCGCTGCCCTACAAGGGGAGGAATGGTTAGCCTCGATCGACATCAAAGATGCTTACTTGCATGTTCCCATCTTTCCAGGTCATCAAAAATTTCTACGCTTTGCAGTAGAAGGGCGCCATTTTCAGTTCAGAGCCTTACCATTCGGTCTGGCCACAGCACCACGAGTGTTCACAAAAATTCTGGCCCCACTGTTGGCCGATCTAAGAACACGAGGTGTAACGATAATGGCATACCTAGACGACCTGTTGTTGATGGACCACTCAGTTGCCAAGCTAGAAGTGGTAATTGTCGATACAATCAAGTATCTAGAATCTCACGGTTGGGTCATCAACCTGGACAAGTCAGCCCTACAGCCAGTGAAAAACCTGGTTTATCTAGGGCTACGGCTGGATTCAGACCAGAGGAAGATTTTCTTACCTCTAGACAAGGTATCCTCTTTGAGGGGCTTGGTCCGTCTGCTTTGTGCAAAAAGACAGCCGTCCATACGCCTGTGCATGAGGCTGCTAGGAAAGATGGTAGCATCATTCGAAGCTGTGCCATACGCCCAATTCCACTCAAAGAATTTACAGAGGGCCATATTGTCAGCCTGGAACGGAAAAGTTCAGGCTCTAGACTTCCCGATGGCTTTGTCCCCTTCCGTTCGGAAGAGTCTCTGCTGGTGGTTGATCCCCCAGAATCTCCAGAAGGGAAAACCCTTCAGCCCGATATCTTGGAAGGTGGTCACTACAGATGCCAGCCTTATAGGCTGGGGGGCAGTACTGGAGCAATGGTCTCTCCAGGGCAGATGGTCAAATGTAGTAAAAACCCTGCCCATCAATCTCTTAGAGATACGAGCAGCCCGGTATGCCCTAGTAGCCTGGACATCCAGACTCCAAGGGTCCCCTGTCAGAATTCAATCAGACAATGCCACAGCAGTGGCATATATCAATCATCAGGGAGGCACCAGGAGTCGTGCAGCCCAGAGGGAAGTAAGTCACATCCTGGAATGGGCAGAAAAGCATGTCCCATGTATATCAGCTGTCTTCATTCCAGGGGTGGAGAATTGGAAGGCGGACTTTCTGAGTCGCCAACAGTTATGCCCAGGGGAATGGTCCCTTCATCCCGAGGTCTTCCGAGCAATATGTCAGCGGTGGGGAACACCGGATGTAGATCTGCTAGCATCCAGATTCAACGCAAAGGTGGACAGATTTGTCTCCCGGACAAGGGATCCCCTCGCTTGCGGCTCGGATGCTCTGGTGTTCCCTTGGGATCAGTTCAGACTGATATATGCATTCCCTCCGCTACAATTGTTGCCTCGACTCCTTCGCAGAGTCAGGTTGGAGAAGAAGCCGGTGATCCTGGTGGCTCCAGCGTGGCCCCGAAGGGCCTGGTACGCGGAGATCATCAAAATGTCTGTGGGGAGTCCTTGGACCCTTCCACGTCGTCCGGACCTGCTTTCGCAAGGACCGATATACCACCCTTCCTTATTAACTCTAAGTTTAACGGCCTGGCTATTGAATCCCACATCCTAAAGAAGAGAGGTCTCTCTAACTCTGTGGTATCAACTATAATCAATGCCAGGAAGCCTGTATCCAGGCAGATCTACTATAGAGTTTGGAAGGCGTACATCACTTGGTGCGAGGCCAGAAAATGGCATCCACGTAAGTACGTTATAGGCAGAATTCTGGACTTCCTGCAGTGGGCTGTAGACAGGAAGTTTGCCTTAAGTACTATCAAGGGCCAGGTTTCGGCCTCATCAATACTATTTCAAAGGCCCCTGGCTATGCATTCACTTGTCAAAACCTTTATGCAAGGGGTGACTCGTATTATTCCACCGATTAAAGCTCCCATATGCCCATGGGATCTAAATTTGGTTCTGTCGGTTCTGCAGAAGCAGCCGTTTGAACCTTTGCGGCACATTTCCTTGGTTCTACTCACCAGGAAATTGATATTTTTAGTAGCCATATGCTCGGCTAGAAGAGTGTCGGAATTAGCCGCCATGTCCTGTAAAGAGCCATATCTGGTTATCCATAAGGACAGAGTAGTATTACGCCCTCACCCAGCCTTTCTTCCTAAGGTGGTATCGAGGTTTCACTTGAACCAGGATGTGGTTCTTCCTTCTTTTTTCCCCAAACCAAGCTCGGTAGAGGAAAAGTTATTGCATTCTTTGGATGTAGTAAGGGCAGTTAAAGCTTATCTAAAAGCCACTGCTCAGATTCGTAGAACGGATTCTTTGTTTGTTCTGCCGGAAGGCCCCAGAAAGGGTCAGGCAGCATCAAAATCTACTTTAGCCAAGTGGATTCGACAGGTCATAATACAAGCCTATGGCTTGAGAAGTAGACCGCCTCCGTTCAAAGTTAGGGCGCACTCCACGAGAGCAGTTGGAACTTCATGGGCAGTGCATCACCAGGCCTCCCTGGCTCAAATCTGTAAGGCCGCAACATGGTCTTCAGTACACACATTTACTAGGTTCTACCAGGTGGACGTTAGAAGTCAGGAGGATGTCGCCTTTGGGCGCAGTGTGTTGCAGGCCGCAAAAGATCCTCATGCCTGATGGCGCCCAGCTTATGTATGGTGTATCCCCCCCCTCATTTGGCATTGCTTTGGGACGTCCCACATAGTAATGACTATGCTGCTCTGTGTCCCGTGATGTATGAACAAGAAAGTAGGATTTTTAAAACAGCTTACCTGTAAAATCCTTTTCTTGGAGTACATCACGGGACACAGAGCTCCCACCCCTCTTTTGGGGACACGTATTGCTTTGCTACAAAACTGAGGTACTCCCGGATGGGAGGGGCTTATATAGGGGAGGGTACTTCCTGTTTTGGAAGTTGCCAGTGCCAGCACCTGAAGGTAATTCTATATAACCCACATAGTAATGACTATGCTGCTCTGTGTCCCGTGATGTACTCCAAGAAAAGGATTTTACAGGTAAGCTGTTTTAAAAATCCTACTTTTTTGTGTTCATGTGGGTAAGGCGATGGGGATGCTTTTACATTTATTTTTATTTTACTAGATTTACATATTTTTTTTTTTTTTTTACTTTTTTTTTTTTTTTACTTGGCCCCTATGTCATAGCAATACATTTAAAAGCGTCATTTAAAAATGTCACTTGCAAGTGACATTTTCTCTTTATGGAAATCAGCGGTCTATTAGACCTCTGTTTTCCCTGCCTTCTACTGCAGCCGATCAAGCATCAGAATGTGCTCAGTCTGCTTTGTACCCAGCTTTCTAGCTGGAATTTTCGCAGCTTTGAACCAGAAGTGCTCAGTGCTGAGCGCTTCTGGTTTACACTCCTGAAGATATCAGGGAATGGATGTTCCCTGATCTCCTCATGCTCACCATCCTGACATTGGTTGCTGTGCTTCTGGCCTCCCAGGAGGAGCAGGAGAGTCAGGTAACAGAGCGCTGGTAGGGTAGGGGGCAGCGCCCTCTAGTTATGTTCAAGTGATCTAGGCAGCTATAGCGCCACCTGGATTACTTTTACAGTTAAGTCCGCAGGTAAAAACTAAAACAAGCTCACGGCTGCTACTGCGTGAGCTTATTTTTACCAGTTCACTCTTTGACCTTACCCAAATGCATTCAAAGAGACAAACTAGTTAAATTCCCATGCTGTAAGACTCCCTCAGCTGGCTGCCACCTGTGCATTACACCCATTTAGACCCCTATGTGGGCTGTTAAAGGGGTTGTAAAGCTTCGTGTTTTTTCACCTTATTGCATCGTTTGCATTAAGGTGAAAAAACACCTTGCACTCTCGGGGGCCCCCCCGTTTTACTTACCTGAGGCTCGAAACTCCGTGGGCGCGATCCCGCAATGGTTTCCCCCAGCTTGAGGCAGCTCTTCATTGGAGATTGATAGCAGCGTAGCCATTGGCTCGCGCTGCTGTCAATCACATCCAAAGACGCGGCGCGCTGGGGGGCGGGGACGAGTGATACAGTCGGCGGCTATATCACGGGAGCGTGCCCGCAAGCTAACCCCCTAGGGAGAGAGCTTCCCATGAAGGGGGTTAGCTCTTGCAGGGAGGAGCCCAGTTAGCCGCCGAGGGACCCCAGAAGACCAGGATCGGGGTCACTCTGTGCAAAACTAACTGCACAGTGGAGGCAAGTATGACATGTTTGTTATTTAAAAAAAAAAAAAAATACCATTACAACCCCTTTAACCTTGTTGGGATATAGACTTGGACAGGTGCTGCCAGGATAGGGAAACAAATGCAAAAGGTACACAATCCCCCAAAGATGCGGGTGATGGATCTCCGTAAGTATAGATCTGTGGGAGGGCGGAGGTGGGAACATTTTGGTCAGGGCATAGCAGCAAAAAGAATAAGGGCACTTGTTTAAGTTTTAGTCTAATTATTAACAAGACAAAGCACAGAGTAAAATGTGCACTATCACTGGTCAAACATGTTGTTTTGTTTTTTTTTGCCATTTTGTTCCTTAGTTTTGTCTCTGCATTGCATATAACACAAACTTTTTGAAGATAATGTGTAGGGTGTACTGTGTTTGTTTGTTTTTTTGTTTTTTTAAGGATCTAGGTGCCCTGTTTTTTTAAATAAAATTAACAGCATTTGATGCCAATCTGCATCTTCTAATCTAGAGCAAGCAAAATGTTTCCGCCAGCTCAGCCTTTTACTACCAACACGCTTAAGGTTTTTTTCTTCTATGTGTTTGAATGATGGACGTTTTCTCTTCAGCGCTGCCTTTTTTTATTCAATCTATGTTTGCCGGCACTGCTGAGCTCAGCCTGGATTTTGTAGTGCCTGGTCCAGGCCCTGTTGGACTAGGCACTGCGGGGATGGCCTGGAAGTGACCA
Organism: Rana muscosa; assembly: GCA_029206835.1. Classification (NCBI taxonomy): domain Eukaryota; kingdom Metazoa; phylum Chordata; class Amphibia; order Anura; family Ranidae; genus Rana; species Rana muscosa. The sequence goes on from CM055117.1 coordinate 322,832,873, forward strand.
CCTGGTACTGGATTCCATGCAGGGTGCTTTCTAGACTCTGCTCTGATAGGGTAGCTGAGGAGTGCTTTCCGGAGCCACTGTCTCTGTCAAGGTGCCATTGCCTCAGTTCCTATGGCAGAAACATTTCAGGGATTTTAATCCAACCTGTTAACGGCTTCCATACCCAGCAGGGGCATCTGCAACATCTTGGATCTCCAGTGCTCTGCATGTCTTTATTCTAGCTCAATAGAATGAAGGGTGACACTAGTTCTGAGGGCCTTGGGGGGGGGTGGGGGGGATGGATTCCCTTAATTTGCAGAGATTTTCCTCTCGCTTCCTGTTTGACTATGGGGCAGGAAATTAAGGGAAATCTCTGCAATGGGACACGGATGGCAAAAAATAAACTGACATGGGGCTATAACCCTCCCTTATTCTATCTAAAATGAGGGGGGAAAAAAGGGTTTCCTGTAGTTCTACTTTAAGCACAATTTTTCTGCTAAATTTATGGAGAGGACTATGAAGATATAACCATGCCAGTGGTGCAGCAGAAAACCTATAGCACAGTTACAAAGGTATGTGGTCAAGGCATTGAGCAAAGAAAGGACTGGGGGCAGGAACAAATAAATCCATCTGTTTATTTTTCTCATCAGCAATCAAAAGAAATAGTTAAGATTCCTTAAAGCGGAGTTCCACCCAAAAATGGAACTGCCGCTTTTTGGAACCCCCCCTCCGGTGTCACATTTGGCACCTTTCAGGGGGGAGGGGGTACAGATACCTGTATAATGCAGGTATTTGCACCCACTTCTGGGGACAGACTCCCACGGAAGTCACTCCACTCCCCCCGCTGCCTTCTGGGAAACACACTGGTCCCAGGAGACAGCGTAAGTGTCCATTTATTAAAATTCAGCAGCTGCAGTGTTTGTAGCTGCTGGCTTTTAATTATTCTTTTTATTTTTTTCCCGCGGGACCTCCGCTTTAATATGTACATCTGACACAAGCAAACAATTGCAGGAGAGTCCTACTACCTAACTGCCAGGTATAGGTGACCATGTCAGTGTCTGCACCATCCCTAGATTACAAGCCCTTTGGCAGCTAGGTAAGTGGCATGCAAGTTTTACCCAAATCGTGTAGCTTTCCTTCTACCCTGGGTACCCCATGCTATATAATCTAGTCAGCTGCTGTATAAACATTAACACCTACCTCCTATATAGATTATACAGAATGTATAGTATTCAGCTCAGAACATTACAGAACTTGCACAGTGAACGAATGCAAGCCAACATTTAGGTAATTCCGATAAAAACCTCACCTAAGCAAATAAATCAAAAGTAGTGCAGCGCAAAATTAAACTAAAAAATAAATGTAAATAGTCCTTGAACAGTCTGCCAAAAAACTGTTAAAAAAAGAAAAACATCCCAGAATGGCTGATACACATAAATAAAAGCACAGAAAGAGTCCCAAGTGAAACAGTAGACTGGAAAATGCAGCGGTGATCCAGATCCCTCCACCACAGACAATGTAGCCTCTCACCTCATTGATTCGACCTAAAACAGGTCACTATGCCATATAAACCAATTCCTGGAATGACACTCCGGTTCAGCAGACCGTAAAGCTTCCACAGCATATGGTATCAATGTAAGAAAGGAAAGGGACAATCTAGTGCTCTCTGAATGATGTATTTAATTATCCATAAAATGGTATACAATGTACTCACAAATAAGGCACTCAGGAACGAGTGCAAGTTAAGCCAGCATATAGGTTGTGTACAGCCTGAATGATGATCGCGGGTGACTCCTCCCCCCATATGCGCTACGTCCTTAGTGGGCAGGCACTTCTTCAGCGTGGGGACGGAATCACGTTGACGGCCCGCGATTGGCTTCTAATATACCATGGCAACCGTCAATCCAAGGATCTTGCTCAGACTGGGCGGACCTATCCTTCCAACCTTTATGAATGGCAATTCACTACTAGGGGAGCCGTCACACGAAAGAAAGATTGCAAGGCTAATAGAACACAAAAAAGGAAAGGAAAAAAATACCTGAACTAATGATGGTATTCAAACATGAGTTGAATTCCCACTCCATGTTGAATGCAAGACATCATAGTACAGGACAAAGAATAGATAAATAGAGAAGAATAAACTTCTTATTAAAGTAGTACTCCACCAGGAGCTAAAACAATGCATAAAATCACAAAAATTTGAAATATGTAAACTGACGTCAGTCCACGACCATCTTCCAGGCTTATACCAAACGCATACATTGAATTATACAGTAAAAATAAACATATATGAAAATATTACAATTTTTATTAAAATCCACAATGCCTCAATAATAAAATCTAAACTCCTAAAAATTGCACTTATTAAATTATCTGTTGGAAATAAAACAATTGAGGTCAAAATCAACATTCAAGCCAGCCGGCGGCATCACCTTAGTCTCATAAATCCAGAAGGATTCTTATATAGATTGCCAGTAGCTGATGTCTATGGTAAGTCCCTATAATATATAGCAAATCCTCTGCAAAAGGCAAAAAGGAGAACATTTTCTAATATTTAATTGCCATATACATCACTGCAAGCTTGAAAGACCACAAAAGGGATTTCTAGTATATACAGTGTGTATAGGAAAGCCTTACTACCTACCTCCGAAGTGTAGCTGACCATCTCAGTCTCCCTTTCATATGCACTATCCCTACTACCCAGATTAGAAGCTCTCTGGCAGCTAGGTTGTTGGATATGTGAACCCAGCCTTACTCCTCCAGACAGTTTCAGCCTCCCGACATGGCATCTGTCTCTCTGTAGCTGAGAACTCAGGTGAGAGGTCCGCTGTGATGATAGGACAGTCAAAACTAGAAGCGGCGCACCCCACAGTTGCAGAACGCCAGCCACCCACCTACCGGAAGCAGTGCGGACACTTTATAGGGGAGCATGACCGAGTTTCCTTCCGGCCCAGTCCATCTCATAAGACTGGCACTACACAAAGTGTAGCGCAAGCTGGCGGGGACTCTTTTCGTGCCACCCTAGGCCTGGTCCTTGTCGGCCTAGGCCAAGATGCAGCATTTGGATCAGATGTGGACCTCCTGGCCTCCAGGATCCAACTCGATATTGAACCCTACGGACTAAGACTGGGATACTATTAAAGTTCATGTGCGTGTAAAGGCAGGTGTCCCAATACTTTTGGCAATATCGTGTATATTTAATATGCTTTGGGAGTAGGCACTGCTCTGTCATACATTTCACAGAGCCTGTCTTCTGAACTACAGAGGTGCTCAGAGGAGGCGTTTTCAGGAGGTGGAGTCAGTACAGGAATTACAGCTTGCGGGCAGCATGGTACCATGGGATATTTAGTTCTTGGAAATCAGAAGTAAACAGCAGAGGATACTCTACAAAGCATGCAGGGAAGTTGTGGTAATAGACAGGCAATATTCATAACCTGAAAGGAGTTTTTCAAGTAAGCTTATATTGGATTGTCAAATATAACCGATGTTTGTGTAGCTATTGGGCTACAGTCATGCCACCAATTTAGGCCAGTGCGAATTGCAGCAGCAGAAATCTTAGGATTCCTGCTGCGGCTGCCAGCCCTGTTCACTTTAATGACAGGTCGGCAGTGGGCGCAGCTATTTGCGGCCGTCCACACAGCCAGTGGTTATCTGCACTGATCGCTGCTGGACACAAACTGTGCGGAGAGCCGTGAATAGCTGCAGCATCCTGCAGCCTGTCATTATAGTGAATGGAGCCAGTGACCACAGCAGGAATCAGAAGATTCCTGACACTGCATTTTGCACCGGCCTAAACTGCTGGTATGAATGTTGCCTTACAATGCTGATGTTCTAAAATGAAAGAGTATGCTGCCTGTGACCATAGGACTCCATTAACATATGACATGTATTAAAATATGGACTTTTGATTATAATTATAAGGTGCTTATCACTTGCATGGTACTATACAAAAAGATGGTTGAAGATACCTGGTTGGATCTGTTTTAATGAACTAAGTAGATTGTTTCAAAAAGGGCTGGATGTGATTTTAAATGCACAAAATTTTAATGGATAATAATATTTGTAAGCAATGACACTCTAGAATCCTGTTCTGAGGATGCAATGATTTTTTGTGTGTTTTCGTTAAAGGGGTTGTAAACCCTTCTGTTTTTTCATGCATTAAGGTGAAAAAACTTCTGACAGTGACCCCCCCCCCCCCCTTTACTCACCTGAGCCCTTTGTTCCCTTGGCAGAGACGTGCTGTACCTCTCTGGCTGGGGTTCTCGGCTCTTGCTTGGATAGATTGATAGCAGCGGAGCCATTGGCTCCCGCTGCTGTCAATCAAATCCAATGATGCGGGGGGCGGGGCCGATTCCGGTATTCTGTGTCTATGCATGCAAATGCTGGACTCGGGAGCGCGCCTGCAAGGTAACCCCCCCAGGAGAGCGCTTCTCCCATGGGGTTAACTGATGCGAGGAGGAGCCACGAGCGCCATCGGGGGGACCCCAGAAGAGACGGTGATCTGGGCCACAGTGTGCAAAACGAACTGCACAGTGGAGGTAAGAATGACATGTTTGTTATTTTAAAAAAAATAAGGTTTACAATCACTTTAAACTCTATGCACCTGTGCCTTTGTTTCAAACAAGCTATGTAGGTATATAAAAAAAAATAGTGTCCCAGTTAAAGTAGGTTTTCGTTTTTCAAGGAAAACAGCTGTGTGGGAGAAATGGTTGAAATGTTGCAATCTTCCAATTTCAGGATGACTGTCAGATACTTTGTATAACACTGTTGCTTGGCCTGAACCATAGTGAAAATCCACTAGTGAAGGCAGCAGCTGCACGAGCTCTCGGTGTGTATATCCTGTTCCCTTCTCTTCGGCAGGTAGGAGAACTTTTTTAATATTCTTTAAATTACTTACTATATTATCTCTTTTAGCATCTTGCATAATAGAACTGACCAGAAATGTTAAACATCTGTGTGTTCTGCATAATACCTGTTTTGCAAGGTTATTGGATATGAAAGGGGCCATGTTGTTTTGCAATATCATTACTTGCGGAGGAAAAGCAAGCTGGCTTTGGCAAACAATTACAAAGGTGATTAGAAGTTAAAGGGGTTGTAAAGGCAGAAGGTTTTTTATCTTAACGCATTATATGCATTACGATAAAAAGCCTTCAGTGTGCATCAGCCCCCCTAACACTTACCTGAGGTTCCTCTCGGTCCAGCGATGTCCATGAGTGTCTCAGCCGTCCGATATCCTTCCTGATTGGCTGAGACACAGCAGCGGCACCATTGGCTCCTGCTGCTGTCAATCTAAGTCAGCTAGCCAATCAGGGGAGAGAGGGTCGGGCTCCATGTCTGAATGCACAGAGGGAGCTGTGACTCGGGTGCCCCCATAGCAAGCTGCTTGCTGTGGGGGCAGGAGGGAGGAGCCAGGAGCATAGAAGAGGAGGATCAGTGTAAATCCACTTCAACAGAGCAGGAAAGTATAACATATTTGTTATTTTTATAGGGGGGAAAAAAAACGAGACTTTACAATGACTTTTAAGGGTTTAAAAATAAAATAAAAATGTAAAGGTATTATACTAATTATTTGGTCATTACTGTGAGTTTGCTTTTTTATTATTGAAAATAGATTTTAGGTGTTTAGACTGCAAAAGTCCATTCACTAACATTATTGAGCAGGTTATCACTCTCTCTTCTATTTTCCTCTGATGATCTGGTCAGTAAGTCTGTTGTTCAAAAGAAGCTCTTAAAGATCTATCAGTTACAGGGATGAGACAAACCATTTATCACTGGCAGGGAAGCTTACAAAAAAAAACGCTTTTATTTATTTCTGTAAAACCTTTATCCCAAATGGAAAAAACAGTTTGCTGTAACTGCTCATAAAGTGTGACCTGGAGTTTGGCATCAATTTGTTAGTGTATTTAAAGCGGAGTTCCAGCCTGTACAAAAAAAAATTACAATTACTGTAGCTGCTAACTTTTTTAATATAAGGACACTTACCTGTCCAGGGTTCCCGTGATGTCATCACCCCAAGCCTATCCATCCATCGGCTTTGGGTGCAGACGCCGGCATTGCAACTAAGGGAAACCGGCAGTTAGGCTTCACAGCCGGTTTCCTACTGCTCATGCGTAAGTCGCACTGCGCTTGCTGAGTAGTCCCGTCGTCTTCTGGGACACACACAGGTCCCAGAAGGCAGCGGGGGAAGGAGGACCCAAATCACGCAGGGAAATTACATACCTCGCCACGGCAAGGTACATAGAAAGTGAAGAAGAATAACAGCAACAATGGAAAAATAGGTAAAACACAGAAATAAAAAAAAAAGTTGGCCAATACATTTTTAAGATGCATGGATTGACTAGATGGTGCAAAGTCTTATATGTGGGTGGAACTCCGCTTTAAATTTGCTAGTACATCTAACACTCCTCCCCCCAGACTGACAGTGCTGTTGTCCAAAGGTGTCTCTGTTGCTCATTCATCCAGAGAGGAGGCACTCTAATACAGGAGGTGTGTTACTGGCCAGATCACTAGGTGAAAACAGAGAACAAAAAAAAAAAAAAAAAAAAATGCAGCCACCACATCTAATGATTGGTAGGCTGCAATATACCGGTATTACATTTTTGGTTTAATGCCACTTTATTTAGAAAGGGTTTTCAGCAGTTAAATGCTAATTTCACACACAAGATTCCTCCTCTAAGCAATATTGTAATCTTATAACAATGATAGTATTATTGTTATTAGTAGTATTAGTATTTTATTATTATTAGTATCAACTATTAGGAGAGCATTCGCCAAAAACATTTGCCAACTAGAACGTTAACCGAAAATAAATTAATATTTTTTTGGTAAACTGAGCCTATAGTTTTATTTCACACGTCTGTCAGTTTCCTTGTTGCACTGGTGTATTTTAAGTTGGTTGTCCCAAGGGCCAATATTTTTATTTCCTTAAAGGAGGTCAGCACTGATGGACAACTCCCAAACATACTTGGCTAAAGACAAGTATATAATTTTAGCTCCTTAACAGAAACTTTTACCAAGAGAAATATATGGGGAAGATCTTTTATCAATTCTGTCCCATATCAGGACAATGCTAAACAGGGGCATTGAGACACACCGTGCAACACATTTACTATAAGGTTAGCCTTTAGAGTCATTAGTGCCTCCTTCAGCTGCTCTAAAGTAGCACTGTGACAGAATGGAACCTAAAACTGACCATGTACTAGTAGTATTTTGCTTGAGATATTTCGTTTTAAGGCCTCATGCACACTGGATGTTAAAATAACGTTATAAAAACGCCAGTAGCTTTGCAGTGAGTTTTAAAATGTTTTTGCAATAGTTTTTTTTTTTTTTAAATGCTAAAGCGGAAAAACAAAAAAAAAATATATATATATATATATATATATATATATATATATATATATATATATATATATATATATATAATATATTTATTTTTTTATACAGACAAAAAACGCCTGTAACGGGAAGGCCCGGGGAACTCAGAATCGCTTAGGAAGTATGAAATACCCTTGCGCCAGCTTCCCCAATGGCTCTTATGTGTCAATCACCCTGTGTCTCTATTAGGGGCACAGGGTGAATGAAAACCCCAATATGGTCTATGATGGCCATATTCAATGCTGTACATACATTTTATCTAGATGGGGTCTGTAATATTCATCCACCATATTCCCCAGGATACCTGCAAAGAACTCTCTACTGTTTGATTATGACCTCAACAGGTTAATTGGAAAGTGACGCCTTCATGATGTTTAGACACATACTCTTAGATGCTAATATCATCACCGACAGCCCTGACTTTGTGTAATCATGGCTGTGAGGAATTAAGGTAATTTGCATTCTATTGTTCAGTATGACTTGGGAAGGTCTGGTGTGAATAGAAGTAATTAACCCTATACTTGTGTGTATTGTAAAGGCAGACTGGGATTTACAATACAAAGGGATTTAGGATGTAAAGGGTTTAGAACCTGTTGTCGCCAGACAGACTGGCTGCCAACCCTTTGTGGGAAGATGTGTATTGGAGATCGTATATTCTATTGTGTTGGGATCTTTTGAAGCCTAGCAGACGTCAGGATGAGGTGTTGAGTTTTGGGATGTGTGGGTGGAGCTGGGCCCTTGTTCATGTTAAATCATGTGCCCTGAATTGTGTATAAAGTTACAATGTTTGTCAATAATAAATTGATTCCTACTACAGAAGAGACAGAGTGCGTCTCGTCTTCTTCCAGAGGGGTCGGCTCCTATAGGAAAGGGTCGTTTAGCTGTGGATATCGGTAGCGAGTGGATGTGTGCCTAGGAGAGGGAACATCGTAAACGGCGTTAATACCCCTTGAGATTGGGGTGCCGTTACAACGCCCCTGCCAAAAACAGTTGATAACAGCCTATGTGTGCATGGACAGATAGGATAACATGATGGAGAGTTTGACTGTAGAAAAAAACATCTGAAGCCAAAAACAGCTGCTGTAAAAACGTCCAGTAGCATGAGGCCTAAGAATGTATGTTTGAATTTGAAATCCTAATGAATTCAAATCAACGTTCATTTTCGACCTTAGTGACAAATTCAAATGAGCGGGATGGAAATTTTTTCTTATACAAATGATGCTTTCTCTTTCGTTCATGGACGGACACCGCTTCAATCTTGACAAGTGGGTATTGGCCTTCATTTAGGAGTGACTAGGCAGAAAACTTGTAGAAAGTGTTAACACATCACCCCTTATACAGTACCGCCCAGGGGGCAGGCCCTCTGGGTATAACCCCTCTCTCTGCATCTCGCAGATCAGTTTTTTTCTGCCTATCATAGGAGAAGGACATGGCTCCCTTCGGGCCCATTGGTCCGGGGGGGGGGTTTTCTACGGTTTTATTTTGTTCCTGCAATCCAATTAACTGCCGACTGGGTGACAGGCTGGATCCCAGATCCTTGTAGTCTCCCCAGTTTTCAGACATCGAGCGTGTGCCGACCCTAGCTACGCGCTGGGTTTTCCACGACATGCCCGTCACTCCACGGGTGGCCGGTGAGCTTCGTGCACCAGGACATGCATATGATCGGTCTCTATGGCTGAATCACAGCATGCCGGGCCGACAGTCACCACCTTAACCGCGCAGAAGATGGTCTGTCCGGAATGTTTTCCAGCATAATCCACGCAGGAAGGGTAAGTAGTTCCCCTGCTTTGGCAGTAGGACTTGGCTGGACGTTCCTGGAGAGCTCCATCTGGAGCGGGAACTGCGCTGTATGGCTATCATTGGAAATGTCAGTTTTTCTGCTTACCTGTGTGTTTTTCTCCTTCCATGCTGTCGGCAAACATTTTCTTGTGGTCCACGCCTGTTTTGGCCTCTATCGCTCGGCGGCCATTTTCTTGTGGTCTGCGCCTGCTAGCTCTATTTTGTCACTCGGCGGCCATTTTCTTGTGGTCCACGCCTGTTTTGGCCTCTGTCGACTGCGCGGCGGGCATTTTCTTGTGGTTCGCACCTGTATGGCTCTACCGCCGCTCGGCGGCCATTTTCTTGTGGTCCGCGCCCGCTTTGGCCTCTGTTGACCGGCGGCCATTTCTTGTGGTCCACGCCGTTCTTCAGTACAACCGCTGAGCGACCATTTTGTGAAAGTCTTTGGCCTCTAGGGTGCATTCTACAGGCGCAAAATATACAGACACATGCTGACGGAGGATCAGACTGACACAGGCAGCTGTGGGAGAGCATCTCAGGCGGGAGCAGACGGCAGCAGAAACAGTACCGTTCTAAGGGTGGTGAGTCCTCTGGGAGACCCTGCATCTTTGTAGCAGCTAGGAGGGTGGGCTATTGATACCCTGCCTGGAGTACCTGTGGGTGTCAGGCGCGTGGGTTAGCATGACATCAGAAGCAGACATTTTTTCCCCTGAAACACCAGAGTTGGCAACTGGTGCCCCTGATATATCAGTGGACGCTATGTCGGCAATCCTGGAGGCTTTTGTTGCCAAGGTAGAAGCGGCGCGTGGAAACACGGGGGGTAGAAAGCGCCCCTTTCCCCCTCCATCTTCTGGGGATAATTCTGATGCAGAGCCAGGCCCAGCTGTCGCTCATGGCCCTGATTCTGATGCATCAGAGACCGCGGACCGTGACCGGTCGGACAGTGAGAATGACTCCAGGTCTGGGTCAGCACGCGAAAAAGGCTTTGGCATCTGACCTTATCACCGCAGTGCGGGATACGCTGAAATTGGAGAATTCTGCAGAAGCAGCAGAGACGGCGGTTATACAAGGAGTGGGAAAAACCACTGAAGGTTTTTTGGTCCCAAAAATTTTTGGGACCAATTTTGGTACCCCTTTGAGGAGAGTTTCCTTAAAAAATGGTCCTCTCCCCTGATAGTGGACCCCCCTGTGTCCAGACCTAACAAAGTTACCACGATTCCAGTGACAGGGGCTCCTGTCTTCAGGGACCCTGTGGACAAGAAGGCTGAGGCAATCGCTCGCTACCTATATACAGTAGTGGGCTCAGCGGTGCGTCCAGCATTGGCTGGGGCTTTGGTGTCTCAGAAACTTACTGAGTGGGCAAAGATGCTACTCCAGGGGTTGAAGGCACGGGAGGCTCCTCCGGACGAGGTAGCTTTGGTCGACCAGTTGGTACAGGGCCTTAAGTTTGTCTGCGAGTCAGACATGGATACTATCCCCTTGCTGTCCAGAGCCTCGGTTTATGCGGTGGCGTTAGGCCGCCTGATCTGGCTAAAGTGCTGGTCTGCGGACCAATCTTCCAAGAAGGCCCTGTTGGATCTGCCCTTTAAGGGTGACAGACTTTTTGTAGCCTCTCTGGATGACATCATTAAAGATGCCGCAGGAGGTAAGAGCACGTTGCTCCCGCAATCCAAAAAGGGTAATGAGCCACGCCATAGGCAAGGGCCCTCCTTCACTACACACAATCGCTTTTTTCGTCCGCCCAGTGCGGCAGGTAAAATATCCCAGGCAGATAAAGCGCCTGCTCAGGGACAAAAGCGTCCTTGGTTTCGCAAGCCCAACAAGCCTGCGGACAAATCTGCATCCGCATGAAGGTCTGCCCCCGCCCATCTCTCGGGTGGGGGGGGGACGTTTTTCGGAACTCGGTGGACATCTCTGATCTCTGACCGGTGGGTTTGCAAAGTAATCTACTCGGGCTACAAGATAGTTTCTCTCTTGCCTGTCGAACAGATTTTTTCCCTCCAACCTCCGGCTTCAGCCGACCCGTCAGGAGGCCCTGTATGGGGCGGTCCAGGATCTGCTGGTCCGCGGGGTGATCATTCCTGTCCCAGTGCAGGAACGGTTTTAGGGGTTTTACTCAAATCTGTTTGTAGTGCCAAAGAAGGTTGGGGTTCGTCCAATCCTGGATCTCAAGGCCCTCAATTGCTTTGTGAAAGTACAAAGGTTCTGGATGGAGTCAGTTAGCTCTGTAGTCACTGCCCTCCATCCAGGGGACTTTCTGGCATCCTTGGACATCAAGGACGCATACCTGCATGTTCCCATATGCTCCAGGCATCAGATTTCTGCGCTTCGCAGTCGGGGAGGACCACTATCAATTTGTGACCCTCCCTTTTGGCCTGGCATCGGCACCCAGGGTGTTCACCAAGGTGCTCACCCTGATTTTGGCCCTTCTAAGACAGCGGGGCATCGCTATCGTGGGCTACTTGGACGATCTTCTTCTGAGGGCTGCTTCAAGCTCAGGATTGGAGGTGAGCGTGTCTATAACTAGTCAGACTCTCCGAGACTGTGGTTGGGTGCTAAACATGCAAAAGTCAGTATTGGTGCCGACTCGCCTAGTGTATCTGGGGTTGATTCTGGATTCCTCAGAGGCAAAGGTTTTCTCTTCCTGTGGAAAAATTGCAGACCCTTGGGGCTGCGGTGCGGCAGTTGGCATCCAAAAGATGGTCGTCACTCCACTTCTGCATGCGAGTCCTGGGCCTCTTGGTAGCCTCCTTCGAGGCGGTTCCATGTGCTCAATATCACACTCGAGTGTTGCAGAAGGAAATTCTGTCCAGATGGGACAAATGCCCATCGTCCCTGGATTGTCAAATCCGGGTGAGCCACCTAGTCAGGACCTCCCTGGTTTGGTGGCCGACATCACCGGCACTTCTGTCCGGGAAGTCGTTCCTGCCTTTTCACTGGATGGTGATCACGACGGACGCCAGCCTTACCGGTTGGGGGGGAGTCTGGGGTGTTCAGTCGACGCAGGGTCGCTGGACTCTGGAGGAATCCCGCCTGCCGATCAATGTCCTGGAACTCCGGGCGATCAGGCAGTGCCACGTGGTCTGAGGCTGCAAGGGCATCCAGTCAGGATCCAGTCAGACAACGCCACAGCAGTGGCATATGTCAATCATCAAGGAGGAACAAGAAGCTTGGCTGCAGCATCGGAGGTCGCTTGCATCCTGAGGTGAGCAGAAAGGAGTGTACCGGCCCTGTCGGTCGTATGCATTCCGGGCGTGGAGAACTGGCAGGCGGACTACCTGAGTTGCCAGATGCTGGACCAAGGAGAGTGGTCTCTACACCCGGATGTGTTCCAGCTCCCCTGCCAAAGATGGGGCACGCCAGACTTAGATCTCCTGGCATCCCGACTCAATCGGAAGGTGTTGAGGTTTGTGGCCCAGTCAAAAGACCCATGGGCAGACGCAACGGACGCGTTGGTGGCATTGTGGGGTCAGTATCGGCTAATCTATGCCTTCCCTCCCCTGAAGCTCCTCCCTCATCTGCTTCACAGAGTGGAGGCAGAGGGGATTCCAATTATCCTGATCGCTCCAGATTGGCCTCAGCGTCCTTAGTACGCCGATCTAGTATGTCTGGTAGCAGATGTCCCCTGGCGTCTACCACTACGGAAGGACCTGCTGTTGCAAGGTCCCATACTTCATCCTGCTTTACAGTCACTGGCTTTAACGGCATGCCTATTGAGAACCAGGTTCTGAGAGACCAGGGCCTGTCAAATTCAGTGATCTCTACCATGAGAAGTGCTCGGAAGTCGTCCTAGGAAGGTTTACCATCTTGGAAGGCCTACATATCCATGTGTGAGGAAATGAGGTGGCATCTGCGTACTTATTTGGTTTCCAGAGTCCTGCTGTTCTTACAGCGTGGGGTGGACCAAAAGCTTGCCTTAAGTACGATTTAAGGGGCATATATCTGCCCTGGCTGTCTTTTTTTTCAGTGACCCCTGGTGGCTCACTCTCTCGTGAGTATGTTTTGTGCAGGGGGTTCGACATGTGGCCCCTCCGGTCCGTCCTCCACTACCTCCGTGGGACTTGAATCTGGTCCTCTCGGTGCTTCAGAAGTCACCGTTTGAGAACATTAGGGAAATTCCCTTATTGACACTTTCTCAGGAAGTGGTCTTTTTGGTGGCTGTTACGTCAGTTAAACAGGTTGCCATGCAAGGCTCCCTATCTGGTTTTCCACAAGGATAAGGTGGTGCTGCGTCCGCAGCCTTCCTTTCTTCCTAAGGTCGTTTTGGCTTTTCATCTCAATGAGGACATTGTACTTCCATCCTTGTGTCCTCATCTGTCGAATCCTAAGAAGTCGGCGTTGCATTCCTTGGACGTTGTCCGAGTTCTGAGAGTATACTTATCTGCTACTGCTCCGTTCCGGAGGTCAGACTCACTGTTTGTTTGTTTCGGTGGCTGGTCCGAAGAAGGGCCTAGCGGTCTCGTCGGCCACCATCTCGAGGTGGATCCGACAGTGATTCAGGCTTACGCCATAAAGGGTCGGACGCCCCCCTTTCCTGTCACGGCGCATTCGACCAGGGCAATAGGTGCCTCTTGGGCTTTCCGACATCAAGCGTGTGTTTCCCAATTGTGTAAGGTGGTGACCTGGTCGTCCGTTCACACTTTGAATAAATTCTACAAGGTTGATGTAGGTGCATCTTCGGATGCTTCTTTCGGCCGCAAAGTTTTGCAGGCGGCTGTTTAGACTCGCATTCATATACTAGGGCCAATTTAGACAGAAGCCAATTAACCTACCAGCATGTCTTTGGAGTATGAGAGGAAACTGGAGGAAACCCACGCAGGCACAGGGAGAACATGCACACTCCAGGCAGGTAGTGTCGTGGTTGGAATTCGAACCAGCGACCCTTTTTACTGCTAGGCAAGAGTGCTACCCACTACACCACTGTACATGACAAAAGGCATAATAACACAAAAGAAACTACTGTCTGTGCAACCACACTACCAATACGTTTCTGTGTGGACAAACAGTGAGCACTTTTTAAGCATTTCACACCCTTAAACTACTAAACAAATTCAAAAAAGTACAGCAATAACCAAAATGTATAACATGTAACACAAAATGTGTATCTACAAACTTCATAAACAAAAGTGAACCAAAAAAATATGTATCAATCAGTCTCTCACATACACTTGTGCGCAAAAGAAAACAGTATCCTTTAGAGCTGTTAATGGCATTTAAAAATTGCAAAGTGTCCTGAATAAAATAAAGTGACAAGTCCACAAGTGGTCTTCTTAACACAAACTTTTCAAGTGCTAGCAATAGTGCTCTCTTCGCCACCTTGTTACAGCAAAACTTGACCTCCCTTATAGGAGGTCTAACAACGCTTGATGAATAGCAAGGGTTAAAATCTTCCACAATGACTTTTATAGATGATGTACTTGCATGCCTACTTGCAACAATGGGTTAACCATGTCACAACACAGCACAGGTCAGACCTAACTAAAAGCCTAAAACCACAGAAAAAATAGTGCTCAGTTTTGCAATTGAATACATCGCCAAAGCGCCCTATAAAACACCTACACAATACTGCGACGAACAGCGCGTATACAGAGGCTGCATTTAGTAATGGATGAAAATGGTTCACTTTTGTTTATGAAGTTTTGTAGATACACATTTTGCTTATGACGTTTTGTATTGCACGATCATACATTTCAGTTAGTACTGTACTTTTTTTTTTTCTTTCTATTTGTACATGGCAAAGCTCCTGGGTTTTTTGGAAAAAAAATAAAATAGCCGAAGAATATCCGTTTCAAACAGCTGTCTACTATTAAAACTTTGTACTGAGCTATTTGAGAGAGACAGCTCTTTGCTCCGACTCATCAAGTCCTGCCTGTAAATTTTAGTTTTCAGTATGAACCTTTGCAAAAATATCAGGCTTTTTACAATACAATATGTAGTAGCTGGAAAGTGCTGTGAAAAAAAGACTATATATTGGTCACATGCAATTTTTTATATTTACTTGACAAAAAAATTAAATTCCTATTTTTTAATCCTGTTACTAGAATGCAGGGGTTGGGAAAATGCACTGTACAAGATAGTGTATAAAAGTGCAGGGGTCAGGAGTATGCAATGTACAGAGTGCAAGGGTCAGGAGTATGCAATGTACAGAGTGCAGGGATCAGGAGTATGTAAGGTACAAAGTGCAGAGGTCAGGAGTGAGTAAATATAAGGACTGTGTAGGCCAGGAGTATGTCATTTACACATTGCAGAGTTTAGTAACATGTAGAGAATAGTGGGTCAGGCATATGTTAGATATATATATACAGTTATTTACATGCTCCTGACCGCTGCACACTTACGGTGTGTAGTTAGGAGAATTTACCCACAACACATATGTATATGTAAAGTGCCCTGTGTTTCATAATGTTACATTAAGGGGAAACCCCAGCACTCACTTGGTCTTATCTCCAACCAAAAATTCCCCATACCCTCTACTACCTAACTTCTTGTTTATCTGCAAACCACAGCAGGCATGCAAGGGAGTACCACCAAGAAGAAACTTCCAGACCTTGAAAGCAGCGCAGTAACTGAGGAAGTCCTACCAGGCTTCTTCTTTTTTTTTTTTTTTTTTTTTTACAGCTTTGCATCACGTGACATATCGAGTCCATGAAATGCCTGGGAAAGCTTCCCTTGGTTCTGTGCCACATTGCAGTGGGTTCTGTACATGCACATTACTGCCAAGCAGAGGCCTCGGCATAAATGGTGTGACCTGACATATGGCTATGCAGGGCCCCCTGTGTAACAGTAATGTAGTGTCATCCCCAGCATCATTGAGGAATCCTGCTTGCCTGAGGCTCCCGGGCCTAGCAATGCCCCTGTCTTATGGTCTCTTCCCTCCAATTCTCCCCCATTCAATCCCTCTACAGTGACATACACTATTGCGGTTGACAAAGCCGATATATACATACATCCATACATGTGTGTGACTTTTTTGCCATTATTTTGATTTTTGGCTGCTTACCTCTTTTAGGATGTTATGTTTGTAGCTGACTCCGCTAATGCTATTCTGATGTCCCTTAATGACAAGTCTCCAAATGTTCGGGCAAAGGCAGCCTGGTCTTTGGGTAACCTTACAGACACATTAATTGTTAACATGTAAGTATTCTTATCTTAAGGCATACTAGATTGTAAATTAAAAGTCATCCTCCATAATAAAATTGGACAATGACTTGTTCTTAAGATTTTCCTCTATTTCAGGGAAATGATTGGACAAAGTTTTCAAGAGGAATTTTCGGATATGCTGCTTCTTGAAATGTTGAAGTCGGCAACCGAAGCTTCAAAAGACAAAGATAAGGTTAATACATCTGAACAATCATGACCATATTAAAACAAACAAAATGACAAAAAAGTATATATAAAAAATTATGCCCAGTGCTTAACTAAACATTTTTTGATTTTTTATATCTGCAGGCTAATATATTGGGTTACTATTTATTTGTATGATCTCGGTTTCAAATATTTTATTGAATTTTATAATTATCAACAAAATTTCTTTAACACAGAGCATATATACAATAATATAATAGAAATAGATATTCCATTAACAGAACATGTACAATAGTATAGTAGAAAAAGGCGTAATAATTCAGGAAAGTAACTCTTATAAATGTAAATGAAAATAGATAACCTAGCGGATTGTAGGATAAGATTATGTACCCTGAAGTGTCATAATCATCGCTTCATGGAAGCTATTTGATGACAAGTAATTGAGAAATTAAGTTGATTGAATAAATATAATATAATTGTCATCTATGAAGAGAATAATAGAATTGAATGAACCTATATAGAAATATAAAGTTAATGTGTTGTAGAATAGCTGGGGGAATAAATTGGGCTAAACCAGGGCCAAGTTCCTTTTCTTGGCTTGCCTTTTATATGGTCTTATAAATATATAGATGCTGTCCTGGCTTCAGCATTCTTTCCTTCAGTGATCTTGTGCCTTTGCTATGCATGGCAAAGAAATAGGTTTACTAAAAAGCTAGTTCCTATAGGAGCTTATACTTTATTCCTTCACTCCCCTACCCACTCCATTTACTGCCAGGAGTGACCTGTATAAGCTCATTTTTAATCCTAGTTGTAGTGTACACAGGACTGACTTTTCCCCTCCAATGTGATGGCAACCAATTGGCAAGCACCAGCACTGCCACATCCTTTTTATTAAATAAGAGTTCTACTACCTTCAGCTGGCTGATATTTTGCAAGCATTAGCCAGCCTTGTGTCAGAAAAAAGGTTATGCTTTGGCCATGATGGAAAACCATATGTTTTCATGGCACTCAACAGCGCCATCTGATTTCACTGGACAGAATGGTGAACAAAATATATGAAAAAAAGGAACTGCCATTAAAATCTACTAGTATGTTTGGTTTGGTTTTCTTACAGAAATTGTAACACACCTATTAACAACATTTGACCATTTTCTTCCAGGTTAAAAGTAATGCCGTACGTGCTTTGGGGAATCTGCTGCATTTTTTGCAGCCATATCACATTCTGAAGCCCAGGTTTGCTGAAAGTATTGAGAGTGCGATCAGAGCCCTTATCTCTACAGTTCTTGGGGAGAGCACTATGAAAGTGAAGTGGAATGCTTGCTATGCCTTGGGAAATGTCTTCAAAAACACAGCTCTTCCACTTGGTAAGGGTCTAATTACTGCACTGTACTTGTAGCGTACAAATGTCAACTTAAAGTGAACCTGTGAAATTCTACAACATAAAATACTACCAAAATGCTGGCGCTTTTTGTTTTAGACCCCACTCCTCCCAGCACCAAGCCCTGACATTAAAGCCGGCCATAGATGGTCTTGGCCAGTTCAGCAGGGACTGGCTGAGATTCAAACCATGTATGGGCAGGCTGATTGTACCCAAGTTGATTGATCAAGATCGATCAACTTGGGTACAACCTGCCTGTCGGATTTTTAATGCGATTATTGTTATAGCTGCTAGCAGTAATCACTGCGTTCTCCTGGTAGGAAGGAGATGGGGGGGATCGAGCAATTTTGTTTCTTGCAACCCTTGGTTGCAGGAAAGTAAACCGCTCTGTCCTATGGCCAGCTTTACAGGTCCTACCAGTGAAGTTTTCTGGCACTGAACTGTTAAATGTATATAGCCCTGTATCCTGTCTGGACCTAGAAACACAGCTCACCCCTATTGCTCTGTGCCCACCGTGTGTAGAAAAGTGTTTTCCTTAAGCTTTTTCTTAGCATCTATAGAACATGCAACATTTAAAGCAGCCAGTACTGTTAATAGACTGCCTTGTTTATATATTAATTCCTTGAGTAATGGCAAAGTCACTGCCAAATCAATAGTTCCAAATCCTAATTGTAAAAATGTCTCTGGCCCATATTGGACATATTCTTTTTTTTTTTATTGGAAATCAACTTTATTGAAAAGTATGCATGGTACATAAATCAACATAAGCCAGTATGGCCAATATAATAGTACATACATGAACACAGTGAAGCATCTGTGTGTCACAAAGATAATAACAGCAGTGAAAGTAAAACCGGTATACAACAAAAATAAAGAATCGACATATCAAGTACACGTTTCACCATCCGCCATCCATCTGTCCCAGACCTTCTCAAACTTTAGCGGACACCCTCTATGTACATAAATCAGTTTTTTATATGGGAGAGCATCGTTAACCGCCTTTTTCCAGCACTGAATTGTAGGGGGCAGGGCCTGCATCCAATTACGGGCCACTACTTTTCTTGCCAAGAATAGCGCCTCATGTAAAAAGGTACGGAGGGGTTTGTCGGCATCCAAGTCTGGCAACAGGCCAAGTAGGCACATCTTTGGGTCAAGGGTAGCAGGGGAGCCCATCTGATCGTGTAGGAAGCGTATCACCTGTGTCCAATATGCCTGAATGGTGGGACAGAACCATATGAGGTGGTAAAAGGAGCCCGGGGTATGGTCACAGAGGCGGCATCCCGGATTGTACGTGGGCCTGAAACGTGCCACTCTCTGAGGGGTCAGATATGTTCTATGTATAATGTACAGCTGTGTGAGGCGGTCCGACAGCTTGGGGGAAACCTTTTTCACGTCCTCCAAAATCTCGCCCCAGTCCCCATCCTCTATAAGTCCAACATCCGCCTCCCATCTAGTCTTAGCAGTATAGGCCAATGCTGTGGTGCTAGGGAGACGAATGGCGGAGTACAAAGTGGAGATGAGCTTAGCAGGCACATTACCCGTGACTGTGTCCACTATGGAGGGAACTGCCAGGGACGGGCAAGAGCCAGAAAACTGGGCCTGTATGGCGTGGCGGAGTTGCAAATACCTGAAAAACAGGCAATTGGGGAGGGAAAATTCGTCCTTCAGCATTTGGAATGATTTAAGGCCTGAATTAGTCATGATCTGGTGTATGTATAAGATCCCATGGCGTATCCACGCCGCGGGGTCCGGAATGGACAATAATTCTGGCAAGCATGTATTGTACCAGAGAGGGGTATGAGAGTGTACCCTTGGGGTCCCAGTTCTCTGCAGTGCCGCCCGCCATACCCTCCGGTGGTGAGTCAACATGTCTGCTGTGTGTTGGGGGGGGGCGTCTTGTCACTGGGGCTCTCAGGACCGATTGAAGTGGGGTGTGGGCCGAGTCATCTGGGTGCTCACAGAGTAGTGTCTGGTATCTCGTTAGTTCATGTTTATCAAAATAATAGAAGTGGGACAGCTGGGAGGCAAAATAATAATCCTGAAAGTCAGGGAGAGCAGCTCCTCCCAACGTCACAGGGTTCTTCAGGATTCTCCAGGATAATTTGTGTCTGCCATGACCCCAAATAAATGAATTCAGGATGGATTCAATTGTCCTGAAAATTTTTTGTGGTATATAGAGGGGAGCATGCCAGACCAAATAGAGTATCTTGGGAAGGAGTATCATCTTAACTAAGCTGACGCGACCCATAACACCCAGGGGTAGTCTGGCCCAAGTCTGCGTCTTGTTCTTGATCAGAGCAAACAGGGGTTCAATGTTCAGTAGTTTATAATCTGAGAGCGATCTGGTGACCTGTACGCCAAGGTATTTAATCTGGGAGACCCTTGGAAGAGCCAGAGGAGGGGACGCGAACGAGGAGGGGAAATGGTCAATCGGAAGGATCTGGGACTTAGCCCAATTAATACTCAGACCCGAATGGCCACCCATACGTTCTATGGACTGGAGGGCTGCTATAAGAGAAGGACCGGAGTCCGCCAGATACAAAAGTGTGTCGTCGGCATACATCCCAATCTTTTCTTCCAGGTTCCCCATCCTGAGACCTCGGATGCAAGTGTCCGCACGGACCATTATGGCCAACGGCTCCACAGCCAATGCGTAAAGCATGGGGGAAAGGGGGCAGCCCTGCCGGGTCCCTCTCTCCAGCGGGAACTGGTCAGAAAGCCAACCATTCACAAACACTCTGGCCCTCGGGGATTGATAGAGGAGTTGGACCCAGCGAATAAAGCCGGGGCCAAATCCAAATCTTGAGAGACACTCCCACAGGTAGTTCCACTCCACGGAGTCGAAGGCCTTGGCGGCATCCAGCGCCACCACGACCCTCGAGCCAATTTCATCATGGGACCCCTGAATATTCATAAATAGGCGGCGAATATTCATGGCCGTGTTCTTCCCTGGCATAAAGCCGGTTTGGTCAGGGTGTATCAATGACAGAATAACCTGGTTAAGGCGGGAGGCTAGAATCTTAGCTAATATTTTAATATCTACCTGTAACAGGGAAATGGGCCTATACGACTCCGGGTATTTAGGGTCCTTTCCGGGTTTGGGAATTACGACTATGGGCTTCTCGCATAGATGGGGGTAGAACTCCTGAGTCAAATATAGATTTATACAGGTACTTAAGTTCAGGGATTAGGATTTCAGAGTAGGTGGCATAGAATTCAAGAGGTAGGCCATCCAATCCTGGGGCCTTGGATGAGGCCAGACAGGAAATGGCCTCGGAGATGTCCTCCTCAGTAATAGGGGCTTCCAGAATTTCAAGCTGGTCGTCTGTCAGTTTAGGGAATTGAACTCCCGCTAGGTAGTCCCTGGTGTCTTGGGGAGTGTGGGCGACCCTGGAAGTGTAAAGTGCACGGTAGAATCTCCCAAATTCCTCCGCCACCAATTGCGGATCGGTGATGTCGTTCCCCTGCGGGTCGGTCAAGGACACCACCACAGGGGGACGCATATCCAAGTGGGCGAGATATGCGAGCAATTTGCCTGATCTCTCTCCATACTCAAACACCCTCTGTCTACAGAAGAAGATACGTTGTTTAGCCTTCTCTATGTGCAATTGGGAGACCTGGCGCGCCTGAATCTTTAGATTATTGGCCGCGCTGGGCGAGGGGTCCCGGTGGAACGCCTCCTCCAGCACCTACAGGTACTCCGCAGCCTGCTGGACAATAAATGTTGATGACCGTTTAAGCCTGTTAATACGTGTGGAAAGTAGGGAACGAGCGTGAAGTTTAAACATTTCCCACACCACATCATGCGCGGCAGTGTCCCTGTTGGCCGTAAAATAGTATTGCAATTCTGTGGGAATGTCATCCTGGTCCTGCAGGGCAGTCAGCCAGAACGGGTTTAGCCGCCAGGAAGGAGCAGGGGAAGCCCTCAGGAGCTGAATCGTGACCCAGTAGGGGGCGTGATCCGAGAGTACTCTCGGAGCAAAGCCCACATCTCCTAACTTAGGCAGCAGGGACATTGAGATAAAAACAAAATCAATTTGTGACATTGTGTTATGACTGGCTGAAAAGCATGAGAAGACTTTAGTGTGCGGGTGTCTGTGGCGCCAAGTGTCGACAAGAGCAAAGTCGGTCATTATGCGGTGCAGTCTGGTATGGGTCGGTGGGTTAAGGGGGGGATCCAGTGTGCCCAGACGGTCCAGGGCGGGGATCAGGGTCATATTAAAGTCCCCCATCCACACTGCCGGTACGGAGGGGTATTGTGTCATAAAGGCAAGGCCTTCCTGAATTACAGCTGAGTTGTACGGGGGGGGGAATATAGCAGGCAAGTAGCAGGATAGGAAACCCATTAATGGTGACGTGCATAAACACATATCTGCCCTGCTGATCCGTGCGGAGCAGTATAAGCTCAAAAGGTACCCGTTTGGCAACCAGGACCGATACTCCTCTGGAATATGAGGTGTGAGTGGCATGATAAGCCCACCCCACCCAAGGTTTTTTAAGGGAGGATTGCAAGTGGCCCGTGACGTGGGTCTCGACCAGTGTGATAATGTCAGCTCTCTGAGATTTGAGAAATGTCAGGACCGCTGTGCGTTTGATCTTATTGCGTAAGCCTCTAACATTCCACGTGAGGAACTTCAGGGAACTCATGGTGGGTATATGGTGTGTATAATAGACCGCAGCCAAACCAGGACCAGCAGAGCAGATAAGGACACATCAGACAGTACAGAACATATCAGCAACCAATATTGATAGTGCATGTATGACAATGACATAGTACCTTTAGCAGAAATGAACAATTGTGAACATAGTGGCAGATAAAAAACAGCCAAAACATTTCCCCTCCCTCCCAGTCCAGTGCCACCCCAACTCGGCATGAACATAGTATCCCAAAACCAGGTATCAACCGGGGACATCCAACGTGAAAAAAGCATTGGAGGCGAGGGACTTAATTTCAAAGGGACATAGATACCTGTGATAAACAGAAAACAAAAAAAGAGGAAAAAACAATCAGGTAAACGGGGGGAGTGAAAAAAGTCCATAGAGAACCTAGGGGGACGACTTCTTCTCTGAGAAGTGCATGGGGTGTAGGGGCCACAAAAGCACAACACCATTGCAGCCGTGCAGAAGGGAGCCCCGCCTGCCATCAGGGTGGTACGTAAAGTAGGATAGGAAGTTCCAGCAACGTTCGGTAAGCTGCCCTCTACAAGCATCTCCCATGCGTGGGGAGAACGGGGAATTAACAGTTAGATCACCCGAAGGTGGCGAGCACGCTGTGAGATCCAAGGAGGGGCGGAAAAGGCTTTTAGGTCTGTCTCCCCCGTCCCGGCGGAGGGCACTCACCAGCAACAGAGCAACCGTGAGGCGAATCACCAGGGCACGGACAGGGAGTGCCACCGGCACAGGGGGCGGCAGGGGAGAGAAAAGAAAAGTACTCACAGCTCCCAGACAGCGCGGTATGCTCAATCTCGCCGATCTCTCCGGTCAATCCAAGTGGATGCAGACTCTGGGTCCTCGAAGAAGTGGGTCCGACCGTCGCACTCCACACGAAGCTTTGCAGGGTACAGCATGGCGTATTTGAGGTGTAGAGTGCGGAGGCGCTTCTTAACATCCTGGAACCTGGACCGCTGCCGTTGCACCTCATTGGAGAAGTCCGGGAAGACGGCAACACGAGCGTTGGTATGGGGGATATTCCCCTTCTCTCTGGTTAGGCGGAGGATCTTGTCGCGATCCCTGAAATTAAGGAACTTCGCTATCAGGGTACGCGGTGGAGCTCCTTGGGGAGGAGGGCGGCCAGGGATTCGATGAGCTCTCTCCACTGCAAACATTACCGAAAATGCGTCTCTGCCGAAGGTTGAGGTTAGGAGGTTTTCAAGGAAGCTCTCCGGATCGGTGCCCTCAGCAGACTCAGGAAGACCGATGAAGCGGAGGTTACATCTCCGAAGGCGATTTTCCATGTCATCCTGTTTTGCTCTAATCTGTTGTAACTGGCGGCGCACCTCATCGGTGGTATGTTGTAAAGGGTGTAAGATATCCTCTGCTCTGCTAATACGGGTCTCCGTCTCCGTCACGCGGTCCCTGAGGGTAGAGAGATCCTGCCGGATAAGGGACACATCAATTTTTACCTCCTCGATCTTGGTGGTAAGCGTGCTCTGGCACATGGCGATGGCATCCAGTAATTTGTTAGTAACCACCACAGAGTGATCCGCATCCAGGATAGCAGCAGCGCCGTCTCTGACCTGCCGATCCCCCTCCTCAAGCCTGCGGTATCTGGCCAGTTTATCGATGGCTTCAGAATTATTTTTAGACGGAGACATGCTGTAAGGCGACAGGGAAGATCCCTGGGTGCACCAATATGGCCGCTGTTAAGGAGGCCGGGTCCTCCACAACCTCCCCCCCCCCTCCGCTGCCCAGGGACGGCCCAACGTAGGCAGCAGGTCACTCTCAAGCAGCTGTAATGGCAACAGGCTGTATGCAGGGGAATCTGAGCTCAGGGGAGTCAGGGAGGCCTGTAATACTTGCCAAAGATGTCTCCGGGTGGAGCAAGATGGCCGCCGTTCCGGGAGTCAGGCCGAGACCGTGGTCCGCTCACACAGCAGATGTAGAGTGCAAAGACACCCCAGCAGCTACAGCAGGTAATCCGGTGGCAGATGTAGAAGAGGATGGAGCCCAGTGCGCCCAGGGAGGCAAGGAGAAGTGTCCAGGGCCGCCGTCGGGAGGGCCAAGATGGCCGCCGAACCAGGAGCTAGGCCGAAGCCGGGGCCTTTCCTGAAGCAGAGGACCGGGACACGCCGCGACGGCAGTGGCGGCAAACCAGCGGGCTAACAGGCTTCAGGAACCGCAGGGAGAGCAGGACACGTCCTCGGATGTAGGGGATGGCAGGAACCGAGCAGGATGCAGGCAGGATGGTAGGTTAGGAGTATGGGCAGACGGAGCTCACATCACATGCGACCTATCCCATTGCCATCCAGGCCACGCCCCTCATATTGGACATATTCTTATGTAGGAACTGAAGTGACTAGCAACCGTAGGCTTCATGCATAAAGTGTCAGGGGAGAGCAGTTCTTTTTTCCCATATCTAGGATCTTCTTCTCCCTTTTCTTTCTCCATGCTGCACAGAGAGAATGAAAGAAAGCATGCCATAAAAAGGTGTTTTCATGCATTCAGCACCGCTATGATTTAATTTGCTCACCATAAAATAATTTTCTTGGACAGTAGCAAACAAGTAGGGTTGGACACTAGCAAACAAACTGTTGGCCGGCCCAGTATAAGCCCTCATCTTACCAGTACCGCCGCACACTGTATTCAACTCCAGTGTGAAGTGAATGAAAGAGAGGCTTCAGTTAAAGTCCCTGTCTATTGGTCAAATCCCTCTGACATATTTCTCCCACATTGGGCTTAATCGTAAAGGCTGGTTGAACAATAATTAGAAGGAAGGTGCTCGCTGCTATGCTACTAGGGGGGGTGTTCGTCCTAATGGCTGGTCTGTCTTAGAGGGAGGACAGGACGGAGCTGTGATGAATATCACAAGCAATTGAGAGGGACAGGTTTCACTGCGTGCACTAATGGCCTTCAGGTATGGGAGGAGCATAAATGGACCGTTTTAAAATCAGATTTGTTTATAACTATGGAATAGTATTCATAGACTGCATAGAGTATTTTTTTTTTTTTTTTTTTAAAGGTGACCTAACCCTTTAATGACAACACACTTAGAAGTGGGCTTTAAGTGACAACAATACTCTGCATTCTCTAGTTGCTTTCTTTGCAGTGGTTATTTTGAATGGATCCTGAGAACACTATCTGACATAACTACTCATAGAACTTTATAAAAGCCAAACAAAAATGTAAAAATCATGACATAAATTAAATAAGCTTCATAATGGTCGCTGGTCGAATCCCAACCACGACACTACCTGCCTGGAGTTTGCATGTTCTCCCTGTGCCTGCGTGGGTTTCCTCCAGGTACTCCGGTTTCCTCCCACACTCCAAAGACATGTTGGTAGGTTAATTAGATCCTGTCTAAAATTGGCCCTAGTAAGAATGTGAGTTGGGGACCTTAGATTGTAAGCTCCATGAGGGCAGGGACTGATGTGAATGTACAGTATATATGTAAAGCGCTGCGTAAATTGACGGCGCTATAAAAGTACCTTTTTAAATAAATAATAACTTAAAAGGAGTAATCAATCAAGGTTTTC
Organism: Rana muscosa; assembly: GCA_029206835.1. Classification (NCBI taxonomy): domain Eukaryota; kingdom Metazoa; phylum Chordata; class Amphibia; order Anura; family Ranidae; genus Rana; species Rana muscosa. The sequence continues at coordinate 322,858,880 of CM055117.1, forward strand.
CTTTTAAGCTGTTTCATTTTTGTACCAAAGTAGTAATGTATCATGAGATTTTGTAAATGACCTAAAGAAAATTAACATGCGTTTCTGTTGTAGGTAAAGCTGTGTGGACTGCAGATGCCTATCATGCACTTACTACTGCTGTGAAATCGTGCAAGAATTTTAAAGTGCGGATTAAATCTGCAACAGCTCTCTCAACACCTTCCAGAAGAGAACAATATGGAACTATTGAACAATATAGCGAAATCTGGAACTCTTTAGTGACAGCCCTGGAGAAAAGTGAAGAGACAGAAGATTTTCTGGAATTCAAATACTGTGCTAGCCTTCGTGCACAAATATGCCACGCTTTGATACACATGCTGTGCATGGCAAGCTTAGGAGATCTGACATGCATTAGAAAGACTGTACAGCAGAAAGGAAGCGTGATCAGGCATTACCTATTACAGTATGTAAAATCAGGAGTAGCTGAGAACGCAACAAACACTGACAGGGAAAATGTATTTCAGAGAGCAACAGATCATATACGCAGTTTACAAGAGGACCCATTAGGTATAAAGGTTATTGCCGAGGTTGCTTTCCTTGAGGACATATTACGAAGTTGTGAAAAAGAAATGGAAGCTTGAATTTAATTTTGTTATTTTTTTTTCCCAAGCAGGACAAAGCAATAGATTCACAATAATATAGACACCCCTTCCCCCACAAGCACATATACTTGCCTCTCTTTCCCTCCTAGGCCTCGCTGTTCAACTGGAGAGCGAAGGAAATCCATATGAAGGAGAGGAGTCAAAGGTCATACAGAAATATTGATTCTCTGTTTGACGGTGTCCATTAATTAGCCAAGCACCATTATATGGAGTGAGTCACATCCTCCATACCCAGTATTTCCTTCATCTCCCAGTACTCACTAACAAAAGAATGAAAAAAAGGTACGCATGTGCTGCTATTAAGGGAGGATTAAAATAACTTTGGGGGTGATTTACTAAAACTGGAGAGTTCAGAATCTGGTGCAGTTCTGCATAGAAACCAATCAGCTTCCAGGTTTCTTTTTTTTTTTGTCAAAGCTTAATTGAAGAAAAAAGGTAACGTACTCTCTCTGCAGGGACAACCCAATCCATACACCAGGTCCACTTACAGGTGCCGAAGCTCGATGTGTCCCAACACAATTGAATCCAACAGTAGTAAGAAGAGCCCGCAAAACTGTAATCCTTGAAGTGTTGTATATTGGTACAATAATGCTGACGCGTTTCGGCAATAGCCTTAGTCGCAGCATTATTGTTTTATTGTCACTCTGATGTACCAATAAACGACACTTCAAGGATTACAGTTTTGCCGGCTCTTCTTACTACTAAAGCTTAATTGAACAAGCTGAAGTTAGAAGCTAATTGGCTACCAAGCAGAGCTACACCAGATTTTGCACTCCAGTTTTGTGTAAATCAATCCCATCGTTGCTCAGGCAAAGCACGGGTTTGCTTTACCCGAGGCATCAATGGTTTAAGCCATAGGAATCTATTAGGTCACCTCTGATCAGAACATAAAGTATAATGAAAGCGAACAGATTTATTGCCCTCTGCACATTGCCAAGATTACTTATTTGCTAGCGCAAAGAGCAATATTCACTAGCCTGCAGCAAATCACCTTTCATTGTTCTGATTTGACATGCGTTGAATGAAAAAAAGGAAAAAGATTTGTTTCTCCCATCAACACACTCTGTATTGATGACAGAACCCCTCCCCTGGACCTATTGTATTCTGATAGTGTGGAGAGTTCCCCACCATCAGAATACATTGTTCAGTGTTGCCGATCAAGTGAAAAAAAAAAGGCTGGTTGTACAGAAGTCAGTCGAGAGATCAACTTCTGTACAACCAGCTTGCCCATAGTTGGATTGAAATTTGTCCGGTCCCTGCTAAACCTGATGAATTTTGATCCATCCTTGGCTGGCTTGACACTGCGAAGCGGGCTTCTGATTTGCTTACTTGCTGTTCTCCTACATCATTGCAAAATACTACTAAATGCCGGTACAGATCATTCTTGAAGCTAAAGAAGATGTATCTAATGTAGGTAAAACTGGTCAATAACTATATGCATTTCTTTCCAGAATTACTCAGATTATGATTTTTAATTTTTAATCCAGCTTTTATGCAAACCATCTATAACATCCTGGAGGTAATCATTTGTCTTCTATTCACATTGTAATATCAGAATATTACTATATTATTTTTGAAGATTCTCATGTAAAATAAAATATTTTATCTCATAATTAGCAAATCACAACAACTTATTTTTTGTTTTGCATGTTATTGTTTTCGTTTTGTTTAGGGTCAAATTCACAGTACTTGTTGTGTTGCTTAACACAATGACAAGCTGAAGTCCAGTAGGAAGTAAGTTCACTCCAACATGCTGTTTATGTGCTGGTCAAAAATGGAACATGCTGCATTTAAAGGCATGTTTTGAATAACTAAAGCTCCAGACACTTTGGGCCACAACACCTTTTTAGGCTCCTGCCCTGCAGTTTCTACCCCATACTGGCTTGAATATGTGTCCTGGTCAGCATGAGGTGAACCACTGCCAGTATGGCAGATCATAAGCGCAAGGGTATAAGTGCAAGATCCTGCAGCCTTTCCACTTAACATGCCACCAACCGCTCTAGGGCAGCTTGGGGGGATTAACAGTAACCATTTCTGCTATTGGCTGCAATGTAACCCATGAATCGACCAACTGGAATTATTACATATTGTTAAAACAGAACTTATTGATTTAACGGTTTCCAAAAAAAGTTACATTTCAAGCATGCTGGGAATGCTGTCGCATTGGTTGCGCTGTTAACCAAACTGACAAACTATGAAATGTCTGGTGTCATAACTGATCACACCTGCAGCACCACGGCAGTTGCAGATCAAATTGAGGCTAAGATGACCACTTTCTTGGTTGAAAAGGATAGGAGGGTTAGTGCCAGTCAAGGTAGCAAGAGAAAGATCTAGGGCCAGATTGAAATCTTCTCCCCAGGCTTGATAACCACCCTATGCAGAAAGGTAATGAGTACCCTTGCTTGCCCATAATTGGGCAAATAAAGGGCCAGAGTAAACAGTTTATTATATAATTTGCATTTGTAAGTGGGATATTACTAGTTTTCCCACTGGGGTTATTCAGTGGGCTTTAAATGTGCCCCATGAAGAAACAAAACCTGTACTCACACAGCATCTTGGATCCTTTATGTGGAATGTTCAATCCCCCTCCCATTAAGGGATCCAAATGTAACACTTGTCATGTTAGCACATGTTGGATCCATTCCGTACATGTACCCGCAGAATAGGAAATAGAAAGATCGGGGGTATAGAATGAGAGTAAAGCACAGTAAAAGAAAAAATAAGTTTGCTTAAGTTAGAGGAGAAACTCTTAAAGTGACCTTTTTTAAAAGCAGGGCCCTGCACCAACCCATCTATAATCAGTGTTTGACAGAGTAGAGGCTAGTGATAACTCTCAAAAAATCTGGAAAACCTCTGGGGAGGTCAATGAGTGGGTACAAAGGCTTGGAAGAAATAGGTAATGCTGGGCAAACAGGGTCCTTTCTATCACTAGTCAAGAGTGTCCTCATGTGCTGGGACAACTGCACATACAAAGTGCTGCATGTCTAGACAGAAGGCTCACCCAGGAGAGCTATCCACATAGGTCCAAGGCACATCATGGGGATAGAGGTCAACTCCTAGCAGGTGGACCTCAGCTGGGTCCAGAATCATGAAAGCTAGGTATAAGGGCAGCAATAAGCAACACAGGTACTTAAACACAGTAAAACGTGGTCAGTGCACTCTGGCACAATTGAAAGTGGTGAAAAGAGGGGTCATACCGTAGGCTTGACTCCAGAAGGGATCTGCAAGACCCACATCTAGGTTACCTGTGAGGAGAGCTCTCATCCCCCAAGCGGCCCAGAGATTAAGAAGGCTGGCGCTGTCTGCACATTGGGAGGAAAATACAAGTAAAACACGGATATGAGATGGTAGGGAGCACCACTCCCCCAAGTCTAGGGTGAGTGCTACATAATACATTACTGTTTTGCATGATAAAGTACTGTGTTGGCAAATACAGTAGCAGTGCTTATCTGACAAGGGCACAGTAGGAAGGCACAAGAAAGTTTTAATCGTGATTCTCATTATGGCCAGAATCGTGCAGCTCTACTGTATAGCAAAGGGAGATTTTGGCAGTGGGACAGTGTAGATATCTTCCCGATGGACTACGTCCCCAGTTGTCAGTCTCAAACTGTGAACAGAGAATTTGATACAAAAAGGCAACTTGCCCAATGTGGTAAGAGCAAAAGAAGATTGGCAAAGTATGTGGTGCAAAGTATGTGGTGCAAAGTGTGACATGCATTCAGTGTCTTTGGGGAAAAGTAATTGGTTCTGAGGGCACCCAGCAGGGTGGCGGGCTTGTTGCCAGGAATCTCACTGCGGTACAGCAGTGCATTCAGCCAGGATTCATGCTCCGTTGGCTGAAGGCGTGCAAGACGTTTGCCCATTATTTCAGTTATCCACACTGGTAGAGGCAGGGCAGCAATCAGAATTTTTGGGCCCAGGCCTGCCCACTGGCTATCCCACGAGTCCTCCAGTGCACCCACTTTTATTTTAATACGCTTCCAACTTAATATATGAAAATTAAAAGTGTATTCCAAGTCATCAGAGCTTTCAAGATTTAACAGTAAGGAATTATATTTTGGCCCAAAAATGTAAATTCTTATCCCCCAACATTGTAACCTCATCATCCCTAGCTTTCCTCTCCATAACCATCTTCCTTTTCCGCACTGTAACCAAGTCTTTGTCATCCCTGAATTCTTAATACATACACTATCTTACCAAAAGTATTGAGACACACCTGCCTTTACACACACATGAACTTTAATGGCATCCCTGTCTTAGTTCAGTATTGAGTTGGCCCACTCTTTGCAGCTATAAAAGCTTCAACTCTTCTGGGAGGGCTGCCCACAATGTTTTTAGGAGTGTGTCTATGGGAATGTTTGATCATTCCTCCAGAAGCACATTTGTGAGGTCAGGCACTGATGTGGACAAGAAGGCCTGGCTCTCAGTCCCCGCTCTAATAAATGCGCTTCTGGAAGAATGGTCAAACATTCCTATAGATACACTGCTAAACCTTGTGGACAGCCTTCCAGGAAGAGTTGAAGCTGTTATAATCTGCAAAGGGTGGGCCAACTCCATATTGAACCCTACGGACTAAGATTGGGATGCCATTAATGTTCATGTGTATGTAAAGGCAGGTGTCCTAATACTTTTGGTAATGTAGTGTATCTACCCTCAACACCCCCTCCATAATCATCATCGTTTTCCTTATCCCCACATAATATTTATCTATCCTCATCACTCTCCACATTGTAACCTCATCATCCACTTCAATCTCCATAGTCCTCATTACTCTCCACAATGTAACTCCATCGTCCTTTTCTTTCTCGTACATCACGGGACACAGAGCGACATAGTCATTACTAATGGGTTATATAGTTACCGTCAGGTGCTGGCACTGGCAACTTCCAAAACCGGAAGTACCCTCCCCTATATAAGCCCCTCCCATCCGGGAGCACCTCAGTTTTTTGCCAGTGTCTAAGGTGTTGGCCAAGAAGAAACATGTGTTTTTCACTGAGCTTGCGTACAGGTTCTTTTGGGCCTCAGTAAGCTATTCCGGATCCGACCAAAAAAGCTTCATAGCTAAACGGTCGGTACCCGGGCCTTGCAGAGAAGAGCAAGGTTCTGCCTGTAATGCTTCTCTTAGGAGAGCTGGACCCTGGGATCCAGAGCTCTGGTCATACCCACGACCAAGATGTTTTCTGTGCAGGGTGCTATACAGGTCCAGGGGAGTGGAATCCTTGGGAACCCGGTCCCTGAAGGTTTGATTACAATGCCTGCCGTGATAGGTGAAGTTTGGGCTTTTGTGGACCAAACAAAGTCCTGCGGCGGGGAACAGGTAAGTGGGGGCCCCCAGGAACTTGGTTCTATTGGGGGACCCCCAAGCCTAATTTGTCTTTCTGTCTGTTACCTAACGGTATTCCCGCTAATATCTGTGCATGCCTGTAACTACTAAAAAAATGTAATAATTTTTAATGGTGGTCAAGAAAAAAAAAAAAAAAAAAAAGAATGTTTTTTTATATATGTTTAGTATATTAAACTGCGGTACCTGTGTTTGTCCACTAGAGGCCGCTGTGGAATGTTTTTCTTGTCATATGGACTAGTTTCTTCTCAGAGAGCAAAGTCCAGGCAGCTGGTGAGTTCTCCTACAGGAAACTGTTTCCTCTGCCATGTTGCAGTGTTCGTCTATCCCCCGGCCTGCGGCAAAGGGGGCCCTGGCTCCTGTCCCTGGTTTCCATGTTTGAAAATTAGCGCCGAGGCGCACGTGGCCGCGCGCGTGCGCGTGCACGCGCCTCTATATATAGAGGTGGCCGGAAAAAGGGGCGGGGCCTGGGGGATGACGCTCTGTGCGCGCCGCAGCGCTTCTGCGCATGTGCGGGCGTCCCAGCAGGTTTTTAAAAAGCCACATTATTGCAGTAAGCTGGCTATGAAGTACAGAGACAGAGCTGGCAACATTTAAAGGCATACAGCAAGCGGTTGATACAGGCATCCCCTAGAAAGGCACATTAGTAGACACCAACTGTTTATTATAGCAGCATTTATGCTAGACTATTATCAGTAACTGGTGTATTTTCGGCTGGAATACCTCAGCTTTGTGGCTTAGGAATATGCCGTCTAAAAACTCCGGGACTAGAAATTCCAGGAGGAATAGGGGGTCTCCATCGGGCTCTGAGGATCTTGGGCATGCTTTGGCTGCACCAGTCTCCCCTGAAGAATCAGAGGTTAGTGACCGTAGGGCACCCCCAGGAGTACCTGGTACTGTGGCTGTCCCCAGTTCACCTGCTCCTGTGTATGTAACAGAGGAGGTTTTTTCCTCGGCTCTGGGAGGGCTGGAAGAGAGATTGTCAGCACTAATTGCTGCTTCCCTGTCACAGGAGAAAAGCGCTCGATCTCCGTCTCCTCCCTCAGAGTGCCTGTTAACAGAGCAACAGTCCCATACAGAGAACGACCTACCTGAGGGGGATCAGGATGAGGTTGATTCAGTTGTAGAGGAATCAACAGTGGAGGAGCCGTTCTCAGCATCACATGCTGAGAGGTTATGGGTGCAGTCCCTGACTAATATGGTCCGATCAGCATTTAAAATGCCACTTGCGGAGCCATCCTCCTCTTCTGTCTCCTCGTTGGGGTCGCTAAAAGCTCCCCAGACTGTTTGTTCTTTTCCGATCCATCCTTTACTGGAGGGGCTCATTTACCAGGATTGGGAGCATCCTGACAAAATATTTACTCCCCCCAAGAGATTTCCGGTGGTCTATCCTATGGAGGATAAGTTCGTCAGAAAATGGAAGGTCCCTACAGTGGACGCAGCCATCTCTTGTGTGAATAAATCACTGACATGTCCGGTGGAAAATGTCCAAATGTTCAAGGACCCAATAGATAAAAAATTGGAGTCCTTATTGAAATCTGCTTTTTCTACAGCAGGATTGGTGACACAACCAGCAGTGGCAGCTATAGGGGTCTGCCAAGCAGTGAAGGATCAGTTGAAACAGGTCTTAAGGGACGTGCCAGATCAGCAGGCTCTTGCTCTAGCTGATCTACCTAGAGCCTTATGCTTTGCGGTGGACGCTATAAAGGATTCAATCCATCAGGCCTCCCGCCTTACGCTGTCTGTAGTACATATGCGCAGGCTTCTATGGCTCAAAAACTGGTCTGCTGAAGCTCCCTGTAAAAAATTGCTGGTCAGCTTCCCATTTCATGGGGAGCGCTTATTCGGGGAAGACCTGGACAAGTATATCCAGAGAATTTCCAGCGGTAAAAGTACACTCTTGCCGGTCAAAAATAGAGTTAGAGGTCCCTCTTTTAAGAGGCCGGCTTCTCCAGTCCCTAGGACATCGGCTGTGAAACAGTTCCGACGGCCTCCCCGGTCAAATCCCGGAGGTAAAAATCAGGGACAGTTGCAGGGTAACAAGAAGCCCTGGAGCAGGAGAGGTACAAAACCTCCCCCAAAGTCAAATGCATGAAGGGTTGCCCCCACCCAATCGGGTGGGGGGAAGACTTCAGTTGTTCACAGAAACCTGGCGGGACACGATCCGAGACAGATGGGTGCTCTCCGCAGTAAATCTGGGATACAAATTGGAGTTAAAAAACTCCCCTCCTTCCCGCTTTATAAGGTCGAACGTGCCAAGGGATCCCCAGAAGAGAGGATCCCTCCTGTTGGCACTGGAACAATTATTGCTTCAAGCAGTAATTATAGAGGTCCCCCTGGAAGAATGGGGGTTCGGGTTTTACTCAAACCTCTTTACAGTTCCGAAGCCAAACGGGGACGTGAGGCCCATATTAAATCTAAAAGGGCTAAACAAATTCCTACATATCAGGACTTTCCGGATGGAGTCGATCCGATCGGTGGCCACTGCCCTACAAGGGGAGGAATGGTTAGCCTCGATCGACATCAAAGATGCTTATTTGCACATCCCCATCTTTCCAGCCCACCAAAAATTTCTACGCTTTGCGATAGAAGGGCGCCATTTTCAGTTCAGAGCCTTACCCTTCGGTCTGGCCACAGCACCAAGAGTGTTCACAAAAATTCTGGCCCCATTATTGGCCAATCTAAGAACACGAGGTGTAACGATAATGGCATATCTAGACGACTTGTTGCTGATAGACCACTCAGTGGAAAAACTAGAAGTGGTTGTTCACGAGACAATCAAGTATCTGGAATATCACGGTTGGATTATCAACCGAGACAAGTCAGCCCTAAAACCAGTCAAAAGTCTGGAATACTTGGGGCTAAGGCTGGATTCAGACCAGAGAAAAATTTTCTTGCCTCGAGAAAAGGGGTCGTCTTTGAGAGATTTGATCCACTTAGTGGGTTCAAAAAGACAGCCATCCATACGCCTGTGCATGAGGCTGCTGGGAAAAATGGTGGCATCATTCGAAGCAGTACCCTACGGTCAATTCCATTCAAGGAAGTTGCAAAGGGCCATACTGTCAGCCTGGAACAAAAAAGTTCAGGCTCTGGACATACCAATGTCCTTGTCCCCTTCCGTTCGCAGAAGCCTCCGTTGGTGGTTGGTTCCCCGGAATCTGGAAAGAGGGAAATCCTTCAGTCCGATTTCTTGGAAGGTGGTCACTACAGATGCCAGCCTTTTAGGCTGGGGAGCAGTACTGGAGCAATGGTCTCTCCAGGGCAGATGGTCGGATGCGGAAAAGGCCCTGCCCATCAATCTCTTAGAGATACGAGCAGCCCGGTATGCCCTAGTAGCATGGACATCCAAACTCCAAGGGTCCCCTGTCAGAGTTCAGTCAGACAATGCCACAGCAGTGGCATATATCAATCGTCAGGGGGGCACCAGGAGTCGTGCAGCCCAAAGGGAAGTAAATTACATCCTGAGATGGGCAGAAAGATATGTCCCAGCCATATCTGCGGTATTCATTCCAGGGGTGGAGAATTGGAAGGCGGACTTTCTAAGTCGCCAACAATTATGCCCAGGGGAATGGTCCCTTCATCCCGAGGTTTTCCGGACAATATGTCAGCGGTGGGGAACACCGGATGTAGATCTGCTAGCATCCAGGTTCAACACGAAAGTGGACAGGTTTGTCTCTTGGACAAGGGATCCCCTAGCGTGCGGCTCGGATGCCCTAGTGTTCCCTTGGGATCAGTTCAAGCTGATATATGCATTCCCACCGCCACAATTGTTACCTCGATTACTCCGCAGAATCAGGGTAGAAAAGAAACCAGTGATTCTGGTGGCTCCAGCGTGGCCCCGAAGAGCATGGTACGCGGAGATTGTAAAAATGTCTGTGGGGAGTCCTTGGACCCTCCCACATCGTCCGGACCTGCTTTCGCAGGGACCGATATACCACCCTTCCTTACCAGCCCTAGGTTTGACGGCCTGGCTATTGAAGCCCACATTCTAAAAAGGAGAGGGCTCTCTAATGCTGTGGTGTCTACCATGATCAATGCCAGGAAACCGGTATCCAGGCAGATCTACTATAGAATCTGGAAGGCGTACATCGCCTGGTGTGAGGCCAGGAAATGGCATCCACGTAAATATGTAATAGGTAGAATTCTGGACTTCCTACAATGGGCTGTAGATAGGAAGCTTGCCTTGAGTACTATCAAAGGTCAGATTTCGGCCTTGTCAATATTTTTTCAAAGGCCCTTGGCTTCGCATTCACTAGTCAAAGCCTTTATACAAGGAGTGATGCGTATTAGTCCTCCGGTTAATATTCCCATATGTCCATGGGATCTAAACTTGGTTCTGTCGGTTCTACAGAAACAACCATTTGAACCATTACAGCATATTTCCTTAGTGCTTCTCACCAGGAAATTGATTTTTCTAGTAGCCATTTGTTCGGCTAAAAGAGTATCGGAATTAGCAGCTATGTCCTGTAAGGAGCCATATCTGGTTATCCATAAGGACAGAGTAGTGTTACGTCCTCATCCAGCCTTTCTTCCTAAGGTGGTATCGAGTTTTCATTTGAACCAAGATGTGGTTCTTCCTTCTTTTTTCCCCAAGCCTACTTCGGTAGAGGAAAAGTTATTGCATTCTTTGGATGTAGTAAGAGCAGTTAAAGCTTATCTAAAAGCCACTGCTCAGATTCGCAGAACGGATACTTTGTTTATTCTGCCGGAAGGCCCCAGAAAGGGTCAGGCAGCGTCAAAATCTACTTTAGCCAAGTGGATTCGACAGGTCATAATACAAGCCTATAGCTTGAGAAGTAGACCGCCTCCGTTCAAAGTTAGGGCGCACTCCACGAGAGCAGTTGGAACTTCATGGGCAGTGCATCACCAGGCCTCCCTGGCTCAAGTCTGTAAGGCCGCAACATGGTCTTCAGTACACACGTTTACTAGGTTCTACCAGGTGGACATTAGAAGTCAGGAGGATGTCGCCTTTGGGCGCAGTGTGTTGCAGGCCGCAAAAGATCCTCATGTCTGATAGCGCTCAGCTTATATATGGTGTATCCCCCCCCTCATTTGGCATTGCTTTAGGACATCCCATTAGTAATGACTATGTCGCTCTGTGTCCCGTGATGTACGAGAAAGAAAATAGGATTTTTATAACAGCTTACCTGTAAAATCCTTTTCTTGGAGTACATCACGGGACACAGAGCTCCCGCCCCTCTTTGGGGACACTTATTGCTTTGCTACAAAACTGAGGTGCTCCCGGATGGGAGGGGCTTATATAGGGGAGGGTACTTCCGGTTTTGGAAGTTGCCAGTGCCAGCACCTGACGGTAACTATATAACCCATTAGTAATGACTATGTCGCTCTGTGTCCCGTGATGTACTCCAAGAAAAGGATTTTACAGGTAAGCTGTTATAAAAATCCTATTATTCTCCATAACCATCTTCACTCTATATAATCATCACCCTCATCCTTCTCTACACTAACCAAATCATCCTCATCTTTGGATTCTTATTACACCTATTCTCATCCTCGACTTTCCTCTCCATAATTATCCTAATTCCTCTATGGTTTGTAACCCAGCCATCATCCTCCTACTTGCATTCTCTATGTGCTCTTTCATCATCCCTCTATTCTCACTACATGATCCTTCTTTCCATAATAACCCATCTTCATCCCTGTATCTCCCCTCATTCCTTATGACAGAAGAGACTCTCTTGATGTCAGGGTGTATTCCTGTAGTACAATGTAATGTTTATTATGGCTGGGAGATTAATACAGTCCACAGCACACTTGCCTCCCTCCTTGTTGCTCTCTCGAGTTGTGCACCGGAGAAGGCTGTCTGTGATCACTTCTATGGCTGGCCACACAACTCTAGTCCCATCCAATCAAAATGTGAGTCTAGCCTCAGATGTTCTGTAGAGTAGTCCGTGATCAAGTGCTGGGGGAGAAGGAAGGGAAGGAATTTGTGTCCCCAGCTTCTGTTCTTCTCTGAATGCGGCTACAGTCTGTTCTTTTTGGGTGGCTGGCCCATCCTGGTGTCCTAACAGCTGCTGGCACCGGCCATGGGGCCCCCTACAAATGTATGTGCTGGTGACCCTGAGTAGAGTATGTTTGCTTCAGTTAGGGCTTGTGCGAGAAGGTTTAATGCATAGCCATTTGGTCAGAGGTGAGGTGAACTGAACCCTGTCAAATTTGAGAACACTTTGTCTCTTGCCTTGAGTAGGATCACATCCTCCTGTTTGTAAAGATTCCCCCTCCACAAGACATCTCTTGGGAAAGATTGAGGTTTTGATAGCTCGACATGCAGTAGACTTCATTGATCACCAGCTTGCCCAGGAGGGCATTAAATATCCCCCTGAATGGTCAGCAGAAGATCATGCCCTTCAGCGGGAGGCTGTGTGGTCACAAGACCTATGAAAACAGGCTCCTAGCCCCTTTAACTCCTGAGAATCTTCAGTGCCTCATGGCTTTTTCTTACATTTCTCCTATTGTGGGTGTGAAGTAAGAGTTAGGTGAATAGTAGAAAGTCTGCGCTCCAGAAAATACCCTCTTCATTAGGCCTTTGACAAACCACACCCCACAAACTAGTTATTATTTTAATTACTTTTCAAATAACCAGAAGCATTGCTAAATATTTTCCAATAGTTTACTAAATGTCGACTACTGGTTCACGACAATTACTTTAGAAACTGTAGCTAAGATGTTTTGTAATTTGTGAAAAGTAAACCTTTACTTTTTTTTTTTTTAAATATAGGTCATGCTGTTGCTAATAATTTACATCTCAAATAAAATAAAGAATAGAACCAGTGACCACAATTTAGGTTATTGTAGAGGTAATGTAAATATGGTCCTGAAAACTTTGAGATGGTGTCTATTGGTGCTGCAGTCATTTCGCTGCTTTTTGGTGTGGCGCTTGAAAAACATTTGCAGTTTCCAGAAAACTGCACTTTTCATGGGGGAAGAACAGTAACAAGTACCCCATAAATAAAATGCAAAAATTTGAATGTAGCCTTAGGCAGAATATGATCAATTCAACACCTGACCAAGCTGGAATAACCATACACAGGAATCATGGCAACATCATGGTAGTTTAGTGCTACAACATCAAGTAACCTTATAAAGTTGAAAACATGCACCGTATTGTGTACATCACAATATCCATTGGATACAAAATATAAACGATACCTAACTAAGGTGCACAGAAATAATGGGGGCATGTACAACTCTCTGGGCATTATTTAAAATTCCCAGAATTACTTTGGAGAGTATAAAATGTTGTATGTGCACCTAAATTCTGCTGAAGATGATTGTTTTAAATATAATTAAGTTGTGTCAGACACATTGGACCACACCTTGAAGGTACATACAAGTATTACAATCCTCCCTGGAGCTTCTTAATTGGTAAGCTGAACTTAAGTCAGTGTGTTTTTTTTAGCCCTCTTTGGCTGCCCCAAACTATAAACCTAATATGAAGTAAACATTTTTGTCCGGTGATCCTTCATAGTCCATGTATGTTATGGCCACAGCCCAACTCAGAAGCTGAATGTAGCCTGGAGTTCCAGAGGTGACTGAGCCAAGGTGGTAATAGTTCACATCGATGCATTTTAAGCCATTCGGATAAACTCGGTTATTCACTGGTACTGCTGGTAACTACCAAATGTATTCAGCTGAGAGGCATCATCAGGTATAGGTGGACCTAGAAATAAACATAGCACACCAGTTTAGCCTTCAGTTTGTGCAGGGGAGTAAAGATGATCACTTACCCTGCAACTGCTATAGAACATTCCAAACAACTATATGGTGGTTATGAGAAACATTATAGGGCTGTCAAAGGGGAAATGCAGTTTTATTCTGTCATCAGTTTGAAACACTTCTGCAATCATTTCGATCTCCTATGATTTGCTTTAGGCTGAGTTCACACTTGTGTGAAGTGGATGCGGTATTTTCTTCCACATCCAATTCGCACGACAGAAGAGTGCCCGGCTCTCAATGGAGCCAGTTCACACACAGCTCCGGGGCGGCTGCAGTCCGCATTTGGAAAGGGTCCTGTGCGTCTTTGGTTCTGACTCAGGCAAAAAATTTGGACCTGAATCGGTGACCAGGGACGTATCGGACCCCCTGCTGTGACCTCAAGCAAGGCAGTGTTTAAAAACTCTAATTTTGTAGTTTATGAAATGTGTGTATAAATGCTTTGCCAGCTATTGAGATATTAGTTATGCGCAATGTTTTTAATAATGCAGCCGACCTGTGGTCCCCTCTTGCTCCTTCTGACAAATAAATGGTTCAGCACTGGCAAGCCAGTAAATAATCGTCAAATACAGCTTTCCCCATGTAGATGTTGAATTACAAAAAGTGTAACTTTGTAATTATTTTTCTTTGTTGCAAATCACATTTATAAAGCTAATCTTTTAAATGTCTATCTAAAATAAATAATACACATTCTCTGAGAAGTATATACTAAGAACAAAAAACAAAACACATTTTAATAGTTTTTGCCCCTGTTACAAAAAAACTTCCACACAACAGCTTTATTCAAATCCAATAATGCTGACATCCACCCTATTAACCTACATTCACCTAAAAGCATGTGGCACAGGGAGCTAACCTATGCTCTAAAACAGTGTTTCTCAACTCCAGTCCTCAAGGCGCACCAACAGGTCATGTTTTCAGGCTTTCCATTATTTTGCACAGGTTATTTGATCAGTTTCACTGCCTTAGTAATCACCACAGCTATTTCATCTGAGGGAAATCCTGAAAACATGACCTGTTGGGGCGCCTTGAGGACTGGAGTTGAGAAACACTGCTCTAAAACAGTGGCAGGAGGTATGACCACCTTGAAGGACAGCTTGAGCCTGAGGGACCCCTTTGAACTTCATGTGCCAGAGGAGTCTGCTGCTGACAGAACACTACACAGAGTAATAGAAGCCCCTCCACAAGGATCTTTCCATGCAGATGCCAACAAATAGCACTGCAGGAATAAGGCTTCCTCTCAGCTATATGATTGGCTCTGTGAAGCTACTGCTCTTCACCAGTTTTTCCGTTACAGCCTCTCAGACAGTACAGGAGAAACCGGGGTATAAGCCGATTACTGTATAAATGTCACTAGCAGGGGAGGGGTTAAGTGGGTCTTAGGGAGGCATTTCTAACTGTGGGTGCAGTGTGGTGACTGGGAGTAGAGAGACATTTCTGTTTCTCATCACTAGAAACATCAGATCTCTCTCCTCTCCCTGACTGAATGGGGATTTGTCTGTTTACACCGATAGCTCCCCTCTTTCTCAGAAGAAATCGCAGCAGTCGGGCACGTGCATCAGCTCCTATGTCCCTTGGGAAAGATTGAGGTTTTGCTCCTTCGCCACAGGGCGGCACGCGCACCTGCTAAGGCCATTTAAAGGGCCGACATACAGCTACGGCGATTTGCCCAGGAGAGCCAACCTGCCGCAGCAGAACGAGCGGCTGGTCGGCTAGTGGTTAAAGAGGTGATTGCATCTGCACGTTTAAGTTTGCTTAAGCCAGGGATATGCAATTAGCGGACCTCCAGCTGTTGCCAAACTACAAGTCCCATCATGCCTCTGCCTCTGGGTGTCATGCTTGATGCTGTCAGAGTCTCGCTATGCCTCATGGGACTTGTAGTTTGACAACAGCTGGACATCCGCTAATTGCATATCCCTGGCTTAAGCTAACAGAAGAGAAGATTTATTCACATATGGACTTTCACATTTAAATTTAATATATGTTGTTTTTTTATATTATTTTAGCACTGTTTTAATGAATAATGTATAAAAGAAGGACGACGTAAACCTCTAGTTTTTCCTCATACGCTATAGACAAGCAAACAAAACATCTGCCATAAGCAGATGCCCTTGCCTCTTATTTTACTTCATATACCTTCTACCAGCTGGCTCGTTTTTCTTGTACAAGTGTATGTACTTGTCATGGTGTACTGTATTATGTGTACAACCCACCCTTATTATAGCCATTACTTTGTACAGCGTTAAAAGAGCCATTAATATAAACCAACAATCAATAGTGATTTAGGCCTCATGCACACTGGATGTTTTTTTTTTTTTCTCCTGTTCCTAGCAGCGTCTGGCGAGTTTCTTTTCTTCCTTCCTCTAAACGCCCCTGCATATTAGCATGTACACATGGGCGTTATTATAAAAAAACACTGCCAGCGCATCTAGGAACAGTGGCTTTTTTTTTGCAGTTAAACGTGCCTAAATGCTAGCTGTGGTTAGCACTTCAGCATTATTTCACTAAAATGGGCAGATTAAATTAGCAGCCAAGCACACTTGACGCACCTTCACGCATCAAGCATTTCTTTCTGCCAAAACACCACTGCCAGGAGGAAAGGCGTCTAGGAGAGACAGCAAAATGTCCAGTGTGCATGAGGCCCTAACACAAAGCTCTTCATGTACAAGGGTGATGTTACCATTTGCAAACTGTGATGAGGCAAATCGTGTCAGCAGGATACCTGCTCCTTCTATGAGAGCAAGAAGAATGCCACCCATTGCTGCAGATCCCACCATGGCTATAGGACCATCTAAGAGAAAATACATATAACAAATCAGCATATAGCACAAGAAATACAGCACATAGAGGGAACCGCACATAACACTGTGTAACTGTTATACTCACTTCTGGCAGCCAGAATCGCTCCAGTCATGGCTCCACTGGTGATAGAGTTCCAAGGATCCTCCTTTCCTCTAACCTTTACCAGACTGCAGTCTATCATGGAGAAGAGGCCTCCCCATACTGCAAAGCTACCTGTTAAAAAAAAAAAAAAAAAGAAGAGAAGCAGAAATAAACATAAGAAAATTGACATTCAATAAACCTATAACACAAGTGACTTCATATTAATAGCACTCACAAATACATATCTCTCTCTATCTACACACAAATGTGTGTAAAAGTGCTCTCCCAACTTGTGCATTGTGACTGATCGTCTATCCATCCTCAAGTGTTTTTCTGCAGGCAGCCTGTACTGGATGGGGCCTGCTGGTTCCCTTCCACAGGTCCACTCTCTACACAGGCTATGTGCAGCACAGCGCCAATGTCATCACTACTTTAACCAGGAAACAACCGGGTTTGCAAAGGCATTTAGTGCACGCAAAGTGGATTTATGTCCTTTGCAGCTATTGAGGAAATTATTTGAATGAAAGTCTGTGCCTGAAGTTCAACTTTACCTTTTATTCACATGGTTGAAATAATCTTTCAAGAAACAAAATATTGCTGCAGCTGCTCAAGCATCTCTGGCAGTGGTAAACTTGATTCCAAACCTTGTCTTAACTCCTTTGCAACTGTGCTATAGCTGAATGACGGCTACAGCGGGGCCGCACTTTGCCAGGTGGCCGTCATACGACGTCCCACCATTCTTGCTCTGCCTGCACACCCCCCTGCAGCACACATCAGCAGTGATCTATGACTGCTTCATCCTTCAGACAGTCTTTTTATACAATTCCATCGATAATGAATATAAAAACTTTGAGGAATCTAGCTTTTCATTTACATTAGGGTACCTGTACTGACACTACTTCCCAATCTTTTGGAGCTTCAAGGACACTTTCTGCATTAAGGTATATTTCTTCATTAATGTAGAGGCCTTGCTGTTTGGACGTCTAAAAAAGCCACAAACAGAGAGCCATGGGTTACAAAAAATTACTTCAAGTCAAGTTTTTTTTTTTAAATAAATACTGAAATTTAGCAACATCTTTGAAAGAAACACTAAATATGTTCTACAACATAAAATCCCCTCTAAACGTAATTGTTACACAAGAAACAAGACATGTACAGTGCCTTGCGAAAGTATTCGGCCCCCTTGAACTTTTCATCCTTTTGCCACATTTCAGGCTTCAAACATAAAAAGATATAAAATTTTAATTTTTTGTGAAGAATCACCAACAAGTGGGACACAATTGTGAAGTGGAACGAAATCTATTGGATATTTTAAACTTTTTTAGCAAATAAAAAACTGAAAAGTGGTGCGTGCAAAATTATTCGGCCCCTTTACTTTCAGTGCAGCAAACTCACTCCAGAAGTTCAGCGAGGATCTCTTAATGATCCAATGTTGTCCTAAATGACTGATGGTGATAAATAGAATCCACCTGTGTGTAATCAAGTCTCTGTATAAATGCACCTGCTCTGTGATAGTCTCAGGGTTCTGTTGAAAGCGCAGAGAGCATTATGAAGACCAAGGAACACACCAGGCAGGTCCGTAATACTGTTGTGGAGAAGTTTAAAGCCGGATTTGGATACAAAAAGATTTCCCAAGCTTTAAACATCCCAAGGAGCACTGTGCAAGCGATCATTTTGAAATGGAAGGAGTATCAGACCACTGCAAATCTACCAAGACCTGGCTGTCCCTCTAAACTTTCAGCTCAGACAAGGAGAAGACTGATCAGAGATGCAGCCAAGAGGCCCATGATCACTCTGGATGTGAACTGCAGAGAACTACAGCTGAGGTGGGAGAGTCTGTCCACAGGACAACAATCAGTCGTACACTGCACAAATCTGGCCTTTATGGAAGAGTGGCAAGAAGAAAGCCATTTCTCAAAGATATCCATAAAAAGTCTCGTCTAAAGTTTGCCACAAGCCACCTGGGAGACACACCAAACATGTGGAAGAAGGTGCTCTGGTCCGATGAAACCAAAATCGAACTTTTTGGCCACAATGCAAAACGATATGTTTGGCGTAAAAGCAACACAGCTCATCACCCTCAACACACCATCCCCACTGTCAAACATGGTGGTGGCAGCATCATGGTTTGGGCCTGCTTTTCTTCAGCAGGGACAGGGAAGATGGTTAAAATTGAGGGAAAGATGGATGCAGCCAAATACAGGACCATTCTGGATGAAAACCTGTTGGAGTCTGCAAAAGACCTGAGACTGGGACGGAGATTTATCTTCCAATAAGACAATGATCCCAAACATACAGCAAAATCTACAAAGGAATGGTTCACAAATAAACGTATCCAGGTGTTAGAATGGCCAAGTCAAAGTCCAGACCTGAATCCAATCGAGAATCTGTGGAAAGAGCTGAAAACTGCTGTTCACAAACGCTCTCCATCCAACCTCACTGAGCTCGAGCTGTTTTGCAAGGAAGAATGGGCAAGAATTTCAGTCTCTCGATGTGCAAAACTGATAGAGACATACCTCAAGCGACTTGCAGCTGTAATCGCAGAAAAAGGTGGCTCTACAAAGTATTAACGCAAGGGGGCCGAATAATTTTGCACGCCCCACTTTTCATTTTTTTCTTCGTTAAAAAAGTTTCAAAAATCCAATAGATTTCGTTCCACTTCACAATTGTGTCCCACTTGTTGGTGATTCTTCACAAAAAATTTAAATTTGATATCTTTATGTTTGAAGCCTGAAATGTGGCAAAAGGATGAAAAGTTCAAGGGGGCCGAATACTTTCGCAAGGCACTGTAAATATTTGTGTCCTCAAATAATATTATGGAATCTAGTTACAAAAGAGTCACTGGCCAAATGTCCCAAGCATTTGTCCAGCTATATAAAGTGTTTCCCTGTATTTTGACAATATTTCCTATAATTATCACCTTCATCTTGAGGCCATAATGCTGTATTTTCCAGATTAAAAGCATTTCAAGAAAATAGCACATTATGGCCACTAGATGGAGCTGAAAGTCATAGGGAATAAAAATATCAAACAAAATCTGTTACAGGTGGGTGAATGCTTGTGACACTCTTCCTGCAATTTTTTTTTTACAAATAGACACCTTTGTGTAGTATAGGAACTTTAACTGAGATCGCAGGAAATGTAAAGTACTTAAAATCTCATAAGAAGACACTGCAGTACAGTGCAAGACCTCAGAGGGATTGAGATATTGGGACCTCACCCTTGCCAAGTGCGATGGTAGAAGGCCAAATGAAAGGTAAGCATTTTTTTCCTCACAGGTTTTTTTGTAAGATACACTTAGCATCTTAGAAAGGGGAGGAGGGCCCAAAAAAAGGAAGAAAAAAAAACTGCTCCAACAGTGTTGCATTTGTATAATGGATGAAGACCTTTGTGTTAGAGCTGCACGATTCTGGCTAAAATGAGAATCACACATTTTTTTGCTTAGAAGATAGATCACGATTCTCGCGGCAGAACATCATCTTTCACATTGAAACCCAAAAAATTGGGCTAACTTTACCGTTTCGTTTTTTTTTATTAATTGAAGTGTATTTTTTCCCCAAAAAAAAATTGCATTTGAAAGACCACTGGGCAAACACAGTGCGACATAAAATATTGCAGCAATTGCCATTTTATTCCCTAGGGTCTCTGCTAATTATATATATATATATATATATATATATATATATATATATATATATATATATATATATATTTTTTTTAATTTATTTATTTATTTATTAGGGCTGTTACTGATCTCCTTGCAGGCCGATTCCCAGTGCAGCTTACCAACCACTGGAAAAATGGATAGCAGGATACAAAAAACACACAAAGGCAGCGCTCAATGGGAATAGCATTAAAACTTTTATAGTCTTCAAGTAGGTAACAAAATAAATATTGCACTGGAGATAAAATCAATGTAGCTACATAAACTGTAAAAATGGTGCGAGCAATACCAAACGGTAGCAAAAGCAGTCATAAAAACATGTAGCCAAGTATGATACTGGTATAAAAATGTGTACAACGATGCTACTGCTGAATCCAGATGAGGAGGGGCTAACATCAGTCCGTCGGCATGTAGATATCCCATCTCCCAGGTTGATAGAGGGAAGTGTAACAGCCCTTGCGTGTGGCAGATAGTAAGGTCCCGCCAGCATGCAGATATGAAGGCACAGCAAAGGAGCCCTTCAGATGGACACGGCATGCCCCGCCGGTGTCCGTGACATCACCGGATCTCCGACGGAACTCCCGGAAGCCGGCGGAGAGGTGAGTACCGATCCAAAGAATTTTGATCGATCAAAACAATTAATCGAGGAATTAATAGTTAATTTCCACAGTATATATGTGTGTGTGTGTGTGTGTGTGTGTGTGTGTGTGTGTGTGTGTGTGTGTGTGTGTGTGTGTGTGTGTGTGTGTGTGTGTGTGTGTGTGTATATATATATATATATATATATATATATATATATATATTGTGACAGAGCATCCCAGAGAGAGCTTGGGAAAGTCCTGTTCGGGGTTTATACATCTCCCAGGCTCCTCTCATATACATTCAGGGATCTCTGAGCCAGGATCCACTTCAGGTGTTGGTTCTCTCCACCAGCTTAATTAAAAGCTCACCTGAGCAGACAGCCTTTGCTCAGCCTGGGAAACACAGACAACGTTGGTTTGTGAGAGCAAGAAGGTTGGTAAAACTTGTTACTCTGTGAATGTGGAAGCTGACAAGTGTTAGGCTTGTCCAGCCTGGTAGTGAGGGCCTGTACATACTGTGTAGTTAGAGCCGAGACACGGCTAGGCTTTTGTTTAGCTATTTTTTCTTCTGTTTGTTTTCACCACACTGTACAGCACCTGTCATTGACTTTGTATATAGCACCAATAAACCCCACTGTGTTTTCACTGATCCAATGGACTTGGTATCTGTGCCTGCTCATCCCAGGGAGCTTTTGTACCTACTACCTGCCCCCCAGGTTACATATGGTGGAGGCTGCGACCAGCTGTAGTAAGTTACTACTTAAAGCGGAGTGTCACCCAAAATAACATCTATATACGAGCACACTCCTTACACTACTAACATGTCCAGTAGCCACATCTTTTTTTTTTTTCTTTTGTACATACCGTATTATGGCTATGTCAATTTCGGCTTCCGGGTACTCACTCCCGCGGGAGTAGGCGTTTCTATCCTCCCGCAATGTAATCTGGGAGTTCGCATGTCCTGCAGAAAAAGTTCCCCGGCGGATAAGGTTCCCCCCCCCCTGTACTGCGCATGCGCGGCACGAACCTCAACGGAGTTTCCGAAAGTAGCCGAACATGTAGAGCTGTGAGTCGGCTCTACACGGCGCCTGCGCAGTCAGCTCTACACGGCTCTTAGGCATTGCGCAGGCGCCGTGTAGAGCTAACTCGCAGCTCTACATGTTCGGCTACTTTCGGAAACTCCGTTGAGGTTCGTGCCGCGCATGCGCAGTACAGGGGAGGGAACCTTATCCGCCGGGGAACTTTTTCTGCAGAACACCGTCCACCGCTTCCAGGAAGTCAGTGCTTGTGGGCTTCACAATGCCCACAAGCAAAATGGAAAATTTCTATAGCTGATTTTAAAAGTTCATCTTTTGCCCGAAAACAGACAGGAGAGGTTTGAAGTCACCAAACACGTGAGTACTAATTGGTGATATAAAAATACATTGAATGCAACCAAAAACAAAAAAATTATTTGCCGCGGAACCTCCGCTTTAAAAGGCCAGTACCTAAAGTGACAACATGGAGGACATCCTCAAACAAATGGTGTTAGCAAACGCTGCACAGCAGCAAGCAAACGCTGCACAACAGCAAACTAACGCTACATTGCAGCAAGCAAACGCTGCACAACAGCAAACTAACGCTGCATTACAGCAAGCCAACGCTATCGCACAGGAGCAAACCAAGGTGCTGTTCCAACAGATTGGTGCTGTACAGGAGCAATCGCAGAGGCTGTTTGAACAGCTTGCCACTGCTGCAATAGCGGATAGAAAAACCCTTACTGAGGTTGTGGAGACGCTAGCACAGGGGTCACCTGCGATAATGAAGGATATTGGAGACAAGCCCTCAACCATCCATGTGGGTCGCTTTCTTTCAAAGATGACGGCAGATGATGATCCAGAGGCTTTCCTACTAACATTTGAACGGACCGCTGAGAGGGAAGGTTGGCCCCAAACCCAGTGGGCAGGACTGATCGCCCCCTTACTTTCTGGAGAAGCGCAGAAGGCCTACTATGATCTGGAGTCAGCAGAAGCGGGAGATTATGAGAAGGTCAAGCGGGAAATCCTGGCACGACTCGGGGTCACCTTGGCTGTTCGAGCTCAGCGGGTCCACAGCTGGTTCTTCCAAGATAAGAGGCCCCCAAGATCGCAGATGTTTGATCTGATCCACCTGGTACGGAAATGGCTACAGCCGGAGTCCCTGTCTGCACCACAAATAGTGGAGCGTGTGGTCATGGACCAATTCCTGAGGTCACTGCCAATTCCCCTGCAGAAGTGGGTGAGTCAAGGAGACCCCAAGTCAGCAGACAACCTGGTGGAGCTCGTTGAGAGGTACTTTGCTGCAGAGAACCTGGTCACCACCCCTACAGCCGCACGGACTTTTCACCCAAAGCCACGGTCTCCCCAGGCAACCGGTAAGACTGTTCCAGGGGAAGTGGGTGGTAAGCATGGCAAGGAAATAGGGGGGAGGATTTTTGGTGCCAGGACTGAAGTTTGGCGGCCCAAACAAGGGAAGCCACTGCCTGTCAGCAAACCAAACTGGGGAAACATCAGGTGTTTTCGTTGCCAAGAACTGGGACATGTTGCAGCAAACTGTCCATTGACAGATGAACCAATGCAGTGTGATCTATCTTTTAGAAGGCAGTCTATGTTTGCTGCTGTTTCATGCGCTGCAATGCCAAATGTGGGAAAACACATGTGTCATGTGACTATTAATAATAAGCCTATTATGGCCTTGCTGGACTCTGGAAGTCTGGTTACTTTGGTTACAGCTGAGATGGTTGAAACTGTGAATTTTCATGCAAAAAAGGTTGCTGTGATCTGTGTACATGGGGATACCCGCGAGTATCCAATAGCCACTGTTCAGTTTAAAACTGGCTTAGGTACGGTGACCCATTCGGTCGGACTGGTGCCCCACTTGGTGCATGAGGCTATCATTGGTAGGGACTTCCCTAAGTTTTGGGAACTGTGGGATTGTCCCGACCCAGTCGCAGTACCTAACTCAGTCGCAGAGCCAGAACTCGTGGCCATTACTGACCTTGTGAGTTCAGGGGACTCCTCTCAGGGCTCTCCGGGTGATCCTTTCTCAGTTATGGCAGGAGAGCTGGGGGAGCCGGAAGAAGTCCCCACAACCAGTAGAGCTGGACAGCCGCCTGCTGAATCTGAGCCTACGTTAGAGTTTGCCAATCTTAATGTGCACAAGGAAAATTTTGGTACGGAGCAGAGAAAAGACCCTACCCTTGCCAGGGCCTGGGAAAATGTAATAGTGATTAATGAGGTACCTGTCGAACCAGGGGACAGGCTCTGTTTTCCATATTTCTGCAGCAATGAGGATTTACTGTATCGTGTATGTAAATCTAATGATGAAGTGGTTGAACAGTTGGTAGTCCCTAAGTTATACAGACGGGTGGTGTTGGAACTTGCCCATGGGCACTTGCTAGGAGGCCATTTAGGGGTTGAGAAAACCACTGAAAGAGTGTTGCGCAGGTTTTACTGGCCTGGGATACGGAAAAACATAGAAAATTATTGTCAATCCTGTCCTGTGTGTCAGATGTCAGCCCCCCAACCCCACTTCCGAAGTCCGTTAGTGCCCTTGCCCATTATTGAAGTGCCTTTTGAGAGGATTGCCATGGACCTTGTGGGTCCACTCCCCAAATCTGCCCGCGGTCATCAACATATCCTCGTGATCATGGATTACGCTACCCGTTACCCTGAGGCCGTTCCCTTACGCACTGCATCTGCTAAAAACATTGCCAAAGAGCTGTTTATGGTGTTCAGTCGGGTTGGCGTCCCGAAAGAAGTCCTTACAGACCAAGGTACCCCATTCATGTCACGAATAACTAGGGAGCTCTGCAAGTTATTTAAGGTGACGCAGTTGCGTACCTCAGTGTACCATCCTCAAACGGATGGCTTGGTGGAACGCTTCAATAAGACATTAAAGAGTATGTTAAAAAAGGTTGTTGATAAGGATGGGAAAAACTGGGACTTCCTGATACCTTACTTGATGTTCGCCATCAGGGAAGTTCCCCAGTCCTCTACGGGGTACTCTCCATTTGAGTTGCTTTATGGGAGACACCCTCGGGGACTCTTAGACATAGCCAAGGAAACTTGGGAGGGGGAGCAGACACCTCACAAAAGTGTTATTGAGCATATCGCTCAAATGCAGGATAGGATTGCAGCAATCATGCCGGTAGTAAAAGAACATTTACTGCAGGCCCAAGCAGCCCAACAGAGGATATACAACAGGGGGGCCCAACTTCGTGTTTTCTCACCTGGTGACCGGGTCCTCGTGTTAGTTCCCACTGTTGAGAGCAAATTCCTGGCTAAGTGGCAGGGACCCTTTGAAGTAATTGAAAGAGTTGGGGAGGTCAATTACAAGGTGTATCAACCAGGTAAAAGGAAGCCCGAACAGATTTACCACATAAACCTGTTAAAACCCTGGAAGGATAGACTGGCATTAACTGCGAGGTCCCTCCCGGTAACCCTTAAAGGTACTGAATCCCCTCTGATCCCTGAGGTCACGATTCCAGAAACAGGAAGCTAGAGAGTTCCTGATGAGGAATAAAGAGAAATTTTCAGAGTTGCCGGGCACGACTTCAGCAGTTCAGCATGATATTGTTACTGAACCTGGAGTCCGTGTCAAGCTCAAACCATACCGAATTCCCGAAGCTAGAAGAAAGGACATCGGTGAGGAAGTTAAAAGGATGTTGGAGCTAGATGTTATTGAGGAATCCAATAGTGACTGGTCTAGCCCCATTGTATTGGTCCCAAAACCGGATGGCACTTGGAGGTTTTGTAATGACTTCAGAAAGCTTAATGCGGTAACAAAGTTTGACACATACCCAATGCCCAGGGTAGACGAGCTTATGGACCGACTTGGCAAGGCCCGTTATCTGACCACTTTGGACTTGACCAAAGGATATTGGCAAATACCCCTGACTGGTAGTGCCAAAGAAAAGACTGCATTTGTGACCCCGGAGGGGTCGTTTCAATATAAGAAAATGCCTTTTGGGTTGCAAAATGCCCCTGCAACATTTCAGAGGGCTATGGACAGGACCCTAAGACCTCACCGACAGTATGCTGCAGCCTATCTGGACGACATAGTGGTGCATAGCACTGACTGGGAGTCTCACTTGCCCCGTGTCCAGGCTGTCCTGGATTCCCTCTTCAAGGAGGGGTTTACGGCAAATCCAAAAAAAATGTGCCATTGGGCTAGAGGAAGCCAGGTATTTGGGCTACACTATTGGCCGGGGTGTCATAAAGCCCCAGGTGAATAAAATAGAAGCCATCCAGGAGTGGCCACGCCCTGCAAACAAGAAGCAGGTCAGGGCCTTTCTTGGCATTGCGGGGTACTATAGAAGATTTATCCCAAATTTCGCAACTATAGCTGCCCCACTGACAGACCTTACGAAAGGGAAAGCCTCCGTAATGGTGAAATGGTCTCCAGTAGCAGAAGAGTCTTTTCAAGTCCTGAAGAAGGCTCTTTGTGCACAGCCAATCCTATACTCCCCCGATTTCTCCAAAAACTTTTTGGTCCAGACAGATGCGTCTGATGTTGGTATCGGGGCAGTACTTTCACAGGTACACAATGGGGAAGAACACCCTGTGGTGTACTTAAGCAGAAAGCTCAATGACCATGAAAAGAAGTACGCAGTCATTGAAAAGGAGTGTCTGGCCATAAAGTGGGCCGTGGACGCGCTCAGGTACTACTTGTTGGGGCGCCAGTTTGAGTTAATAACTGACCATGCTCCCCTGAAATGGATGGCCCAAAAGAAGGAGACTAATAGGCGGGTGAACCGGTGGTTTTTGGCCCTACAAGATTACGCCTTTACGGTAAAACACAGGCCAGGTGTTGAGATGGGGAATGTAGATGCCCTCTCCCGTGTTCACTCCTGTTGGGCTACAGGTGTTCCAACCCTGGGGTTGAAACAAGGGGGGAGGATGTGTGACAGAGCATCCCAGAGAGAGCTTGGGAAAGTCCTGTTCGGGGTTTATACATCTCCCAGGCTCCTCTCATATACATTCAGGGATCTCTGAGCCAGGATCCACTTCAGGTGTTGGTTCTCTCCACCAGCTTAATTAAAAGCTCACCTGAGCAGACAGCCTTTGCTCAGCCTGGGAAACACAGACAACGTTGGTTTGTGAGAGCAAGAAGGTTGGTAAAACTTGTTACTCTGTGAATGTGGAAGCTGACAAGCGTTAGGCTTGTCCAGCCTGGTAGTGAGGGCCTGTACATACTGTGTAGTTAGAGCCGAGACACGGCTAGGCTTTTGTTTAGCTATTTTTTCTTCTGTTTGTTTTCACCACACTGTACAGCACCTGTCATTGACTTTGTATATAGCACCAATAAACCCCACTGTGTTTTCACTGATCCAATGGACTTGGTATCTGTGCCTGCTCATCCCAGGGAGCTTTTGTACCTACTACCTGCCCCCCAGGTTACAAATATATATATATATATATATATATATATATATATACACATATATACACACACACACACACACATACACACATACACACACACACACACACACACACGTTTGGGGGTTCCAAGTAATTTTCTAGCAAAAAATATTGATTTCAACTTAAACAAGTGTCAGAAAAAGATTTGGACTTTGAGTGGTTAAACTTCCTGCATTTACACACAGAAGATTGATCTAAGAAGGAAGTTAGTGCCGGTTCACACTGGGGCGGCACGACTTGCCGCGCACGGCTCGGCAAGGTGATCTGTAGACGACTTCAGAGGTGACTTGCAAAATGACTTCTGTATTGAAGTCAATGGAAGTCGCCCCCAAAGTAGTACAGGAACCTTTTTCTAAGTCGGAGCGACTTGAGTCGCTCCTATTAGAACAGTTCCATTGTACAGAACGGAACGCGACTTGTCAGGCGGCTGAGTCGCCCCTGTGTGAACCGGCTCTTAGTTACAATGTTTCATGTTGTTAAAAACTTGGCAGAGACTGCTGGATTTTTTCTTTAGCCCTGGTTTACACTGTTGCATTTTGACATGCGATTTGGCATGTCAAATCGGCGGTATTTGCTGCAAATTACCGGCAATGGCATCGTTCTAATCGGTGCGACGCCGCACCGATTTCAAAAAGTTGTTTCTGTACTACTTTTTGCGATTTTGGCCCACGATTTACATTGACATCTGTGCAGAAACCTGCACAGATGTCTCTGTAATCACGGCCGAAATCGGGACTGACCAGCGGGAGTGAAATCGTGCAAGTTCAGCTGAATTTGCACGGCTTCACTCTCGCAGCCCAGTGTAAACCTGGGCTTACACACACACAAGTTTATCCCTTTGATCTAAACTTGGCAGACTGCCCAGATAATTTCTTTTGACAGCCGAGTGAGCAGATAAAGTCTCTCCACTTGTTATATAAAAGATCGTCGGGGGGGGGGGGGGGGGTTGAATCGAGATCACGTTTTTTTTCCATGATTAATTGTGCAGCTCTACTTTGTGTGTCTCTTTTCTAGCCTCTTTGATGTGCTGTATTGAGAGGCTCTAAAGGCAGAGGTGACGCATACACTACTTCAGCATTCACACATAGTCCTGAGAAAAATCAGTGTGGTCTTCTGAATGAACAGGCATCCTTGTACTATGCAATAGAAAGGCATCATCATTGGACATAGCAAGTCACCAGGGAAGATGGCACCATTGTAGCAGTTATGGGGAACAATTAGGGACTATGCTGTGTGGAAAGAGGTTTAACCTAGCAGTTTACCATCTGTGCTAATGTTCTTTCAGCTTGCCCGTCAGTCTCCCCAAGGCCTTTTAGTTATCAGTTTGGAAAAAATCCAGCACAATCAAAGCTTGCTTTGGGTGATGCAATATGGCTGCCACGAGGGAACAAGGTCATAGCATTGACTAAGGTACTATAGGAATGAAATGTACATTATGCTGTAGCTGAAGGAACAGCAGGAGTGTACTGAATTTACAGGGAATCGGTACTCAGGAAAAACATAATTGACAATGCAGACCTCTCTTTTCCGAATGCCATGTTGCCTAAACCATGGATAGAAGACTCCCAAAAGATTCAAGCCGTGCAATTATCCCAGATATTAGAGGGTAATCCATCCATGTCTTTATGGACCTTGCTTTGTGCACTGGTGTGTAGTCATGTTGGAACAGGAAGGGGCCATCCCCAAACTGTTCCCACAAAGTTGGGAGCATGAAATTGTCCAAAATGTCTCAGTATGTTGATGCCTTAACCACTTAAGCCCCGGACCATTTGGTAGCTAAAGGACCAGAGGTGAATTCAGAATTTTGCACTGCGCTGCTTTAACTGTAAATTGTGCGGACATGCAATGTTGTACCCAAACAAAATTTGCGTCCTTTTCTTCCCACAAATAGAGCTTTCTTTTAATGGTATTTGATTGCCTCTGCGATTTTTATTTTTTGCGATATAAACGGAAAAAGACCGAAAATTTTGAAAAAAAAAATGATATTTTCTACTTTTTGTTATAAGAAAAATCGAATAAACTCAATTTTAGTCATACATTTAGGCCAAAATGTATTCAGCCACATGTCTTTAGTAAAAAAAAATGTCAATAAGCGTATATTTATCAGTTTGCGCAAAAGTTATAGCGTTTACAAACTAGGGTACATTTTCTGGAATTTACACAGCTTTAAATTTATGACTGCCTATCTCATTTCTTGAGGTGCTAAAATGGCAGGGCAGTACAAAACCCCCCCAAATTACCCCATTTTAGAAAGTAGACACCCCAAGGAAATTGCTGAGAGGCATGTTGAGCCCATTGAATATTTTTTTTTGTCCCAAGTGATTGAATAATGACAAAAAAAAATAAAAAAATAAAAAAAAGTTGTCACTGAATGATATATTGCTCACACATGCCATGGTTATATGTGGAATTGCACCCCAAAATAAATTTTGCTGCTTCTCCTGAGTACGGGGATACCACATGTGTGGGACTTTTTAGGAGCCTAGCCGCGTACGGGACCCCGAAAACCAATCACCGCCTTCAGGATTTCTAGGCACAAATTTTTGATTTGACTCCTCACTACCTATCACAGTTTCGAAGGCCATAAAATGCCAAAATAGCACAAAACCCCCCCAAATGACCCCATTTTGGAAAGTAGACACCCCAAGCTGTTTGCTGAGAGGCATGGTGAGTATTTTACAGCTCTCATTTGTTTTTGAAAATGAAGAAAGAACATTTTTTTTTTTTTCCTTTTTTTTTTTTTAAATTTTCAAAACTTTGTGACAAAAAGCGAGATCTGCAAAATACTCACAATACCTCTCAGCAAATAGCTTGGGGTGTCTACTTTCCAAAATGGGGTCATTTGGGGGGGTTTTGTGCCATCTGGGCATTCCATGGCCTCCGAAACTGTGATAGGCAGTGAGAAGTGAAATCAAAAATTTACACCCTTTAGAAAGCCTGAAGGCGCTTATTGGTTTTTGGGGTCCCGTACGCGGCTAGGCTCCCAAAAAATCTCACACATGTGGTATCCCCGTACTCAGGAGAAGCAACAGAATGTATTTTGGGGTGTAATTCCACATATGCCCATGGCATGTTTGAGCAATATATCATTTAGTGACAACTTTGTGCAAAAAAAAAAAATTGTCTTTTTTCCGCAACTTGTGTCAACATATAAAATATTCCAGGGACTCGACATGCCTCTCAGTATATAGCTTGGGGTGTCTACTTTCCAAAATGGGGTCATTTGGGGGGGTTTTGAACTGTTCTGGCATTTTATACACAACATTAGGAAGCTTACATCCACTCTTCTAACCACTTGAAGACAAAGCCCTTTTTGACACTTTTTGTTTACATGAAAACATTTTTTTTTTGCAAGAAAATTATGTTGAACCCCCAAACATTATATATATTTTTAAAGCAAAGGCCCTACAGAATAAAATGGTGGGTGTTGCATTTTTTTTTTCTACACAGTATTTGCGCAGCGATTTTTCAAACGCATTTTTTGGGGAAAAAATACACTTTTTTTAATTTTAATGCACTAAAACACACTATATTGCCCAAATGTTTGATGAAATAAAAAAGATGATCTTAGGCCGAGTACATAGATACCAAACACGACATGCTTTAAAATTTCGCACAAACGCGCATTGGCGACAAACTACATACATTTTTAAAAGCCTTTACAGGTTACCCCGTTAGATTTACAGAGGAGGTCTACTGCTAAAATTACTGCCCTCGATCTGACCTTCGCGGTGATACCTCACATGCATGGTGCAATTGCTGTTTACATATGACGCCAGACCGACGCTTGCGTTCGACATTGGGCAAGAGCAGGGCAGGACAGGGGTGCTTTTTTTTTTTTTTTTTTATTATTATTAATTTTGCTTTTTTATTTTATTTTTAAACTGTTGCTTCCATATTTTTTTTTTTTATCATTTTTATTGTTATCTCAGGGAATGTAAATATCCCCTATGATAGCTATAGGTAATGACAGGTACTCTTTTTTGAAAAAACTGGGGTCTATTGGACCCTAGATCTTTCCTCTGCCCTCAAAGCATCTGACCACACCAAGATCGGTGTGATAAAATGCTTTCCCAATGGCGCTTTTTATATCCGGGGGGGGTCATTCCCTCCCACTGCTTGTAAAAGCAGTCCAGAGGCTAATTAGCCACTAGGATTGCTTTTACATGAATGCCGGCCGCTGGCTGAAAAGAATGATACCAAGATGATACCTAAACCCGCAGGCATCATTCTGGTATAAACATTCAAAGTCCAGCAACATACCAGTATGTTGCTGGTCCTTGTTGGACATGTATTGTAATCTTTTTTTTATGCAGCCTGTTGGCTGAACAAAAAAAAAAAGATTGATCGGTGGGTATGCCCACCATTAGAATACCCACCCACTTCTAATGATGGGCATACATGCACCATTTATATATGCCGAAGCATGGGGGCATCTTCCCGCAAAAGTTATGCCGCGTACACATGGTCAGACTTTTCCACGGGCAAGCCTCCGTCGGAATTTCGACCGTATGTACGCGGCATTAGGAGCAAAATCGCTCCTCCGCCCCTGCTGCCCCAATGCTTCGGCATATATGCTTTTTTTTTTTAACTGTGGTGGCGAAATCACCTCCTACAGCACTGGAGTCGCAGGGATCAGGCCTGTCTCTGCGAACGCTGCAGTTATGTGTGTTGTGTTTTGCAAGTGACAGTGATCGATCGATACTGCACTTGGGTGGCCTGGGCTGGACGGAGGGGCAAAACGCAGGTGCTAGCAGGTATCTGGGCTGATCCCGCTAACACTGCGTTTTTGGGAACCCTAAACTGCTGGGGACGCTAGTATAGATCTGATCAGATCAGATATTGAGCTGATCAGATACTATACCACTAAGGGGGGTGTATGCTTCACGCGTGGGTGTTAGCGTTACTGGCACTAACCTGACGCTGCCTGGGGTGTGACGCAGACCCTCTCTGACGCTAAAACCTAATTGATATCACCCGCCGGGCGATCAGGGGGTTAAACCTTTATTGGGTTATATACGGCGGGTGCCCTGACACTATAAAAAGCAAACTAACTAACCAGCGTCACCCGTAACACTTATATGGTGATTACTGGTGAAAGGGTTAACTAGGGGCAATTAGGGGGTTAAAACCTTTATTAGGTAATATATGGGGGTACCTGGCGCTATATAAAAACCTGACGGCGAACCTAAAAAAAAAATTACTGGCTACCGATCTGCATCACCGACACTAAGACAACGATCATAAAAACGATCGCTTAGTGACCGTGGTGATAGGGGGTGAAAGGGTTACCTGGGGGGCGATCAAGAGGGTTAAACCTTTATTAGGGGGGGGGGGGTTAGGGGGGCTACACTGGACCTAAAACTAAATGTACTGACACTTTTACAGTCACAAATGTCACTGATTGCAGTGATCACTAAATAAATGGTCACTGCAATCAGTGACACTGTGACTGGGGGCTGGGGGGTGTGATCTGGGGGGGTGATTTATGTACCTATGTGTCCTGGTGTCAGTGTAGTGTTGTGTGCACTAACCTGCATCTTCTCCTGTACGGCGCTCGGTATATGTGAGCGCCGCAGGAGAGATGACATCACTTCCTCCAGCCTGTGTAAACAAGCACACAGGCAGGGGAAGCTCTCATTCGCCGGGAGTGATCGAGAGGGGGTGGCCGGAATCGAACGGCCGTCCCCTCATGCCGGATCGCTCCCGAAGGTAAAACGACAGCTCACTGTAAAGAAGGGGGGTCCGATCGGACCCCCCAACTATACAAAGGCAATCACGTACATATACGTGATTCTGCCTGCCGGTGCCATTCTGCCGACGTATATTTACAGTGGGCGGTCGTTAAGTGGTTAAGAGTTCCCTTCACTTAAAACTAAGGGGCCCAAGCCCAACCCTTGAAAAACAACCCCACACCCTAATCCTTCCCTCCACCAAATGATTTGGACCAGTGCACAAAGCAAGGACCATAAAGACATGAATGAGCGAGTTTGGGGTGGAGGAACTTGATTGGCCTGCAAAGAGTCCTGACCCCAACCTGTTAGAACACCTTTGGGATGAATTAGAGTGGAGACTGCGAGCAAGGTCTTCTTGTCCAACATCAGTGCCTGACCTCACAAATGCGCTTCTGGAAGAATGGTCAAACATTCCCATAGACACACTCCTAAACCTTGTGGACAGCCTTCCCAGAAGAGTTGAAGCTGTTATAGCTGCAAAGGGTGGGCCAACTTAATATTGAACCCTACGAACTAAGACGCCATTAAAGTTCATGTGTGTGTAAAGGCAGGTGTCCCAATACTTTTGACACTATAGTGTATAAAGGCTTGTGGACAGCTGGGACTGATTAGGTAAGGATACCAGGTAAGATGTTGACCTATGAATGAATACGTCATCCCACCCAAGGCTCTACAAAGTCTCTGGGTTCCAGGACCCAGACCAGAACTTGCAATAGCCCCTTGGAAAAAGTCTTACCTGTTGTATTAGATAATGCCAACTTAATAAAAACAATTGCAAATCAAAATGTTAGTTATATCTGGCTATCATGCTGAAGCAATGGTTTCAATACTTTCTGAACCAGTGACAAGTAAACAGATCAGAACTTCGGATTTTACTTGATGCATATTTGTACCTGCCTTTGATGTGTCATACATCGTTCGATACACAGCAATGCTTCAATTAAGCCTCCCTACTCTTTCTCCATTGACTTTATTACTATTGGTAAAAACCAACAAGATTAGCTGAAGGAGAGCTGACGCATTGTATAAACAGGTACAAATAATTGAAACCAATTTTCACATAGTAAAGCTGTCCCTTAGCAATCTCTAAAAAAGTCTCACCTCCCAGCATTGGTGCGCGAGTTCTTATAGCATTTAAACTGCCCTTCATACGATGATTAATGCCCTAAAACACAAAAGAAAGAACAATCTAAGAAAAAACAGTGAAGAGACAACAATGAGTCACCAACCATTAAACTAGGACTTAAAATCTTGGCCTAAATTGGGAAAAGATCATCACTTACTTGAGGAGCATTTCTAAACCCTTTGACAGCCTGGAAAATGCCTCCCCCAATGATACCCATGGTGAAGGCTCCGCCACAGTCATCTACGATTCTCCAGGGACTGTAAATTACGGGGAAAAAACAAACAAATCAATGACACAATATCCAAGCATAAAGCAGCCACCCAGATGCACATAAGAGGACACTTTAGTAATGGGGAAGGATGTGGTCATTTCACCTGAGCTGCATAAATGACTCATTCAGGCGGAGATTAAATCATCCATAGTGTGTAATCAGCATTTGCAGAATGACCCAGCCTTCTGTCAATCAGAAGGTTATTCAAGGTCACTTTGCACCCTG
Organism: Rana muscosa; assembly: GCA_029206835.1. NCBI lineage: Eukaryota > Metazoa > Chordata > Amphibia > Anura > Ranidae > Rana > Rana muscosa. The sequence continues at coordinate 322,893,524 of CM055117.1, forward strand.
CAACTACCTATTGAATTCAGGGCCAACATGTAAACAACGGTAGTGCGGGGTAAACCTATGCTGCACGCTAGTGTAAACATTTACATGCATATAGTGTAGAATACAAATCAAGGCCTGAAGAAGAACATCTATCTAGCTTTCATTTACCCTACTAAATGCTAAGATCAAATCAGAGAAGTGTGAATGGGCCATAATTCTGGGGAACCACAGCTTTCTGATTTAAAATTGCAAACCAGCAAATATAATGCCCCTATAGGCTTTCACACTAGCGGATTGTATGTCCGCTTTTTCATCCATCCTTTTAGGGATGAAAAAGGGACATACATTGGTCCCTATGAGATTGCGGGTGTCAGCGGATGAACATCCGCTATAACACCCAATCTCGTCCGTGTCCGCAATCCCCCGATTCTGCAGACGGAGGAAACTCCTATTTTTCCATCCGTCTGCAGAGCGGATCGGATGAACACGGACAGACGGTCTGTGTTCATCCGATCCCCCCATAGGGGAGAGCGGAGATCTGACAGGGCGGTCCCTGCACAGTGTGCAGGGACTGCCCTGTCATCCGCCGGCTCAGCGGGGATCAACGGAGCATGTGAAAGGGGACTTACTGGAGATGAACAGAGACACGAATGTAGTAGTTGACATTTCCCTTAAAGCGGAGTTCCACCCGTGTTTTAGTTTATTTTAAAAAAAAGTCAGCAGCTACAAAAAGCATAGCTGCTGACTTTTAATAAACTGACACTTACCTGCCCCACGGTCCAGCGATGCGGCCGCCCGGAGTCTCGCTCCTCTCCCCCTCCTCTTCTCGGTGCTGTCATCATAACTGTGGGCACCCGGCCGTGACAGCTTATGGCTTCACGGCCGGGCGCGCACTGCGCATGCGTGAGTCGCGCTGCGCTCTCCTATTGGCCAGCCGATCTTTTGGGACCTGAATTGTGTCCCAGAAGATCGCTGGCAGGGAGGGGCCGCCTAGGGTGAGAGGAGGAGTCGCCTAGGCGTCCGAAGATAGGAACGAGAAAGTGGGACAGGAAGTCCCACTAAAAAGAGCCGGAAGCGGTTAAAACAACGATCATTTATAAAATTCGGTGTTTGAACCTTTTAAAGCGTTAATATATTGTAGTGCAAAAAATTATCTCAAAAAGTGAATAATCCCGCTGGAAATAATCCAAATCGGGAACAAATAAAAAAAAGGTGCTAAATGAAAACGAAGTCCTTAAGAATTTATCTAAATCTCTGGGTGCAGTTACAGATTGAGATAAAAAATTCTTTAGGACTTTGTTTTTATTTAGCACCTTTTTATTTGTTCACGATTTGGATTATTTACAGCGGGATTATTAATTTTATGAGATAATTTTTTTCACTACAATATATTAAAACACTTTAAAAAGGTTCAAACACCGAATTTTATAAGTGAGCGTTGTTTAATAGCACGTTGGCACTTAATTTGTATATGAAATGTAAGCTGTTCACAAAGGTTTATTTATTTATGAAATCTATGCACTATATTGACTCAAAATAGTTTTAATAGTACGTTGGCTATTTGTTTAAGAGATGTGATATATTTACAGTTATTTATTTTTTTGCATTACTTTTACTTTAAGGCTCTGTTCACATTTGTGCAGTGCGAGAACCCTGCGATTCCACTGTGGGTTCCCACATCGCACCCGACTCACAGGCAGTTCACACTTGCCATATGCAAACTGCTGGGACTGTCAACAAAGTTAATGACTCCCCCATATCAGTTTGCATATCGCAGTGCGAACTGTCAATTCGGACAGGAATCGGATCGCATGGGTGTGAACACTAATGCGATCCAATTCTGGTGCGAACCACAAAAAGGGTCCTGTGCGAGTTTGGCCCGAATGCGATGCAAATTCAGCCACACAATCTGCATGGCTGAGTTTGCATTGCACAGACATCGCATGTGATTTGCAGTGCGGTGCGAATCACATCCGATGTCGGACAGCGCACTAGTGTGAACCGAGCCTAAATAGGAACACTTGTTTTCACAGCGCTGTTATCTTGCAGACTTATATTTTCGGTTGGGTTTATCCCAATAGAGCAGCAGCAGTGGAACATCCTGACATAAGATCTTGGCGCGGTTCTATCCTCTTGAATTACAGTATTTTGTCCGTCACATGACAGGTGCACGGGCGATGAGTTTTATACTAGGGATAAGGGAACTCAGAGACTAGTTCCCCATCAGGTCCACCTTGCCTGTGACAGGCAGTGGGTGGTTTCAAATAGTGGCTATGGAATCCACCCACTGCCCTCCATTACGAATCACAGAGGCTTCCCATCTGGCTCCACCCACTGTAAAATCAGCATGACTTCTGTCCTTGGTTGCTAGGATAATGGAATTCTGCATCCTAGTAACTAATTATGTAAATGTAAAACACATTCAAACATAATAAAAATGTAACACACAACATCCCCCCCCCCCCCCCATACACAAACTTTGAGTTGGTCCTAATGACTGCCAGTTTGCGTATCTGTGAAGTTGATAGATTCTAAAAGTGGCGGCATTATGAACTGAAAATGAAAAAAGGGGGAGGGCGCACCGACCTAGTGCATTACCGCATATAAAAATAGGATAAAAGCAATGGTCCTACTCACAAACGAGCTCAGGTATAAGCTTTTCAGTCAATCAGGCTGGATCTCTTGGCACCTGCAAACAGGACCCGATGACAAGAGGATCAGACGGTACCTCAAACGGCTGACACGTTTCTGCAGGTGGACCACCTAGGCTCTGAAGAAAGGGGTGCGCCCCAGAAACGCGTCAGCAGTTTGAGGTACCGTCTGATCCTCTTGTCATCGGGTCCTGTTTGCAGGTGCCAAGAGATCCAGCCTGATTGACTGAAAAGCTTATACCTAAGCTCATTTGTGAGTAGGACCATTGCTTTTATCCTATTTTTATATGCGGTAATGCACTAGGTCGGTGCACCCTCCCCCTTTTTTCTTTTTCTCTTTAGCCATATGCAGGGCTTTTTTCAGCTGGAACGCGGGGGAACGCAGTTCCGGCACCTCCTGGACTGACTGTATGTAATGGCAAGGGGTGCTGGGGTGTTCTGTAGGGTATTGATGCTCACTGCTGGCGGATCTATTCTAGCTAGAGGGGATCTATTTTTGCAGGGGGGGTCTATTGTTGCTGAGGAGGTCTAGTGTTGCTGGTGGGGGGCCTATTGTTGCTGGGGGGTCAGTTGTTGCTGAAGGAGATCTACTGTTGGGGGGGGGGGGGTCTATTGTTGATGGCTGCCAGAGAGTCTATTAATGCTGGCTGTGCGGAGATCTGTTGATGCTGCCGGGAGTCTATTGTTGCTGGGGGGGGGGTTGTGGTGGGTGATACATTGTTAGGGGGATCTATTGTTGCTGGCTGAAGGGGAAACCAAATTCCATACAAATTACTTAGCACAACAAAATGATACTTGGTTCTGTATTGTCTAAAAGGGCCGGTACTGGGAGGTGGGTAGGGGATGGAACCAAGGGACGTTGCTCGGAGGTGGGTAGGGGCGGAGAAAACAAGTGACTCGGAGGGGAGTTCCTGCACCTATCGTCTGAGAAAAAAAAAGCCCTGGCCATATGAACACCCATTGTTCTGAAGAGGGCTGCAAGACTATAGACCTTGCCTTAAGATTGGACTACACTACCCGTGTCTAGCGAAACACCAGAGCGCAGGAGAGATTTTTGTTTTGTGGTATTAGGAACTACCTGAACCTGGCATGAGGGTGGGTATTTGTACCCAAACTGGTGCAAGGCTTTCATGAATCAGGGGCAGGTCATGTTAAAGGGGGCATACCGCCAGAAAAGTGCGGTTACTGTTCTACTGAGAGTCTTAAAGGAGAAGTCCACCTTAACACTAAAATCTCTACATCTACAACAGACATCCACTATCTAACACTAACCTATCTAGCCCTGTAAAGAAGAAATCAGTATACATACCTTTTCTGAAGTGATCCGATCCCACGCTGAGCTGTCAGCCACGGCTTTGCTGTGGAGGCGGGTGCAAAGGACACAGCCGACAATGGAAGCCCCATAGTAAGTCTACGGGTGTGTTGCTATGGCAATTTCTATAGTGACTTTATTGTAATAATACAGAGTTTAGGTGATACCTTTTCTGAAGCGACCCGATCCCACGCTGAGCTGACAGCTACGGCTTTGCTGTGGAGGCGGGTGCAAAGGACACAGCCGACAATGGAAGCCCCATAGTAAGTCTATAGGTGACTTCACTTCCCATTAATTTCCCCAACCGTTGACGGCTGTGTCCTCTGCAGAGCTTCCCCCACTGGAGACCAGATCGGAGCCGCTTCAAAAAAGGTATGTATACTGATTTCTTCTTTATAGGGTTAGTGTTAGATCACGGATGTCTGTAGATGTAGAGATTTTAGTGTTAGGGTGGAATTATCCTTTAATGAGCGAGCCCTCAGGGTACAGAACGGAGATTCCATTCACACCTGCGCAAACACACTTTTTTGGGTGCGTTTTTTTTGTGCGATTGCGTAAGGCAACTCGTTCACTTGCACGGGCTGCCCTATGCACAGCAAAGTATCTCATGGAGCATTTTGCTGCATTTTTTATTGTGCGTTTCGTGATGCAAGAAACCGGGGGGGGGGGGGTTTTAGTCGTATATGGGGTGCCGTTACCAACGAATGGCACGTTTTGCGCACATTCCTGGAAACGCACAGACGTGAATGCTAAAACATTTTACCAGGTAAAAGAGTTTTGTAGCAGAAGAATCCTCTGCTATACATTACAACCCACTGCTGGCAGATTTCTGTTTGGTCGGTATACTTCAGGAATATCGGCGAGTTTCATTGATATCCTCATAATAGAACCGTTCAGATTTGTCCCGGAAGGAGGAACCTGTCCTGGTAGAAGTGAAGGGCACAGAATGGTCCCAGGTAGGTGATCATGTGACCAGCAGAACAGGCCCGGCCTCTGCCCTCCTACACCCCAATCAGCAGCGCCCAGGAAGCCGCATAGCGGCACAGAAAGCTCGGGCCTCCCTTACCATGGCTCCCGTGTGTACTCCTCCATGATGCCACCGAAGGTCGAAAAGAAGAAATCCAGGAAGAGAGCGCAACATGTGATCACCGGTTTAACCGTTCCTATTGGATGTTCAGTTGATGACTTCACAGGGCTACTACCATAGAGACACGGGGACTTGACATAGCAGCCTCCTTTTAAACTATGTCGTCGCATAGTGTTTGAGCGGCCATGTTTTTGGTTTGTGTATAGATTTCTGTCCCCATAGCCCAGGCTATAATAGAAAATACAGTGTATTTCCAGTGACTGCCTAAGTCATATGTGGGGTGGCAAAAGGGTGGGCTTAACCACTTCAGCTCCGGGAGATTTACCCCCCCCCCCTTCATGACCAGGCCAGTGTTTGCAATATGGCACTGCATTACTTTAAGACCCCTTTCAAACTAAGGTGGTTTTCAGGCATTTTAGCGATAGAAATAGCCTCTAAATAACGCCTGAAAACCGCCTCCCATTAATTTCAGCGTGACTTTTCACACTGGGGTGGTGCGCTTGCGAGCATCTTTGGGGCGGTTTGTGAGTGGTGTATACATCGCTTCCAAAATGCCCTGCCTATTGAAATGAATGGACAGCGCTTCCAAAGCACGTCGGAAGCGCTGCAACATGGGCGTGTTTAACCCCTTCTTTCGGCCGCTCGTGGGGGTTAAAAATACCCCGCTAGCGGCCGAAATGCGCCGCTTAAACATTGCTAAAGTGCCACTAAAACTAGTGGCGCTTTAGTGTGTGTGTTGTTTTTACTAAGCAATGTCCTGCTTAGCAGGAGGGAAAAAACAGCACATTGCTGCTGTCAGAAGAGAGCTCTGTGTTTGTTTACCTACACAAGGCTCACTTCGGTAATGTCCAGAGCCGATCGTCAGGTGCCAGCAACCAATTAGCGGCTGGCAGCCACTGATCGGCTGGTGCTGCAGCCAAACGCAGCACAGCCGGAGCGCACTCTCTACCCCGGTGCACAGATCATGTACTGTAGGGTGACCAGAAATCCCCGATTTCAGGGGACAGTCCCCGGATTGAGGACACTGTCCCCGGACCAAGTCTGTCCCCAGTTATGTCCCCGGATTGGATTTGAACGGGGGCTGGGGCAATTTTAAAGACAGTCAGTGCAAAATAAAAAATAAAAAATTCTGAATTACACCCCCCCTGCTCTGCTGCTCCTACTAGCTTAGGGGGGGGGGGGTGTATTTTTTTCCATTATCTGTGCCCCTTTCTGATGATCATGTGCTGGTCGGAGCGGAGGGAATATTTCTTCATTTTCGGGTGCATGCCCATTCAACTCCGCTCGCACGTTCTTCTGACATGGCTCAAGTCCCGGCCAGCCGCCTGCCAGCTTATCTCCTTGCCTTCCCTGGCAGAGTGATCTTCCTCCGCTCCCCACCCAGTAATAGCCGGGGCCCGGAGAGTGAGACTTGACAGGCTGTGAGACGGGCAGAGAGTCGCTGATTGCCGCCATTACTAGTAAAAAAAAAAAAATATGTCCCCGGATTTCATTTTAAAAATCTGGTCAACTTAATGTCCTAGGACGTGATCTGATGCAGAGCCGCCACCCTGCTGCAGTATATGTGCGGTGGGTAGTCGTAAAGTGGAATTAAACCCTCCTATCCTTTTCAGCCAAGAAGCTGCCATCTTAGCCTCTGATGGATCTGTAACTGCCATGGTGCTGCACATAGGAAGACAACCCGACCGGGTGCACTCACATGATGTTGTAGAGAGAGTATAACAGTAGGTCTCAGGTGCACTGACAGCATCTGTCTTGAGGGGCGGAATGTGGCCTGGCCAGTGAGTGCCCAAACAGGGAGGCTTCTAGGAAGGATAGCATGTCCCTGCTCTTTCCCTACTTGTCTGAAACTTCTCCCTGCTGCTAATCACTGTCCCTGAGAGACAGGTGACCTGTCCCTATTCTACCTACACGCAAAATGAGCATCAAACCCTGAAGCCAGAGTCTTAAATAGACTCTGCCTGACCCAAGATGGCCACCAAGGTCACATGGGACACCAGCATCCAATCAGCCACCGAGTTTAAAGAGGAACAAGGCTCCTTCTTGTTAAAAAAAATAGAACAGAAGGAGCACAAAAGTGCAGGTCGCCCTGGGACTTTGAGTGAGGTACTAGAGTTGGGCATATATTCACAAAAATGCATAAGTAAAAAACAATTTATTGGTGATGAATGCTGTAATAACAAAACAGAGACAACAAAAATTTGTATGTCCCAAGGCATAGTGGCCCATGTAGAACAACATCAGTACAACAATTGAACATACAAAAGCATATATGGTACATCCATGCACAATGATAATAATATGAAAGGCTGAACACGTGGGTACATGCGCACAGGCAAAATTGCTATATCAGACGATATTATATGTAACCGGTGGTGGATGAATTGTGAAGAGCATAGTCCTCAACAATGGCAAATACACAAAACGCATCGTTGGTGCCCTACGCGTTTCGCGAGCTACTACTCGCTTCCTCAGGGGCTGATGCGTGGTTGTGGTATCTGTAGGAAGATAAGTACAAAGGGTGTCTATTACTAGTAATGGGGGGCTATGGACAAATGGTGGGTATAAGGGGTAAGAAGGGTGCAAACGACCCTGTACTCACCACTACCAAGGGCTGAGTGGCCCTTCGCTGGTCGCCAAAAGGGCGGCATGTACGACATCCAGTTCGGGAGCTGAGGGAGCGGAGCTACAGGGCGCCACCCACAGGAATCCAGATGCAAAGCACAGTCTGTGAGAGGATGTTTGTCCAGTGATCGCTGGGGCCCAAAAAGGGGGGGATATCTGAGAAAGGTGTAACAATGCACATGTAACAACACTGTAGCAACATAGACTGATTGTGATCAAGAAATATGATTGCAAGAGCAGTACAGGTAGCGTAAAGTAAGCTAGCCTTGCTGGGTTGTATAGATGTATACAATGTGCTGTGATGTTGAGGAAGATATAGTTAGACTAGATAACATGTATAAAATATGGGCCAAAGAGGAGGAAGGAAGGTGCAGGCAACAAGGATATCGTGAGATAACCAGAGTGGTATTGCATGTGTGTGATCGAAAAATACCTTAACTATAATGTATATTAGTAAGTAATACACCCATGCATGTACGTATAGAACTGGGAGGTTAACCTTAAGTAAATGCATAAATTGCAAAGGTTGTTGTTGCACTCACCCCAGGGGACCAATTGAAAGTATCAGCGAGAAATTTGACAATGCACATATATGACAACACTATAGTAGCATGTACTGATTGTGGTCAGAGCATATGATTGCTTGAGCAGTGCAGGTAGCATATAATAGGCTAACCTTGCTATGTTTGTACAAGTGTATTTAGTGTGCTAAAGTATAGAAGAGCAAGTAATTATAACTAAATGCAGCATATGTCAATATGGGCCAAGGAGGAGAGCTAAGATGTATAAGTAACAAGATTAATATGAGAGAGATAACCAGAGTAATGTCAGGGTGGATACTACAGGAGAAAACTCAACTGTAGTATGTGTTCGAAAATATTACATCCATACAGCCAGGTATAGGACTGGGAGGTTTACCTTGAAGAGATGCATGAAGTTCACAAAGTGTTGCTGCACTCACACCATTTACGACCACCAAACCCGATCACCAGACTACAAATACAGTCCCAGCTGTGCCGGACATCCGGATATACCCGTAGGGACCCGAAAGCTCCGCCCCCTGCGTCATGTCCGGATGGTAACCTGCTGACGTCAGAGAGATGTCAGCCGTGAAGGGGGTGTGCAGCTGCGCACAAACCAACCCCACCATCCAAAAAGTAAAAACGCCCTAACAGGCAGCTGACGTCTTCTTGTTAAAAAAAATAAGAGGAATAACTTTGTCCTCCACCCGCATACCGCTATAGATGAGCGCCACTTGCAGTGAAGAAAACAGACTGCACCTGCCTACACACCAGCCATTTGATGGTTTGACAGTTTGTAATACAACCAACAGTGGCGGCCCTACCATTAGGGGCACCCAGGCGCCACCCCCTCTCTCCACTCTAACCCCCTACATGGTAATGGATAGATTCATGCATAGCATGAATCTATCCATGGCAGCCGAGGCTATTCCCTATTCTGTTTCCAATTTTCCACTGGCCGCCACTGACAACCAAAAGGACAGTTGGCTTTCCCAGCTTGCCTTGAATGTAATTATTTTTTGAGACAGCTAAATCAATAGGTTTAAGTTCACTTTAACTCCACACACCGCACATATGCGTCCCTGGGTGGTCAACGTTTCTGTACTAAGAGTGTGCTCCCAGTAGGGATGAGCTTCGAGTTTGAGTCGAACTCATGTTCGACTCGAACATTGCCTGTTCGCCCGTTCACCAAACAGCAAACAATTTGGGGTGTTCGCGGCAAATTCGAAAAACCGCGGAACACCCTGTAAAAGTCTATGAGAGAAATCTAAAGTGCTAATTTTAAAGGCTTATATGCAAGTTATTGTCATAAAAAGTGTTTGGGGACCCGAGTCTTGCCTCAGGGGACATGTATCAATCCAAAAAAAAAGTTTTAAAAACTGCAGTTTTTTCGGGAGCAGTGATTTTAATAATGCTTAAAGTGAAACAATAAAAGTGAAATATTCCTTTAAATTTCGTACCTGGGGGGTGTGTATAGTATGCCTGTAAAGCAGCGCTTGTTACCCGTGCTTAGAACTGTCCCTGCACAAAGTGTCATTTCTGAAGGAAAAAAAGTCATTTAAAAGCACTCGCCGCTATAATGAATTGTCGGCTCCCGGCAATACAGAGAAAAGTAATTGATTAAAAAAAAAATGCGTGGGGATCCCCCCAAATTCAATTACCAGGCCCTTCAGGTATGGTATGGATTTTAAGGGGCACTCCACGCCAAATAAAAAAAAATGGCGTGGTGTTCCCCCCAAAAATCCATACCAGACCCTTTATCCGAGCACGCAACCTGGCTGGCCGCCGGGAAAAGAGGGGAGTGCCCCCCCTCCTGAACTGTACCAGGCCACATGCTCTCAACATGGGGAGGATGCTTTGGGGGTCTGTGACCCCTCAAAGCACCATTTCCCCATGTTGATGGGGACAAGGGCCTCATCCCCACAACCCTTGCCCGGTGGTTGTAGGGGTCTGCGGGCGGGGGCTTATCGGAATCTGGAAGACCCCTTTAACAAAGGGGACCCCCAGATCCCGGCCCCCCCTGTGTGAATTGGTAAGGGGTACATTGTACCCCTATCATTTCACAAAAAAAGTGTAAAAAATTGTAAAAAAACACACAGACACAGTTGGGAAAGTCCTTTATTTAAAAAAAAAAAAAAACCATTCCAGCGATGTAATCCAGTGTCCCGCGGTGATCCGATGTCCATCGCTGCAGTCTCCTCCAGTCTCCACTCCACACGAAACCCCCATGACGTACGAGGGGGCGGGGTCACCCGTCACATCATAGGGTAAGCTCCAGCTTTCCCCCGCTTGCCGGGGAATAGCCAATGATGTAGGCGGGATCCCGCAAGCGGGGAAAGCCGGGGCTTACCCTTATGATCTGACGGGTGAACCCGCCCCCTCGTACGTCAGACCCCCGCCTACGTCATTGGCTGAGCAGACCTGATGGGGAACGTGATTTCTTTCCTCCGCAGTGTAATAAATGAATAGATCCCGTCCCTTCTTACGTTCCCCATCAGGTCTGCTCAGCCTTACACCCAGTGAAGGTGACCCCGCCTATTCATTTATTACACTGCAGAGGAATATAAATCATGTTCCCCATCAGGTCTGCTCAGCCAATGACGTAGGTGGGGTCTGACGTACGAGGGGGCGGGGTCACCCATCAGATCATAGGCGGGATCCCGCCTACATCATTGGCTATTCCCCGGCAAGCGGGGAAAGCTGGGGCTTACCCTATGATGTGACGGGTGACCCTCGTACATCATGGGGGTTTCGTGTCAGGGCATGTGGCCTGGTACGGTTCAGGAGGGGGGGCGCTCTCTCGTCCCCCCCTCTTTTCCTGCGGCCTGCCAGGTTGCGTGTTCGGATAAAGGGTCTGGTATGGATTTTTGGGGGGAACTCCACGCCATTTTTTTAAAAAAATTTGACGCAGGGTTCTCCTTAATATCCATACCATACCTGAAGGGCCTGGTAATGGAATTTGGGAGGACCCCCACGCATTTTTTTTTTTTTATTAATTACTTTTCTCTGTATTGCCGGAGCCGACAATTCATTATAGCGGCAAGTGCTTTTAAATGACTTTTTTTCCTTCAGAAATGACACTTTGTGCAAGGACAGTTCTAAGCACGGGAATAAAGCGCTGCTTTACAGGCATACTATACACACCCCCCAGGTACGAAGTTTAAAGGAATATTTCACTTTTATTGTTTCACTTTAAGCATTATTAAAATCACTGCTCCCGAAAAAACGTTAGTTTTTAAAACTTTTTTTTGCATTGATACATGACCCCTGGGGCAGGACCCGGGTCCCCAAACCCTTTTTAGGACAATAACTTGCATATTAGCCTTGATAATTAGCACTTTTGATTTCAAACGTTTCGAGTCCATTGTATTTAATAGGGTTCTAAAGTTTGCGCGAACTTTAGGTCTGTTCGCAGGTTCTGGTGCGAACCGAACCGGGGGGTGTTTGGCTCATCCCTAGCTCCCAGCACAGACATAGAGGTGTCAAAGGCAGCTCTCGGTCCCCAATAATGATCGGTAGCCAGCAGGACTGGCTCCAAATCATGTGACCACTGTGACAGCCAGTCACAATGGTCACATGGTCATATGATTGCCCATCCTTTCCACCACCTCATGCATTCCAGGGTTAAAGCTAAACTGTAGGGAAAGTGAAATAGTTCAAAAGAGTATTACACCCAAAACAAAAAAAAATGTATATACTTCAGCTTACCAATCATCAGTTATGGTGGTTGCATTCTTTTTTCTTTCTACCCCTCTGATTTTACCTGGTGATCTGGCCAGAAACATACCTCCTGTATTAGAGTGCCCTTACCCTGGATGAAGAAGCACAGGGGCATCTAAGCAGTTACATCAAACTCTTAAAATTCTTCTCCAGCCTCCTCTACCTGCCAGGGTTGCAATTTACGAGTATATACTTTTGTGTATATATATATGTAGCGCACACACCCCAATCCTACCTGTATTAACTTTGGCTCCTCGCAGGAAGAGAGAGTGCACCGCACTAACAGCCCGTACCCTCCTGTGTGAGGAGGTTGAGCGGTGTTGTTGTTGGGTGTTCCACAGTGAGAGCATGAAAACCTCCAGAGCCTGATTCTCACCTCTATGTTGAGGTAGAGACAAGTCTTTGACTTCCCAGTAAAGTGAATGTCCACACCAGCTGAAACTCCAACTCAGAGTTTATTTTCTCTTAGCCAATAACACAGTCTCTGATAGGAAAAGGTTGGAGCAAGAAACAGAACAGTACAAGGTGTGGAGGAGGTCCAGGCACAAACGTTGCAGATGTTTGCTCAGATTCTCAAGCAAGTTTAACTAGGCGCACAGTCTCTGCCACAGACTGTGAAGTTGGTCTCTGCCACAGACCTGGTGAAGCTGATCCCCTTCTTTAGCTATGGCCCCTTTTTAGGAGAAGACATCCCTCCGGAGAGTTACCGGGACCCTACCGTCACCATGACACTGCACTGGATCTTCGGAGAGTTCCTTTCCCGGCCTCCTAATCCTAGGTACGGGTCCCCTTGCAAGACGGCACCCTGAGAGTCCTTGATCCTGGCTGGGTCCCCAGCCAAAGGTGCTGGGCCCCAGGCCTCCGCTGCGGTCCCTGGGCTTACATACCCAGGGCGGACAGGAACAGCATAGTAGTACCTCACCCTGGGCTAAAGGTGCCCAGGATGGAACAGGAACACCCGCCCCTGGGCCTAAGGTGCCCAGGGCGGACAGGAACACACCTCCCTGGGAGTAGGACCCCCGACGACCGAACCCTAAACAGGCAGCGTCTGCCCCTTTTATATCCTCTCCCAGCATGCCCAGCAGATAGACCACGCCCACCGTATGTCTGCTGAGAGGGGACACACAAGGCACAGCACTGTATCAGCGGTTCAACCCTAGCCTACTATGGCAGCACCACCTGTAGGCCACAGGGAACTGTACACCGATACTCTCCCTGTGAATAAAATTGGTTGCAAAAACCCTGACAAATTAGGGTGTTTGAGTAAACTACAACTCAAACGCTTCCCTTAAATTTAGCACCCTGCTACATATATATATATATATATATATATATATATATATATATATATTGTGAGGGGGTTAACTCGGTAGCGGGTGTGTGTGACCCCCTGGTTGGGCTCCCCACACAAAAACAGGGCCAGCAGACGGAGGTTGTGGTTTTCAAAATCAAAAGGTGCGGTTTATTTCTCTATGTACAGTGACAAAAACACAGCAAAGCCAAAAAGAAACATAAACAAAATAAATCCTGGTCAGTTTGACCTCTGACTAAACATGCAGGTTTCCTAAACTAACAACTGGGATCAGCCTGGTGCTGTCCTAGTCCCTAAGTCCCTGGTTTAGTAAAAGTCCAAACAAATAGCCACACAGGCTTTGCCTCACCGCACAGGGGTTCACTCTCCCTAGACAGTCCACACAGGTCTGGTTCCAGGCATGAGCTAACATCTAATGAAGCTGGGAGTTTTTATAGAGGCCTTAAACGAACTGACAGGCTTCAGCTGGTCTCATCAACTCCCTGCCTCACGACGCCCAGCACTCTCCCTAGAGGTATGAGTCATTCATGAGCCCACTAGCCTCAGCTGGGCTTCATCAACTCCCTAGTTGTATAAGTCGGCATAAAGCCTGAATCTGGGAGAAATATATCTACCCCCCTGGATGCAACCAGGTGACTTTACCTTCCTGCTGTCACATACCCCCCCCCTCTTGTTTTAACCTTGGGGTTGGAACACCAGCAATCAGGCATTCATGTACTCGAGACTAGGGATGAGCTTCGTGTTCGAGTCGAACATACGTTCGACTCGAACATTGGCTGTTCGATCGTTCGACGAAGATCGAACGATTTGGGCCGTTCGCGCCAAATTCGAGTGACGCGAACGGCCCACAATGCACTACGCCATCGCAGTGTCATCCAGGCGCTGTGATTGGCCAAGCATGCACTGTGACCCCGCATGCTTGGCCAATCACAGCGCCGGCAGCGAGGAGAGCAATGATTGGCCACAGGCAGGATGCCTGTGGCCAATTATTGCTGAGGGTGTTTAGTACACGCCCCACACTATAAAAGGCCGCCAGCACGGCGGCCTAGTGTAGTGTGTTCCGGAGCAGGGATAGAGTAGCATAGGCAGGGACAGTGACTGTTATTTCTTTCTTGCTTAACCTGGATTCCTTTAGTTTAGGGAAAGAGAAGGATAGGTAGGGAGAGTGTCAGTGTGTTTTGTGCTTCTGCTATAGTGTGCTTAAAAAAAACATTTATTCTAGGGACAGAAAACTCTAGGTAGGGACAGTGTCAGTTTCTTTCACTCTGCAAGTCCTTGTTTCCAGGGACCTGTAAGGACAGTGAGTTAATTGTCCTTGTGCTATATTGTGCTTAAAAAAAACATTTATTCTAGGGACAGAAAACTCTAGGTAGGGACAGTGTCAGTTTCTTTCACTCTGCAAGTCCTTGTTTCCAGGGACCTGTAAGGACAGTGAGTTAATTGTCCTTGTGCTATATTGTGATTAAAAAAAACATTTATTCTAGGGACAGAAAACTCTAGGTAGGGACAGTGTCAGTTTCTTTCACTCTGCAAGTCCTTGTTTCCAGGGACCTGTAAGGACAGTGAGTTAATTTTCCTTGTGCTATATTGTGATTAAAAAAAACATTTTTTCTAGGGACAGAAAACTGTAGGTAGGGAGAGTGTTTTTTTTCTTTCACTCTGCAAGTCCTTGTTTCCAGGGACCTGTAAGGACAGTGAGTTAATTGTCCTTGTGCTATATTGTGCTTAAAAAAAACATTTTTTCTAGGGACAGAAAACTCTAGGTAGGGAGAGTGTTTTTTTTTTTTCACTCTGCAAGTCCTTGTTTCCAGGGACCTGTAAGGACAGTGAGTTAATTGTCCTTGTGCTATATTGTGCTTAAAAAAAACATTTATTCTAGGGACAGAAAACTCTAGGTAGGGACAGTGTCAGTTTCTTTCACTCTGCAAGTCCTTGTTTCCAGGGACCTGTAAGGACAGTGAGTTAATTTTCCTTGTGCTATATTGTGATTAAAAAAAACATTTATTCTAGGGACAGAAAACTCTAGGTAGGGACAGTGTCAGTTTCTTTCACTCTGCAAGTCCTTGTTTCCAGGGACCTGTAAGGACAGTGAGTTAATTTTCCTTGTGCTATATTGTGATTAAAAAAAACATTTTTTCTAGGGACAGAAAACTCTAGGTAGGGAGAGTGTTTTTTTTTTTTCACTCTGCAAGTCCTTGTTTCCAGGGACCTGTAAGGACAGTGAGTTAATTTTCCTTGTGCTGTATTGTGATTAAAAAAAACATTTTTTCTAGGGACAGAAAACTGTAGGTAGGGAGAGTGTTTTTTTTCTTTCACTCTGCAAGTCCTTGTTTCCAGGGACCTGTAAGGACAGTGAGTTAATTTTCCTTGTGCTATATTGTGCTTAAAAAAAACATTTTTTCTAGGGACAGAAAACTCTAGGTAGGGAGAGTGTTTTTTTTTTTTCACTCTGCAAGTCCTTGTTTCCAGGGACCTGTAAGGACAGTGAGTTAATTGTCCTTGTGCTATATTGTGCTTAAAAAAAACATTTATTCTAGGGACAGAAAACTCTAGGTAGGGACAGTGTCAGTTTCTTTCACTCTGCAAGTCCTTGTTTCCAGGGACCTGTAAGGACAGTGAGTTAATTTTCCTTGTGCTATATTGTGATTAAAAAAAACATTTATTCTAGGGACAGAAAACTCTAGGTAGGGACAGTGTCAGTTTCTTTCACTCTGCAAGTCCTTGTTTCCAGGGACCTGTAAGGACAGTGAGTTAATTTTCCTTGTGCTGTATTGTGATTAAAAAAAACATTTTTTCTAGGGACAGAAAACTGTAGGTAGGGAGAGTGTTTTTTTTCTTTCACTCTGCAAGTCCTTGTTTCCAGGGACCTGTAAGGACAGTGAGTTAATTTTACTTGTGCTATATTGTGCTTAAAAAAAACATTTTTTCTAGGGACAGAAAACTGTAGGTAGGGAGAGTGTTTTTTTTCTTTCACTCTGCAAGTCCTTGTTTCCAGGGACCTGTAAGGACAGTGAGTTAATTGTCCTTGTGCTATATTGTGCTTAAAAAAAACATTTATTCTAGGGACAGAAAACTCTAGGTAGGGACAGTGTCAGTTTCTTTCACTCTGCAAGTCCTTGTTTCCAGGGACCTGTAAGGACAGTGAGTTAATTTTCCATGTGCTATATTGTGATTAAAAAAAACATTTATTCTAGGGACAGAAAACTCTAGGTAGGGACAGTGTCAGTTTCTTTCACTCTGCAAGTCCTTGTTTCCAGGGACCTGTAAGGACAGTGAGTTAATTTTCCTTGTGCTGTATTGTGATTAAAAAAAACATTTTTTCTAGGGACAGAAAACTGTAGGTAGGGAGAGTGTTTTTTTTCTTTCACTCTGCAAGTCCTTGTTTCCAGGGACCTGTAAGGACAGTGAGTTAATTGTCCTTGTGCTATATTGTGCTTAAAAAAAACATTTTTTCTAGGGACAGAAAACTCTAGGTAGGGAGAGTGTTTTTTTTTTTTCACTCTGCAAGTCCTTGTTTCCAGGGACCTGTAAGGACAGTGAGTTAATTGTCCTTGTGCTATATTGTGCTTAAAAAAAACATTTATTCTAGGGACAGAAAACTCTAGGTAGGGACAGTGTCAGTTTCTTTCACTCTGCAAGTCCTTGTTTCCAGGGACCTGTAAGGACAGTGAGTTAATTTTCCTTGTGCTATATTGTGATTAAAAAAAACATTTATTCTAGGGACAGAAAACTCTAGGTAGGGACAGTGTCAGTTTCTTTCACTCTGCAAGTCCTTGTTTCCAGGGACCTGTAAGGACAGTGAGTTAATTTTCCTTGTGCTATATTATGATTAAAAAAAACATTTTTTCTAGGGACAGAAAACTGTAGGTAGGGAGAGTGTTTTTTTTCTTTCACTCTGCAAGTCCTTGTTTCCAGGGACCTGTAAGGACAGTGAGTTAATTGTCCTTGTGCTATATTGTGCTTAAAAAAAACATTTATTCTAGGGACAGAAAACTCTAGGTACGGACAGTGTCAGTTTCTTTCACTCTGCAAGTCCTTGTTTCCAGGGACCTGTAAGGACAGTGAGTTAATTGTCCTTGTGCTATATTGTGCTTAAAAAAAACATTTATTCTAGGGACAGAAAACTCTAGGTAGGGACAGTGTCAGTTTCTTTCACTCTGCAAGTCCTTGTTTCCAGGGACCTGTAAGGACAGTGAGTTAATTTTCCTTGTGCTATATTGTGATTAAAAAAAACATTTATTCTAGGGACAGAAAACTCTAGGTAGGGACAGTGTCAGTTTCTTTCACTCTGCAAGTCCTTGTTTCCAGGGACCTGGAGAGACATTGAGTGAATTGTCCTTGTGCTATATTGTGATTAAAAAAAACATTTATTCTAGGGACAGAAAACTCTAGGTAGGGACAGTGTCAGTTTCTTTCACTGTGAAAGTCCTTGTTTCAAGGGACAGAGAAGGACACCTCAAGGTAGCCCTTATTGCTTTTTTCCCATCTCCCTGCAGGCCATCTATTAGAATGTCTGGAAGGCAAACAAGGAGAGGCAGACAGTCAGGAGGCAATAAAAGAGGGCAAGCAGGCTCTGTGTCTGGGGGCAACAGTGCTGGTCGTGGACGCGGTGCATTGTCATCAGCACATGGCCATGGGACACGCTTGTCCTTCTTTTCGGCAGCTGGACATGTTGAGCCACATCATGCCGAAGACTTGGTAGAGTGGATGACCAAGCCCTCCTCCTCCTCCTCATCCTCTCTCACCCAGGCTCAGGGTACTGGAAAAGCAGCTGCCAAAGCGTCGTCTTCCCTGGTATCAATGTCAGACAAATCATCAGTCACTCCTTCCCTAGACCCACCATGTCCTCCTCCTGAGGAGTCCCCCGAACTGTTTCAGCACAGTGTTGGGTACATGCTCCAGGAGGATGCCCAGCGTTTCGAAGGGTCTGATGATGAAACCCAGCTAGAGGAAGGCAGTAGCGTGAGAGCAGACAGAGGGGATGCTCAAGAAGGACACCAATCTGGCAGTCATGTTCCAGCAGCTGCAGCATACTGCCAGATTGGCTCCAGTGATGAGGAGGGAGGGGATGATGAGGTCAATGACTCCACGTGGGTGCCTAATAGGAGAGAGGAGGAGGAGGAGGATGAGGAGGAGGCACATCTCCAACGAGGCAGGATGCCCTTTGGTGGCCAGCGTAAGGGCAGTACACCGACGGAATCACACCGCAGAGCTCCGCCTGTGCAGGGCGCTGCCTCTGCCCGTCATTCAAAAAGTTCTTTGGTGTGGGCCTTTTTTGAGGCTAGTGCATCAGATCGCACAGCTGCTGTTTGCAACATATGTCTCAAGCGTATATCGCGTGGCCAAAACATCAGCCGCTTGGGTACCACATGCCTGACCAGACATATGTTGACCTGCCATGCAGCTCGTTGGCAAGCCTACCTCAAAGACCCACACCAAAGAACAAAGCGGACCTCTCCTTGCACCGCATCAGCTGGGATCTCCAACCCCACTATAACTTCAGTCCTCTCTGAAACATGCACTGAGAGGAATGAAGGTGTAGAATTAGGTGTGTCACAGCCAAGTACTTGCGCCCACTCTGCTAGCAGTACACCGACGTCCGATTCTAGCAGGCAAATTTCCCTGCCCCAGCTGCTGGACCGTCGAAAGAAGTTCACTCCCAGCCATCCACATGCCCAGCGGTTGAATGCTAGCTTGGCTAAATTGCTAGCGCTTCAACTGCTGCCTTTTCAGTTGGTAGACTCGGCCCCCTTCCGTGAGTTTGTGCAATGTGCGGTTCCTCAGTGGCAGGTTCCCAAACGCCACTTTTTCTCACGGAAGGCTATTCCGGCTCTCTACCGGCATGTGGAATGCAATGTCTTGGCCTCGCTGGACAGGGCGGTCAGCGGTAAGGTGCATATTACCGCTGACTCATGGTCCAGCAGGCATGGACAGGGACGTTACCTTTCTTTCACGGCCCATTGGGTCACTCTTTTGGCAGCTGGGAAGGATTCAGGACAAGGTGCAGTAGTGTTGGAGGTTGTCCCACCGCCACGCCTCCAAAATGCTACTACTGGTTGTGACACACCTCTCTCCTCCACCCCCTCCTCTTCTTCTTCCTCCATGGCCTCTTCCTGTGGTTTGTCCTATGAACCAGCGGTGCTCCGTAGCCGTTCACGGGGCTACGCAAGTACGCAGGCAAAAAGATGCCATGCCGTGCTTGCGCTGGTGTGTTTGGGGGACAGAAGCCACACTGGGGCAGAGGTCCTGTCTGCTCTGCAGGGCCAGGCCGAGAGGTGGTTGACGCCACGCCAGCTTAAGCCAGGAATGGTGGTTTGCGACAATGGCACCAACCTCCTCTCCGCCCTCCGACAGGGACAACTGACCCATGTGCCCTGTGTGGCTCACGTCCTTAACCTGGTGGTGCAGCGCTTCTTGGGCAGGTACCCGGGCTTACAGGATGTCCTGAGGCAGGCCAGGAAAGTCTGTGTGCATTTCCGCAGATCTTATAATGCCAGTGCTCGCCTGGCTGAGCTGCAAAAGGAGTTGAACCTGCCCAAGAACCGCCTTATATGTGACATGCCCACCAGGTGGAACTCAACGTTGGCCATGCTGCAGCGGCTGCACACGCAGCAGAGGGCCATCAATGAGTACCTGTGCGACTACGGCACCAGGACAGGGTCAGGGGAGCTTGTTTTTTTTTCTCCACGCCAGTGGGGCATGATCAGGGATGCATGCACTGTCCTGGCACCATTTGAGGAGGCCACGAGGATGGTGAGCAGTGACAGTGCATGCATCAGTGACACTGTACCTCTTGTCCACCTGTTGGAGCACACGCTGCGTGGAATAATGGACAGGGCACTTGAGGCAGAACAGAGGCAGGAAGAGGAGGACTTCCTTGCCTCTCAAGGCCCCCTTTACCCAGACAGTGTTCCTTCTGTCCCACCCATCGCACAGGAAGAGGAGGAGGAGGAGGAGGAGGAGGATTGTGTCAGCATGGAGGTGGAGGCTGGCACTCAGCATCATCAGCAGCAGTCTTTTAGGGATGATTTACAGTCCCAAGAAACCAGTGGACTTGTACGTGGCTGGGAGGAGGTGGCTGCGGATCATGTCGTCCTTAGTGACCCAGAGGACTCCGGAGCGAATGCCTCAGCAAACCTACGCTGCATGGCCTCCCTGATCCTGCAAAGTCTGCGGAAGGATCCTCGTATTCTTCGGATCAAGGAGAGGGACCATTACTGGCTGGCCACTCTCCTTGATCCACGGTACAAGGGTAAGGTTGCGGACCTTATGTTACCGTCGCAGAGGGAGCAGAGGATGAGACAACTCCGGGAGGCCTTGCAGAAAGGTCTGTGCAACGCGTTCCCAGAGACTGGGAGGTTGCAAACTCCTGGTCCTGGACAACGAGTTGCTGAGGCTTCGGCCAGTCAAAGAAGGAGCGGTGGGGAAGGTGGCCGTCTGACCGATGCGTTCAGACAATTCTTTAGTCCGCAGCCCCAAAGTATGATCGGTTCCAGCAACCATCGCCAGCGTCTGATAAACATGGTGCAGGAATATCTAGGGGCAAGGTCAGACTTGGACACCTTCCCCACCGAAAATCCTCTGGCTTACTGGGTCTTGAGGATGGATCACTGGCCAGAGCTTGCACAGTATGCAATTGAGCTACTGGCCTGTCCTGCATCCAGCGTTCTTTCGGAACGCACATTCAGTGCTGCTGGAGGATTTGTCACGGATCACAGGGTGCGCCTGTCCACCGACTCGGTTGATCGACTGACTTTCATCAAGATGAACCAGTCTTGGATCACCACCAGCTACCACACACCTGATGCTGATATAACAGACTAATTGATTTTAAAATGTCACATCCCTTCAAGACTGATGCTGATGCTGAGTGCCTGTGCTGTTATGTTGACTGGCTATCCTCCTCCTCCGAGTCCTCAATGATACGATTGATGATGATAGCTTGGAAGATCATTTTTGTTTATGGGTGCCGCCACCAGTGCCTAACGCCCAATTTTTCAGCCCCTGTTTAACAGGGGCGTGTAATTACAATTTTTGAAGCAATACTTTGCAACAGGGCTCATTGCTGTGCTCCAAGTACAGTATCTGTGAAGGGTTGCAGTGTTGTGCCACCAGTGCCTAAGGCCCAATTTTTCAGCCCCTGTTCAACAGGGGCATGTAATTACAATTCTTGATCTAATAATTCACAGCAGGGCCCATTGCTGCACCCACCAAGAGTAACTGTCAGGGCTTACAGTGTTGTGGCACCAGCACCACCATCAAAGGCCCAATTTTTACTACCACTGTTCAACAATTATATGTAATTAAAATTCCTGATATAATAGTTGACAGCAGGGCGTTCCAGCACCAACCAAGAGTAACTGTGAGTGCTTACAGTGTTGTGCCAACACCAACAACTAAGGGGCCTATTTCTGCAGAGTATATACGGCAGGTCCCTACTTTCAAACATCCAACTTACAAACGACTCCTACTTGCAAACGCAAGAAGACAACAGGAAGTGAGAGGAAATCTACCACTAGGAAGGAAAATTCTCTCCTGTAAGAATAAATATGGGAGAAAGGTGTCTCCTCTGTACTGATGCTTTATCAGCAATCCTTGTTTCAAGAAAAACACCACATTTCAAAAACAGTTGTCATTAGGACGGAAAGTGAGGTGAAATGTTCTGAACAGGGGCACAGACAGCAAAACAAATGTTACAGGGGTGATAACCCTTACCTATGTTTTCCAAAAAGTTTAAAAATAGATTTTTGGTCTGGAGCTACACTTCAACAATGTACCTGTTCAAAATTACAAACAGATTCTACATAAGAACAAACCTACAGTCCCTGTCTTGTATGCACCGCCTGTATACGGCTGTTCAGAGTATATAGGGCATTTTTTATTTTATGTGCGGGGTTCCCCTTAATATCCATACAAGACCCAAAGGGGCTGGTAATGGGCTGGGGTAGGGGGGGGGTCATGGGGTAGCTATGCCATTTTTCTTAAAGATTTTCATCCATATTACCGGGACCAGACATTACATTAAAGCCGCAAGCAGTTTTAAATGGCTTTTTTTTCCTTTAGAAGTGTCATTTTGTGCAGGGACAGTTCTAAACACGGGAAACACGTGGCACTTCACAGGCATACTTTAGACACCCCCCAGGTACGATATTTAAAGGAATATTTGACTTTTTTTTTTTCACTTTATGCATCATTAAAATGACTGCTCCCGGAAAACGACCGTTTTTAAAACTTATTTTTGCATTGATACATGTCCCCTGGTGCAGAACCCGGGTTCCCAAACCCTTTTTAGGACAATAACATGCATAATAGTTTTTATAATTAGCACTTTAGAATTCGAACGTTCGCATCCATTGTATTTAATAGGGTTCTAATGTTCGTTCGAACTTTCGGTCCGTTCGCGGGTTCTGGTGCGAACCGAACCCGGGGGTGTTCGGCTCATCACTACTCGAGACAAAGCATCCACATTCCCCATTTGAACGCCAGGGCGATGCTTTACTGTGAAGTTGAATTCCTGTAGGGCCAGGAACCACCTATTCACTCTTCTATTTGTCTCCTTGTTTTGAGCCATCCACTTTAACGGAGCGTGATCCGTAACCATGTCAAAGTGCCTACCTAGCAGATAGTACCGAAGGGAATCTAGAGCCCACTTCACCGCTAAACACTCCTTTTCAACCGTGGCGTAATTTACCTCATGGAACTTCAACTTCCTGCTGAGGTAAATGACTGGGTGCTCTTCCCCGTTCCAGACCTGGGACAATACTGCTCCTAACCCCACATCTGACGCATCACTTTGTACGACAAAGTCTTTAGAGAAGTCGGGTGAGTACAACACTGGCTGGCTACATAAGGCTTGTTTCAAGAATTGGAATGCTGCCTCAGCCTCGGGGGTCCATTTAATCATGACCGACCCTTTCCCTTTCGTCAGGTTGGTTAGGGGCACAGCCTTAGAAGCAAAGTGGGGAATGAAGCGCCGATAATAACCCGCGATTCCCAGAAAGGCTCGTACCTGCTTCTTGCTGTTGGGACGTGGCCAACTCTGGATGGCCTCGACTTTGTTGAGTTGGGGTTTTATTACTCCCCTGCCAATGGTGTACCCAAGATATTTGGCCTCCTACCTGGCTTGCCAACTGCGCTTGGGCCAAATGTTCCTTCACGATGGGCATTACCTGTGCAATTCGATCTTGCATCAGGGCGACATGCTCAATCACACTCCTGTGGGGAGAACTCTCACTTTCCCAAGTTTCCTTGGCAATATCCAACAGCCCTCTTGGGTGTCTCCCATACAGTAACTCAAAGGGGGAGAATCCCGTAGAGGATTGGGGCACCTCCCTAATAGCAAACATCAAATAAGGAAGTAGACAGTCCCAATCCTTTCCATATCTATCCACCACTTTCTTCAACATTTGTTTTAGGGTTTTGTTGAATCTTTCAACCAGCCCATCGGTTTGGGGGTGATACACAGATGTACGCAATTGCGTCACTTTGAGCAATTTACACAGCTCTTTCATAACCCGGGACATAAAGGGTGTACCTTGGTCCGTAAGCAGTTCTTTACAAATACCCACCCGGCTAAAAACAAGAGATAGCTCTTTGGCTATGGTTTTGGCCGAGGTATTTCTGAGAGGGATCGCTTCTGGATAACGGGTGGCATAGTCCATTATAACCAATATGTACTGGTGCCCCCTAGCGGACTTGATTATAGGACCTACCAAATCCATTGCGATTCTCTCAAACGGGACCTCAATGATGGGTAGAGGGACCAGCGGGCTACGGAAATGTGGCATCGGGGCCGACCTCTGACACACAGGGCAGGAGGAACAATAATTTTCTATGTCCTTCATCACCCCAGGCCAATAGAATCTCTGTAATACCCTCTCTCGGGTTTTCTCTGTCCCCAGATGACCTCCAAGAATGTGCCCATGGGCCAACTCCAACACCAACTTCCTGTAAGGTTTGGGCACCACAAGCTGCTCAACGGTTTCTTCTGCCCTTTTTGCCACCCGATACAGTAGGTCCTTCTCTACGCTGAAGTATGGGTAAGTGCAGGTATTATCTGGGTTCACTAACTCGCCATCTATTTCCACTACGTTTTCCCGTGCCTTTATTAGGGCGGGGTCTTTTAACTGTTCTGTGGCAAAATTTTCCCTGTGAACCTCCAGATCAGAAAACTCCACAGACGGTAGGTTTTCGTCTGAGGAGGTGGGCTCCTCTCCAGTTTCTTGAGTCTCCCCTGCAAATACTGACAAGGGAAATTCTGGAGAGTCCTCACCACTCTCAGAGGAGTTCTGGCTATCACATTCCTGGTACATAGGGGCACCAGTGGGGGGCTCAGGATCATCCCACAGTTCCCAGAACTTCGGAAAATCCCTTCCCACAATGGCATCATGCGGTAATTGAGATACTAACCCCACTGGATGAGAGAGGGTACCTTTGGGGGTCTCGAAACACACTGTAGTCACTGGATACTCTCGGGTGTCCCCATGCACACAAATAACAGCTACCTTGCTATTCCCAGAGACCTCTGTTTTAACTAATTCAGCCTTTATCAGGGTCACAAGGCTACCTGAATCCAGTAATACCACAACATTTCTACCATTAATACACATTTTGCATAAATGTTTCTCAGTTCCCCGAATGGCAGTGCATGCGACTGTCGCACACAGCGACTGACGTCTGTCCATCAGAAAGTCACATTGCATGGGTTCCTCCACAACCGGGCAATTTGCTGCAATATGTCCCGCTTGCCGGCAGCGGTAGCAAACAATCCATTTGGCTGCCTCTTGAGCCCCTGACTTCCCAGGCTGTTCTCGCCAAACTTTGGGTAGAGCTCCCACCCTCTCACTCTCTCCACCCTCACCCCTTGGAATCCTCTTATCCGCCCCTGGGGATGATCTGGTCTTAGGGTGGAAAGTCCGAGAGTCTCTGGAAGAGGCCGTCAGGTTCTCTGTAGCCAAGTATTTCTCTACACGATCCACAAGACCACCGGCCGTCTCTGGGTCTCCATGGCTTACCCACTTTTGGATGGCAGTAGGAAGAGCTCTCAAAAACCGATCCATTACAACACGTTCCACAATCTCTGGTGCGGACAAAGTCTCTGGCTGTAGCCACTTCCTGCTCAGGTGAATGAGATCATACATTTGAGACCTGGGGGGTTTTCCAAGCTGGAAAGTCCAGTTATGCACACGCTGAGCCCGGACAGCCAGGGTGACACCCAGCCTTGCCAATATTTCAGCTTTTAGCATCACATAGTCTTTTGCTTGGTCAGGCTCTAGGTCATAGTAAGCCTTCTGCGATTCACCAGTTAACAGAGGAGCCACCAGTCCAGCCCACTGCTCCTCAGGCCACTTTTCTCTTTCAGCAGTCCTTTCAAATGTGGTCAAAAATACCTCTGGATCATCCTCTCCAGTCATTTTTGTCAATAAACGACTCACCCCAAAGGACGCGGTATTAGTGGGACGGCTTTCCTCACTGGTCTGCGGACGTTGCTGCATTACTGCTTCCATTTGTTGTAGTCTCTGCTCTTGCTTCTGTAACAGGTCTATGAAGCGGGCCTCAGATTGCTGCTGGGCTTGTTGATGAGCTTGCTGCTGGGCTGCAAGGCTCCTTTGCAAACCTGCATTTGTCTGCTGTTGATTGGCATTTGCTAGAGCCAGCTGTTTCAGTATCTCCTCCATGCTGGCTTAAAAAAAACTACCCGCATTCTCCACCAACTGTGAGGGGGTTAACTCGGTAGCGGGTGTGTGTGACCCCCTGGTTGGGCTCCCCACACAAAAACAGGGCCAGCAGACGGAGGTTGTGGTTTTCAAAATCAAAAGGTGCGGTTTATTTCTCTATGTACAGTGACAAAAACACAGCAAAGCCAAAAAGAAACATAAACAAAATAAATCCTGGTCAGTTTGACCTCTGACTAAACATGCAGGTTTCCTAAACTAACAACTGGGATCAGCCTGGTGCTGTCCTAGTCCCTAAGTCCCTGGTTTAGTAAAAGTCCAAACAAATAGCCACACAGGCTTTGCCTCACTGCACAGGGGTTCACTCTCCCTAGACAGTCCACACAGGTCTGGTTCCAGGCATGAGCTAACATCTAATGAAGCTGGGAGTTTTTATAGAGGCCTTAAACGAACTGACAGGCTTCAGCTGGTCTCATCAACTCCCTGCCTCACGACGCCCAGCACTCTCCCTAGAGGTATGAGTCATTCATGAGCCCACTAGCCTCAGCTGGGCTTCATCAACTCCCTAGTTGTATAAGTCGGCATAAAGCCTGAATCTGGGAGAAATATATCTACCCCCCTGGATGCAACCAGGTGACTTTACCTTCCTGCTGTCACAATATATATATATATATATATATATATATATATATATACACAGTATATACAACAGGTAAAATAAGTATTGAACATGTCATAATTTTTTTAGGTAAATTTATTTCTAAAGGTGCTATTGACATGAAATTTTCACCACACATCGGTAATAACCCATGCAAACCATACATACAAAGAAACCAAAAGAAATAAGATCAGAAATTAAGTTATGTGGAATAAAATGGAACGACACAGAGAAAAAGTATTGAACACGGTAGCTGAAATGTATTTAATACTTGATACAAAATCCTTTGTTGGTAATGACCACTTCAAGATGCTTCCTGTATGGAGAAACTAGTCGCATGCATTGCTCAGGTATGATTTTGACCCATTTATCCACACAAACATTCTTTAAATCTTGAAGGTTCCGTGGGCCTCTTCTATGATCTCTGATCTTTAGTTCTTTCCATAGGTTTTCTATTGGGTTCAAGTCAGGTGATTGGCTGGGCCATTCTAGCAGCTTCATTTTCTTTATTTGAAACCAATTGAGTTTCCTTGGCTTTGTGTTTGGGATCATTTTCTTGCTGAAATGTCCACCCTTGTTTCATTTTCATCATCCTGGTAGATGGAAGCAGGTTTTTTATCATGAATTTCTCTGTACGGTTTTCCATTCATCCTTCCTTCAATGATATGAAGTTTGCCAGTGAACTAAAACAGATAGTGCAAGAAATTGTTCAACAAAATTGAAACCCTCTTCATAGAGTTAATATGGAAAGGGGGACAAGCTAGGATCCGACTTCTGACAATGCAGCTGCCGCCAGGGGAAGGAGGCCTGGCAGTACCTCACCCTGAGAGTTATTACCTATCGGCACAGCTGCAACATCTAATGGGATGCGACACTCCGGGAGGTGGCACCCCTAATGGGAGAATAATGCTAACTGGAGCTTTGCACAATACAATTATTGATGCGTTAGAGGCGGACTCTTTCTGTTATAGGAATCCAACAATAAAAATGATAACCAAAATATGGAAAACAATGAAAAAACAGATGGGATACACTGGGTTAACTGAATATTCCCCCCTCTGAAACAAAAGGAACTTGCAGGAAGTCCTCCCGATAGGAAAGGTTAGAGAATGGGAATTACATGGCATTAAAAGATTGAGACAGTTGTATGATGGTAATAACTTAAAAAAAAAATCGGGCTTGAGACGGGAATTTAATGTACCACAAAACTCATTCTACACTTATCTACAGGTGGGGCATGCCCTTGAAGCTCAATTTAGGACACAAGCCTTATTGTGGAATAAAACTCCTCTCCTCCAAAACATACTTCAGGCTAGCACAACTAAGGGACTTATATCTGAATTATACCTGACAGATACGTAAAAGAGTTAACATGGGATTGAACCTCCGTAAGGATAGAGAGAGATGGGAAGAGGATATAGGGGAAATATCACAGGAGTAGTAGAGGAGAATCCTGAAGATGGGACCGATGGTATCGGTCTCGCCCCCCCAGAAGGTATCCCATCTGATGTTGATATACAGAGCACACTACACTCCCAAGCGATTGTTTAAGTACGGTAGAAGATCAGATGACAAATGCCCTAGATGTCAGGAGAATGGAGATCGCATACATATGGTATGGAGATGCCCAAAGTTGTTTCGATACTGGGAGGGAGTGCTTAACACTGTGGGTGAGATATTTGGGATAACCTTGGAGATGGAGGCTGGACTATGTATACTGGGATATAGGAAGGAACCGGAGGAGAGGAAGAGCACCACAGTTGCAATTTAAAGATGTTTGTTCTTTCTTGTGAAAAAAAAAGAAGATGTTTGTTCCAAACCAGAAAAATTATAGCAATGAGATGGCAGTCGACGACACCCCCGGCAGTGAGGGACTGGATTAGTGTAGTAAATGAGACCATCTGTAAAGAAATAGTAGTTTATATAAAAAGAGGAAATCTCAAGGAATTCGAAAGGTTGTGGAGGCCCTGGCTGGAAAAATGGGTTTCCCTCCTTATGCCTCGTACACACGACCGGTTTTCTTTTCATGTTTTATTTTTTCCCGCCGGGATTCCTGGCGGTTTTTAACCCGGCAGTTTTCCTATGGGAAACACTGCGATGGAGCATACACACGTCCGGGATTCCCTACCAAAGCTCTCATGGCAGTTTTCCTGTCAGGAAACACGGTCGTGTGTAGGGGGAAAAAGTTACCGAGCAGGTTCTCGGTTTTCCCCTCAGGTTTCCCGGCGGACTTTTTACCGCCGGGAAAAACACGGTCGTGTGTACGAGGCATTAGAGTGGAAAGTATACAGTGGGACTGGAGAACCATTAAAAATAGAGTACTGAATATGGAATCGGTATACTAGACAACTTAGTTGCAACATGTTTTTTTTTTTTTATCTAATAAGTGTAGTTACCTGAAATGAAAGAAATGGTCAAGCTAAAGGATCTATGAAATTAAATACATTGGGATTGATTGATTACTTATAGGAAGGGGGGATATAAGAGAGGGAAGGGGATAATGAGTATTGCCATTTATATAGTAGTGGAGCTAGGGAGAACATATGGGATAAACGTGCTTTCCTTTGCCATTTTTCTCACTTTATTCTTCTAGTTTTCTTCTTGATGTGATTTGTTTCTTTTTATCTCTCTGTTATTGTCTCTACAATAATGGTAATGACTATTTTGCTACTGAACTTTTTGTATATGAAAAAAAAAATTAATAAAGAATAAATAAAAAATACAAAAAACAGATAGTGCTGGGCTAAAACCATGCAAATCTCTAATTATGTCAAATTGTTACCATGTGCTAGTATAAGTGCCAGTATAAATACATAAAATAAAAATATACATCCAATTGAAGCAATGTATCTTCTTGTGATTGTCCAAACAATGTATCCAATATTCCAGTGCAATTTATTACTGTGTATATATGTGTCCAAAATCAAGATGCAATATTCCTGAATCTTCACAAATCCTCAAAGACCGTGCCTTATATGAATACACCACAGTGCTCCCCCATTAGAAATGCGCTCACCTAAGAGCCGGTTCACACAGGTCCGACTTGGAATACGACTTGAAGTCGCCCCAAGTCGTGAGGTTGGGTGCCCCTGCGTCTCTCAAGAGAGAATAAATTCAGCTCTTCTAATCTTTCCTCATAGCTGAGCTCTTCCAGGCCTTTTATCAGTTGGGTTGCCCTTCTCTGCACTTTCTCCAGTTCCCCGATATCCTTTTTGAGAACTGGTGCCCAAAACTGAACTACATATTCCAGATGAGATTTTACTAATGATTTGTACAGGGCCAAAATGATCTCTCTCTCTCTGGAGTCCATACCTCTCTTAAAGTGAAAGTAAACCCTCCTATCATTTTCAGGCAAGGAAGCTGCCATCTTGGCCTCTGTTTAATCTTCAACTGCCATGATGCTGCACATGTGGACTTATACTACTGGAGACAATTTAGCGTGGTTGCAAGGGTGTTAGTGAGTATCAGGTTGCGTGGTTGCAGGGGCCTCGATGAGTATGAAGGTTTGTTTTCTGAGATGACATTGCGTGGTTGTAAGGGTCTCGGTCTGGTTTGCTGAGACAATATTGCATGGTTGCAAGGGTCTCTATGAGTATGACGTTTTTTCGTTTTTTTATGATGAAATTGCGTGGTTGCAAGGGTCTCGACGAGTGAGGGGTTGCTGAGACGACATTGCACTTTGCAATGGTCTCAAATGAGTGTCAGGCTGCTGAGAAGACTTTGTATGGCTGCAAGGGTCTGAACGGGTGTCAGGTTGCTGAGACGATATTGCGTTTTGCAATGGTCTCAAATGAGTGTCAGGCTGCTGAGATGATTTTGTATGGCTGCAAGGGTCTGAACTGGTGGGTTAAAATGGCCAAAAATGAAAAACGCCTGTAAACGAAACACGGCTAAATGCGAATTACCGCGTTTACAAGCTGTTACAGGCATTTGGCGTTTCAAATACCTGTGAATATCCGTCCTGAACGCATTTTTTTGCATTCCAAAAAATTGCTTCTATACTCAACTGCCTAGAAACTACTATAAACGACCCTGTGTACATGTACTGATAAGATAACGTAGAGGAGAGTTCAGGGGTAGCTGGAAAAAACACCCAACTGCTCCTAAACGTCGTTTATCAGTAGTACGTGAAGCCTTAGCTGTGAAAATGTGGAATAGACTCCCTCCGGAGTGGTTCTGGCGAGCTCAGTAGGTTGCTTTAAAAAAGGCCTGGATTCTTTCCTAAATGAACATAATATAACTGGATACTAACATTTATAGGTAAAGTAGATCTTGAGAAAATACGATTGCCTCTCGGGGGATCAGGAAGGATTTTTTTCCCCAGCTGTAGCAAATTGGATCATGCTTTGTTGGGGTTTTTCGCCTTCATCTGGATCAACTGTGGGTGAAGGATTGTGTACATGGGATTGTATTTATTTATTTTTTGTTGAACTAGATGGACTTGTGTCTTTATTCAGCCTGACTAACTATGTAACTATGTAAATTGGCTTTTCAAAATAACAAATGCAGTAATCTAGAGGCTGGAAAAAAGTTTAGTGCAGCATAACATTTTTGGCATTTAAATAGTACATTTTGTACAGAGATGTATAAAGGAAGGACAGTTGGGAGCTATGCCAAAACACTCCTAAAGAGACCTCTGATATAACTCTTCAGTTCACAATAGTGAAAACAGAAACTTTACACCAGGCATGTCAATAGTCTGGCCCGTGGGCCAATCGTGGCCGGCGTTCCAGTTTTGAATGGCCCGCCTGGTAATTTGGACATGTATATCTTTTGTGGCCCCCAGCGAATGCCCGAGCGCCAGGGGCCACAAAAGATATACATGCTGGCTGCCTTGGAGATAACAGGGAGTGCCATACATACAGGTGAATTTCCTGCTTGCACGGAGGTCTCTGTAATAGGAAGTACTGTCTCCTGCGCTGCCATTGGACGACTGCTCTGTCCATCACAGGAGGCGGGACTTTGTATTAAAGAGGCCGCAGAGAAAACAGATTCTGCTGTATGTAATCTGTTGGCGCTCATCCCGCCCCCTTCCCTGTCCCATCCGAGGTTGCAGATGGGCATTAATCAGGCTGCACTGATGGCAATGGTAAGTCTGCATTCCTGGCAATGGGGGTGCTGCATTACTGGCAATGGTAAGGCATGGCAATGGTAAGGCTTCATTCATGGCAATGGTGGGTCTGCATTCATGGCAACAGTGGGTCTGCATTCATGGTAGCGGTGGGTCTGCATTCATGGCAGTGGTGGGGCTGCAGATGGGCACTAATTAATGGGACTAATGGGCACTGACCCTTATTTTGCTTCACAGTTCTTTATTTAAAAAAAAAATCCTGAAACTTCCCTCTTAAAGTGAAGGTGCGTGTTATACACCGATAAATACGGTATAGCCAAATAACACGCCCAAGCTCATCTCTTCACCCCACACAGCCACAAAGGCAAGAGAATTCTTGTTGGGCAGTGTATTAGTGCTCAGACGAACACACTTAGACCGAATTTTAATGGTTCAAAGAATGTCAGGCAAAATGTTCGGCCCTCGCGCATGTTCACTCCTTCAAATCTGGCCCTCTTTCAAAAAAGTTTGGACACCCCAGCTTTACACCATTTAAAGAGCAACCTCTCGTTTCTCATTGTAGTAGGGACAGGCATTTCCAGCTTTTATCAGGATCTCACAGGTATGGCACATACATACTTACAAACTGGACAAATGTAATGAAGTAATGATTGCTATACCTAAACTTCAGCTGTAAACAGTACTTTGGCACTTTGTTTCCAATAGTTTCTAAATTATAACTAACCAGCCCATATGGAAAAGTAAATTTGAAAGTCTGCCCTTTTGTGTATAGGGATGAGCCGAACACCCCCCGGTTCGGTTCGCACCCGGTTCGGTTTGCACGAACGTTAGAACCCTATTAAATACAATGGACGCGAACGTTCGAAATCTAAAGTGCTAATTATAACGGCTAATATGCATGTTATTGTCCTAAAAAGGGTTTGGGGACCCGGGTTCTGCCCCAGGGGACATGTATCAATGCAAAAAGAAGTTTAAAATGACTGCTCCCGAAAAAACGGCCGTTTTTAAATGATGCATAAAGTGAAAAAAAAATAAGTGAAATATTCCTTTAAATATTGTACCTGGGGATGTCTAAAGTATGCCTGTGAAGTGGCATGTGTTTCCCGTGTTTAGAACAGTCCCTGCACAAAATGACATTTCTAAAGGAAAAAAAGACATTTAAAACTGCTTGCGGCTTTAATGTCATGTCTTGTCCTGGCAATATGGATGAAAATCTTTGAGAAAAATGGCATGGCTACCCCATCACCCCCCCCCACCCCAGCCCATTACCACCCCCTTTGGGTCTTGTATGGATATTAAGAGGAACCCTGCACCCAAAATAAAAAAAGGCCCTATATACTCTGAACAGTCCCTGCACAAAATGACATTTCTAAAGGAAAAAAAGACATTTAAAACTGCTTGCGGCTTTAATGTCATGTCTTGTCCTGGCAATATGGATGAAAATCTTTGAGAAAAATGGCATGGCTACCCCATCACCCCCCCCCCTACCCCAGCCTATTACCACCCCCTTTGGGTCTTGTATGGATATTAAGAGGAACCCTGCACCCAAAATAAAAAAAGGCCCTATATACTCTGAACAGCAGTATACAGGCGGTGAAAACAAGACAGGGACTGTAGGTTTGTTCTTAAGTAGAATCTGTTTGTAATTTTGAACAGGTACATTGTTTAAGTGTAGCTCCAGCCAAAAAATATATTTTTAAGCTTTTTGGAAAACATAGGGAAGGGTTATCACCCCTGTAACATTTGTTTTGCTGTCTGTGCACCTGTTCAGAACATTTCACCTCACTTTCCGTTCCAATGACAAATGTTTTTGGAAAATTTTTTTTTATTATTGAAACAAGGATTGGTGATAAAACATCAGTAGAGAGGAGACACCTTTTTCCCATATAAACTCTTACAGGAGAGAATTTCCCTTCCTAGGGGCAGATTTCCTCTCACTTCCTGTTGTCTCCTTCCGTTTGTAAGTTGGATGTTTGAAAGTAGGGGCCTGCCGTATATACTCTGCTGAAATTTGCCCCTTAGATGTTGGTGTTGCCACAACACTGTGAGCCCTCACAGTTACTCTTGGTGGGCGCTGGAACGCCCTGCTGTGAACTATTATATCAGGAATTGTAATTACATGCCATTGTTGAACAGTGGTAGGAAAAATTGGGCCTTTGGTGGTGGTGCTTGTGCTACAACACTGTCAGCCCTCACAGTTACTCTTGGTGGGCACATGAATGGGCCCTGCTGTAAATTATTAGATCAAGTATTTGTAGCGGCCTCACCCTCTCTCTTCTTTAGTGGATACTTTGGCTTCGGTCTAGAGGTACGTTGAAGGGGAGAGCAAGGTGCGCCAGAATCAGATTACACCCGGACTGTGTATACGTTCAGAGCCAAGTCTGTTCTGCTGATAACCCCCTTTGCTCCCAGTAATTGGAGTACCACACACTGAAAAGGTCCAACACTTATTTATTCCATAACGACAAACAAATAGTCCTTTGCGAGCAGACAGTTTGAGACCCATAGAACAGTTCAGTATTGGTGGGGAGTAGGTCAAGGCACAATCCTCAAAGAAAACTAAACCGTTGAGGTTTCACCAACGGTTGCTAAGCACAGTGGCTGTTAAATGGATTTTTTGGCTTCAGAGTCTCTTCCAGTGACTCTAGTGAACAGGAACTGGAGTTACCTTCGCTACGTTGCAGCCCCTGTCAGGGGAAAGACATCCCTCCAAGGGAGTTACCAGAGGCCCCGCCGTCACCGGATTAATGCTGTACCGGGCTATCCGGAAGGCTTACACTCCCCGGCCTCCTCACCTCAGATACGGGTCCCAACACCTTAGGGCCCCTCGGACTCCTCCACCCTCGTGGAACCCAGTCGAAGTTACTGGGCCCCAGGCCTTGGCCATAGTACCTCACCCCAGGCTTAAGGTGCCTGGGATGGACTCTATCCCTCGCTCCGGCCAGGTCAAGGGAGCCTGGGCCCGGATCTCCGGAACGCCAGCACCCAGGCCGAAGGTGCCTGGGTGCGCCGCTTCCTCCAACTCTGAACCCCGAGGTCAGGGCGTCCGCCCCTTTTATCTCCTCTCCCTTCGCGTCACAGCGGGTTCCCCGCCCCGCTGTACCGGCGCCAGGAAAGGACAAAAAGGTACAGTCCTGCGGTGCAGGTTCAACTCTGGCCCAGGGCGACAACGCCACCTGCAGGCCACAGGGAACCTTGCACCACCAGAGTCCTCCAAGAACCACAAAAGGGATTCTCAGACTCCCTAACAATTAGTACATCTGGGTTAACTAACCTAGATGCTCCCCCTCCCAAATTTAAATACCCGCTACACTCTCCCCCCTGTAATTTGACACTGGTCCCCAGTGTCTGGTCCAAACTCACACCCCACAAAGGTGGTGCATGAGCTCCGCCCAGAGACTAAACCATACAAATTAGCCCAGAATTGTGCCAAGACCTAGAATGGGAAAGGGAAAATATAAAACAGTAGAACTATAAAACTTTCAATAAAACACTTCTGACATTTACACATGCACCATCCTCCCTCTGACTATCTAAGGACCACCCACACACAGCAGCCTTGACAGACGAATCTCCTGCAGAAGGGAAAAAACAACATCCTAACACAATGTGTGTTTTCTTGGAATGAACGGGCCTGTCCTTGAAAAGGCCCATTCGCTCCAATGAGTATGGTGATGCAAGTGTAAAAAAAAAAACAGTCGTTGCGCAGCACTGCCACCTGGTGACAGTGCCACGGTAATGACACTTGGCCAAATCCTCCAGACAACTTTCTTTTCTTTCTTTTCTCTGTGTCTACACTAACTACACCCCAAAGTCATTATCTTCTTTGCAGTGCAGGGAGAAAGAGGGAGAACAAACAGTAACAGCTCCCATTTCTCCAAAAGAGTAAAACACCCAAATCAAAAACAAAACTAGGGCACAGTCCTTGTGTTCCGGCAAGTTCAGCAATGAACAATAATAGAGCACACAGGAGTCTTTTCCTCCTAAAGGTAGAACTTTGGGTGCGGCAGGAACAGGGGCTTCAGGTGCTTATCGAAAGTCTCCACATTATACTCAATGTTCTCTCCGTCCTTGCGACAAATAAGCACCTTGTCCGCATGGATGTGCCGACCCAACATCCACTCCGCTTTACAGTCCTTGAACTTCTTGGATACGGGGGATGAGCATGAAAGATATCGGCGAGCATGTTGCACTTTGAGCTTTTCCCAGAAAAACTCATCATACCATCGCTGCCGCAGAACCTCCACTTCAAAAAGCAAGTCCCGGGGTAGGTATGGGTACTCCCACCCATATTCACGGGCAACTCTCTGACAAAAGAGCCGCTGTAGCCGGGCCAGAGGTGGCATGGTGGCACGGTTTCCTTCTCCAGGCTGAACAATGGACTCCGGATGCCGAGGTACTTTAACTACCTCCGTTGGCTTGGACTTGGGAGCCCGCAGCAATGAACAATGCGTTCCCGTCACCGGAACAGATAAAACAGTAGGTGATTAGTGATGAGCCGAACACCCCCGGGTTCGGTTCGCACCAGAACCCGCGAACGGACCGAAAGTTCGAACGAACATTAGAACCCTATTAAATACAATGGATGCGAACGTTCGAATTCTAAAGTGCTAATTATAACTACTATTATGCATGTTATTGTCCTAAAAAGGGTTTGGGAACCCGGGTTCTGCACCAGGGGACATGTATCAATGCAAAAAGAAGTTTTAAAAACGGTCGTTTTTCGGGAGCAGTCATTTTAATGATGCATAAAGTGAAAAAAAAAAAGTCAAATATTCCTTTAAATATCGTACCTGGGGGGTGTCTAAAGTATGCCTGTGAAGTGCCACGTGTTTCCCGTGTTTAGAACTGTCCCTGCACAAAATGACACTTCTAAAGGAAAAAAAAGCCATTTAAAACTGCTTGCGGCTTTAATGTAATGTCTGGTCCCGGTAATATGGATGAAATTCTTTAAGAAAAATGGCATAGCT
This sequence comes from Rana muscosa, assembly GCA_029206835.1. NCBI lineage: Eukaryota > Metazoa > Chordata > Amphibia > Anura > Ranidae > Rana > Rana muscosa. Next base: position 322,930,104 of record CM055117.1, read on the forward strand.
ACCCCATGACCCCCCCCCTACCCCAGCCCATTACCAGCCCCTTTGGGTCTTGTATGGATATTAAGGGGAACCCCGCACATAAAATAAAAAAGGCCCTATATACTCTGAACAGCCCTATACAGGCGGTGCATACAAGACAGGGACTGTAGGTTTGTTCTTATGTAGAATCTGTTTGTAATTTTGAACAGGTACATTGTTGAAGTGTAGCTCCAGACCAAAAATCTATTTTTAAACTTTTTGGAAAACATAGGTAAGGGTTATCACCCCTGTAACATTTGTTTTGCTGTCTGTGCCCCTGTTCAGAACATTTCACCTCACTTTCCGTCCCAATGACAACTCTTTTTGAAATGTGGTGTTTTTCTTGAAACAAGGATTGCTGATAAAGCATCAGTACAGAGGAGACACCTTTCTCCCATATTTATTCTTACAGGAGAGAATTTTCCTTCCTAGTGGTAGATTTCCTCTCACTTCCTGTTGTCTTCTTGCGTTTGCAAGTAGGAGTCGTTTGTAAGTTGGATGTTTGAAAGTAGGGACCTGCCGTATATACTCTGCAGAAATAGGCCCCTTAGTTGTTGGTGTTGGCACAACACTGTAAGCACTCACAGTTACTCTTGGTTGGTGCTGGAACGCCCTGCTGTCAACTATTATATCAGGAATTTTAATTACATATAATTGTTGAACAGTGGTAGTAAAAATTGGGCCTTTGATGGCGGTGCTGGTGCCACAACACTGTAAGCCCTGACAGTTACTCTTGGTGGGTGCAGCAATGGGCCCTGCTGTGAATTATTAGATCAAGAATTGTAATTACATGCCCCTGTTGAACAGGGGCTGAAAAATTGGGCCTTAGGCACTGGTGGCACAACACTGCAACCCCTCACAGATACTGTACTTGGAGCACAGCAATGAGCCCTGTTGCAAAGTATTGCTTCAAAAATTGTAATGACACGCCCCTGTTAAACAGGGGCTGAAAAATTGGGCCTTAGGCACTGGTGGCACAACACTGCAACTCCTCACAGATACTGTACTTGGAGCACAGCAATGAGCCCTGTTGCAAAGTATTGCTTCAAAAATTGTAATGACACGCCCCTGTTAAACAGGGGCTGAAAAATTGGGCCTTAGGCACTGGTGGCACAACACTGCAACTCCTCACAGATACTGTACTTGGAGCACAGCAATGAGCCCTGTTGCAAAGTATTGCTTCAAAAATTGTAATTACACGCCCCTGTTAAACAGGGGCTGAAAAATTGGGCGTTAGGCACTGGTGGCGGCACCCATAAACAAAAATGATCTTACAAGCTATCATCATCAATCGTATCATTGAGGACTCGGAGGAGGAGGATAGCCAGTCAACATAACAGCACAGGCACTCAGCATCAGCATCAGTCTTGAAGGGATGTGACATGTTAAAATCAATTAGTCTGTTATATCAGCATCAGGTGTGTGGTAGCTGGTGGTGATCCAAGACTGGTTCATCTTGATGAAAGTCAGTCGATCAACCGAGTCGGTGGACAGGCGCACCCTGTGATCCGTGACAAATCCTCCAGCAGCACTGAATGTGCGTTCCGAAAGAACGCTGGATGCAGGACAGGCCAGTAGCTCAATTGCATACTGTGCAAGCTCTGGCCAGTGATCCATCCTCAAGACCCAGTAAGCCAGAGGATTTTCGGTGGGGAAGGTGTCCAAGTCTGACCTTGCCCCTAGATATTCCTGCACCATGTTTATCAGACGCTGGCGATGGTTGCTGGAACCGATCATACTTTGGGGCTGCGGACTAAAGAATTGTCTGAACGCATCGGTCAGACGGCCACCTTCCCCACCGCTCCTTCTTTGACTGGCCGAAGCCTCAGCAACTCGTTGTCCAGGACCAGGAGTTTGCAACCTCCCAGTCTCTGGGAACGCGTTGCACAGACCTTTCTGCAAGGCCTCCCGGAGTTGTCTCATCCTCTGCTCCCTCTGCGACGGTAACATAAGGTCCGCAACCTTACCCTTGTACCGTGGATCAAGGAGAGTGGCCAGCCAGTAATGGTCCCTCTCCTTGATCCGAAGAATACGAGGATCCTTCCGCAGACTTTGCAGGATCAGGGAGGCCATGCAGCGTAGGTTTGCTGAGGCATTCGCTCCGGAGTCCTCTGGGTCACTAAGGACGACATGATCCGCAGCCACCTCCTCCCAGCCACGTACAAGTCCACTGGTTTCTTGGGACTGTAAATCATCCCTAAAAGACTGCTGCTGATGATGCTGAGTGCCAGCCTCCACCTCCATGCTGACACAATCCTCCTCCTCCTCCTCCTCCTCCTCTTCCTGTGCGATGGGTGGGACAGAAGGAACACTGTCTGGGTAAAGGGGGCCTTGAGAGGCAAGGAAGTCCTCCTCTTCCTGCCTCTGTTCTGCCTCAAGTGCCCTGTCCATTATTCCACGCAGCGTGTGCTCCAACAGGTGGACAAGAGGTACAGTGTCACTGATGCATGCACTGTCACTGCTCACCATCCTCGTGGCCTCCTCAAATGGTGCCAGGACAGTGCATGCATCCCTGATCATGCCCCACTGGCGTGGAGAAAAAAAACCAAGCTCCCCTGACCCTGTCCTGGTGCCGTAGTCGCACAGGTACTCATTGATGGCCCTCTGCTGCGTGTGCAGCCGCTGCAGCATGGCCAACGTTGAGTTCCACCTGGTGGGCATGTCACATATAAGGCGGTTCTTGGGCAGGTTCAACTCCTTTTGCAGCTCAGCCAGGCGAGCACTGGCATTATAAGATCTGCGGAAATGCACACAGACTTTCCTGGCCTGCCTCAGGACATCCTGTAAGCCCGGGTACCTGCCCAAGAAGCGCTGCACCACCAGGTTAAGGACGTGAGCCACACAGGGCACATGGGTCAGTTGTCCCTGTCGGAGGGCGGAGAGGAGGTTGGTGCCATTGTCGCAAACCACCATTCCTGGCTTAAGCTGGCGTGGCGTCAACCACCTCTCGGCCTGGCCCTGCAGAGCAGACAGGACCTCTGCCCCAGTGTGGCTTCTGTCCCCCAAACACACCAGCGCAAGCACGGCATGGCATCTTTTTGCCTGCGTACTTGCGTAGCCCCGTGAACGGCTACGGAGCACCGCTGGTTCATAGGACAAACCACAGGAAGAGGCCATGGAGGAAGAAGAAGAGGAGGGGGTGGAGGAGAGAGGTGTGTCACAACCAGTAGTAGCATTTTGGAGGCGTGGCGGTGGGACAACCTCCAACACTACTGCACCTTGTCCTGAATCCTTCCCAGCTGCCAAAAGAGTGACCCAATGGGCCGTGAAAGAAAGGTAACGTCCCTGTCCATGCCTGCTGGACCATGAGTCAGCGGTAATATGCACCTTACCGCTGACCGCCCTGTCCAGCGAGGCCAAGACATTGCCTTCCACATGCCGGTAGAGAGCCGGAATAGCCTTCCGTGAGAAAAAGTGGCGTTTGGGAACCTGCCACTGAGGAACCGCACATTGCACAAACTCACGGAAGGGGGCCGAGTCTACCAACTGAAAAGGCAGCAGTTGAAGCGCTAGCAATTTAGCCAAGCTAGCATTCAACCGCTGGGCATGTGGATGGCTGGGAGTGAACTTCTTTCGACGGTCCAGCAGCTGGGGCAGGGAAATTTGCCTGCTAGAATCGGACGTCGGTGTACTGCTAGCAGAGTGAGCGCAAGTACTTGGCTGTGACACACCTAATTCTACACCTTCATTCCTCTCAGTGCATGTTTCAGAGAGGACTGAAGTTATAGTGGGGTTGGAGATCCCAGCTGATGCGGTGCAAGGAGAGGTCCGCTTTGTTCTTTGGTGTGGGTCTTTGAGGTAGGCTTGCCAACGAGCTGCATGGCAGGTCAACATATGTCTGGTCAGGCATGTGGTACCCAAGCGGCTGATGTTTTGGCCACGCGATATACGCTTGAGACATATGTTGCAAACAGCATCTGTGCGATCTGATGCACTAGCCTCAAAAAAGGCCCACACCAAAGAACTTTTTGAATGACGGGCAGAGGCAGCGCCCTGCACAGGCGGAGCTCTGCGGTGTGATTCCGTCGGTGTACTGCCCTTACGCTGGCCACCAAAGGGCATCCTGCCTCGTTGGAGATGTGCCTCCTCCTCATCCTCCTCCTCCTCCTCTCTCCTATTAGGCACCCACGTGGAGTCAGTGACCTCATCATCCCCTCCCTCCTCATCACTGGAGCCAATCTGGCAGTATGCTGCAGCTGCTGGAACATGACTGCCAGATTGGTGTCCTTCTTGAGCATCCCCTCTGTCTGCTCTCACGCTACTGCCTTCCTCTAGCTGGGTTTCATCATCAGACCCTTCGAAACGCTGGGCATCCTCCTGGAGCATGTACCCAACACTGTGCTGAAACAGTTCGGGGGACTCCTCAGGAGGAGGACATGGTGGGTCTAGGGAAGGAGTGACTGATGATTTGTCTGACATTGATACCAGGGAAGACGACGCTTTGGCAGCTGCTTTTCCAGTACCCTGAGCCTGGGTGAGAGAGGATGAGGAGGAGGAGGAGGGCTTGGTCATCCACTCTACCAAGTCTTCGGCATGATGTGGCTCAACATGTCCAGCTGCCGAAAAGAAGGACAAGCGTGTCCCATGGCCATGTGCTGATGACAATGCACCGCGTCCACGACCAGCACTGTTGCCCCCAGACACAGAGCCTGCTTGCCCTCTTTTATTGCCTCCTGACTGTCTGCCTCTCCTTGTTTGCCTTCCAGACATTCTAATAGATGGCCTGCAGGGAGATGGGAAAAAAGCAATAAGGGCTACCTTCAGGTGTCCTTCTCTGTCCCTTGAAACAAGGACTTTCACAGTGAAAGAAACTGACACTCTCCCTACCTACAGTTTTCTGTCCCTAGAAAAAATATTTTTTTTAAGCACAATATAGCACAAGGACAATTCACTCACTGTCCTTACAGGTCCCTGGAAACAAGGACTTGCAGAGTGAAAGAAAAAAAACACTCTCCCTACCTACAGTTTTCTGTCCCTAGAAAAAATGTTTTTTTTAATCACAATATAGCACAAGAACAATTCACTCACTGTCCTTACAGGTCCCTGGAAACAAGGACTTGCAGAGTGAAAGAAAAAAAACACTCTCCCTACCTACAGTTTTCTGTCCCTAGAAAAAATGTTTTTTTTAATCACAATATAGCACAAGGACAATTCACTCACTGTCCTTCCAGGTCCCTGGAAACAAGGACTTGCAGAGTGAAATAAACTGACACTCTCCCTACCTAGAGTTTTCTGTCCCTAGAATAAATGTTTTTTTTAAGCACAATATAGCACAAGGACAATTCACTCACTGTCCTTACAGGTCCCTGGAAACAAGGACTTGCAGAGTGAAAGAAAAAAAACACTCTCCCTACCTACAGTTTTCTGTCCCTAGAAAAAATGTTTTTTTTAATCACAATATAGCACAAGGACAATTCACTCACTGTCCTTCCAGGTCCCTGGAAACAAGGACTTGCAGAGTGAAATAAACTGACACTCTCCCTACCTACAGTTTTCTGTCCCTAGAATAAATGTTTTTTTTAAGCACAATATAGCACAAGGACAATTCACTCACTGTCCTTAGAGGTCCCTGGAAACAAGGACTTGCAGAGTGAAAGAAAATAAACACTCTCCCTACCTACAGTTTTCTGTCCCTAGAAAAAATGTTTTTTTTTAAGCACAATATAGCACAAGGACAATTCACTCACTGTCCTTCCAGGTCCCTGGAAACAAGGACTTGCAGAGTGAAAGAAAAAAAACACTCTCCCTACCTACAGTTTTCTGTCCCTAGAATAAATGTTTTTTTTAAGCACAATATAGCACAAGGACAATTCACTCACTGTCCTTACAGGTCCCTGGAAACAAGGACTTGCAGAGTGAAAGAAAAAAAACACTCTCCCTACCTACAGTTTTCTGTCCCTAGAAAAAATGTTTTTTTTAATCACAATATAGCACAAGGACAATTCACTCACTGTCCTTACAGGTCCCTGGAAACAAGGACTTGCAGAGTGAAAGAAAAAAAACACTCTCCCTACCTACAGTTTTCTGTCCCTAGAAAAAATGTTTTTTTTAATCACAATATAGCACAAGGACAATTCACTCACTGTCCTTACAGGTCCCTGGAAACAAGGACTTGCAGAGTGAAATAAACTGACACTCTCCCTACCTACAGTTTTCTGTCCCTAGAATAAATGTTTTTTTTAAGCACAATATAGCACAAGGAGAATTCACTCACTGTCCTTCCAGGTCCCTGGAAACAAGGACTTGCAGAGTGAAAGAAAAAAAACACTCTCCCTACCTACAGTGTTCTGTCCCTAGAAAAAATGTTTTTTTTAATCACAATATAGCACAAGGACAATTCACTCACTGTCCTTCCAGGTCCCTGGAAACAAGGACTTGCAGAGTGAAATAAACTGACACTCTCCCTACCTACAGTTTTCTGTCCCTAGAATAAATGTTTTTTTTAAGCACAATATAGCACAAGGACAATTCACTCACTGTCCTTACAGGTCCCTGGAAACAAGGACTTGCAGAGTGAAAGAAAAAAAACACTCTCCCTACCTACAGTTTTCTGTCCCTAGAAAAAATGTTTTTTTTAATCACAATATAGCACAAGGACAATTCACTCACTGTCCTTACAGGTCCCTGGAAACAAGGACTTGCAGAGTGAAAGAAAAAAAACACTCTCCCTACCTACAGTTTTCTGTCCCTAGAAAAAATGTTTTTTTTAATCACAATATAGCACAAGGACAATTCACTCACTGTCCTTACAGGTCCCTGGAAACAAGGACTTGCAGAGTGAAATAAACTGACACTCTCCCTACCTACAGTTTTCTGTCCCTAGAATAAATGTTTTTTTTAAGCACAATATAGCACAAGGACAATTCACTCACTGTCCTTACAGGTCCCTGGAAACAAGGACTTGCAGAGTGAAAGAAAAAAAACACTCTCCCTACCTACAGTTTTCTGTCCCTAGAAAAAATGTTTTTTTTAATCACAATATAGCACAAGGACAATTCACTCACTGTCCTTACAGGTCCCTGGAAACAAGGACTTGCAGAGTGAAAGAAAAAAAACACTCTCCCTACCTACAGTTTTCTGTCCCTAGAAAAAATGTTTTTTTTAATCACAATATAGCACAAGGACAATTCACTCACTGTCCTTCCAGGTCCCTGGAAACAAGGACTTGCAGAGTGAAATAAACTGACACTCTCCCTACCTACAGTTTTCTGTCCCTAGAATAAATGTTTTTTTTAAGCACAATATAGCACAAGGACAATTCACTCACTGTCCTTAGAGGTCCCTGGAAACAAGGACTTGCAGAGTGAAAGAAAATAAACACTCTCCCTACCTACAGTTTTCTGTCCCTAGAAAAAATGTTTTTTTTTAAGCACAATATAGCACAAGGACAATTCACTCACTGTCCTTCCAGGTCCCTGGAAACAAGGACTTGCAGAGTGAAAGAAAAAAAACACTCTCCCTACCTACAGTTTTCTGTCCCTAGAAAAAATGTTTTTTTTAATCACAATATAGCACAAGGACAATTCACTCACTGTCCTTACAGGTCCCTGGAAACAAGGACTTGCAGAGTGAAAGAAACTGACACTGTCCCTACCTACAGTTTTCTGTCCCTAGAATAAATGTTTTTTTTAAGCACACTATAGCACAAGCACAAAACACACTGACACTCTCCCTACCTATCCTTCTCTTTCCCTAAACTAAAGGAATCCAGGTTAAGCAAGAAAGAAATAACAGTCACTGTCCCTGCCTATGCTGCTCTATCCCTGCTCCGGAACACACTACACTAGGCCGCCGTGCTGGCGGCCTTTTATAGTGTGGGGCGTGTACTAAACACCCTCAGCAATAATTGGCCACAGGCATCCTGCCTGTGGCCAATCATTGCTCTCCTCGCTGCCGGCGCTGTGATTGGCCAAGCATGCGGGGTCACAGTGCATGCTTGGCCAATCACAGCGCCTGGATGACACTGCGATGGCGTAGTGCATTGTGGGCCGTTCGCGTCACTCGAATTTGGCGCGAACGGCCCAAATCGTTCGATCTTCGTCGAACGATCGAACAGCCGATGTTCGAGTCGAACGTATGTTCGACTCGAACACGAAGCTCATCCCTATAGGTGATTCACAGGATGGAAGGGTAGGCATAGACCAGATTCCTCCCCGGCCTCCGGGACCTCCACCCGGGGTGTACTATCCCCTGTAGACATGGGCAGATCCCTTGGTGCGTGGAGCACGGGTAACGGCATCTTGTCCCAACCCTTGCTGTGAAAGACCTTGTCAATCTCGCCATCATTGCCGGCATCTGACAGCGACTCTAGGTCAGAGGTGTCGTACATTTCCGCGGGCAGGTAATTCCCAGTAGATGGAGAATCACCCTCCCTCACGGGCTCCACCGACAATGGACTCCCGACACCTCCAACCACACTCACAGTCCCAACCCCTGGCTCACCTGGGCCTTCAGAAGAACAGTGATGTCCAGGGCTCTTCCCTCCGGGTCCATCCAGGCCAGGCAAGCGGGGGGGCGAAGCTCTTCCACGACCATAGGATGCCTGTACAAGGCCGACTTTCCTCTTCGGAGGTGGGAGCAGGGAGCTTGTGGTGACCGAAGCAGCATCCTCGGATTTTTCAATCTCAGTCTCTGTTTGGGCACTCTCTTTACCCTGGTCAGCACGCACAGAAATCTCCGCAAAGGCCTGGATCTCCCCTTCCGGAGTGGCGGTACCCGTGAGGTAGTTGAGGTGGAAGGCCCGGGGCCTTTCTGTGAATGATTCCACCTCAAAAAGAAACTCCTTGCGGGCCTCACATCGCCCGAATGGCTTCAAGCTGACCACCAGTCCCGAGCAGCCGGGACAGATCACACCGAGGGCCTCTATGTCTCTGCATACATACAGAGCCAAACGTCCTCGGGGCCTGAGTCTTATTCCTGTATCCGTTATGGAAGCAGCAAAGGAAGTCATCTTTGTGGGGTAAGGAACCAAAATCCACGGGGTATTTGGGGTCATCCCGACTGTCTGCTGCTCCATTGCGCACTGACCAGTACGCGCCAGAATCCCCACGTGACTACTTCCACATGGCCAGACTCCTCCCACAGTCTGCACTTCTTCGCAGGCTTTCTCTTCTCCCCGCCCACGAACTGCGCTGCTATGGTGTGCCTCGTGGCGTGCCTGCCAATATGGCCGACCTACTCGGAACTCCACCGGGCAGCAAAGTCCAAACACAGACGTTCCCAGCTCCATACACGAAACACACATCCCGGACTTAAGAGCCCCCACGTGTAGCGGCCTCACCCTCTCTCTCTTCTTTAGTGGATACTTTGGCTTCGGTCTAGGGGTACGTTGAAGGGGAGAGCGAGGTGCGCCACGGCCCATGTCCTCTAGATTACTGCGTGTAGAGGTGAAGGCCAGAATCAGATTACACCCGGGCTGTGTATACGTTCAGAGCCAAGTCTGTTCTGCTGATAACCCCCTTTGCTCCCAGTAATTGGAGTACCACACACTGAAAAGGTCCAACACTTATTTATTCCATAACGGCAAACAAATAGTCCTTTGCGAGCAGACAGTTTGAGACCCATAGAACAGTTCAGTATTGGTGGGGAGTAGGTCAAGGCACAATCCTCAAAGAAAACTAAACCGTTGAGGTTTCACCAACGGTTGCTAAGCACAGTGGCTGTTAAATGGATTTTTTGGCTTCAGAGTCCCTTCCAGCGACTCTAGTGAACAGGAACTGGAGTTACCTTCGCTACATTGCAGCCCCTGTCAGGGGTAAGACATCCCTCCAAATAAGTTACCAGAGGCCCCGCCGTCACCGGATTAATGCTGTACTGGGCTATCTGGAAGGGTTACACTCCCCGGCCTCCTCACCTCAGATACGGGTCTCAACACCTTAGGGCCCCTCGGACTCCTCCACCCTTGCGGATCCCAGTCAAAGTTACTGGGCCCCAGGCCTTGGCCATAGTACCTCACCCCGGGCTTAAGGTGCCTGGGATGGACCCCATCCCTCGCTTCGGCCAGGTCAAGGGCACCTGGACCCGGATCTCTAGAACGCCAGCACCCAGGCCGAAGGTGCCTGGGTGCGGCCGCGTCCTCCAACTCTGAACCCCGCGGTCAGGGCTTCCGCCCCTTTTATCTCCTCTCCCTTCGCGTCACAGCGGGTTCCCTGCCCCACTGTACCGGCGCCAGGAAAGGACAAAAAGGTACAGTCCTGCGGTGCAGGTTCAACTCCGGCCCAGGGCGACAACGCCACCTGCAGGCCACAGGGAACCTTGCATCACCAGAGTCCTCCAAGAACCACAAAAGGGATTCTCAGACTCCCTAACAATTAGTACATCTGGGTTAACTAACCCAGATGCTCCCCCCAAAATTTAAATACCCGCTACATATTGTAATTGCATGCCCCTGTTGAAGAGGGGCAGAAAAATTGGGCCTTTGGTGGTGGTGGTGGTGTTGCCACAACACTGTAAGCCCTCACAGTTACTCTTGGTGGGCGCAAGAATGGGCCCTGCTGTGAATTATTAGATCAAGAATTGTAATTACATGCCCCTGTTGAACAGGGGCAGAAAAATTGGGCCTTTGGTGGTGGTGGTGTTGCCACAACACTGTAAGCCTTCACAGTTACTCTTGGTGGGCGCAGGAATGGGCCCTGCTGTGAATTATTAGATCAAGAATTGTAATTACATGCCCCTATTGAACAGGGGCAGAAAAATTGGGCCTTAGGCACTGGTGCCACAACACTGCAACCCCTCACAGATACTGTACTTGGAGCACAGCAATGAGCCCTGTTGCAAAGTATTGCATCAAAAATTGTAATTAATTGTCCCTGTTAAACAGGGGCTGAAAAATTGGGCCTTAGGCACTGGTGCCACAACACTGCAACCCCTCACAGATACTGTACTTGGAGCACAGCAATGATCCCTGTTGCAAAGTATTGCATCAAAAATTGTAATTACACGCCCCTGTTAAACAGGGGCTGAAACGGTCCTGGTAACAGTCCGGTGGTGGTTCTCCCAGCCTAAGCTGAATCTCGCAGTCACCCTCGAGGCCGCTCTCCTCGGGTCTTATGCAGCTCTCTCCAACCTTGTTTTTAGGGGACCCAAAGCACATCCCAAAGTGACTGAACTAATGAGAACCACTATAAGGGTCTGGCAGACCTCCAGGGCTTCGGGAATCAGGCCTCTCACACACTCTCCACACACCCCGCTATGGGGTAACCCCCTTCTTCCTCAGCTCAATTCGGTACCTGACCCGGCTGCCTGGGCAAAATATGGGATAGTGAAACTCAAACATGTAATCACGAACGGACAGATTGCGACGTTCAAATCTTGAAACAGATTCACCGACTCCCCCAATCCTTTCTATTTCGATACTGGCAACTTAAGCACGCCATTAACTCGCAATTCCCAGAGACGATTATCCTTGAGTCTGACTTAATAGAAAGGCGGCTTATGTCCGGGATGATGGAGAGACCTCTCTTCTCCCTCTATCTCTACCTCACGGTAGCACATGACACTAACACAGTGACTCTCTTCCACAAATGGAAGGCAGACATTCCTGATCTTGATGAGGAGTCCTGGGAGGACCTGGTCTCCTCCTATATCCCATCCATGATTGCGTCCAGGGATCGTTATATACAGCTCAAGTTCCTACATCGGGCATACTACACCCCGCAAAGACTGGCCAACATTTACCCCTCCCTGAGCCTATTGTGCGGGAGATGTAAGCAAGCTGAGGGCTCCTTCCTCCATATGGTCTGGACCTGTCCGAAGATCCAGCCTTACTGGCGGGCGGTGGCGGAGACGGTGGGGAGGATTGGTGGACTTGACCTCACTCTTGACCCCCTCTTCTTCCTGCTTAGTTACCTGGGTGACATGGAGGGAGACAGATATACCAAATTATGCGTAACCTTTCTGCTGTTCTATGCCAGGAGAGAAATCCTTCTGCAATGGAGGGGTGAGGAGATCCCTACTAAGGCCTCTTGGGAGAATACTGTAAACAGGGTGCTACCACTTTATAAAATCACATATGAGAGCAGGAACTGCCCAGCAAAGTTCGACAAGATCTGGTCCTCCTGGTTGGATGGTTGTGGTGACGGTCTTGTGGGGCCCTAGCGCCTGGTCACAATATCTGGAGAATGTTGATGCCTGGTTTTAAGCTCTGCGCCTTCTCCTGACCTCTTTCCCTTTCCCCCCTCCCGTCCTCCCCTCCTTCCCCCCCGCTCCTCCTCCCCCCCTCCCCATCCTTCCTCTTAATGGTCGCCCTCTTCCCCCCCTCCCCCAAGACAAAGGGGAGGGAGATCCCCTGAGAGATGAGGTCCTGTCATAAATCTTTATGTATCCCCTGACTATAATATGTTGTGACGATCCCATCACTATACACTACGGTGAACTCTCTGAATATCCTGCCTGAATGTATAACCAATATGACTTTGTGTTTATTGTCACTCTGCAGCACGCCTATGTTGTTATTCTGTCAGTGCCTTGTATATATTTGTCATTTTCTAAATAAAAAACCTTTACTGTTAAAAAAAACAGGGGCTGAAAAATTGGGCCTTAGGCACTGGTGCTGGTGCCACGACACTGCAACCTCTCCCAGATACTCTAGTTGGAGTGCAGGAATGAGCCCTGCTGCAAAGCATTGCATAAATTTTTTTAATTACATGCCCCTGTTAAACAGGGGCTGAAAAATTAGGCCTTAGCCACTGGTGGTGGCACCCAGAAACAAAAATGTTCTTCCAAGCTATCATCAGGAATCGGATCATTGAGGAGGAAGAGGATAGTCAGTCAACATAACAGGACAGTCACTCAGCATCAGCATAGGCAGTCTTGAAGGGATGTGACATTTCAAAATAAATTATTCTGTTACATCAGCTTCAGGTGCTTGGTAGCTGGTGGTGATCCAAGACTGGTTCATCTTTATGAAGGTCAGTCGATCAACCGAGTCGGTGGACAGACGCACCCTGTGATCCGTGACAAAGCCTCCAGCAGCACTGAATGTGCGTTCCGAAAGAACGCTGGATGCAGGACAGGCCAGCAGCTCAATTGCATACTGTGCAAGCTCTGGCCAGTGATCCATCCTCAAGACCCAGTAAGCCAGAGGATTTTCGGTGGGAAAGGTGTCCAAGTCTGACCTTGCCCCTAGGTATTCCTGCACCATGTATATCAGACGCTGGCGATGGTTGCTGGAACCGATCATACCTTGGGGCTGCGGACTAAAAAATTGTCTGAACGCATCGGTCAGACGGCCACCTTCTCCACCGCTCCTTCTGCTACTGACCGGAGCCTCAGCAACTCGTTGTCCAGGACCAGGAGTTTGTAACCTCCCAGTCTCTGGGAACGTGTTGCACAGACCTTTCTGCAAGGCCTCCCGGAGATGTCTCATCCTCTGCTCCCTCTGTGACGGCAAGATAAGGTCTGCAACCTTACCCTTGTACCGTGGATCAAGGAGAGTGGCCAGCCAGTAATGGTCCCTCTCCTTGATCCGAAGAATATGAGGATCCTTCCGCAGACTTTGCAGGATCAGGGAGGCCATGCAGAGTAGGTTAGCTGAGGCATTCGGTCCGGAGTCCTCTGGGTCACTAAAGACAACATGATCCGCAGCCACCTCCCAGCCACGTACAAGTCCACGGGTTTCTTGGGACTGTAAATCATCCCTAAAAGACTGCTGCTGTTGATGCTCAGTGCCATGCTCCACCTCCATGCTGACACAATCCTCCTCCTCCTCATCCTCCTCGTCCTCTTCCTGTGTGATGGGTGGGACAGAAGGAACACTGTCTGGGTAAAGGGGGCCTTGAGAGGCAAGGAAGTCCTCCTCTTCCTGCCTCTGTTCTGCCTCAAGTGCCCTGTCCATTATTCCACGCAGTGTATGCTCCAACAGGTGGACAAGAGGTACAGTGTCACTGATGCATGCACTGTCACTGCTCACCATCCTCGTGGCCTCCTCAAATGGTGCCAGGACAGTGCATGCATCCCTGATAATGCCCCACTGGCGTGGTGAAAAAAACCCGAGCTCCCCTGACCCTGTCCTGGTGTCGTAGTCGCACAGGTACTCATTGATGGCCCTCTGCTGCGTGTGCAGCCGCTGCAGCATGGCCAACGTTGAGTTCCACCTGGTGGGCATGTCACATATAAGGCGGTTCTTGGGCAGGTTCAACTCCTTTTGCAGCTCAGCCAGCCGAGCACTGGCATTATATGATCTGCGGAAATGCACACAGACTTTCCTGGCCTGCCTCAGGACATCCTGTAAGCCCGGGTACCTGCCCAAGAACCGCTGCACCACCAGATTAAGGACGTGAGCCACACAGGGCACATGGGTCAGTTGTCCCTGTCGGAGGGCGGAGAGGAGGTTGGTGCCATTGTCGCAAACCACCATTCCTGGCTTAAGCTGGCGTGGCCTCAACCACCTCTCGGCCTGCCCCTACAGAGCTGACAGAACCTCTGCCCCAGTGTGACTCCTGTCCCCCAAACACACCAGCGCTAACACGGCATGGCATCTTTTTGCCTGCGTACTTGCGTAGCCCCTTGAACGCCTACGGATTACCGCTGGTTCCGAGGACAAAGCACAGGAAGAGGCCATGGAGGAAGAAGAAGAGGAGGGGGTGGAGAAGAGAGGTGTGTCACAACCAGTAGTAGCATTTTGGAGGCGTGGCGGCGGAACAACCTCCAACACTACTGCACCTTGTCCTGCATCCTTCCCAGCTGCCAAAAGAGTGACCAAATGGGCCGTGAAAGAAAGGTAACGTCCCTGTCCATGCCTGCTGGACCATGAGTCAGCGGTAATATGCACCTTACCGCTGACCGCCCTGTCCAGCGAGGCATGGACATTGCCTTCCACATGCCGGTAGAGAGCCGGAATCGCTTTCCGTGAGAAAAAGTGGCGTTTGGGAACCTGCCACTGAGGAACCGCACATTGCACAAACTCACGGAAGGGGGCCGAGTCTACCAACTGAAAAGGCAGCAGTTGAAGTGCTAGCAATTTAGCCAAGCTAGCATCAACCGCTGGGCATGTGGATGGCTGGGAGTGAACTTCTTTTGACGGTACAGCAGCTGGGGCAGGGAAATTTTCCTGCTACAATCGGACATCGGTGTACTGCTAGCAGAGTGCCCGCAAGTACTTGGCTGTGACACACCTAATTCTACACCCTTATTCCTCTCAGTGCAGGTTTCAGAGAGGACTGAAGGTATAGTGGGGTTGGAGATCCCAGCTGATGAAGAGCAAGGAGAGGTCTGCTTTGTTCTTTGGTGTGGGTCTTTAAGGTACGCTTGCCAACGAGCTGCATGGCAGGTCAACATATGTCTGGTCAAGCATGTGGTGCCCAAGCGGCTGATGTTTTGGCCACGCGAGATACGCTTGAGACATATGTTGCAAATAGCAGTGGTGTGATCTGATGCACTCGACTCAAAAAAGGCCCACACCAAAGAACTTTTGGAATAACGGGCAGAGGCAGCGCCCTGCACAGGCGGAGCTCTGCGGTGTGATTCAGTCGGTGTGCTGCCCTTACGCTGGCCCCTGGAGGGCATCCTGCCTTGTTGGAGATGTGCCTCCTCCTCATCCTCCTCCTCCTCCTCTCTCCTATCAGGCACCCACGTTAAGTCAGTGACCAATCATTATCCCCTCCCTCCTCATCACTGGAGCAATCTGGCAGTATGCTGCAGCTGCTGGAACATGACTGCCAGATTGCTGTCCTTCTTGAGCATCCCCTCTCTCTGCGCTCACGCTACTGCCTTCTTCTAGCTGGGTATCATCATCAGACACTTCAAAACGCTGGGCATCCTCCTGGAGCATGTACCCAACACTGTGCTCAAACAGTTCGGGGGACTCCTCAGGAGGACATGTTGGGTCTAGGGAAGGAGTGACTGATGATGGCATTGATACGAGGGAAGAGGACGCTTTGGCAGCTGCTTTGCCAGTACCCTGAGTCTGGGTGAGAGAGGATGAGGAGGATGAGGAGGGCTTGGTCATCCACTCTACCAAGTCTTTGGCATCATGCGGCTCAACACGTCCAGCTGCCGAAAATAAGGACAAGCGTGTCCCATGGCCACGTGCTGATGACGATGCATCGCGTCCACGACCAGCACTGTTGTCTCTAGACACAGAGCCTGCTTGCCCTCTTTTATTGGCTAGTGACTGTCTACCTCTCCTTGTTGGCCTTCCAGACATAGTAATGGCCTGCAGGGAGATGGGAAAACCAGCAATTGGGTAGTGTATATTGTGCTGGAGGCACACAACACCCACTAACTCCTGCAGATGCCTGTATTAGAGAACACCAGCAATAAAGGGTAGATACAGGTGTATACTGTGCTGTGCTGGAGGCACACAACACCCCCTAACTCCTGCAGATGCCTTTATTAGAGAACGCCAGCAATAAAGGGTAGATACAGGTGTATACTGTGCTGTGCTGGAGGCACACAACACCCACTAACTCCTGCAGATGCCTTTATTAGAGAACACCAGCAAAAAAGGGTACATACAGGTGTATACTGTGCTGGAGGCACACAACACCCACTAACTCCTGCAGATGCCTGTATTAGAGAACAGCAATAAAGTGTAGATACAGGTGTATACTGTGCTGGGGCACACAACACCCACTAACTCCTGCAGATGCCTGTATTAGAGAACAGCAATAAAGTGTAGATACAGGTGTATACTGTGCTGGGGCACACAACACCAACTAACTCCTGCAGATGCCTGTATTAGAGAAGAGCAATAACGGGTATATACAGGTGTATACAGTGCTGGGGCACACAACACCCACTAACTCCTGCAGATCCCTGTATTAGAGAACAGCAATAACGGGTATATACAGGTGTATACTGTGCTGGGGCACACAACACCCACTAACTCCTGCAGATGCCTGTATTAGAGAACAGCAATAAAGTGTAGATACAGGTGTATACTGTGCTGGGGCACACAACACCCACTAACTCCTGCACATGCCTGTATTAGAGAACAGCAAAAAAGTGTAGATACAGGTGTATACTGTGCTGGGGCACACAACACCCACTAACTCCTGCAGATGCCTGTATTAGAGAACAGCAATAAAGTGTAGATACAGGTGTGTACTGTGCTGGGGCACACAACACCCACTAACTCCTGCAGATGCCTGTATTAGAGAACAGCAATAACGGGTATATACAGGTGTATACAGTGCTGGGGCACACAACACCCACTAACTCCTGCAGATCCCTGTATTAGAGAACAGCAATAACGGGTATATACAGGTGTATACTGTGCTGGGGCACACAACACCCACTAACTCCTGCAGATGCCTGTATTAGAGAACAGCAATAAAGTGTAGATACAGGTGTATACTGTGCTGGGGTACACAACACCCACTAACTCCTGCAGATGCCTGTATTAGAGAACAGCAATAACGGGTATATACAGGTGTATACTGTGCTGGGGCACACAACAACCACTAACTCCTGCAGATGCCTGTATTAGAGAACAGCAATAAAGTGTAGATACAGGAGTATACTGTGCTGGGACACACAACACCCACTAACTCCTGCAGATGCCTGTATGAGAGAACAGCAATAAAGTGTATATACAGGTGTATACTGTGCTGGGGCACACAAAACCCAATAACTCCTGCAGATGCCTGTATTAGAGAACAGCAATAACGGGTGTATACAGGTGTATACTGTGTTGGGGCACACAACACCCACTAACTCCTGCAGATGCCTGTATTAGAGAACAGCAATAAAGTGTAGATACAGGTGTATACTGTGCTGGGGCACACAACACCCACTAACTCCTGCAGATGCCTGTATTAGAGAACAGCAATAAAGTGTAGATACAGGTGTATACTGTGCTGGGTCACACAACACCCACTAACTCCTGAAGATGCCTGTATTAGAGAACAGCACTAACGGGTATATACAGGTGTATACTGTGCTGGGGCACACAACACCCACTAACTCCTGAAGATGCCTGTATTAGAGAACAGCAATAAAGTGTAGATACAGGTGTATACTGTGCTGGGGCACACAACACCCACTAACTCCTGCAGATGCCTGTATTAGAGAACAGCAATAAAGTGTAGATACAGGTGTATACTGTGCTGGGGCACACAACACCCACTAACTCCTGCAGATGCCTGTATTAGAGAACAGCAATAAAGTGTAGATACAGGTGTATACTGTGCTGGGGCACACAACACCCACTAACTCCTGCAGATGCCTGTATTAGAGAACAGCAATAATGGGTATATACAGGTGTATACTGTGCTGGGGCACACAACACCCACTAACTCCTGCAGATGCCTGAGAAAAGAACACACTGTCCCTGCCTATCTAGCTTAGAGAACAGCAATAAAGGGTAGATACAGGTGTATACTGTGCTGGAGGCACACAACACCCACTAACTCCTGCAGATGCCTGAGAAAAGAACACACTGTCCCTGCCTATCTAGCTTAGAGAACAGCAATAAAGGGTAGATACAGGTGTATACTGTGCTGGAGGCACACAACACCCACTAACTCCTGCAGATGCCTGAGAAAAGAACACACTGTAGAACACACTGTCCCTGCCTATTTAGCTCTTTCCCTGCACGCCGGAACACACTACACAAGGCCGCCGCGCTGGTGGGCTTATATAGTGTGGGGCATGTACTAAACCCCCTGAGCTATAATTGGCCACAGGCATCCTGCCTGTGGCCAATTATGGCTCTCCTCGCTGCCGGCGCTGTGATTGGCCAAGCATGCGGGGTCACAGTGCATGCTTGGCCAATCACAGCGCCAGCAATGCAGTGCGATGGCGCAGTGCATTGTGGGCCGTTCACGTCACACAAATTTGTCACGAACGGCCCACAAAGTTCTGGTTTCGCCGAACAGGCGAACAGGCGATGTTCGAGTCGAACATGCGCTCGACTCGAACACCGAGCTCATTCTAATAGTGACCTGTTTATTTAGGTAGATTTTACCAACATACAGTGGCCAGTCGGCTATTGAGGTGGTGAGGTGATTTTTCCAGTATACTTAGGGGTCAGGCTTTTAGCATATTTTAGTAATTGGGGAATCATGATTTTTTTTTCTTATTTAAGAGCTAGCATACAGCTTTGTGAAATAAGAGTATCCAAGCATCCCAAAGAAGGGTCACAGTGATGATTTGCGATATGAGAGTTACAACTTGATCCCAATAAGGTGTGTAGCGGGTATATGCTTTCTATTTTTTTGAATCTGGTGGGGAAAACTGTGATGTATGGTTCCCTGGGGCCCACCAGGTGGTGCTGTCACTTTGGGCCCGGGGTTGAGTCATCGTTGCAGTGGCGTACCTCTTTTGGTCTCTCTCAGCGGTTGTATGGTGGGGCCGGGAACCCGCCGTGCTTGCTGGGAGGGGGTATAACGGGGCGGCCATTTTTGGTGGAGGGGAGTCGAGCCCGGGCACCTTCAGCCTGAGGGCGGTGTTTCGTGTCGGTCCCCTAGGCGGGTCTAGGCCTAGAGGACGTTCGGAGGTCGTGTTCCATCCCAGGCACCTTTAGCCTGGGGTGAGGTACTCGGGAGGAGGTCTGGAGCTCAGTGCCCACCACTGAGTTCCGCGAGGGAAGGAGGTCCTAGGGAACCCCGAGAGTGGGTACCCGAATCCGGAAGGTGTAATGGACCGGTGGGAGATACTTACTTGAAGACCCGGTGCAGCATATTGCCAGTGACAGGTGAGCCTCCCATCGGAGACCGCCTGGAAGGAAATCCCCCCTCGCTCGGAGACCGCAACCCACTTTCAGGAAGGAAAGTGGAGAGTTCATTGTGTCTGGGCCTATTCACATCCACACCTCCTTTTCTGTTCTGTTCTACAAGGGAGTCTAACTGATTGTGTTCATTCAAGAAGAATAAAGGAGTGTTGGACTTTAATGGTGTGGGGCTCATTTTCTGGCAGACATTGTTCAAGGTAACTCTCATTGGAGGTTCCAGGTGCAGAACACTGACCCGAAGGTAAAACAAGAACTTTGCTTCCACCACACAAACATCTGCGGTGAGGGCTTGGCGTGGTGACCCCGCTCTCTCTCCTCTAAAGTACCCCTAGACAAGAGACAGACGAGCTGATAGAAAGAGGGGAGAGAGGAGGCCACTACAGGTGATATTAACGAACATGACCACCAGATGTCTAATAGGGTTCCTGGATCCAGTCCACACCTCTCACTGAGGGGTGAGGTCTAGAGGTCCCATCTACGCAAGCTCACTGGGTCTCTGCAGCTGGTGTTTTTGACCGTGAGGTACCTGCTTGCAGCTGCTGTAAACCAAGTCTAGCCAGGCCTTTAACATGGCATCCTGTAGCTCATGGAAAGTTTAAGAGCTCAAACTGACCATACCAGCATGGCTTTGCTCCCGTGCTTAGTATGTCAGAATGCTCCAGGAAGAGAATTGAACGAACTGGCAGGATCACTAGGTATTTATTTTTTCCTTGTTAAACATAAATGTTACTGAAAAAGGAGGAACATGTACAACATGTATTATTAAAATATTTATATTTTACTAGGATGTCACTATTATTAAGACTGTCTAAAATCGACATAAAATCTGCAATGGTTTGCAAATCTCATAAACCCATATTTTATTCACAATAGAAAATAGAAAACCTATCAAATGTTTAATGCAGAGTTCCAGTCCTTTTTGAGTTTATTAAAAGTCAGCAGCTACAAAAAGTGTAGCTGCTGACTTTTAATAAACACACACTCACCTGTTCCACGATCTAGCGATACGGTCACCTTAACCCTCGGTTGAACCCTCACCTTTCCCCCGGCGCCAGCATCATAAGTGTGGGCACACGGCTGTGGCAGCTTGTGGCTTCACAGTTGGGTTTGCACTGCGCATGCGCCTCCTCAGTGGCTGAGGACTCTTCTGGGACCTGTGACGTGTCCCAGAAGACTGCAGGGAGAGAGGGGGAGAGGAGAACTTCCGCTCAGGTCGCAATGGGAATCCAGAGTGAAAGTGGTAGCAGGTACCTGTAAAAACTAGGTACACAATTCCCCCCCCCAAAAAAATGACATGCCCAATGTGGCATGTAAGGGGGTAAGGAGTGCCTAAAGCGGAACTTCCATGTTCGGGTGGAACTCTGCTTTAAGCTAAGAAAACTTATAACCAGGGCTATGTTTACCATGGTGTAGCATCCCCTCTTCTTTTAACAACACTCTGTAAACCAGTGGTCCTCAACCTTTTTGGCACCGATGACCGGTTTCGTGAAAGAAAATGTTGCCAATTTTTCTCATCCAACATCAGTGCCTGACCTCACAAATGCAAACATTCCCAAAGACACACTTCTAAACCTTGTGGACAGTCTTCCCAGAAGAGTTGAAGCTGTTATAACTGCAAAGGGTGAGCCAACTCAATACTGAACCCTACGGCAGAAGACTGGGATGCCATTAAAGTTTATGTGTGTGTAAAGGCAGCCGCCCCAATACTTTTGACAATATAGTGTGTATATATATATTGTGACAGCAGGAAGGTAAAGTCACCTGGTTGCATCCAGGGGGGTAGATATATTTCGCCCAGATTCAGGCTTTACGCCGACTTATACAACTAGGTGGAGAGTTGTATAAGCCCAGCTGAGGCTAGTGGGCTCATGGATGACTCATACCTCTAGGGAGAGTGTGGGGCGTCGTGCAGACAGGGAGTTGATGAGACCAGCTGAAGCTTGTCAGCTCATTTAGGCCTCTATAAGAACTCCCAGATTCATTAGGTGTTAGCTCATGCCTGGAACCAGACCTGTGTGGACTGTCTAGGGAGAGTGAACCCCTGTGCGGTGAGACAAAGCCTGTGTGGCTATTTGCTTGGACATTTAAAACCAGGGACTTAGGGACTAGGACAGCACTAGGCTGATCCCAGTTGTTAGTTAGGAAACCTGTATGTTTAGTCAGAGGTCAAGTTGACCAGGATTTATTTTGTTTATGTTTCTTTTGCTTTGCTGTGTTTTGTCACTGTAAATAGAAAATAAACCGCACCTTTTTGATTTTGAAAACCACAACCTCCGTTTGCTGGGCCTGTTTTGTGTGGGGAGCCCATCCCGGGGGTCACACACACCCGCTGCCGAGCTAACCCCCTCACAATATATATATATATATATATATATATATATATATATATATATATATATATATATTGCAGTGTTAAGTGCTATGTACAGCGAGCAGTGGTAAGAATTGCACTATGCAAAGGGTACAGAATTAAGGAGAGTGCTATGTACAAGGTGCAAAGTAAAGAAGTATGTACAGGGTGCAGGGCTCAGAAGTGTGCTATGTACAGGGCACATGGCTCAGGAGTATGCTATGAATAGGTTGCAGCGTTAAGGAGTGCGCTACGTACAGCGAGTATAGAGCTCTCCCCTAAATCCGCCCTCTGCTTCCAGTACAGAGCTGTCCTTTCTCCCCCAAATCCTCTCTACCCCACCTAAAAAATACTAGACATAGGAGAGAGGGGCTGCTGCTGAAGTGCACCTAAAACTTGCAATAGCAGCGTGCACCGGCTGGTGCTTTAGAAAGATCTGCAGCCAAGAAACTAGAGCTGAGCAGAGGAGCCTGTCACTTGCACACACAGAAGCATTGACTACCTTTTAGCTCTGGAGTAGGGATGAGGGGCGAGTTCATTGCCTGTTCGGCTGTTCGCCAAATTTCGAACATTATGGGCCGTTCGCGCCAAATTCGAGTGGCGCGTCACGGCCCATAATTCACTGTGGCATCACAGTGCATTGCTGGCTGATGATTGGCCAAGCATGCACTATGACCCGCATGCTTGGCCAATCACAGCGCCGTCAGTACAGAGAGCCGTAATTGGCCAAAGCCAGGGTGGCTTTGGCCAATCATGGCTCAGAGGAGTAGGTACACGCCCCACACTATATAAGGCCGCCGGCGTGGCGGCCTTGTGTAGTGTGTTGCGGCGTTGGTTAACTTAGAAGACAGAGAGCGAGAGCGAGACAGTGTAATTTGATTTGAGTTAGATAGAGCAGGCAGACGAGTCAGTTAGCTGCAGTTACAGTGTGTAGAGGATATATATGCATCCTAGGTGTTGTATATATAGTTACACACTGTATTCAGTTTAGCTAGATCCGTTCCTGTTATTCTCTATACTGACAGGCAGGCAGGTGATTGTGCTAGCTGCATTATTTTCACTTAAGCCCTGTACACACGATCGGATAACCTATGGATTTTCGTCCAATGGATTTGTCCATCGGAAATCCGATGAAACTGTTTTTCATCAGTCTTGGCCACACACCATCAGTCAAAAAACCGACCGTTCCAAACGTGGTGACGTAAAACACTCCAATGAGCCGAGAAAAATAAAGTTTAATGCTTCTGAGCATGCGTCGACTTGATTCTGAGCATGCGTGGGTTTTTTAACCAATGGACTTGCCCATAGACGATCGGAAATTCCCATCGGTTTTTTATCCATCGGAAAAATTTAAAACAAGTTCTATTTTTTCCATCCGATGGAAAAAAGACCGATGGGTACCATACACGATCGGTTTGTCTGATGAAAACCATCCATCGGACGGTTTTCATCAGTTAAACCGATCAAGTGTACGAGGCTTTAGTGTACTGTGTCCTTTGCACAGCGTGCACCTAAAGGTACCCGAATACAATTGGCGGTGTTCTCATACCAATACCACAGGCACGGAGCTGCTTTATTTTCACTTAGTGTACTGTGTCCTTTGCACAGCGTGCACCTAAAGGTACCTGAGTACAATTGGTGGTGTTCTCATACCAATACCACAGGCAGGGAGCTGCTTTATTTTCACTTAGTGTACTGTGTCCTTTGCACAGTGTGCACCTAAAGGTACCTGAATACAATTGGTGGTATTCTCATACCAATACCACAGGCAGGGAGCTGCATTATTTTCACTTAGTGTACTGTGTCCTTTGCACAGCGTGCACCTAAAGGTACCTGAATACAATTGGTGGTGTTCTCATACCAATACCACAGGCAGGGAGATGCTTTATTTTCACTTAGTGTACTGTGTCCTTTGCACAGCGTGCACCAAAGGTACCTGAGTACAATTGGTGGTGTTCTCATACCAATACCACAGGCAGGGAGATGCTTTATTTTCACTTAGTGTACTGTGTCCTTTGCACAGCGTGCACCTAAAGGGACCTGAATACAATTGGTGGTGTTCTCAAACCAATACCACAGGCAGGGAGCTGCATTATTTTCACTAATGCCGTGTACACACGATCGGTTTTACCGATGAAAACAGTCCGATGGACTTTTTTTATTGGACAAACCGATCGTGTATGGACCCCATCGGTCTTTTTTCCATAGTTAAAATGGCGAATTTCGCGGTATAAACACAGAGAGGTCAGATTAGGGCGGTCCCTGTGTATGGAACAGTATAATTGGCGGTGGGTCAGCACGCCGCCCGTGCCCCAGGACGACGTCATCTGTGACGAAACGGCGTAGGGAGGAGCGGCGTGCTGACGTCACCATTACACACGAGTCCCGGAAGGAACGGGCTGTTTTAGCCGGCCGGCTACATTATACCACATGCCCATTATATGCTACTAACTGTAAGTGCATTTTTAATTTTAATAAATCTTGAATTTTATCGGATTCACGCTATGGTGGCCTTTCTTTCCATATGGTAATACATCATTGTGACATTTTGGGAAGTTCGGGCGTGAAATCCAGGAGACTAGCTGATTGTTTTATCCAGAGACCCTGGCAGGGGTAACAGCCGTCCGTTTGTACTGATCTCTGTTGGGATCAGGGGTTCTGGTAAGCGGCAGAGATTATCCTTGGTGGAGGAACTCTATTCTATCAAAGTCAAGCACTTTTCATTGTGTGTCTCAAGTGTGAAGTCACTTATAGCTAATAAGGAGCATCTTGACAACACGCACGATTGTTTAGGATTCATCACCTCATAATTTAACAAGACTTTATAACATTTTTATCATTAATTGGTTTAGTGTTGATTTAGACCAATAACAGGCTAGTTGCCTGTAAACTTGTAATCAATTTTTGTATATTTCCACTCGATACATTACGAGTGGCACTTTACATTTTTTGCGCAGCTTTATTCTTTTTGATTTGTATATTAGTGTGTGTCTCACTTTTAAGTTGCAGCAATCTTCTAGTGAATATATCTTGCCGCAAGGGAGGTTGTTCACTTTACACAGTATTAATTGTAGACAGCGCAGTATATTTACTTTCACAATTTGTCTATTTAGATACACAATATTGCAGCAGTCTAGCATTATCATAGTGCTTCAATCATAAATTTTGATTTATTTTTTGTATAGGTTCACATAATTTTTCACACATTCATTAGTGTGAATACACATCTACTATTTGGTGCACATAGGGTTTCCTCTTTTTCACATTAAAGAGGAATCCTTATAATGGACATCTTTGACTATAGAGCATCAAGGGTGGTTAATACCGATGGTGTCTTTGAGACCCCTAGCACCAAGGATGGCGACCTTTGGGGACTTTTTGTCCGCTTAAAGAATCTCACTATATCTGAGATACATACTCAGTGGGATGTGGCCTATTTAGAGACTTACATCAAACTGAGTATGGTACCAAGAAGCCTAAGGTGGGAGGTATGCCCGCAGAAAGGGGAAGTAGATCTGGAAAGCTGGTTCCGATATTTTAATGAAGCAGGAGTCAATTTTTGGCGTTTTCTTATATTAAGGAAAAACAGTAAACTTACTAGATTGGACACTGAAGTCCAAACTATTAAGGATAACCTTCTCCCTTATAAAGAGGGAGATGAGTATAAAGAAAGATCAGCTAATCTCCTTAAAGTTCTGGATAAGGAAGAAAAGGAACAAAAAATAAAAAAACCGAAGAAGTACAATAGAGATTATGGGGACTATCAAGCCAACAGTGTTTTTGAGTGTCAGAAAAAGCTTGCCAGTGAAGAAAGGGACAAACAAGAAATGAGGATGGAGGCTATAACCCAGGGTGAGAATGTTCCCATAATACTCTCAGGTGGAATTCAGCATTTACCCATTAGGGAAGTCTCTCAGAAAACACCTAAGAGGGCCCAGAATCACAAAACTGGAAAAAAGGGTAGGCGGGTCTCTTATCAGTCTCCCTCGAGATCACAGAGACCAGGTAAGGGGGCCCAACCAAATAAGAATACAAATTGGAACTACCAACAAAGATCGGGTGAAAATGGGGATAGAGGTCACTATACTCAATATAATAGACCATCGAACCAATCTTCTAGAGAACCCCCGAGACAAAGGAAAAATTCAGAAAGGGTACCTTACAATTATCATGATCAGGAAAGATCATCTTATCAGGACCCTCAGTATGATGAGTGGACACACCCGGAAAGAGGCAGAGATGAATGGGAATATAATGGTGGAGGAAACTCCCGAAACCGATTCTTTCCTTTGAGGGATAGAGAAGGCCCGCCACAGTCTGATCCAGTGGAGTATAGCCACTATGATCAGGAATACTCAGGGTTACCGAGGGATCACTCTGACAGATACGAAGATAACTCTCCAAGACAGCATCATTGGGGTTTTCCCAGGTCCAGCCAGGGCACAAAAAGGCCCATAGAAAACAAAGAGGAACCAGAGGGCGGAGGAGAGCACAGTCAAAAAAATCAAGGATGTGATAGGGGAAGGTATCTTCAATCTTAGTACACAGGTTTTAACACCATCTGAAACTAGATTGTTAAATAAGGGTTTAAAATACGCTCCCCCTAGAAAATTAAACAAGTTTGAAACATATATGGATGTGCATAGGTATATAAGAAAAATAAACATCAAAAGACATTTTGCCAGTATGCCACCATTTCAGGGAGGGATTATAACATCCAAATATCAACATTCGGGACTAGCAAATGCCTCCACTTTCAATCCCCCAGGAACTTTAGCTCCCTCACTAAGAGTGTTCCGGGATGTTGTACTGAAAGAGTTGGAGTCAGTGAAGGTAGTGAATAATGAAATGGAAAAAGATTTGAAAATAGGCTTAGACTCTTTATGCAACAATAAAGAGTTGGTCATCCGCCCAGCTGATAAGGGCGGGGGGATAGTCATCCTGGATCGGATGGACTATCTCCAGGAACTAACTCGAATTGTGGGAGATGGCGAAACATACGTGCCCTTGTTAGGGAATCCTATAGTCCAATATAAAAAAACATTGGAAACTTTGGTTTCAAAGGGTGGCCAATTGGGCATCCTTAATGAGAAAGAACAAATCTTTTTGATCCCAAAGGCACCACGGATTCCTATCCTCTATTGTCTACCAAAAATACATAAGAGTCTTACTTGCCCCCCGGGTCGTCCGATCATAAGTGGAATTGATTCCATTACGTCCGGGTGGGCAAGTATGTAGATCATTTTTTGCAACCATTGGTACAGCAAATGCCGTCCTACCTTAGGGACACGAGACATGTGATCAATCTACTGGCTAATCAAAAAGCAACAGAACATACTTGGATGGTCACGGCTGATGTGACCTCCTTGTATACAGTTATACCACATGGAATGGGACTCTTTGCAGTCAAATATTACTTGGACTTGTTCTCCAAAATCCCCCAGGAGCAACAGGCCTTTGTTATGGAACTATTAGAATATGCGGCTGACCACAATTACTTTTGGTTCAGCCACAATTTCTATAAACAAAAGAGGGGTGTGGCCATGGGGGCCAAATATGCCCCTAGTTTGGCCAACTTGTTCATGGCCAAATGGGAGGAGGACGTCATCTATTGTGACCGGAATCCCTATCTCACATTTTGGGCTAGGTACATTGATGACGTCCTCCTCCTATGGGAGGGGACGGCCACCCAGTTGGATGATTTCTTTGCTAAGATCAATCTTAATGATAGGGGGATACGCTTTGTCCATGAGGCAAGCCAAGAAAGAATCAATTTCCTGGACCTCACGGTAACAAAAGAGGATACCGATTTCAAGACAATCTCATTTTTTAAGCAAACTGATCGGAATGCCTATATCCCTTTAGGTAGTTGCCATAAAGATTCATGGCTCAATTCAGTTCCGAAGAGCCAGTTCTTAAGAATGAGGCGGAACTGTTCGGATATATCCGACTATTCCTTTCAGTCTAATATCCTAAAAAATAGACTGATAGACAAGGGATATGATGCCAGCTCTTTGTAGGCGACAATAAAAGAGGTCGAACAAATCGACAGGTCAGTCCTATTGGATAGGAAAACTAAGAAAAATCACACCAAACCAGTTATACCTCTTATCACAACTTATTCCACCCAACACTACCTAGTGAAAAAGATCTTACGGAAGCACTGGCACTTATTGAAGTCTGATCATATTATAAACACATTTTTGCCGGTGGTTCCGGAGGTCATTTTCAGAGGTGTCCCCTCATTGAGAGATAGGGTAGCACCTAATGTGGTGGATCCTCCCCCAAAAAAAGTCTCTTTCTTCCAGAACATTTCGGGGTATTATCAGTGTCGCAGATGTCAGGTCTGCACATTGAATAAAATTAAGTCAAAGAAAACAATCACATTCAGATCAACAAGTACCTCCAGAGAACACAAAATAGAGTCCTTTGTGACTTGTAGCTCTACAGGCATGGTATACCTCCTGGTATGTGGTATGCAGTACATAGGCAGGACTAAAAGATCTATGCAGGTGCGTTTAGAAAAGCATATTGCAAATATTAAGAGTGGATTTAAGGATCACTCAGTCTCCAGGCACTATGACCTGCATCACAAACGCAATCCAGCAGGTACTATTTTTCTAGGTATAGATAGATATAGCCCCCACTGGAGGGGGGGTTCCTTGGTGAAGGAGATATCCAGGATGGAAATGTCGTGGATTTATAGGGTTCGGTGTTATACCCCCTATGGTTTGAACATCGACATAGATGTGAATGCATTCATCGACAATGCTTGAGAAAGCCTTGCCGATGGATGCAGATTACTCTGATTATAGTATAATACCATCATTTTCCATTTATATGTGAGATATGCGAACTTGATCTGATCTCTTGGCTGTTACGGTGCAACAACCCCACTAAAAGGAAAGGTGGGTGGCCATAAATATACTACTATGAGTGGGTTGGGCCTAAATTTGGGGAGAACAACAAATAACCGTCTTCTGATGTTGATGGTGGGTGGGATTGCTTTTTGTAGCTGATCACTCGAGTTCCCATTGTAGGGGCAACCAACTGTTACTTGTGGTGATCCTCCATGTTCAGTGGTGGGGAATCCTAGGAGATTCAATCTCTACTAACTTTATGTTGGATGGGACCCTTACATTAAGGCAAATTACTTCCTCATAGATATGTTTTAATTTTAATTTCATTTTAGTTTCTAAAAACGAAATTTTACCAAATGTTCCAATTCTTCGACCCATATGCGGGCTCGCAGTGGGTTAAAATATTCAAACATTTATTTTAAATTTTGAAAGATATTTAATTAAAAATAGGTTTGGATTTCTAGCATTGTGAAGAGGCCTATTCTCAGGGCCTGCTAGCAATTGCTAATCTGACCACAAGTTGGCCCTCTTTTCCCAGATGAGGTTTTGAGGCATGTTATTTACTCTGCATCAGACTCGATGGGTTGAGGTGCTCATAATAATTGTCCCGTTGCTGACGAGAGACTGTCAGCACTAATTGTTTTAGACACCTCCGTGATGTGGTATGAGACACCACCAGTCTGCATACACATTCCGGAGCTGTATAATTAATTACATTTTTAATTTATTTTAATTCCATATACTAATCAATGAGTGAGAGATATGGCCATTCATTTATATACATTATTCAGTATGGCCAACATGGGGATACGATCCTTTTAATCTGCAAGTCTAGAGATTGGGCAAATTTGCCCATAGTTAAAATGGCGAATTTCGTGGTATAAACACCGAGAGGTCAGATTAGGGCGGTCCCTGTGTATGGAACAGTATAATTGGCGGTGGGTCAGCACGCCGCCCGTGCCCCAGGACGATGTCATCTGTGACGAAATGGCGTAGGGAGGAGCGGCGTGCTGACGTCACCATTACACACGAGTCCCGGAAGGAACGGGCTGTTTTAGCCGGCCGGCTACATTATACCACATGCCCATTATATGCTACTAACTGTAAGTGCATTTTTAATTTTAATAAATCTTGAATTTTATCGGATTCACGCTATGGTGGCCTTTCTTTCCATATGGTAATACATCATCGTGACATTTTGGGAAGTTCGGGCGTGAAATCCAGGAGACTAGCTGATTGTTTTATCCAAAGACCCTGGCAGGGGTAACAGCCGTCCGTTTGTACTGATCTCTGTTGGGATCAGGGGTTCTGGTAAGCGGCAGAGATTATCCTTGGTGGAGGAACTCTATTCTATCAAAGTCAAGCACTTTTCATTGTGTGTCTCAAGTGTGAAGTCACTTATAGCTAATAAGGAGCATCTTGACAACACGCATGATTGTTTAGGATTCATCACCTCATAATTTAACAAGACTTTATAACATTTTTATCATTAATTGGTTTAGTGTTGATTTAGACCAATAACAGGCTAGTTGCCTGTAAACTTGTAATCAATTTTTGTATATTTCCACTCGATACATTACGAGTGGCACTTTACATTTTTTGCGCAGCTTTATTCTTTTTGATGTGCACCTAAAGGTACCTGAGTACAATTGGTGGTGTTCTCATACCAATACCACAGGCAGGGAGCTGCTTTATTTTCACTTAGTGTACTGTGTCCTTTGCACAGTGTGCACCTAAAGGTACCTGAATACAATTGGTGGTGTTCTCATACTAATACCACAGGCAGGGAGCTGCTTATTTTCACTTAGTGTACTGTGTCCTTTGCACAGCGTGCACCTAAAGGTACCTGAATACAATTGGTGGTGTTCTCATACCAATACCACAGGCAGGGAGCTGCTTTATTTTCACTTAGTGTAATGTGTCCTTTGCACAGCGTGCACCTAAAGGGACCTGAATACAATTGGTGGTGTTCTCAAACCAATACCACAGGCAGGGAGCTGCTTTATTTTCACTTAGTGTAATGTGTCCTTTGCACAGCGTGCACCTAAAGGGACCTGAATACAATTGGTGGTGTTCTCAAACCAATACCACAGGCAGGGAGCTGCATTATTTTCACTAATGCCGTGTACACACGATCGGTTTTACCGATGAAAACAGTCCGATGGACTTTTCTCATTGGACAAACCGATGGTGTATGGGCCCCA
The DNA here is from genome assembly GCA_029206835.1 of Rana muscosa. Classification (NCBI taxonomy): domain Eukaryota; kingdom Metazoa; phylum Chordata; class Amphibia; order Anura; family Ranidae; genus Rana; species Rana muscosa. The sequence continues at coordinate 322,961,208 of CM055117.1, forward strand.
TCGGTCTTTTTTCCATCGGTGAGAAAAAATAGAACATGTTTTAAATTTATCCAATGGGAAAAAAAACGATAGCAAATTCCGATCGTCTGTGTGGAACTCCATCGGACAAAAAACCCACACATGCTCAGAATCAAGTCGACGCATCGAAGTAGGGTTGTCCCGATACCACTTTTTTAAGACCGAGTACAAGTACCGATACTTTTTTTCAAGTACTCGCCGATACCGATTACCGATACTTTTTTTTCAATGTCACGTGACAGTGGCACATGTGTCAGTATTTTTTTTTATTTATTTTATTTTTATTTATTTTATTTTTTTATTTTTACGATTTTTTGTTATGTTTTTTTACAGTGCTTTCTTCTCTTTTTTTTTATTTTTTTTCAATTCATTTTTTTTATTTATTGGAATTTTTTATTTTTTTTTACACCTGTTGGGGGGGCTTTGGTGAGATTTCAGGGGTCTTAACAGACCCCTGACATCTCCCCTTAGAGACAGAGAAAGGGGCTAGGGACACAGATTCCCCAGTCCCTTTCTCTGCAGCCTCAGATAAAATGAATGGACAGGAGGCTCCTCTCCATTCATAAACTGAAGCATCGTAAACACAGGTTACGATATTTCAGTTATATGAATGGACAGAGTCAGTGATCACTGACTCTGTTCATTCAGAAAAGGTAGGAGCCAGGTTTAGCGGTTCCTACCTCCGCTCTCCATCCTGACAGATCGAGGACAGAGGGAGTGGAGGAGGACATGGAGGGGGACACGAAGCGCGGAGGGGGAGAGCAGCAGGAGTGGGACACGGAGCGCGGACAGCAGCAGCACGGAGGGGGACAACGGAGGGGGGACACAGAATGCGGAGGGGGAGAGCAGCATCACGGAGGAGGACAAGGGACACAGATCATGGAGAAGGACAGCAGCAGCAGCACGGAGAGGGATACAGGGACAGTCAGCGGTGATCGGTGCGGCTTTGGGGGGAGTTTAGAAGCACTGATCGCTGCTGTATATATTTCGCTAAAGCAGCTGAAAAGGGGGGGGGGTCCGGGGGGAGAAGCTGTCAGCTATATTGAAATGTATACAGGGAGATCAGTGCTTGAAACTCCCCCCGCCGCACCGATCATCCCTGACTGCCCAGGTATCGGGTGAAGCATCGGAGCATTTTCCCCGAGTACAAGTACTTGAGGAAATGCTCAGTATCGGTACCGATACCGATACTAGTATCGGTATCGGGACAACCCTACTCAGAAGCATTGAACTTCATTTTTCTCGGCTTGTCGGAGTGTTTTACGTCACGCCGTTTGGGACGGTCGGATTTTTGACTGATGGTGTGTAGGCAAGACTGATGGAAGTCAGCTTCATCGGATTTCCGATTGAAAAATCCATCGAATTAGAATCTATAGGAAATCCGATCGTGTGTACAGGGCTCTAGTGTACTGTGTCCTTTGCACAGCGTGCACCTAAAGGTACCTGAATACAATTGGTGGTGTTCTCATACCAATACCACAGGCAGGGAGCTGCTTTATTTTCACTTAGTGTACTGTGTTCTTTGCACAGCGTGCACCTAAAGGTACCTGAGTACAATTGGTGGTGTTCTCATACCAATACCACAGGCAGGGAGCTGCTTTATTTTCACTTAGTGTACTGTGTCCTTTGCACAGCGTGCACCTAAAGGTACCTGAGTACAATTGGTGGTGTTCTCATACCAATACCACAGGCAGGGAGCTGCTTTATTTTCACTTAGTGTACTGTGTCCTTTGCACAGCGTGCACCTAAAGGTACCTGAGTACAATTGGTGGTGTTCTCATACCAATACCACAGGCAGGGAGCTGCTTTATTTTCATTTAGTGTACTGTGTCCTTTGCACAGCGTGCACCTAAAGGTACCTGAGTACAATTGGTGGTGTTCTCATACCAATACCACAGGCAGGGAGCTGCTTTATTTTCACTTAGTGTACTGTGTCCTTTGCACAGTGTGCACCTAAAGGTACCTGAATACAATTGGTGGTGTTCTCATACCAATACCACAGGCAGGGAGCTGCTTTATTTTCATTTAGTGTACTGTGTCCTTTGCACAGCGTGCACCTAAAGGTACCTGAGTACAATTGGTGGTGTTCTCATACCAATACCACAGGCAGGGAGCTGCTTTATTTTCACTTAGTGTACTATGTCCTTTGCACAGTGTGCACCTAAAGGTACCTGAATACAATTGGTGGTATTCTCATACCAATACCACAGGCAGGGAGCTGCATTATTTTCATTTAGTGTACTGTGTCCTTTGCACAGCGTGCACCTAAAGTTACCTGAATACAATTGGTGGTGTTCTCATACCAATACCACAGGCAGGGAGTTGCTTTATTTTCACTTAGTGTACTGTGTCCTTTGCACAGCATGCACCTAAAAGTACCTGAATACAATTGGTGGTGTTCTCATACTAATACCACAGGCAGGGAGCTGCAAGTATTTTCAGTTAGTGTACTGTGTCCTCTGCACAGTGTGCACCTAAAACTAACTGAAGACAATTGCTGGTGTTCTCATACTAATACCACAGCAGGCAGTTAATTCTGCTAGCTGGCAGCTGCAGTATAATCATTATATATATATATATATATATATATATATATAGATATATATATATATAGATATATATATATATTGTGACAGCAGGAAGGTAAAGTCACCTGGTTGCATCCAGGGGGGTAGATATATTTCGCCCAGATTCAGGCTTTACGCCGACTTATACAACTAGGTGGAGAGTTGTATAAGCCCAGCTGAGGATAGTGGGCTCATGGATGACTCATACCTCTAGGGAGAGTGTGGGGCGTCGTGCAGACAGGGAGTTGATGAGACCAGCTGAAGCTTGTCAGCTCATTTAGGCCTCTATAACAAATCCCAGATTCATTAGGTGTTAGCTCATGCCTGGACCCAGACCTGTGTGGACTGTCTAGGGAGAGTGAACCCCTGTGCGGTGAGACAAAGCCTGTGTGGCTATTTGCTTGGACATTTAAAACCAGGGACTTAGGGACTAGGACAGCACTAGGCTGATCCCAGTTGTTAGTTAGGAAACCTGTATGTTTAGTCAGAGGTCAAATTGACCAGGATTTATTTTGTTTATGTTTCTTTTGCTTTGCTGTGTTTTTGTCACTGTAAATAGAAAATAAACCGCACCTTTTTGATTTTGAAAACCACAACCTCCGTCTGCTGGGCCTGTTTTTGTGTGGGGAGCCCATCCCGGGGGTCACACACACCCGCTGCCGAGCTAACCCCCTCACAGTTGGTGGAGAACCAGTGGCAGTTTTTTTTAAGCCAGCATGGAGGAGATACTGAAACAGCTGGCTCTAGCAAATGCCAATCAACAGCAGACAAATGCAGGTTTGCAAAAGAGCCTTGCAGCTCATCAACAGAGCCTTGCAGCTCAACAACAGAACTTTGCAGCCCAGCAGCAAGCTCATCAACAGAGCCTTGCAGCCCAGCAGCAGACAAACGCAACTTTGCAACAGAGTCTGGAGGCTCAGCAACAAGCCCAGCAGCAATCTGAGGCCCGCTTCATAGACCTGTTGCAGAAGCAAGAGCAGAGACTACAACAACAGATGGAAGCAGTAATGCAGCAACGTCCGCAGACCAGTGAGGAAAGCCGTCCCACTAATACCGTGTCCTTTGGGGTGAGTCGTTTATTGACAAAAATGACTGGAGAGGATGATCCAGAGGTATTTTTGACCACATTTGAAAGGACCGCTGAAAGAGAAAAGTGGCCTGAGGAGCAGTGGGCTGGACTAGTGGCTCCTCTGTTAACTGGTGAATCGCAGAAAGCTTACTATGACCTAGAGCCTAACCAAGCAAAAGACTATGTGATGCTAAAAGCTGAAATATTGGCAAGGCTGGGTGTCACCCTGGCTGTCCGGGCTCAGCGTGTGCATAACTGGACTTTCCAGCTTGGAAAACCCCCCAGGTCTCAAATGTATGATCTCATTCACCTGAGCAGAAAGTGGCTACAGCCAGAGACTTTGTCCGCACCAAAGATTGTGGAACGTGTTGTAATGGATCGGTTTTTGAGAGCTCTTCCTACTGCCATCCAAAAGTGGGTAAGCCATGGAGACCCAGAGACGGCCGATGGTCTTGTGGATCGTGTGGAGAAATACTTGGCTACAGAGAACCTGACGGTCTCTTCCAGAGACACTCGGACTTTCCACCCTAAGACCAGACCATCCCCAGGGGCGGATAAGATGATTCCAAGGGGTAAGGGTGGAGAGAGTGAGAGGGTGGGAGCTCTACCCCAAGTTTGGCGAGAACAGCCTGGGAAATCAGCGGCTCAAGAGGCGGCAAGAAGGATCGTTTGCTACCGCTGCCGGCAAGCGGGACATATTGCAGCAAATTGCCCGGTTGTGGAGGAACCCATGCAGTGTGACTTTCTGACGGGCAGACGTCAGTCGCTGTGTGCGACAGTCGCATGCACTGCCATTCGAGGAACTGAGAAACATTTATGCAAAATGTGTGTTAATGGTAGAAATGTTGTGGTATTGCTGGATTCAGGTAGCCTTGTGACCCTGATAAAGGCTGAGTTAGTTAAAACAGAGGTCTCTGGGAATAGCAAGGTAGCTGTTATTTGTGTGCATGGGGACACCCAAGAGGGCTGTTGGATATTGCCAAGGAAACTTGGGAAAGTGAGAGTTCTCCCCACAGGAGTGTGATTGAGCATGTCGCCCTGATGCAAGACCGAATTGCACAGGTAATGCCCATCGTGAAGGAACATTTGGCCCAAGCGCAGTTAGCACAGCAGAGAGTGTACAACCGTGGAGCCAAGACCCGTACCTTTTCCCCGGGGGATAGGATACTGGTACTGGTCCCTACGGTTGAAAGTAAATTCCTTGCCAAATGGCAAGGCCCCTACGAGATAATGGAAAAAGTGAGCGAAGTGAATTACAAGGTCAGACAACCAGGAAGGCGAAAGCCCGAACAGATCTATCACGTTAATCTGTTGAAAGCCTGGAGGGATAGAGAGTCCCTAGTCGCAGACACTTGGTCACCAGCTCAAACTGGTTGCGTGATTCCTGAGGTTGGAATCGCAGCCACCTTGTCACAACCCCAACAACAGGAGGTTAAGGAGTTTGTGCTTCGCAACAAGGAGGTATTCTCTGAGCTGCCGGGACAAACATCTGGGGTAGAGCATGACATTATTACCCCGCCCGGTGAAAGGGTGAAGTTAAAACCCTATCGGATCCCAGAGGCCCGACGGGAGGCAATACGGGAGGAAGTACAGAAAATGCTGAACTTAGGGGTGATAGAGGAGTCCCAAAGTGATTGGTCTAGTCCCATTGTGTTGGTGCCTAAACCGGATGGGAGCTGGCGATTTTGTAACGATTTTTGTCAGTTGAACAAAGTTACAAAATTTGACACCTACCCCATGCCACGTATAGATGAGTTGATCGACCGGCTGGGAACAGCCCGATACATGACGACTCTTGACCTCACAAAAGGGTATTGGCAAATCCCCCTGGCCAAGTCGGCCAAAGAGAAAACCGCATTTGTAACCCCAGATGGGGCGTTCCAATATAAAAGAATGCCGTTCGGGTTACAGAATGCGCCGGCCACATTCCAGCGGAAAATGGACCAGATGCTGAGGCCCCATCGGAAGTATGCTGCGGCTTACCTGGATGACGTAATTGTCCATAGCACAGATTGGGCCTCACATCTGCCAAAAGTGCAAGCAGTCCTGGACTCTGTTCGGGAAGCGGGGTTTACGGCTAACCCCAAGAAGTGTACCATTGGGCAGGAGGAGGCCAAATATCTTGGGTACACCATTGGGAGGGGAGTAATAAAACCCCAACTCAACAAAGTCGAGGCCATCCAGAGTTGGCCACGTCCCAACAGCAAGAAGCAGGTACGAGCCTTTCTGGGAATCGCTGGGTATTATCGGCGATTCATTCCCCACTTTGCTTCTAAGGCTGTGCCCCTAACCAACCTGACGAAGGGGAAAGGGTCGGTCATGATTAAATGGACCCCCGAGGCTGAGGCAGCATTCCAATTCTTGAAACAAGCCTTATGTAGCCAGCCAGTGTTGTACTCACCCGACTTCTCTAAAGACTTTGTCGTACAAAGTGATGCGTCAGATGTGGGGTTAGGAGCAGTATTGTCCCAGGTCTGGAACGGGGAAGAGCACCCAGTCATTTACCTCAGCAGGAAGTTGAAGTCCCATGAGGTAAATTACGCCACTGTTGAAAAGGAGTGTTTAGCGGTGAAGTGGGCTCTAGATTCCCTTCGGTACTACCTGCTAGGTAGGCACTTTGACATGGTTACGGATCACGCTCCGTTAAAGTGGATGGCTCAAAACAAGGAAACAAATAGAAGAGTGAATAGGTGGTTCCTGGCCCTCCAGGAATTCAACTTCACAGTAAAGCATCGCCCTGGCGTTCAAATGGGGAATGTGGATGCTTTGTCTCGAGTACATGAATGCCTGATTGCTGGTGTTCCAACCCCGAGGTTAAAACAAGAGGGGGGGGTATGTGACAGCAGGAAGGTAAAGTCACCTGGTTGCATCCAGGGGGGTAGATATATTTCGCCCAGATTCAGGCTTTACGCCGACTTATACAACTAGGTGGAGAGTTGTATAAGCCCAGCTGAGGATACTGGGCTCATGGATGACTCATACCTCTAGGGAGAGTGTGGGGCGTCGTGCAGACAGGGAGTTGATGAGACCAGCTGAAGCTTGTCAGCTCATTTAGGCCTCTATAAGAACTCCCAGATTCATTAGGTGTTAGCTCATGCCTGGACCCAGACCTGTGTGGACTGTCTAGGGAGAGTGAACCCCTGTGCGGTGAGACAAAGCCTGTGTGGCTATTTGCTTGGACATTTAAAACCAGGGACTTAGGGACTAGGACAGCACTAGGCTGATCCCAGTTGTTAGTTAGGAAACCTGTATGTTTAGTCAGAGGTCAAATTGACCAGGATTTATTTTGTTTATGTTTCTTTTGCTTTGCTGTGTTTTTGTCACTGTAAATAGAAAATAAACCGCACCTTTTTGATTTTGAAAACCACAACCTCCGTCTGCTGGGCCTGTTTTTGTGTGGGGAGCCCATCCCGGGGGTCACACACACCCGCTGCCGAGCTAACCCCCTCACAATATATATATACATCCCACCTTTGTGCAGCTACATCTCACTGCAGGCCATTAGTATGTCTGGAAGGCAAACAAGGAGAGGCAATAAAAGAGGGCAAGCAGGCTCTGTGTCTAGAGGCAACAGTGCTGGTTGTGGACACGGTGCATCCTCATCAGCACGTGGCCGTGGGACACGCTTGTCCCTCTTTTCGGCAGCTGGCCATGTTGAGCCGCAACATGCCGAAGACTTGGTAGAGTGGATGACCAAGCCGTCGTCATCCTCCTCATTCTCTCTCACCCAGGCTCAGGGTACTTTATCTGGCAAAGCAGCTGCCAACGCGGCCTCTTCCCTCGGCTCAATGGCATCAGTCACTCCTTCCCTAGCCCCACCATGTCCTCCTGAGGAGTCCCCCGAACTGTTTGACCACAGTGTTGGGTACATGCTCCAGGAGGATGCCCAGCGTTTTGAAGGCTCTGATGATGGAGCCCAGCTAGAGGAAGGCAGTAACTTGAGCCCAGAGAGAGGGGGTGCCCAACAAGGACAGCAATCTGGCAGTCATGATCCTCCAGCTGCAGCATACTGCCAGGTTTGCTTCAGTGATGAGGAGGGAGGGGATGATGAGGTCACTGACTCCACGTGGGTGCCTGATAGGAGAGAGGAGGAGGAGGAGGAGGCACATCTCCAACGAGGCAGCATGCCCTCCAGGGACCAGCTTAAGGGCAGCACACTGACTGCATCACACCGCAGAGCTCCGCATGTGCAGGGCGCTGCTGTCTCTGCGCGTTATTCCAAAAGTTCTTTGGTGTGGGCCTTTTTTGAGACGAGTGCATCAGATCGCAGCTCTGCTATTTGCAACATATGTCTCAGGCGTATCTCGCGTGGCCAAAACATCACCCGCTTGGGCACTACATGCTTGATCAGACATATGTCGACCTGCCATGCAGTTCGTTGGCAAGCACACCTAAAAGACCCACACCAAAGAACAAAGCGGACCTCTCCTTGCTCCTCATCAGCTGGGATCTCCAACCCCACTATACCTTCAGTCCTCTCTGAAACCTGCACTGAGAGGAATGAAGGTGTAGAATTAGGTGTGTCACAGCCAAGTACTTGCGGGCAATCTGCTATTGGTACACCGACGTCAGATTGTACCAGGCAAATTTCCCTGCCCCAGCTGCTGCACCGTCAAAAGAGGTTCGCTTTCAGCCATCCATATGCCCAGCGGTTGAATGCTAGCTTGGCTAAATTGCTAGCACTTCAACTGCTGCCTTTTCAGTTGGTAGACTCTGCCCCTTCCGTGAGTTTGTGGAATGTGCGGTTCCTCAGTGGCAGGTTCCCAAACGCCACTTTTTCTCACGGAAGGCGATTCCGGCTCTCTACTGGCATGTGGAAGGCAATGTCTTGGCCTCGCTGGACAGGGTGGTCAGTGGTAAGGTGCATATTACCGCTGACTCATGGTCTTTCACTGCGCATTGGGTGACTCTGATGGCAGCTGGGAAAGATGCAGGACAAGGTGCAGTAGTGTTGGAGGTTGTTCCGCCACCACGCCTCCAAAATGCTACTGCTGGTGATTCTGACACACAACTCTCCTCCACCCCCTCCATTTCTTCTCCCACCATGGCCTCTTCCTGTGCTGATTTGTCCTCGGAACCAGCGGTGCTCCGTAGGCGTTCAAGGGGCTACGCAAGTACGCAGGCCAAAAGATGCCATGCGGTGCTTGAGCTGGTGTGCTTGGGGGACAGGAGCCACACTAGGGCAGAGATTATGTCAGCTCTGCATGGGCAGGCTCAGAGGTGGTTGACGCCACGCCAGCTTAAGTCAGAAAAGGTGGTTTGCGACAATGGCACCAACCTCCTCTCCGCCCTCCGACAGGGACAACTGACCCATGTGCCCTGTTTGGCTCATGTCCTTAACTTGGTGGTGCAGCGGTTCTTGGGCAGATACCCGGGCTTACAGGAGGTCCTGAAGCAGGCCAGGAAACTCTGTGGGCATTTCAGCCGGTCATATAATGCCAGTGCTCGGCTGGCTGACCTGCAAAAGGAATCCAACCTGCCCAAGAACCACCTAATCTGTGACATGCCCCCCAGGTGGAACTCTACGTTGGCCATGCTGCAGTGGCTGCACACACAGTAGACGGCCATCAATGAGTATCTGTTGCAATATGGCACCAGGACAGGGTCAGGGGTGCTTGGTTTTTTTCCCCACGCCAGTGGGCCATGATCAGGGATGCATGCACTGTCCTGTCACCATTTGAGGAGGCCACGAGGATGGTGAGCAGTGACAGTGCATGCATCAGTGACACTGTCCCTCTTGTCCACCTGTTGGAGCACACGCTCCATAGAATAATGGACAGGGCACTTGAGGCAGAACAGAGGGAGGAAGAGGAGGACTTCCTTACCTCTCAAGGCCCCCTTTATCCAGACAGTGTACCTGCTGGTCCGCCTATCACACAGGAAGAGGAGGAGGAGGAGGATTGTGTCAGTATGGAGGTGGAGCCTAGTACTCAGCATCAGCAGCAGTCTTCAAGGGATCAATTACAGTCTCAAGAAACCCATGGACTTGTACGTGGCTGGGAGGAGGTGGCTGCAGATCATGTCGTCCTGAGTGACCCAGAGGACTCCGGACCGAATGCCTCAGCAAACCTACGCTGCATGACCTCCCTGATCCTGCAAAGTCTGCGGAAGGATCCTCGTATTTGTGCTATCAAGGAGAGGGATCATTACTGGCTGGCAACCCTCCTCGATCCACGTTACAAGGGTAAGGTTGCGGACCTTATCTTGGCATCGTAGAGGGAGCAGAGGATGAAACATCTTCTGGAGGCCTTGCAGAAAGGTCTGTGCAACGCGTTCCCAGAGACTGGGAGGTTACAAATTCCTGGTCCTGGACAACGTGTTGCTGAGGCTTCGGTCAGTCAAAGAAGGAGCAGTGGAGAAGGTGGCCGTCTGACCGATGCGTTCAGACAATTTTTTAGTCCACAGCCCCAAGGTATGATCGGTTCCAGCAACCATCGCCACCGTCTGTTTTACAAGCTGCACAGCCAAGTGTTATTCGGCAGGTACTCTGAATGAACCATTCCATAAGGTTCCCCTTGTTCCGCCCTTGTTGCTTGCTCTTGTGAGCCCTGACGCTGTCGCCACTGTCCCTCTGGTCCCTCCATCTCCAGCCATTAGTATGGTCTCTGTGCCATAAGGAGAACATCTGCTTACAAGGGTTAATTATCTTACCGGGTGACAAGTGAATGCGAACCTAGCATTCTCCCGGGTTCAACAGATAATAAGAAATAATTTTTGGTCTGTCCCTGCCCGTATCCGCAACACCATCCATCCGTGCTAACACCGTGCACTGCCTATGTTTATTCCCACGGAATATAAGATCTAAACACATCAGCAAGCTCGACCTAAATCCCTGAAGAAGGAATATACCTATCATAACAGGACTAATGTGCCTTTATGCTTTTCCGAAACGTGTAGGATTGGTCGTATGTATTAGTTATCTCTGATTTGTATCAGTCTATTCATACAATACGCCCTGGAGCAGCTGTTTTGTCCTATTTTGTTATTCTGTGACTGTTTTTAGTACTCATTTCTAATTAAATTAAATATACTTTTTACTACTCCTATTGTGGTGTTCTGCATTCATCCTCCCACCCATATTATCCCTTGGGGCCCCCATTCTCTTTTGTATACATGGTGCAGGAATACCTAGGGGATAGATCAGACTTGGACACCTTTCCCACCGAAAATCCTCTGGGTAACTGGGTCTTGAGGATGGATCACTGGCCAGAGCTTGCACAGTATGCAATTGAGTTACTGGCCTGTCCTGCATCCAACGTTCTTTCGGAAAGCACATTCAGTGCTGCTGGAGGCTTTGTAACCGATCACAGGGTGCGCCTGTCCACCGACTCGGTCGATCGACTGAGCTTCATAAAAATGAATCAGTCTTGGATCACCACCAAGCACCTGATGCTGATGTAACCGAGTAATTTTTTTTGAAATGTCAGATCCCTTCAAGACTGCCTATGCTGATGCTGAGTGACTATTCTGTTATGCTGAGTGACTATCCTCTTCCTCCTCAATGATCATGCTGATAGCTTGTAAGAACATTTTTGGTTCTGGGCACCGCCACCAGTGGCTAAGGTCCAATTTTTCAACCCCTGTTTAACAGGGGCGTGTAATCACAATTTTTGATGCAATACTTTGCAGCAGGGCTCTTTCCTGCGCTCCAACTAGAGTATCTGTGAGGGGTTGCAGTGTTGTGGCACCAGCACCAGTGGCTAAGGCCCAATTTTTCAGCCCCTGTTTAACAGGGGCGTGTAATTCAAATTTTTGATGCAATACTTTGCAGCAGGGCTCATTCCTGGGCTCCAACTAGAGTATCTGTGAGGTGTTGCAGTGCTGTGGCACCAGTCACTAAGGCCCAATTTTTCTGCCCCTGTTCAACAGGGGCATGCAATTACAATTCTTGATCTAATATTTCACAGAACGGCCCATTCCTGCGCCCACCAAGAGTAACCGTGAGGGCTTACAGTGTTGTGGCAACACCAGCACCACTACCACCACCACCACCACCAAAGGTCCAATTTTTCTACCACTGTTCAACAATGGCATGTAATTACAATTCTTGATATAATAGTTTCCAGCAGGGCCCATTCCAGCGTCCACCAAGAGTAACTGTGAGGACTTACAGTGTTGTGGCAACACTAACACCTAAGGGCCAAATTTCTGCAGAGTATATACGGCAGGCCCCTACTTTCAAACATCCAACTTACAAACGACTCCTACTTGCAAACGGAAGGAGACAACAGGAAGTGAGAGGAAATCTACCCATAGAAAGGGAAATTCTCTCCTGTAAGAGTTAATATGGGAAAAACTTGTCTCCTCTCCACTGATGCTTTACCACCAATCCTTGTTTCACTAAAAACCCCAAATTTTCAAAAAAAGACAGCAAAACAAATGTTACAGGGGTGATAACCGTTCCCTATGTTTTCCAAAAAGCTTAAAAATAGATTTTTTGGCTGGAGCTACACTTTAAAAATGTACCAGTTCAAAATTACAAACAGATTCTACTTAACAACAAACCTACAGTGCCTGTCTTGTTTGCACCGCCTGTATACTGCTGTTCAAAGTATATAGGGCCTGGGGGCCCCACGCCTTTCCTTTTTTTTATTTGGCTGCGTTGTACTCCTTAATATCCATACAAGACCCAAAGGGGCTGGTAATGGGCTTGGGGGCGGGGGTACCCATGCCATTTTTCTCAATGATTTTCATCCGTATTGCCGGGACCAGACATTACATTAAAGCCGCAAGCAGTTTTAAATGACTTTTTTTCCTTTAGAAATGTCATTTTGTGCAGGGACAGTTCTAAACACGGGAAACACGTGCCACTTCACAGGCATACTATAGACACCCCCCAGGTACAATATTTAAACGAATATTCCACTTTTTTTTTTCACTTTAAGCATCATTAAAATCACTGCTCCCGAAAAATGGCAGTTTTTAAAACTTTTTTTTGCATTCATACATGTACCCTGGGGCAGGACCCGGGTCCCCAAACCCTTTTTAGGACAATAACTTGCATATTAGCTTTTATAATGAGCACTTTTGATTTCGAACGTTCGAGTCCCATAGACTTTAACGGGGTTCTAAAGTTTGCGCAAACTTTCGGTCTGTTCGCAGGTTCTGGTGCGAACCGAAGCGGGGGTGTTCGGCTCATCCCTACTCAGGAGTCCATGCACTGAGGTGAGCGTAGATATACTACCAGAGGTGGAGGGTCTGTCACCATTTACTCACTGTTGTTTACTGTCACGGGTGGAGCCTTTTTGCTGAATATTCTGAGTCAAAAAAAAATTCCCCACAAATAGAGCTTTCTTTTGGTGGTATTTGATCACCTCTGCGGTTTTTATTTTTTGCGCTATGAACAAAAATAGAGCGACAATTTTGTGAAAAATGCAATATTTTTTACTTTTTGCTATAATAAATATCCCCAAAAAATATATATAAAAAAATAATGTTTTCCTCAGTTTAGGCCGATACCTATTCTTCTACATATTTTTGCTAAAAAAAATCACAATAAGCGTTTATTGATTGGTTTGCGCAAAAGTTATAGCGTCTACAAAATAGGGGATAGTTTTATGGCATTTTTATTAATATTTTTTTTTGATAGTAATGGCGGCGATCAGCAATTTGTATCGTGACTGCGACATTATGGCGGACACATGGGACACTTTTGACACATTTTTGGGACCATTGTCATTTTTACAGCTACCAGTGCTATAAAAATGCACTAATTACTGTAAAAATTACACTGGCATTGAAGAGGTTAACCTGTAGGGGGTGCTGAAGGGGTTAAGTGTGTCCTAGGGAGTGATTCTAACTGTTATGGGGCGTGGCTACGAGTGACACGTCACTGATCGCTGCTCCCAATGAGAGGGAGCATTCGATCAATGACATGTCACTAGGAAGAACGGGGAGATGTTGTGTTTACACTGACATCTCCCCGTTCTTCAGCTCTGTGACCCGATCGCGGGACACCGGCGGACATTGAGTCCATGGGTCCCGTGGGCACGGTCACGGAGCTCGGGACAGGATCGCGAGCGCGCCGGCGCCGGCGCGACCACATGGCGGCAAATTAAAGGGGATGTATATATGTGCCCATTTGCCCAGCCATGCCATTCTGTCGACGTATAAGTTTAGCAAGTGGTTAAGGAACCCTAGCAACCTCTGGGGAAACTCTGCTTGAGGATGCCTGCTTTAGACTAACTTGTGTTATAACACTAACCAAGAATTTTTTTTATGCAGTTCGGCGGCATCGGGAACGTGGCAGCAAACAGTGGCGGGGATTCGGGGAAGGTGGCCAGCGAGGAGGGAAGTTGGATGTAAAACCTGAGGAGGGAGAAGAGCTCCACCCCCTCCCTGACCACCGAAGAGGTGAACAGGAGGGAGCACGGCCACCCCGGCGCTCCCAGAACCTCGATTCCTTCACCTCCTCTCTGCTCCAGGAACCATTCGGCCTGGGCCCGGAGAGCAGGCTGACTGGGAGCCCGGAGGAAGAGAACATGCGCCGCTGTAAAGAGCAGAGCAGCGAGAGCACCCCCCGGATCAAGAGGGAGACTCGGCGCTGCCGCTACTGGCCATCAGGTACCCGGCATCCTACACAAACATGCCAGAACACTGAGACAGCGGGGAGGTGAGCAGACGAGGGACTGTAGAAAGGGACAGTGCTATGTGGTCTCGCTCAGCCCTCCCCTCTGTCTCTCTGCCCCCTCTGTCTCTCAGTCCACCCTCTGTCTCTCAGTCCCCCCTCTGTCTCTCAGTCCCCTTGCCTCTCAGCCCCCCTCTTTCAGCCCCCTCCTCTATCTCTCAGCCCCCCACTATCTCTCAGACCCCCCTCTGTCTCTCAGACCCACCAAAGTCTCTCAGACCCCTCCTCTGTCTCTCAGACCCCCTCTGTATCTCAGACCCTCCCTCTGTCTCTCAGACCCCCCTCTGTCTCTCAGATCCCCCCTCTGTCTCTCAGACACCCCCTCTGTCTCTTACACCCTCCTCTGTCTCTCAGTCCCCCCTCTGTCTTTCAGTCCGCGTGTCTCTCAGTCCCCCCTCTTTTAGCCCCCTCCTCTGTCTCTCAGCCCCCCTCTATCTCTCAGACCCCCTCTGTCTCTCAGACCCCCCCTCTGTCTCTCAGACCCCTCCTCTGTCTCTCAGCTCTCCTCCTCTGTCTCTCAGCTCCCCCTCTGTCTCTCAGCTCCCCCTTTGTCTCTTAGATCCCCCTCTGTCTCTCAGCACCCCTCCTCTGTCTCTCAGCCCCCTCCTCTATCTCTCAGCTCTCCTCCTCTGTCTCTCAGCTCCCCCTCTGTCTCTCAGCTCCCCCTTTGTCTCTTAGCTCCCCCTCTGTCTCTCAGCACCCCTCCTCTGTCTCTCAGCCCCCTCCTCTGTCTCTCAGCCCCCTCCTCTGTCTCTCAGCCCCCTCCTCTATCTCTCAGCTCTCCTCCTCTATCTCTCATCTCCCCCCTCTGTCTCTCAGCCCCCTCTGTCTCTCAGCTCCCCCTGTCTCTCAGCTCCCCCTGTCTGTCAGCCCCCCTGTCTCTCAGCTCCCCCCTCTGTCTCTCAGCTCCCCCCTCTGTCTCTCAGCTCCCCCTCTGTCTCTTAGCTCCCTCCCTCTGTATCTTAGCTTCCCCTCTGTCTCTCAGCGTCCCCCTCTGTCTCTCAGCTCCCCCCCTCTGTCTCTCAGCACCCCCTCTGTCTCTCAGCACCCCCTCTATCTCTCAGACCCCTCCTCTGTCTCTCAGCCCCCTCCACTGTCTCTCAGCCCCCTCCTCTGTCTCTCAGCCCCCTCCTCTATCTCTCAGCTCTCCTCCTCTATCTCTCAGCTCCCCCTCTATCTCTCAGCTCTCCTCCTCTATCTCTCAGCTCTCCTCCTCTATCTCTCAGCTCTCCTCCTCTATCTCTCAGCCCCCCTGTCTCTCAGCCCCCCTGTCTCTCAGCCCCCCTCTGTCTCTCAGCTCCCCCCTCTGTCTTTCAGCTCCCCCCTCTGTCTCTCAGCTTCCCCTTCTGTCTCTCAGCTCCCCCCTCTGTCTCTCAGCTCCCCCTCTGTCTCTCAGCACCCCCCTTTGTCTCTCAGACCCCTCCTCTGTCTCTCAGACCCCTCCTCTGTCTCTCAGCACCCTCCTCTGTCTCTCAGCCCCCCACTGTCTCTCAGCCCCCTCCTCTGTCTCTCAGCACCCTCCTCTATCTCTCAGCTCTCCTCCTCTATCTCTCAGCTCCCCCTCTATCTCTCAGCTCTCCTCCTCTATCTCTCAGCTCCCCCCTTTGTCTCTCAGCCCCCCTCTGTCTCTCTGCCCCCTCCTCTGTCTCATTCACTCCATGACTCTTAGGCTGCTTTCACACTGGGGCGGGCATTGACGGTAAAACGCTGCTAGTTTTAGCAGCACTTTACTGTCATTTTAGCTGCGCTATTCGGCTTCTAGCAGGCGCTTTTAACCCCCGCTAGCAGCCGAATTAAAGGTTAAATGTGCATGTGTAGCACTGCTGCTGAAGTGCTTTGCAGGCGCTTCAGCAGCGGCGGCCATTAATTTCAATGGGCAGGAGCAGTGTGTACACCGCTCCTCCACCGCCCCAAAGATGCTGCTTGGAGGACTTTTTTTTAACGCCCTCGGACTTTCACACTGGTACTGCAGCGGAGGCGTTTTTCAGGTGCTTTACAGGCGCTATTTTTAGCCCAAAAGTGCCTGAAAAACGCCTCAGTGTGAAAGGGGACCTACACTCACCCCCTCTCTTTTACACTCACTCCCTCTCTCTTACACTCACCCCCCTCTCTCACCCACCCCCTTTCCCCCAACCCTCCCTCTCTCTCTCTCATTCCCCTCTCTCTCACCCTCTCATGATATACAATAATGGATGTAGGGGCCTTTTGGTGGGCGTGATTTTTTTGGGGGGGGGGGGGTGGGGGGCAGCATTTTATTGAATTAAAGTGGGCCGGTCTGGATGAAGTCCAGGGACAAATTTTTGTCCCAGTCCAGCCCTGTTTTTTCCCCCAGATATTAGCAAACACCATCAGATGGGAGTTAAATCAGCCACAACTCAAGGAACCCTTAGCACCCTCTTAGGGAATCCTAGTGTTCCCTGAAACCCTGTTGAAAATGGCTGCTTTATGACTAACTTGCAAATGGTTCCGAACCTGTGGGTACTATTAAATCAGCTGTTCTTTTGCTGTCATCTGTAGTCCTACACTAACATTCCTGGGATGTGTAGTAATAACTGCCAGAGCCACAGATAGTTCCAGAGCTAAGCAATGTGTAAACACTGAGTTTTTTCTTTACCAAATAAGGATTTGTTAAATATTCTGTACCTTCCACTAATTGTATAATAGACACATCAAAGGAAACACAGCTGTCAGAATATACTAAATCCCAATCATATTGCTAAATTATTAAGTAGATTACTTTGTATTTTAGGGAGAAAAGAGGCAGCTTTAACAAAGGTTGGGGATGCAGATAAAAGAAGTGTATAGTAGAGGACACATGTATAGGTGGAAGTGGAGATGGCTGACATATCAGGTTGTAGAATGATCAGGATTAACCTTTCATTTGTATACAAAGGTCTCTGGCTAATTCCCATGTTGCAGTTCTCCTGCTGCCAGTCCTCGGTGATTTCCATAAAAAGCGATGTATCCTCTCTCTAAATTTGGGCATGAGTGGAACTTTCACAGGAATGTCTGACTCTGAGCCCTGGGGAGTGGAGGGGGAGTGCCGAGGACAGAGTCAGCGGAGAAGACAATTCATGACAACTACAACACCATCTTCTCCTTGTTGGTGCTGGGGTACACACCTGCTGGGGCTCCCCAAATCCACCGGTAGATCGCAGTCTAGGAGTGAGGAGGACTATTGCCATAGTAGATCGCAGTTTAGGAGTGAGGAGGACTATTGCCATAGTAGATCGCAGTCTAGGAGTGAGGAGGACTATTGCCTTAGTAGATCGCAGTCTAGGAGTTAGAAGGACTATTGCCATAGTAGATCGCAGTCTAGGAGTTAGAAGGACTATTGCCATAGTAGATCGCAGTCTAGGAGTTAGAAGGACTATTGCCATAGTAGATCGCAGTCTAGGAGTTAGAAGGACTATTGCCATAGTAGATCGCAGTCTAGGAGTGAGGAGGACTATTGCCATAGTAGATCGCAGTCTAGGAGTAAGGAGGACTATTGCCATAGTAGATCGCAGTCTAGGAGTAAGGAGGACTATTGCC
Organism: Rana muscosa; assembly: GCA_029206835.1. Lineage (NCBI taxonomy): Eukaryota > Metazoa > Chordata > Amphibia > Anura > Ranidae > Rana > Rana muscosa. The sequence goes on from CM055117.1 coordinate 322,979,023, forward strand.
ATAGTAGATCGCAGTCTAGGAGTAAGGAGGACTATTGCCTTAGTAGATCGCAGTCTAGGAGTGAGGAGGACTATTGCCATCGTAGATCGCAGTCTAGGAGTGAGGAGGACTATTGCCTTAGTAGATCGCAGTCTAGGAGTTAGAAGGACTATTGCCATAGTAGATCGCAGTCTAGGAGTAAGGAGGACTATTGCCTTAGTAGATCACATCGTGGCTATGCTCCTATCCTGATCTTCTCCATCATTGAACCCATTCCTTGTATAAGGGCTTTGCTCCTGTATACTCCAGATCCGAGCTCCTCTCTGCTTTGTACACACAGCCAGGCATCATGTCCAGGGTGGCCAAGTACCGGCGCCAGGTGAGCGAGGACCCGGACATAGACAACCTGTTGTCCACCTTGTCCGCGGAGGAGATGGAGCAGCTGCACAAGGAGCTGGATGCTGGAGACCCGGATGCCGGCTTGTCTGCGGGGCTCCGCAGGGACCAGACCGAGAAAGCATCCAATCAGAGGGAGGCGGAGAGGGAGAAGCAGGCACAGGCAACAAAGGTAAGGCTCACCTACCTAACTTGCCCTCTGGAAGGTCCCCCCCCCCCCCCCTTCATGACCAGGCCATTTTTGGCTATTCAGCACTGTGCTTACAGTTTTCTCTTTATTTTAACCTAATAATCCTGCCATTAACTCATTTCCTGTCCTAGGGTGACAACCTTACTAAGCATGGTTGTCAATGGGTACAGGAAGTGTGTTAGGACTACATAAATCTTCTCTATAACAGGGGATGTGTTTTGTAATATTTAGAGATAGCGAGGACCAATGTTAACCACTTCAGCCCTGGAAAGATTTACCCCCTTCCTGACCAGGCCATTTTTTGCGATACGGCACTGCATTACTTTAACTGACAATTGCGCAGTCGTGCGATGCTGTACATAAACAAAATTTATGCCCTTTTTTTCCCACAAATAGAGCGTTTTTTTTTGTTATTTTTTGGTGGTATTTGATCATCTCTGCGGCTTTTATTTTCTGCGCTATAAACAAAAAGAAGGGCGACAATTTAAAAAAAAAAAAAAAAAAAAAGTTCTTTCTGCTATAATACATATCCAAAAAATATGTATAAAAAAAAAGTTTATTCATAAGTTTAGAGCAATATGTACTATTCTACATGTTTTTGGTAAAAAAAAAATCGCAATAAACGTATATTGATTGGTTTGCGCAAAAGTCATAGCGTCTACAAAATAGGGGAAAGATTTAGGGACTTTTTTAATTGTTTTTACTGGTAATGGTGGCGATCTGCGATTTTTAGCAGGATTGCGACATCGCTGGGGACAAATCTAACCCCAAGTGACACTTTTTGGGGACCAGTGACACCAATACCATGGTCAGTGCTATAAAAATGCACTGATCACTGTATAAATGGCACTGGCAGGGAAGGGGTTAACACTAGGGGATGATCAAAGGGTTAACTGTGTTCTCTGGAAGGTGTTTCTAACTGTATGGGGGATGGGCTGCCTGGGAGAAGAGAGAGATGTTGTTCCTGATCACTAGGAACTGCTAATCTCTCTCTCCTCCCCTGTCAGAATGGGGATCTGTTTATTTACATTGACAGATCCCCGTTCTGGCTCTCTTTTTTTGCGATCCACAGGCAAACACCCGCGATGCACGGTGGGCGCACGCCTGCAAAAGCCAGTGCACGAGCTGACGTACCAGTACGTTGATTCGTGCAGCCGAGCCAACTTGCCAGAGTACAACTGCGGCAACTGGTTAATCACTTCAGCTCTGGAAGGTTTACCCCCTTCATGACCAGGCCATTTTTTGCTATTCAGCACTGCACTACTTTAACCACTTCAGCTCTGGAAAATGTACCCCCCTTCATGACCAGGCCATTTTTTTTGCGATACGGCACTGCGTTACTTTAAATGACAATTGCGTGGGCATTCGACATTGCACCCAAATACATTTTTTGTCCCTTTTTCCCCACAAGTAGAGCTTTCTTTTGATCACCTCTGCGTTTTTTTATTTTTTTGTGCTTTAAACAAAAAATAACCGACAGACATCCAACACATGGAGCACTTGACTGCTGCCCTTTGAAATAAGCTTGAGTAGCGCAACATGCGATGGCTTCACTATTCACTACGGGAGGGCAAAGATTTGTGTTCCTGCTTAGCGGAAACACAGGATTCAGTACCTTTCCCTCTGACAGAACGACAGTTTACACAGGTAGACTGCCATTCTGCTTGTGTGCCGAAATATCAGCGGGTCCTGGCAGACATCAAGTTTGCCGTACCCGCTAATTGGCTCCCACTGTGTCCAATCACACTGGGAGCGGGTTACCGGCAGCACGCGCATGCGTCCCGGACCTGGAAGTGTCAGATCACATACCAGTACGTGATTCTGCGCAGAGCAGCCTCCCCACTTCAGTAAATGTACGTGGGGCAGTCAGGAACCGGTTAAGGGCTCATTTACACCTGCTTCAACTTCAACACACATTAAAGCACTTAACGCTTCAACATGATTTTTAATGTGTTTTTGATGCTTCTGGGATGCTTCGATGGTGGTTCAATTATGCTTTAGTGGTGCTTTTTAAAACCTTTAATGAAGCTTGGCAGATGCCCTGTGTGTGTGTGTGTTAAAGTGGTTGTAAACCCACTCTAACAACTTGTACCTACAGGTAAGCCTAGATTAAGGCTTACCTGTAGGTGTAAGAAATATCTCCTTAACCTGCACGGTTAAGGAGATATTTGCAGAAAACACTGCACTGATGTCTACGGTGCAGGCGCACTGAGCGTCACGGTTTTATGAATGGGATCATGCCGGATTATGCCGGTCCCGCGCGCATGCGCAGGATCGTGCTGGTCCCGCGCGCATGCGCTGAAGTGACGTCATCGCCGCTCCAGCAAGTCACAGCACCGGAGCGGAGATACCCGGAAGGCGCTCGGAGGGGATATGGCGGCGGTGGAGGAGGGGAACGAGAAGCGCTTCGGGGGGGTTCGATCTCAGGTAAGTCATTCATAATGAGCTAGTATGCTATGCATACCTCCCAACCCGCCCGGATTCTGCGGGTTTCTCTCGCAGGGACATCATCTTCCCGCGTACCCGTGCGGGACACTGTTTTCCCGCACAGTCCTTCCGAGCCCCCCCCCCCCCTCGTCACGTCACACTTCCGCGACCCGCGACGAACCTCCAGCGCGCCAGAGCGGCAGCGAAAAGCAGGTGAGTTGGGCGGGCTTGTGTGTTGTATTCGCGATACCCCCCCGCTCAACAACTTCGATGAGAGGGGGAAAAAAATTAAAGTCCCGCAGTGGACAATGTGAAAGTTGGGAGGTATGTGCTATGCATACTAGCTCATTATGCCTTTCTCTTGCAGGGTTTTTTTTTTTCAGGAAAAAAAAAAAGAGGGTTTACTTCCTCTTTAATATCTCATACTTGCAATGCCTTCAAAACAAAACGAAGCTAAAGCTGAAGTAAAACCTCTCAAAATCTGCAGGTGCTTCAAGCGAGCTTTGTCATAGACTTCTATGGAGACTTTGATGACACTTTGAAGCACCACTAAAGCAACGTGGGGTAGAATTTTTAGAGCAAAGGAAAGCAAAGCAAACAGGACTGTAAGCTAACCATTTTATTTAGTGACAGGGGCTTTGACTGGCATTGAGAGAGCTTTAAAAAAAGCGTGTCTGAAGTCATGTTTTGAAGCAAGTGTAAATGAACCCTAACAGACAATTGTGCGGTCATGCAATGCTGTATGCAAATGAAATTTATATAATTTTTTCACACAAATAGAGCTTCCTTTTGGTGGTATTTCATCACCACAGTTTTTTTATTATTATTATTATTATTATTATTATTATTATTATTATTATATAAACAAAAAAGAAAAAAGTTGGGAATTTTTTTTTTTAAATGTTACTTTTTGCTATAAATCATATCCAATAAAAAAAATTAAATTTCTTCATGAATTTAGGCCAAAATGCATTCTGCTACATGTCTTGAGTAAAAAAAAATCCCAATAAGTGTACATTAATTGGTTTGCGTGAAAGGTATAGCGTCTACAAACTATAGTATATACAGTATACTGAAACTTGTACTTATTTATTTTTACTACTAATGGCAGTGATCAGAGTCTCAAGCCTCGTACACACGGCCGAGATTCTCGTCAGGAAAAAAACAGTTGTTTTTCCTGACGAGATTCTTGACAAAAAACTTGTCCTGGCCAAGTGTACACACGTACGATTCAAAAGAATCGCCGTTCTTTTGAATGGCACGAACGCGGTGACGTCATCGACTACGACGAGCATGCGCTCGTCACATTCGATGCCGTCGCCGCCATCTTGCTTCACCCTACCTATGCCTTGGAAACTACCACGCATGCGTCTAAGTCATTTCGAGCATGCACGGGTTTCCATGGAGGCAGGTAAGTATACACACACTCAGGTTTTTCGTCGGGAAACAGGGAGCTGGATCTCTATTTTTCTCGTCAAGATTCTGGGCAGATTTCCCGATGAGAAAACTGAAAGCCTCGTACACACACACGGTTTTCTCGGCAAGAAAGCTCTGCCAGCAGTTTTCTTGTCGTTTCTTGCCGAGAAAAGCGGTCGTGTGTACGAGGCCTTATAGTGGGACTGTGATCGTATGGCAGACAATCTGACACTAACTGATGCTGGCTGGGGGTACACTAAGTAACACTTAAAGTGGAGTTCCACCCTGAAAAAAAAAATTACACCAAAATGCATAAAAAAAATTGAAAAAACAAAATGTTACTCACCCAAAATAGCAGTAGCTATGCAGAAGTCTCTAATCTGCCTCTTCCTTATCCACGGTGGGTCTTCTTCTGCATCCTCTTCTAGTGAATGGGGCGCACTGCCTTCTGGGAACTGTGTGTAATCCCAGAGAGCAGCCGCCCATTCAAAAATCTTCGCGAGACTTGCGCATGCACAGTAGGAAACGGGCAGTTAAGCCGTAAGGCTTCACTGCCTGTTTCCCTTAGTGAGGATGGCGGCGCGGGACCTGCAGTGATCGAGGGATCGGCATCGGGGGGGGGGGGGGCAATCATCGCGGACGAGTAGGACAGGTAAGTGTCCTTATTAAAAGTCAGCAGCTACAGTGTTTGTAGCTGCTGACTTTAAAAAAAAAAAAAATCGCGGGTGGAATCCCGCTTTAAGCCTAGTACACACTGACCAAATGTCGGGCGGCATCGGCTGGTTCAATAGAAACCAGCTGACATTTGGCCCGTGTGTACTGTAGTCTGTCCGACAGAAGCAGGCCGGGGCATGACCATAAAATGTCTGCCGATTGGCTCTCTGTCAATAGCTGAGAGCACTGAGTGTTCTGGCGGGGGGGGGGGGGGGGCGTCCGTCCAGTAGAACACAGCAGAACAGCAGGGGAGATCGCTGTACTAACATTGCATGGTTAGTACAGCGGTTTCTCCTGAGCTGTCAGTAGGGCTGAATGAAAAAAAAAAATACTAGTGTGTACTAGGCTTTACATCAATAGGGACACTAATACAGTGATCAGTGATAATACTATACACTGTCACTGTACTAATGACCCTGGCTGGGAAGGGGTTAACATCTAGGGGCGATCAAGGTGTTAGCTGTGTGCCTAATAAAGTGTAATGTGTGTAATTTGTGCTACTTTTACTTAATGATCTTGTTGGTTTTTTTCCCTTTGCAGGGAATAAAAAAACAGCAAGATCGCCTGTCAGTGTAAAGCTCTCTTCTGAGAATGATGGAGCAGATCAGGGGGTCCTGGCGATCAATTATTGGCAGGGATCCACTGATCAGCTTGTGCTGTAACAAATCACAACACAGCCGGGGCGGGGACGGGTGGGCATGCGTGTGCCGCACTTAACCAGAATCGCTGATCATGTATAAGATACATGTTCCAGTGCATAGCAGCCACCCTGCCGCAGTAAATGTACGCGGGGCGGCCGCTTAATGGCTACTCATCTCTTCATCTGGATCTACAGCTAAAGGACTCTGCCTGGCAACCAGTCAGCTTCTAGCTTTCATTTTCAAAGCTTAACTGAACAAACTGAAGCTAAAAGCTGATTGCCATGCACAGCTGCTCCAGTTTTAGTAAATCCCACCCACTCCAGCTCTGTCTTTTAAGGGAAATTTGTTGGCTTCAAAGATGGAATGCTGCCAATGCCAAAATTTTCATCAGGTTTAGGATTTTGTAAATCCAATCATTGCTGATCCGTCCCGTGTGAAAGAAGGCTAAAGCCTCGTACACACAGTCGGACTTTTCCGTGTTTTTTTAACCGAACAGAGTTGGTCGGGAACACCCATAGCATACACACGCTCGGACTTTTCTGCAAACTTTCCCAAAACTTTTTGCAACATCACATGGTTTTTCTGCTCTTTTCTGCTCTTTACCGCCACCCTTTGGTCAACTTCTGCTATTGTTGGTTGATTTTAACATTAGTTGTTTTGTCCATCGGACAAAAGTCCGATGGTTTTCTGTACACACAGTCGGACTTTGCTCCATCTGACTTTTGTTGGGCAAAAGTTTGTCTGTTTGCAGACCCAACTTTTGTCCGATGAAAACAAGAAAAAAGCAAAAAAAGTTTGTCCGATGGAGCGTACACGCGGTCGGATTGTTGGTCCAACTTGCTCAAAACGAAGTTTGTTGGGTAAAAGTCCGAACGTGTGTACGGGGCTTAAGTAGTGGGACCTGTAAGGATGGATTTTGGAGAACAAGGATATTGTTTAGTGTTTTTTAGATTCTATATAAGCCCTGCCACTCATCTTAAAGACTTGATATGTTAAAAGTCGTTTACATTTTTTTTTACATTTGCAGTTTTCATTAAAGCGTGTATAAACCTAACACTAAAAATGTATAGTATTGCAGCTTACAAGTCCTTCGATTTCTTGGCTGTATTAGATTTATTTTTTTCACACAGTTTTCTCTTTATTTTAACCTGATAATCCTGCCATTAACTCACTTCCTGTCCTAGGGTGACAACCTTACTGAGCATGGTTGTCACCCTAGTACAGGAAGTGTGTTAGGACTACATATATCTTCTCCATTACAGGGGATGTGTTTTATAATCCATAGAGGTAGCGAGGAGCATTGCTAACTGATAACAGTTCAGAGGCATTTTGCTGTTTTTATCCTGCCTAAAACACACTGACACTTACTGATACTAAATGAAAAAAAAATGCTTTTTAAAAAAAATACCCCGACACCTGATCTTTGATCCCTACCTTTGACATACACAACACATGTCTCCTGCACTCGGGGGTGAGCCCACAGTAAGCTTTTGTCCTGGTAGATTCGGATAAATGCCGCCTTACTGCCCTCATAAGTCTGGTGATGTCTGGATACACTAAAGCCTCGTACACACGATCAGTTTTTCTGCGGACAAAGTGTAGGACTTTTGTCCGAAGGGCGTTGGACGTGAACTTGTATTGCATACAAACGGTAAAGAATTGTCGGCCAACAAAATCTAAACAACGCGTTTTTTCAGCCCTTTAGCGCCACCCTTTGGGCAACTTCTGCTAATGTTGTGTTATGGTGAGCATTGCTTCTGAGCATGCGTGTTTGTACTTTGGAGTTTAGTCCGACGGACTTGTGTACACACAATCAGAAAATCCGACAACACACAATTGTTGGCGGACAATTTTAAAGCATGCTATCCAACATTTGTCCGCGGAAAATCAGACAACAATTGTCTGATGGAGCATACAAACGGTCGGTTTTTCCGACAACAGCCTGTCATCACACAATTCCCGAAAGTCCGATCGTGTGTACGAGGCTTTAGAGGAGAAATAAACAGAGGGCGTACCGGCCTAGATCAAACCCTGATCTAGTTATTTGTTTATTGATTTTGTATTTTATTTATTTACTTTACACGCACTGTTCTTTGCATTATCCTCAAAAATTGCTTTATTAAAAAAAGAAAGAATAATACTCACAAACATGCACTTGTAAACAGCATATGAGATGTAGAGCAGCTAGCGAAAAAATAATATTAAGGCCCCATGCACACAGGGCGTTTTTGCAGCTGCTAACAGCAGCGTTAGACGTTTTTTTTTACAGCTGCAAAACGCCCATCCATGTTATTCTATTAAAGCCAGCAGCTACAGCTACAGCAGCTGCTGACTTTTAATATTAGGACACTTACCTGTCCTGGAGTCCAGCGACGTCCGCAGCAGAGGACGAGCAATCGCTCGTCACTCTGCTGCCCCCACCGCCATCCTCGGTGAGGGAACCAGGCAGTGAAGCCTTGCGGCTTCACTGCCCGGTTCCCTACGGCGCATGCGCGAGTCGCGCTGCGCCGTTCTGACTGGTCCTCCTGCGTTCTGGGAGCCGAGTGTTTCCCAGAACACAACGGGTATTCTGCAGGAAGTGACGTACTTCCCGCAGATTTCCCGCAGAGAGGACTCCAGGAAGTGGGTGCAAATACCTGTCTTAGACAGGTATCTGCACCCCCCTCCCCCCTGAAAGGTGTCAATTGTGACACCGGAGGGGGGGAGGGTTCCGATGAGCGGAAGTTCCACTTTAGAGTGGAGCTCCGTTTCAACGTCCATTGTGTGACATAACAGGTGAACGTCCCACAAAAGGACTTGCTGATGCGTTTCGAGGTAGCACCTCTTCCTCAGAGCCAACAAGAAGAGGTGCTACCTCGAAACGCATCAGCCAGTCCTTTTGTGGGGCGTTTATCTGTTATGTGATACAATGGACGTTAAGCTGCTGTACATCTGATATGCTGTTTACAAGTCCATCCCTACCTTTGACCCTGATCTTTTATTATGGCGTTTGGCCCTAACCTTGACCCTAACTCTAAGGCCACTTTCACACCAGTGGACCTATCGGGTCCGCCTGTCCATTTTTCAGATGGACCCATTCGGACCACCCATTGTTCTCTATGAAGCGGCGGATGTCAGCGGGCATGTATCCGCTGACACCCGCCTACATCCGATTTGACCTGGTCCGCTAAAAACAGCCAACCAGCAGATCAGATGACAGTCAGATGGAAACGGACAGGCAGTCCGTTTCCATCTGACCGCCCCATAGAGAACAGCAGGTTGTGTCCGTGCTTCGACCTGTCACCCGCCTGCTCAGCGGGGATCAGCAGAGAGATCCCCACTGAGCAGGAAGATCTGCTTGATGGATTCCGCTCCGTATGAAAAGGGCCTTATCCTGACACTGACCTAGATCAAACCCTGTTCTAGCTATTTCTTTCTTGATTTTGTTATTTATTTATTTACTTTACACACGCTGTTCTTTGTTTACATTTTTCTCCTCTAGAAAGGAGAAAATGATACAATGTATCTTTCTCCATTCAAGAGCAGAAAACACACAGGGCAGGCTGTACTGTGACTGATCACTGTGATAGCCAACCAGAGGCTGTCACAGCGATCGTGATTTTCCCAATCAGTAGTACGTGACCCGGGGCTCTTGGTGAGAGGTGCAGGGAGTGCGCTGTGCATATTGCTCTCAGCACAAGCACAGCGGTGCATATATGCAGCCCAACAGATAAAGATCCACTTTTGTGAGGCCGCAAATGCATACGGATGACAGAAAGGGGTTAAATTATAACTAAAGGCAAACTTTTTTTTTTTTTTTTCGTTTTGGACAAAGTGTACAGGGATTAGAACACCTGTCAGGTTTTTATTGCTTGGTTGGTCCCCTTTAGTCCCTATTCACACAGGGGCGACTCATCAGGGTGACTCAGCCGCCTGACAAGTCGCGTCCCGTTCTGTACAATGGAACTGTTCTAATAGGAGCGACTCAAGTCGCTCCGACTTAGAAAAAGGTTCCTGTACTACTTCAAGACGACTTCAGGGCGACTTGCATTGACTTCAATACAGAAGTCATTTTGCAAGTCACCATTGAAGTCGTCTTCAGATCGCCCGGCAGAGTCGCGGGACAAGTCGTGCCGTCCCAGTGTGAATGGGCTTTTACCCTCTGTATTTGTCCTGTTTACAGTTATCACCAAGAGTAAAAGTGAAAAAAAATCCCAAGTTTTGGGTTGCCACCAGAACAAGTAAAGAGGATAATTTTCGAATGGGGACACTAATTCTAATGACCATGGTGGCAAAGGATTTCTGTACTTTGGAGGAATTTCCTCTTACTTCTTGTTTTAGCTGTGGGACAGGAAGTGAAGGGAAATCTCCCACAGATGACAAAAATAAAACTGCTAGAGGTTATAATTCTCACTTACTCTATCTCAAAAAGATTTAATAAAATTGCCTTTAGTTCTACTTTAGGTGAAGTGGAAAGTTCAGACAAAGCTTATCTATGGTCAAAAATGTGAAATCATATAATAATTTCCCCATTGTATTTCCAGCCTTCTCCTATTAATCTGAACAACACTAAAGTTTGTAAACTTACTTTGTGAAGATCACCACATATTTACTTCCTTAAAGTGTTACTAAACCCAGGACCCTGCATTCACTATATTTGGTCTCCCACAGTACACAGAACATGGAAATTATTAATTATTCAATTATTTTAGTAAATATAAACTGCTAAATACCTTTTCTCATCAGCAGTATATAGCAGTCTTATGACTTCTATCAGTATCCGGCTCAGCACTGGTTAAAGCTTGTAAGAGGAATTTTCATTCTCCCCTGACTGTCCGATGAGGCTGCAGGACCCCTGACCCTCTGTCTGGACAGTATTGATTGGCCCTGTGCTGATCACATGAACCCTCCCAAGAAAAAATAAACTTTCTAGCAATACACATCAAACTGAGCATGTGCAGAGTGCCTCCAAGGCTCTGTTCTATCAGAAGATGAATTGGGGACAGTGGAAGAGAGGGTGGATCAGAGAAGACAGGATCAAACAGCCTTTTTACACAATGCAGAGGATTAACCCCCCAGGTTCCACAGTGAGTATAACAAGCATGCTTTAGTGCATATACAGACTGATTTTACTGTTGTGGGTTTAGTAACACTCTGTGACATGTATTCACTATACCCTGTGAGTAGACACTGTTGTGTCACACATTTCACAGAGCCTGCCTTCTGATCTACAAAGGTGCTGAGAGGAGGAGTTTCAGGAGGCAGAGTCAGTACAGGAATCATTGCTTGCAGGCAGCAATGTACCATGGGATATATAGTCCTTAGAAATGGAAAATGAACAGCAGAGGAGAAGCTGAAAAGCATGTAGGGAATCCAGAAAGTTGTGGAAAGAGACGACTAGCGGAAAAGCAGCATTCACAACATAAAAATAGATTTTTCTAGTATGCTTATAATGGACTGTCAAATATGGCTATTGTTTATATTGTTATTACAATGCTGATGTTAAAAAATAAAGTATGTGTGGGGACCATAGATTTCCCTTAACCACTTCCCGCCCAGTCAATAGCGAATTGACGTCCGGGAAGTGGTTGCAATATCGATACTGGACGTCATATGACGTCCTGCAGGATATTGCCTTGTGCGCGCCCGGTGATCGGGGACGGCATGTGTCCCTCGGACACAGCGCTTCCCCGATCACGGTAAACAGCCAATTTCATTGGCTGTTTACCATGTGATCGGCTGTGTCAAAGTCACAGCCGATCACCTGTCAAAACAAACTCAGCGGCGCGCTCCGTGCGCGCCGCCACAGGCTTGCAGAGCGGGGATCGGGGAAGCGAGTGTCCCTTGGACACAGCGCGTCCCCGATCAGAGTAAACAGCCAATGAATTGGCTGTTTACCACGTGACCGGCTGTGTCCAATCACAGCCGGTCACAAATGTAAACAAACTCCACAGGAGTTACTACCTGATCCCTGCTCTCTCCTCACACACCGATCTGTGAGGAGAGAGAAGAGATCAGTAAGTTAGCTCAGTGTAGTTTGTCTACGTAAGTTTACAGTGCACAACATGCCCCCCCCCATAAAGAGGACCTGTCACACAGCCCAGCACATCAATCAGCCCAGCCAATCAGCCCATCTGTCAATCAGCCCATCTGTCAATCAGCCCATCTGTCAATCAGCCCATCTGTCAATCAATCAGCCCATCTGTCAATCAATCAGCCCATCTGTCAATCAATCACCCCACCTGTCAATCAATCACCCCATCTGTCAATCAATCAACCCATCTGTCAATCAATCAATCAGCCCATCTGTCAATCAATCAGCCCATCTGTCAATCATCTGTCACAGGCCCACCTCCATCGGTACCGCCATTGGCACCGCCACACAGGCTACCAGTACCGCCATCGGTACCAGTACCACCACCAGTACCGCCACCAGGCCCAGCATCTATACTGCCACACAGGCCCGCTACCAGTATCACCACTAGTGCCACCATCGGTACCACCACCAGTACCACCACCCGTACCACCGTCGGTAGTGCCACCACCACCTGTACCACCACCTGTGCCGCCATCGGTACCATCACCACCCGTACCACCACCACCTGTACCGCCATCGGTACCACCACCACCTGTACCGCCATCGGTACCACCACCACCCATACCGCCATCGCTACCACCACCACCCGTACCACCACCTGTACCGCCATCGGTACCGCCGCCACCACCACCACCCGTACCGCCATCGGTACCACCACCACCTGTACCGCCATTGGTACCACCACCACCCATACCGCCATCGGTACCACCACACAGGCCCACCACTAATACCTCCATCGGTACTACCACACAGACCGCCACCACTACCACCAGCAGTACCATTACACAGGCCCACCAATAAGCACTGCCATAATGTCCCAAAGGGTTTACACACCTGAGGAGGCATATGCCATTCTTGCCATGTCGGATGATGAGAGCAGCGGGGAGCTCCCATTATCCGATTCTGGTTCGGAATACGAGCCAGTGGAGGATAGTGGCTCAGAGTCCGAGTCCCCGGAGGAAACCGTCCCTCCCAAAAGAATGCGATCGGCACCAAGATCAGCACCAAGATCAGCACCAAGATCAGGAGAACTGCCCACCACCAGCAGCGCCATACCCCAGGAAGAGGAGCCCAGTACAAGCAATGGAAATGCACGCCCAACCCGAAGAATCCAGCCCCAATCCTACCTTCCCGATGCCCTGGCAAACCCCTTATGGTTGCCTGCCAACTCAGGATCCGCTATCATCCCCCCTTTCACCGCACAGCCAGGTGTGCAGCCCGACACTACAAATTTTTCTAAATTTGATTATTTTTTATTTTTTTTCCCACAAGATTTGCTGCAGAATATAGTGGATCAAACAAATCTGTATGCATCCCAATTTATTGCTGCCAACCCCGATTCTTCCTACGCCCGCATGTTCCAGTGGCGTTGTCTAACATTGGAGGAATTTAAATTATTTTTGGGCCTTATGTTCAATATGGGGCTTACAAAAAAGAACGAAGTCCATTCATATTGGTCCAAACGCCCCATCCAACACATGCCCATATATTCCGCTGTCATGTCCAGGAAAAGATACGACATGATTATGCGCTTTCTCCACTTCAATGACAATTCACAGTGTCCTCCCCGAGATCATCCCAAATACGACAAATTGTGCAAGATACGCCCCCTAATCAATGCCTTTTCCCAGCGATTTGAAGAAGTTTTCATCCCAGACCAAAAAATTTGTGTGGACGAGTCCCTCGTACATTTCACCGGCCGACTGCAGTTCAAGCAGTACATACCAAGCAAGAGAGTCAGGTATGGGTTAAAATTAAATAAATTATGTGATCGAGCCACTGGATACGTCTGCAAATTCAGGATCTACGAAGACAAAGACTCCCAGCTCCAGCCCCGTGATTGCCCCACATATATTGGAACCAGTGGGAAAATTGTCTGGGAGTTGGCATACCCCCTGTTCGGAAAAGGTTACCATTTATATGTTGATAATTATTATACCAGCCTGCCCCTTTTTCGCCACCTTTACAGTAAACAAACCCCGGCCTGCGGTACCTTCAAAAAAAAACGGAAGGGATTCCCACAAAATTTATTGACAAAAAAATTGCGACCTGGAGAATCGGCATCCATGAGGAACGAGGAGGTGTTGGCCATGAAGTGGAGGGACAAGAAAGATGTCCACATCCTCTCTACGATCCACAATGACACCATGGTGGAGATCCCAAGAAGACGCGGCTCCATTGTAAAGCCTGAATGTGTCCACGACTACAATTTGTACATGGGGGGGTGGATTTAAACGACCAGATGCTACAGCCCTACTTATCAACCAGAAAGTCCCATTATTGGCACAAAAAAGTTGCGTTTCACATGGCCCTTTTTAATTCGTTTGTCTGCTACCAAAAAGCAACTCAAAATCACCGACTCCACTACCTCCAATATATCGAAGATATCATCGATGCCCTCATTTACCAACAAGATCCCGCCCCAGGAAGCATTCGCTCTGATAGTGTGAGTCGGCTTCACGAGCGACACTATCCCTTTAGCATCCCCCCCACAGAATCTGGAAGAAGACGCCAAAAGAAATGCCGTGTATGCAGCAGAGGAGGAGTAAGAAGAGACACCAGCTATTATTGTCCCGATTGTCCCTCCCAACCTGGCCTGTGCATCGGAAATTGCTTCAAAAATTATCATACATCCATTAGTTCCCCTTATTATTAACAGACTGCCACTTCCCTATTTGCCTGCTACCATGTTACTAACTACCTTCCATGTTAATTAACTGACCCTGGCCTGTTTACCGACGATGCCTCTGCCTGCCGATTTAAACCACGTTTCTGACTTCCACGTGTACCGACCTTGGCTTGTTAATCGACCATGTTTTTGCCTGCCACTTGGACTGATCTTTTGGCCATCTACTTTTAGTACACAGGGGTCTCACATATGTGAGGGGCTTCAGAATAGCGTTCTGAGTAGAGAAAACCAGTTTTTCGTTTTCTGTGCTCCAAGAACAGGGTCTGGTTGCCCGGAGGCTTCAAAGCGATTTGGGTGGGAGAAGCCTCTACCCCTGTCCCCCTGGCCCTAAGCTTGATGGTCCTTCCTGCTGCCTGGACCAATAATTTGGCTGTGCTGACCATATTACTGCCTGTAATGACCCATGACATTATGGACCATGTTTCTTCCTGCTGCTTGGACCAATACTTTGGCTGTGTTGACCATATATCTGCCTGCTGCCTCTACTGACTTTGGACAGCATTTCTGCCGGGACACCTCTGCCTGCTACCTGGACCTGTGCTTTGGCTGTGCTCTGGCTGTGCTGACAGTATCTCTGCCTGTGCGAACTATGGACAGTATTCCTGCCTGCTGCCTGGATGATTGCTTTTGCTGTCGCTGACCTCATCCCTGCCTGCTGCCTGGACCGATGCTCTCCTCTGTGGACCACTGCACTTCTAAAACCACAGGTAATCTTTTGTTATTTGGTATGTACCTGCTATGTGTTAGATATATGAAGGGCCTTCAAAAATGTGATCGGTAGTCAGAAAATGATATGTGCAATTAATGCTGCTAGAATGCCTGGAGGTGCTACTTGGATGTTGGGCCTCTGTATGTGGCCAGGCTGTGTAAAAGTCTCAAACATGTGGTATCGCCATACTCAGGAGGAGTAGCAGAATGCATTTTGGGGTGTAATTTTTGCTATGTACATATTATGTGTTAGAAATATCTTATAAATTGACAACTTTGTGTAAAAAAAATGCATTTTAATTTTTTCTCCACATTTTCCAAAACCTTCTGGAAAAAAATGAACCGTTCAAAAGACTCATAATGCCTCATAGACTATACGTTGGGGTGTGTGCTTTCAAAAATGGGGTCATTTTGTGGAAAATTCTATTGTCCTGGTGCTCCAGGGCCTTCAAAATTGTAATAGGTGGTTGAGAAAGGATATGTGCGATTTATGCTTGTAGAACGCCTGAAAGTGCTACTTCAATGTTGGGCCTCTGTATATGGCCAGGCTGTGTAAAAGTCTCACACATGTGGTATCGCTATACTCAGGAGGAGTAGCAGAATGCATTTTGGGGTGTTATTTTTGCTATGTATATGCTATGCGTTAGAAATATCTTATAAATGGACAACTTTGTGTAAAAAAAATGCATTTTCATTTTTTCTCCACATTTTCCAAAACCTTCTGGAAAAAAATTAACCGTTCAAAAGACTCATAATGCTTCATAGATTATACGTTGGGGTGTGTGCTTTCCAAAATGGGGTCATTTTGTGGAAAATTCTATTGTCCTGGTGCTCCAGGGCCTTCAAAATTGTAATAGGTGGTTGAGAAAGGATATGTGCGATTTATGCTTGTAGAACGCCTGAAAGTGCTACTTCAATGTTGGGCCTCTGTATATGGCCAGGCTGTGTAAAAGTCTCACACATGTGGTATCGCTATACTCAGGAGGAGTAGCAGAATGCATTTTGGGGTGTTATTTTTGCTATGTATATGCTATGTGTTAGAAATATCTTATAAATGGACAACTTTGTGTAAAAAAAATGCATTTTCATTTTTTCTCCACATTTTACAAAACCTTCTGGAAAAAAATGAACCGTTCAAAAGACTCATAATGCTTCATAGATTATACATTGGGGTGTGTGCTTTCCAAAATGGGGTCATTTTGTGGAAAATTCTATTGTCCTGGTGCTCCAGGGCCTTCAAAATTGTAATAGGTGGTTGAGAAAGGATATGTGCGATTTATGCTTGTAGAACGCCTGAAAGTGCTACTTCAATGTTGGGCCTCTGTATATGGCCAGGCTGTGTAAAAGTCTCACACATGTGGTATCGCTATACTCAGGAGGAGTAGCAGAATGCATTTTGGGGTGTTATTTTTGCTATGTATATGCTATGCGTTAGAAATATCTTATAAATGGACAACTTTGTGTAAAAAAAATGCATTTTCATTTTTTCTCCACATTTTCCAAAACCTTCTGGAAAAAAATTAACCGTTCAAAAGACTCCTAATGCTTCATAGATTATACGTTGGGGTGTGTGCTTTCCAAAATGGGGTCATTTTGTGGAAAATTCCATTGTCCTGGTGCTCCAGGGCCTTCAAAAGTGTAATAGGTGGTTGAGAAAGGATATGTGCGATTTATGCTTGTAGAACGCCTGAAAGTGCTACTTCAATGTTGGGCCTCTGTATATGGCCAGGCTGTGTAAAAGTCTCACACATGTGGTATCGCTATACTCAGGAGGAGTAGCAGAATGCATTTTGGGGTGTCATTTTTGCTATGTATATGCTATGCGTTAGAAATATCTTATAAATGGACAACTTTGTGTAAAAAAAATGCATTTTCATTTTTTCTCCACATTTTCCAAAACCTTCTGGAAAAAAATGAACCGTTCAAAAGACTCATAATGCTTCATAGATTATACGTTGGGGTGTGTGCTTTCCAAAATGGGGTCATTTTGTGGAAAATTCCATTGTCCTGGCGCTCCAGGGCCTTCAAAAGTGTAATAGGTGGTTGAGAAAGGATATGTGCGATTTATGCTTGTAGAACGCCTGAAAGTGCTACTTCAATGTTGGGCCTCTGTATGTGGCCAGGCTGTGTAAAAGTCTCACACATGTGGTATCGCTACACTCAGGAGGAGTAGCAGAATGTATTTTGGGGTGTAGTTGCAATTATGCATATGCTGTGTGAGAGAAAAAAACTGTTAATATGACCAGTTTGTGTAAAAAAAAAAAAGAAAAAAAATTAAATTTTCCCAAGAATTGTGGGAAAAAAATACAACTTCAAAAAACTCACCACGCCTCTTAGTAAATACCTTGGACTGTCTACTTTCCAAAAAGGGGTAATTTTGGGGTATTTGTACTTTCCTCGCTTGTTAGTGTCTCAAGAAATGAGATATCCCTTCAGTACATCAGGCGTGATCAGATGTGATAAATTTTCAGTGATTGCCACCATAGTTTGTAGACTCTATAACTTTCACAAAGACCAAATAATATACACTAATTTTGGTTCATTTTACCAAAGATATGTAGCAGTATACATTTTGGCACAAATTTATGAAGAAAAATTACTTATTTGCAAAATTTTACAATAGAAACTAAAAAAAAGTGTTTTTTTTTTTTTTAAATTGCTGTTTTTTTGCTTATATCGCAAAAAATAAAAAACCCAGTGGCGATTAAATACCACCAAAAGAAAGCTCTATTTGTGAGAAGAAAATGATAAAAATTTTGTTTGGATACAGTGTAGCATGACTAAGTAAATTGTCATTCAAAGTGTGAGAGTACTGAAAGCTGAAAATTGGTCTGGGCGGGAAGGTGCATAAGTGCATGGTATTGAAGTGGTTAAGAAAGGTGAAGCACAATAAACTGAATTTATTCTTGGTCACATATACAAAAGTTTAAAGCAATTGTAAAGTAAATTTTTTCCCCCTAAAATAAAAAAACATGTTATAGTTCCCTGCTCTGTGCAATGGTATTACACAGAGCAGCCCCGAACCTCCTTTTCTGGGTTCCCCCAATAATGCTCCAGGCTCCTCCTCTTCTGTGTGTGCCTCCATGGGAAGTCGCTTCCTACACGTGGGCTCAATCACAGTGCGGTTTGGCCCTGCCTCCGGCTCTATCCTCACTGGATTTGACTGACAGTGGCAGGACTCAGGAGCCAATGACTCCTGCTGTTTTCAGCCAAGCCTGTGAGAGAGGGGAGAGAAGACTTTTAGACGGGCACAGTACTGGAATAATACAGGGGTCAGGTAAGTATTTGGGGGGGGGGGGAACAGGCATTGAAAGGTAAATAACCTTAATGACTTTAGAACCACTTGAAAACAAGCTATTTACTTCAAACTGTTTTAGGGGAATTTATATTTTTCAAAAAATTATTTTCTCACAAAATTGGAAGCTTAATGTGAACTCGGGTTCGCTTTACACTTTAGTAAATCCAGCCCATGATTATGTCACTTAACTACGCATTATACTTTAGTAACTCTGTTCCATAACCACGTCACCTAACTACATATTACACTTTAGTAAGTCCAGCCCATGACCATGTCACCTAATTGCAAATTACACTTAGGCCCCTTTCACACTGGAGCAGTTTGCAGGCGCTATTGTGCTAAAAATAGCGCCTGCAAACCGACCCTAAACAGCGGCTGCTGTTTCTCCAGTGTGAAAGCCTGAGGGCTTTCACACTGGAGCGGTGCGCTAGCAGGACCGCTCCAAAAGTCCTGCTAGCCGCATCTTTGGAGCAGTGAGAAGAGCGGTGTGTTTACCGCTCCTCCACCGCTCCATCCCATTGAAAGCAATGGGAAACCGCGGCTATACCGCCCGCAATGCGCCTCTGCAGAGGCGCATTGCGGGCGGTATTAACACTTTTTCGGCCGCTAGTGGGGGTTAAAACCGCACTGCTAGCGGACGAATACCGGCGCAATTCCGCTGGTATAGCGGCGCTATACCGCCACTGCACCTCCCGCCCCAGTATGAAAGGGTCCTTAAAAGTGGATCTTTATTGCATCTGAGCGCCACAATCCAAAAACAGTATTTAACTCATTTTTAATATTCAAAGCAAACTCGCCCATCCATCCATGTCTCCATGCTTTATATTGTTGAGAAATCACTTTACATTTTGTAATTTAAGAATGGTTTCAGAAATAGAAGTGTTTAATAGTTTATTTATACCAATTAACAAAATGGAAAGTAAATAAACAGAAAAGAAATCCAAAACAAATAAATATTTGGTGCGACCACCCTTTGCCTTCAAAACAGCATAAATGTTTCTAGGTACACTTGGGTTTTGAGGGCACTCAGCAGGTACGGTAGGTTGTCCCAAACATCTTGAAGAACTAACCACAAATCTTCCGTGGATGTAGGCTGCCTCAAATCTTCTGTCCCTTCATGTAATCCCAGACAGACTCAATGATGTTGAGATCAGGGCTCTGTGGTGGGCTAAACTATTACTTCGAGGACTCCTTGTTCTTCTTTACACTGAAGATAGTTATTAATGGCATTGGCTACATGTTTAGTGTCATTGTCCTGCTGCAGAATAAATTGGGGCCAATCGCACATCTTCCTGATGGTTTGACATGATGGATAAGCATCTGTCTGTATTTGTCAGCATTGAGAACACCATTAATAGTGACCAAATCTCAAACTTTGAAGAAATGCAGCCCCAAACTTGCAAGAAACCTCCACCATGCTTCACTGTTGCCTGCAGACACTCATTATTGTACCAATCTCCAGTCCTTCAGCCAATAAACTGCCTTCTACTACAGCTACTTTTTTTAGGTTTTTACTCATCAGTCCACAGCACCTGCCGCCATTTTTCTGCACCCTGGTTCCTATGTTTTCATGCATAGTTGAGTCGCTTAGCCTTGTTCCCACGTTGGAGGTATGGCTTTTTGGGCGCAATTCTTCCATGAAGACCACTTCTGGCCAGATTTCTCTGGACAGTAGATGGGGTGTACCTGGGTCCCACTGGTTTCCCCCAGTTGTGTGCTGATGTCACTGCTCGACATATCCCAATGTTGAAGGGAAGTAAGTATGATGAGTCTTTCATCTGCTGAATTAAGCTTCCTTGTCAACCACTGCGTCTACAATCCTCAACGTTTCTCGTTTCTTCGTGCTTCTTCAAAAGAGCTTGATCAGCACAACAAAAAAAAACAGGTGTATAGGCGCTACAACCTTCCCACATAAAAGATCTGCCAAGTGCACAGACCTTGAGACTGCTGACACCTCCAATGTACCAGAGTAAGGAAAGGGATGGTCGGCACTCAGGATGACATCCAAAAAATAGTATTTCTTTATTCAGTACAATGCTGTAAAACAGCCTACGTGTTTCGGACGTTAGTCCTTAGCCATGATATTTTGCAGCATTGTACATGTTTCCTGAATAAAGAAATACTGTTTTTTTGGATGTCATCCCTTTCCTTATTTTGAAACCCCAGTCTGCATTGAAATCTTTGCCTATGAGAGACCTTGCTGATGAAGTATAACTACCTTCTGTCTTGTGTCTTGTTGCTGTGCTCAGTCTTGCAATGGTGTATGACCCGTGACATGAAACTATCTTCCATAACCTCACCTTAGTAGCAGAGTTTGGCTGTTCTCATGCAGTTTAGCCTTCTACACCACTGTTTCTGTTTCAGTTAATGACCAATTAGTGATTAATTCTCCAAAATCCCTGACTTTGTGCAAGTGTACAAAATGTGCAAGTGTAAGAATTGATTCTGGTTTAAAGCCAAAGGGTAGTCACGCCAAATATTAATTTGAGTTAGATTTTTCTTCTGTTCTCTTACTTTGCATTTTGTAAATTGATAAAAGTAAATAATTAAAATATATATTTTTGAAAGCGTTCTTACTTTACAGCATTTCTTCACATCTGCCTAAATCTTTTGCACAGTACTGTAACTTTAAGAATATACTCATCTGGATCGATGTGTTAAAATTGCAGTATTTTGTACATTAAACCACAATATTGCTATGTTTTTTTATTTCAGCGTACAGTATGTTCCATACACAAGGGGAAAGAAGGGCAGGATGAGCTAGTGTAAATCCACATCCAGTGTAACAGCTGCCAAAATAAAAAAAAATCTTTTAGTTTTGGATAGAGTGTCAGGCTTTTCTATCTGGATTTCCCTTAGTGCCGGTTCACACTGGGGCAGCACGACTTGCCGCGCGACTCGTCAAGGCGATCTGAAGACAACTTCAGAGGCGACTTGCAAAATTACTTCTGTATTGAAGTCAATGGAAGTCGCCCTGAAGTCGCCCCCAAAGTAGTACAGGGACCTTTTTCTAAGTCGAAGCGACTTGAGTCGCTCATATTAGAACGGTTCCATTGTACAGAACGGGACGCGACTTGTCAGGCGGCTGAGTCACCTGACGAGTCGCCCCTGTGTGAATCGGCTTTTAATTACCAGTCCTGGTGACAATGTTGCCATTAGGACAGAAAATTATGGGAAAGGCTTCAATATTGACACAGACAGCATTCACGACTTGATCTACGTTTGTGGCCACAGTTAGAAGATTCTCTCTAACTTCCTGTCCTGGTGGCAATGTGACACCAGCACATGAAGTAAGGGCAAATCTCCCCATTGGGACCACAGAGCACAGTATGCCAGCTGTGGTTTTAGCCCTCCCCACCTATCCACAACAATAATTTTTTTAGCTGTAGAGACACTTTAACTTTTGTAGCATGGTAAAGATGACTCTTTACACTTCTATATGGCAAAACATTCTTGTGTACTAATAGAATACCCATAGTTAGGTATACAGATAGGCAAAAGTGAAAGGAGGAAGAGGCTACAGAGCACCCGGGTGACAGAAGTTGCTTTCCTAAATTCACCTGGACTCATGTTGACTTTTCTTTAAATGTTAATCTCACATAACATTTAAATTATGTAATATCTTTATCTAAGAATAAAGTATACATTTTGACAATACAGCCTACATCATTCAATCATGTGCAAGCAAAAATACTTTTTATTTCCTTGCATGTGATTGGATATGTTTTCCAAAGTAAATTTTCACTGCATTCACTAAGCTAAGGCAAAATTCCCTTGCAAAATTAACAGCCTATTTTCCTTTTACTAATTCAACTCCTTTGTATCTTGCCTTATCCTGATGGTAAATATGCCACTGTATGATTACAACGGAACTGGATTAATCTGATTACATTACATCCACTTCCACCAGCAATGTTTAGGATTGGACTGGATCATCTTGATTCTTTCTTTCAATAAATTTTTATTTTTCAATTCAAGACATGTACAGAAAATCTTAAAAAATTGTTGTTTAAACATGACAAAGGGTTATTTCCTCATCTTGATTCTTTCAATGAAAAAGTTAGTAGTGTTGGTGATGATTCATCAAAACTAAAAAAAAAAAAAAAAAAACAACTGAAGTTTCTGCTAATAGTGACCGTCCATTTATTGGAAAAAAACGAAAAAATCTGATTTATTTTTTAAAATCGGGCCTCCTGCAGTGTTATGCCACAATGTACTAGTATGCACCTAATACTAGTACATTATGACAGACTTACCTATACACGGAGCCCTCCAGTGCAGTGCTGTCACAGCTCACCAGCGCTTCCATCTTCACCTGGTCTTCCTTCCGGGTTTGTGGGCTCCGGATGTATGAATGCACAGGACCGCAATGACATCACTCCCACGCATGTGTGCGGGAGCCCTGGCCCCAAGCTCTGAAGGTCCAGCACGGGTATGCTGTCCCTTCAGAGAGCATGTGTCGGTGATGTCACTGGCTGCATACCGTGTAAACATCTCTTAAACAGTGCAAGTTTAGCAGATATTCACTGTACCTACAGGTTAGCCTGATTATAGGCTTACCTGTAGGTACAAGTTAAAAAGTTCCACTTTAAAAATGATAGTTGTCTGGCCATGTGTGGGGTGGGCAGTGAGCATATGAATAAAATATGTAATTAGAACAGATAGGCACACATTGACCTATGATATTCATTTAGAGTCAGCATTAAAAACATATCCTCTTATTTAGACATGCTGGCTTTAATTTTTACTTGGAAATCCAAAACATTTCTTCCTAATGAAGGACCTTTCTGGGGTCCATACCTCCTGGAAATTTAATTTCTTCCATGGTTGTCCATCTCAGATTGCATACATTAGTATACAGTCACAAAAATGTTGACCCTGGGGAATATCTTATTATTTTCCTGTATGTTTATTCTTCATATTTCTTTGACACTTTAAGAGGATAGCCCGCAGTGGGCCCATTCATAATAATGCAATCATTCAGAAATTATGTAATGGCAAAATTGGGTTTAAAGGGTTGGATTGGTCTGTGGTAGTATACTTTGCACTGAAAGAACAGACATTTTTGACAGATTCAAAGGTCAAAGCAGCAACAGAGCAATTTTTCGCAGAATAGATGGAAGTTTTTTTTTTTGGTAGGGTTAAAGAAATTGGAGAGGCTATGTGCTAAGTATGTTGAACATATAGGAGAATATGTAGAATAGCAGGCAAGTTTCGTTGCTCTAGCATTTCCTTCTTGGTTGGGCTGAGAACTTTTCAGCCCCACCTTGTACCTTCTGTTTTAAGATGCTTCTTCTGTCCTTTGCACTGCTTTAGTGGAAAGCTTTTTGGTTCTGTTTAGCCCACCTCACCTTACCAAGACACCTCTTGAATGGTGTGATACTGTTATTGGCAAATTGCCAAAATTCAATGTTAGTTATAAATTTGCCAAAAAGTGATGTGGTCAAATGACATTATTACTATCTTTTTTAAAACCTTTGACTTATTCGTTATAGGTTGTATGCGTTGTTTATTTAACTCTTCTAATGCCCTGTACACACGATCGGATTTCCGATGGAATAAAATCCGATGAAGCTGACTTCCATCAGTCTTGCCTACACACCATCAGTCAAAAATCCAACCGTCCCAAACGCCGTGACGTAAAACACTCCGACGAGCTGAGAAAAATTAAGTTTAATACTTCTGAGCATGCGTCGACTTGATTCTGAGCATGCGTGGGTTTTTTTTCTGATGGAGTTCCCCACAGACGATCGGAATTTGCTATCGTTTTTTTTTCCATCGGTAAAATTTAAAACATGTTCTATAATCCGGTAGTTAAAAAACCGATAGCAAATTACTATCGTCTGTGGGGAACTCCATCGGATAAAAAACCCACGCATGCTCAGAATCAAGTCGACGCATGCTCAGAAGCATTGAACTTTATTTTCTCGGCTCATCGGAGTGTTTTACGTCACCGCGTTTGGAACGGTTGGTTTTTTGACTGATGGTGTGTAGGCAAGACTGATGGAAGTCAGCTTCATCAGTTTTCCGATGGAAAAATCCATTGGTTTAAAAACCATAGGAAATCCGATCGTGTGTACAGGGCTTTAGAGTTGTTGTTTTTTATAGGTGGAGGCTCAGATCATTAAATTTTAAACAAACTGATTTAAAGACATACTGTATTTGTGTGTGTTAGCCATGTTGTTGTATTTTATAATTTTTTTACTGTACAGTATATTTAGTGTCCTCAAATCTGTAATTCGTAGACAAGAAACATCATTTTTTTTTATTGGTATCTGTCATCATACATTGCTCCCCACTAGTTATCCATACTCCATAGTAAAGGACCTTTGAAAAACCTCTCTTTTCCCCTCTGGCACAGTCTCTTATTTGGTGACGTATTGTACAAAAAGAAAATCTCCGTAAAGAAATAACATAGAAACAGACGTGCACCAGAGTGAGATACACACATCCATGCATGTTACAATACAAAGACTGAGTTTCTACTTAATATGTTCTGTACATTAAAAATATTTTAAATGCCATTTTTTTTAGAGTGAAAAATCTCCACAGAAGACGCAAGAAGAGAAAAAGAAGGAAGAAAGGGGAAAAGAGCGTGATACTGCAGACCGAAGCAAAACACCAGAAGACAGCAAAGCTATGGCAAAAAAAGACACAGACAAAGCAAAGGATGATCGAGTTAGCAAAATGAGGGAGAAATTTAGACAAGAAAAAAATATTAGTGCAGTGGATAAGGAGAAGCTGGAAAATACACCATCTAAAAAACAGGAAGAAGAAAAGAGTGCAAAGCAGACATCGAAGGAAAAAGTAGTAAAGGAAAGCACTGATGAGAAAACAGAGAAGGTTGTTGAAAAGACAGAAAAGAAGGAAATGGCAAAGCTTCAGTCCGAAAATAAACTGGATAAAAAAGCAACTCCAGACAAAACTCAGGAGAAACAAGATAAAGCAGAAAGGGTCCAAGCTAATAAAAATATTTCAGAGGAGAAGCCACCAGCTGATCAAGACAAGAAGAATGCAAAGAATTCAACCCAACCGAAGACTGAAAATGGAGCTAAGAACACCACAGAAGAGAATAAGGATGATGAGGCTTCAAAAATCTTTGATGAACTTCTAGAGAAAGTGAAAAACAACGAACCAGAATTGATAGAGCTCAACCTGAACAATTCAGAGTGTATTACCATAGACACCTTAATGAGTTTTACAGAGGCACTAGAGTTCAATACCATAGTTAAGATATTTTCATTAGCGAACACACGTGCTGATGACCACATTGCTTTGGCCATTGCTGTTTTGCTCAAATCTAACAAGACCATTCTTAGCATCAATCTGGACTCCAACCACATTACAGGCAAAGGTATACAGGCTATTTTCCGAGCTTTGCAGCACAATGATACACTTACAGAACTACGCTTTCATAATCAGCGTCACATATGTGGAGGGAAAACTGAGATGGAGATAGCAAAGATTCTAAAGGAGAATACTACTATTTTAAAACTTGGGTACCATTTTGAGCTAGCTGGTCCCCGCATGACTGTCACCAATTTGCTGAGTCGCAACATGGACAAGCAAAGGCAACGTAGAATGGCAGAACAGAAAGCATTAAAGGAGGCTGAGGGCAAGAAGAACTGTTTAGAAGTTCCCAAGGTAGTTCCTCCCCCAAAAGAGCCCCCAAAACCAGCAAAACCAGTTCCAAGCAAGGTAAAAAAGGATGCCCCCAAAAAAGATGGGGTACCTCCCCCACCTCCTCCACCTCCACCAATGGCACCCTTGGCACCCCCTCTCGAAAACATTAGGAACTCTTTGTCCCCTGCATCTCGAAGAAAGGTAGAAGAAAAGACAGGACCCGCAGAGAAGAACACAAGAGACAAGCTTTTGGAATCAATTAGGTCAAGCAATGTCAAGCAGCTAAAAAAGGTAAGAGGCATAATATATAAACATAATTTTAGAGATAACCTGCAGGTTTTTGCAAAGAATAGGCAGAATTAATGTTTGTACAACCCCAGTATGGCCATTGTGTACACCTAGATGACAATAATTTTATTAGAACTGAGTTTTGTGCATCAGTTCTCCCTCTGAAGAAAGTACCTTCTACCCAGGTCACATTGGAAGAAGAGAAATTGTGTTGGGCCACACATAAAATACACAAAACCATGGGCCGGAGGTTGAACACCCCTGCTCTAATAGAATCCGCAAAGAAACTTATATTGCCAAAGCTTTTTCTTACACAGCGCACATATGTGTTCTGTGATGTTCTCCACATCATTATTTTATTTAACCATTATAAAACTGAAGCTGTCAGTTGAACACATGGTAGTTAGTAAATATATTACTACTATGTGCATTCTTTATAGATGTATTTACAAGTATTAAATGGATGGGTGTATCCCTTCTATACATAATTATCTTTTATGTTACTTAAAGGGGTTGTAAAGGTTTTTTTTTTTTTTTCTAAATAGGTTCCTTTAAGCTAGTGCATTGTTGGTTCATGGTCAAGAAAAAAAACATTTAGAAGGGAAATCAAAGGAAAAGGTAAGTGAACCAACAATGCACTAGCTTAAAGGAATCTATTTAGAAAATAAAAAACAAACCTTTACAACCCCTTTAATGTCATTATAGGCATTGTAAGCTTGGTAGTACAGCTTTTCTCACTCATCGTAAATAGATGATTTTGAATTTTCAGGAGTCTAAGGCTGGGTTCACACTGGGGCGACAAACGCTCCGACATTGGGAGCTCATGTCGCGTGACGTGTGAAAATCAATGTTTCCCTATGGGAGCCGTCTTAACTGGTCCGACACAAGACGGTCCGACTTTGAAAATGCTCCCTGTACTACTTTGGTCCGACTTTGATCCGACTTCAGCCCATTGACTGTCATTGAAGTCGGATCAAAGTCGGACCGCAGTCTTGCATGATCCGACTTTGGCATGCGACTTGTACTCTGCTGATCTTGAGGGGGAACTCCACGCCAAATTTTAAATAAAAAACCGGCATGGGTTCCCCCTCCAAGAGCATACCAGGCCCTTGGGTCTGGTATGGATTTTAAGGGGAACCCCTACGCCGAAAAAACGGCTTGGGGGTCCCCCCAAAATCCAAACCAGACCCTTATCTGGGCACGCAACCTGGCAGGCCGCAGGGGAAGAGGGGGGGGAGAGAGCGGCCCCACTCCCTCCTGAACCGTACCAGGCCGCATGCCCTCAACATGGGGGGGGTTTGGTTCTTTGGGGCATGGGGGCGACCTGCGGCCCTCCCACCCCAAAGCACCCTGCCCCCATGTTGATGAGGACAGGGCCTCTTCTTGACAACCCTGGCCGTTGGTTGTCGGGGTCTGCGGGTGGGGGCTTATCGGAATCCGGGAGCCCCCACCCTATGTGAATGTGAATGAGTATGGGGTACATCGTACCCCTACCCATTCACCTGGTGGAAAAAAAATTCAAAAACACACACACATCTTTTTAGAGTAATTTATTACACAGCTCCGGGGGTCTTCTTCCGACTTCGGGGGTCTCCACGCTCTCCGGTTCTTTCTTCCTTCTGCCGGGCCTCTGCTATCTTCTTCCAGCTATTTTGCTAGTGGGGGCCCGGTCTTCTCCGTCGCCTTCTTCTCTCGCTCTCCGGTTCTTTCTTCCTTCTGCCGGGCCTCTGCTATCTTCTTCCAGCTCTTTTGCTAGCGGGGCCCAGTCTTCTCCGTCGCTTTCTTCCATCTTCTTCTCTCGCTCTCCGGTTCTTTCTTCCTTCTGCTAGGCCTCCGCTATCTTCTTCCAGCTCTTTTGCTAGCAGGGCCCGGTCTTCTCCGTCGCCTTCTTCCCTCTTCTCCTCTTCGATGTTGACACGCCACTTCCTCCCGCTGTAATGCTGGCTGTGCGGTGCGCTCCGATTTATATAGGTCTCTTATGACGTCACAGTCACATGCTCCGGGTGGCCACATGCTCCCATGACGCAACAGTCACATGCTCCGGGGCCACCCGGAGCTTGTGACTGTGACGTCATGAGAGGCCTATATAAATCGGAGCGCACCGCACAGCCAGCATTACAGCGGGAGGAAGCGACATGTCAACATCGAAGAGGAGAAGAGGGAAGAAGGCGACGGAGAAGACTGGGCCCCACTAGCAAAAGAGCTGGAAGAAGATAGCGGAGGCCCGGCAGAAGGAAGAAAGAACCGGAGAGCGAGAGAAGAAGAGGGAAGAAGGCGACGGAGAAGACCGGGCCCCGCTAGCAAAAGAGCTGGAAGATGATAGCGGAGGCCCGGCAGAAATAAGAAAGAACCGGAGAGCGAGAGAAGAGGGAAGAAGGCGACGGAGAAGACCGGGCCCCGCTAGCAAAAGAGCTGGAAGAAGATAGCGGAGGCCCGGCAGAAGGAAGAAAGAACCGGAGAGCGCGGAGACCCCCGAAGTCGGAAGAAGACCCCCGGAGCTGTGTAATAAATTACTTTAAAAAGCTGTGTGTGTGTTTTTATTGAATTTTTTTTCCACCAGGTGAACGATGTACCCCATACTCAATCACATAGGGTGGGGGGCCGGGATCTGGGGGCCCCCTTATTAAAGGGGGGCTCCCGGATTCCGATAAGCCCCCCGCCCACAGACCCCGACAACCAACGGCCAGGGTTGTCGGGAAGAGGCCCTGTCCTCATCAACATGGGGGGCAGGGTGCTTTGGGGTGGGGGGGCCGCAGGTCGCCTCCCTGCCCCAAAGCACCAAACCCCCCATGTTGAGGGCATGCGGCCTGGTACGGTTCAGGAGGGAGGGGGGCCGCTCTCTCGTCCCCCCCTCTTCCCCTGCGGCCTGCCAGGTTGCGTGCTCGGATAAGGGTCTGGTTTGGATTTTGGGGGGACCCGCACGCCGTTTTTTCGGCGTAGGGGTTCCCCTTAAAATCCATACCAGACCCAAGGGCCTGGTATGCTCCTGGAGGGGGAATCCATGCCAGTTTTTTATTTAAAATTTGGCGTGGAGTTCCCGCTCAGGATTCATACCAAACACAGTGCCTGGTATTGGCGGGGATCCAAGTCGGATCCCCGTTCATTGAAAGTCGGACATATGTCGGCTTCATGTCGCAGGGCAAAGTCGGATCCAAAGTAGGACGGCTGTCGTGTCGCACAAGTGTGAACCTAGCCTTACTGGTATGACCAAGCTATTTTGAAAAAAAAAAATTGTATGTTTTTTTTATTTTTTATTATTATATTCCAACGCTGTTTGAATCACATAATTAGCTCCATTGTTTAAATCTGTTCTAGGTAAGTTCAAATGTTAATAGGAAAAGTGTAATACCATTTTATGTAAAAAATAATAATCATTGTTTACAAATTTGACTTGTGTACAGTATATAAGCGTAGTTGTGAAATGCTGTTTTGAACATGAAATGGCTCTATTGGACCTGCTTTAGATAGGGATGCAAATGCATTTCAATAGGGTAGGCTGCATCCAAAGAAACGCAATGCAAAGCAGGTAAATACTGTACAGCTAAAGAAATGGCAAAACATACCAGAGGCAAGATTCGTTATTCAACACCACAGAACTGTCATCCACACTACACCAATGAAATAAATTGGAATCTGCTGGCCTCCATTTGACATGCAATTGAAATATATGTAAATATCCAGGAAAACAACACTTGCCTAACCCTTATAAACTGCCATAGTGTAGTTTTTGTTTAACTCATTTGTATAAAATATTTATTTTGGAATGAAACAATTAAGACCCCTTTCACACTGGAGGCGTTTTTCAAGC
Source organism: Rana muscosa (assembly GCA_029206835.1). Lineage (NCBI taxonomy): Eukaryota > Metazoa > Chordata > Amphibia > Anura > Ranidae > Rana > Rana muscosa. Next base: position 323,009,276 of record CM055117.1, read on the forward strand.
GCTTAAGTGCTAAAAATAGCGCCTGAAAAAAGACTCATCTGCAATCCCAGTGTGAAAGTCCGAGTGCTTTCACACTGGGGCGCTGCGCTGTCAGGATGTTAAAAAAAGTCCTGCAAGCAGCTATTTTGAGGCGCTTTAGGAGCGGTGTATACACCGCTCCTAAAGCGCCCCTTCCTGTTGAAATCAATGGGAAGCACCTGCAAAGCGCCTTGGCAGCAGCGCTTTGTGGGCGCTTTAACCCTTTATTCAGCCACTAGCGGGGGTTAAAAGCTCCCCGCTAGCACCCGAAAAACGCTGGTAAAGCGCCACTAGTTTTAGCTGCATTTTTCGGGCGCTGGCAGTGTGAAAAGGCCCTAATGCAGGATATACCAATGACTCTCATTTCGCAAAGGCATGCTGGACTCTCTTGAGTCCCTGGGTCTTTTAAACCCTAAATTCAGCTGAGTCCAAGAATGTTTTTTTCCCATTTCGATGATGTCTCAGTTCCGCACATTACACCTTTTAGTGTTCGTAGTCTACCCCAATGTGTTAAACATATTTTCTTTTGGGGGGGGGGGGCGATAGAGCTTTTTCAGAGTCCATTGAGGAACAGCACTTCCTCTCCTCATCTGCTATTTTTCTCTTTTTTGGCTGCTTTTTACAACTGAACAGGATTGATGTGGGAGGGGGGGGGGGGGGGTTCATTTCCTTTAAGACGCTGGCATACAGTTTTCTAGTGTCAATTTCTTCTGTAGGCAGCAGTATAACTTTAGGTTTTATACTATCAAGCTGTGTCCCTCAATGGGCTCTGAGTAAAAGATTTTACAGTACAAAAATATATATATTTTTTATCTACAATAACACTTGTTTTAAAATAACAATGTGTCACTATAGAAAAAAACTAAAAAAATAGTTTTTAGATTGAAAAAAATATTTAATAATTTTTGCAGGACAATAATTGTATGTATTATTTCTGTATCATAAGTAATGAGAATGTTTTGCTAGATCTGTAGGCCCATATCTGAAAAGTAATGATAGCTCCATAAGAAGAGCTTAAGTAACTAAGCACCACCTGCCAGAATGATAAAAGCGGGCGAAAGCATTGGGGCCCGCTTTCTTGGGACTGGGGCCACCTGGCCCCTCTTTTGGTGGTTAAGGGGTTAAGTGAGGATAGGTAGGGAAGGGGGTGGTACGGCCCTTTTAATTGCTAAGTACAGGTGGGTAAGGCCCAATTGTAGTCCAGGGAAGGTTCTGGTCCCTGGGGAATGGCTATTTAAAGGCGGCAGGGTGTCTAAAACTTCCCCTGCAGCGGTCCAGTAGGAAAAAATAAGTTCTCCCTCCCCGTTGCGACATTTTATGTGGTAGGGTCACCCCGGATCCCGGGGGGGACATATTTGGTGGTAATACAGTGAAGCTACCCGAGTTCCAAAAACTGGGCAGGGTTATGTGATGTTTATGGTTTTATTAATCAAGAGTTTCAGTTATGATGGTTGTTTAATTATGTTTTAAAACCAATAAAGTGTTGCGGCCATTTTTGCCAAAAATAAAACTGGTTGTGGTGTTTGTATTATATGACAGTAGCTGGGGAATAGATGGGGCGCGGGTGTGGCCTACAGTCCCAAAAGCAAAAACCAGGGAAGAGGGCAGCTGATGTTCGAATGCTAATTGAAAAAGACCATATATATTCTGGGCTAGGCCAACTGATTTTTTGGAGAAGCTTCCTGTGACTTGATTTATTAGCTTAATGTGGAACTTCAACCTCCATAGGTTTTTATCTTATATCTTTCTTCCTCTGTTGCTTGGGGTAAACTGTAAAGTCCCTTTAATTTTTACCCCTTCCTGTATCTACTGTATGTCATTTTCATTATAGGTCATTGCAGCAGGCACACTTCTGTCTGTATGATGTCCAACCTCCCAGTTGGTGTCAGTCACAGCTGATGATTCCTCTGTTGTACACACAACTTCTATAGTCTTACCTGGTGAGGAAGTTAGATGCAAAGAAACCTTCCTCCCTGTACACACCAAAGTGCCAGACTCAGTGGAGGAGATTTACTTAAACGGATACACTCAGAATCAGGTTCAACTGTGCATGGTAGACAATTATGCCGCGTACACACGACCATTTTTCTCATCGGGAAAAATTAAATTTTTTCTCTTTGACGAGAAAAACGACCGTGTGTGGGCTTTTGATCATTTTTCCAGACGAGAAAAACGGCATTAATCACGACGAGAAAAATTAGAACATGCTCTAATTTTTCTCGTCGTGATTCACGGCATTTTTTTCCACCGCAGTTTTCCCATAGGGAAACACTGCCGGGGAGCCTACACACGGTCGTTTTTCTCGACCAAGAGAAAACATATCGGGAAAACCGGCCGTGTGTAAGGGAACAAGCCGTTCCTCGTTTTTCCCGTCGATTTTCTCGACAGTGTTTTCACCGTCGAGAAAATCGATCGTGTGAACGTGGCATTAGCCTCTAACTTTACCTTGTTCAATTAGGCTTTGGCAATAAAACCTGGAAGCTGATTGGTTTCTATGGAGAGCTGCACCAGATTTTGGATATTGCCGTTTTAGTAAATAACCCCCAGTATTCCTTCTGTAGCTGACAGTGAATTTAGTGCCAAACCCCCCACACTAGTGCGAATTGGATGCAAGTTTCCCCACGTCCAATTCGCATTGCTGGAGATTGTGACTGGCTCTCTATGGAGTCGGTTCATACATCTCCTCAGTGGCTCCAGTGCAAATTGCACAGGAGTCCTGTTCGTCTGTTGGTCCATTTCAGGTCTGAATTCAGCCCAAAGTTCGGGCTGAAATCGGACCTGAAACGGTGAATGGAGCTGGTCCAACATTTCTAGTATTTGAAATCCCCACTCTTCTCCCTTATTTCTGTGCAGCGCTTCGATGGGCCAGAGCGATTCTGATTTGTCAGTGCCTGCTCAGTGAATCACTTGGTCCGTCTCAGAAGCGCTGCACAGAGAAGAGGGAGAAGAGCAGCCCCCGGACTGCTGGACTGGCTGCGTGGGGACTGAAAGCTCAGCATTCCCGGATGTAAGTGCAGCAGGAATAGGGGGGGGGAGGGTGTATAGTGTTAGTTCACCTTTTTTCTGTAAACCCTTTAAGCCATGTCACTGATACATAATCTATAAACCACAAAAACATTTCCTTCCAGTAATTGTCATGTAGTGTTTGGAACTAGGCAGGCACAACACATTTGCTATAAGAAAGGCACTTTGAAGCGGAACTTTACCTATAACAACTTGGTAAAAAATAATGTTCTTTAGTAAGGAACATACATTCCACATTAATGATTGTGCTACCAAAATTAGTGTGTGCTGTAAATCGCCTCCAGCATTGCCCCTGTTTGTTCTTGCTGGAGGCTGCCATTTTGCAGAATGCCCAGAGCCCCTGAACAGCAGTAAATCATAAAGCAGAACCAAACCTGTTGATTAAAAAAAAATGGAAAATTGTATTGAATACTTACCATAATTTTCCTTTCCTGGTGCCAATCCATGGCAGCATACATATTATATAGCTCCGCCCCTATATCCACCCACAGGACCTGTTCAAATCTATAAAAGTCTGACTGAGAGCAAATTCCCCCATTCTCTGTAAAAATATCAAGATAAAAAAAGGGTAGGTTCGTATGATGCCATGGATTGGTGTCAGGAAAGGAAAATTACGGTAAGTATTTGATACAATTTTCCATTTTCCTGACACCAACATACATATGATAAATAGCGAGCTAAACAGGGAGAGCAAAAATGTATAATCAAACTTTTATTACAATGGACATGGAAGCCTGGACCATCATTCAGTTGAGGTCCATTGATAAACAAGCCCTTGGATCTTCCCTGTAGTGCCTGAGGCAGTTGCACTGTGTGTCAGGGTCACCTGTGGCCAGGTGACAGATGCACACCGTAGGGGGACAGGAGTGCACCGCGAGGTAGTGAACCCTATGGCTGGCTTCTGTGGATAGGAAACTGGGTGGTTGTGGAAAGCGGGACCAGAGGAGCACAACCGGGATCCCAACGGAAGCGAGAGCCAAGATTCCCCAGGGCGCGGAGTCTAAGACCCAGCTGGTCTTCTCCAGGGCCTCTAGTGGTGAGGATGTTACGCTGCAGGCTGGGACCAGGTCGCGGCCCCTGGAGTTTCCTAGCTCACGCCCCGTAGGATAAGGGGAAGCAGCAGCACACGATAGAGAGAACCGAATAACAAGCCGAAGGTCAGGGGCCACAAGCAGACAAGGATAACGAAGAACGAGCCGAAGGTCAAGGGTCACGAGCAGACAGGGATGGTCGGGGACAAGCCAATAACGTAACAGAGAGACAGACGTAGCACACGGCAGGCAGGAACCCAAACACACAATGCCTAACAAACACGTTGATCAGCAAAGCAGGCTTGCAGTGCACAGGTTAATATAGTGTTCAGTGATAGGGCCTGGGGTGGAGTCAGGCTGGGAGGAGATTATAAAGGAAGCCAGGTGAAGGAGGTCTGGTCTCTAGATGAACACATGAGGAGGAAGGTAAGATGGCAGACAGACATTAATGCATATCCATGACAGTACCCTCCCTCTTACGAGGCCTCCCCCTTCCCCGCCTGGGCCCAGGTTTAGAGGGAAACTTCAGATGAAACTCCTTTAACAGACGAGGTGCAAAGACCTCAGATGCAGTGATCCAAGACCTCTCCTCAGGACCAAACCCTTTCCAATGAACGAGGTACTGAAGAACGCCTTTACAGAGTCGGGAGTCCAGAATTTGACTGATCTCGTACTCCTGATTATCCTCAGAGACAGGCGCCACGGTAGGAAGAGGACGAGAGAATTTATTGAGGACTAAAGGCTTTAGAAGAGCAACATGAAAGGAGTTAGTGATTTTAAGGCTCTTAGGAATCTGGAGTTTGAAACAAACCGGATTCAGTTTAGCAGTTACCGTGTATGGACCGATGAATCGTGGAGCAAACTTCAGAGAAGGAACTCGGAGCTTGATGTTCCTGGTAGAGAGCCAGACTTTGTCCCCTGGCTGAAGAGAAGGCGGTTTACGCCTGCGGCGGTCGGCAAAGCCTTTGAATTTTTCAGCAGCTGCCCGGAGGGAATCATGAACGTGACCCCAAACGGAATTGAGAGACTCCTGAACCGAAGCCAAAGCTGGAATGTCTGGAGAACAGATCATAGGAAGAGGAAGTTGAGGGTGTTTTCCATAAACTGTGAAAAAGGGTGTCTTCTGCGAACTGGTATTCACATGATTGTTATGGGAGAATTCTGCCCACGGGAGTAGAGAGGACCAATCGTCATGGTGAGAAGACACAAAGGTGCGAAGAAAGACCTCTAACTCCTGATTAACCCTCTCAGTCTGTCCATTGGATTGGGGATGGTAAGAAGAAGAAAAATCCAAGACAATATTGAGGGATTTGCAAAAGGCTCTCCAAAAACGAGACGTGAATTGGACTCCCCTGTCGGAAACAATATGAGAAGGGACCCCATGTAGGCGGAGAATTTCTCGAATGAAAATGGGAACCAAGGCAGGGGCAGAAGGAAGACCAGGAAGAGGAACAAAATGAGCCATCTTGGAGAATCGATCGATTACCACCCAAATGACTGTATTATTCTCAGACAGTGGGAGATCGGTGATAAAATCCATGGCAATATGGGCCCAGGGTTCCTTAGGAATAGGCAAGGGCATGAGGAGACCAGCAGGAGCTTGTGTGGAGGATTTGGACTGAGCACAGACATGACAAGCTTTAACGTAGTCTTTGACGTCTGAGCGGAGATTAGGCCACCAGTAGTGACGACTGATGAGTAGGAAGGATCGGAGGAATCCAGAATGCCCTGCCACCTTGGAATCATGTCCCCAACGAAGGATCTTAGCTCTTAGCTCAGTGGGGACAAAGGTCTTACCAGGCGGAATTTTAGACTTCAGGGTGGTAGAGTGGGCAACAATGCATGAGGTGGGAATGATCGGCTCAGGTTCAGGGGCGGACTCCTCGTCCAAAGTGTCAAATGACCTAGAGAGCGCATCAGCCCGACCGTTGCAGGAACCAGGTTTGTAGGTAATCGTGAAATTAAAACGGGCAAAGAAGAGACTCCACCTGGCCTGTCTAGGATTCAGACGTTTAGCATTCTGTAGATACTGTAAATTCTTGTGATCGGTAAAGATCGTTATGGAGTGAGGGGAACCCTCCAAGAGATGACGCCACTCCTCTAACGCCAATTTAATTGCGAGAAGTTCCCGATCACCGATGGCATAATTCCTCTCTGCCTGAGAAAATTTTTTGGAGAAGAACGCACATGGTTGGCGTCTCTTCTCAAAGATTTGAAGAAGCACAGCTCCCACCCCCATTGAGGAAGCGTCCACTTCAATAAAAAATGCATTCCCAGGATTTGGTCTCCTCAAGAGGGGGCCAGAAACAAAGGCCTGTTTCAGGTTGTGAAATGCAGAGACAGCTTCGGGAGGCCAGTCTCTGGCATTCACACCCTTCTTGGTCAAAGCGATAATAGGCGCGGCAATGGAAGAGTAATTCCTTATGAACTGCCTATAATAATTAGTGAAGCCAAGAAAGCGCTGTGTGGCCTTGAGGATAGCAGGAAGAGGCCAGTTGGTGATAGCCAAGACCTTCCCAGGGTCCATACGAAGCCCCGAACATGAGACAAAGCACCCCAAAAACAGGACCTCAGAACATTCAAAGGAACATTTCTCCAGCTTGGCATAGAGATTGTTCTCTCTAAGACGTTGAAGTACAGTGCGGACATGGTTTCTGTGGACGAGCAGATTTTCAGAAAAGATCAGAATGTCATCCAGATAGATGACAACAAACTGGTACAGCAGATCTCTGAAGATTTCATTGACAAAGTTTTGAAACACGGCTGGAGCATTACACAGACCAAAAGGCATCACCAGATATTCGTAATGCCCGTCTCTAGTGTTAAATGCAGTCTTCCATTCGTCACCCTCCCGTATTCGAATGAGATTGTACGCGCCTCTGAGATCCAACTTGGTGAAAATGGAGGCACCCTTCAACCTATCGAATAGCTCAGATATTAAGGGTAAGGGGTATCGATTTTTAATAGTAACCGCATTTAAACCCCGATAATCGATGCAGGGTCTTAAGGTACCATCCTTTTTGGCAACAAAAAAGAACCCTGCCCCTGCAGGCGATGAGGATTTCCGGATGAACCCTCTCTCCAGATTCTCTGCTACATACTCCGACATGGCCTGGGTCTCTGGGATGGACAGAGGGTAGGTACGACCCCTGGGTAGAGTTGCTCCGGGGACAAGATCAATAGCACAGTCAAAAGACCTGTGGGGAGGAAGCACCTCAGCTGATTTTTTACAGAACACATCCCGGTAATCGCTGTATGCGGCGGGAAGATCAGAAGAAACAGAAGTGGCAGCAACCGGAAGACTCTCCTTGGGGGTCACCTTGAGAAGACACGACGAGAAACATGAGGAACCCCAGGCCAGGATCTGCCCAGAGACCCAGTCCACATGTGGAGAGTGGAGCTGTAGCCAAGGGAGGCCCAATACAACTGGGGTAGAGGCCTTGGGTAGAATAAGAAAGGATATCCACTCCTGGTGGAGAATCCCTACCGACATCCTAATGGGTAGCGTCTGGAAGCGAATAGGGCCCCCTGGGAGAACAGTGCCATCAATTGCCGAGACTACCAATGGGGTAGTGAGAGGTGAAAGGGTAAGCTTCATAGAAGAAGCAGTTCTCCAATCCATGAAATTGCCGGCAGCCCCGGAATCCAGGTATGCAAGGGTTGACTGAGGAGAAGTGCCTACATGAAGGGACACCGGCAAGAGCAGGCGAGAAGGTGATGTTTCTGGGTCCAATACTCCACCTTCCAAATGTATTAGACCCGAGCGTTTCCCGGACGAAGCGAGCAGGAGTCACGAAAATGACCCTTGCCCCCACAATAGAGGCACAAGCCCAGAGTTCTGCGCCTAGCACGTTCTTCGGGGGTTAGTCTGGTCCGGCCCAGCTGCATAGGTTCTTCAGCAGGTAGAGGATGCTCCACGGAATGAAGGGAGGGGAGCTCAGACTGGCTAGGACCCAGAGAGTGCTGGCGTCTTTTTTCTAAGGACCTCTCTTGAAAACGAATGTCGATCTGGTTGCATAATGAAATTACATCGTCCAGACCGACGGGAATGGCTCTTCCCGCTAATTCGTCTTTCACTCGGTCAGAGAGGCCATGTAAAAAGGTAGCGACCAGGGCCTCATTATTCCAGCTCAATTCAGCTGTGTGGATACGGAACTGAAGAGCATATTGCCCCACTGAACTAGATTCTTGGCGAAGACGTAAGACAGCACTAGCCGCTGAAGAAGCCCGAGCCGGCTCTTCGAAGATATTACGAAAGAGCTTCAAGAATTCGGACAGACTGGAAACCACTGGATCGTTCCTCTCCCACAGGGGGGCAGCCCAGGCCAAAGCTTCACCGGAGAGGAGGGAAATGATATAGGCTACCTTAGCCCGGTCAGATAGGAAGCTTTGAGGCTGAAGCTCAAAATGAATAGTGCATTGGCTGAGAAACCCCCTGCAGGCCTTGGAGTCCCCAGAGAAACGGAACGGAGCTGGCAATCTTAGTGAGTGTGAGGCTGCGACTGGTGCGATAGGTACAGCCGCTGGTTGTACTTGGGGTTGCGGATTCGGGGTTCCCAAGGAGACCTGAAGCTGCTCGAATCGAGAAGCCAGATCCTGGAGGAATCGCATCACCTGGGTCTGATTTGATTCCTGGGTCTCAAGTCTGCGAACTATGCCCTGCAATGGATCATCCGCGGGAAGCGGGATGTCAGCCGGGTTCATGGCTGATCAAACTGTCAGGGTCACCTGTGGCCAGGTGACAGATGCACACCGTAGGGGGACAGGAGTGCACCGCGAGGTAGTGAACCCTATGGCTGGCTTCTGTGGATAGGAAACTGGGTGGTTGTGGAAAGCGGGACCAGAGGAGCACAACCGGGATCCCAACGGAAGCGAGAGCCAAGATTCCCCAGGGCGCGGAGTCTAAGACCCATCTGGTCTTCTCCAGGGCCTCTAGTGGTGAGGATGTTACGCTGCAGGCTGGGACCAGGTCGCGGCCCCTGGAGTTTCCTAGCTCACGCCCCGTAGGATAAGGGGAAGCAGCAGCACACGATAGAGAGAACCGAATAACAAGCCGAAGGTCAGGGGCCACAAGCAGACAAGGATAACGAAGAACGAGCCGAAGGTCAAGGGTCACGAGCAGACAGGGATGGTCGGGGACAAGCCAATAACGTAACAGAGAGACAGACGTAGCACACGGCAGGCAGGGACCCAAACACACAATGCCTAACAAACACGTTGATCAGCAAAGCAGGCTTGCAGTGCACAGGTTAATATAGTGTTCAGTGATAGGGCCTGGGGTGGAGTCAGGCTGGGAGGAGATTATAAAGGAAGCCAGGTGAAGGAGGTCTGGTCTCTAGATGAACACATGAGGAGGAAGGTAAGATGGCAGACAGACATTAATGCATATCCATGACACTGTGTCAATTAGCCTGCAGATGTCTTCATTGGCAAATGTCCGAATTTAGAGATCTAAAAAATGGACCTAGCTGAATGAGCCTGTATCACTTCTGGAGGCTCTTGCCTGGCCGCACTGTAAGTTTTCTGGATGACCTTGATGACAAGGTTTTGCTGTAGGTTCCTCCTCTGTTTCCATCAGGCAAATTCGAACAGCCTTCTGGAGGATTTTTACCTAGGAAGCTGCTTGAAGGTAGGAATTTTAGACACTTTGGAAATCCAGTGTAGGTTAGGTACTGCCTCAGTCAGGAAGGAAGGACCCGCCACTTTGTAAGATGAAAACAGAAGCCCCCTTGGGAACCAAGGTGCTCGAGGGGCATAGGCCCCAACTTGTCTGTAAGGAATAAGATGTAGGACTCTGTAGGTCCAAGTGCTTGACCTTGTGAAGCATTCCCCTGGTAGCTCACATGGCCAGTTTCACTGGTGAAAGCTGAAATAACTAAAATTTTGAGTCCTTATGGAACTAGGCTGAGCAACAAATCCAGATCCATGTGAGGAACTGATTGCAACTCTGCAACCTCCGGGTTACCAGGATCAAAATTCTGCTCAGGCTGCAAAGGCTCTGAACCTGTTTCAGACTTCAGAGTAAATAGCATTTGTTGACATCCTTTCTGGAACCTTGACAGGATTGAACCACTTCCAGAAAACGGCCCAAGTCCTCCAATCCTTCCCCTTCAATTTACAGTCCATCATGGGACAGGTGTTGTGGAAACACTGGTAGCTGAAGTGCTTGGTCCTGACTAGATTGCATGGCTAGGGTAAACCCAAGGCCTGTGGTCCAATTAGCATGCTTGCTATCACAGTGAGACCCTCAGACAACAGTCTCCCCTAGAACTTCATGACCAAAGGCAGTAGAGGCATCTGCTCCTGTAGGAGAGAAGAAAATGCAGCACTGACAACAGCATCGGGATTCAGTACAGAAGTGCAGAGAAACACATGCATCATGGACTTCAGCAAACACCAGTTCAGGTGTGCAGAGAGACACATGCAGCATGGACTACAGCAAAGAGACACCAATTCAGATGCACCACATGAGGTTCTGACGTCTCTAGTTAGAGAATTCCTCAGCCCAAAAAGACCATCAAAAGAAGCTCTCCACCTTGTTGGTGCATTTAGCAACCTAAGATCTGGGACTGCGACGGGGGAGGCTGAACCCAGATGGACACCGACACAGTTGGCAGGTAGGGACTTATCATAACATCACGGTCTTGCAGGTGTATATCTTGAGGACAAAAAGTAGAATGAGGGAGGTTGCTCTAAGTCAGATTTATAGATTTGGACAGGTCCTGTGGGTGGATATAGGGGCAGAGCTATATCATATGTATGCTGCCATTTTGGCATCAGGAAAAACAGTTACATTCCTGGAATGCCGGGATTGCTAATTGTCACATTTGCTTATGTCCTTAACCAAACTGTTTAACAATCAAATGGCTGGTGTCATAACTGATCACATGTTCAGCACCATGGCAGTTGCAGATCAAACATAAGCAGCTTCCTTGGCTGTAAAGGATAGTAGGGTTTGACTCCGCTTTAGGGCTGTCAGCAAATCAGCCTCTACAAACTCGTCAGTGCCTAAAAATGCCTAAAAATTGAAAGCAACTGAGCATGTGCAGAGCAGGGTGAACTAGTGTATTACTGGATTTTAACCCGTATATACACTTATTTTTAATGTTTTACATAGATATACCTGCAAAAGGTGCCAGCCTGAAGTGATCTAGCAGGACTTCATTTTCTGACTAAAGTTCCACTTTAAGGTGTGGACATAGGGAATATAATGCCGCATACACACGACCATTTTTCTCATCGTGAAAACTGTCATTTTTTTCACTTGGACGAGAAAAACGGCCGTGTGTAGGCTCTCCAGCAGTTTTCCCGACGAGAAAACCGCCGAGAATCACAACGAGAAAAATTAGAACATGCACTAATTTTTCTCATCTCGAATCGCGGCATTTTTTTTCCTCGGCAGTTTTCCCATAGGGAAACACTGCTAGGGAGCCTACACACGGCTGGTTTTCTCGACCAAGAAAAAACATGTCGTGAAAAACGGCCGTGTGTAGACTGGGAAAAGGGGACCAAGCCGGTCCTCGTTTTTCCCGTCGGGTTTCACGGCGGTGTTTTCACCGCCGAGAAACTCGGTCGTGTGTACGCGGCATAAGAGCTTCATGCACATCTGTTAGGTAACTAGGGGAAGCTTTCCAGGTAAAATTGCCTCTATAATTATAGTAGTAGCATTTATAAAATATATATATATATATATATTTTTTAAAAGGACATACAGTACATTTTTTGTGTCAATACCAGCATTCCGATGTTAAATTCTTGAGCAACATTCAACATGATAAATGTAGGAAAGGCTATGATAATCCTTCCATCGCTGTACTATATTCCAAATCCTTATGAATTCCATTTCAAATTAAAAGAGCAAGATAACATTTTTGTACAAAGATATACGGACATTGCTACATGATATGATATATTATGGGAGAAAAGGATTATATAAAGAATTGAGGAGGTCATAATATATTAATGTCTCTGTTCATGCATAACTCAATAGAGGGAAAGTAAGGCAATATCAGACTACAACCACTCCTCAGATTACTTGACCTCAGCATTGTATGAACCATATGGATATGTAAGCAATTGATGACCTCTCTAGCAGCTGTTAAAGTACTTGCGTATTCGTACTTGTTCTTTTGGTGTTGTTAGCATACCACTGAACATAAAGCTTGCATATATTTATGGTCTACAAAATAATTTAAATTTAAAATCATGTGTGTTGTGCACTAAAGCAAATGTAACTACTGATGATCACATGCAATTTGAAGCTGTTAGGAGCTGTTTTACCTGCATGACAGATAATAGAATTAGCATCCTTACCAAACAGCTACTGTAATAAAATATATTACAGAGTAGACACCTGGAGAATGTATTTTTTTTTAAGCTAATTTAGAAAAGTTTGCTTTTCATTAAAATATATTAAAATATATTACAGAGTAGACACCTGGAGAATGTATTTTTTTTTAAGCTAATTTAGAAAAGTTTGCTTTCCATTAAATTCACAGGTTTAGCTGCCCATAGACTTTACTTGAGTTTGTATCAGTTATGCAAAATCAAACTCTATGGGGTTGATTTACTAAAATTGGAGAGTGCAAAATCTGGTGCAGCTCTGCATAGAAACCAATCAGCCTCCAGTTTTTTTCATCAGAGCTTAACTGAACAAGCTAAAGTTACATAGTTACATAGTAGGTGAGGTTGAAAAAAGACCATCAAGTCTTTTGTGTGTGATTATATGTCAGTATTACATTGTATACCCCTGTATGTTGTGGTCGTTCAGGTGCTCATCTAATAGTTTTTTTAAACTATCGATGCTCCCCGCTGAGATCACCACCTGTGGAAGGGAATTCCACATCCTTGCCACTCTTACAGTAAAGAACCCTCTACGTAGTTTAAGGTTAAACCTCTTTTTTATCATTTTAATGAGTGGCCACGTGTCTTGTTAAACTCCCTTTCACAAAAAAAGTTTTATCCCTATTGTGGGGTCACCAGTACGGTATTTGTAAATTGAAATCATATCCCCTCTCAAGCGTCTCTTCTCCAGAGAGAATTAGTTCAGTGCTCGCAACCTTTCCTCATAAAGAAAATCCTCTAGACCACAGGTGTCAAACACAAGGCCCGCGGACCAAATCGGCCCTCCAGGCCATTTCATGTGGCCCTCGCACTTCTCCTGCAGCTGCAGGAGCGCTCCAGCCCTCCTCTGGTCCTACACCAGACCCTTACTTTCTGCTTTCAATCAATGCATCTAGCTTCTTCCCAGCATCAGCATAAGGAAAGGGGGGTGCACTGTGATGTAAGGGAGAATGGGAGACTCAACTTCTGATGGTTGGGTGGCTCTTGACATCTAATGTAAAGGGGAGGGGATGTGCTGGACATCTAATCTTTCAGATACAACTGGCCCTTTTGAGGGCAATCATAATGCTGATGCGGCCCACAATGAAATTGAGTTTGCCACCCCTGCTCTAGACCCTTTATTAGCTTTGCTGCCCTTCTCTGTACTCGCTCCATTCCCAGTACATCCTTCCCGAGGACTGGTGCCCAGAACTGGACAGCATACTCTAGGTGCGGCCGGACCGGAGTCTTGTAGAGCGGGAGAATTATCGTTTTATCTCTGGAGTTAAAGTTAGAAGCTGATTGGCTACCATGCACAGCTGCGCCAGATTTTGCACTCTCCAGTTTTAGTAAATTAGTGTGTTCTAAAGCAGGGGTCTCCAAACTTTCCAGTACAGGGGCCATATCATATATTTTACAAATATTTGCATTTTATAAATGAATAAATCAAATTTAAATGAATGAATCAAGTTTTACTCCTTACATCCCTTACATTGGATACACAGTTAAAAATTAAATATAAATACATTTTGTTTACATTAATATGCCAGTACTAATATTGTACTAAGCTGATTATGTGTGCATAAATATAAAATAAAACATTTAAAAAGATGGCAAATTCTCTTTTAACATAATTTCTCCTATTTTATAGGTGGAGGTGCCAAAATGGCTGAGGTAAAAAGAAGAGCGAAGCATACCAAAGGGAGCATTTTTTCTCGATATGAACATCTTAAGCATACCCATTTGTTTTTCTAAATCCACACCTGTTTTTTATGCTTCTTAGGGGCTAATTACAGTCTTGGCTGCCTTGGCTACCCAACATTCCTTATAAGCGCGTTTCCTTATTATTTCTTGGGGGGTTTGACGGCTGTTTACCAGAGACAAGAAAAGGATATAACAGGAGCTAATATCATGAGCTACAGGTGAGCAGGAGCTCATGGAAGTTAAAATGAGTAGTATTTTTTAATGAAGCATTAGATTATACGTTTATGAAATATTAATGCAATGTATTTTTCCAGCCCTAAAACAATGGAGGAAAAAAAAGTGAATTTTTAGTAGCACATAGACTGAATGAAAGGTTTCTGCTTTGATGCTGTCCCATTTCTTTTAACCTTTTTTATTAATATGAAAATTGGCTGGGATGGGAGGGCCTGAAGGCAGCAATAGTTTACATACCCTTAATACAAACATTTACTGATGGCATGCAGAGCTTCCAAGTACGAAGCCCAGTAGTTTGTTATATTTCAGAAAACAGACAGGATCAAGAAGGGATCAGTGAGAAATGGGAAACATTGTTCCAAAGATATACTCGAGATTGTAGTGCTGTGCAATCACATATGTCAAATCAGAAGCCACCTTTCATCACCTTACGTTGATCATATAAGGGCTATTTAAACACTAATATAGGTATGAACAGAAAATATATTTCTCCTGTGCTCGTGCAGGCGGTATTGGTGTAAAATGGTAGTAATTTCGGATGGTAGGTTGTGTAGGAAAAACCATGCGAATCCCGCTGCCTAAACTGACCAGGGGTTGTCCGAAGAGAGGAGAAAGGCGTATGATCTAACGCATAGATAAAAATTATACCGTTTCTTTTTAAACAGAGTGGATAAACAAATAAATAAATAGGAAATTACTATGTATTCATAGAGACTAGGTTAAAATGTATTCATATAAAATGAGTTGTGCCCATGCAAGGGCAAATGCTCATGGTAGGCTAACGCGTTTCGAGGGTTTCCCTCTTCATCAGAGCCTTGGAGGATGAGAGCAAGTGTCTGCATAATGTGGTAGATTTATATAGAGAAGAGCGGCTGATTTAAAGTTTTATCACATAATGGGTAGTATATTCTCCTTTGCTCTAAAGTTGTCCACATCCCAGCGCTCTGCCAAAGGATTGTATTTCTGCCCATCCAGTCCCTATCAGAATACAAACCGCCGACCCATTTCGTATGCAGATTATATATCTCTGGAGGAGTGTACTACACAACTGTCTGGCTCTGATGAAGAGGGAACCCTTTGTAACGCGTTAGCCTACCATTGAGCATTAACTCATGTTATATGAATAATTTGTAACCTAGTCTCTATGAATACGTAATAATTTCCTTTTATTTATTTATCTATCCACTCTGTTTAAAAATAAACTGTATCATTTTTATCCATGCGTTAGATCACGTGCCTTTTTCCTCTTTCCTCACTTGGCTATTTAAACACTAATATGAATCTTAAAAGATGCTTTTTCACCTAACAAGTCCATAAACACTTTATATTGAATCACTACAGACCGGCCCTTTCTGGCTGACCTCTGCTGTATCAGCAGAAAACTGTAGCAATGTATTGTATCTCTACCAAATATAATACTGGTCTCCAAAACTGATCATCTACACTTCATCTATAGAGTTATGACTGTATCTGAATGGCTTGTATTATTTAACAGCCATTCTCTTTGTATGGTCAACCAGAAGATAGCAAATAAAGGTGACTTTCGATTAATAATCTTGGGACACCATCCGTTGCTGTTTGCTGGATTGGTAGCGTGGCATTTGAGACTGGAATCACATTATGGTGTTATAAAGATTCTGCTTTTAGAGTACTTCTCGAGCTTGTGTTTTTCAATGTGAAAAAAAGGGAGCAAAACACACAATAACACAGTAAAGCCTAGTAAAACACACATTAAAGAAGTCCTTTTATAATGCTACATCTATGAATCCAGCCTTAAAATTACACTAAACAATATCCTTATTCTCCAAAAATAATCCCGTGAGCTTCTGAACCTCTCCACTTCTTCAATTCCATTGGTTTGGAAGGAGCAGTGCACATTAGTTGAAGGTTAAAGTCTATGCATTCTACAAATCCCATAGTACATTGTCCATAGTCCATCGTGGGAATGAGCAGAAGAGGGTGACTAAGTTCCTACATAGAGTGGAACCATGACGAACAAAGGTAGCCAGCCTATGACAGAAAGTTGGATCGTGGTTGCAGGAAAAAAAGGAATTTGGAGATTTGGAGGAGGCTGATGCCGCGTACACACGACCGTTTTTCCTGTCATGCAAAAAACCGACATTTTTCTCGACGTGATTCCTCTCAAGCCTGCCTTGCATACACACGTTCAGGAAAAAAAAACGCTCAAGAAAAGTACAACAGGTACGACAACACGTACGACGGCACTATAAAGGGGAAGTTCCATTCGAATGGCGCCACCCTTTGGGCTGCTTTTGCTGATCTCGTGTTAGTAAAAGTTTGGTGAGAGACCATTCGTGCTTTTCAGCCTCGTGCTTTTCAGTCCGTTACAGCGTGTGCCATCTCCATTACAAACGCTAGTTTTACCAGACCGAGCGCTCCCGTCTCATACTTGATTCTGAGAATGCGCGTTTTTTTTCCCCTCGGAAAAGCATACACATGAGCGGTTTTCGCAACGAGAAAAAAAACAACGGGAAAAACGACGAGAAAAAATAGAGCAGTTTCTAATTTTTTTGCGGGCAGTTTTCTCGTCGAGAAAACTGCTATGGAGCATACACATGACCGTTTTTCACGACCAATCTAAAAAATGGCAGTTTTCTCGTCATGAAAAACGGTCGTGTGTACGCGGCATGAGAGTTTAGTGTCACTTTAAATTAGCCATGCAAGATTTGTATTCCCAATTTGAGGGTTCCCTTGAGCGAAATGAAACCATAGTGATCAATGCCACATAATCTGTGCAATATTTTAGATGAATATATGGATCTTGTTATTTACTTTGGATTGCTGTATTCTAAGTAAACGGTAAGTCATAGTTCTTTTGAAAAGACAAAACTGTGTCTATCACATAATGGTAGAAGGACTTCCCTCTGTTACCCTCTCCATTGCGAACTGGTTAACAGATCAAGCATAGCTTAGAAAGCTGTGTAAGAAGATATTGATGGGTACTGAGTATCACTGTATTTAAAGTAAAAAAAATTGCACAGGTATAAATTTATATATTTTTGAGAATGTAAATCTGTTGTGGAAAATAAAATGTTTCAAGAGCTTAATAAACATTTTAAATGCATGTGTAATTAAACTCTTCCCACCAGCCTCTCTGGAATATGTTGTCTGGCTCTGCGTGTATCTCTGACAGGGAAAAGATACTTTATGCTTCAATTGGCCATATAAGGAAATCACAGCAACTTGTTCTCTATTCACAAGGCAAGGGAGGGTGAGAATGTTTGGGGGATGAAATGGCATAGCAAAAAGACTGAGAAACATGAAAAATAGCTAAGGCCATGGCCATATATTATCTTTAATAGACGGGGATGAGAAATAGTATTATGTGTTTGCTGATAAATTTGGCATCTTCGCGACTTTAAGTTTAGAAGCAACAAGGCTGCATACTTTTGTGATATGTTAGTTCAACTAAACAATTCTTCAAAGTCTTGCTATGTTATTGTAGCACTTACCCCCGAAGGAGTGGCTGGTTAATTTTGGGTCATGCAAACTACCTCCATGGCTTCCGTTGTCAGGGTAAAAAGTTTGTAGAAAAGTCAATGTCCACACAAATGTAAAACCTCAACAATAAGGCTTTATTTTCTTGTTGCTGTAAAACTCGAAAGAAAGTGGGAAACGAGAGAAGCAGGGGAAGGTTCAGGCACACGGTACAATAGATGCACGCAGTTAATTTATTCACCACTCAAGCCTGAGTTTGTATTGCTCACTCGGATAGTTCCCTCTCACGGTCCTAGCAGCCGGAATGATGCAGTGATAAGATTTAGACAGTTTCTGCCACAAACTGCTGTAGATGAATGAAGGTCTCTGCCACAGACCTGATGAACTTGGGTCTCTGCCACAGACCTGATGAACTTGGGATGCGTCCGGGAATCCTCTGCCACAGAATTTTAAATGTCCCAAACCTCCCGACAAGCGATAATAGAACTATTGAGTGTATCCCTCTTTGAATGAGTTTCCAGGCCTCTCCCGAGACATCGCGCCTTGCCAGTCTCCTCTGGGGTAGGTCCTCCCCTGGCTCCCTCTTCAAGAGCCTCCTTCCCATGGATGAACAGCTTGGGACACCCCTCAGAAATGTAGGCCAAATCGGCAGAGCTGGGCCTGGCGAGCAGAGATGTAGCCTCGGGCTGAAGGTGCCCGGGACTTGAACACACACACGCACCTCGTGCCATGAGGGCCACGAGGCGCACCAGAAGAACCCCACAAGGTGCACCAAAAGGACCCCAACCAATGGAGTCTGCCCCTTATGTATCCCTCCCCAGCATGCACAGCGGGTTAACCACGCCCACTGCAGGGCTGCCGAGAAAGGACACCCAATACTGCTGTGATACACCCGTGTTCCAACATGTGCCAGTGGTGGCAGTGCCACCTACAGGCAAATAGGGAATATAACTGCCAGGCAGTATCACAACCAGAGCAGAAGCAGAATAGAAATCAGTAAGTCTGAGCCCAACAATTAGCTCAGAACACCCCCTAAATTTAACATAGCGTGGACCAATTTGGGACCAGAGCTACATTATTAAATTATGTTTATTGCATTAGAAAATGACATTTGCTGAAATGGCTCTTTGAATACATCATAGCTAGTAGACTATTAGGACTTAGTTAGCTGGTGCAAAAGCACACTGCAGTTGTCTCTATTTCTCTACTTACTGCAGAGAAGTAGTTAGTCTTGAAAGTGCAGTTCATGTTACCCCAAAACTTCCAATTCCTGATATGTCCCTGCTGTACCATGTGCTTGTATGAGAAAGTATCCTGTTCTCTTTTGTATTGCTTCCTTTATGTCAGGGGTGTCCAAACTTTTTTCAAAGAGGGCCAGATTTGATGAAGTGAACATGCTTGAGGGCCGACCATTTTGCCTGACATTCTTTAAACCATTAAAATTTGGTCGAAGTGTGTTTGTTCGAACACCAATACATTGCCCAACACAAATTCTCTTGCCCTTGTGGCTGTGTGTGGTGAAGACATGAGCTTAGGCGTGTTATTTGGATATACCGTATTTATCGGCTTAAAACACGCACCTTAACTTTAAAAAGGAAGTTTCAGGAAGAAATATTACATTTTAAATAATGAACTGTGAAGCAAAATAAGGGTCAGTGCCCATGAACGCAGCCTAATCAGTGCCCATCTGCAGCCTTACAAGTGCCATAATTGCAGCACCCACCGTATTGCCATGAATGCAGCACCCACCATATTGCCATGAATGCAGCACCCACCATATTGCCATGATTGCAGCACCCACCATATTGCCATAACTGCAGCACCCACCATATTGCCATAATTGCCATGATTTCAGCACCCACCATATTGCCATAATTGCAGCACCCACCATATTGCCATGATTGCAGCACCCACCATATTGCCATAATTGCAGCACCCACCATATTCCCATAATTGCCATGATTGCAGCACCCACCATATTGCCATAATTGCAGCACCCACCATATTGCCATGATTGCAGCACCCACCATATTGCCATAATTGCAGCACCCACCATATTGCCATGATTGCAGCACCCACCATATTGCCATAATTGCAGCACCCACCATATTGCCATAATTGCAGCACCCACCATATTGCCATGAATGCCACACTCCATTGCCATTAATGCAACACCCATAGAGCCATGAATGCAGCACCAACCATATTGCCATTAATTCAGCACCCACATTGACATGAATGCAGACTCACCATTCGTCAGTGCAGCCTGATTCACGTCCATCTGCAGCCTTGAGGAGACAGGGAGGGGGCGGGACGAGCGCTGACAGGCATACAGGAGAAATTCCTGTTTTCTCGGCTGCCCTTTTAATTGAAAGTCCCGCCTCCTGTGATGGACAGAACAGTTGTCCAATGGCAGCGCAGGAGACGGGACTTCCTTTTACACAGGATGCCTGTAAACAGGAAATACTCCTGTATCCTGTACGGCACTTGTCCTGTCTCCTCCAAGGCAGCAAGCATTTATATCTTTTGTGGCCCCCGGCGCTCGGGGATTCGTTGGGGGCCACAAAAGATATATATGTCAAAATTATCAGGCGGGCCGTCCAAAACTGGATCGCGGGCCGTGATTGGCCCGCGGGCCGGACTTTGGACATGCCTGCTTTATGTGAAATCCCTGGTGTTCCTGCTAGTTCCCTTTGCTTTCCAATTAAATACTGACCACACTAAGCAGGATAGCTCACTGTGGTCAGTTCTCTAGCTATGATGGGAACTCAGTGTACTCTCCTCCAATGATCAGACTTGTCCTGACACGCCCCCGCTGAACAGCTCAGTGAGCTGCTGCTTCTCCTCCCCCCAGCTCTTATGCAGCTGAGAACAGAGGGAATGTGATCTCTTATATAAAAAGGGAAAAAAGGTATATATTTTTCCTTTCGATTCTATTTTAAACTGAATGGGTTGTTTTACAAGTTGATCGTTTACAATCACTTTAATTCTTGAACTCCCCCTGCCCTTTTACACACTTGGAAAGTTTTTTTTTTTTTTTGGGGAGGCAGCAAGTACCTTTTTCATCTTTCCAAGGAAAGAATTAAGTTTTCTAGGTCTACTCACCCCTGCCTGCAGCCTCCTGGAATCACATCAGGACAGCCTCATCTAGCCACCACTTCTTGTGAGTGCACAGTAGAGGTTGTGATTGATCAGGATGTCACAGTTGGCACTCAAATCCAAGATGGCAATGTGGGAACAAAGACAGCGCTGAAGACTTTAGGTTGTAGAAAGACATCACTGTACTTCTTGGGCTGGTAAGTACATATTTTGTAAAAGGCAGCAGCTACAGTACTTGTAGCTGCGAAAATTATACAGACCCAGGTGCTGTAAACACTGCGTCACCAGTTGATGGCTATCCTGTGACATTGTCCATTGACAATGAACACTGGCAAGCGATTAGGACTGTTGGCTCACCACCTCTTTACGGTGACTTGATGGTGATTGCATTTATCAGGGACTGTTCCTCTCAGAAACAAAGCACACTTAAAGTGGTTTGAAACCCTCTTTCACATGATTGGCTAAATATGTTACCCATAACACAGGCAGCTGATCGCTGCCTGTGCAACTGTACTCACCGCTTTATTTTCTTTATAAATGTAATTTTTCTGTATGAAAAAGTGCTAGAGAGAACTGGGCCCTACCTAAGTAAGCACCGCTCAGCGCTTGTGGAGATGTAGCAATTATTGGTATGAGTTGTGAGCAGGGAAATGATAATAATACATGAATGAGTAAATACAATATAGAAATGGGTCTATTTTGTATTGAGCAGCTGCTGAAAATTAGAAACTGATATGGAAAAATACAATATTTGTATGGACCAATCAGAGGTCTGAATCATACATGTGAATAATAAAACCGTCTAATAAACAATAATATCATAAACACTAAAATGAAATCCGTCCCAGATTGTCCAAGAAATAGTGTAGCAGCGCTCTTGTCATAAATGACAAGCTTCTTTAAGTGTCTCTATACACATAAAGGTATGAATAATAGCAGGTGAAGAACTGCAGACAGCCCGATCCTTATTACAATGCAGCGATACAGGGAAACTTCATCCGTGAGATGTTGTAGAAAAAATCCCCTATTGGGGATGCACTCACCACAAAGTAGATAAAGATGTGCCTTGTCAGCAAACACAGGATCACTGTCTCCTTCTCTCAGCTATTCCACCGGATCACAGTATTGGTACGCTCAGGGGTACAGATGTAGAAAGGAAACAAAGGTGGCCAATAGTGTAATATTGCATGCACAATTTATTCCCCAAAAAAAGTTCCCTTACAAGTTAATACGTACACAATGGTTATACAAATGAGGCACATATGGTGCTAACAGCTTGGCAGCACAGTACACCTAAGACCCCAGTAGATGGAGATACACGCTATTGCAGACAGCGTGTGTTGGTTACCACTTCCTGGATCCTGGATTTGGTGGAGCGCAAGCGTCACTTCCGGTACGGCCAAACGAGACCACGACCCTGATGCGTTTCGTCACTTCCGGACTTCGTCTGAGGGCGTGGTCTCGTGGCGCAAGTACCGGATGTTTATAGTGGAAGTACGAGCACATCCCCCGCCGCTATGACCAATCACAGCGGTCGGGATGTCAGACGCCCTGTTACCGTGTTGTGTCGAATCTGCTTATAGGCTGACAATAAATCGACACAGCAGGTGGGCGGATTAACCCGTCAGTCGTATGGGAATTGCAAGGTGTCTGCAAACAACAACATCCTGCTGTAGTCACGCACCGGCCGTATTTCACAACTGATAGGTAGCAGCAAAGTACAGAGGAAACATAAACATTAGGCACACGGATAAAATATGGATAAAATGGCAAAAAATATTTAAATAACAATAAAAATCACAATAAAAATCATTGTCAATATAAACATTAAAAAAATATATACATACATATTATGCGCAAGTGGTTTAAAATATCGTTTGCATATACCAGCCACAGACTGGATCCATGGATCCGAGTGAATGCAGCGGTATGCTGTATAATTACTAGTTGCACAATGTGATATATCGTCCACTGGCAAGTGACTCACCATTCATGGAACGATATTCAGTGTGCAATGTTTTTATTTTTTATGATTTTAAAACACATATCATGCGGTTATGTACATCAATACACATATATCCTGGTTATAACGTATGTGTGCTTCTGGTGGTTTAGTGATCAAAACCCGGCTGGTATCATAAAAACGAAATGTGACGAAACGCGTCAGGGTCGTGGTCTCGTTTGGCCGTACCGGAAGTGACGCTTGCGCTCCACCGAATCCAGGATCCAGGAAGTGGTAACCAACACACGCTGTCTGCGATAGCGTGTATCTCCATCTACTGGGGTCTTAGGTGTACTGTGCTGCCAAGCTGTTAGCACCATATGTGCCTCATTTGTATAACCATTGTGTACGTATTAACTTGTAAGGGAACTTTTTTGGGGAATAAATTGTGCATACAATATTACACTATTGGCCACCTTTGTTTCCTTTCTACATCTGTACCCCTGAGCGTACCAATACTGTGATCCAGTGGAATAGCTGAGAGAAGGAGACAGTGATCCTGTGTTTGCTGACAAGGCACATCTTTATCTACTTTGTGGTGAGTGCATCCCCAAAAGGGGATTTTTTCTACAACATCTCACGGATGAAGTTTCCCTGTATCGCTGCATTGTAATAAGGATCGGGCTGTCTGCAGTTCTTCACCTGCTATTATTCATACCTTTATGTGTATAGAGACACTTAAAGTAGCTTGTCATTTATGACAAGAGCGCTGCTACACTATTTCTTGGACAATCTGGGACGGATTTCATTTTAGTGTTTATGATATTATTGTTTATTAGATGGTTTTATTATTCACATGTATGATTCAGACCTCTGATTGGTCCATACAAATATTGTATTTTTCCAAATGTAATTTTTCGATCGCAATGACGTCACCGCGCATGCGCAGATTATCGCGTCAAAACTGGCAAGTAATGCTTGCCGGTTTTCCTTCACTATAATTCCGGAAATCACTATGCAAGAACTTCCCCTCTGTCAGGCACAGAGGAGAAGTCTCGCGCTATTTACAACCACCAACACTTCCTTGTAGTCCCCCTTGAGACTATAGAGGACATTTCCTATGATACTGGTTGCCGCAGTAACCGCTATCCAGATCGAGGCTTGGTTACGGCGCTACGGCGCATGCGCAAGATTTCTAACAGGGACCTAGTAAGTGCGGAAGTGACGTCAGAAGTAGATTCAAAGAACAGGAGTAGTAATGGAGATTTATATACCCGGAAATACAGAGAATAGAAACACTACAAAAAAGGTATTTGCGGGCCTCGTTTTTAAATATAATACATGGCAGAAGCATTGTAATAACCTTAAGCAACCTAATAATTGTAAAATAGAAAAAGTGAACCGGGGTTTACTTCCTCTTTAAGATCTTAGTTTGAGTACCCCTGGTCAAATGACATGCTTTGTGGCTTTTCCCTTGGTAAAAAAGGTAACATAACTTCTGCTGGGAGCAGATCCAATCTTGGCATGTGTACATTTCTTTATAATTTTAACATATAATTGTTAGTTATTTGCTTATTTTAACAGGCTGAAAAAATAATACATAAAAATGTGGTATGTCCAAAAGTTTGAAACACTGTAGCCCCGTACACACGATCGGATAACCTATGGATTTTCGTCCGATGGATTTGTCCATCGGAAATCCGATGAAACTGTTTTTCATCAGTCTTGGCCACACACCATCAGTCAAAAAACTGACCGTTCCAAATGCGGTGACGTAAAACACTCAGATGAGCCGAGAAAAATGAAGTTTAATGCTTCTGAGCATGCGTCGACATGATTCTGAGCATGCGTGGGTTTTTTATCCGATGGACTTGCCCATAGACGATCGGAAATTCCCATCGGTTTTTTATCCATCGGAAAATTTTAAAACAAGTTCTATTTTTTACAACCGATGGAAAAAAGACCGATGGGTACCATACACGATCGGTTGGTCTGATGAAAACCATCCATCGGACGGTTTTCATCAGTCAAACCGATCGTGTGTACGGGGCTTGTCTGTCAGTACTTTGTGAAACTCTCTTGTGCAATAATGACAGCCTCCAAAAGATTCTTGTAGCCAGCTGACAGTTTTTGTTTATTTTTTAGGATTTTATCAAACTATTCCTTGGCATATATTCAACGTTCAAAAAATATTCCCCCGGCTATTTTTCACTGCATGTTTAAAATCTATCTACATATTATCACGAACATCGAGGTCTGGGAACTGTGTTGGCCATTCCACAATCTTAATATGTATTGTTTTTTTTTTTTGTAATTCAAGATTGACTTTGTTTTGAATCACTATCTTGTTGGTTACAGTATGTCCCCCTTATTTACCTTCAGTTTCTTCAATATTTGGTTTATCAAACTACAGCACTGGGTTGCAAAATGCATATGGCTTCCCAAAGTGTATGAGAACAAAATAATGTTATCTTTTAAGGCAGTGTTTGGCCCCTTTCACACGGAGGTCCGTTCAGGTCCGCCTGTCAGTTTTTTAGGCGGACCTGAAACGGATCCTCCATGTAGCCCTATGGAGGCACGGATGTCAGCGGAGACATGTCCGCTGACATCCGACCCGCTCCGCTCCGCCAAAGTGTGACGGAGGAAAACCCTATTTTTCCTTCCGTCGGCGGAGCGGATCGGATGACAACGGACTCTACGGTCCGTCGTCATCCGATCCCCCCATAGGGGAGAGCGGCGCTCTGACAAGGCGGTCCCTGCACAGTGTGCGGGGACCGCCCAGTCATCCGTCGGCTCAGCGGGGATCAACGGAGCGATCCCCGCTGAGCAAGCGGAGCTTCACGGGGCGGATCTGCACGGATCCGCCCCGTGTGAAAGAGGCCTTTCTCAACCGGGGTTCCGCGGAACCCTAGGGTTCCGCGAGAGGTCCCCAGGGGTTCCGCATAACATTGTGGCAGATGTATATCCGTCCAATGTTGTTTTTAGTGTTCCCAATGCGCGCTGACAGTGAGAACAGTCAGCGCGCATTGATACCCGATGCCCTCTCTGTAGTTCCGGCTCAGAGAACTCAGAGGGCGGAGCCAGGTATCTCTGGTTGACACGGGGTCGCCGGAATGCAGGAGGAGGACTGCAGGCTGGAGGTGTATGAGGTGTAAGAAGCGGCTCGGGGATGGCTGGAATCATCAAGAGGCAAATCTTAAAACACTTATCAAGGTAGGAAGGTGTGGGAAGGTGGGGGACGGGCGGTGTGGAGAGTGCGGAGAGCGGGAATTGCTGCTCATTCACGCAATGAGGTCATTGGGAGAGAGAATTGGCTGCAGTGTGGGAGGGGGAGAGTTCTGTGGAAGATGCTATGGGTGGCTATGGAATGGAGAGCTCTACTCATAGAATCCAGCACTGGCCTGACCTTTATTAGTGTTCTGTCTGCTCATTATTATTTGAGGGATATTTATCAGCTTCCACTGTATCTGAGCTCATAGAGAGACTCCACTAACAGTCCTTTGATTTATTTGCTGCCAGATTTCTCATGAAAAGCCCCCAGTACTGCCATGAGAAGCCCCTCCTCCCCCTTCTAAAAGCAGCAAAGCCAGCCAATCAAATTACAGGATACATTAAGGTAGCAGTAATGCACACTGTGGAGGGGGGGGAGCAGAGAAAAGGAGCACATGGCTAGATTAGAAGCTGAGTTCCTGTGTACGTCAGGGGTGAATGCAGACTGCGGGGGGAGGGATGAGTAGAGAACAGGAAATGAGATCCTGTGTATAACAGCACTGATTGCAGACTGGGGGGGCAGAGAGTTGAGGCACACAGGCTGAATGTAACAGGAGGTGAGATTATAATAGCTTTATTTTGCCATAATTGTACATAATCCTATTATGATTCAGTCTCATCCAGCCACAGGCCCCTGCAGTCTGCATTCAGTCACTACCATACACAGGATCTCGCCTCCTGCAAGATTCAGCCACGTGCTCCCTCTGTCAGCACTCCTCCTGGTACCACTCTCACAGGTTCAGAGGAGCTGCGCATTGACAGTACTCGCTGTCAGTGCACATTGAAATCAACATTGGTATCATGTGCATATTTTTTCTGCACAGAAATATGCAACATGTATGCATTTTTCTGCAGAGAAAAATACTCAAATTATACCAACATTGTGGTGTGAACAGGGCACATAGAAATCAGTTATTTTCTTTATGTCCTAGCAGAGACCTACGTTAGGAAAATGCATGTCTCTGCACATGACATGGACAAGACCAAAGTATTCTATGCAGGTCAAATCTGCACCATCTTCCATCAATTCTTATGCATGAATGTTGTGAACAAGTCCCAACTGTTCCCGTAGTCTGCTATCCTATTTATCAATCACAATATTTGGGAGTTTTGTTTAAGTTCAGTAAAGCCTCGTCCGTACACACGTTCGGACTTTTACCCAACAAACTTCATTTTGAGCAAGTTGGACCAACAATCCGACCGTGTGTACGCTCCATCAGACAAACTTTTTTTGCTTTTTTTCTTGTTTTCATCGGACAAAAGTTGGGTCTGCAAACGGACAAACTTTTGCCCAACAAAAGTCCGATGGAGCAAAGTCCGACCGTGTGTACAGAAAACCATCGGACTTTTGTCCAATGGACAAAACAACTAATGTTAAAATCAACCAACAATAGCAGAAGTTGACCAAAGGGTAGCGGTAAAGAGCAGAAAAGAGCAGAAAAACCACGTGATGTTGCAAAAAGTTTTGGGAAAGTTTGCAGAAAAGTCAGAGTGTGTGTATGCTATGGGTGTTCCTGACCAACTCCGTTCGGACAAAAAACCACGGAAAAGTCCGATAGAAGTCTGACCGTGTGTACGGGGCTTAAGACCTCGTTCACGGCATATGTGCAAAAAATGGAAAATGTGTGCAAATTTGACTTGCTTAAAATATTTTGGGCTTGTTCTAACGCAGGTCTCTGCAGGGACATAAGGAAAACAATTGATTTCTATGTGCACTGTTCACACTATAATGTTGGTGTCAGGTGAGTTCTAATTTTTATTCCATTATTTAAAGCTATTTCTACAATAAACGTGGTTATATCTACAGCTTGCTGATCAGATCCGATGTTCCGAGAGCTGTAGATCTGAATTTTTTTTTTAGGGGTTCCCCGAGATCTCAGACTTTTTGCCAAGGGTTCCTCCATGGTAAAAAGGTTGAGAAACACTGTTTTAAGGACTTGTGTAAGCAACTCTTTACAGTGTAAGCAACTCTTTACAGTGGGCTGTTGCTCTCGTAGGCAAGTGTTGGGCTGCAGTATATCTGCCGACCTGAAGAAGGCACTGTGCCATTTCTTCAGGCTGGCAGAAAACCATTGAGGACTAGTTTGTCCCCTGCTATAGGCTCCAGGCAGCCATCTTGGGATGATGACATGTTTTTTTCTTTACAATTTTTTTTATTAAAGAATAGAAATAAATTCAGTATAAAGTATCATGACAATGTACAAACGAAAAAGTACATCGAAAACAAAAATGCAAATCTAGACAAATCTAAAACATCAGGATCTTACTAACTACACGTTAGACAGATAGACAATCAGGAATGCGCCAAAAGGCGATGGACCAGTAGACTATAATATAGTGGACATGTACAGGGAAAAAAAAAATCAGATTCAAGGTAAAAGCATTTGATAGTGGGTAGTCCACGCATCCCATTACAAGAAAACAGGTGTATTCTGTCTTGTAAGGTGTATAGGATCCTTTCCATTAACATAATATTTTTAATTCTGTCTAAGCCTGAGAACAAGGGAACCACTGGAGTTTTCCAGTGCAGGTCAATAGCCCATATTGTCAATACACAAATAGTGTGAATCAATTTTTCGCCTTTACACAGTATGCCTGGTATCAATACGCCTAAGAAGCACGTTGGCATTGTTGGGTTCAAGTTAGGGTGACCACATTTCCAAACTGCCATTCAGGGACACATCCCCTCTCTCACCTTCCCCAAAAAAAGATGAGGGGGGCGGGGGGAAATGCAGTCTCGGGGTTGATGGGGAATTTGGCGGCGGGTTATTTGTCAGGTGAATGTACCACTTGCCACCAGATGCAGTGCCGCTTGCCACCCATAGCCTGCCACCAGATGCAGTGCTGCTGTCACTCCCTCTGCATGAGCCACGTGAGTAGAAGGAAAGGAGTGGCGTCACTATCTGGAGAGTGAAGATCACACCAGTCCCTGCTGCTTGCCACTGGGTGCTGGAGAAAGAGGAGGTGCCGAGGTGGGTGGGGACAGCAGTGCTGCACTAGGCACAGGCCTCACTCCCCGTCTCACTGTCTGAAGCCGTGTACACACGATAGGTTTTACCGATGAAAACAGTCCGATGGACTTTTTTCATCGGACAAACCGATCGTGTATGGGCCCCATCGGTCTTTTTTCCATCAGTGTTTAAAAATAGAACATGTTTTAAATTTATCCAATGGTTAAAAAACCGATAGCAAATTACTATTGTCTGTGGGGAACTCCTTAGGATAAAAAACCCACGCATGCTCAGAATCAAGTCGACGCATGCTCAGAAGCATTGAACTTAATTTTTCTCGGCTCATCTGAGTGTTTTACATCACCGCGTTTGAAACGGTCGGTTTTTTGACTGATGGTGTGTGGGCAAGAATGATGGAAGACAGTTTTATCGGACTTCCGAATTGAAAAAAACATCGGATTAGAATCCATAGGATATCCGATCGTGTGTACAGGGCTTTAGAGTAAATTGTCACTGGTTGCAAGATGCCAGGCAGCGCTGGCCCTAGCAACCAGTTCCGAAAATGTAGTTATTAGTTAGTTGGGGGTGTCCTCTATTTCATTCCGGGACATTGTATTGTCCCAGAATGAAGGTGCCCGGGACCCAGAACAGACATGTCAATTGCGGGACACGTGGGCGGGACAATCCGGGACACGTGGGCACCCTAGTTCAAGTGGGTGTCCAAGATTGCTGAGGTAATAGCGGAGATCCTGCGCCACACTGGGGAGAGTTGCTCACATCCCAGAATATATGCTTAAAGGATGCCTGAAGTGGGGGGGCGTGTCCGAATGTAAGTCGAGAAAGATGTGCTGCTGTGGACCTAGTGAGCCTCCAGAACTACCGTACAGGTCCCTGGGCATCCCCTGCCTCGGCCCCAGCTTGAATTGCGGATCCTGGCTGGCCGATCGTGTTGCTACCCGGCCCGCGGCCGGCTCCATACACCTGAGGCCCGCTGCCATCTTGCAGCCTACGGAGCTTCCCGCATCCTCCGTGCTTGATTGCCTTGATCCGCGGGACGAGCAGCAACCCATCCATGTCCGCCTGGGGTAGCATCTACAGAGGGGGCATTCTGAGTGTGTGTCAGGGCCGCCTGGGAATCTCGGAGGGCTGATTCCCCGCACCCGTGCCCTGCCGACATCTTGAGGCCTACGGAGCCAGCTGCATCCTCCAGGCGCTGTACGCCGGCCAAGATTTCCCCCCCTCCTGTGAGCCAGCATCCTTGGGGGAGACAGACGGTCACACATCACAGCTGGGGAGGTTGTTAGCCTGTGAAGGGTGAGGACACATCCCGCTGGGGTCTCGCTCCTGTGCCTGCACCTCTGCATTTTAGCATTGCTACAACCTCCATGCTGCTCCCCGGACCAAGCCCCCTGCCCACAAGCTTATCAAGACCCTCCTCCATCTCAGGGTGAACCTCGGATGGGCCACCCTAGGACCTGTTACTCAAAATCAGGTCCAAAGGCTCCTCGTACCCCCCACAGCAGGGGTACAAACCCAGGAAGTCAGCACAGCACATGGATGGTGGGAGCCCCTCATAATGAGCACAGCAGGGGTACAGCCCCCGGAGGAAGTCAGCACAGGGATGGTGGGAGCCCCTCATAATGAGCACAGCAGGGGTACAGCCCCAGGAGGAAGTCAGCACAGCACAGGGATGGTGGGAGCCCCTCATAATGAGCAGAACAGGGGTACAGCCCCAGGAAGTCAGCACAGCACAGGGATGGTGGGAGCCCCTCATAATGAGCATAGCAGGGGTACAGCCCCAGGAAGTCAGCACAGCACAGGGATGGTGGGAGCCCTTCATAATGAGCAGAGCAGGGGTACAGCCCCAGGAAGTCAGCACATTACAGGGATGGTGGGAGCCCCTCATAATGAGCATAGCAGGGGTACAGCCCCAGGAAGTCAGCACAGCACAGGGATGGTGGGAGCCCTCATAATGAGCACAGCAGGGGTACAAACCCAGGAAGTCAGTACAGCACAGGGATGGTGGGAGCCCCTCATAATGAGCACAGCAGGGGTACAAAGCCAGGAAGTCAGCACAGCACAGGGATGGTGGGAGCCCCTCATAATGAGCAGAGCAGGGGTACAGCCCCAGGAAGTCAGAACAGAACAGGGATGGTGGGAGCCCCTCATAATGAGCACAGCAGGGGTACTAACTCAGGAAGTCAGCACAGCACAGGGATGGTGGGAGCCCCTCATAATGAGCACAGCAGGGGTACAGCCCCAGGAGGAAGTCAGCACAGCACAGGGATGGTGGGAGCCCCTCATAATGAGCATAATGATTGAGTCGACGACTGCCATATTGAGAAAGGTATTTTTTGCTTTGCAAATTCATCATAATGAATGTTCGTAATTGTTACGAAAAGTTAATGAACCTAACGAACATTCGTATTTCGTACAAATCCAAATTGAACTTCGGACACGAATTACAAAATACGAACTAACGTAAGGTGACCAGATTTTTTAAATGAAATCCGGGGACATTTTTTTTTTCCTAGTAATGGCGGCGATCAGCGATTTATAATCGGACGCTAATGACACTTTGTGGGAACCAGTGACACCAATACAGTGATCAGTGCTAAAAAATATGCACTGTCACTGTACTAATGACACTGGCTGGGAAGGGGATATCTAGGGCAATCAAAGGGTTAAATGTGTGCCCAACAAGTGTTTTTTCACTGTGGGGGAGGTGCTTTTACTAAGGGAAGGCATAGATCCCTGTACCTGCTTTGCAGGAACACAGGATCAATGTCTTCCATACTGACAGAACGGAAATCTGCCTGTGTTGAAGACTTGAAGGCGCTGGCAGCCCCACCATCGGATCCTCTTCCCCTCTGTTCCTGCTGCTGGACACCATCAGCTGAGCCCAGCTGCTTCGATCTGCCCGTCACTGCCGCCGCCCCCTGCCCACCTCACAGCCTCTCAAGTCTCACTCTCTGGGCCACGGCTACTACTGGGTGGGGAGCGGAGGAAGATCACTCCACCAGATCACTCCACCAGGGAAGGCAAGGAGATAAAACAGGCAGGCGGTTGGCCGGGACTTGAGCCAAGGCAGAAGAACATGCGAGCGAAGCTGAATGGGCATGCACCTGAAACTGAAGAAATGGTCCCTCTGCTCCGACCAGCACATGATCATTAGAAAGGGGCACAGATAATGGAAAAAAATAGCTAGTAGGTGCGGCGGAGCGGGGGGTGTGTTATTCAGAATATATATTTTTTAATTCTGCACTGACTGTCTTTGAATTTGCCCCAGCCCCTGTTTAAATCCAATCCGGGGACAAAACCGGGGACAGACTTGATCCGGGGACAGTGTCCTCAATCCGGGGACTGTCCCCTGAAACCGGGGTTGTCTGGTCACCCTAAACTAACGGGCTACTACAAACCCAGGAAGTCAGCACAGCACAGGGATGGTGGGAGCCCCTCATAATGAGCACAGCAGGGGTACAAAGCCAGGAAGTCAGCACAGCACAGGGATGGTGGGAGCCCCTCATAATGAGCACAGCAGGGGTACAAACCCAGGAAGTCAGCACAGCACAGGGATGGTGGGAGCCCCTCATAATGAGCACAGCAGGGGTACAGCCCCAGGGTATTTTTTGCTTTTTAAATTCATCATAACGAATGCTCATAATTCTTCCGAAAAGTTAACAAACCTAACGAAAATTCGTATTTCGGACGAATCCAAATTGAATTTCGGACACGAATTTCGAAATACGAATTAACGGCTAATACGGAACGGAACGAAACGAAACAAATTTATTGACGGCGCACATGTCTACCGGGGAGTGCTTCATCCACCTCCGGCCCATGTTTTTTTCAGTCATGGGACGAAACCCTTCATCAGTTTTTATGGTTCTTTGGCCTATTTTTTTGACCTCTGTGCTAGGTTTGTATGATGCCTGGGTAGGGTGTTATGTGTTCTGTGGAGAGGGGTTTCTCTGTTTTGAAGATTTGGATACACAATGTGCTGCTCAAATGCTTCATTAGTCTCTGACCCTAATGAATATATGTGCCAATTTTGGGTTTACTTACATGTGTTGGTTTGCTGGGCTTGTCCTGCTCCTGTTTCCCCCTGGTGTTCCATGATGGCTCCCTCAGATGCTGAGCTACTTAACTCCAAATATAAAAGATCATGCAAAGCCCTTTGGAGGTTACAACCCCATTGGATTAATAACGAGGCAGTCCATGACAGAGTTTCTTCTCACTTGCAAGACTATTGGGCACACAATGCGGGATCGGCCTCCCTGGAGATGACATGGGACGCTTCCAAAGCTCACAGCAGGGGTCAGTATATGTCGGCTGTGGCATCGGTGAAGGTGGAGCTTGGAGACATGGTCTCTGCCCTGCAGCACAAGGTTGGCGAGGCTTTGAATCAATATTCAGCCTCGGCAACGGTCCCCAACTTTGAGCACCTTTCGTCGCTTAGGCGAGAACTACATCTCCATGTTTCGGACACCACCAGGCTTGGTATACAACATAGCAGACAGGAATACTTTGAGCATGGAGACAAGAAGAGCAAACTATTAGCACTGCTAGCACAGCAGGATAGGCCCTTAGCGGTTATATCGGAGATCCTCACGGCAGATGGCGTATTAGTCACCGCTCAGGAGGATATCCTGTCTGCATTTACCACGTTTTATACCTTTCTGTATGTTTCCTCACTCCCCGACGATTTTGACTCTACACCTATGGTGTCTATGTTGGACACGCTAGCACTGGGATGGCTTTCTGACACAGAGAGGCAACTCCTTGTCTCAGAGATCACTCCAGAAGAAGTCACACTGGCCATTGAGTCTTTCCCGGCAGGTAAAACCCCAGGGCCGGATGGCCTGCCCATAGAGTATTATAGAACCCACACAGAACTACTTTCCCCCAAGCTAGCTCAGATGTTTCAAGCCTGCTTGCAACAGGGCTCCTTACCGCCCTCTATGAGGGAATCTCATGTCATTCTCATTCCAAAGCCTAATAAAGACCCTAAGCTGTGCGCCTCCTACAGGCCAATCGCACTTCTCAATTGTGATCTAAAAATACTAACCAAGTTATTGGCCACTAGACTTAATAGAGTAATAAAATCCCAGATTGACTCTGATCAAAAGGGCTTTATGCCCGGCAGGTCCACAGACATTAATATACGTAGACTAGTTTCTAATATACATGCCCCCCATATTAACCAGGGCACTAGGACCATTGCCACCCTTGAAATGGAGAAGGCGTTCGACACAGTGGAGTGGGTATATCTGTGGGAGGTGCTTAGAAGAATGGGATTGCCACTGAAGTTTATTGCTTGGATACGCACACTATATACCGATCCCATGGCATGCATCAAACTGAATGGCTCCCTGTCTCATCCGTTCCCCCTGCAGAGGGGCACCAGACAGGGATGCCCTCTCTCCCCGGCTCTATTCGTCCTGGCCATGGAGCCTATTTCTGAAGCCCCTAGGATCTCGGCCGAGGTCCGTGGTCTTAGGGTGGGCTGTCTGGAGGAGAGAGTGGCTCTCTACACGGATGATCTGCTGCTTTTTTTGAGTGACGCTGGTGACTCTCTGCGGGGCGCACTCGGTATCATGGATGCCTTCTCCGCCTTCACGGGGTTGAGAGACAACTGGCACAAGTCTCAGCTGTTCCCAGTGGATGGGGGGGCTAGGTCCTCCTCACCCTCCTCTCTCCCACTCCAGTGGGTTGATCAGTTTACCTATTTAGGTATTATCATCTCAAAAGAGAGTAGGGACTTTGTGTGGCTCAATCTTGACCCTGTCTTGGTAGCAATTAAAACCAAACTGAAAGTGTGGCGCAATCTTCCCCTTTCCCTCATTGGGCGCATTAATCTTCTCAAAAATGAAAGTCCTCCCTAAAAAAAGTTTTCACAAGAAAAAAGTCCTCCCTAAATTTACATACCTTTTTTGGAACTCCCCACAATGGCTGACCAAAACTTTCTTTAATTTTCTCAAGCAACTCTTCCTCTCCTTTATTTGGGGGTCCAAGCCGCCAAGATTCAAATACACCACTCTGACCAGGCCTGTGGACAGTGGGGGCTTGGCTCTCCCTGATGTCCACAAGTATTACTTGGCCACTCAGCTTGTGACCGCCCATTGGTGGTTGCAGCTAGACCTGACCAACTCTGCAACGGTGCTGGAGGCGGCTATGGAGGGGTCTCTGGAGGCCTTGAAGGGGTTGCTATTCAGGGGGCCTAAAACACCTCACCATCTCACCCCTTCTATGCGTACCACTATGCGGGCATGGAGGGTGGTTGAGACGCTGAGGGCACCCCAGCCGAACTCCTGGTCTCCTCACACCCCCCTGTGGCTGAATCCTAACCTATCACAGTTCAATACCATCCCGAATCCATAGGCCTGGGCCAAATGCAAAGTACTGACCCTTGAGCATGTTATCACCAACCGAGAGCTCACCCCCTTTCACGTTTTATGCACCAAATTTAATGTGCCTGCACGGGCCCATTTTAGGTATCTTCAAATCGCTCATGCCTACAGGTGTCAGTTCTTAGGCCAACCAATTGAATTGGCATACTCAGAGCTCGAATCCACCCTTCGGGTGAAAGAATTGGAGAAACCCACGTCTCAGCTCTACGGGTCCCTGCTGGTTGCTGCCGGCCCTGAGTTGTCCTCCCTCCGCAGGAAATGGGTGGGGGACATACCGGGGCTGGACGAGGACGACTGGAGAGAGGTTTGGGACTTTCCCTTCTCCCCTCTGGTCTCAGCAAGGGACAAACTGGTCCAATACAAAATTGTGCATAGAGCTCACTACACTCCTCACAGGCTGCACCAGATGTCGCCGGCACATTCTCCGGCGTGCTGGCGTTGCTCATACCAACCGGGTGACTTTTTCCAAATTTTTTGGGTTTGCCCAGCAATCGAACACTATTGGAAAGAAGTACTCCAGGTGATTGCTAAGGTCACTAAGACTTGTGTTCCTTATGATCCTAAATATTGTCTGCTGGGGCTGGTGGAACAAATGTCAATGGTCAGAGCCAGGAAAATACTCATATCACTGCTATTGTACTATGCTCGTAAGGCCATTACGATGAACTGGAAACAATCGTCTCCCCCCTCTGTCAGATTCTGGTAAAGCCTAGTGAATGCCAGTTTGCCCCTATATAAAGCCACCTACTCGGTTAGGGGCTGTCCACAAAAATTTGAGAAGATATGGACCTGTTGGCTGGATGATAAGACCACGGCAACTGATGCAGTAACCAATTCCTAGACTTACAATATATTTCTAGTCTGTTAGTAAATTGACCCAACTATTCTCTTGCATTATCCTGTCGGTACCAATTTGAGCACAGATTCCCCTGGACTGAACCTCTCCTCACATTGGGGTTATAGTATAAGTAAGTTTGTTTATGTTGTATATTGTGCCCTGTTGCGGTACGTTGTTTGGCCCCTCCTGCATCCGGGGAAGCATAGTCCCAAGACTCCAGGGTAGATACAATGAAGCCTAAAGGGGGTATATTGATTACATATCATATTAGATGAGGCAATCCAACAAGATTTTGGTGGCTATCTTGACAAAGA
This sequence comes from Rana muscosa, assembly GCA_029206835.1. Classification (NCBI taxonomy): domain Eukaryota; kingdom Metazoa; phylum Chordata; class Amphibia; order Anura; family Ranidae; genus Rana; species Rana muscosa. The sequence continues at coordinate 323,045,892 of CM055117.1, forward strand.
ATTCCATAATTAGGAAATTCTATAAAATGTTGTGTGCTCATACTGTGAAAGTAAGATAGGGACAGAAGCCCCGCTGGGCTGGTAGAGAGTAGGAGAAGCATAATGCCACGTACACACGACCGTTTTTTAATGTCATTGAAAAAAATGAAGTTTTTCTCAACGTGATTCTTCTCAAGCCTACCTTGCCTACACACGATCATGAAAAAAATGCTCGAGCAAAGCGCGGTGACGTACGAAATGTACGACGGCACTATAAAGGGGAAGTTCCATTTGGATGGTGCCACCCTTTGGGCTGCTTTTGCTGATCCTCGTACAGCGTGACGAATGTGCTATCTCCATTACGAATGCTAGTTTTACCAGAATGAGCGCTCCCGTCTCATACTTGATTCTGAGCATACGCATTTTTTTCACGTCGTTAAAGCCTACACACGGCCGTTTTTCATGACGAGAAAAATGACGAAGTGAAAAACGACGAGAAAAATTAGAGCATGTTTCAGTTTTTTCATGCCCATTTTTCACGTCTTGAAAAATGCTATGAAGCCCACACACGATTATTTTTAATGACCATTTTAAAAAATTGCATTTTTCTTGTCATTAAAAATGGTCGTGTGTACGCGGCATTAGGGGGAGGTACCTGTCAAGAAGGGAAAGAATAGGTTTCCTATTACAGGGTGTTTCTTCTGTCAGTTTCTCAGAACAGTCTTCCACTGGCAGCCAGATATTTGTATGAACTTTCAGGGATTGCAGTGTGACACATTAACACCATAACCCCTCCAAGCGAAGTGCACCTCTGGTATCCTGTGATCTGTGTATACATATTGCTGTAAAACTGCCTTGCTCAGAAAGATTACTTTCTCTGTCTGAAGAACTGCATGGTCTGCAACACATTAGCCTCGTACACACGGGCGAGAATCCCGTAAAAAAAAAAAACGTTGGTTTTCTCGACAGGATTCCTGGCAAGCTTGTCTTGCCAAGCCCTGTGTACACACGCATATTCAAAAGAACCGCCGTTCTTTTGCCTATTAAAATTCTACAATATAAACAACATTTAAATAACTCAATGTGGTGATTCCTCCAAATCTTCAGGTGCACTGACTAGGCCCCACCTAAACTTGGCATAGTCAGCAGGATGATGGAACCATCATACTCAGTGGCAGGTGTGGCAAGAAGGATGGCCATGGTGAATTATGAAGTTTCAATGGCATTAATCCCAAAATTTATTGGCACAAATATTCCCCTGACAGACTGGGCAGAAAATATACAGAGCTCTGCACATATGTTTTAGAATCCCGTTGCATACCCTCCTGATTTAGTTTTCCATTCCCTGGATGATGGGGCATGTCGGGCAGTGTTAGCTTTGCCTGGGAAGGAGAGAGACACTATAGCAGCCGTAGTGGCTCGCTTGAAAGTTCTGTATTGTGAAAATTCCTCCCTGGCAGAAGTCCACAAGAATAATTTTATCTAGAATAATCAAGAGGAGGAGACTATCCCCTAATATTCAGTGGGCATACAGTAGTTAGGAACCACCTGCAAGAAAAAAATAGGCATGGCTGCGCTGCCATACTTGCGATGATTCATGATCTATTTATTTCTGGGATCCAGCCATGAGTACAGAAAGTGCAGTAAACTTCCCTGCCTCAGGAAGCTATAAAGTGAGGTAAAAGAAGCCTAGCTAAGAGCTGACCAAATGACTAAAATCTGTGACAATGGACTGCCAGATAGATCCCTCTCCCTTCTATGTATTAAAAAAGGCTTTCAAAGAACTCAAAGAATCCATTAGGCAGCAGGTTACTAGATGTTAAACAGGAGGTCACCCAGCTGTCGCATGGGAACAGTTCTTGTTGGAGGAGTTGTGTCACGGTTTGGAGCTATTGTATTGTTGCCACCCTGGTCACGTCACTAGGAATTGTAAGAGAGATTGGGGTTACGACTCAAAAATATTCACCCCTCAGAATTGAGGGGTAGTGAGACAAACTGCAGGAAGTACTTTGTCCAGTCCCCAACTTGGAGCTAATTTGCTTCTTGTCAAGTAACAACAGCAGTCTTAAAAAATAGTCCAGTGGGGCGTGGTCTAACCCCTCTGGAAGATGGCAGCTTAATTCCGGAGCTCCCGCTGCTACAGATGATTTTAGCCTGTCAGGAAAGCTTTTTTCTCCGCTTTTACGGTTGTTGACCTACTGGATTACTCTTACGGGATCCCGCTATCTTACGACCCTATTCTCTCCTTGAACGGACGAGTACTTTCATCATTCAATCCATTCTTACACGGATTGTACCCATTCACTAATGATGGCATCTACTCTTCAAACCGCTGTACAATCTTCTCCGCCACTAATACTTTGGACTACTTCTCATCTTGAACCAAATGTTATCCCGGTTCAAATTCAACATCACCCGAGTCTTGCTGACCTTCATACAGTGGCAGCGGATATCAAAAATACATTAACAGCCGCCATTGCTGATCTGCGCATTGACATCAGATCCATTACTGACAGGGTGCAGAAAGTTGAATTATCAACTGCACAACAAGAAACGGCTGTTAAAAGGGTTACTATCAAAATGGATACCCACACCCTTCAACTCAGAGATTTTCAACGCCATTTGGAGGACCTTGAGAACAGAGGACGTCGCCACAACTTAAGAATACGTGGACTGACTGAATCAATAGATTCGGATCAATTATATACCTCTGTTACTAATTTATTTAACAATATATTGGACAGACCCCTATCGACACCTATTGACATAGAACGGATTCATCGTGCGCTTAGGCCTAGAGGAAGAGACACAGACCCTCCAAGAGATGTGATCTGCTGCCTCCCTGACTACAAATTGAAAGAAAATATCCTCAAAAATGCTAGAATTAAAATCCATCTTACCCATGAAGGTTCAAATGTTCACATATTCCAGGATTTATCCAGCAACATTCTGCGTCACAGAAGAGACCTGAAACCATTATTGGATATTCTGCGCACCAAAAATATACCTTACAAATGGAAATTTCCCTTTGGCCTTTTAGCTACATCTCGTGACCGCAGTGCTTTATTGCGGGTTCCAGAAGACCTCAAATATTTTTGTGACACTCTGAATATCCCCACTGTGGATGTCCCCAATTGGTATGCGGAATTTCGTCATGCCGATATTGAAAAGGATGTACATAATGAAGAACCCATGGAAGCTCAAGAAATTAGATGGAGATCCCCATCAGGAATCAGATCTTACATTGCAAATCCTGGAGTTTGTGCTGGAATGAGCCCTTTTAAATCCCCAAAATCGAGAAGAGCTTGACATAAATACTGAATTCACTTTGCTCCTCTCATGGAACTTGCTGTGTCTGCAATGACTTTGCTACTGACTGATTGCTGCCTTTGCAACAGTGTATTTAATTTTTTGTTATTTTGTTTCTATTGTTCACTTTGTTTGTGGCTTAACCATTAGTGTTGAGCGAACCCGAACTGTAAAGGTTCGGGTTCGGCAATCTAATTACGCATTTAGAAATGCTTCAGGGGCCAGCCAATCACCTTTTGATTAGCTGGTGTGCCCTTAGAGGCCATCATAGCCATGCCTACTAATGGCATGGCTGTGATTGGTCAGTGCAACATGTGACCCAGCTTCTATATAAGCTAGAGGCACACAGCACACACGTCACTCTGCTTCAGAATAGATAGGGAGAGGATCTTGGCTGCTGCTGTTGCTAATAGGGAGAGATTGTAAAATACATGAGGTAGTCCTGATTCTGCAATCTGAGGGAAAAGATAGAGAGATAGTGTAGTGTAGGGCCAGGTTCCTGTTGGTGCTTTCAGGGAGAGAGAATGTTATATAGGAGTCCAGATTCAGAGATTAAAATCAGCGATCTGCATAGGTTTACCTGTTTGTGTTGCAGTGCACAGTCTTTTTACACTGCCATGAGCCCAGTGTCAGAGAAAATCTAACTTTTATCTGCAAGCTCAGTGCACCAGTACTGCATATTACGTTGAGAGATACACCGTTTCCATACTGTGGGTGTATTCTGCTCTTTGAAAAAGATCCATTTAGGGGGAAAAAAAAAAAGGCACTTTATTGTGCTCTTTTCCAAAAGACCCATAGGGCAAAAAAAATTAAAAATTTGCATTTTATTTTGCTCATGCAAAAAAAGACCCGTTTAGGGAAAAAAAAAATAAAAAAAAATTTGCACTTTAATGTACGCTTGCAAAAAGAGCCATTCAGGGCCACAAAAAATAGTTTGCAGTGTGTTATACATATGTGGAGGTGTGTGAAATAAACAATTTCTATATAGTTTTCTCCTACTGTGCTATACTAAAAAAAAAACTTTTTTTTTGAATAGCATTTTCTGCAGTTCTGTAGCTGTGCGATTCAGCGGTTACGTACTGTGGGTGTGTTCTGCTCTTCCAAAAAACGCCGTTTAGGGGCACAAAAAATAGTTTGCAGTGTGTTATACATATTTGGAGGTGTGTGAAATAAACAATTTCTAAATAGTTTTCTTCTACTGTGCTATACTAAAAAAACAACATTTTTTTTTAATAGCATTTTCTGCAGTTCTGTAGCTGTGCGATTCAGCGGTTACGTACTGTGGGTGTGTTCTGTTCTTCCAAAAACACCCATTTAGGGCAACATCCTAAATTTGGAAAATATGAGGAGAAGGTCAAAGGGACGTGGTGGCCCCGGTCGTGGTGCTGCTGGTGGAGCTCCTGTTGCAGGGAGAGGACGTGGTGGATCTGTGCCAGATACACGCACACGTGAAACACCTTCCTCAGGTGCGAGTAGGCGACCGAGCCTGCGGCAGTATTTTGTCGCGCCTAATGAGGCTGTACGAATGTTTAGGCCAGGACAAGTACAGGCGATAGTAGATTGGGTTGCTGACAGTGCCTCGGGTTCCTTCAAATTGTCTCCCACCCACTCTTCTGATGAAAGATCAGAGTTGGCACCTGAAACCCATGTCCATCAGTCTTTCACCTCACCCCCTTGCAAATCAGCCAAGCAGTCTGAGCCCCAAATCATGCAGTAGTCTCTTCTGCTTTTCGATGACTCTGTTAGCAGGGTTTCCCAGGGCCATCCACCTAGCCCTGCCCCAGAAGTGGAAGAGATTGAGTGCACCGATGCCCAACCACTTATGTTTCATGATGAGTACATGGGAGGACCATCGCAGTACGTCTCGGATGATGACGAAACACAGGTGCCAACTGCTGCTGCTTTCGCAATTGTGCAGACAGACAAGGAGGGCAGGGGTGAAGACTGGGTGGAAGATGATGTGGAGGACGATGAGGTCCTCGACCCCACATGGAATGAACGTTATGCAGGTGACCAGTGTAGTTTGGAGGAAGAGGCGGTGGTCGCACAGAGCCACCAGCACAGCAGAAGAGGGAGCAGGGTGCAAAAGCGGAGCTTCCGTCCCCTAGACAGTATGTCTGCTACTGCCCAATGCAGCAAGGGACCGAGCACACCAAAGCCAGGTCCAAGGAGTTCCCTAGCGTGGCAGTTCTTCACACAATGTGCTGATGACAAGACAGGAGTGGTTTGCAGGCTGTGCAATCAGAGGCTGAAGCGAGGCATAAACGTTCTCAACCTGAGCACAACCTGCATGACCAGGCATCTAAGTGCAAAGCACGAGCTGCAGTGGAGTAGACACCTCAAAAACCAAGAAAGGTCTCTGGCTCCTCCTGCTTCCTCTTCTGCTGCAGTCTCGGCCTCTTCATCCACCTCTGTAGTGACAGTGGCACCTGCCACCCCGCAAACAGAGGATCTGCCAGCAACACTACCACCTGGGTCACCAACCATCTCCACAATGTCCCATGGAAGCGTTCAGCTCTCTATCTCCCAAACATTGGAGCGGAAGAGGAAGTACCCCCCTAGCCACCCGCGATCCCTGGCCCTGAATGCCAGCATTTCAAAACTCCTGGCCTTTGAAATGCTGTCATTCCGTATGGTGGAGACGCAGAGTTTTAAAAGCCTGATGGCATTGGCTGTCCCACAGTACGTCGTGCCCAGCCGCCACTATTTTTCCAGGCGAGCCATCCCTTCCCTGCACAACCAAGTGGGGGACAAAATCAGGTGTGCACTGCGCAACGCCATCTGTGGCAAGGTCCACCTAACTACGGATGCGTGGACCAGTAAGCACGGTCAGGGACGTTATATCTCCCTAACAGCACACTGGGTAAATGCAGTGGCGGCTGGGCCTGAGGCAGATAGCAGTTTGGCGCATGTCCTTCCACCACCGAGGATTGCAGGGCGCTTCAGTTTGCCTCCTGTTGCTAACTCCTCCTACTCCGCTTCCTCATCCTCTACGGCCTCCTCATCCGGTCAGCGTAACACCTTCACCACCAACTTCAGCACAGCCAGGGGTAAACGACAGCAGGCAGTTTTAAAACTTTCCTGTTTGGGGGAAAAACCCCACACCGCGCAGGAGTTGTGGAGGGACATGGAACAACAGACCAATGAGTGGTTGCTGTCAGTGAGCCTCAAGCCCGGCCTGGTGGTGTGCGATAATGGGCGAAATCTCGTAGCAGCTCTGGGCCTAGCCGGTTTGACGCACATCCCTTGCCTGGCGCATGTGCTGAACTTGGTGGTCCAGAGGTTCCTTAAAAATTACCCCAATATGCCAGAGCTGCTGCAGAAAGTGCGGGCTGTGTGTGCGCACTTTCGGCGTTCTCACCCTGCTGCTGCTCGCCTGTCAGCGCTGCAGCGTAACTTCGGCCTTCCCGCTCACCGCCTCATATGTGACGTGCCCACAAGGTGGAACTCCACCTTGCACATGCTGGCCAGACTGTGCGAGCAGCAGCAGGCGATAGTGGAGTTTCAGCTGCAGCAATCACGCGTGAGTCGCTCTGCGGAACAGCACCACTTCACCACCAATAGCCTCCATGCGAGACCTGTGTGCCTTGTTGCGCTGTTTCGAGTACTCCACCAACATGTCCAGTGCCAATGACGCCGTTCTTAGCGTTACTATTCCAGTTCTATGCCTCCTTGAAAAAACTCTTCGGGCGATGATGGAAGAGGATGTGGCACAGGAGGATGAGGAGGAGGAGGAGGAAGCGGGATCATTTCAAAGGCTTTCAGGGCAGTCTTTCACAAGTGGCTACGAGGGTGGGTTCCTGCATCAACAAACGCCAGGTACACAAATGTCCGGCACAAAGGGCACAGTTCTGGAGGATGACGAGGTGGAGGAGATGGAGGAGGAGGAGGAGGAGCCATTTTCACAGCAGGGTGGCACCCAGACCAGCTCGTGGCCATCACTGGTGCGTGGCTGGGGGATACAGAGGACACAGACGATACACCTCCCACAGAGGACAGCTTTTCTTTGCCTCTGGGCAGCCTGGCACACATGAGCGATTACATGCTGCAGTGTTTCCGCAATGACCGCCGAGTTGCCCACATTTTAACTGGTGCTAATTACTGGGTGGCCACCCTGCTGGATCCCCGTTACAAGGACAACGTACCGTCCTTAATTCCCTCACTGGAGCGGGATCGTAAGATGCGCGAGTACAAGCGCACGCTGGTAGACGCGCTGCTGGTGGCATTCCCACCTGACAGCGGGCGTACGGTGGAAGCACAAGGCGAAGGCAGAGGAGGAGGAAGAGGTCGCCAATGCAGCCGGGGCACCGGCAGCACCTCAGAAGGCAGGGTTAGCATGGCTGAAATGTGGAAAAGCTTTGTCAGCACGCCACAACAACCAGCACCACCAGCTGAGATGGAACGTGGTTGAGCAGTATGTGTCCACAGGCCTACACGTACTGGATGACGGGTCTGCCCCCTTTAACTTCTGGGGCTCCAAATTGGGCACATGGCCTGAGCTTGCCCTTTATGCCTTGGAGGTGCTGGCCTGCCCTGCAGCCAGTGTATTATCTGAACGTGTATTTAGCACGCAGAGGCGGCTCTAGGTTTTGTGAGGCCTTAGGCAAAACTTAGACATGAGGCCCCACTCACGCCCATAATGGGAAAAATAATTCAAACAAGAAAAATGGCTGCAGAAAATGCACGGATCTAGCACACAGGTGATCAGCACCACTTCCAGGGCACCCTCCTCTCCCATCAGACATATTCAGCCAATGCAAGAAGGGGGAGAGAGGGGGAGGTGAAAAAGAGAGAGGGGTAATAGAGAGATCCAATGATGTCGACATTTATATTGATCACAGGCAAATTAGGCGGCCGCGAGGCCCCTGTGAGTGTGAGGCCTTAGGCGACCGCCTAACTTGCCTAATTAGAGAGCCGCCTCTGTTAGCACGGCAGGGGGCGTTATCACAGACAAGCGCAGCCGCCTGTCCAGAGCCAATGTGGACAAGCTCACGTTCATTAAAATGAACCAGGCATGGATCCCACAGGACTTGTCCGTACCTTGTGCAGAATAGACATGTATACCGGTGTTGTGACAAAAACTGTCCGGCCATCGGATTGTGTCCGGTCCATACTGCGAAGGCGCAGCGCTTGCGCAGTACAGAGGACAAGGAGATTCACAAAATCTCCGAAGATGAACGGCGCCTGCGCTGTGAGTGCAGGTTCAAGCTCCACCATCCAAGTGGACATACGGTAGCACATAGTAACAGGGCCCCTCACGGGCTCGGTTCGATCGCCACGCTTCGGGCACGGCCTCACTTGGCTCGGCTTGAACCACGGATGGTGTGGCCTTCACCTGAACTCACCACGCAGGCGCTGTTCGTCTTGGGAGATTTTCGAAATCCCCTTGTCCTACATACTGAGCAAGCGCAGTACAGGGTGGACACTATTTGACGGGGGACAGAATTCGACACATCACCGGCCTTACCCAGCCATTGTTGTATTTTTGAACCAGTGTTGGCTACCTCGTCCTCCTCCACCGCCGCTTCCACCTACACAGCCACATCCACCGCCACCTCAACCTCCTACTCCATATGGACCTCGTCCTCCTAGGTCAAGATTATAATTTTTATTTTATTTTTTTGTAGCGCACAGATCCTTTCCCCCTTACCTGCCTTTATGATGTTGGCTCCTCGCAGGAGGGAGAAAGGCACACCGCACTACCAGCCCGTACCCTCCTATATAAAGAGGTTGAGCGGTGTACTTGACGGGCTGTGTCCACAGCCGGAGTCAAAACTCCTCCAGAGGATGATTCTCACCTCTACTGTAGGTAGAGGCAAGTCCTTTAATTCCCAGTAAAGTCAATGTCCACACCAGCTGAAATTACAACTCTTATTCTCTCATGGCAAAATAAACTCTACTCGGATAGAAAAGGTTAGAGCAAAGAAACAGGACAGCTTAAGGTGTGGAGGAGGTCCAGGCACAAACGTAGCACATTCACTTCACTGCTTAGGTTTCTCAAACAGTTTTAGGTGCACGGTCTCTGCCACAGACCTTGAGGTTGGTCTCTGCCACAGACCGGGTGTACAAGGCCCCTGCCACGGACCTGGAGAACTTTGGTCTCTGCCACAGACCAGGGTGTATAAGGCCCCTGCCACGGGCCGGGTGAATAAGGCCTCTGATACAGTCAAGATGACCTTGAGCTTCTCCTTCTACGAACCTAGCCCATATCAAGGGGAAGACATCTCTCCAGGGAGTCAACAGACCCTTCCTTCACCGTGACTCCCGCATCGGTCCATCAGAATGATCCTCCCTTCCCTGGAACATGGTCCCCTACACGAGGCGGCACCCTAAGACTCCTCGACCCTTAGCGGACTCCAGACGAAGGCTCTGGACTCCAGGCTTTACTCCCGCACCTAGGCCTCCATACCCAGGGCAGCAGGAACTCCAGGATAGTACCTCACCCCGGGCTAAAGGTACCCGAGATGGAACAGGAACACATGCACCCAGGCCGAAGGCACCTGGGCGTGGACCCCACTGGACATCAGCCCCCAGGCCAAAGGTCTGCCCCTTTTATATGCTCTCCCGGCATGCACAGCAGGTTCCCCGCTCCGCTGTACTACTGCCAAGAGGGGACACAAAAGGCACAGCACTGTATCGGCGGTTCAACCCTAGCCTACCATGGCAGCGCCACCTGTAGGCCGCAGGGAACTGCACACCAATACTGTCCCCCGAGGACAAAATGGTCCATGAATCCTACAGAATTAGGGTGTTTGAGCCTATTTACCACTCAAACACTTCCCTTAAATTTATAGCACCCCGCTACATTTTTATTTCAAAGTATTTTATTTTCCCACTAGCTTATCCATTAAATTGAATAATTTATTCCAGAAAGGGCGTATTCTGGGGCATTCCCACCATATGTGTGGCATCATGCCGTTGAGTTTCTGAGGTTCTTAATGACTTCCCGTACCTCTTCTGCTGAAAAGGGGGCCTCCAGCATATTTTTTTTATGTTATTTTAAGTTATTTCCCTATCCACATTTGTTTGCAGAGCACTTGCCATTCTCTTAACAACATTTTGCTGCCATTTGCAGCCTTCTAGCCCTTTCCATTACTTTTTTAGAGCCTTTTTAGTCCTTAGAAGTCCGGGTCCCCATTGACTTCAATGGGGTTCGGGTTCGGGTTAAAGTTTGGTCCCGAACCCGAACTTTTTTCCGAAGTTCGGCCGAACCCGAACATCCAGGTGTCCGCTCAACTCTATTAACCATCTCATGTTTATTTTTTCAACAAATTGTCTATCTAACTTGCCTCTTGCCCTGTTTCTATGGATACAGGTGACACTCTCATACCGGACTGGATTCTGTTTCCAGTGGACCGGGTTTTAGAGATTATACATAGGGATTTACTATTTATTGGCATTGTATATTCCGGGGTTGACTGATGGGATACGTATTAATTGTCATAGATTTATGTAATCGCCGATTACATATACTTTAAGATTTTTATTCCCCCCCAATCTTTCATTTATTGACTGTCACATGAAAATGCTAATATATACCTCACGCAATGTCCTTCAATTTATGACTGAGTTGTTGGATATATGATAAATAGGTTATTCCTAAGATATGTACATTAATTCAACTCGATCCTTATACTTGTTGTTTGCTATAGATGGTATATCGAATTGAGGTTCATTTTAGATAGAAAGGGGGTGATAGCATTCGGGTTAGTACTTCCATAGATAGGCTTGTTGTTAATATTTTATTTTTATATATTGCGATCGATTTCATGGTCACTGCTCAGACTTTCTGTTCTATTTATTATTCCCCGTCCATTAATATTTCCACAACCCTTTTTAATGCCATTCGTCTCTTGCCTTGTTTCTATGGATACAGATGACACTCTCTTACCAGACTGGATTCTGTTTCCGGTGGAACGGGTTTTAGAGATGTTCATTGGGATTTGCTATTTATTGACAACGTATATCCCGGGGTTAGCTGATGGGAAACGTATTAATTGTCATAAGTTTATGTAATCGCCGATTACATATACTTTAAGATTTTTATCCCCCCCGATCTTTCATTAACCGACTGTCACATGAAAACGCTAATATATACCTCACGCACTGTCCTTCAATTTAAGACTGAGTTGTTGGGTATGTGATTAAATAGGTTGTTCCTAAGATATGTACATTAATTCAACTCAATCCTTATAATTGTTGTTTGCTATAGATAGTATATCGAGTTGAGGTTCACTTTAGATAGGAAGGGGGTGACATCATTCGGGTTAGTACCTCAATAGACAGGCTTGTTGTCTATTGACTTTATAAAATTTGAAATATAGATTCCATAGTCACTACTCTGACTTTCTGTTCAATCTATTATTCCCCTTCCATTAATATTTCCACAACCCTTTTATATGCCATTTGTCTCCTGCCTTGTTTCTATGGATACAGATGACACTCCCCTACCGGACTGGATTCTGTTTCCAATGGACCGGGTTTTAGAAATGTACATTGGGATTTGCTATTTAATGGCTACGTATATTCCGAGGTTGACTGGTGGGATACATATTAATTGTCATAAATTTATGTTATCACCGATTACATACACACTCACGGAACTGTGGACCACATTTTTAGAAACCTATAAGACTGATAAAACTATTTGTTATATATTAATAGTGATGAGTTTATTGTAGTCACTCGATTGCATGGACATCTGTTCTGCACTTTGATTTACTTTTGATTTTGCTTTGATGTTCTCTATTCTTATCAATACTGACTGCTTTTTTTATATTTGCTTTTACCAATTATAAATTTACGCCATAGGTTTCATTGATGTATAGACATCATCAACTTATTTTGTGAGATTTTTATTATAAGTTTAATATTGCAATTTTTACTTTTAATTGTTCCAATATCTAGAATCTTTATACATGAAATTCATTACATCATTATTGATGGATCTATATTTTTATTATTGGATTTGAAAACCGTATTTAAATTTTTGATCTTATATTTTATATACTTTCCTTATATTTGCTTACATTAATCTGCTTATCCTGTAACGGCGGGTTGTCTTATTTCCTATTCTCTCGTCTTTCCGGCTAGGATTATTTCAACCCCCACATAGTGTGATCTGGTGTCTCATTCCTTCGGGTTGTGTTCACTTGATTTCCACTATACCTTACCGTCTTAAATAGATTTTTGAGAAGGGACTATTCCCTTCTCTTTACGGTTTATTGTTTAGGTGTTTGTTTTTCCTTCCTTTCCCTTATCTTCCCACTTTGATTGATATTATCCCTAGATGTCTCATTTAAAAGCCACCTTATCACCTCCCCAAGTCAAGCTTTATTCCTTGAATATACGTGGACTTAATGTACCTGAAAAAAGATCACAATTACTTTTACGGAAAGCCAAAGCAGATATAGTGTTCCTCCAAGAAACACACTTTAAAACAAACAATATACCTAATCTATATAACAAACTTTATCCAATGACCTATCATGCTACTTGTCCTACATCTAAATCTAAGGGCGTTTCTATTTTAGTCTCTAAAAATTGTCCTATTCAGATCCAAGATACTATGATAGACAATGAAGGTTAGAGGTCGGCCGATATATCGGCCGATTTTTGGCACTTTTTAATTAATCGGCATCGGCCGATTATTCTGAAAACAAAAGTCGATATAAAAAAAAACTTCAGCGCGGCTTGCAAATAACATCTTTCATAGAAGTCAATGCAAGTTGCCTGAAGTTTCCCGTGGAGGTGGAGTGACTCATCTCTGGGCAGCCTGCCAAGTGAGAGAAAAGAGTTAAAAATGTTTCTTCTTTTCAATGAACTGAACTCTGTGTGTAGAAGTTCTCAGTTTAACCATTTAAAGGCTAAATCTTTTCTGACACTTGTAGCTTACAAGTAAAAATCCTGTATTTTCTGCTAGAAAATCACTTGGAACCCCCAAACATTATATATTTTTTTTTAGCAGAGACCCTAGGGAATAAAATGGCGGTTGTTGCAATATTTTATGTCACACGGTATTTGCGCAGCGGTCTTTCAAACGCAATTTTTTGGGAAAAAATACACTTTAATGAATATTAAATAAAACTAAAAACTTTTTTTTTCGTCAAAGTTTGGATTACCTGTTTTTGTGCCTGCTTCCTGATTCCCTTACCGAAGATGGCAGCGGCAGCACCCGAGAGCCGAGAGAGAGATCGGCTTCGGGTGCCAACATCGCGGGCGCCCAGGACAAGTAAGTGTCCATATATTAAAAGTCAGCAGCTGCAGTATTTGTAGCTGCTGACTTTTAATATTTTTTTTTTTGGCAGAACTCCGCTGCTTTCACACTGGAGCGGGCAGGCGTTGGCGGTAAAACGCAGCTAGTTTTAGCTGCGCTTTACCATCATTTTAGTGGCGATATTCGGCTGCTAGCAGGGAGCTTATAACCCAGCTAGCGGCCGATGAAGAGGTTAAATGCGTCCGTGTAGCACCGCTGCAGAAGCGCTTTGCAGGCGCTTCGGCAGCAGTGCCCATTCATTTCAATGGGCAGTAGTGGTGGAGGAGCGGTATACACCGCTCCAAAGATGCTGCTTGCAGGACTTTTTTTTAACGTCCTGCCAGCGCACTGCCTCAGTGTGAAAGCACTCAGGCTTTCACACTGAGACTGCAGGGGAGCTGTTTTGCAGCCATTTTTACAGGTGCTATTTTTAGCCCAAAAGTGCCTGAAAAACGCCCCAGTGTGAAAGGGGTCCAACTGTTAAGTTTATTTTTTTCCCCTTCATCTCATAAAATCCCCAAAAATCGGCCTAACATATCGGCCCAAAAAAATCGGCATCATATATCGGCGATTTCTAAATATCGGCATCGGCCAGAGAAAAACCCATATCGGTCGACCTCTAATGAAGGTCGATTTATCTTTTTAAAAGGTAAATTATATAATAGACCTATCACTTTAGCTAATCTATATGCTCCTAATAAACAACAGGTTCCCTTTTTTCTAAATACTTTTGAACATCTCAATACTTTTCAGACTGGAATGCTTATTGTGGGAGGAGATTTTAATCTGGCCCTCACTCCCTCCCTTGACACTTCATCTGGCTTCTCCTCTATGCCTTACAGAGCCCTTCACTCGGTCAAAAATTTACTTAAAGGTCTTACTCTTCATGATGCTTGGCGGACTTTACATCCCAACACGAAAGATTATACATTTTTTTCACCACCCCATAATAAATACTCGAGGATTGACAATTTTTTTTTATCTCAATCTGATCTTGAATCTCTCAACAGCTAATATTGATCCAATGATCCTATCGGACCACCATCCCATTTCCATTACCCTTACTTTCTCTTCCGTACCTTCTAGATCTAATATCTGGAGATTAGATAATTCCCTTCTTACAGATCCTGAGAATTTGAAATTTTTAAAATCTCGTCTTTTACAATACTTTCAAGAGAATGACTCTTGTGAAATAAGCTCGATGAACATATGGGCTGCGCACAAATGTGTGATAAGGAGAGAGCTTATCTCCATTGCTGCAAAACGACGGAAAATTAGACAAGCCCTTCTTACAAAACTTTCAGAACAAGCTCATTCTCTTGAAAGTAGACACAAACAATCTCTGACGGACAGCTTATTTAATTAATTATTACAAGCTAGGGAAGCTCTACTAGATGAACTTGGGAAAAAAACTAGACGTAAATTTGCTCTGACACGTAAATTATTTTATGAATCTGGCAATAAATCTGGGAAATTACTTGCCAGAACTCTCCAATCTAAAAAAGCTGCCCTAAAGCCCTGTACACACGATCGGTTTTACCGATGAAAACAGTCCGATGGACTTTTTTCATCGGACAAACCGATCGTGTATGGGACCCATCTGTCTTTTTTCCATCGGTTTTAAAAAATAGAACATGTTTTACATTTTTCCGATGGATCAAAAACCGATAGCAAATTCCGATCGTCTATGGGCAAGTCCATCGGAT
The DNA here is from genome assembly GCA_029206835.1 of Rana muscosa. Taxonomy (NCBI): domain Eukaryota; kingdom Metazoa; phylum Chordata; class Amphibia; order Anura; family Ranidae; genus Rana; species Rana muscosa. Next base: position 323,061,141 of record CM055117.1, read on the forward strand.
AAAAAACCCACGCATGCTCAGAATCAAGTCGACGCATGCTCAGAAGCATTAAACTTAATTTTTCTCAGCTCATCGGAGTGTTTTACATCACCGCGTTTGGAACGGTCGGTTTTTTGACTGATGGTGTGTAGGCAAGACTGATGGAAGACAGCTTCATCGGATTTCCGATGGACAAAACCATCGGATTAGAATCCATAGGATATCCGATCGTGTGTACGAGGCTTTACTATTCATTCCATTACAGATCCTGCTGGCAATACGTTTTTCTCTTCCTCTGAAATTGCTACTCAATTTAAAAACTTTTATTCTAAATTATATAATTTACCTTCACAAACATCAAAAGATCCTTCTATGGATAGAAAAAAAATTATTTCAGATTTTTTATCCCAATATAGCCCGACTCCAATAACCCCTTTAAAAGCCACTGAATTGGACAAACCGATTAGTTGGGATGAATCAATTAAAGCCCTGAAACAATTGAAATCAGGCAAATGTCCTGGTCCTGATGGTTTGTCTGTCAGTTATTATAAATCTTTTAAGGATACAATTCTGCCATACTTCTTAAAATCTTTTAACTCTATTGATGCCTCTTATTCTCCAAACAGAGATTTACTCGAAGCTCATATAACTATGATTCCAAAACCAGGCAAATATGCTACGTTAGTTTCTAATTATAGGCCAATTTCTCTCCTGAATGTTGACCTAAAACTTTATGCAAAAATTCTTGCCAATCGCTTACTTCCCTTACTCCCAGACTTAATCTCCTTGGATCAAATTGGATTCATTCCCGGGAGAGAGGCGAGAGACAATACCCTAAAAGCCATTAGTATTCATCATTGGTTAACCAAATCCTCTACACCAGGCTTTTTCCTCTCTCTGGACGCGGAGAAGGCGTTTGACAGGGTAGCTTGGGATTACATGATTGAAACACTGAAAGCATTGGGGTTTCGGGATCGTATGCTTCAATTTATACTTGCTCTTTATTCGTCCCCTACTGCTAGAATAAAAGTAAATGGTTGGCTGTCAGACGGCTTCTCCGTTTCGAACGGGACGCGCCAGGGTTGCCCCTTATCTCCTCTTATCTTTGTTCTGACATTAGAACCTATCCTTCGCAGACATAGAGCTAACCCAGACATCAAGGGTGTGGAAATTAATAATAAACATTATAAACTGGCTGCTTATGCTGATTATATTTTATTATTTCTTACTGATCCCATCACCACACTACCCAACCTTTTAAAAGATTTTTCTTTTTTTAATCTGATATCCAACCTGCAAATTAACTTTAGTAAATCCAAAGCCCTGAACATTTCTTTGCCTACTAATATAATGTCACTCTGTCAACAAAACTTCCCCTTTGGATGGGACACACATGCCCTGACATATCTTGGTATTCAAATCCCTATAAAACTAGATAATCTTTATTCATCCAACTTTGTCCCTATTCTAAAAACTATTCAAGATGATTTTCAGGAATGGAATAAGGGTTTCTTTTCGTGATTTGGGAGAGCTGCAGTAATAAAAATGAATGTTCTTCCTAAACTTCTTTATCTCCTTCAAACTATACCAAGTAAATTACCTACCTCTTTCTTTGCTACTTATAAAAGGATTTGTCTTAAATTTGTCTGGGCATCTAAACAACCCAGAGTGAAATGGGACAAGTTAACTACTCCCAAATTATTGGGTGGAATTGGCCTACCCGACATTCAAAAATACTACTGGTCCTGTCACTTATCCCGTATAATTGACTGGCACCTCCATAATGAGACCAAGGCATGGATAGGACTGGAAGCAGCAGTTTCCGATATACCATTGCATCATTTACCTTGGATTAACCCTCGCAAAATTCCTGGCGGATATAAAAAACACCCCCTTACTGGTCCTACCTTACTGATCTTTCGTTCACTTTGTAATTTTTTTTATATTGCATCATTTCCTGGACCCATTACTCCTATTGACCGTAATCCAGACTTTCCCTTAAAAATCTCTAAACTTGACATACATGGTTCGCCTTTTACTTCTTCCATTAGAGCAAAATCTCTTTTTAATAAAGAGAAGTTAATTTCATTCGATGGCTTTACTGCACTGATACAGAGGTATCTCATTTCTTGAATATATCCGGATTAAGTCTCTATTACTTGATTCTGTTTCGCCTTCTCAATGGTACAAAAATCTGATTGCCCTCGGATACAACCCTTTTGGAAGGAAATATATCGTCTTATATTCCACATAACAACATATAAACTTGATTTTACTCCTGCTCAATACTTGTTACACCACACATCCTTACCTAATTCACTTTACAAAAAAGTGCGGCTAAACTGTGTATACCTATTCATTGGAGGGATGTTTCGCCCCCATGTGTATCTGAATGGTTAAAAAAAGTCCAAACTATTGCTGAAATGGAAGATTTAATACAACAGGCCAATGACACACCATTTAAATTCAATAAAACTTGGGCTAACTGGATACAATTTACTAATTCTTCAGAATATCGTACCCTAACCTCTTTTATTCCTTAACTTGACTTGGGGATGTTTACACTAATAGTAATCTTAATATAATTAATATTTTATTCTTTGTACAATTATCCACTCTTCCCCTTATTTGACCTTATTCCCTTTTATTTCTTTTAATATATACTACATTATCACATGAGATATTTAGATTACCTTGTTTAATTTATTTTATTTAGTTCTGTATATTTTATTTTTCAATACATTCTATGTTTTACATGCTCATAATATATATTTAATACACTTTATATTTAACATGGAATTTCTTTTACTATTTCTCATGCATTTTTTTATATAATGTTATTTTTACCCCCTTTTTTTTTATGTTGAAAAATTTTATAACAAGCATTGAAACTAAAAAATAGCCCAGTGTGCTATGTGATGGATACTGGTTCTGAGGTTACGACTATGGATGATGCCTTTTATCAACAATATACACAGTATCAGACCTTGAATTCTCCTCAGATCAGGTTTGGAGGCTGACAATAAGTTATCAATCCCTGTGGTAGGGGTTGCCTGGATAAGAATAGCTTCTAATTTTTAGAGGTTTTTTAGGCATGAATGTGCTAAAGGAACTGAAAATACTTCAACTCCTGCAGGACACTTCTTTAAAGCGAGGTTCCAGCCGCAAAATATATTTTTTTTAAAGTCAGCAGATACAAACACTGTAGCTACTAACTTTTAATAAGGACACTTACCTGTCCTGGGTGCCCGCGATGTCGGCCCCCCGAGGCCGATCCGTCCTTCGGATCGTGTGCCGGCGCCGCCATCCTCACTAAGGGAAACAGGCAGTGGAGCCTTGTGGCTTTACTGGCTGTTTCCTACTGAGCATGGGCGGCTGTCTTCTGGGACACACACAGGTACACAGGCAGGTACAGAAGCTGCAGCCGACGTCTATGGGTGACGTTACTTCCCATTAATTTCCCACCCGTTGTCGGCCGTGTCCTCTGCAGAGCTTCGGTATGTATAGCGATTTCTTCTTTACAGGGCTAGAAAGGTTAGTCTTAGATCATGGATGCCTGTAGATTTAGAGATTTTAGTGTTAGGATGGACTTCCACTTTAAGATAAATTCATACAAGTCCCATTGTGCTGTTCCTTATAAAGTGCTTATGCTCTTGTAAACTAGAAAAAACAGTGCTCCACTTCACTTGTACTCAGAAGTGCATTCTCCTCTTGCAGTTAATGCCGATACATACAATGTAGTCCGAAAGGAGCAGGGTATAGAGGCAGCAGGCGCAACCAAGTTCCACTGTGATGGCCATGTCATCTAAATAGCGCTTAGCAATTGCACCAATGAAAGCGAACTATTATCAGTCCCTTCCTATAAAACTTTTTCAGATTGTGTTTGTAGTGCAACAGTGATAACCCCACACATCAATGGGAAAACAGGAAGATGTTTCTCCAGGTTCAACGGATTGAAACGTAGGCAAAACCCTATGGGAAGCAAACTGGAAACCAAACAGGAGTCAAGTTCATATTTTCTTGAACAACTGGTGCACAATGTAGTGTCCGAGGAGCCAAGAAGAATTTGCAAGCCCTTGCACTGAGGTCTGCTCCAACCTGGTGTGGTCAGTGCAGAATACTCTGTAGAAGTTACCAATCACCCAGATTCTGGAGAAATGCCCCCCGACTGAAGCCTTGGGCAAATGGCGTCTTTCTCCTCTTCGTTCGGTAGAAGCCTTGTCTAGGAGGCCCTGACCATCCTGTTGAAATTGGACAGCATCCTCATCCTTTTTTTTGAGACTCGACAGTCTGTAAATGCAGTCTCATCAGCCTAGGAGAACCATCAGACAATTCATGCCTGTCAAGAACTCAAAGTATATTACCTGAAAAGGTTTATTCTTTATACCACTGTTCCTTACAGTGTATGCTAGTTTTATTGCTGTTTCTCACACTTTGTATGATTAAATGTTATGCCGAGGACTGCATTTCTTAGAAAGTGGGGAGTGTAGGTAGGTTTTTGGCTGCAGTATATCCATCAAGCTGAAGGTGGTACTGTGCCATTTTTTCAGGCTGGCATTGAGAACTAGTTTGTCTCTTGCTATGGGCCATCTTGGGGAGTATGGCATATTCTTTTGGATGCTGAAATCCCTTGAGATTTGGGCAGCCGTACTGACACAGAAGTCCAGAATTCTGACACAGAATAAGAGATTCTGCATCACTCGCTGGAGGTACTGTGGAGAAATCCATCCTCAACAAAGACATTGAAATCTCAGCATCTTCCCTTGTTTTTTCTTGCAGCTGTCCCTTGGCAGCACACCAGCCTTGTAAGGTAAACAAACAGCAGGTGATGTATGATGTTTAGAAATTACTAAAACCTTTCTTGCTTTCTCTGTCAAAATCTTTGGAGATGAAATTAATTGCTTCATAGTACTTGCAGCTACAGAGTTCAGGGAGGGTTTGTTTTAAAGCTACTTTGCTGCTTGTCATGACTGTAATGCCCATACTCTGGCGCTAGGTTAATTTTAATTTATATTTCCCAATAATTTCCAATGAACTGATGAGGGAGAGAGGGTTGCTCTGAAACATGTTAGTTTCTTTTCATTTCTTTCAAGTTGGAGTCTTAACATTACTGTTTTAGTGGAACTGTTGCTCTTTATTTATTCCACTCTACAGGCATTTAGTATTGCTGTCATGATGATAAATTTACATCACCACTTGCTCAGCTGATCCTTTCCTTGTGATTGTGCTGATTTGTATCTAAAGAGATACATTGAGGCCGGGTTCACATATGTACGAATTGGATGTGGGTTTCCCTGTATGACATGCGAGTGTGACCAGCTCTCAATGGAGCCAGTTCACACAGGTCCGGGACGGCTGTGGTCCGCATTCCAAAAGGGTTCTGTACGTGTTTGGGTCTGGTTCAGGTGCGAATTCAGGCAAATATTCTTACCAGATTCGAACCTGAACCAGTAAACGGGAACGCCCTGGACCCCACGCGGCCTTTTCTGCACACACGCCACAAACGGAGTTGCTTGAGGTATGCAAAGACACATTTGGACAAGCCAGCTTCATTTTGGACCAAGGTGCTGTGGACTGATGAAACAAAGATTGAGTTATTTGGTTATAACAAGGGGCATGGTGGCAAAAGAACACAGCATTCCAAGAAAAACACTTGCAAGATGGTTCTGGATTGCTCCATAGAAAACACTATTGAACCAACTAGCAGAAATAAAAAATTCTGCAGATGCTATATTTTTTTTCTTACAGTCTAATTAATTCAAATAAATAATTGGGCATTGAAATGGTAACCTTGCTGAGCTTGTGTTTACTTATTATTTCTAAAACGTTACCCAAACTTTTTACATGTAAGCACAGGTTCATACACATGTTCCCATGTACGCTGATCATTAGAGACCATTTCAAACTGGGATGCTTGTCCTTCTTCATGACCCATGACATTGGAAATCATGATGCACATAATGACCCAAGACATCAGGAATGTACATAATGACACAACACAAAGGCAATCATGATATAATAATGACCCAGGGCAAGGGAAATCATGAAGTAAATGTACAACATAATGGGAGATAACTAATTTCCTTAGGCATGATAAAATATGATACAGTATGAACACACACAGAGGTGGCTGTGGATGCAGACACACTGCACCAAAAGTTCCACTTGTTTTTTGTCTTTTTCTTTGTTATTTAGAGAAATAGCATGTTGATTTGTGCACAGCAGATGTCATTCTCCAGAAAGACTTGTCTGCACTGTTGTTTTTACTTTGAAATTTTGTCACAGAGATGCTATTACTCAACAGAATGAACAATCAATAAATACTAAAACCATTCACATCTATGTCCCATTCCTTTACCAAAATGGATATATTTGGCATTTATAATGCTTTTCTATACAACCTAGTGTTTTACGTAAGCTGCCATTGGAGGCAAGAGCAGGTACCAAAATGACATCTGGTAGTTTTCTTTTAAAGCAGTGTTAAAGCAGTAGTAAACTGCATCAAAAAGAAAAAAAAAAAGGCCCAGGGCAGTTTAAGTCATAATATGCTAGTATGCATCGCAGACTAGCATATTATGACAGACTTACCTGAAAACTAAGTCCTCCAGCGGCACACTGTCACTGCTGAAGGCTCTTCTATCTTCACCCGGTCTTCCTTTCATGTTCAGGGGTTTTGGTGATATGAATGGTCAAGCCAGCGATGATGTCACTCCCGCGCATGCATGCGGGAGGCACTGTTTACAGCTCTGCTCTGAAGGAACGGCACAGATATGCCGTTCCTTCAGAGCACATGAGCCGGTGACGTCACCAGCTGCATCTAAAGTAAATATCTCCTAAACAGTGCATGTTTAGGAGATATTTATTGTACCTATAGGTAAGCCTTATTATAGGCTTACCTATAGGTAAAAATCATACAAGAGAGTTTACTCCCACTTTAAACCAAAAATCTAAGTGTTAGATGTACTAAGATTTAGATATACTAAACAAATTGAAGCTGAACTATAGCAAACACTTTAAAAGCAGTTACAGCAACAGTTTTGCTCCTTTTGGGATAAAGCTTTTACATAAATGAATAAAAGCTGAATATCGTAAGCACCCCTGTCAGTGTTAAATGGTTTTCTGGTTACTGTAGTATATGCACAACTGAGCATGCCTATGAAAAAAAAAAATCTAAAAACTGGAATAAAGAACAGATTAACAATTTTTTCAATTGCAGCATTATTTCATACAGATTAGAAAATGTAAGAAGGCAGGCACATGGTTGTTATGGGAAACATTATTACGTTTTTTATGCCTGAGGCCTAGCATAAGATAATCGAGACACCATTTAAAATAATAGAACAGTAATATTTATTTACTGTAAAAAATATTGTAGTTTAACTTAAAAATACATCCTTTACATTCAGCGTTCTTACAGCAGCCATATCCAGCAACTTTGAAATGTACATTATTTTTTTCAAACTGCCATCAAGATGTTAATGAAAGCCAGTAAAGTACAATGAAATAGCTTAATTAACCTCTAAAATACCTGGCAAGCCCCAAAACCTGTGGTGCTCTATAATGAAAATCTTGACTTCACCTCGGCAGTTGTGACTTACTATCCCCACCCTTACCCCTTTCCCACTGGATCATCAACTGATGGGTTGCCTTACTGACCAATAGTGAAGTGTGGGAGGTGGGACAAAGCAGCTGATTTTTAAGTGAAATGAAAGTGGTTGTAAACCCACAATTTTTTTTTTTCCCATCGACCTGTAAGAGAAAGGCATAATGAGCTATTATGACTAGCATAATAGCTCATTATGCATCACTTACCTTAGATCGGGGCCCCCAAAGCCGTCCTCGTCTCCCTCTTCAGCCGCATCCATCGCTGCGGTGATAGCCGGAAGGTTACTTCCGGGTATCGCCGCTGCTGCCAATCACATTTGGCCGGAGCGGCGAAGACGTGACTCCACGCATGCGCCGTCGAATTCAGCTACGTCGTCGAATGTTGCGACCTAGCCGAATTTGTGAATGGGGTCAACCCCATGCGCGTGACGTCAGCGTCGCCGCATTTAAATGCAAATATCTCCTTAACCGTGTAGGTTAAGGAGATATTTCATGCACCTACAGGTAAGCCTTAATCTAGGCTTACCTCTAGGTGTTTGTTTATAACGTGGGTTTAAAACCACTTTAAGATCTCTTAATCCTTGGGAGACTCTAGAGATTATTGATGCATGTTGGGATATCTGAGTGCTTGGTGTAACATCTTGCTAGCAGTTCCCATACGCAGAGGTTAATACAATTTCACTTTAAGTCTGAAAAGAATTGAAGTCCGACACATAATGTATCATTATTACATCCACAACAGACATTAGTAAAATGTGTTCCAGTAACATTAGTGAAGGTAACCATGCAGCTCAACCTGATAATGAGTATTTCTGCAGCCTGCCAGATGACAATGTGCGCAAAGAATCTTTCATCTCTGTGGCATGACCAAGTGAATCGGGTGTACGAAGAGTCTTTTTCATGGTGAAACAATGAAACGCTGAAAGTCACACAGTATGTAATTAAGGATGTTCCCCTGACAAAATCCACAATCAATAGAGCAAAACAAGTCAAGACAATGAAATAATATTCCTGCACTCTTGTCGTCACTACCCGGGATACATTGTGTTCGGAGGTGGACCGGCAACTAAGGATGAAAAGAATAAAAAAATTACTATTGTGAAGTTTACCTAAAATATATTTTTATGCTTTTCTCATGTTTATGTCTTTGCGGTAACATTTTCCAGATCTGTATGTAGTCTGAACAGTCTTTGCCCTGTGACACATCCATTTTCATTGTTAGTCTACTAAATGTACTCATCAGACTTGCGTTGAGATTACATAAAGTATATACATTTGTCTATGCTACTAATTAGGAGTCGCAGAATCCTTGTGTAATATGGTTTTCACAATGTGAAATGTAATTAAAAACTTAACAGCATAAACCCATTTACCATAAAAGCATTCACTCACTTTTTGTCTTATTAGGCCTTGTCTGTCCACCTGGGGACATTTGTGCGTAAATCCGGTAGCAGCACTAAATAGAGAATACCTGCAACAGCTTTTAGTATCCCGGCTTCTCTACTAGTCTGTCCACATGGGGACATTTGTGGGTAAATCCGGAAGCAGAACTAAATAGAGAATAATACCTGCAAGAGCTTTCAGTATCCCCTGCATCTCTACTAGTCTGTCCACCCGAGGACATTTGTGGGTAAATCCGGTAGCAGCACTAAATAATAGAGAATACCTGCAACAGCTTTTAGTATCCCCGGCTTCTCTACTAGTCTGTCCACATGGGGACATTTGTGGGTAAATACGGTAGCAGGACTAAACAGAGAATACCTGCAACAGCTTTCAGTATTCCCTGCTTCTCTACTAGTCTGTCCACCTGGGAACATTTGTGGGTAAATTCTGTAGCAGAACTAGAGAATACCTGCAACAGCTTTCAGTATCCCCTGCTTCTCTACCAGTCTGTCCACCTGGGGACATTTGGGGGTAAATCCGTTAGCAGAACTAAATAGAGAATACCTGCAGCAGCTTTTAGTATCCCTGGCTTCTCTACCAGTCTGTGCACCTGGGGACATTTGTAGGTAAATCCGGTAGCCGAACTAGAGAATACCTGCAACAGCTTTCAGTATCCTCTGCTTCTCTACTAGTCTGTCCACCTGGGGACATTTGGGGGTAAATTTGGTAGCAGAACTAAATAGAGAATACCTGCAACAGTTTTCAGTATCCCCTGCTTCTCTACTAGTCTGTCCACCTGGGGACATTTGTGGGTAAATCCAGTAGCAGAACTAAATAGAAAATATCTGTAACAGCTTTCAGTATCCCCTGCTCCTCTACTAGTCTGTCCACCTGGGGCATTTGTGGGTAAATCTGGTAGCAGAGCTGGAGAGAGTATAGTTGCAGCAGCTTTCGGTATCCCCTGCTTCTCTATTAGTCTGTGCAGCTGAGGATATTTGTGGGTAAATCTGGTAGCAGAACTAAAGAGAGAATACCTGCAGCAGCTTTCAGTATCCCCTGCTTCTCTACTAAGCCTCAAGCCTACGCCTACTAGCCTATTACTATGATGATCTGCCTCAGTGGCCCGTCAGAATTTGTAGAGCATGAGAGAGGGTGAGCTTTCAGCACTATGAAGAGCTGAAAAATTACTTTGTTCCTCTGTCATGCTGGCTCCACCCTGTAAACCTTATCACAGTAAGCAGTCTCAGCTCTCATTACAAGTAAAGTAGCAGTGTCAGCACTATTATATGCAAGTCCTCATCTCCTAAGCCGTGGGGGAATTCCTCCTCAGCACTATTTTATTTATTGAGAAAGATATGCAGCACCTTTTTCTGAAGTCCTGATAAGTTGTTCTAATGCCAGATTCAGGAGGGAAGGAGTACACTCAGACCAGTGACCAGCGTTACACACACATGTCAAAAGACAGTAATTTTGACAAGAACCATAAATATATCCCATTGATTTATATTCATTAATGGCCATTTTCACATCCCATACATATATTTTATTTTTTCATCTACTACCACTGACTACAACTGACTGCTTGGGACCAAGAGCCGGACAGGAAGTACTAAAGGACCACACAATGGGCACCAGAGATGAATTATGTAAGGGTTTCAATCGCAGCTATGGGTTACAGCAGGGGGTTGATGTATATATTGACCATTTTGAGCATGTTACATTTTCCTGTCCATAGACATCAGTAGATGCATTTTCAATTTAGTTTTGCATATGTGTTTTGGCAATTCTTTATTTTTTTACATTTAACTATGATCTGCAGATACTGTCATAGCATATCACACACGGCTTTCAAAGCCCTTGCCAGATCCTTATGGGATATTAGAGCCAGGTAAGAGGAGCAGCTGTGTGTGTCTGGAACATTAACCCTCTGACATGTTCCATGACGCTACTAGTGTCAGAGAGGTTAAAAAACAAATGGTCTGTTTTCAGCACAGCAGGCCAAAGATTTTGCAAACATCTGCAGCCTAAAATATACTTACATGGGTTCTTCAACTTGATATAAATATCTTAATAGGCATGGTGTTGTGACAGAGTCACTTTAATAAAGACTTCTGATTAGTTGCTGGGAGTGGTAGAAAACCCCTGTGTAAGCTATAAGTCGCTGGAGTTGTACTGTACACAGGGCTATGGAGTCCCCATGGGACAGGTCTGTCCAGGAATTTCCCTCAGGTCACAGAGATGAGGACATCTGCATTAAAGTGAATCTGTATATTTTTCCCTGAATGGCCAAATCACCATTTATGATGTAACATATAGCTTACAGTTTGGATTGTACATTGGAGGTGCTGGAGAATATACAGGATACTGGGATGTTGGTCCACTTGCTGGGTACATAGGCACAGGTTCATATCCAGGCTGAGGTGGTGCAAACTTGGGATCCATTGGATAGGGTTGTGGGGGATATGGAGGCTGCATTGGGTATGGAGGCTGAGTTGGATAAGGAGCCTGGGTTGGATAAGGAGCCTGGGTGGGGTATGGAGGTTGTGTAGGATAAAGTTGTTGCTGGGAAACACCCGACATCTGGATTTCTTGAGCTGGCAAAAGAGAACATAATCCAGAAAATGTATTCACGTTAAAAGCTCATCCTTTCAACATATGGAGAAAACAGAAAAAAAAAACACTTACTGTAGATTATAACCAAACTTGATTTGATTTACTGCAAATGGAGTAAGTAACTTTTTTTTTTAATAGATTTGAGCTATACAGGCAGTCCCTGACTTACGAACGCCCTCAATGCCGGCTGCTTTTGCTCCACGCTGGTCCTGGATACCTCCGAGCAGCTATCTTGCCACATTCCACACTGCAGTACTTCATGTACTGCATGACCAGAAGAGCCCCAGAAGCGCCCGGAACATCTTACATCCCTGCACAGGCGGAAGTTACACTTACAAGCAGTGTTCCGACTTATGAACACATTCCACTTACGAACAAACCTACAGTCCTTATTGTGTTCGTAACTCGGGGACTGCCTGTATAACCAGCAAGCTATTCTCAGCTACATTCATTAAAGAGTTTTAATTGTTAATGGCCTACTTCAATAAAAAACATTCATTCTCAAAACATGCAATGATAGTATTCCGCATATGAATTCAAATTAGTTTAATCATTGCTTTTGTTCACATTTACATTGGCAGCGACAGTAGTTAGGACCAACTATAACATGGCCAATGGTGCTTGAGCAACTACAGAAACTTTTTTTTAACTTCTTCTTTTCTTCTGAAGGTGATTTAAACCATGTGAATAAAAATAGTGACGTTTATCTGCAATGTGTATGTCCACCAATGCAGGCACCTCTAGATGTCTGCATTTTTTATACTAGAGGTTTATCCAGTGTATACAGTGGGTATACAAAAGAATCACCCCCTTTAAAATAATCACATTTTGTTGCTTTGCAGCCCGAAAAGACAGACAGACAGTTTTTGTTTTATCCAGCTGTATTTATAACATCCAAGTTAAAAAAAAAAACACTAACATGTCTAAAAAAATAAATAATAATAATTCAAAAACCGAATCACTGAGTTAGAACCCCCTCTTAAAAATAACTTGTAAACGCTATCAGGTAGCTAATCCCCTCCTCAATAGCACACAAAACCATTTGACTTTCAACTGTGATCAGCTGTGGTCATTATGATTAGTTTAGCATGAAAAGAGATTTCCTGGAGCATTTCAGTCCCAGGTAGTGCAACTGAAGCAAACAATCAACTATTGGTGGCAAGGCATGGTCAAAAAATAAAGTTGCTGACAGGCACAAGTCAGGAGATGGATACAAAACCATTTTAAAGGCTTTATCAATGCCTAGAAGCACAGTGGAGTCTATTATTAAAGCGGAGTTCCACCCCAAAATGAAACTTTTGCGGATCGGATTCCCCCCCCCCCGGTGCCCCATTTGGCACCTTTCAGGGGGAGCGGATACCTGTCAAATGCTTCCACTTCTGGGGAAAGTACGCAATGTTCGGCCCTCCTCCCCACCCCCTGCCTTCTGAGAGACACACAGGTCCCAGAAGACAGCATTGACCATTCAGAACGCGCAGTGCGACTCTCGCATGTGCAGTAGGAAACAGGCTGTGAAGCCGTAAAGCTTAATTTCCTGTTTCCCTTAGTAGGGATGCTGGCGCCTGCACCCGGAGCTGCGGCACCGTTCAGCTTCGGGGTGCCAACATCGCGAGCTTCCTGGACAGGTAAGTGCCCTTATATTAAAAGTCAGCAGCTACAGTATTTGTAGCTGCTGACTTTTAAAAAATTTTTCCCCAGGCGGAACTCCACTTTAAGAAGTGGAAGATATTTGGTACAACACAGACCCGCCCTGGACCAGGACGTTGCTCCAAACTGGATGAAAGCCAGGAGGAAACTGGTCAAAGAGGCTAACAGGAGGCCTACAGCAACTCTGAAGCAGCTGCAGGAATTTATGACAAAGAGTGGTCATTGTGTGCATGTGACAACAATATCACAAATTCTCCACAAATGTGACTTGCATGGGAGGGTTGGAAGAAAAAAAACACTCCTCAAGAAAGGCCACATGCAGTCACGACTGAGGTTTGCCAGATATAAAAAGGTGTTATGCTCAGATGAAACTAAAGTTTAATTATTTGGCCTCAACACCAAACGATATGTCTGGTGGAAATCCAATATAACTAACCATCCAAATAACACCATTACAACAGTAAAGCACAGAGGTGATAATATCCTGTTATGGGGATGTTTCTCTGCAGCAGGGACTGGGATGTTTCTCTGCAGCAGGGACTGGGATGTTTCTCTGCAGCAGGGACTGGGATGTTTCTCTGCAGCAGGGACTGGAGTACTTGTCGGGATAGAAGAAAAATGGATGGGGCAAAATATCAAATTCTTAAGGAAAATCTGCTGCCGTCTGCCAGAAAGTTGTCAATGGGAAGAAGGTTTACCTTCCAACATGACAATGACCCAAAGCATACAGAAAAAATGAGCACACAGTGGTTGAAGGAGAAAAAGCTGAATGTCCTTGCATGGCCTAGTCAGAGCCCAGACTTAAACCCCACTGAAAATCTGTGCAATGACTTGAAGACTACAGTCCACAAATGGTCACCATCATATTTAACTGAACTTGAGCAGCTCTGCAAAAAAAAGTGGGCAAATGTTGCAAAGTCTAGATGTGCAATGTTAGTAGAGATATAACCCAGCAGATTAAAGGCTGTAATTAAAGCAAAAGGTGGTTCAACAAAATATTGACACAAGGGGGTGATCCTTTTTCCAGCTCAGTGCTTCTGTTTTTGATATTTTTTTCTGACATGTTAGTGTTATATCTTTCACTTGGATGTTATAAGTTGTAAAGAGTAAATACAGCTGGATAAAACAAAAACTCTTTTCTATACCCACTGAATATAAAGCCAAAACTTTCCTTTTAAGCCATCGCTAAGTGGCCATAACCATTTACTGCATTTTTTTCCCAAACTTGTCCACCAGCAATATATGTTTTACAGGTAACCTCAAATATTCATAGATGGAATAAATAGTGCATCTCCAATAAGAACTGGCAAATTTGGAAACTTAGATAAACAGTCGGGCAGTGTGCAGAAGGCTGTAAACACAGGGCAACAGGCTTCTTGAGCAATCACATTTAAAGTGGAGTTCCACCCATTTAAAAGTCAGCAGCTACAAAAAGTGTAGCTGCTGACTTTTAATAATCAGACACTCACCCGTCCCACAGTCCAGCAATGTGGGCGCACGAAGCCTCGCTCCTTTCCCCCTCATCTCCACGGCACCGACATTGTAACTGTGGGCATCCGGCTGTGGCTTCACAGCCAGGCGCACACTGCGCATGCACGAGCTGCGCGTTGTGAATGGCCGGGCAATCTTCTGGGACCTGTGACGTGTCCCAGAAGATTGCAGGGAGGGAGGGGAGAGGAACTTCCTTTTGGCGCCAGGGGAGGAAGTGGAAGCTGGGTGCCTGTAAAAACAGGGTACTCGCTCCTCCCCCCAAAATATGACATGTCAATGTGGCATGTGAGGGGGGTCACCAGTACTTACAGCGGAAGTTTCATTTTTGGGTGGAACTCCGCTTTAAGTACAGTTAAAAAAACACTATGTTTATGTGTTCCTAGTCACACAACATACCCCGATATTTCTTACCTTTAACCACTTCCCGCCCGCCATATAACAATATGATGTCAGCAAAGCGGTTGTGTTATCCTGTTTGGGGGCGTGCAGCGCAGTGATTATTGATGTGGTATGTCAGTCTGACACACTGCATCTCCCATCTGGGTAAAGAGCTTCTGACGGAGGCTCTTTACCACGTAATCAGCTGTGTCCAATCAACAGGAAAAGCCGCGTATCGGCTTTTCCTCACTCACATCTGACAGACGCGAGCAGAGCCGATCGGCGGCTCTTCTGACAGGGGGGGTTTGCGCAGCCCCCCAAGGATGCCCACATAGAACCACCAGGGATGCCACCCAGGACCACCAGGGATGCTGATCATGGATGCCCACCCAGGAACACCAGGATGCCAACCCATGACACCAGGGTTGCCAAATCAGTGCCCATTGTAAATGCCAATTAGTGCCAAGCAATAAAGCCTGCCAGTGCCTCCTCATCAGTGCTGCCTATCAGAGCCACCTATTAGTGTCGCCTATCAGTGCCCATCAGTGCCACTTATGAGTGCCCATCAGTGCCACCTAACAGTGCCCAGTGCTGCCTATCAGTGCTGCATATTGGTGCTTTATCATCATTGCCACCTCATCAGTGCCACCTCACCAGTACCACCTTATAAGTGGCCGTCAGTGCAGCCTCATCAGCGCCCATCAGTGAAGGAGAAAAATTACTTATTTACAAAAGAAATTTACAAGAAAAACTTTTTATTTTTTTGGTCTTTTTTTACTTGTTTAGCAAAAAATAAAAACCCCAGTGGTGATCAAATGCCACCAAAATAAATCTCTATTTGTGGGAACAAAATGATAAAAATGTTGTTTGGGTACAGTGTTGCATGACCGTGCAATTGTCATTTAAATTGCGACACCGCTGAAAGCTGAAAATTGGTCTGAACAGAGAGGGGGCAAAGTGCCCTGTATTGAAGTGGTTAACTTAGGAGAAGGTGTCGTGGCTGACTGCATAAATGTCTCAAATAGTTCAGTTGATCTGTCCCAAAACAAAGACTGGAGACTGGCTGAATCCAGCTCTCATTAACATACAATGAAGATACTCTGTATCTAAATATTTACCCCTTTGTTAGGACAATGTTCAACTGATTACATGAAATTTGCCTAACAGAACAAATAGGGGTAATTATGGCAAACACGACTCCATAGCCCCCATCATTCAAAGATAACGAACCTACAGTTTTCCCTGCTGGAAACTCCAGAAGAGACTATCTAAAAAACGAAGTGTGCACATCTGTACAGCTATCACATATCTGTTCCTCCGTTCTGAATTTTTTTCATTTTATATTACAGCAGAACTATGAACAATCCCAAATTATATGAGACTCTCATAGATTTAAAACTGAGCAAGAACAGATAAAGTAACTACATTTAAAAATAAAATACTCCAAGAAATATTATTAGAAGCTAGCAGATTTCCCCACAATTCACTTAGAACAGAAATGCACATTTAGGGCTGGTTAATGATGATCATCAAAAAAACAATGTTGCCACTCACAGCTCCTTTGTATGTGAGTTGAGATGGCAAGTTCAATAGTTGCTCAGAACATGATACCTGGGCAACCACATGCACTCACCGGCCACTATATTAGGTACACCTGTTCAATTGCTTAGTAACAGAAATTGCTAATCAGCCAATCACATGCCAGCAACTCAATGCATTTAGGCATCTAGGCGTGGTGAAGATAACTTGCCGAAGCTCGAACCAAACATCAGAATGGGGAAGAAAGGGGATTTAAGTGACTTTGTGTGCATGGTTGTTGGTGCCAGATGGGCTGGTCTGAGTATTTCAAAAACTGCTGGGATTTTCATGCACAACCATTTCTAGGGTTTTAACTCAAATAACCACTCGTTATAACCAAGGTATGCAGAATACCATCTCTGAACGCACAACACATATCGAACCTTGAAGAAGATGGGCTACAGCAGAAGAAGACCACACCGAGTGCCACTCCTATCAGCTAACAGGAAACTCAGGCTAGAATTCGCAATGGCTTACCAAAATGGGACAGTAGAAAATTGGAAAAATGTTACATGGTTTGATGAGTCTTGATTTCAGCTGCAACATTCAAATAGGGTCAGAATTTGGCGTAAACAATATGAAAACATGGGTCCATCCTGCCTTGTATCAATGGTTCAGGCTGGTGGTGTAATGGTGTGGGGGATATTTTCTTGGCACACTTTGGGCCCCTTAGTATCAACTGAACATCGTTTATACGCCAAGGCATTATTGTTGCTGACCATGTCCATGCATTTATGACTACAGTGTACCCATCTTCTAATGGCTACTTCCAGCAGGATAATGCACCATGTCACAAAGCTCCAATCATCTCAAACTAGTGTATTGAACATGACAATGAGTTCACTGTACTCCAATGGCCTCCACAGTCACCAAATCCAATAGAACACCTTTGGAATGTGGTGGAACAGAAGATATGCATCATGGATGTGCAGCAAATGTGTGATGCTATCTTGTCAATATAGACCAAAATCTCTGAGGAATGTTTCCAACACCTTGTTAAATCTATTCCACAAAGAATTAAGACATTTCTGAAGGCAAAAGGGGGTCCAACACGGTATTGGCAAGGTGTACCTAATAAAGTGGTCGGTGAGTATATAATCCGGCTGGTTGAGGGCATAAAGACCAGGTAGAGAATTTAAAAATTCAGGTAGAATTTTTAATATGGTCTTACCTCTGTATGGTGTGGAACGCTGGTGGCGACGCTGATACAGATAACAACAAGAGCACATAAAGCAGCAAATCAATGTAACAATCACCACAAAGAAGAGTAGCACAGCAAATCCAATGCCTGCAATGGTCTTCGGGCTATAACAGAGGTAAAAAAGTTCTGATTACACAGAAGTGATGGGAACTGAACACCGCGAAAAATAAGATATTAGAAAATAAATAATATAACATTTTTAGTTATTAAATAAGCTTGTTTAAATATTACCTTAAAGAAAGACAGCCCTTCTGCATTCTCTCAGTGATTAGTTTACTAGGGTCAAAGCAGCAATATCTTTGGTAACAGTCTCCACAGCAAAAAGTACCATATTTACAATCTAGGCTAGGATGCCAACCACCACTGTGATCCTGATACCACAGGCAGTCTTCGCCTGCCGACACTGAAACAGAAAACACACCAATAAAATATATTATAACATTTTTACCTAGGCTAGAATTATTACTATTATACTATTTACTAAATAATTACTATTGATGTAAATATAATATTTGAAATATATGGACAAGAAATGGGAATTGAGCACATTGCACTTTAATAAAATAGGGGGGTGGAAGGGTAGGGAGATTGGGGTCCCCTCCCCCCCCCTCTTTTTTTCCTCTTCCCCACGGGGGGTATAGGGGAAAGCTAAGGTAATAGAGAGAAGAAAAAATAGGAGGATGCAGGATAGACCCATAGTGTTGTTGTTGTTGTTGTTAATGTGATGATGTGTTTATTTTAAATGTAAAATCTTTTATTATTATGCTTATTGGAAATGTAATGAAAGCTTTATTTATGTAGGAAAAACTGAATAAAAAAAAAAAAAAGAAATATATGAAAAAACCCTGAATACAATACACAAAAAGACAAAACAAAAGAAAACATGTACAAGGCAGTTATCTGGCACATTAGGTTGTTGTTAAACTCCCAATAATGATGCCATGTAAGAACCCAAATAGTTAGAAAATCTGACTAGATGCCAAACTCGACTGAATACTATAAGCAGGATGAGAACTCTGTACAGTGGAACCTTGGATTACGAGCATAATCCGTTCCAGGAGAATTCTCGTAATCCAAAGTACTCGCATATCAAAGCGAGTTTACCCATTGAAGTCAATGGAAATGAAAATAATTTGTTCCGCACTGACTTCAATGGCATGCAATACTGCATGCGGCCAGAGGCGGGGGGCGCCGGAGAGCCTCGGAAACAGCCAGGGAGGCCAGAGGACAGCTCGGCTGACGATCGGCGCCCATCGGCTCCGGCGCCCCCCACGACAGGCCAAACGCGGTACTGCACACCGCTTTGGCCTGAATCCTGCTAGTTTTGCAAGACAACACTCGCAAACCAATTATTCAAAATACAGTGCTCGCATTGCGAAACGCTCGTTAACTGCGTTACTCGCAAACCGAGGTTCCACTGTATATGTATCTGCCATTGTATGTCATCATAACACAACTGCATCTAGTTTTTTCCTATTTCCAATTCATACATATTTAGCACACATATGTACATACACACACTGTACTTACATAAATGCCTACCAATATGACTGATTCATTCTTGCCACCCATTAAATATACATTACATTAATTTGCTTTAGCGAACCTTTTGCATTATTTATTCAATGCTCTTAGTGAGATGTGAAGGCCTAGTATTAGCACATTACTCTGTCAACACAACTGTGGAAAAGGATCCTTGGATTGTAATCTAATTGTTAAAAGACTGAAGTGCTGGGGTGATCTCAACATAAGTCTGATACCATCGTTCTAGCACAGGTGGTCATACATAAGGGACTGTGATCAATCATGGATCGTCTCTTATCATACTCATTTACTATTTCATTCATGTTGGGTAATCTGCTTATTACTGCCTATGAGGCAATAATCAGAAGTATTACGTTATCTCTTTATCTCATATTTTGAAAAGATGAACATATCAGAAAATGACCTGCCTTATCTCCAACAATGTTGTTCTTTTCTTTGTCTGAGTATAGATTTATGCTTATGTTCTTGGGACGAACATAGATCATATTCATACAAAAAAGTTGGGGGGGAAAATGAATAAATAATTATAATATATATCTATATCTATATTATTATTGTTTTATTTATTTTTTTCCCAACGTTTTTGTATGAATATTATCTATGTTTGTATATATATATATATATATATATATACACACACACACATATATACAAAAACATGTATAAATAAAAGAAAAGAAAAAGAAAAAAGAAAAGCAGACTCGATGGCCCACTTGGTCATTTTTCTGCCATCACTTTTTCTATGTTTTATTCTGCTTGGATGTGTTCCATACACATGGAAATAATCTCCACCACTGTACGGCATGTGATATATAACACATAAACAGCTTCCCAGAAAGTGTGTTCAGGGAGGAGCACAGGCAATCCTTCAGAGACAGACTGCCAGGAACAAAGGATACAATTGCTGTCCAGAAGTTCAGTTCCTCAGTCTGCAGCACCATCTAGTTGTAGAAACTAAGTAGGAGATCGTTCTGTGTACAATAGACAAGGAGCTTCTGTGTGTTTTCTAAATCACCGGTTCCTCTGATTCTAAATAAAACATATTTCTGCAGACTTATGCCGGCCATACACGAATTGTCAAAAGAATTTTCTTTAGAAAAACACGTCTAAGAATTTCGCACCGTTAGTGAGCTGCAGCAACAGCCGATTTTCGTGCGGCAATCAAATTTGAGGAATCGGAGATGTTGGAATTTTTTTGAAAAATTAACAATTTTCTAATCAATGATGGGAATATCTTTTGCGAGAAATGTAATAGTAAAAAAAAATGCGCATGTGCAAGAAAAGAAAATTCCCGGAGAGAAAAGAAGATTCCCGGCCACAAAAATTCTTTTCGGTATCAACATGAAGGCTTGGTCGGCCGAATTTCATTTATCAATGGTGGCATCATCGGATCACAAAAAAAATAGGATTTTTTACTCACCGTAAAATCCTTTTCTCTGAGTCCATGGACCGACACAGCTTCTCTATTGACAAAGTGGGTATTATCCGTTAATTAGGAGTGACTAGGCAGAAAAACTTGTAAAAAGTGTTGCATCACACCTTCTACAGTACCGCCCAGGGGGCGGACCCTCTGGGTATACCCTCTCAGTCTGCACATCGCAGATCAGTTCGTCAAAAAGCAGTACAAACTTAAAAGGAGGGGTGGGTGCTGTGTCGGTCCATGGACTCAGAGAAAAGGATTTTACGGTGAGTAAAAAATCCTATTTACTCTTTCGTCCATGGACCGACACAGCTTCTCTATTGACAAAGTGGGACGTCCCAAAGCAGTGTCAGAGAAAAAAACGAGGGGTGGTAACAGCATAAAAACAAACTTCACCCCAAAACACAAAACAGCACTCCTCCAACGGAGGAGTTGCAACTCTAAACAGCCGCCTGCAAAACCTTGCGGCCGAAAGAGGCATCCGAAGATGCACCTACATCAACTTTGTAGAATTTTGTGAAAGTGTGAGCGGACGACCAAGTCGCCGCTTTACATAGTTGGGAAACAGACGCTTGATGTCGGAAAGCCCAAGAGGCACCTATTGCCCTGGTCGAATGCGCCGTGACAGGAAAGGGGGGCGCCTGACCCTTTAAGGCGTAAGCCTGGATTACTATCTGTCGGATCCACCTAGAGATGGTGGCCGATGAGACTGCTTGGCCCTTCTTGGGACCAGCCACCGAAACAAACAGTGAGTCTGACTTCCGGAACAGGGAAGTAGCAGATATGTATACTCTCAAAGCTCGGACAACGTCCAAGGAATGCAACGCCGACTCCTTAGGATTCGACGGCTGAGGACACAAGGATGGAAGTACAATGTCTTCGTTGAGATGAAAAGCCGAAACGACCTTCGGAAGAAAGGAAGGCTGCGGCCGCAGCACCACCTTATCCTTGTGGAAAATCAAATAGGGAGCCTTGCAGGACAAGGCTGCCAGCTCAGAGACTCGTCTAACTGACGTAACAGCCACCAAAAAGACCACCTTCTGAGAAAGTGTCAACAGGGGAATATCTCTAATATTCTCAAACGGTGCCTTCTGAAGCACCGAGAGGACCAGGTTCAAGTCCCACGGAGGTAACGGGGGGCGGACCGGAGGGGCCACATGTCGAACCCCCTGCACAAATGTACTCACGAGAGAGTGAGTCGCCAGGGGTCGCTGAAAAAAGACAGCCAGGGCAGATATCTGTCCCTTAATCGTACTTAGGGCAAGCCTTTGGTCTACCCCATGCTGTAAAAACAGCAGGATTCTGGAAACCAAATAGGTACGCGGATGCCATTTCATTTCCTCACACATGGAGATGTAGGCCCTCCAAGTGCGGTGATAGACCTTCCTAGAGGACGGTTTCCGAGCACTTCTCATAGTAGAAATTACTGAGTCTGACAGGCCCCGGTCTCTCAGTACCTGGTTCTCAACAGCCATGCCGTTAAAGCCAATGACTGTAAAGCAGGATGGAATATGGGACCTTGCGACAGCAGGTCCTTCCGTAGTGGTAGGCGCCAGGGGACGTCTGCTACCAGACGTACTAGATCGGCGTACCAAGGACGCTGAGGCCAATCTGGAGCGATTAGGATCATTGGAATTCCCTCTGCCTCCACTCTGCGGAGCAGAAGAGGAAGAAGCCTTAAGGGAGGGAAGGCATAGATTAGCCGATACTGGCCCCACGATGCTACCAACGCGTCCGTTGCGTCTGCCCATGGGTCTCTTGACCGGGCCACAAACCTCAATACCTTCCGATTGAGTCGGGAAGCCAGAAGATCTACGTCTGGTGTGCCCCATCTTTGGCAGAGGAGTTGGAACACCTCCGGGTGTAAGGACCATTCTCCCTGGTCCAGCATCTGGCGGCTCAGGTAGTCCGCCTGCCAGTTTTCCACACCCGGAATGTACACGGCCGACAGTGCCGGTACGCTCCTCTCTGCCCACTTCAGGATGCGAGCGATCTCCGATGCTGCAGCTGAGCTTCTTGTTCCTCCTTGATGATTGACATATGCCACTGCTGTGGCGTTGTCTGACTGGATCCTGACTGGACGCCCTTGCAGTCTCTGAGACCATTTGAAGAGGCACAGCTTGATCGCCCGGATCTCCAGGACATTGATCGGCAGGAGGGCTTCCTCTGGGGTCCAGCGACCTTGCGCCGACTGGACACCCCAGACTCCCCCCCAACCTGTAAGGCTGGCGTCCGTCGTGATCACTATCCAGTAAACCGGAAGAAATGACTTCCCGGCCATTAGAGCCGGTGCTGTCAGCCACCATACCAGGGATCTCCTGACTAGGTGGCTCACTCGGATTTGATAATCCAGAGATGAAGGGCATCTGTTTCATCTGGACAGAACTTCCCTCTGTAACACTCGAGTGTGGTATTGAGCATATGGGACCGCCTCGAAGGAGGCTACCATGAGGCCCAACACTCGCATGCAAAAACGGAGTGACGACCAATTCCTGGAAGTCAGCTGCCGTACTGCAGCCCGGAGGGTCTGCAACTTCTCCACAGGGAGGAATACCTTTGCCTCTGAGGAATCCAGAATCAACCCCAGGTACACTAGGCGTTGAGTGGGCACCAATACTGACTTTTGCGTGTTTAGTATCCAACCACAGTCTCGAAGAGTCTGACAGGTAATGGACACGCTTACCTCTAATTCTGAGCTTGAAGGGCCCTTCAGCAGAAGGTCGTCCAAGTAACCTGTGATAGCGATACCCCGCTGTCTTAGAAGTGCCAGAATCGGAGCGAGCACCTTGGTGAACGTCCTGGGTGCTGAGGCAAGGCCAAACGGGAGGGCCACAAACTGGTAGTGGTTCTTCCCGATAGCAAATCGCAGAAACCTCTGGTGTCTGGAGTATATGGGGACATGCAGGTATGCGTCCTTGATGTCCAAGGAGGCCAGAAAGTCCCCCGGATGGAGAGCCGTGACTACAGATCGAACCGACTCCATCCGAAAACTTTGTACCTTCACAAAGCAATTGAGGGCTCTGAGATCCAAGCTTGGACGAACCCCCTCCTTCTTCGGCACAATGAACAGATTTGAGTAAAAACCCCGTTCCAGTTCTGGAACTGGAATAACTACCCCGCGTTCCAGTAGACCCTGGACCGCCCCATACAGGGCCTCCCGACGGGTCGGTAGTAGCTGGAGATTGGAGGTGTTGAATCTGTCCGGTGGACAAGAGAGAAACTATCTTGTAGCCTGAGGAGATTACTTCGCAAACACACCTGTCGGAGATTAGTGCTGTCCACTGAGTCGCGAATTTGCGAAGACGTCTCCCCACCCGAGAGCTGGGTGGGGGTGGACCTTCATGCGGACGCAAATTTGTCCGCAGGCTTATTGGGTATGCGGGACCAGGGACGCTTTTGTCCTTGGGCAGGCGCTTTATCGGCCTGGGGTCTTTTCCCTGTCGCCCTAGGGGGACGAAAAAACCACTTGTGTGCAGTAAAGGAGGGCCCTTGCCCTTGGCGTGGCCCCTTACCCTTGCTAATTTGGGGAAGCAAAGTGCTTTTACTTCCTGTGGCATCCTTGATGATGTCATCCAGAGAAGCCCCAAAAAGTCTGTCGCCCTTAAAAGGCAGATCCAACAGGGCTTTCTTGGAAGTCTGGTCCGCAGACCAGCCTTTTAGCCAGATCAGGTGGCGTATTGCTACTGCATAAACCGAAGTTTTAGACAGCAGGGGAATAGTATTCATGTCTGACTCGCAGACAAACCTAAGGCCCTGGACCAACAGGTCGGCCAATGTTATCTCATCAGGAGGAGCATCTCGCTCCTTAACCCCTGGAGTAGCAATCTTGCCCATTCAGTAAGTGTGTGAGACACTAGGGCCCCCGCCAATGCCGGGCGTACTGCCGAGCCTACCACTGAGTATAGGTAGCAAGCGAGTGCTTCAGCCTTCTTATCCACAGGGTCCTAGAAAACAGGAGCCCCTTCTACAGGAATTGTGGTGGCTCTATTAAGTCTGGACACCGGAGGGTCCACTATAGGGGGGAGAGGTCCATTTCTTCAGAAAACTCTCCTCAAAAGGGGTACCGTACCGCAAACCTCTTTGGGGCTGTAAAGACCCTCAGTGGGTTCTCCCATTCCTTGTATAAGAGTTTATCAAAAGACACACAAGGGAACACCTTAGCAGTGCGGGCAGGTCTATGAAACCCAAGTGGACCGGAGTCTCTGCTGCTTCTGCAGTATTTTCCAATTTTAGCATATCCCGCACTGCAGTAATAAGGTCAGATACCAAAGCCGTCTCGCGTACTGACCTGGACTTTGAGTCATTCTCACTGTCCGGTCACGGTCTGCAGTCTCTGGTGCGTCAGAATCTGGGCCCCGAGCCATAGCTGGACCTGGTTCTGCACCAGAATTATCCCCAGAAGCTTGCAGGGGATGGGGCGTTTACTACCCCCTGTATTCCCGTGTGCTGCTTCCACCCTAGCAGCAAACGCCTCTAGGATTGCCGACATAGCGTCCATAGACACCTCAGGGACACCAGCTGCTAAATCTGGTGTTTCAGGGGAGAAGACATCTGGCTCAGATGCCATGCTGACCACACGCTGACACTCACAGGGCTCCAGGCAAGATATCAATAGGCCACCCTCCTGCGCTGCAGAGATGCTGGGTCACCCAGAGGACTCACCACCCTGGATAGGTACTGCTATGCTGCGCCTATGATGCTGTCCCCTTGCTGCTGTGTCAGTCTGCTTCTTTTATCAGCACTTCCTGTGTGAATTTTTGCGCCAGTGTAATGCACCCTAGAGGCCGGAGGCTCTCGCAAAATGGTTGCCAAAACCGTCTGTATGGAAGATAATGTGGGCTCTAAGAAAATGGCCGCCGACAGAAGATAGAGGTCAGGCAGCCATAGCCCACAAAAAAGATGGCCGCCGAACGGCAATATCTGCATACAGGGTGGACAAACATGGCCGCCGATCACCTGATAGGGGCCAGTGGGTGTGGCCGAACTACAGGAAGATGGCCGCCAGGCAGTTACAAGAGGCCAAACTTGGCATGGACCACCTCAAAATGGCCGCCGACAGCATGGAGACACAGAAACACAGGTAAGCAAAAATGACATTTCTTTTAAATGTTAGTTACAGCCAGCCCCGCTCCAGTGGGACCCCCTAGGTGACCCCCAGCACCCAGCAACCTTTAGCTAGAAGCCCAGGGAGGAGGGAAAGGCAGGGAGAGAGGGAAGAAAGGGGCCACAACCACTTACTTGATCTCTCCAGGAATGTCCAGCTAAATCACCCAGCCGAGGCAGGGGAGTTTTACTTACCTATCCTGCATGTATTCTGCTGGAAGACATTCCAAACAGATCATCGTCCGCGCACGGAAGGTGACTGTTGGCCAGGCATGCTGTGATTGGACCCAGAAGGGACGATCATATGTATGCCCTGGAGCATGACGCTCACCGGACAGGCTGCTGCGACTCGGCCGTAAGGTCAGCCGAAGCTGAGCGGTCCGATGCAAGCCTTGGAGCGTAAGCTCACCGGCCAGGCTGCTACGACTCGGCCGTAAGGTCAGCCGAAGCTGAGCGGTCCGATGCAGGCCCTGGAGCGTAGGCTCACCGGCCACCCGTGGAGCGACGGGCATGTCGTGGAAAACCCAGCGCGTAGCTAGGGTCGGCACACGCTCGATGGCCGAAACTGGGGAGACTACAAGGATCGAGGATCCAGCCTGTCACCCAGTCGGCAGTTGATCGAAGATCGCAGGAAACAACAAATGTAGCAAAAAAAATAAAAATATATATATCTTTTTTCCCCGGACCAATGAGCCCGAAGGGAGCCATGTCCTACTCCTTGCTAGACAGAAAAAAACTGATCTGCGATGTGCAGACTGAGAGGGTATACCCAGAGGGTCCGCCCCCTGGGCGGTACTGTAGAAGGTGTGATGCAACACTTTTTACAAGTTTTTCTGCCTAGTCACTCCTAATTAACGGATAATACCCACTTTGTCAATAGAGAAGCTGTGTCGGTCCATGGACGAAAGAGTAAAAGAACTTTCTGATTTTGAAAATAAAATTTGTTCGAAATTTGACCATGTATGGCCTGCTTAAAGCAATAGCAAGAATATACCAACCCCATCATTATGTTTTTTGACCTACAGGTATATGAAGAATGTGGAGCTGAGATTGTTTACTGACATGACAGCTAAGCAGTTATCTCCAGAGTGAACGATTAGAGATGGCTTGCACCATAACACAATGAAATAAAAAACAATTTGCAATCTTTAAAGATAATGTAGCATTGCATGCACTGATCAGCCATAACATTATGACCACTGACAGGTAAAGTGAATAACATTATCTTGTTACAATGGCAGCTGAAAGGGAGTGGGATATATTAGGCTGCAAGTGTTCTTGTTGTCCCTTAGCCCTGGTTCACATTGGAGCAATCAAATCAGCGGCAATTGCTGAAAATGGCACCAGCAATGGCACCGTCTGAATCTGTGCGGCACCGTCCCGATTCCCAAAAGCCGTTTTTGTACTACTTTTGGCGACTTTGGGGTGCGATTTCCATTGACATCTGTGTAGCAACCCTGAACTAACTGAACTCGCATGATTTCATTTCCGCAGCAGTGTCGTGTAAATAAGTTCTTTATTAAAAATGAAGAATGTCCCCCATTGTAACTCCAACACTTCTTTCTCCGGTTTCGCCACCGATGTGTTCTTCCTCCTTCCTCCGGTCTCCTCCCTCTGGTGATGTGTTCTTCCTCTGGTCTTCTCCCTTCGCTGCTGTCTTCTTCCGCAGCCGACCCAGTCCTCCTCTGACGCTGGCTCCAGGAATTGTGTCTTCTCCAATGTCTGCCATCACGTGCCATTATAAGGGGCGGAGTCTCCTGATGACATCACTGGGTGGCCACGCTCCATGGCTATATAAGAACTAGCAGACAGCAGAGATGACAACGGCTGGAGCCAGCATCGGAGGAGGACTGGGTCAGCGGCAGAGAAGACAGCAGCGGAGGGAGAAGACAGGAGGAAGAACACATCACCGGAGGCAGAAGACAGCAGTGGAGGGAGAAGACCAGAGGAAGGAGGAACAACACATCAGTGGCAAAACCGGAGATTTTTGTTTTTTTATTTATTTCTTGGCACAATAAGGGAAAATTAAGGGGTAATGTCATAAGATATACACATATATATTTTGTAAGTCAGCATGATCCACATACCCACATTTTTCAAAACCGGAGATAGAAGTGTTGGAGCTTTGAAGGGGGACATTCATTTTTAATAAAGGACTTTGTCAAAAACCGTCTGTTTTTATTTACACTACACCGCTTTTTTGGGGGTAAATGGGTAGGGGAACAATGTACCCTATACTCATTCACATGGGGGGGGGGCAGGACCTAGGGGCCCCCTTTTTAAAAGGGGCTTCCAGGATCTGGTAAGCCCCCTGCCCGCAGACCCCTCATAACCACCGCCCAGGGTTGTCGAGAAGACCCCCTTGTTCCCATCAACATGGGGACAAGATGCTATGGGGTGGGGGGCGCAGAGCCCCCTGCCCCAAAGCACCTCCTATGTTGATGGCATGTTGCTTGGTAAGGTCCAGGAGGGGGGGCGCTTGCTCGTCCCACCCCTTTCCTGACCTGCATGCTCGGATAAGTCTGGTGTGAATTTTGGGGTGACCCCACACTATTTTTTTTCTTTTGCGTGGGGGAGCAGTGTGCACCCGACCTTAGGCTGATGTGTTGAAAGCAGAAAAAAAAGGTCATGGTGAAGGATTTGAGTGACTTTGACAGGGGCCAAATTGTAATGGCTAGATGACTGGATCAGAGCAACTCCAAAACTGCAGCTCTTGTGGAATGTTCCAGATCTGCAGTGGCCAGGACCTACCAAAAGTGCTCCAAGGAAGAAAAAACAGTAAGTCAGCTACAGTGTCATGGGCAGCCAAGGCTCATTGATGCATGTTGGAAGAAAAGGCTGGCCTTTGTAGCCTGATCCAATAGAAGAGCTGCTGTAGTTCAAATTGCTGAAAAACTTAACGTGCACGCAGGAGCCACCGGTCACGGCATGGCTACTGAAGAAACGGCACGAGCGGGCCGTTTCTTCAGTGCGCATGTGTCGATGACGTTGGCACATGCGGATACAGTGAATATCTCCAAAACTGTGCAAGTTTAGGAGATATTAATGGTACCTACAGGTAAGCCTTATTATAGGTTTACCTGTAGGTAAAAGTAGAGTAACAGGGGTTTAAAATCACATTAAGGCTGGTTCTGATAGAAAGGTGTCAGAAAACACAGTGGGGTTGATTTGCTAAAGGCAAATCCACTTTGCACTACAAGTGCACTTGGAAGTGCAGTCGCTTTAGATCTGAGGGGAAGATCTGAAATGAGGGGAAGCTCTGCTGATTTTATCATCCAATTATGTACAAGCAAAAATTTTATTTTTTATTTTCCTGCACTTGCAGTTGTAGTGCAAAGTGTATTTGCCTTTAGTAAATAAACCCCAGTGCATCACAGTTTGTGGTGTATGGGGCTGTGTAGCCACAGACCTGTCAGGGTGCCCATGCTGACCCATGTCTACAGCCAAAAGTGCCTACAATGGGCACATGAGCATTAGAACTGGCCCTCAGAGAAAAATGGAAGAAGGTGTTTTGATCTGAGGAATTCACAAAAGGTTTAGGAATACAAACAGTTTGAGGTGTTGAGTTGTTCTCCATATTCTTCAGATCTCAATCCAATCAAGCATCTGTCCAATACATAGAGGCCTCACCTCGCAATTTACAGGACTTAAAAGTTCTGCTACTGACAGTTTTGTGCCCAAAACCACAGCATACTGTACCTTTAAGGGACTAGTGGTGGAGTCCATGCCTCGACCGGTTATGGTGTGTGGTCATAATGTAATGGCTGAGCGGTGCATATTTTTTCATGTATCGGGTTAATATCAGGCTCTCATCAAGAAAGCCCACCCTTTTCTCTCAAGCTACTCCATTCATAGAAACCATACTATAGCTTCTATGGATCTAAGAATGTAGGATGGGCAGATGATTGATAGGTGTCCCCTCCATTCAGAGACCCGAGGCCATTTTTCAGTTTCCAGAGCTGTGATCATGATTACAGTTTGCGCAGTGCTTTACAACATGAGGGCAGACAGTACAGGTGCAATACAATTCGATACAGGAGGAATCAGAGGGCTCAGCTCATGTTAGCGCTTACTATCTAAGGGCTCATGCACACTGCATCTCCAAGAAGCTCAAGAAGCTGCTCCTACAGGCTTTTGAGCTTTTTTCAGCTCTCATTTTTTTCTGCCTGGAAACTCCCCTCTATGTTGGCCAATGTGTCCATGCACACTATGGCCTTTTTCAGGAGTTTACAGGCATATGCTCATACAGGTAGATAGTAGATACCCCACCAAACTTGTGTTTTTGAGAGGAGCATTCGAGCAGAAAAGACGCCTAATTGTCCAAAAACGCATGAAAGAGTGTAAAAAAGCACCAAAAAAAAAGGGGGGGGGGGAATGAACTGAGTTGAGGGGAGGGTTGCACACAGGGCGTTTTTACAGCTGCTTTTAGCAGCGTCAGACGTTTTTATTTTTTGCAGCTTTAAAAAGCCCCTCCATGTTATTCTATTTGTCCATGTACACACAGGCTTCTAGGAGCTGTAAGTGGCATAGGCATTTTCAAGCTGTAAAAAAACCTAGGGCCAGCGCGTTCTGAGGACCGGGCATTACATTACAGCTGTAAAATTGTCTGACGCTGGTAAAAGCTGCTAAACGCGGCTTAACGCTGGTTAAGCCTTGTCAAGCGTTTTTTGTTTTTTTACATGTCCCAGCATTACAACGGGAGAGAGCGTCATGGGGAAAATTGGAGGAAGAAGACAGCGGAGAGAGGAGAACCGGCAGAGGGAGAAGACAACGGAGAGAGGAGAACTTGCAGTGGGAGAATACATCAGCGGAGAGAGAGGAGAAGAACCAGAGGATGAAGACATCGCCAGAGGGAGAAGAAATCGGTAGAAGAAACGCTGGAGCTGCTTTAATAAATGACTTTGTAAAAAACCCAAGTACGGTTTTTATTTTTGACTTTTTTTGGGTGAATGGGTAGGGGTACAGTTAGTATGCACCCCATAGTCATTCACATAGGGTGGGGGGCTGGGATCTGGGGGCTCCCTTGTTAAAGAGGGCTTCCAGATTCCGATAAGCCCCATGCCCGCAGACCCCGACAACCACCGGCCAGGGTTGTCGGGAAGAGGCCCTTTTCTCATCAACATGGAAAAGGGTGCTTTGGGGTATGCATCCCCCCATGTTGAGGGCATGTGGCCTGGTATGGTCCAGGAGGGGGGGGGGTGGGGGCGCTCGCTCGTACCCCCCCTTCTTTACCTGCTGGGCTGCATGCTCGGATATGGGTCTGGTATGGATTTTTTAAAGTCTGGTGTGCTCTTGGGGGGGAACCCCACGCCATTTTTTTTTCATTTTGGCGAGGATTCCCCTTCAAGATCCTCAGCACACAAGCCACACCGCAAGTCAGATCACCATTAAATTCAAATCAATGGGCTCTCATAGGGAACCATTGATTTTGAATAGAGGCAGAGAAACGCTGCTAAAAGGTAGCGTGGCTAAACATGTATTAACACCAGTCCAAAAAGCTACTAAAAGCACGCTTTTTCCTGGCGTTGGTAGTGGCTTTGCAGCTCGTTTTTTCTAATGTCCTGTGTGCATGAGGCCTTATGCTCAAAAAAACTCAAATACTGTAAGCTCAATAAAAATGCGCAAAAAGCACAAAAAAGCACAAGCTTCTTCAAGCTTTTAGGCAGAGAAAAAAAAGCTCAAATGCCTGTAATAGCATTTATTTTTTTGAGCTGCAGTGTGCATGAGCCCTTAAATGGAGGTTCAAGTGATACAAAAGGTAATAACTGATAGAGAAAACAAATGTATCATTGTTAGGTGGAGGCAAGATAGGCTTCTCTGATGAGAAGGGTTTTCAGAGACCGCCCAAAAGTGATACTTTGACAATTGCTTAAAGCGGAACTCCGCCGAAAATAATAAATATTAAAAGCCAGCAGCTACAAATACTGCAGCTGCTGACTTTTAATATTAGGACACTTACCTGTCCTGGACTCCAGCGATGTCGGCAGCAGAAGACGAGCAATCGCTCGTCACTCTGCTGCCCCCACCGCCATCCTCGGTGAGGGAACCAGGAAGTGAAGCCTTGCCTTGCGGCTTCACTGCCCGGTTCCCTACGGCGCATGCGCGAGTCGCGCTGCGCCGTTCTGACTGGTCCTCCTGCGTTCTGGGAGCCGAGTGTCTCCCAGAACACTACGGGTATTCTGCGGGAAGTGACGTGCTTCCTGCAGATTTCCTGCAGAGAGGACTCCCGGAAGTGGGTGAAAATACCTGTCTTAGACAGGTATCTGCACCCCCCTCCCCCCTGAAAGGTGTCAATTGTGACACCGGAGGAGGGGAGGGTTCCGATGAGCGGAAGTTCCACTTTAGGGTGGAGCTCCGCTTTAACCACTTCCTGCCAGGCCTATAGCAGAATGACAGCCGGGCGGTGGTGCCCCATTGCAACTGATGTGAATAGGCCCTAAATGCACTGTGCAGTTTGTCAAAATATAGATAGAAGCAGATGCTTGGCCAAAATATTCTAACTTGTTTAATTAACGACTTGCCGACCAGTGCACTACGATATGCGTCGGTACAATGGCACGGCTGCGCAATGGGCGTACAGGTATGCCCCCTTTAAATCGTGGCACATGACTGTGCCCGCGGGACCCGCGGACTCGATGTCCGCCGGTGTCCTGCGATCGTGTCATGGAGCTGCAGAACAGGGAGATAAAACAAGGCATTTCCCTGTTCTGCCTAGCAACATGACAGAGATCTACTGCTCCCTGTCATCGGGAGCAGTGATCTCTATCATGTAATTGGTAGCCCACCCCCCCCCCCCCAGTTAGAATCACTCCCTAGGACACACTTAACCCCTTGATCAACCCCTAGTGTTTAACCCCTTCCCTGCCAGTGTCATTTACACAGTAATCAGTGCATTTTTATAGCACTGATCGCTGTATAAATGACAATGGTCCCAAAATAGTGTCAAAGGTGTCCGATGTGTCCGCCATAATGTCGTAGTCACGATAAAAATCGCAGATCACCGCCATTACTAATAAAAAAATGCTTGAAATTGATCCCCTATTTTGTAGACGCTATAACTTTTGCGCAAACCAATCAATATATGCTTATTGCGATTTTTTTTACCAAAAATATGTAGAAGAATACATATCGGCCTAAACTGAGGAATTTTTTTTTTTTTTATATATATATTTTTGGATATATTTACTATAGCAAAAAGTAAACAATATTGCTTTTTTTTCAAAATTGTCGCAATTTTTTTGTTTATAGCGCAAAAAATAAAAATCGCAGAGGTGATCAAATACCACCAAAAGAAAGCTCTATTTATGGGGAAAAAAGGACGTCAATTTTGTTTGGGTGCAACGTCGCATGATCGCGCAATTGTCAGTTAAAGCGACGCAGTGCCGTATCGCAAAAAGTTCTCTGGTCGGGAAGAAGGTAAATTCTTCTGGGGCTGAAGTGGTTAAGTTAGTAATCTACAAGGATATTGAAAAAAAAAAGCCAGAGAATGATTTGTCTGTCTCCAATTGTGCTTCTGTGTTGTTACCCTGTCAGACCCTCTCTCGATGAAGACTACGTGGGGGCTTGGAACTGTCAAATCGCATGACAAATCGCACCGATGTGAACGAGGGCTTACAGTTTGCCCAATAACATGGAAAATCTCAGCGAGCAGTAACATGCACTTCAAATTTCAAAAAAGTTTTTTTATTACTGATACATTGAGAAATCTTAAAATTCTATATAGATTTTAACATATGTGTCAGAAAAACTGACTTATATGACCCAATGGGAACAAGATATCCAGGAGACCCTGGAGCTAGAGTAATGGCATTCGATAGCATTGGCAGCTTCTAGGTCACTGATCAACACTTCAATTGTAGAAGCAAATTACAAGGTTTTATTGAGGTGGTACTTGGTGCCAGTGAGACTGGCTGCTTTTGTTCCAGGGGCTTCTTCAAAGTGCTTTCAGGATTGTGGTCGGGAAGGGACGGTATACCATATATGGTGGCAATGCCCCAAAGTACAAAGATTCTGGATCAGGGTCTATAACTTCATTTATACCCTTACCCAGACTAACCTGACCAAGTCCCCAAAGCTTGCACTCCAAGGCTGCAAGATAGAAGAGGCCTCCAAAGCCTAAAGACGGCTCCTTACGTTTATATTTGTATCGGCTAAAATCACAATAGCTAGGAACTGGAAGTCAGCAGTCATACCAATGGACCAACTTGAACGTAAACTTTCTTGGCTTAAATGAAAGATTGACGGCAATAGTGCAGGATAAACTGAAGCAGTTTAATAAAACATAGGACCCTTGGATTAGATATTTGACAAATGACCCCCGGACAGTCTCTGATTAGGGATTCTCCTGGGAGATAGACTAGAGCAGTGTTTCTCAACCTTTTTACCATGGAGGAACCCTTGGCAAAAAGTCTGAGATCTCGGGGAACCCCTAAAAAACATTCAGATCTACAGCTCTCGGAACATCGGATCTGATCAGCAAGCTGTAGATATAACCACGTTTATTGTAGAAATAGCTTTAAATAATGGAATAAAAATTAGAACTCACCTGACACCAACATTATAGTGTGAACAGTGCACATAGAAATCAATTGTTTTCCTTATGTCCCTGCAGAGACCTGCGTTAGAACAAGCCCAAAATATTTTAAGCAAGTCAAATTTGCACACATTTTCAATTTTTTGCACATATGCCGTGAACGAGGTCTTAAGCCCCATACACACGGTCAGACTTCTATCGGACTTTTCCGTGGTTTTTTGTCCGAACAGAGTTGGTCAGGAACACCCATAGCATACACACACTCTGACTTTTCTGCAAACTTTCCCAAAACTTTTTGCAACATCACGTGGTTTTTCTGCTCTTTTCTGCTCTTTACCGCTACCCTTTGGTCAACTTCTGCTATTGTTGGTTGATTTTAA
This sequence comes from Rana muscosa, assembly GCA_029206835.1. Classification (NCBI taxonomy): domain Eukaryota; kingdom Metazoa; phylum Chordata; class Amphibia; order Anura; family Ranidae; genus Rana; species Rana muscosa. Next base: position 323,095,997 of record CM055117.1, read on the forward strand.
CATTAGTTGTTTTGTCCATCGGACAAAAGTCCGATGGTTTTCTGTACACACGGTCGGACTTTGCTCCATCGGACTTTTGTTGGGCAAAAGTTTGTCCGTTTGCAGACCCAACTTTTGTCCGATGAAAACAAGAAAAAAAGCAAAAAAAGTTTGTCTGATGGAGCGTACACACGGTCGGATTGTTGGTCCAACTTGCTCAAAATGAAGTTTGTTGGGTAAAAGTCCGAACGTGTGTACGGACGAGGCTTTACTGAACTTAAACAAAACTCCCAAATATTGTGATTGATAAATAGGATAGCAGACTACGGGAACAGTTGGGACTTGTTCACAACATTCATGCATAAGAATTGATGGAAGATGGTGCAGATTTGACCTGCATAGAATACTTTGGTCTTGTCCATGTCATGTGCAGAGACATGCATTTTCCTAACGTAGGTCTCTGCTAGGACATAAAGAAAATAACTGATTTCTATGTGCCCTGTTCACACCACAATGTTGGTATAATTTGAGTATTTTTCTCTGCAGAAAAATGCATACATGTTGCATATTTCTGTGCAGAAAAAATATGCACATGATACCAATGTTGATTTCAATGTGCACTGACAGCGAGTACTGTCAATGCGCATTAATACCTGGTGCCTCCTCTATAGTTCCAGCTCCTCTGAACCTGTGAGAGTGGTACCAGGAGGAGTGCTGACAAAGGGAGCACGTGGCTGAATCTTGCAGGAGGCGAGATCCTGTGTATGGTAGTGACTGAATGCAGACTGCAGGGGCCTGTGGCTGGATGAGACTGAATCATAATAGGATTATGTACAATTATGGCAAAATAAAGCTATTATAATCTCACCTCCTGTTACATTCAGCCTGTGTGCCTCAACTCTCTGCCCCCCCAAGTCTGCAATCAGTGCTGTTATACACAGGATCTCATTTCCTGTTCTCTACTCATCCCTCCCCCGCAGTCTGCATTCACCCCTGACGTACACAGAAACTCAGCTTCTAATCTAGCCATGTGCTCCTTTTCTCTGCTCCCCCCCTCCACAGTGTGCATTACTGCTACCTTAATGTATCCTGTAATTTGATTGGCTGGCTTTGCTGCTTTTAGAAGGGGGAGGAGGGGCTTCTCATGGCAGTACTGGGGGCTTTTCATGAGAAATCTGGCAGCAAATAAATCAAAGGACTGTTAGTGGAGTCTCTCTATGAGCTCAGATACAGTGGAAGCTGATAAATATCCCTCAAATAATAATGAGCAGACAGAACACTAATAAAGGTCAGGCCAGTGCTGGATTCTATGAGTAGAGCTCTCCATTCCATAGCCACCCATAGCATCTTCCACAGAACTCTCCCCCTCCCACACTGCAGCCAATTCTCTCTCCCAATGACCTCATCGCGTGAATGAGCAGCAATTCCCGCTCTCCGCACTCTCCACACCGCCCGTCCCCCACCTTCCCACACCTTCCTACCTTGATAAGTGTTTTAAGATTTGCCTCTTGATGATTCCAGCCATCCCCGAGCCGCTTCTTACACCTCATACACCTCCAGCCTGCAGTCCTCCTCCTGCATCCCGGCGACCCCGTGTCAACCAGAGATACCTGGCTCCGCCCTCTGAGTTCTCTGAGCCGGAACTACAGAGAGGGCATCGGGTATCAATGCGCGCTGACTGTTCTCACTGTCAGCGCGCATTGGGAACACTAAAAACAACATTGGACGGATATACATCTGCCACAATGTTATGCGGAACCCCTGGGGACCTCTCGCGGAACCCTAGGGTTCCGCGGAACCCCGGTTGAGAAACACTGGACTAGAGCGTGGAGTCTTCCCTTCTCCCCTCTCTCTTTTCACCCCCCCCCCTATGTTCTACACATTCTTGACCCCCCTTTCCCCCACTGTCTTTCTCCCCCCCCTTCTTTGAGACCCAGGTTTTGTCAGGCCCGCAGTCCGCCCTCCGAGGTAGGAAGGAGCGGGATATCCTGGTTCCCTGTCGGGGTAGCCAGGGTTTCCTGGGGTGGAGGCTGTACCTGGGTAATCATACCATAGAATTGCTAAGGTGCTAAGGGGTATAGAGCGAAGCTTAATATGGATGGTCCGCTGTATAACGTGTTTACTGATTCCCCTACTAGGATATTAGCTGAGCAAAGGACTATAACAGAGATAATTATACCCTACCTCAACTGTATAGAAGGCGATTTGTCAATATTTACCAGTATTTGTATTTTTCAAATGTAAACTAAGTATTTATGAGTTATTCAGAAAAACATGCCTCCATTATATGGGAAAAAAAGATGCCTGACTAATCACTTTTTTCCTGAGTGCAAAAATAGGATTTTTGTACTCACCGTAAAATCAGTTTCTCTGACGTCCATGGACTGACACAGCTGGATACTGTAAACGTGTGGGTATATGTCCCAGCTCGCAGGAGAAGATCTAGGCAGAATGTTAGATGTTAGAAACATACATTCTAGAACAAACCAGAGCTGAACAGCCCCACCCAGGGGGCGGTCCCTCCGGACATTACCCTCCCACCTGCAGCTAGCAGCTTCAGTTCGTAACAACGCAGTACAAACCTTAAAAGGAAGGGTGGGTGCTGTATCAGTCCATGGACGTCAGAGAAACGGATTTTACGGTGAGTACAAAAAATACTATTTTCTCTTATCGTCCATGGACTGACACAGCTGGATACTGTAAACGTGTGGGACGTCCCAAAGCAGTATCAGAAGGGTGGGAGCAGTAGTAAACGATCAACCAAAACTTCACTCCAAACAAGCAGAGCTCCTCAACGGAGGAGTTGCAACATTAAACAGCGGCCTGCAATGCTTTGCGGCCGAAGGAAGCATCCGAAGATGCAGCCACATCAACCTTACAAAATTTTGAAAAGGTATGAACGGACGACCAGGTCGCCGCCTTGCGCACTTGTGCAACCGACGCTTGATGTCGGAAAGCCCAGGAAGCACCAATTGCCTTGGTGAAATGCGCCGCAACCGGAAAGGGAGGCGCCCGCCCCTTAAGGGCATAGGCCTGTATGACGGTCTGCCTGATCCACCTAAAGACGGTGGCAGACGGCACCGCTCGGCCCTGTTTTGGACCAGAGACAGACACAAACAGTGAGTCAGACTTACGAATGGAAACAGTAGCAGACAGGTACACCCGTAAGGCTTGTACCCATCTTAATGTATGAAACGCAAACTCTCAGGGAATGCGATGGGTGAGGACACAAGGGCAGAAGAACAATGTCCTCCTTAAGGTGAAAGGCCGAGACCATCTTTTGAAAAGAAGGACGGTCGTGGGCGCGCCATATCCTTATGGAGGACCAAAGTAAGGCGACTTGCAGGACAAGGCCACTAAGAAGGCCACCTTCTGGGACAAGGTCAAGAGAGGAATCTCTCTGATATTCTCAAAGGAATGTTCTTGGAGAACCGAGATGCATCAAATTCAGATCCCAAGTAGGGAGAGGAGGCTTGACAGGGGGGATCACATGGCGAACCCCTGCACAAAAGGTGCTAATCAAGGAATGGCCCGGTAGTGGTCGTTGAAAAAGACAGCCCAGGCCGAAATCCGACCCTCAATGGTATGCAAGGCCAGCTTTTGGGTCACACCACCCTGTAAGAACAGCGAAATCCTGGGAACGGAATACGTCCGAGGACGCCAATCAAGTTCCTCGCACATAGCGATGTAAGCCTTCCAGGTACGGTGATATATCTTTCTGGAGGAAGATTCCCGTGCCAACAACATAGAAGATATGACCGAATCCGAGAGACCTCGGTCCTTCAGCACCTGGCTTTAAACAGCCATGCCATTAAAGCCAAGGACTGTAAAGCAGGATGAAGTATGGGATCATAAGACAGAAGGTCCACCCCAATAGGCAGTCGCCAAGGAACATCTGCGACTAGCCGAAGTAGATCGGTGTACCAATGTCGCTGTTCCGGATCACCGGAATGGCCTCAGCCCCTACTTTGCGAAGCAGGCGAGGCAACAACAGTAGCGGAGGGTAAGCATATATCAGGCGATACTGCCCCCACGGGCTACCAACGCGTCTGCCCGGGGGTCCCTGGACCTGGCCACGATCTTGACACCTTGCGAGTGAGTCGAGAGGCCATAAGGTCCACATCCGGTGCCCCACCTTCGGTAAAGGAGGTGGAAACACCTCCGGATGCAAGGACCCTTTCCCTGCAATGCACACGGCCGACAGGACCGTCTTGCAGCGAGATGTATGAAAATCCCAAAGAGACTCCGCAATGTATCGGATAAGAGAGGCCCCGGTGTACAGGGTGCCTCAACTGTTGGCCAATAAAGGCAACTTGACAGAGCTTCCCTAGAAACTCGGTCAGAGGACCAGTACCTCAGCCTCCACAGGTGGCGCAAACCCACCCCGGGCACAGAGACCCTAAAGGCTAAAGCAGTTGCAGTGCAGTGCACCTGCTAGTCGACTGATAGATGAAGCAGAGGCTTTTGCCCAGTCATTGAGCTACAGAAATGCCAGAGACGCAGCCACTAACGGGCGTAACGCTAACCTCAGCCTGGCGAACACAGTCCAAGCCAGCGCTTCTGATCACCACTGAAAGCAAGTGGAAAGTGGTACCCCTGAAACCAGGGATCCTTCTGACAATGCTCCATCCAGCAGCTACCCATGGATAAGTGCTGATTGTACAAACACATAGTTTATACTGTGTATTGCATCAAACATGCAAATAGAGTGTGGGAGGAACCCCACCCAGCCACAAAGAGCATAATACAACCACATACAGCGTATGTAGTTTAGTATGTGTGGATAAAATTATTAAACACGTTTATACTGTGCCAGCGACGAAGGCGCGCACATCATCGGGGCTTGGACGTAAACCAGCCACACAGATTGCGTACACAACCGTGTAGGTATGTCAGCCTGCGCATAAACAAATTGCACATGTTTATACTGTGCATAGCGCTGAAAATGCGCACACCATTGGAGCGCGAGGGAGAAACCGGAGCACCCAGATGAAACCCACGCAGACTGCATACGCATACCGTGTAGGTATTATAGTATGTGTGCTAAACATTTTACACAAGCCTATGTGTGCATAGCACCGAAGGCGCGCACACCGTTGGCGCGTGGGAGGAACCGAAGTACCCCACGCATACCCAGAGAATGCAATACCTACAACTACTGTGAATGGAATGTATTTAGTGTTGTGTATAAACATAATGTGTATGTTTACACCGTGTATTGCACCAAAGGCACGCATGTCATGTAGCGTGGGCGGAAACCCACGCAGACTGCACAGACATACCGGGTAGGTATGTTAGTATGTGGATAACAAATCGCGCAAATTTAGGCTGTGCATAGCGCCAAAGCGCCCATACCAATGGAGTGTGGGAGGGAACCGGAGTACCCGGAGGAAAACCACACAGACTGCATACACATACCGTGTAGGTATTATAGCATGCGTGATAAACATTGAACATGTTTAACTGTGCAGAGGGCCAAAGGCGCACATACCGCCAGCGCGTGGGAGGAATCCGGAACACCCGGAAGAAACCCACGCAGACAGCACAGATACCGTGTAGGAATGATAGCATGTGAATAAACATATTGCACATGTTTATGCTGTGCATTTCCATTGGAGCATGGGGGGAAACCGGAGTCCCCAGAGGAACCCCACGCAAACAGTATACCCATACTGTAAACATGTATAGTATGTGCAATAAACATATTGAACATGTCTATACTGTGCAGAGAGCCGAAGCGCACATACCATGAGAGCGCGGGAGGACACCGGAGCTCCCGGCGGAAACCCGCGCCGACCCAGAGAGTATAATACATACATATACTGTGAATGTATCTGGAGTTGTGCATAAACATATTTTGTACGTTTATATCATGTATGGCACTGAAACACAGCATTGGAACGTGGGGGGACACCCACACAGACACAGAGACCAATAACACATACATACACTGTGAATGTATGCAGTCTTCTCTGTATCATTCCAACCTGCTTGACCGTGCTGTCGAAGCAGCATGCAGGTAACAGGTAACCTCTGAAACTCAGACCGTGTGTCTGTTAGAGCTCAGAGCGTTCCCCAGGAAATGGCGGGAAACCACAGGTGCAGAGACTCTGTTGTTGCCTCAAGACATCACACAGAAGGCTCACAGGGACTAGAGACATAAATGAATAAAGTCCCCCCACCATGCTGCACCCACCAGGGGGAGGGAAACACTGTGTACCACTGTATCATCCATGCTGCTCTTGACGCAGCGTGTGAGGAAAACAGTGAGGAAGTTGTGTAAAAGAAAAGCTTGAAGGAACCAAGGGAAACAGCGTCCACCTGAAGTACCTCAGCCACAGCACCCAGCTTGAGAGTGTTCCTCACATCATCAATGAGTTCACTTACAAGCGCCCTGTCATTCACTGACACAGAACTGGAGTCTTTCTCACAAGGGAATGTCCTGTTCATAAACATTAAATATTCAGAGCTAGGGTCCTGAGCACAGTAGCTAGGCCCATATCTGAATCAGAGCACTCCTTCACTAAAGATTTTTGTGGGGAGAGGGGGCTTATAGCTCCTTTCGCTTGCACACCGCTTCCATTCTGACAAGGAATGATTTCAGGACTGCCGACGACTGGTCCATAAGGACCGCAGGTGCAGAAAACATATGAACATGTTTAACTGTGCAGCACTGCCAGTTGCCCCAGGCAAGTGTGGAGAGCAGGTGTATCAGACTCCATAACACCACCCTCTGAGACCTTATACACTATACAGTGAATATACAGTCCACCCACTGGCTACGCTGAGGCTGAGGAGGGGATACCCGGAGGACTCACCAACCCTTAAGGACCGCTCAGTCCTGCTGAAGAAACCGCGCTGTGAGCCTGAGGAGAGTGAAGAATCTGTGAGGAGATTCGCGCCGCCGCTAGAGGCCGAAACCGAAAGTAAATGCACGGCGGCTACAAGAAAATGGCCACCGGCCGCAGCTATAACTGCGCCATTGAACCACGCCGAGCGCGAAATTCAAAGCTCTAATGCGCGCTAATGGCGCACGCAACAACCACCTCAAACAGCGCTAATGGCGCAAGCAATATCACCTCACACACCAGAAAAACTGCCCCTCACTCCAGAACCCACTACAGACATGAGCGCCCAGCCAGGCCAGAGTGACCCCCAAGCACAGCACCAGTACAGGGTGCAGAGAGCAGCATAACAGGGGGGAGACAGGGAGAAACCCCCCATATAAAGAAACACAGCCAGCATGTACTCACCTGCAGTAGGAGAGACTACTTACCCATCCCTTTCAGGGACCCACTGGCTTGTTTCAGACAGACCTATCACAGAGCAGTACTGCGTAGCTGTCGGCCCGGTCCACCGCGAGAGATACAGTCAGTCAGGTACTGTTCAATCTTGAGAGGACCGCGGGAGCATGAAAGCAACCCGGCCACCTCTGGAGTCATGGAGCATGTCGTGAACTGAGTCTCACGCACACAAGGCGAGGATCAGCGCGCTCGATGGTCGGACAGGGAAGACTACGAGGATACCAGTGTACCCAACCTGTTGCCCAGCCGACAGTTGATTGAAGGTCTCAAAAATAAAATAATAAAATTCCCAAAGGAATAAAATTTAAAAGTAAAATCTTCCAGGAGACTGGCTCCTGAGAGAGCCACGTCTTCTCCTTCTGCTAGGCAGAAAAAAACTGAGCCTGCTAGCTGCAGGTGGGAGGGTAATGTCCGGAGGGACCGCCCCCCTGGGCGGGGCTGTTCAGCTCTGGTTTGTTCTAGAATGTATGTTTCTAACATCTAACATTCTGCCTAGATCTTCTCCTGCGAGCAGGGACATACACTCACACGTTTACAGTATCCAGCTGTGTCAGTCCATGGACGATAAGAGAAAATAGGATTTTTGTACTCACCGTAAAATCCGTTTCTCTGACGTCCATGGACCGACGCAGCTCTCATACTGATTACATGTGTGTATATGTCCCTGCTCGCAGGAGAAGACCTAGGCAGAATGTTAGAGGTTAAAACATTCTAGAACAAGCCAGAGCTGAACAGCCCCGCCCAGGGGGGCGGTCCCTCCGGACATTACCCTTCCACCTGCAGCTAATCAGCCTCAGTTCGTAACAAAGCAGTACAAACTTAAAAAGGAAGGGTGGGTGCTGCGTCGGTCCATGGACGTCAGAGAAACGGATTTTACGGTGAGTACAAAAATCCTATTTTCTCTTATCGTCCATGGACCGACGCAGCTCTCATACTGATTACATGTGGGACGTCCCAAAGCAGTATAAGAAAAGGGTGGGAGCAAAAAAAGTAAGGAACAACCAAAACTTCACTCCAAACCCAGCAGAGCCCCTCAACGGAGGAGTTGCAACATTAGACAGCGGCCTGCAACACTTTGCGGCCGAAGGAAGCATCCGAAGATGCAGCCACATCAACCTTGTAGAACTTTGAAAAGGTATGAACGGACGACCAGGTCGTCGCCTTGCACACTTGTGCAACCGACGCTTGATGTCGGAAGGCCCGGGAAGCACCAATTGCCTTGGTGGAATGCGCCGCAACCGGAAAGGGAGGCGCCCGCCCCTTAAGGGCATAGGCCTGTATGACGGTCTGCCTGATCCACCTAAAGACGGTGGCAGACGACACCGCTCGGCCCTGTTTTGGACCAGACACAGATTTCCAAATGGAAACAGTAGCAGACAGGTACACTCGTAAGGCTTGTACCTATCTTAATGTATGAAGCGCAAACTCTCAGGGAAGCGATGGGTGAGGACACAAGGACGGAAGAACAATGTCCTTCTTAAGGTGAAAGGCCAAGACCATCCTTAGAAAAGAAGGATGGTCGTGGGCGCAACACCAACATATCCTTATGGAGGACCAAGTAAGGCGACTTGCCAGACAAGGCTGCCAACTCAGACACCCGTCTAACCGAAGCAATGGCCAATAAGGCCAACTTCCGGGACAAGGTCAAGAGAGGAATCTCTCTGATATTCTCAAAGGGATGTTCTTGGAGAACCGAGATGCATCAAAATCAGATCCCAAGTAGGGAGAGGAGGCTTGACAGGGGGGACCACATGGCAAACCCCCTGCCCAAAAGGTGCTAATCAAGGAATGGCCCGGTAGTGGTCGTTGAAAAAGACAGTCCGGGCCGAAATCCGACCCTCAAAAAAAAGGTATGCAAGGCCAGCTTTTGGGTCACACCACGCTGCAAGAACAGCAAAATCCTGGGAACGGAAAACATCCGAGGATGCCACTCAAGTTCCTCGCACATAGCGATGTAAGCCTTCCAGGTACGGTGAGATATCTTTCTGGAGGAAGATTCCCGTGTCAACAACATAGAAGAGATGACCGAATACGAGAGAACTCGGTCCTTTAGCACCTGGCTTTAAACAGCCATGCCATTAAAGCCAAGGACTGTAAAGCAGGATGAAGTATGCTCTGCAAAGCCGGCGTGGCAACAACAGTAGCAGAGGGTAAGCATATATCAGGTGATACTGCCCCCACGGGCTTCCAACGCGTCTAACGCATACGCCCAGGGGTTCCTGGACCTGACCACGATCTTGCCACCTTGCGAGTGAGTCGAGAGGCCACAAGGTCCACTTCCGGTGCCCCACCTCCTGTAAAGAAGGTGGAAACACCTCCGGATGCAAGGACACTTCGCCTGCAATGCACACGGCCGACAGGACCGTCTTGCAGCGAGACGTATGAAAATCCCAAAGAGACTCTGCAATGTATCGGAGAAGGGAGGCCCCAGTGTACAGGGTGCCTCAAATGTTGGCCAATAAAGGCAACTTGATGGAACTTCCCTAGAAACTCGGTCAGAGTACTAGTACCTCAGCCTCCACAGGTGGCGCAAACCCACCCCGCGCACAGAGACCCTAAAGGCTAAAAGCAGTTGTAGTGCACCTGCTAGACGACTGATGAATGAAGCAGAGGCTTTTGCCCAGTCATTGAGCTACAAAAAATGCCAGAGACGCAGCCACTAACGGGCGCAACGCCAACCCCAGCCTGGCGAACACAGTCCAAGCCAGCGCTTCTGATCACCACTGAAAGCAGGTGGAAAGTGATACCCCTGAAACCAGGGATCCTTGTGACAATGCTCCATCCAGCAGCTACCCATGGATAGGTGCTGATTGTGCAAACACATAGTTTATACTATGTATTGCGTCAAACGCACAAATGGAGAGTGTGGGAGGAAACCCACCCAGCCACAAAGAGCATAATACCACCACATACGGCGTATGTAGTTTAGTATTTGTGGATAAACCTATTAAACGCGTATATACTGTGCCAGCGACGAAGGCGTGCACATCATCGGGGCCTGGACGTAAACCAGCCACACAGATTGCGTACACAACCGTGTAGGTATGTTAGCCTGCGAATAAACAAATTGCACATGTTTATACTGTGCATAGCGCTGAGAATGCGCACACCATTGGAACGCAGGGGAGAAACCTGAGCACCCGGATGAAACCCATGCAGAGTGCATACGCATACCGTGTATGGTATTATAGTATGTGTGCTAAACATTTTGCACAAGCCCATGTGTGCATAGCACCGAAGGCGCGCACACTGTTGGCGCGTGGGAGGAACCAAAGTACCCCACGCATACTCAGAGAATGCAATACCTACAACTACTGTAAATGTATTTAGTGTATAGACATAATGTGTATGTTTACACCGTGTATTGCACCAAAGGCATGCATGTCATGTAGCATGGGCAGAAACCCACGCAGACTGCATACGCATACCGTGTAGGTATTATAGTGTGTGCTAAACCCTTTGCACAAGCTCATGTGTGCATAGCACCGAGGGCGCGCACACCGTTGGCGCGTCTGAGGAACCGAAGTACCCCACGCATACTCAGAGAATGCAATACCTACAACTACTGTGAATGTATTTAATGTAGTGTATAAACATAATGTGTATGTTTACATCATGTATTGCACCAAAGGCATGCATGTCATGTAGCGTGGGCGGAAACCCACGCAGACTGCAAAGACATACCGGGTAGGTCCAATCGCACAAATTTAGACTGTGCATAGCGCCGAAGCGCCCACTCGGAAGAACTCCACGCAGACAGCACACAGATACCGTGTAGGAATGATAGCATGTGAATCAACATAATATTGCACATGTTTATGCTGTGCATTTCCATTGGAGCGTGGGGGGAAACCGGAGTACCCAGAGGAACCCCACGCAAACAGTTTACCCATACTGTAAACATGTATAATATGTGCAATAAACATATTGAACATGTCTATACTGTGCAGAGAGCCGAAGCGCACATACCATGAGAGTGCGGGAGGACACCGGAGCCCCCGCCAGCCCAGAGAGTGTAATACATCCATATACTGTGAATGTATCTGGAGTCGTGCATAAACATATTTTGTACGTTTATATCATGTATGGCACCGAAACACAGCATTGGAACGTGGGGACAGCCACGCAGACACTGAGACCAATAACACATACATACACTGTGAATGTATGCAGTGTAGAGGTATAGGATGAGTTTAAATTATGGCACAGAGGCGCATAATCTTCTCTGTATCATTCCAACCTGCTTGACTGTGCTGCTGAAGCAGCATGCAGGTAACAGGTAACCTCTGATCCTCAGACCGTGTGTCTGTCAGAGCTCAAATCATTCCCCAGGAAATGGCGGGAAATGTTACCTCAGGTATCACACACAAGGCTCACAGGGATTAGAGACATAAATGAATAAAGTCCTCCCTCATCCATGCTGCTCTTGAGGCAGCGTGTGAGGAAAACAGTGAGGAAACTGTGTAAAAGAAAGGCTTGTCATAGCAATTCCAGCCTGAGAGTGTTCCTCACATCAATGAGATCACTTACAAGCGCCCTGTCATTCACTGATACAGAACTGGAGTCTTCCTCACAAGGGAATGTCCTGTTCATAAACATTAAATATTCAGAGGTAGGGTCCTGAGCCCAATAGCTAGGCCCATATCTGACTCAGAGCACTCCTTCACTAAAGATTTTTGTGGGGGGAGGGGGCTTATAGCGCCTTTTGCTCGCACACCGCTTCCATTCTGACAGGAATGATTCCAGGACTGCTGACAACTGGTCCATAAGGACCGCAGGTGCAGGAAACATATGAACATGTTTAACTGTGCAGCACTGCCAGTTGCCCCAGGCAATGTGGAGAGCAGGTGTATCAGACTCCATAAACGCCACCCTCTGAGACCTTATACACTATACAGTGAATATACAGTCCACCCACTGGCTACGCTGAGGAGGGGATACCCGGGAGGACCCACCAACCCTTAAGGACAGCTCAGTCTGTGAGGAGATTGTGAGGGGATTCGCGCCGCCGCCAGAAATAAAATGCGCGGCGGCCACAAGAAAATGGCCGCCGTCCACAGCCATAACTGTGCCACTGAACGCCAAGATGGCTGCCGAGCGCAAAATTCAAAGCTCTAATGCGCGCCAATGGCGCACGCAATAACCGCCTCAAACAGCGCCAATGGCGCACGCAATAATCACCTCACACACCAGAAAAAACTGCAGACATGAGCGCCCAACCAGGCCAGAGTGACCCCCAAGCACCCCACAGCACAGCACCAGTACAGGGTGCAGAGAGCAGCATAACAGGGGGGAGACAGGGAGAAACCCCCCATATAAAGAAACACAGCCAGCATGTACTCACCTGCAGTAGGAGAGACTACTTACCCGTCCCTTTCAGGGACCCACTGGCTTGTTTCAGACAGACCTATCACAGAGTCGTACTGCGTAGCTGTCGGCCCGGTCCACCGCAAGAGATACAGTCAGTCAAGTACTGTTCAATCTTGAGAGGACCGCGGGAGCATGAAAGCAACCCGGCCACCCCTGGAGTCATGGGGCATGTCGTGAACTGAGTCTCACGCACACAAGGCGAGGATCAGCACGCTCGATGGTCGGACAGGGAAGACTACGAGGATACTAGTGTACCCAACCTGTTGCCCAGCCGACAGTTGATTGAAGGTCTCAAAAATATAATAATAAAATTCCTAAAGGAATAAAAATCAAAAAGTAAAATCTTCCAGGAGACTGGCTCCCGAGAGAGCCATGTCTTCTCCTTCTGCTAGGCAGAAAAAAACTGAGGCTGATTAGCTGCAGGTGGAAGGGTAATGTCCGGAGGGACCGCCCCCCCTGGGCGGGGCTGTTCAGCTCTGGCTTGTTCTAGAATGTTTTAACCTCTAACATTCTGCCTAGGTCTTCTCCTGCGAGCAGGGACATATACACACATGTAATCAGTATGAGAGCTGCGTCGGTCCATGGACGATAAGAGAAACAGGGTTTTCTAAAGAGCAAAAACCTGCATGAAGACAAAGATTCCCCTAAATGTATCCTAATAATGGACATAAAAAAATGAGACAGTGAAGATTTATTCATGAGAATGTTTGATTTTAAAATCATGTTGGTTAAAAATAAGATAAAATTCAAGGTCTTAATAGCAGTGCACAGGGGTTGGTTTACTAACGGCAAATAGACTGTGCACTTTGCAAGTACAGTTGCACCCATTTCCTTAGTGGTGTAATGTGGTGAAGCTTCACTTTCTAAAGAATACTTTTTTTGGCAGGATCTCACTGACAGATTTATTCTGCTTCTCCCAAACAGAAGTCCAGAGAAGGTCATTGACTGCAGTGTCACAACAATAATTAAATACTACCGTATATACTCGAGTATAAGCCGACCCGGATATAAGCCGGGGCACCTAATTTTACCACAAAAAAATGGGAAAACGTATTGACTCGAGTATAAGCCTAGGGTGTCCATCTGCATGCCTCACTGTGCCTCACTTTGCCTCACTGTGTCCATGTGCATGCCTCACTGTGTCCATGCCTCACTGTGTCCATGATTAGACTGACGTTTAACATGGGAGTCTATAGAAGGAGTGCCCGGGTTTGAAAAATCGGTGCTACCCGGCCGTAGGTCCCCCAGACAACAAACTTTGCACACTTGTAGAGGAGAAATGGGGCTACATGTGTGCCACGTTTCGGGTCCAGGAGTCCTATGACCGGCCGGTACCGGGTCCCCAAAGTCACCGGAGAAATTACAGTTTCACATGGGAGCCTATGGAAGGGGTGCCCGGCTTTGAAAAATCGGTGCTCGCCGGTCGTAGGTCCCTTGGACAAAAAACTTTGCACACTTGTAGAGGAAGAGTGGGGCTACATGTGTGACAGGGGACCTACGGCCGGCCAGTACCGGGTCCCTAAAGTCCGGGAGATCAGGCGCAAAAAGGTGACTTGAGTATAAGCCGAGGGGGGCATTTTCAGCACAAAAAAATGTGCTGAAAAACTCGGCTTATACTTATGAGCTTTCCGGATTCCTCCATCCAATTGGCAAGCAAGGCAGAGAGATTCCTTCATTCCATAGGCTTATCTTTTCCTGATTTATGGTGAGTGCATCGATTGGTGGAGACTCACGGATGTTGATTCATATTTCACTAAACCGGGTGGAGTGTAATGGCATTTCAAAGCCTGGTACACACCCAGCATGTTTAAAAAAATAAAAAATAAAATAAAACTGTCAGATCCGGTCGAAACTGCTGTACGCGCTATGGGAAGTAAGTACAACGATCTCCCCCGCTGAGCTGTTGTGTTCTGAGAGTAGGATGGCCCCTCCACCAGAACACTCCAATCAGCGCTAGCACTCTCCACCATTGGCTGAGAGCGCTGACTGGGAGTCGGTTGGCTGCTGGTCTTCCAGCATGCTCGTCTGACAGAATCTGGCGAAATGGCTGGCTTCTGTCGGACAGACAGACATAGGGCTGAATAATGTCAGTTGTTTTTTTTGAACCGGCAAATGTCTCCCGACATTCGGCCCGTGTGTACCTGGCTTAAAGTGATAACAAAACTTGGTTTTTTTCTTTAAAAATAACAAACATGTTACATATACCTGCTCTGTGCAGTGGTTTTGCACAGAGCAGCCCAGATCCTCCTCCTCCTCTCGGGTCCCTCGCCAACTCTCTTGGCCCTTCCCTCTTGTTGAGTGTCCCCACAGCAAGCGGCTTACTATCGGGGCACTCGACCTGAGCCGCAGCCCTGTGTGTCCATTCAGACACCGAGCCGTGGTTTGGCCCCCGCCCGCTCTCTCTCCTTAACCACTTAAAGACCGGCTCACGCCGATATACGTCGGCAGAATGGCACGGCTGAGCAAAATGACGTATATTTACGTCACTTTGAATTTCCCGGTGGCGGCGCGCGTGCGCCCCTGCCGCGAGCTACGTGACCGTGCCTGCGGACTCGATGTCCCGCGATCGGGTCACAGAGCTTTAGAAGGGAGAGGCCAGTGTAAACAAGGCATCTCCCCGTTCTGCCTAGTGACACAGCACTGATCGTCTGCTCCCTCTCATCGGGAGCAGCGATCAGTGACGTGTCACAGTAAGCCACACCCCCTAACAGCCTCCTAGTGGTTAGCCCCTTCACTGCCAGTCACATTTATACAGTAATCAGTGCATTTTTATTGCACTGATCGTTGTATTAATGTGAATGGTCCCAAAATAGCGTCAAAAGTGTCCGATATGTCCGCCATAATGTCGCAGTCACGATAAAAAAAAAATCGCTGATCGTCGCCATTACTAGTAAAAAAAAAAATATTAATAAAAATGCCATAAAACTATCTCCTATTTTGCAGACGCTATAACTTTTGTGCAAACCAATCAATTAACACTTATTGCAATTTTTTTTTACAAAAAATATGTAGAAGAATACGTATTGGCCTAAACTGAGGAAAACATTTTTTTATTTTTTTTTATATATTTTTTGGGGATATTTATTATAGCAAAAAGAAAAAAATTATTAGTTTTTTTTTTAAATTGTCGCTCTATTTTTGTTTATAGCGCAAAAAATAAAAACCGGAGCGGTGATCAAATACCACCAAAAGAAAGCTCTATTTGTGGGAAAAAAGGACGTAAATTTTACTTAGGAGCCACGTCGCAAGACCGCGCAATTGTCAGTTAAAGCGACGCAGTGCCGAATCGCAAAAAGTGGCCCAGTCATTTGGCACTGGCAGCCAAATGGTCCAGGGCTGAAGTGGTTAATGGCTAACTAGCTTTGATTGACAGCAGTGGGAGCCAATGGCGCCGCTGCTGTGTCTCAGCCAATCAGGAGGGAGAGTGCCGGACGGCCAAGGAACTCATGAATCGAGATGGGGCTCAGGTAAGTATTAGGGGGGCTGCTGCACACTGAAGGTGTTTTATCTTAAAGTGGAGTTCCACCCAAAAGTGGACTTCATGTCCTACTTCCTCCTTCCTGCTCTTGCCCGCATAGGCCGCCCCTCCCTCTCTGCAATCTTCTGGGACACGTCACAGGTGAAGCCGAAAGCTGTCATGGCCGGGTGCCCACAGTGGCTATGACGGCGCAGAGGAGGGGGAGAGGAGCGAGGCTCCGGGCGGCCGCATTGCTGGACCGGTGAGTGTCTGTTTATTAAAAGTTAACAGCTACACTTTTTGTAGCTGCTGACTTTTAATAAACGAAAAAACAAGTGGAACTCCGGAGGCTTTAATGCATAGAATGCATTAAGATAAATGACCTTCTGACTTTAGAATCACTTTAAGGCCCCTTTTACACGGGACGGATCTGTGATGATCCGCCCCGTGAACCTCCGCTTGCTCAGCGGGGATCGCTCCATTGATCCCCGCTGAGCCGGCGGATGACTGGGCGGTCCCCGCACACTGTGCAGGGACCGCCCTGTCAGATCTCCGCTCTCCCCTATGGGGGATCGGATGAACACGGACCGTCTGTCCGTGTTCATCCGATCCGCTACGCAGACGGATAGAAAAATAGAAATTTTTCTATCCTGAAAAACGGAGCATTGCGGGCACGGATAAGATCGGATGTCAGCGGATGTTCATCCGCTGACATCCGCTATCCCATAGGGATACATGTATGTCAGTTTTTCAACCGAAAACGGATGGGTGAAAAACGGACATACGGTCCGCCCGTGTGAAAGGGGCCTAAGGCTGTAAATTCACTTGTTTCTGGTGAGTGCATAGATGTACTACATTGTACCAATGGATGATCTTTTCTTTTACAAAATACTTTATTGGCATGAAATCCAACATATAACAACATTTTCCTCAGATGGTTACACAAACGAGGAACGTTAGACAAACAAGGAAATAGGACATAAATAATACATAACGGCATGTAGAGATATGCATCACACACTCAAGCAGGTAACAAACCTAATGTCCCATAAAATTGAATGGAGAAACGGAAGACCAAGATTTGCCCATCAAAATGTCCCTGGGCGGGTAGGGTGACCATGGTCAGAATGTACCAATTATATTGCCTGGGCTTATGTCAGCGAAGCTGCCAATGGATGATCTTTTAAACACACAGAGGAAACACAAGTCTCGCTACGGACTGTTTCTGCATGAATATTTTGGGACTTTATTATATTCTGGATTTCATATTTACATTTTTGTATTCTGTTTGTTATTATAAAGCGCTGCACAACATACGTATTATTTGTCACTAGGGAGTTTATGATGAATCTTGTGTGCTAGCTGCTGTAATTCATATAGAGCTCACTTCCTATTTTTGTTTTGTAAAGAATACCTAATTAGAGACACATTTAAAAAAAGCATCTGTTCTTGCACATGATTAGATGATGGAAATCAGCAGTGCTTTACCACATTTATTAAGCTCTGGGGAGAACAAATGCAACTGCACAGTCTATTTGCCTTTAGTAAATCCACCCCATAGTGTTCTGAGGCTGGAAAATATTGTGGTGCTAAATAAAATGAATCTGAGGGTGTAATAGTGGCACATGGAGTGCACCGTGTTAAAATATGTGGAATAATGGCGTGCTTTGACAGCGACAAGCCTACAGGGGACTATACAGTAATATGATCCTCTAAACAGCGCCAACTTCACAATCCACAAGCAAAAAAAGAAAAAAAATGGCTGTCATGACAACACATAAGCCCCCAAATGAGCAATCATACACCATTCATTGGCAACAATAGGTCAATTGTTACAATATGCATTCACCAAAATTGGCAATAATTACAATATGCAGATAGAACACAGCTAATTGTGACAAAATGCAGGCAATACAGACAAACAGGCAATTGTTAGTCTATAGGGGCAAGAAAACTGACAATAGTGACAACATTAGGACAATGAACTGGCAATCGTGACAATATGGAGGGGCAACAAAATGGCAAACATAAAAATATGTGAATAACAAAACCGCAATTGTCCCATCCGAACAACCATTAGGCAATTGTAAAAATTGTCCCTGGCAAAAATCCCTCTCTTCCCGGTGCAAATTGCACTGATTTGCGGCTTTGAAATCGTGTTGAAATAGAGAAATTTGAAAGCCGCACCAGTGTGAAACAAGGCTTAAGCCTAGGTTCACATTGCAGAGATTTGGCATGCGATTTGACTTTGCGGTGCAGCACAGATTCCCAAAAGTAGTTTCTGTACTACTTTTGGTGACTTCTGGGTGCGATTTATATCGACATCTGTGCAGCACCCCGCACAGATGTCTCTGAAATTGCCCCCGAAGTCAGGACTGACATGCGGGAATGAAATCATTCAATCCCGCTGTCAGTGTGAACCTGGGCTAAAAAGATTGTAAAGGCTCTTTCTTTTTCCTATAAAAATAACAAACATGTTATACTTACCTCCTCTGTTGCAGTGGATTTGCACAGAGCAGCCTGGATCCTCTTCTCGGATGACCCTTTGCTGCTCCTGGCCCCTGTTCAGTTCCCTCACAGCAAGCAGCTTGCTATGTGGGCACCCAAGCCGAGTCACAGCTCCACGTGTCCATTCAGACACAGAGCCCTGGCCCAGCCCCCTCTCCCCCCCTGATTGGCTAGCTGAATTTGATTGACAGCAGCGCGATCCAATGGTGCCGTTGCTGTGTCTCAGCCAATCAGGAAGGAGAATCGGATGGCTGAGAGCTTGCATTTTTTTAATGAATTCAAAGCATTCCCTGATTGGACGAGGTGGAGAGGCAGGATGGTGACATCATACGCTTTACCTCATTCAATCAGAGAACGCTTTGCATACCCTAGGATTCTACATTCCCCACGTTTCTGAAGACTTACATTGTATACATTGAGATAAAACACTACATAAAATTACATAACTAATGATACTTACAATTAAACAAAACCCAGATTTTAGTAAACGTGTTGCATGGGTAAGATGGCAGTGCAAGATAGCTGGTGCACAACGGCTGATCTGACCACTAAAATTACTGTATTGACAGCTTAAAATACTTTAGGCTGATTTTAACTGTGTAGTTCTTTAGGGCGAAGATGAAATAATAATTTATGAAATAAAAAACGAGTAATGAGAAATATGGGCTTGCAGTGGTTAAACAGATTTTTTTATGAAAAATCCCCACCTTTACAATTTTTATATATGCAAACATTTAACATGACCTCTTCAGTCCCAAGACAGCTTAGATGTTCATGAACAGTCCTGAATTAAATGGCAGCTTGTTTTGTACTGGCATATTCTGAGCCATAGCAGTTCTCCCTGCTCAATTAAATATTTGCTGGCCAGGATACTCAAATGTTTCTGGATGTATAAACACAGTTGAAACAATTTTTTTTCCATAGTTCCAGTGACGTTCAGACCTCCAAATATGACCTATAGTATTTTTGTGAATGACTCACTCCACAGCACTCTAAAGCTCCATGCATACTGGGCTTAAAAAAACAAAAACTCCAGTTCCTTGGCAGAAAAAAAACCCATCATACAGAGAGTGTGCATGAGTTTAGGAGAGCTTAGGAGTGTTTAGTTTAACCACTCTTGTGGTGTCGGCGTCACCCAGCTCCTCCCACACGTTACGTCACTGACTTTGTGACTTCATCAGGGCCCTGATGAGGTCACAAGGTCAGTGATGCAACGCGTGGAAAGAGCCAGGTGACGCCAACACCCCAAGAGTACTGGAACGTAGAAGGCATCATCCCTAAGGACACCTGGGAAGGTCACCATACCCATACCCCAACACGGGACAAAGCTCATCAGACCTAATAATGGAGTGAAGGTAGCGGGACCCACTTGCATATTAGTGAAGATGTGTGACATTCTTTGAGCACATAGTGGAGGAAGATATGATTTGGACACAGTAACTCACATTTCTGGGACAAGATACTTTGAATTGGGACTAAAGCAACTATTTCATGGACTTGCACTATATTATTAATCATCTTGCGATTATTAGTTTGGATTTAGATTGTTCATCTTGTAGTTTGGATATATGTTTGTTTTGGGACATTATATATATATATATATATATATATATATATATAGCGTTTTGTGTTACATTTTGAGTTTCAAATAGGATTTAATGCTTTAGGGAGCGCCGCATAATTATCACCAATTGCACACATGACCTTGCAGGAACGCATGTAAATGCGAGCAGCACCCTTTGATATTTGCATTTTGGAACACTTTTTAGGACAGCACATTATATATAAATATTTATCAATAGGTAGCGTGGAAGTTTTCATGAGTTTTTCACATGCTTTGCACATTATTGCAAGAGCCCCCTGCAGCTTGCAAATGGAGGGTTAAGGCTGGTTTAGACTGATAGTCTTTTCATTGAAATAGCGGAAGAACGTGTTTAAAACATGTTAAATCGCATCACCCAAACCCTCAGGAAATAGATTAAAGTATATATAAACTTCATCATTAAGTAGTTATTAACCACTTCAGCCCCGGAAGAATTTACCCCCTTCCTGACCAAGCACTTTTTGCGATTCGGCACTGCGCCGCTTTAACTGACAATTGCGCGGTCATGCGTCGTTGTACCCAAACAAAATTTACGTCCTTTTTTTTCCCACAAATAGAGCTTTCTTTTGGTGGTATTTGATCACCTCTGCAGTTTTTTTTTATTTTTTGCGCTATAAACAAAAAAAGAGCAATTTTTTTAAAAAAAGCAATATTTTTTCCTTTTTGCTATAATAAATATCCGTAAAAAAATAATTTTTTTTTTTTTTCAATTTAGGCTGATATGTATTCTTATACATATTTTTGGTAAAAAAATTAATAAAATTGCAACAAGCGTATATTGATTGGTTTGCGCAAAAGTTATTGTGGTTAAGTGTTAAGTGTGTCCTAGGGAGTGATTCTAATTGTGTAGGGGCTGGGCTACGAGTGACACGACAGTGATCACTGCTCCTGATGACTGGGAGCAGTAGATCACTGTCCTGTCACTAGGCAGAACAGGGAAATGCCTTGCTTACAAAGGCATCTTCCCGTTCTGCCTCCCCATGACACGATCGCGGGACACCGGTGGACATCAAGTCCACTGGTCCCAAGGGCATGCGGCAGGGGCGCAACGGTTAAAATAATACCTGGTGATCTTGCGATGAAAGTCTTTTTTGCAGACACCTCTTGTTATAGGGTGACAACACTCTGTCCCTATCTCCCAATTATGTCTGCGTTGTCACCCTGTCAGAACACAATGGAGACTACATTCAGCTGTGCCAATTCACATTGTACCACATGTTCCACTTTTGCCACAATAAAACTCAGAGAAATGACAGTTGCTGGAGTGCATGGAAGTGGCTGTAAAGATGCTGCAGGAGATAAGCAGGTTGAAAAAAGACAAAACAAAAAAAATTCAATAGTTTATGATACAATGTGCTTTCGGAAACTAAAATGTCCATCCAGGTAGGGTTTACATCAATTTTAACTTAATAACAGTTAATATTTGATTACAGTTCATAGTTTTAGCTGCCTATATATCTGGATTGAACGACTGTTTTAACATGAGGTTTTTCTCTTAGGTTAAGTTCACATTAAAGTTTAGAGAAAAGGCTCTAAACACCTATGTTAATGTCCATTGTATTTGCGATCTGCATTTTGGGTGCCATTAGCAATACATTGGCACGTGCACGCAGACTGCAAGGGCAGTGCATTTACCTTTGGTGCAGCAAACGTGCACGCAACACACCATCTGACAGCACCATGTTTTGGTGTGAACTGGCCCTTAGAGGTGTGGTTGTTTTGTGAAGTGTAATCGGCAATACATTATTCTTGTGATGGTTTGTGCAATTTTCTGCACTACTTTGCTGCCTACAGGAGGCTTGGACACTGACAAGCCACCAGCTCAGGATAACTCTTCCAAAAATATGAATATTTCCCAGTTTTTTAGATCAGTACCAAGAGCATGAATTCTTCCACTTCTGGTTCATCCCTGATGGCTGATATACACCCCTACGTTATCCAACTGAATCCAGATTGGATGACCTTCCAGCAGGATGGTCCAGCACTGCAGACAGCCAAACGGCCCAAAGTCTCAAGTTGTTGTATGGGAGTCAAGACTACTCTGGTGACCAGGTCACTTGGACTGACAGCATGTTCAGAACTTCTCCTCTGCTAGCACCTGTCATGAGGATCTTTCTGGAGTCAAGCAATAAAGACTTCTCCAATTCCAATGCCAGATACTGAACTGGAGAGCTTGAATTGGAGATTGGAGAGTTTGAAGTTTCATATAGAAGAAACACTCAGGCTTGAGCTGTGTCCAGGACAAGACCCAGATATTCCAAATGATGAGTAAGTTCCAGCAACAATGTCTGAAGTTTCAGGATCAGAAGCAAAAAAGACTCCATTGTGAAGAGATTCAATGGCAGACCTGGTAAATTCAATGCAGAATTTTTGAGTCTGAATGAGAACATTCAGATCTTTGAGATCCAAGATAGGGAGGGTGCCTCATTTGGGTTTGAGAACTGTGTACAGCTTGGAGGTAAATTCTATTAAAACCTTTCTGCCACAGCAACTGGCACAATAACACCTTGGCCCAGAAGACCTGAAAGGAACTGATGGAGATCTGCTAATCTGTGTAGTGACACAGGAAGGTTGGTGGTGAGAACCCAAGGAGGAGGCAGGGAGAAAAAATCCAGTTTGTAGCAATGATATACTACCACTGCACTGAAGTGTCTGAGATTCAAAGTGTCCACAAAGGTTAAAATTGGGATGGACCTTCTTGGAGAGGAAGGCTTGTCTAAGGACTTTGTAGACAATCCAAAAATTACAAAACAATTCTCCTGCTCTTGGGTGCTGGGTCCAAGGATGTGTGGTGCAGTCAACCCTTTTTATATAAAATGCCTTGCTGCCCTCCTCAGAACAATGGGTGTCCTTGGAACTGTAAAATATAAGAAAAAAGGGAGGGCCCACCAACCTAGTGCATTACCAAAAATAA
Source organism: Rana muscosa (assembly GCA_029206835.1). Taxonomy (NCBI): domain Eukaryota; kingdom Metazoa; phylum Chordata; class Amphibia; order Anura; family Ranidae; genus Rana; species Rana muscosa. The sequence continues at coordinate 323,119,132 of CM055117.1, forward strand.
TTTTAATATAGGTAAAAAACAGCAATGGTTATACTCGCATAAAAACATGGTATACAAGCATATCATGGCAACAGCAACAGCGTACGGTTTCTCTTAAAGGGGTTGTAAAGGTACAATTTTTTTCCCCTAAATAGCTTCCTTTACCTTAGTGCAGTCCTCCTTCATTTACCTCATCCTTCCATTTTGCTTTTAAATGTCCTTATTTCTTCTGAGAAATCCTCACTTCCTGTTCTTCTGTCTGTAACTCCACACAGTAATGCAAGACTTTCTCCCTGGTGTGGAGTGTCGTGCTCGCCCCCTCCCTTGGACTACAGGAGAGTCAGGATGCTTACTAACACACAGCTCCTTTCTCTATCTGCAATGTAGAGAGCGTCCTGACTCTCCTGTAGTCCAAGGGAGGGGGCGAGCACGACACTCCACACCAGGAAGAAAGCCTTGCATTACTGAGTGGAGTTACAGACAGAAGAGCAGGAAGTGAGGCTTTCTCAGAAGAAATAAGGACATTTAAAAGCAAAATCAAAGGATGAGGTAAGTGAAGGAGGACTGCACTAAGGTAAAGGAAGCTATTTAGGAAAAAAAAATTGTACCTTTACAACCCCTTTAAGTCTATAGACCTTGCGGGTGGACTGGGAACCAAGTTTCGGAATGCTCGACTTAGAGATTGTGGGAGTGGAGAAACAAAAAGGGATGTTTCTAACCAGATAAAGAGTGAGACTTTGCAGTTTGTTCATTAGGGTTTTTAGAGTAGCCAATTTGATAATGGTGTTAAGGGTAGATCCAGAGAGGCATCCCTTGAAGGCCATTCTGATCACACTGTGATCTGTGTGTACTGTGCTATGTGCTTATACTGACAAGCGGATAAGACGGGAAGCCTTTAGCAACCCCTCACAACTGAAGTTTAAAGCTACAGCCATTTAATTCATGCAATCTATAATCAAGCGATCAATAACAGCAGTGGTATTATTTCTTTTAAAGGATTTTGCCCAGTCAACCATGGTTTGGTACAGTAAGCACAGCCAGGATGGGATGAAGAGCAGGGCCTGCTAGCGCGAACAGAACTCATGAGAGGGCTTTCAACTGCTTATCGGTAGGGTTCTTAAAAGAAGGTGCATTATCTTCTTTAATAAGCTAGAGCACTGCCCTAGGCACTCCACGTCTTTACAAGAATCAGCCACACCTGATGGAGCTAAAGAGAGCTCCAGTGACATGATATATTCTAGGAGCAGAGGGCAAAATGATTCTAGGCTGCAGACATTAGCACCATCAGGAGACTTGCTGCAAGCAGGCCAGGAGCTGCTAGTAAAATGTGAACTTGGTCCCCTCTTGTCAGCAGATAAAATCAGATATGTTGCAACTGTGTGGTGGTAAGACAACTTAAGGCTCAGGGTACAAGGCAAGGCCTCAGGTACTCATGAATCTTAGACAGCTGGTAGCAGATGAAGATCAAATGGTCGAAGGTGACAAAAATCACTGTAGGTAGACAGCAGAAATGGGTCGAAGATTGATGTTCCACATGACTTTTTTCAAAAAAGAGCAGCAGAAGGGAGATCATTCCTCAAAGCCATATGGTGGGAAAGAGTGCAAAGTGTGTAACATTCCACCCAGCAGATTACGTCAGTGCTCAGTCCTACAGCAATAAACCACTACTCCATTTAGAAAAATGGTGGGAAATTGTGCTCTCCCAGTGCTTGGCCTGAACTGCTTACTCACAAAGTGAGTCTTTAGAGATTGAGTAGGCAATGCCAGTGGCTCTGGACCTGAAAAGCGCTCCATGGCTAACTTTTACCAGAACGGAGTCTGAAAAGAACCCTACATGGAACCCAGTGGCCAAAGGTGACATCTGGGCTCATCCCACAACATTCAGTCCAGCAGGGTCTAGATGCAGCACGTGGACAGCTGCAATTGAAGAAACACGCGTAAAGAAGGGTCTTGATGGAAGAAGAAAAATTTTGAAGATTAAGAAAAAAGGTATATCCCAAAAGGTAAAATTCTTTCTATGTTCAAAGGTAATGAGTTTATTATTATCTGTATGAAGAAGACAAAGCTTCTGTTGAGGCCACTCCCACCACTAGGTTGTGAACTGCATTACTCCGATAGGTGGAGCAGACCATGCACAGTGGGGCTGCCTCGTACTTGAGTACATCCTCACAGCCCACTGTTACTCATTCTGTTTGCTGTCATGATGGCGATGACTTTTCTGTTTTGATTTGTCCTTGTTGCTTGTTGCCCATTTATACACCTCCTTTTTGCTCTTTTACTGGAAATCTTTGCACTGTTTTCCTGTTGTTGGAAAACTCGAATAAACATCTTTGTAAAACAAGACAAAGGTCATAGTAGGTAAAACAAGAAGCCCTGTATTCTTGTTTTTCCTTCTCGCTCTAGAAAGAGTTCATATGCTGTTATTTTCATCACTTATAATTATAGGTAGGGTAAGCTTTCTACCACGAAATGCAATCCCGTTCATGTCCTAAATTCTATTTTTTCCGTAATTTCAATTGCTATGTATACCAGGGTGGTAAATAGACATAATAATATGATGGATAACATGGTGTCACTATCGGCATGCTACTATTTATTGTTGCGAAAATATAGTACTTATTGATGTTACATTTTAAAATTGTCCTGAGGGCTTGGGTAATGTTAAGGCCCCTTTCACACTTGTACGATTTGGGACTGCAAAGTAGCATGACAAGTCGTTCCCCATGATTTCCAATGATTCATATTAGTACGACTTCAAGTCGTGCCAACTTCAAAGTATTCCCTGCACTACTTTGGTCCAACTTTGATGCGAGTTACACAGGCATTCCCTGAAATCACGTCAAAATCGCGCCTGCGAAATCGCGGCAAGATCATGCTACTTTGAAGTCGCAGTAGTGTAAAAGGAGCCTCAAGCCCCATACACACTATCAGTTTTCTTGCAGGTTTTTCTCTTCAGGTTTACCAAAACCATCTATAATGAGGTCAAACCTTAAGAGTTTCAATTCGTATGCAATCAGGCAGGCCCTTGCACTACATGGTTTTGGTAAACCTGAAGAGAAAAACCTGCAAGAAAACTGATAGTGTGTATGGGGCTTAAGAGTTATGTTGAAGTCCAACTTCACTCAAAACTTTATTTTCAGATTAACACTAGGGTTTTATGTCAAGTAAAATGTACAGTTTGGGATAAGTAAGTAAGGCCCCTTTCACACTGGGGCAGGAGGTGCGTCGGTGGTAAAGCTATTTTTAGCGGTGCTTTACCGCCAATTTCGCTGCGCTATTCGGCCTCTAGCGGGGCGGTTTTACCCCCGCTAGAGGCCGAGAAAGGGTTAAAAACCACCGCAAAGGTAAAGCCGTGGTGCCCCATTGATTTCAATGGGCAGGAGCGGTGGAGGAGCGGTATACACACCGCTCCTTCACCGCTCCAAAGATGCTGCTAGCAGGACTTTTTTTACCGTACTGCTAGCGCACCGCTCCAGTGTGAAAGCCCTCGGGGCTTTCACACTGGAAACACAGCAGCGGCTGTTTCAGGTCGGTTTGCAGGCGCTATTTTTAGCGCAATAGCGCCTGCAAAACGACCCAGTGTGAAAGGGGTCTTAAGGCATAGTCCACTATGTACAAAATAAAAAATGACTTATATGATGCAGTCTGGCACTAGCAATAACAAAGCATTATTTTTAATAACGTGGTTTTATTATCTGTTGATCCTGTAAGTAGATTATTTATTTTTCCCCTTTCTGTAAAGGTTTTGGAAAATAGTTTAATCGGAGCTAAACGACATTATACTTACCTCCTTTCAACAGTCAAATGTGTCTCACCGGTGCCAGCATCTTCTACCCAGCTTCTTCCGGGTGCTGGGCTGCAGTAATTTTCTTTTGCCGGCACAGGGGTGCAATCTTCCCGAAACACAGGCACTGTGCCAGAATGCAAACGCTGCGCTTGCACAATGGCAACTGCAAATTAAACAGAGACTAAGATGGCAGCTTCCTTGGTTGTAAGGGAATGGAGCATTTAGTTGAGGTTTGAGAAATGGACAGGCACATTAGGGCCCCTTTCACACGGGCGGACCGTATGTCCGTTTTTCACCCATCCGTTTTCGGATGAAAAACGGACATACATGTATCCCTATGGGACAGCGGATGTCAGCGGATGAACATCCGCTGACACCCGATCTCACCCGTGTCCGCTACGCTCCGTTTTTCAGGATAGAAAAATTTCTATTTTTCTATCCGTCTGCAGAGCGGATCGGATGAACACGGACAGACGGTCCGTGTTCATCCGATCCCCCATAGGGGAGAGCGGAGATCTGACAGGGCGGTCCCTGCACAGTGTGCGGGGACCGCCCAGTCATCAGCCGGCTCAGCGGGGATCAACGGAGCGATCCCCGCTGAGCAAGCGGAGGTTCACGGGGCGGATCATGACTGATCCGTCCCGTCTGAAAGAAGCCTAAACCTACAAAACGGTTTACCAAAATGGTTACATTCAAGGCATGTCTTTGTTGACAATCATCACAAAGACCAACAGCTATGTCAGCTCTCAAAGATTTTTTGAACCCTCAAATGGCTGGTGTCATAGTTGATCATTAACACAGCACCATAGCAACTGCAGATCTAAGTAAAGGACAAGATGGCATTGTCTTCAGCTGTAAAGGATAAGAGGGATTCATAAGAGGGATTCATTTTGCCTAAGGGCTCATTCACAGGAGCACAGAGGCCTGTACAGTGTAAAGAGCCATTTGTTTGTGCATCTGGAGCTGCGTGCAAGTCAGTCAATAGAGATCCAGCGACTGTACAAACTCACCCACACATCCGAGTCTGGGGATGGTTGCCCACTCCAGACACACGCTGTCTGTTTGTAGCAATGCACCTGTCCATGCATCTCTATTGACTAACACAGACTACCTGTAATGCAGCTCCATATGCACGTGAATGAGCCTGTAACAGTCACTTCTGCCAAATAGGTGGTCTGTTATAGGAAGTGGGAAAAAAATCTAATGGCAGGATCAATGAGCAATAAAACCATGTTACAGGGGGAGTCAGATAAACAAATAATGCCAAGTTAATGCTAATGACAGACTGTATCATATCATGTTATTTTTTTATTTTCCCCATAGTTACACTAAGTTTTTGAGTCACGTTAAAGTGGTTCTAAAGGCTGAAGTTTTTTTTAACTTTATACATTTTATGCATGAAGGTAAGAAAACCTTCGGAGTTCAGCTCCTCCCTAATTACCTAAGCCCGATCTAGAACCTTATGATGTGCATGAGAGCCCCCACTCTCCCAGATCTCTCCCACCTCATTGGCTCAGACACAGCAGCGGGAGCCATCTGTCAATCAGAACCAGTGAGGAGGGTGTGCGGCACAGAGCCGAGCCCTATTCTGTGTGTCAATGGATGAGTGCCCCCATAGTAGGCGGCTTGCTATGGGGGCACTTAGTAGGGGGGAGGAGCCAGGAGCACCGGCGGGGGACCAGAGAAAAGGAGAATCAGGGCTGCTCTGTGCAAAACCATTACACAGAGCAGGCAAGTATAACATGTTTGTTATTTTAAAAAATCCTTTAGTATCACTTTAAGGCTAAGAGTCAGTAAAGCCCAGTACACAGGGGCCGAATGTTGAGCAGCATTCGGCCCGTATGTATGGCAGCCGGCCTGACAGAAGCCGGACGTCTGCTTCTGTCGAAGGGTCATGACCGAAAATGGTTTTGCACGTCACTGGCACATGCGCACTGAAGAAATGGCCCGCTCGAGTCGTTTCTTCAGTAGCTGTGCTGTGACCGGCGGCTCCCGCACACATGACGTCGTCGCTGCTTCAGCCAATCACAGCGCAGGAGCCCACAAACCCGGAAATAACTCTGAGAGACATGTCGCTGGTCACAGCGGTGTGCAGGGACCACTGCAACAGCTTCGATCAAAGGTAAGTATTTCATATTGAGCTAGTATTATGCCTTTGTCTTGCAGTTTTTTTTTTTCTCAGTTAAAGCGGAGTCCCACCCTTTTTTTATGTTTATTAAAAGTCAGCAGCTACAAAAAGTGTAGCTGCTGGCTTTTAATAAACATACACTTACCTGCTCCACTGTCCAGCGACGCGCCGCCTGGAGCTCCGCTCCTCTCCCCCTTCCTCCGCCGGCACGTCCATTCACAGTATGGGCACCCGGCCGTGACAGCTTTCGGCTTCACGGCCGGGCACTCACTGCGCATGCGCGAACGGCGCAGCGCTCTGTGAGTGGACAGGCGATCGCCTGGGACCTGTCACGTCCCAGGTGATCGCCTACAGGGAGGAGCCGCCACAAGGCGATATGACGTATCGCCTAGGCGGCTCCAGGGCGGAAGGAGGAAGTGGGACAGGAAGTCCCACTCCTACTGAAGCCCCCACTCCCCCCCCAAAAAAATTACATGCCAAATGTGGCATGTAAGGGGGTGAGGAGTGGAATAAAAAAAAAGAAAAAAAATTGGGTGGAACTCCACTTTAACAACCACTGTATTGCTATAACTTTGCTCCAGCCATGGAGTTGCCAGTGTCAGAATTATTAGTGTGACTCAACTTTAAACCAAACTTCTGAAAGAAGTAGATAGGCAGCGTTGCATTAAAGGGGTTGTAAAACTTTGTGTTTTTTCACCTTAATGCATCCTATGCATTAAGGTGAAAAAACTTCTGCCAGTCACCGACCGGCCCCCTAACCTCTTTTACTTTTTACGTTACTTTTACGTTTTACTTACCTGAGCCCTGGAATTCACTCGGCGGAGACGCGCTGTCCCTCTGCCCGGGGTCCCGGCTCTTGATTGGATAGATTGATAGCAGCACAGCCATTGGCTACCGCTGCTGTCAATCAAATCCAATGATGCGGGGGGCAGGCTGTGTCCGGCATTCGTGTCTATGGATGAAAATGCTGGACTCAGGAGCGCGCCCGCAAGGTAACCCCCCGAGAGAGCTCTTTTCCTAGGGGGGGTTATCTGATGCAGGGAGGAGGTACAATGCTACAATTCTAGATCGGGTGACAGTATTAAACAGACCTTGCATTAAAGTGCATGGTCCTGTTCAGAAAAAGAAAGAAAAAAATCAATGACTGGTTAAGCGTGCCCTAAGCATCTCATGGAATCTTTGGCCTAAAGCCTCGTACACACAATGAGAATATCAGACGAAGGATCGGACGAAAAATTTACCTTTTTTTTTTTTTGCATGCTAGTCTCATATCGAAAACGAATAGGTTAATAGAGTTAGGAAAATTCTCGGAAGACAGAATACAACTGTGCACAATGATGTAATGTATTGTATTGTTTTGTAATGTAGTCTTTCATTTCCGAGCATGCGTGGTCTTGGTCACTCAATCATTTACAGACAAAATTAAGCAAAAATCATTCGCTCTGTTATCGTATGAGAACAATTTTTGTGCTGATCCCTTCAGATAATTTTGCATGATCTCTTGTGATTGGCTCTCAAAAGCTGTGTACTAACAATCAGATTATTGGGCAATCGCTCCGAAATCAGTATTTTTTTTGTCTGATTTTCTCATCATGTGCATAAACCATGGTCATGAACAAGAAGGCTTCAGTCACTATTAACCACTTCAATACAGGGCATTTTCACCCCCTTCCTGCCCAGACCAATTTTTAGTTTTCAGCGCTGTCGCACTTTGAATGACAATTGCACGGTCATGCAACACTGTATCCAAATGAAATCTTTATGGGTTTTTTCCCACAAATAGAGCTTTCGTTTGGTGGTATTTGATCACCTCTGCGGTTTTTATTTTTTTTGCGCTATAAACAAAAGAAAAGCGACAAGTTTGAAAAAAACACAATATTTTTTACTTTTTGATTTAATAAATATCAATTTATTTTTTTTAAAAGCATTTTTTTCCCCTCAGTTTAGGCCGATATGTATTCTTCTACATATCTTTGGTTAAAAAAAAAAGCGCAATAGGCGTATATTGATTGGTTTGTGCAAAAGTTATAGCATCTACAAAATAGGGGATAGTTTTATTGCATTTTTTTTTTTTACTAGTAATGGCGGCGATCAGCGATTTTTATTGTGACCGTGACATTGCAATGGACATATCGGACACTTTTGACACATTTTTGGGACCATTCACATTTATACAGCGATTAGTGCTATAAAACTGCACTGATTATTGTGTAAATGTGACTGGCAGGAAAGAGGTTAACACTAGGGGGTGCTGAAGGGGTTAAATATGTTCCCTAGTGAGTGATTCTAACTGTAGGGGGAAGGGACTCACAAGGGGTGTGTTCCTCTGTACTGGGAACACACATCGGTCTCCTCACCTCTGACAGTAGGTGGATCTGTGTGTTTAGTGGCCGGGAAGCCCAGGACGTCATATGACGTCCACCCAGAGGGAGACAAGGTTCCTGCCGACGTCATTTGACAATGGCTCGGCAGGGAACTGGTTAATAAGTATTAACTTTTGTTAATATGATTACTAACAAATCAGCTTTGTCTACAAAATGTAATCAGTATTAAACCCAAAAGCAAACGTTTATTATATTGCAGCTTACCAATTCTTAGATGTGATGGCTGCATTCGTTTTGTAATTTTATGCTTTCTTACTATTGTTTTTTAAATGAACGCGTTCTCTTGCAGATGTAGCAGTTACAGGGATGAGACAAACATTTTCAGGGGTGCTTACACTTATCAGCTTTTATTTATGTAAAACCTTCATCCCAAAAGGAACAAAAAAAAAAACTACTGTAATTGCTTATAAACTGTGAGTTGGAGTTTGGCTTCCATTTGCTAGTGTATCTACATCTACTAGTACAGCCCTCAAAAATTCCACTCGCCTACTCGCATTTTGCGAGTAGAATTTAGTGCAGGGCGAGTGAGGAGCAGGGGTGGACCAGTCTGACAGCTTCCTTGCTGATCGCTTCTGGCAGAAGCAGTGCAGGCTTTTTTTACAGGACATCAAAGCGGCCCAGAGGGGGATTCCCTGACCCCCCCCCCCCCCCACCGCTCTGATGTCCTGTACAAAAGCCTGCACCGCTTCTGCCAGAAGCGATCAGCTGGAGGGCACAGAGCGGCAGGACCGGACTGAACTGGGGCCACTTTGAGCAGAGGCTGCAGCGCTCCCCTCCCTCTCTCCTCCTCCGTGTGTCACAGAGATGTAGGCTGTGTGTTACAGAGCCGGGTCTGTGTTCGGCGGCGCTGTAGCAAGGTCCCACCCCCCTAGACCAGCTCTTGTGATAGTAGATTAAATCAGTGTTCTGCCTATCACATAAGCCGGTCTTGGGGTCGGGACCTTGCTACAGCGCCGCCGAACACAGACCCAGCTCCATGACACACACCATGGTGAGTGCTCCCAGCACTATTGGGTAATTGTGTATACAGAGCTTCACTTAGCTAATATAATATCATAGCCAAGATGCCTGGTCCATGATGCCTCACTCAGTATCATGTGCGTACCAATGTGTCCCTATGCACTGTCTGATGTGTTTTGTCACCTGGACTTGACTTCACCTGCATCTCCGTGAGTCTGTATTGCTGATGGGCACAGTGAGGATACATTTATGGGCACAGTGAGCAGTATTTGTGGGCACAGTGAGCAGTATTTATGGGCACAGTGAGCAGTATTTGTGGGCACAGTGAGCAGTTATGGGCACAGTGTGGCTACATTTATGGGCACAGTGATGCTACATTTATGGGCACAGTGAGGCTACATTTATGGGCACAGTGAGGCTACATTTATGGGCACAGTGAGCAGTATTTGTGGGCACAGTGAGCAGTATTTATGGGCACAGTGTGGCTACATTTATGGGCACAGTGAGCAGTATTTGTGGGCACAGTGAGCAGTATTTATGGGCACAGTGTGTCTACATTTATGGGCACAGTGAGCAGTATTTGTGGGCACAGTGAGCAGTTATGGGCACAGTATGGCTACATTTATGGGCACAGTGAGGCTACATTTATGGGCACAGTGAGGCTACATTTATGGGCACAGTGAGGCTACATTTATGGGCACAGTGAGCAGTATTTGTGGGCACAGTGAGAAGTATTTGTGGACACAGTGAACAGTATTTATGGGTACAGTGTGGCTACATTTATGGGCACAGTGTGGCTATATTTATGTTCACAGTGAGCAGTATTTATGGGCACGGTGAGCAGTATTTATGGGCACGGTGTGTATACATTTATGGGCACAGTGAGCAGTATTTATGGGCACAGTGAGCAGTATTTATGGGCACAGTGAGCAGTATTTATGGGCACAGTGAGCAGTATTTATGGGCACAGTGAGCTACATTTATGGGCACAGTGAGCTACATTTATGGGCACAGTGAGCTACATTTATGGGCACAGTGAGGCTACATTTATGGGCACAGTGGGCAGCATTTGTGGGCACAGTGAGCAGCATTTGTGGGCACAGTGAGCAGCATTTGTGGGCACAGTGAGCAGCATTTGTGGGCACAGTGTGGCTACATTTGTGGGCACAGTGAGCAGTATTTGTGGGCACAGTGAGCAGTATTTGTGGGCACAGTGAGCAGTATTTATGGGCACAGTGTGGCTACATTTATGGGCACAGTGAGCTACATTTATGGACACAGTGAGGCAACATTTATGGGTACAGTGAGCAGTATTTATGGGCACAGTGAGCAGTATTTCTGGGCCCAGTGAGCTACATTTATGGGCACAGTGAGCTGCATTTATGGGCACAGTGAGGCTACATTTATGGGCACAGTGTGGCTACATTTATGGGCACAGTGAGCTACATTTATGGGCACAGTGAGGCTACACTTATGGGCACAGTGAGGCTACATTTAGGGCACAGTGAGGCTACATTTCTAGGCACAGTGTGGCTACATTTATGGGCACAGTGAGCTGCATTTATGGGCACAGTGAGCTGCATTTATGGGCATAGTGAGCTACATTTATGGGCACAGTAAGCTGCATTTATGGGCACAGTGAGGCTGCATTGATGGGCACAGTGAGGCTGCATTGATGGGCACAGTGAGGCTGCATTGATGGGCACAGTAAGGCTGCATTGATGGACACAGTGAGGCTGCATTTGATGGGCACAGTGAGGCTGCATTTGATGGGCACAGTGAGGCTGCATTTGATGGGCACAGTGAGGCTGCAATCATGGGCACTGTAAAGCTGCATTTGATGGGTACTGTGAGGCTGAATTTGATGGGCACAGTGAGGCTGCATTTGATGGGCACAGTGAGGCTGCAATGATGGGCACAGTGAGGCTGCAATGATGGGCACAGTGAGGCTGCATTCATGGGCACTGTAAAGCTGCATTTGATGGGTACTGTGAGGCTGCACTAATGAGCACTGATGAGGCTGCACTGATGGTTACTGATATGCTTTATGTTAATATTGTTAAAGTTGTTAATATTTATTTTTCGAACTTCATTCTGCATAAAACATTTAAGAATGTAATTTCATGAGATAATTTATGAGGGTGTGTTTAGGGGCGGGGCAGGGGAGGGGCAACTGGTGGCGAGTAACTTTCAAGGCCTGGCTAGTGGCTCGGGACTTGAAATTTTGAGCCCTGTACTAGTATATCTAACACTCCCCTCCCAATGCTGCTGCCCAAAGGGGTCTCTGTTGCTCCTTCATGCAGAGAGGGGGCAGGATAATACAGGAGGTGTGTTACTGGCCAGATCACCAGGTGAAAAAGCTTAAGAAAAGAAACCTAATGCAGCCTCCACATCTAAGGATTGGTAAGCTACAATATATTACATTTTTGGTTTTGGGTATAATACTGCTTTAACCTCTTAACAACCACCTGCCGACAAATAACGTCGACAAGGTGGTTGCTTAACTCTGGGAGGACGTTATATAACGTCCTCCCAGAATCGCGCTCCCGCGCGCCCCCTGGGGCGCGCACACGGGAAACTCCGTGACCGCCGGATCCAGAGGACCCGGCGGATCACGAATCGCGGTAAATCGGCGCTGATAGCGGCCGTTTACCACGTGATCGCTCCGTCGAATGACGGAGCAATCACTTGTAAACAGACCGGCGTCATTTGATGACGCCGGTTCCTCCCTCCCCTCTCTGTACCGATCGGTACAGTGTGAGAGGGGAGGGGGAGGGAGCGGATGGCAGCAGCAGCTCTGTGGGCTGGATCTGTGACAATTGCAGTCACAGATCCAGCCATCCATCCATCCCTGCTCAGCCATCCCTGTGCAATACTCTGCAATACACCCTGCCAATACTCTGCAATACACCCTGCCAATACTCTGCAAAATACCCTGCGCAATACTCTGCAAAATACCCTGCGCAATACTCTGCAAAATACTCTGCAATACCCTGGTGCAATACTCTGCAATACCCTGGTGCAATACTCTGCAATACCCTGGTGCAATACTCTGCAATACCCTGGTGCAATACTCTGCAATACCCTGGTGCAATACTCTGCAATACCCTGCGCAATACTCTGCAATACCCTGCAAAATACTCTGCAATACCCTGCGCAATACTCTGCAATACCCTGCGCAATACTCTGCAATACCCTGCGCAATACTCTGCAATACCCTGCGCAATACTCTGCAATACCCTGCAATACCCTGCGCAATACTCTGCAATACCCTGCGCAATACTCTGCAATACCCTGCGCAATACTCTGCAATACCCTGCAATACCCTTTGCAATACCCCGTGCAATACCCTGCCATACTCCGCAATACCCTGCCATAGTCCGCAATACTCCGCAATGCCCGGCAATACTCCGCAATGCCCGGCAATACTCCGCAATGCCCAGCAATACTCCGCAATGCCCAGCAATACTCTGCAATAACCACTTCCCGCCCGCCGGCCGTCATATGACATCCTTGACTTTGTGCGGGGATATCTGAATGATGGGAGCAGCTACAGGCATCATTCAGATATCAGCTTTTTCAGCCGGCGATTCCCTACACCATAAGAACAATCATAGCGGCTGTTCCGCCGCTTGATCATTCTTATGGGAGACGAGAGGGGATGCCCCCCCTCCCGCCGCCCTCCGGTGCTTCTACCGACTCACCGCTACGATCAAAGCCAGGATTGTTGTTTTTTTTTTTGTTTTTTTTCAGGCTTCCCAGCCTAGAGGTGAGATGTGGGGTCTTATTGACCTCATATCTCACTGTAAAGAGGACCTGTCATGCCATATTCCTATTACAAGGGATGTTTACATTCCTTGTAATAGGTATAAAAGTGATCAAAAAAAATTTTGGGGCGGAAAAACATGTCAAACTAAAATAAATAAAGTAAAATGAACAATAAAAAAATATTTATTTTTTTTAAAGCGCCCCTGTCCCCGTGAGCTCGCATACAGAAGCGAACGCATACGTAAGTCCCGCCCACATATGAAAACGGTTTTCAAACCACACATGTGAGGTATCTCTGCGAACGTTAGAGCGAGAGCAATCATTTTGGCCCTAGACCTCCTCTGTAACTCAAAACATGTAACCAGTAAAAATATTTAAAGCGTCGCCTATGGGGATTTTTTAAGTAGCGAAGTTTGGCGCCATTCCACGAGTGTGTGCAATTTTTAAGGGTGACATGTTAGGTATCTATTTACTCGGCGTAACTTCATATTTCACATTATGCAAAAACATTGGGCTAACTTTACTGTTTTGTTTTTTTTTAAGCACAAAACATTTTTTTTCCGTAAAAAACGCGTTAAAAAAATTGCTGCGCAAATATCCTGCGAGATAAAAAGTTGCAACAACCACCATTATATTCTCTAAGGTCTTTTCTAAAAAAACATATATAATGTTTTGGGGTTCTATGTAATTTTATAGCAAATAAATGATGATTTTTACATGTAGGAGAGAAATGTCAGAATTGGCCTTGGTGCTCCAGAACGCCTGAAGGTGCTCCCTGCATGTCGGGCCTCTGTATGTGGCCACGCTGTGTAAAAGTCTCACACATGTGGTATCGCCATACTCGGGAGTAATAGCAGAATGTATTTTGGGGTGTAATTTGTGGAATGCATATGCTGTGTGTGAGAAATAACCTGCTAATATGACAATTTTGTGAAAAAAAAAAAAAAAAAAAAATCTTGATTTTGCAAAGAATTGTGGGAAAAAATGACAACTTCAAAAAACTCACCATGCCTCTTTTTGAATACCTTGGAATGTCTTCTTTCCAAAAAGGGGTCATTTGGGGGGTATTTGTACTTTTCTGGCATGTTAGGGTCTCAAGAAATGAGATCGGCCGTCAGTACTTCAGGTGTGATCAATTTTCAGATATTGGCACCATAGCTTGTGGACTCTATAACTTTCACAAAGACCAAATAATATCCACCAATTTGTACTTATTTTTACCAAAGATATGTAGCAGTATAAATTTTGGCCAAAATTTATGAAGAAAAAATAGTAATTTGCAAAATTTTATAACAGAAACGAAAAAAAAATCTATTTTTTTACAAAATTTTCAGTCTTTTTCCTCTTATAGCGCAAAAAATAAAAAACCCAACAGTGATTAAATACCACCAAAAGAAAGCTCTATTTGTGTGAAAAAAAGGACAAAAAATTCATATGGGTACAGTGTTGTATGACTGAGTGATTGTCATTCAAAATGTGAGAGCACCGAAAGCTGAAAATTGGTCTGGTTATTAAGGGGGTTTAAGTGCCCAGTGGTCAAGTGGTTAATTGTGTGACTACACATATAAAGAACCCTTGATAATGCAGGTTTGGAAAGCAAAGAATGAAAATATGTAAAATTATAAGCGCTGACTATTATAGGTGTAATTGTATGAATACTATCTTTCTACTACCGTGTTTCCCCGAAAGGGCTTATTTTCGGGGTAGGTCTTACCATGTAATGTCTTCTCTCCCCCTCTCCCTCCTGTCAGGAATCCCCAGTGTGAACCAAGTTAAAATGCTTGTAAAATCATATACTCCACTCTATTACAGTTGTATATGATGTACAATGTGTGTGTTTCTGTAATATAAATGTGCCAAATACCTTCGTTATAGTGCCGCCCGGTACTTCCGTGACCCGCCGGAGCTTTCTTCCCCGCTCCGAGCACTGTAGAGGGGGGCCGTACCGAAGGTATTTTGCACAATTATATTACAGAAACACACACATTGTACATTTTATACTCCAGAAATAGAGTGGATTATAGGATTTTACAAGCATTTTAAACTAGGGCTTATTTTCAGGGTAGGGCTTATATTGCAGCTCTCCTGGAAAATAACGCTAGGTCTTATTTTTGGGGAAACACGGTATAATATTAGCCAATTACAGTATTGTGGCTGAAGTCCAGCCTGATCTTAGTCTTGCACAGTTGTACAGCCTCCTCCTGCATTGAAATTGCTTACTCTAACTTCACTGAACATGGCAGACCCACAACTTCCACATCTCATCTCCTGGCTGGAGGACATCCAGTATCATCTATCCATTTTCTTCCTAGCCTCATTGTTCCTGGCCCACCTTTCATTCATTCGATTTCAGTCCTTTCATTAATGAAGGCTCAGCTTCACATTTGGGCGTTACCACTGCTTCTTTTTAAAAAGCTAAGTACAGCTCCCTGCTGGCCATGATGTGCCTGCATTTCATAGAGAAGCACAGCAACCTAGTGATGGCGTCACTGGGTCTAAAATATTATTATACAGGATTTATATAGCGCCAACAATTTGTGCAGCGCTTTAAAATATGGTATGTTATGAAAACAGAAAGGTTTTGTTTAATAATTTCATTAGCATAACTTCTGCTTTCAAGGCTGTTTTACAGAATCTAGTACATAGAGGGGAGTTTATGAGGGTTTTAACCCCTAAAACGGGTCAATACCTCTATGTGGAGAATCCAGTGGTCTCCATTTCCCACCACCTGCCAAAAATCCACAAATCGGGCGTCCCTGTACAGGGTCGCCCAATTGTGGCAGGCTCTGGATAACTCTTGGAACATCATGGAGAATATGTGGATCTTCACCTTCAACCTTTGTTGTGCGCTTACCGTAATACATTAAGAATACCAGCGTAGTATTATCGCAGGTGCAGGTTTTTCAGTGCCCCCCCCCCCCCCTTTTACTTATCTGAGCCCTGGAAAGTCCAGCATCGCGAACGGGCCCGATCTTTGCCCGGGCTTCTCGGCTCTTCATTGGATAGATTGATAGCATGCAGCCATTGGCTCGCGCTGCTGTCAATCAAATCCAATGACGCGGGGCCGAGTCCTGCAATCGGCAGCTATGGACGTCGAATGCAGTACTCGGGAGCGCGCCCTCAAGGTAACCCCCTTGGGAGAGCGCCTCCCAGAGGGGGAGGCCGGGAGGAGCCGAGAAAGCTGCCGTGGGACCCCAGAAAATGCCGTTCGGGGCCACTCTGTGCAAAACGAGCTGCACAGTGGACATGTTTGTTATTTTAAAAAAATAACATGCAAACCTTTAGTATCACTTTAAGGTTTTCCCTTTCCCTCCTATCTCCAATGTCAATCAAAGGGATAGGTGAGATGTCTGAAGTCCTGTTCTGTCTTAAAGGGGTTGTAAACTGTCGTGTTTTTCACCTTAATGCATCCTATGATGAAAAAACTTCTGACACTGACTGCCCCCCTAGCCCCCCCCCCCCCCCCATTTTACTCACCTGAGCCCATTCGGTCCCTCGGCGGAGACACGCTGTACCTCTCTGGCCGGGGTTCTCGGCTCTTGATTGGATAGATTGATAGCAGCACAGTCATTGGCTCCCACTGCTGTCAATCAAATCCAATGACGCAGGCGCCGTGGGGCGGGGCCGAGTCCGGAATTCTGTGTCTATGCACGCAAATGCTGGACTCGGGAGCAGGCCCGCAAGGTAACCCCTGGGGAGAGCGCTTCTCCCATGGGGTTTACCGATGCGAGGAGGAGCCGCGAGCCCCCGCCGGGGGACCCCAGAAGACGAAGTTCAAGGCCACACTGTTCAAAACGAAATGCACAGTGGAGGTAAGTATGGTATGTTTGTTATTTTAAAAAAACAAGGGTTTGCAACCCCTTTAAAGGGTTAATCCACCATTGCAAAAAGACTGCCTTTGCAGATACAAGGTTCCAGTAGATAAAAACAAACTTTGCAGCTATGAACAATATTGAATAATGTACCAGCTATTGTTCTAGGCGATTTTTGCTCCACCTGCTCAGAAAACCTCCCATATCGAACGTTTCCCAGATGCTGCTGTGATGGTTCATTGAACCCTCCAGCTGATGCTCACCCCCACCACCACAAATGTGCATGCGCTTTTGGGTTTAAACGTCATGCATGCGCTATCTACCCCATCCCTGCGTGGCACTGAGCTCAGAGCTAAAAAGTGTTGGATGGGAGTGCACATGTGGGATTTTGAATTTGTGAAACAGCGCGCACACGTGATGCTGCAAGCAAGCATTAACTCCTGGAGAGTCGGATGTAGTGTAATAGCGACATCCTGGAAACAAAGCAGGACAGGGGGAATGTCAGCTATAGGAGTATTTCAGGCATGCTTCTGGAGGGGCAAAAACGGCCTAAAGCAAAAGGAGAAACAACATTATTCAATATTGTTCATTATTGTTCAATATTGCACAGCTTGTCTTTACCTACTGGTGCCCCGAGACTGCATAAGCAGTTTCTTTTGCAATGCTTTTCATACACTAGTAGATTTTCGGATGAGAATAATCGTACAAACATTTTTATGTAAACTCTCTGATTTGATGAATAAACAAATGTCTTTCTAAAAGTTTCAGGAGCCTCGCCCCAAAACACGTTTATTTTAAACCCCCACTTGCGGCCGAATAAATGGTTAAAAGTAGGGTTGTCCCGATACCGAGCATTTGCCCGAGTATTGTACTCGGGCAAATGCTCCGATGCTTCACCCGATACTTGTACAGTCAGGGATGATCGGTGCGGCCGGGGGAGTTACAAACACCGATCTCCCTGTAAAGATTTCTATAAAGCCTGACCGCTTCTCCCCGGACCCCCTCCCCCTTTTCAGCTGCTTTAGTGAAATCTTTTACAGCGGTGATCGGTGCTTGCAACTCCCCCCAAAGCTGCACCGATCACCGCTGACTGTATCCTCCTCCAGTCCTTCCTCCGTGCTCTGTGTCCCCCTTCATTGTGCTGCTCTCCCCATCTGCGCTCCACTCCATGTCCCCCCTCCATTGTGCTGCTCTCCCCGTCTGCGCTCCACTCCGTGTCCCCCCTCCGTGCTCCGTGTCCTCCTCCATTGTGCTGCTCTCCCTGTCCGCGCTCCACTCCGTGTCCCCCCTCCGTGCTCCGTGTCCCCCTCCATTGTGCTGCTCTACCCGTCTGCGCTCCACTCCGTGCACCCCTCCATTGTGCTGCTCTCCCGTCTGCGCTCCACTCCGTGTCCCCCCTCCGTGCTCCGTGTCCTCCTCCATTGTGCTGCTCTCCCTGTCCGCGCTCCACTCCGTGTCCCCCCTCCGTGCTCCATGTCCCCCTCCATTGTGCTGCTCTCCCTGTCTGCGCTCCACTCCGTGTCCCCCCTCTGTGCTCTGTGTCCCCCTCCGTTGTGCTGCTCTCCCCCTCCGTGCTCCGAGTCCCCATACATGTCCTCCTCTGCCCCCTCTGTCCTCGATCTGTCAGGATGGAGAGCGGAGGTAGGAGCCGGTAAACCCGGCTCCTTCTTTTCCGAATAAACAGAGTCAGTGGTCACTGACTGTCCATTCACATAACTGAAACATCGTAACTGGTATTTACGATGCTTCCGTTTATGAATGGAGAGGAGCCTGTCCATTCATTTTCAGTGCAGCGGAGGCTGCTGAGAAAGGGACTGGGGAATCTGTGTCCCTAGTCCCTTTCTCTGTCTCAAAGGTGAAATGTCAGAGGTCTGTTAAGACCCCTGATATCTCACCAAAGCCCCCCAACAGTGCTAAAAAAATAACAAAAAACATTGCAATAAATGATAAAAAATAAATAAAAATGAATTGTAAAAAATACTAACACATGTGCCACTGTCACATGACATTAAAAAAAAGTATCGGTAATCAGTATCGGCGAGTACTTGAAAAAAAGTATCAGTACTTGTACTCGGTCTTAAAAAAGTGGTATCGGGACAACCCTAGTTAAAAGCGCCCGCAAAGCACTGCCGCCGAGGCGCTTTGCAGGCGCTGCCCATTGATTTCAATGGGCAGGGACGCTTTAGGAGCGCTGTATATACCACTCCTAAAGTGGCCCAAAGATGCTGCTTGCAGGACTTTTTACAACATCCTGCCAGGGCAGCGCCCCAGTGTGAAAGCCTGAGTGCTTTAACACTGGGGCGCTGCCCTGGCAGGATGTTGAAAAAAGCCCTGGCAGGACTGCAGATGAGGCATTTTTCAGGCGCTTTACAGGTGCCGCTTTTAGCGCTAAAGCGCCTGAAAAACGCCTCCAATGTGAAAGGGGTTTTAGATGTCCCATAGGCATTAGTACAGTTTCGATAATAATAATTGCACGTATCAAGTAACATCCACATAGGGTTCTAGCACCATCAAATCCACTACCTCAAACATTATATAAAGACCAAATTGGCCATTTACTCCCAGGTCAGGTCTATGGTCCCTGTGCCAGACCATCCTTTGACAACTGTCAGTCGGCCAACTACATAAACCTATCTTGATCTCGATGGTCTCCCCCTGAGAATTGTAAACCTGTCCCGATCTCTATCGTCACCCCCCCCCCCCCCAGCTACGTAAACCTGCCCTGATCTCTATCGTCACGCCCACAAGCTATAAAAACCTGTCCTGATCTCCATATTAACCCCCCCCCTCCCAGCTACATAAACCTGTCCCGATCTCTATTGTCACCCCCAGAGTTACATAAACCTGCATTGATCTCCACTGTCACTCCCACCTCCATGTAAACTTGTCACGATCTCTACTGTCACCACCCCCAGCTACGTAAATCTATCTAGATCTCTGTTGTCACCCCCAGCTACGTAGACCTGTACCAATCTCTACTGTCAACCCTCAGCTACGAAAACCAGTCCTGATCTCCATTGTCACCGCCCAGCTATCCCGATCTCTATTGTCCTGCCTCCAGCTATGCCTGTTCTGATCTCTACTGCTCCCCTCCAGCGCTATGTACACTTGTCCCGATCTCTACTGTCACCACCATCTACATAAATCTGCTCACATCCCCCCAATGTAAATCTGTCCTGATCTCTATTGTCACCCCCAGCTACGTAAACCTGCTGCAATCTTTACTGTTACCCCCCAGCTATGCCTGTTCTGATCTCTACTGCCATCCCTCCACTACAATGTAAAATTATCCCGATCTCTACTGCCACCACCATCTATATAAATCTGCTCAAATCTCTACTGTCAACCCCCAGCTACGTAGATCTGTCCCAATCTCTACTGTCACCCCCCCCCCCCAAGCTAGGAAAACCAGTCCTGATCTCTATTGTCACCCCCCAGCTATGTAAACATGTCCATATCTCTATTGCCCTGACCCCAGTTATGCCTGTCTTGATCTCTACTACCACCCTTCCACCGCTATGTAAACTTGTCCCAATCTGTACGGTTATCCCCTCTCACCACGTAAACCTGTCCTGATCTCTATTGTCACCAACCCCCACCAGCTACATAGACCTGTCTCAATCTCCATTGCCCCCCCCCCCCCCCACTACGTAAACATATCCTGATCTTTATTGTCACAGCTACAGTGGGTACGGCAAGTATTCAGACTTACATTTTTCACTCTGTTATGTTGAAGCCATTTTCTATAATCATTTAAGTTCATTTTTTTCCTCATTAATGTACACACAGAACCCCATATTGACAGAAAAACACACAATTGTTGACATTTTTGCAGATTTATAAAAAAATAAAAACTGAAATATCACATGGTCCTAAGTATTCAGACCCTTTGCTCAGTATTTAGTAGAAGCATCATTTTGATCTAATACAGCCATGAGTCTTTTTGGGAAAGATGCAACAAGTTTTTTACACCTGGATTTGGGGATCCTCTGCCATTCCTCCTTGCAGATCCTCTCCAGTTCTGTCAGGTTGGATGGTAAACGTTGGACAGCCATTTTTAGGTCTCTCCAGAGATGCTCAATTGGGTTTAAGTCAGGGCTCTGGCTGGGCCATTCAAGAACAGTCACAGAGTTGTTGTGAAGCCACTCCCTCGTTATTTTAGCTGTGTGCTTAGGGTCATTGTCTTGTTGGAAGGTAAACCTTCGGCCCAGTCTGAGGTCCTGAGCACTCTGGAGAAGGTTTTCGTCCAGGATATCCCTGTACTTGGCCGCATTCATCTTTCCCTCGATTGCAACCAGTCGTCCTGTCCCTGCAGCTGAAAAACACCCCCACAGCATGATGCTGCCACCACCATGCTTCACTGTTGGGTCTGTATTGGACAGGTGATGAGCAGTGCCTGGTTTTCTCCACACATACCGCTTAGAATTAAGGCCAAAAAGTTCTATCTTGGTCTCATCAGACAAGAGAATCTTATTTCTCACCATCTTGGAGTCCTTCAGGTGTTTTTTAGCAAACTCCATGCAGGCTTTCATGTGTCTTGCACTGAGGAGAGGCTTCTGTCTGGCCACTCTGCCATAAAGCCCCGACTGGTGGAGGGCTGCAGTGATGGTTGACTCTACAACTTTCTCCCATCTACCAAATGCATCTCTGGAGCTCAGCCACAGTGATCTTTGGGTTCTTCTTTACCTCTCTCACCAAGGCTCTTCTCCCCCGATAGCTCAGTTTGGCCGGACGGCCAGCTCTAGGAAGGGTTCTGGTCGTCCCAAACGTCTTCCATTTAAGGATTATGGAGGCCATTGTGTTCTTAGGAACCTTAAGTGCAGCAGAATTTTTTTGTAACCTTGGCCAGATCTGTGCCTTGCCACAATTCTGTCTCTGAGCTCTTCAGGCAGTTCCTTTGACCTCATGATTCTCATTTGCTCTGACATGCACTTTGAGCTGTAAGGTCTTATATAGACAGGTGTGTGGCTTTCCTAATCAAGTCCAATCAGTATAATCAAACACAGCTGGACTCAAATGAAGGTGTAGAACCATCTCAAGGATGATCAGAAGAAATGGACAGCACCTGAGTTAAATATATGAGTGTCACAGCAAAGGGTCTGAATACTTAGGACCATGTGATATTTCAGTTTTTCTTTTTTAATAAATCTGCAAAAATGTCAACAATTCTGTGTTTTTCTGTCAATATGGGGTGCTGGGTGTACATTAATGAGGAAAAAAAATGAACTTAAATGATTTTAGCAAATGGCTGCAATATAACAAAGAGTGAAAAATTTAAGGGGGTCTGAATACTTTCCATACCCACTGTATGTGAATCTGTCTCGATCTCAATAGTTACCCCCCCCCCCCCGAGCTATGTAAACCTGTGCTAATTTACATTGTCACACCCCCAGCTGCGTAAACCAGTCCTGATCTCTATTGTCCTGCCTCCAGCTACGCCTGTTCTGATTTCTACTGTCACCCTCCACCATTATGTAAACTTGTCCCGATCTCTACTCTCACCATCACCAGCTACGTAAATCTATTCAGATCTCTGTTGTCATCATCCAGCTACCTGTCCCAATCTCTACTGTCGCCTCCCCCCAGCTACGAAATCCAGTCCTGATCTCTACTGTCAACCCCCAACTATTTCGATCTCCATTGTCCTGCCGCCAGCTATTCCTGTTCTGATCTCCACTGCCCCCCTCCAGCGATATGTACACTTGTCCCAATCTCTACTCTCACCTGTCCTCAGCTATGTAAATCTGTCCAGATCTCTATTGTCACAATCCCCCCCCCCCCCCAGCTACGTAGACCTGTCCCAATCTCTACTAACACCCCCCTAGCTACGAAAACCAGTTATGATCTCTATTGTCACCCCCCAGTTACATAAGTCTGTTCCAATCTCTACTGCCCCCCCCCCCAGCTATGTAAACCTGTCCCTATCTCTATTGTCCTGCCTCCAACTATGACTGTCCTGATCTCTACTGCCACCCCTCCACCGCTATATAAACTTGTCCCAGTCTCTACGGTCACCCCCCCCCCCCCTACCATGTAAACCTGTCCTGACCTCTATTGTCACAGCTACATAGACCTTTAAATGCAATATTCCCAACGCACACATTCCTGCAAAGATGGCTGTATACAAAAATGGGTGCCGAAGCGACCACCGCCTGGAACCGTGTATAGTCAAAAGAAGTAATGTCACCAGCACACCAGGATCTCCAAAAATGGGTCCAAAACTTTTAATCAGAGATCACCTAATTACAGCAGAAAGCGACGTTGTAAACCTGTCTTGATCTTTATTGTCACCCCCCAGCTACATAGACCTGTCCCAAACTTCATTGTACCCCCCCCCAGCAGCTATGTAAACCTGTCCTGATCTTTATTGTCACCCCCCAGCTACATAGACCTGTCCCAAACTCCATTGTAACCCCCCCCCCTCAGCAGCTATGCAAACCTCTCCTGATCTTTATTGTCACCCCCCAGCTACTTAGACCTGTCCCAAACTCCATTGTAACCCCCCCTCCAGTAGCTAGGTAGACCTGTCCTAGTCTTTATTGTCACCCCCAGCTACTTAGATCTGTCAGAAACTCCATTGTAACCCCCGCCCCCCCCCCCCCAGCAGCTAGGTAAACCTGTCCTGATCTTTATTGTCACCCCCCAGCTGCATAGACCTGTCCCAAACTCCATTGTAACATCCCCCCCCAATAGCTATGCAAACCTGTCCTGATCTTCATTGTCACCCCCCATCTACATAGACCTGTCCCAAACTCCACTGTAACACCCCCCCCAGCAGCTATGTAGACCTGTCCTGATCTTTGTTGTCACCCCCCAGCTACTTAGACCTGTCCCAAACTTCACTGTAACCCCCCCCCCCAGCAGCTATGCAAACCTGTCCTGATCTTCATTGTCACCCCCCAGCTACTTAGACCTGTCCCAAACTCCACTGTAACCCCCCCCCCCCAGCAGCTATGCAAACCTGTCCTGATCTTCATTGTCACCCCACAGCTACTTAGACCTGTCCCAAACTCCACTGTAACACCCCCCCAGCAGCTATGTAGACCTGTCCTGATCTTTGTTGTCACCCCCCAGCTACTTAGACCTGTCCCAAACTTCACTGTAACCCCCCCCCCCAGCAGCTATGCAAACCTGTCCTGATCTTCATTGTCATCCCCCAGCTACTTAGACCTGTCCCAAACTCCATTGTAACCCCCCCCCCCAGCAGCTATGTAAACCTGTCCTGATCTTCATTGTCATCCCCCAGCTACTTAGACCTGTCCCAAACTCCATTGTAACCCCCCCCCCAGCAGCTATGTAAACCTGTCCTGATCTTCATTGTCATCCCCCAGCTACTTAGACCTGTCCCAAACTCCATTGTAACCCCCCCCCCCAGCAGCTATGTAAACCTGTCCTGATCTTCATTGTCACCCCCCAGCTACTTAGACCTGTCCCAAACTCCATTGTAACCCCCCCCCAGCAGCTATGTAAACCTGTCCTGATCTTCATTGTCACCCCCAGCTACTTAGACCTGTCCCAAACTCCACTGTAATAACCCCCCCCCCAGCAGCTATGTAAACCTGTCCTGATCTTCATTGTCACCCCCCAGCTACTTAGACCTGTCCCAAACTCCCAAACTCCACTGTAACCCCCCCCCCCCCCCCAGCAGCTATGTAAACCTGTCCTGATCTTTATTGTCACCCCCCAGCTACTTAGACCTGTCCCTAACTCCACTGTAACCCCCCCCCCCCCAGCAGCTATGTAAACCTGTCCTGATCTTCATTGTCACCCCCCAGCTACTTAGACCTGTCCCAAACTCCCAAACTCCACTGTAACCCCCCCCCCCCCCCCCCCCAGCAGCTATGTAAACCTGTCCTGATCTTTATTGTCACCCCCCAGCTACTTAGACCTGTCCCTAACTCCACTGTAACCCCCCCCCCCCCAGCAGCTATGTAAACCTGTCCTGATCTTTATTGTCACCCCTAAGAAGCGCATTTGCCACCATCGCCCCTCCCCAGAAGAAAACATGATGCTCGGCAGAACCGAGATGTCCGGTTTATGTGTCTCCAGACGAAGCTGCTGTCCTCACGCGACACCAAATAAACATAACCTTGTACTGACTGCACTACAGAAGTGGTAGCCAGCACACACAACCCTGGCCACTTCTAGAGCTAAAGCTTTAGAAGCCCATGACTTACCCAGCGGTGACATGACATGAAGTAGGATCCAGGCGGCTCCTAGAAGTTGCGCTGCCATCTTCAGCAGCGGTGATGTTAGGCGCTGGGAGGAGGAGGAGGAGGAAGTCTCTGAGGCTCCCTGTCTCCGGCGGCCCCGAGCCTGTGTGTAAATATGAATGTATGAGAGGCGCAGCTACACCCAGACTAATCCTCCTCCAGCCTTCTCTCACTACTACACAATATACAGAAAGCCCCCGAGTGCTGGCTCCGCTCAGGAGACTTGTCATGAGAGACACACAAACACAAGGGGAGCAGGCCTAAAAGGAGCCATGCTCTCATTTCACTATACAGCGAGAATGGAGGGATGAGCGAGGCATGTGTATTATATTACACAGCGTCATAGGGGTGGTACAGGAAAACAAACTGACAGACTATTTCTAACGGCTCCTGCCCTCTCCCTCCTTATCTGTAGGATCGTACTCCTTAGGTGGGCTCCTGTCTGCTTATTGTGGGCCTGACCCTCCACAGTTTAGAAAACCCTTCTTGTTCTCATGACCTGACAGGATTTCCCCAGGAAAATGAGGTTGGTTTGGAGAAGGGTGTGACCCAGGGTTGCCAACCTCCTGCAGAATTTTTTACTGACAAAACATGGGAAATTTACTGGCAGAGCGCATTTTTTTACTGACAACCTGAGAAATGACAGAACTCCTATTGAAAACTAAGACAATGAATATTTGAACAGTATAAACATGATATGGAAACACTGACAATACCTATGACAAACAGGGTTGCCAACCGCCAGTAAATTTACTGACAGTTTGTAAAAAACTGTGATTTTTTTTACAACTGACAGTAAATATCAGGGGCTGATAATTTCATGCTGTGTTGACTTTTTAAGTGTAAATAAAGAAAATTACTTTTTTATAGGTATTGTCAGTGTTTTAATAAGGTGACCCCCAGATCCTGGCCCCCCACCCTATGTGAATGAGTATGGGGTACATCGTACCCCTACCCATTCACCTGGAGGAAAAAAGTATCAATTAAAAAAAACACACTAGACAGGTTTTTAAAGTAATTTATTAGGCAGCTCCGGGGGTCTTCTTCCGACTTCGGGGGTCTTCTTCTGACTTCTGGGGTCTCTTCCGACTTCTCCGCTCTCTCCGGCCTCTTCTCCCTCTCTCTGGTGCTTTCTGCCGGGCTCCTCCGCTATCTTCTGCCAGCTCTTTTGTTAGCGGTGGCCCGGTCTTCATCATCATCTTCTTCCCTCTTCTCTTGTTCCGATGTTCACATGACGCTCTCTCCCGCTGTAATGCCGCGTGCGCGGTGCGCAATGACTTATATAGGCATGGGTCGGGGTCACCGGGTGACCCCACCCCTTATGGGGTCACAGTCCCGTCATGCCCCGGGGCAGTCCCGTGGCATAATGGGATTGTGACGTCATAAGAGGCGGGGTCACCGGGTGACATCACCCGGTGACCACGCCCCATGCCTATATAAATCATTGCGCACCGCACACACGGCATTACAGCGGGAGAGAGCGTCGAGTCAACATCAGAACAAGAGAAGAGGGAAGAAGACGACGATGAAGACCGGGCCACCGCTAGCAAAAGAGCTGGCAGAAGATAACGGAGGAGCCCGGCAGAAGGCAGAAAGCACCGGAGAGCTGGAGAAGAGGCCGGAGAGAGCGGAGAACTCGGAAGAAGACCCCTGAAGTCAGAAGAAGACCCCCGAAGTTGGAAGAAGACCCCCGAAGTCGGAAGAAGACCCCCGGAGCTGCCTAATAAATCACTTTAAAAACCTGTCTAGTGTGTTTTTTTTTTATTGACACTTTTTTCCCCCAGGTGAATGGGTAGGGGTACGATGTACCCCATACTCATTCACATAGGGTGGGGGGCCAGGATCTGTGGGCCCCCTTATTAAAAGGGGCTCCCAGATTCCGATAAGCCCCCCGCCCGCAGACCGTGACAACCAATGGCCAGGGTTGTCGGGAAGAGGCCCTTTTCCTCATCAACAAAGGGACAAGGTGCTTTGGGTGGGGGGGCGCAGTGCCCCCCCTGCCCCAAAGTACCCACCCCCATTTTGAGGGCATGTGGCTTGGTATGGTCTAGGAGGGGGGGGGCGCTCGCTCGCCCCCCTTTCCTGACCTGCCGAGCTGCGTGCTCGGATAAGGGTCTGGTATGGATCCTGGGGGAAACCCTACGCCAAATTTTTTCAACATTGTGGCGGATGTATATCCGTCCAATGTTGTTTTTAGTGTTCCCAATGCGCGCTGACAGTGAGAACAGTCAGCGCGCATTGATACCCGATGCCCTCTCTGTAGTTCTGGCTCAGAGAACTCAGAGGGCGGAGTCAGGAGAAAGGCAGAGAACGGGAGTTCTAAATTCAGCGGAGAGCCGGGCATGGAGAGCCGAGCATGGAGAGCGGTTAGCCGAGCATGGAGAGTGTGGAGCCGAGCATGGAGAGCTGAGCATGGAGAGTCGGGCATGGAGAGCGGTTAGCCGAGCATGGAGAGTGGGGAGCCAAGCATGGAGAGCCGAGCATGGAGAGTGGTTAGCCGAGCATTGAGAGTGGGGAGCCGAGCATGGAGAGCCGGGCATGGAGAGCGGGGAGCTGGGCATGGAGAGCCGAGCATGGAGAGCCGTTAGTTGAGCATGCAGAGCGGGGAGCCGAGCATGGAGAGCCGGGCATGGAGAGCGAGAGCCGAGGGTGGAGGCAGGGAGCCAAGAATGAAGACTGGAGGCAGGGAGCACAGAGTGGGAGCTGTGAAGAGAGCCGAGAATGCGGACAATGGAGGCGGGAGCACCAGATCAGAAGGTAAGATCTGTCTTAATGGTAGCAGTAATGCACAATGTGGAGGGGGGGAGCAGAGAAAAGGAGCACATGGCTAGATTAGAAGCTGAGTTCCTGTGTATGTCAGGGGTGAATGCAGACTGCGGGGGGAGGGATGAGTAGAGAACAGGAAATGAGATCCTGTGTATAACAGCACTGATTGCAGACTGGGGGGGCAGAGAGTTGAGGCACACAGGCTGAATGTAACAGGAGGTGAGATTATAATAGCTTTATGTTTTGCCATAATTGTACATAATCCTATTATGATTCAGTCTCATCCAGCCACAGGCCCCTGCAGTCTGCATTCAGTCACTACCATACACAGGATCTCGCCTCCTGCAAGATTCAGCCACGTGCTCCCTCTGTCAGCACTCCTCCTGGTACCACTCTCACAGGTTCAGAGGAGCTGGAACTATAGAGGAGGCACCAGGTATTAATGCGCATTGACAGTACTCGCTGTCAGTGCACATTGAAATCAACATTGGTATCATGTGCATATTTTTTCTGCACAGAAATATGCAACATGTATGCATTTTTCTACAGAGAAAAATACTCAAATGATACCAACATTGTGGTGTGAACAGGGCACATAGAAATCAGTTATTTTCTTTATGTCCTAGCAGAGCCCTATAGGGTGACCACGTGTCCCGGATTGCCCGGGACAGTCCCGCATTTTGCAGGTCTGTCCCGGGCACATTCATTCCAGGACAATACAGTGTCCCGGAATGAAACTGACAGAGCCACCCCCCAGGCCAATCTGATGCCCCCAAAAAAGGCCGCCACATCACCGCTTTACTTACTGACAGTACTTGTCCTGGCCGGGAATGCCTGGAGGAGCACAATCCCGCCCCCTGCTTGTGATTGGAGAAATCATAAATCCCACCTCTTGTGTTCAATCACTGTGCTGTGATTCGTTACAGAACAAGCTGATTTTTGGGAAGGGAGGGTGTCCCTGAATGGTAGTTTGGAAATGTGGTCACCCTACGTTAGAAAAATGCATGTCTCTACCCATGATGTGGACAAGACCAAAGTATTCTATGCAGGTCAAATCTGCACCATCTTCCATCAATTCTTATGCATGAATGTTGTGAACAAGTCCCAACTGTTCCCGTAGTCTGCTATCCTATTTATCAATCACATGTAGCGGGTATGTACTTTCCCGGGTGTAAATTTGAACTTGGCAGAGACATCAGTGATGTGTAATTCCCTGCAGCCCAGCAGGTGGCGCTGTCGCCCTGGGCTGGGGTTGAATCATTGGTGTGTGCCGTGCCTCCTTTTTGTCCTCCCTCGGCAGCGGTATGGTGGGGCGGGGAACCCGCCGTGCTTGCTGGGAGAGGGTATAAAGGGGACGGTCATCTTTGTCACGGGGTCGAGTCCCAGGCACCTTCAGCTTGCGGGCGGTGGTTCGTGTCGGTTCTCTAGGCGGCCTAGGCCTAGAGGACAGTCGGAGGTCGTGTTCCATCCCAGGCACCTTTAGCCTGGGGTGAGGTACTCGGATGGAGGTCTGGAGCTCAGTGCCCAACACTGAGTTCCGCGAGGGAAAGAGATCCTAGGGTACCCAGGGATTGGGTACCCGAATCCGGAAGGCGTAATGGACCGGGGGGAGCTCCTCACTCGAAGACCTGGTGTGGCACAGCACCAGGAGGGGTAGAGGCTGTCAAAGGTTCTGGAGGTGTCAGTGGGTGTCCAACAGACAAATCAGTCTCTGCAACTCC
Organism: Rana muscosa; assembly: GCA_029206835.1. Lineage (NCBI taxonomy): Eukaryota > Metazoa > Chordata > Amphibia > Anura > Ranidae > Rana > Rana muscosa. The sequence continues at coordinate 323,148,650 of CM055117.1, forward strand.
AGGCACGTGTCCGGGCTCCTCAGGAATACGGTCACCAACCGCTTCAGGGGTTGGTTGTAAACTTGTGGGATCATGCCAGACACCATGCCATATGTCACCAGTAGAGCCCTGAGTAGACTCTGGTGGTTGGGTAGAAAGAGAGGTCGGGTTTGTTTCAACTGGCAGGCAAATGCGCTTTCTCAATTGCGAAAGGTGTCTTCGAACACAACCGCCATTTTCCAGGCGAACAAGGTACATTCGTTGTCCAAGAGGTCCATCAATAATGCCAGGAAGCCAATGAGGCAAAACTCTGTAATTCCGAAACCATACAAGATCACCAGCACGGAATCCAGGACGGCCTGGCAGGGGAGGTGTCGGTGACTGTTCCTGTGGACGAACTAAATCCAGTTTGGTGCGGAGATGCCTGCCAAACATAAGAAAAGCTGGGGACAGCCCAGTAGTAGCGTGTTTTGTGTTTCGGTACATGGTGAAGAACTCCAGAAGCTTCTCCTCTGACAGTCCGACCTGGTCCAGAGTGGACAGTAAGTGCTTCTTAAACGTCTGCACAAACCGTTCTGCCAGCCCATTCGAGGCTGGATGATAAGGAGCTGTTCTGTAGTGTTGGATGCCCAAGCCACTGAGGAAGGATTGAAACTCATGCGATGTAAATTGAGTCCCATTGTCCGAGACTATGGCTGTTGGCAAGCCATATTGAGCAAAGAGCTTCCTTAAGACTAGAATGGTAGCAGCTGAGGTAACAGAAGGCATTTGAAAAACCTCTGGCCATTTTGAATGTGCATCTACCACAATCAAATACATTTTACCCTGGATTGGGCCAGCAAAATCAAGATGGCCAAGGTAGCAGGGTTCCTTTCTTTTGGAGTCGCTGAGCTTGACAGCACCCAGGACATTGAGCCACATAATCTTCAATTGCTGTGTCCATTTGTGGCCACCAAACATAGCTCCGGGCTCGCTGCTTCATGCGCACCACGCCAGGATGGCCCTCATGCAGTATCCTTAGCAATGTTGGTTGCAAATACTAAGGTATGATCACTCTGTTGCCCCACTGTAGGCAACCAGCATTAGTCACAAGCTCACATTTTCTGGCAAAGTACGGACGAAATTCACCTGGGACTTTCTCTGGCCATCCAACCTGAACATATGAGAATATCTGAGACAGGAAAGGATCTGTGACTGTATGTTTGGCAATTAAGGAGGTGGACATGCAGGATTTCGGCCTGTGTATTTCCACTATGCGTACATCTCTTGGTGAGTGGTCTCCAATTGGCAATCTGGAAAACGCATGTGCATTGCCATGGGCATCATGGGAGCGGTATCTGATAGAATAAGTATAAGCTCCCAAGAATAAAGCGTACCTTTGTAAGCGAGATGCGGTTGTTGTAGAAATTCCTTTCTGAGGGTTCAGTATTGACAACAGAGGTTTGTGGTCAGTGATAAGTGTGAACTCCCGACCATAGATGTACGTATGAAATTTTTTTGTGGCCCATACAATGGCCAAAGCTTCCTTGTCTATCTGGGAGTAGTTTTGCTCTGCTGAGGTTAAAGACCTGGAGGCAAAAGAAATGGGGCGCTCTGTGCCATCTGGCATGACATGGGAAAGCACAGCACCCAGTCCATAAGGCGAGGCGTCACAAGCCAAGGTGACGTGTTTCTTTAAATCATAGTGGACCAGAACTCGAGAAGACAGAATGAGTTCTTTAGAAAGCCGAAAAGCTTCTTCACATTTGGCTGTCCATATCCATTTAGCTCTTGCATCCAGTAAGCGATGTAATGGGTAAAGCTGGTGTGCTAGGTTCGGCAAGAAACGGTGGTAGTAATTTAGGAGGCCAAGGTAGGACCTGAGCTGTGTGACATTCTGGGGAGTAGGGGCATGGGTAAGGGCTTTAACCTTTTCTTCAGTAGTGTGTAACCCATGCCGGTCCACAGTGTGGGCACAAAATTCCAGTCGAGACTTTAGAAATTCGCATTTTGAAAGATTGACACGTAAACCATACCTTTGGAGTCTCTCTAGCACAGCTTCAACATTCTTTCTGTGTTCTTCATCAGTGGGACCCGTGATGAGCATGTCATCTAGTAGACATTGAGTGAAAGGTATGCCTGCCAGGACCTCATCCATGATTCGCTGCCAGATGGCTGGAGCTGGGGCTATGCCAAAAACCATGCGGTTATATTGGAATAATCCTTTATGAGTGTTAATGGTCAACAGATGGCGTAAATCTGGGTGTACTTGCAGTTGCAGGTAAGCTTGTTTTAAGTCTATTTTTGTAAACTTTTGCCCCCCAGCCAATGAGCTAAATAGATCTTCAAGTCAAGGTAATGGGTATTGATCCACAAGAAGTTGGTTGTTCAGGGCGACCCTGAAATCTCCACAAATTTGAATGTCTCCATTCTTTTTCTTGACAGGCACAATTGGTGATGCCCATTCACTTCTATCAACTTTAGTTATGATCTTTTCAGCCAATAGGTGGTCCAGCTCTGCTTCCACTTTCTTTCTCAAGGCAAAAGGTACTGATCTTGCCTTACAAAAACGAGGTGTAGCACCCGGCTTCAAGAGGAGGTGGGCCATTTTTCCTTTTACTGTGCCCAAAGAGTCCTCAAAAACCCCCTTAAAGCGTGACTTCAGGGATTCCACCCAATGGTCTACCTCAGAAAGCAATGTACGTTGGGCAATGGCAAGAGGAGACATGCCCAGGGCTTTGATCCAGTCCCTAACGTACAGCGGAGGACCACCTTTATTGACAACATAAAGGCGTAGAGTTTGACTGCGGTTGCCTAATGTAACAAGGGGTTTCACATAACCCAAGGGCTGTAGTAGTTCCTTGCTGTAGGTTTGTAGTGTGAGATTTGTAGGTTGGAGCGGTAGGGACAGACCCGATGCCTTTAAATCAGTCCATGAAATGACAGACACTGCCGCCCCTGTATCAACATCCATGGAGACAGGACAGCCATTGAGTGTGACATCCACTTTTATCACAGGAGTACTCCCAGCTACCCGAAACAGTCCAACATGCTGGACACAGGTTTCCTCATCAGAGCTGGAGCCGTGATTGTCAGTATCCATATGAAATGTCTGTTTACGTCTAACTTTTGTGGTAGTGTTCGGGGAGCATGAGCTGCGGCAAACACGCCCAATATGGCCAGTCTTTCCACAAAGAAAACAAATGACATCCTTGAACTTGCAAGCAGGTGCACTGTGAGTAGTGTTACCACAACGGTAGCAAGTTGGTGTCCTAGAGACAGAAGAATTAGGGTGGCGAGGTTTAGGAAGATTTGGGGACGACCGTCTTGGGTGTCGGGTGATAGCAGAGTGGAATATTTCCTCTCCCTGGCTTGCAGGAGTTTCAGGTGGTGCCTTCAGTAGGGTGGCGTCCCGTGTAGCCAACTCCATGACCGTAGCAAGGTCAGTGGCTTTCGTCAGAGTCAAGTCGGGTTCTGTGAGTAAACGTTTCTGTATGGCTGGGTCGCAGAGTCCCATAACAAACATGTCACGGAGGGCCGTCTGCAGGTAGTCTCCAAACTGACAAGTGGCAGCTAGTTTATGTAAAGCAATGATATAAGTCTTTATGTCCTCCCCGGCATGCTGCCTTCTACTGTCGAATTTAAACTGCTCTGCAATCTCTAATGGCTTTGGGTTGTAGTGCTCATGTAGCTTCTGAATTAACTCAGGCAGGGGCTTAGAGGCCGGCTTGTCTGGAGAAATGAGGTCTCTGAGAGTGACATATGCAGCTTGACCCAATATTGTAAGGAAAACTGCAACTTTCTTTTCTGCAGCCACACTATTTGCTTCCATATACTGCTCCAGCCTCTCCACCCAGGAGCTCCATGATTCAGCAGCAGGATCAAATGGTTGAATAAACCCTATGAAGGCCATGTGTGCTAAAATCCACAATCCTCGTCGCCACTGTTATGTCCCTTAGACACGGGGTCTCTCAGAGTGTTGCTAGCAATGCTAAAGTATCTGCTCAGCAAGTTACACACAGGCCAGATGAACTTCTTAAACATGGAGAGGGTTTATTACTCACTCAGAACATGATGACTTGTTACATGGAGGAGTCTTAATACAACAGGATTCTGTCATTACCAGATCTATGCATCATGCTGCTGCTGCTTCCCAGTTCCACACACCACTCTCACTACTTCCTGGTACAGCCCCTTCCCAGCATGCATCAGGAGAAAAAGGTGAAGGGTCACACAGTGCTCCAGCACAAACATCACATGCAGCATATTGCCAGTGACGGATGAGCCTCTCGTCGGAGACCGCCTGGAAGGAAATCCCCCCCCGCTCAGAGACCGCGACTCACTTTCAGGGAGGAAAGTGGAGAACACATTGTGTCTGGGCCTATTCACATCCACACCTCCTTTTCTGTTCTGTTTCTACAAGGGAGTTCAACTGATTGTGTTCATTCGAGAGGAATAAAGGAGTGTTGAACTTTAATGGTGTGGGGCTCATTTCCTGACAGACATTGTTCAAGGTAACTCTCGGTGGAGGCTCCAGGTGCACAGCACTGACCCGAAGGTAAAAGAACTTTGCTTATACCACACTGACACCTGTGGTGAAGGCCAGGCGTGGTGTCCCCGCTCCCTTCCCCTCTAAGGTACCCCTAGACAAGAGACAGACGAGCTGAAGAAAAAGAGGGGAGTGAGGAGGCCGCTACACACAATATTTGGGAGTTTTGTTCAAGTTCAGTAAGGCCTCGTTCACACCACAGCATATGTGCAAAAAATTTAAAATGTGTGCAAATTTGACTTGCTTAAAATATTTTGGGCTTGTTCTAACGCAGGTACATAAAGAAAACAATTGATTTCTATGTGCACTGTTCACACTATAATGTTGGTGTCAGGTGAGTTCTAATTTTTATTCCATTATTTAAAGCTATTTCTACAATAAACGCGTGTAGCGCCCTGCTCCTGTTGGGTAGGCGCTATGTGTTAAATTTAGTTGTCTGAGCTGTAGTTTAGCTCAGAAGGATTACGCTAAATTGTTGGCTCTGTTTCAGTCCAGCTGGGTTGCACGTTTTCCACTTGAAAGTAGGTGTCACTGTCACCACAGGTCAAGGTTGGAAATGCAGCAGGCTGGATGTATTGGGTATTCCTTTCCCAGAAGTGGCTCAGGGGGCGTGGTCAACCTGATGTGCATTCTGGGAAGGGGTACTTAAGGGACAGAGACTGCTCTAGCGGAGTTTCGTTTGCCGGATCCTGACCTGAGGGCCCTCCTGGCCTCAGGGATGTGCGAGCCGTTTTCGGCCTCGGGGTCTGCTGGCCCGAGGCTCTGCAACTGAGAGTAGGCCCAGGAGTTCCTGGGGCCTACTAGTCCAGGGATGGTCCTACGTGGTCTTGCCTGCGGGAAGAAGCGGAACAATTGGGGACTCAATTGAAGGACACATCCTGGCCAATTTACCTCACAATGCTTCCGGCTGGCTGAAAGATTCTGGCACCGTGAGCTGTGTGTTTCCTGAGGAACTTTGCAAAGTGTCAGTGTGGTTGCACGATCTTGTGGCAGAAGATTGTGAAACAACTCAACGACACTCACCAAGTCTGTGGCAGAGACTTTGAACAAGCTTCACACTGGTTGCTAGGCCAGTGAGAGTAGGCCTATTCAGTGGTTGCTGAATCGAGTGTGGAACCGATTTGTCCTCTGGATCTAAGATTGTGCCCGTGATCCGCAAAGCAAGGTACCTGAACCTCCCCTATCCCTCTACCCCTCTGTTGGAACTGTTTAATAAAACTCTTGAAGAAAAGAAAAAAGTGTTGGTGTGGACATTCATGAAAGCTCTTTAAGAGGGACGTGAGTGAAAAGGAATAAATGCGCTACCCAAAAATGAAAACAAAACAAAAACCCAAACAAAGGAAAAGAAGCTCCTGCACAGGAATGTGACAAAATTAAAAAAGAGTGGGGATAAATGTGTAGCGCTACGTGTTAAACCAAGTGACATTCAGCAATGTGTACCCAGCAAAATGTAACCAAAAGGTGTAACAAGAGAAAATGGGGGGCTAAGCAAGGTACTCAGCAGGTATGAACAAAAACGTGAAGTCAGTCCACAAAAAGACCAAAATATACAACATTCAATGTGATATATTGTCCATCATGTGTAAACATAAACGTGATGAAGATGTCATGAGATTACAACGAACATCCCAACGTGAATCTTCAGGTGAGTGATGTACCGTATTTTTCGGACTATAAGACGCACTTTTTTCCCCCAGAAATATGGGGGAAAATGTCCCTGCGTCTTATGGTCCGAATACATAACAGGGGCCCCGCCGTTGCTGGCACCGCCCCTGCCATCCGCTCACAGCCTCTGGAATCCCCCGACCGCCGCCACTGGCTCCGCCCCCCCGCCGCAGTGTCAGGGGCTTTGCGAATCGAATTAGAGCCGCTCTCTCTCTCTCTTTCTCTTTTGCTTACAGAAAGGGAGGGGGGGCGGCGGGGGATATCCGCAGCTCTCCTCTCCCTGTCACAGCGCCGCTGCCGAGTTCTCTGGCAAATAGAGCAGCGGCGCTGTGACAGGGAGAGGAGAGCTGCGGGCTGTCTGTATATCCCCCGCCGCCCCCCTTCCCTTTCTGTAAGGAGAAGAGAAAGAGAGAGCGGCTCTAATTGGATTTGCTGGGTCGCCACCCAGCTTCCTGCCCACTGTTTCCCCCCCATGATTGGCCACAGCAGAGGGCCAATCAGAAGACACTGGGAGCATCATGGGAAATGAAGTCCCTGCAGAGTTTATGGCACCAGTTCCCCCAGCATGCAAGCACTCTGCTGGAGGGGAGGGAGGGGGTGTTAGAACTTGAAGAGGAGCAAAAGAGAATACTCTGCTGGGGGGCACCAACAGAGAGCCACGCTGTACCCCGCACCACCAGAGAGCCACGCTGTACCCTGCACCACCAAAGAGCCACGCTGTACCCTGCACCACCAGAGAGCCACGCTGTACCCTGCACCACCAGGGAGCCACGCTGTACCCTGCACCGCCAGAGAGCCACGCTGTACCCCGCACCACTCCAGAGAGCCACGCTGTACCCTGCACCACCAGAGAGCCACGCTGTACCCTGCACCACCAGGGAGCCACGCTGTACCCTGCACCACCAGGGAGCCACGCTGTACCCTGCACCACCAGAGAGCCACGCTGTACCCAAACCGCCAGAGAGCCACGCTGTACCCTGCACCACCAGGGAGCCACGCTGTACCCTGCACCACCAGAGAGCCACGCTGTACCCAAACCGCCAGAGAGCCACGCTGTACCCCGCACCACCAGAGAGCCACGCTGTACCCCGCACCACTCCAGAGAGCCACGCTGTACCCTGCACCACCAGAGAGCCACGCTGTACCCTGCACCACCAGGGAGCCACGCTGTACCCTGCACCGCCAGAGAGCCACGCTGTACCCACACCGCCAGAGAGCCACGCTGTACCCCGCACCACCAGAGCCACGCTGTACCCACACCGCCAGAGAGCCACGCTGTACCCACACCGCCAGAGAGCCACGCTGTACCCACACCGCCAGAGAGCCACGCTGTACCCACACCGCCAGAGAGCCACGCTGTACCCACACCGCCAGAGAGCCACGCTGTTCCCGCACCACCAGAGAGCCACGCTGTTCCCGCACCACCAGAGAGGGAGCCACACTTTAACCGCTGTTCCCGCACCACCAGAGAGGGAGCCACATTGTACCCGCACCACCAGAGAGGGAGAAAGACCGAGCCACTGCCAGGATACAGACATGCTACACTACTGACTAGAGTAACCCCAGGCAACCCAGAGTGAGCGAACGTCCAGCCAGAGGGATCACTGTTGCGATTTCGCTGGGTCTGGTAAGAGGGCCTGTTGGCCATTATTCATTACTGTTCCCAGGGACTGAGCCATTAGGAAGTGCCTAACCTGATATCCTCTAGGCCTTATTGACCGCCACAACGTCCCTCTCTGTCCTCTTCCCGCGGCGTCCCCTCTGTCCTCTTCCCACTGTGTCCCCTCTGTCCTCTTCCCACGGCGTCCTTCTCCCAGGGCGTTACTCTGTCCTCTTCCCAGGGCGTTACTCTGTCCTCTTCCCAGGGTGTCCCTTTGTCCTTCACCCACGGCAACCCTCTGTCCTCTTCCCACAGCGTCCCCTCTGTCCTCTTCCCATGAAGATGACAGGGCGGGCCTTGACAGGAAGGGGTGGGTCATATTTAAATTAGGGGGTGCGCAAGTTTAGTCAGGCCTAGGGCAGCACAAAACCTAAATACACCACTGATGGCATGGTCACTCTGCGTTTACTGTGGCATGGTCACTCTGCGTTTTCTGTGGCATGGTCACTCTGCGTTTACTGTGGCATGGTAACTCTGCGTTTACTGTGGCATGGTCCCTCTGCGTTTACTGTGGCATGGTCCCTCTGCGTTTACTGTGGCATGGTCCCTCTGCGTTTACTGTGGCATGGTCCCTCTGCGTTTACTATGGCATGGTCCCTCTGCGTTTACTATGGCATGGTCCCTCTGCATTTACTATGGCATGGTCCCTCTGCGTTTACTATGGCATGGTCTCTCTGCGTTTACTATGGCATGGTCCCTCTGCGTTTACTATGGCAATGGTCAGGCTGCATTTAATGGGCACTGGAAAATATTTTAGTACACAATTTGGTTCAGAATATTTTTTTTCTTGTTTTCCTCCTCTAAAACCTAGGTGCGTCTTATGGTCAGGTGCGTCTTATGGTGCGAAAAATACGGTAATTCAAATGCGCTTACCGGAACTGTTGGACCCGATTGTTATACGACAATGGATCAATCGAGCTTAAGATGTCTTTTAACCACTTCCCTACCGTGCACGAAAACCCCCTTCCTGCCCAAGCTGTCACACTTTGAATGACAATTGCGCGGTCGTGCGACGTGGCTCCCAAACAAAATTTACGTCCTTTTTTTCCCACAAATAGAGCTTTCTTTTGGTGGTATTTGATCACCTCTGCGGTTTTTATTTTTTGCGCTATAAACAAAAGAAGAGCGTCCAGTTTGGAAAAAAAACACTATTTTTTACTTTTTGCTATAATAAATACCCATTTTTTTTTTATTACATTTTCCTCAGTTTAGGCCGATACGTATTCTTCTACATATTTTTGGTAAAAAAAAAAAATCGCAATAAGCGCGTATTGATTGGTTTGCGCAAAAGTTATAGCGTCTACAAAATAGGGGATAGATTTATAGCATTTTTTTTTTTTTATTAGTAATGGTGGCGATCTGCGATTTTTATTGTGACTGCGATATTGCGGCGGACACATCGGACACTTTTGACACATTTTTGGGACCATGCACATTTATACAGCGATCCCTGCTATAAAAATGCATTGATTACTGTATAAATGTGATTGGCAGGGAAGGGGTTAACCACTAGGGGGCGGGAAGGGGTTAAATATGTTCCCCCCAATGTGTTCTTACTGTGGGGGGAGGGGACTGACTGGGGGAGGTGACCGATGGTTGTCCCTATGTACAAGGGACACACCATCGGTCCCCTCTCCCTCACAGGACGTGGATCTCTGTGTTTACACACAGAGATCCACTTTCCTGCTCGTTTCCCGGGCAATCGCGGGTGCCCGGCGGCAATAGGGCCGCCGGGCACACGCATTGGGGCCTTGGGAACGCGGCGGGCGCGCCCTAGCTCGTTTTAAAGGGAGGACGTCATATGACGTCCTCCCAGAACGAGAGTGTCCTCCGCCCGCCGTCAATTGACAGTGGGCGGGGGACAAGTGGTTAAACAGGTTGTTTGCCATGTGCTATTGGTAGTCACTTCCTGGTTCAAAACACTTTGAACCAGGTAGGACTTTCTATCCTTCCAACGATTGGCCGTAAGGTTGAGAATTGAATTATGGGCTTATCATGTGACCAGCCTCTGTCCAATCACGCATCTTTATTCATGAAAATTTGTCTGATTTGTTGGTCAGTAATTATGGCCTTTTATGTTTTATTATATACTGTATATACGGCAATATGGTGGGAGCGGGTTGATGCCCCAGTAGAAGTCCTTATTGGAACGAAACGCGTCGGTCCAGGTACATCGCTCCCCATATTGCTTTTAAAGATTTATGAACTGTGATCACTTTTATACCTTGTATGTTGGTTTTTACCATTAAAACCTCCTTTTTTGACCTACACCATTGGAGCCCTTATTTTTTCTTCTCTTTATATGACCTTGTGGAAGATACGTTTTTGAGTTCTCTCCAGTTGGTTTTTATTACCCTAATCAGGGTTGCTGCTTACCCACACTGGGTTGTTTGGATGTCTGGCAGACCCCCATGATTGCCTTACCTACAATCCAGTTGGGTCACCCATACCAGAATAACCTGCGGCTTAGGAACATCGGATCCAGTCGCCATACCTCGAGTTGATATCATCTGGATGCCAACGTGGTGGATTCCATCTCCCTTCAAGAGGGACCCCTGAGACGAGTGTGGTGAACAGAAAGGTCACGGCAGGCCCAAATTTAAACCAGTGGCCCCTTCGGGGGTATTGCTACACGTGGTTATATCTACAGCTTGCTGATCAAATCCGATGTTCCGAGAGCTGTAGATCTGATTTTTTTTTTAGGGGTTAGGGGTTCCCCGAGATCTCAGACTTTTTGCCAAGGGTTCCTCCACAGTAAAAAGGTTGAGAAACACTGCCCTAGATTGTCACGATTATCCAGAGAGCATACAGTACAATACTCGCTTTTGATCTTATTTTTATGGATTATGGGGCAGTTCTTATGCTCTTTCCTGTTATAGATTTAAACTGGTGGGTGGAGATAGAGATGGGGCTCTATCATATGTATGTTGCCATGTATTGGCATCGGGAAAAGAAAATGAAAATGACAGTAAGTATTTGACACAATTTTCCATTTTCTGTCCATTCATATCTTCTAGCTTCTGCATTTAACCAGTTGATTCTGCCAGCTGCAATCTCTATTACCATTTCTCGGCTTTGAGTGACAATGCCTAAGCCATTCCCCTTAAGCCAGGGGTCCCAAACTGGTGGCCCTCCAGCTGTTGCAGAACTACAATTCCCTCGAGGCATTGCAAGGCTGACAGTTAAAAGCATGACTCCCATAGGCAGAGGCATGATGGGACTTGTAGTTCCACAACAGCTGGATGGCCTGCAGTTTGAGACCTCTGCAGGCAGCATTACCACCCTTGGAATGCAAGCTACTGTTGTGTACTAAAAGTCAGTGTGCCAATTAGGGATGAGCCGAACACCCCCCCCCCCCCCCCAGTTCGGTTCGCACCAGAACCTTCGAACGGACCGAAAGTTTGCGCGAACGTTAGAACCCTATTAAATACAATGGACGCGAACGTTCAAAATCTAAAGTACTAATTATAACGACTAATATGCATGTTATTGTCCTAAAAAGGGTTTGGGGACCCGGGTTCTGCCCCAGGGAACATGTATCAATGCAAAACGAAGTTTTAAAAACGGCCGTTTTTCGGGAGCAGTCATTTTAATGATGCATAAAGTGAAAAGTCAAATATTCCTTTAAATATCGTACCTGGGGGGTGTCTAAAGTATGCCTGTGAAGTGGCAATTCTGCCCCTGCACAAAATTACATTTCTAAAGGAAAAAAAGCCATTTAAAACTGCTTGCGGCTTTAATGTAATGTCTGGTCCTGGTAATATGGATGAAAATCTTTGAGAAAAATGGCATAGCTACCCCATCAACCACCCCCCCCCCCACCCCAGCCCATTACCAGCCCCTTTGGGTCTTGTATGGATATTAAGGGGAACCCCGCACACAAAATAAAAAAGGCCCTATATACTCTGAACAGCAGTATACAGGCGGTGCAAACAAGACAGGGACTGTAGGTTTGTTCTTAAGTAGAATCTGTTTTTTAATTTTGAACAGGTACATTGTTTAAGTGTAGCTCCAGCCAAAAAATCTATTTTTAAGCTTTTTGGAAAACATAGGGAAGGGTTATCACCCCTGTAACATTTGTTTTGCTGTCTGTGCCCCTGTTCAGAACATTTCACCTCACTTTCCGTCCCAATGACAACTGTTTTTGAAAAGTGGGGTTTTTATTGAAACAAGGATTGGTGATAAAGCATCAGTAGAAAGGAGACACCTTTTTCCAATATTAACTCTTACAGGAGAGAATTTCCCTTCCTAGGGGTAGATTTCCTCTCACTTCCTGTTGTCTCCTTCCGTTTGCAAGTAGGAGTCAATTGTAAGTTGGATGTTTAAAAGTAGGGGCCTGCCGTATATATACTCTGCTGAAATTTGTCCCTTACATGTTGGTGTTGCCACAACACTGTGAGCCCTCACAGTTACTCTTGGTGGGCGCTGGAACGCCCTGCTGTGAACTATTATATCAGGAATTGTATTTACATGCCATTGTTGAACAGTGGTAGGAAAAATTGGGCCTTTGGTGGTGGTGGTGGTGTTGCCACAACACTGTAAGCCCTCACAGTTACTCTTGGTGGGCGCAGGAATGGGCCCTGCTGTGAATTATTAGAACAATAATTGTAATTACATGCCCCTGTAGAACAGGGGCTGAAAAATTGGGCCTTAGCCACTGGTGCCACAACACTGCAACCCCTCACAGATACTGTACTTGGAGCACAGCAATGAGCCCTGTTGCAAAGTCTTGCATCAAAAATTGTAATTACACGCCCCTGTTAAACGGGCAGAAAAATTGGGCCTTAGGCACTGGTGCCACAATACTGCAACCCCTCACAGATACTGTACTTGGAGCACAGTAATGAGCCCTGTTGCAAAGTATTGCATCAAAATTTTTAATTACACGCCCCTGTTAAACAGGGGCTGAAAAATTGGGCCTTAGGCACTGGTGCTGGTGCCACGACACTGCAACCTCTCCCAGATACTGTAGTTGGAGTGCAGGAATGAGCCCTGCTGCAAAGCATTGCATCAAAAATTGTAATTACATGCCCCTGTTAAACAGGGGCTGAAAAATTGGGCCTTAGCCACTGGTGGCGGCACCCAGAAACAAAAATGTTCTTCCAAGCTATCATCATGAATCGGATCATTGAGGAGGAGGAGGATAGTCAGTCAACATAACAGGACAGTCACTCAGCATCAGCATCAGTCTTGAAGGGATGTGACATTTGAAAATAAATTATTCTGTTATATCAGCTTCAGGTGCTTGGTAGCTGGTGGTGATCCAAGACTGGTTCATCTTTATGAAGGTCAGTCGATCAACTGAGTCGGTGGACAGGCGCACCCTGTGATCCGTGACAAAGCCTCCAGCAGCACTAAATGTGCGTTCCGAAAGAACGCTGGATGCAGGACAGGCCAGTAGCTCAATTGCATACTGTGCAAGCTCTGGCCAGTGATCCATCCTCAACACCCAGTAAGCCAGAGGATTTTCGGTGGGAAAGGTGTCCAAGTCTGACCTTGCCCCTAGGTATTCCTGCACCATGTATATCAGACGCTGGCGATGGTTGCTGGAACCGATCATACCTTGGGGCTGCGGACTAAAAAATTGTCTGAACGCATCGGTCAGACGGCCACCTTCTCCACCGCTCCTTCTGCTACTGACCGAAGCCTCAGCAACTCGTTGTCCAGGGCCAGGAGTTTGTAACCTCCCAGACTCTGGGAACGCGTTGCACAGACCTTTCTGAAAGGCCTCCCGGAGATGTCTCATCCTCTGCGACGGCAAGATAAGGTCCGCAACCTTACCCTTGTACCGTGGATCAAGGAGAGTGGCCAGCCAGTAATGGTCCCTCTCCTTGATCCAAAGAATACGAGGATCCTTCCGCAGACTTTGCAGGATCAGGGAGGCCATGCAGCGTAGGTTAGCTGAGGCATTCGGTCCGGAGTCCTCTGGGTCACTAAGGACGACATGATCCGCAGCCACCTCCTCCCAGCCACGTACAAGTCCACGGGTTTGTTGGGACTGTAAATCATCCCTGAAAGACTGCTGCTGTTGATGCTGAGTGCCATGCTCCACCTCCATGCTGACACAATCCTCCTCCTCCTCGTCCTCTTCCTGTGTGATTGGTGGGACAGAAGGAACACTGTCTGGGTAAAGGGGGCCTTGAGAGGCAAGGAAGTTCTCCTCTTCCTGCCTATGTTCTGCCTCAAGTGCCCTGTCCATTATTCCACGCAGCGTATGCTCCAACAGGTGGACAAGAGGTACAGTGTCACTGATGCATGCACTGTCACTGCTCACCATCCTCATGGCCTCCTCAAATGGTGCCAGGACAGTGCATGCATCCCTGATCATGCCTTACTGGCGTGGTGAAAGAAACCCGAGCTCCCCTGACCCTGTCCTGGTGCCGTAGTTGCACAGGTACTCATTGATGGCCCTCTGCTGCGTGTGCAGCCGCTGCAGCATGGCCAACGTTGAGTTCCACCTGGTGGGTGTAACGGCACCCCAAGTATGAAAGGGGTTAACACTGTTAGGATATTCCCTTTCCAACCACACGAAAGCCACCAGACACTCCAACCAGCCGAATAAGACCCCCATACGAATGATTCTCCCCCCAGATACGAGACAACGCTCTGTATTCAAGTTCCAAAACAGAGAATGACTTTATTTTCAAAACACATGGTAACACATTTCTCTTCAAAACCCTCCCCTCCCATCCTTTGGGGAACAGGGCGGGTTAAACTGTCCAATGACAATGGTGATACAGGTCAGGTGTGTTCAAACTTCTCCTTTGATAAACAGTCTTAGGCAGAAGGGTTGATTCCCCCCCCCCCCTCCTCACAGAAGACACTTCCACATCCCATAATATGGAGCCAGCCGGTCTACCAAGCTCCAATCAACATCATCACAATGAAAGGGCCTGTAGCATAGGTGAGGCTCATTAGCATTACACAAGGAGACAGGAGACACATCAGCCTCTCTTAATTTAACCTGTTGAGTTCAGCACCAACAGAATAACTATTTACAGATCCTGGGCAATATTGGGGAATAATGTTACAGACCCATTTTAAAACAATCCCATACATATTCTCAATGTCCATTATTTCATTGCTCACCCTGTGCTCCAAAGTGACCCCCTGTCACACATCTCCCCTTTCGGCAGGAGACTAACAGAGGAGGGGACCCCAGCCGGGTTGATTCCGAAGTTAGTCCATAGTTCCATTCTTCTAATGTCTGGACAACCCATCACCACTAGGGGCCCGAGATGACGTCTGTTTGCCGGGACAACCCATCAGCATTGCCATTTTGCTTACCGGGTCGGTAGCTGATGGTGAAATTGTAAGGTTGTAGGGCTAGGCTCCACCGCAACAACCTGCCATTGTCTCCTGAGACCCGGTTAAGCCAGACCAATGGGTTGTGGTCGGTGACCAGTGAAAATTCCTGTCCGTATAAGTAAGGGTTCAACTTTTTAAGGGCCCAGACCAGGGCCAAACATTCCTTCTCCACTGCCGCATAGCTCACTTCCCGGGGTAATAGCTTTCTACTCAGGTATGCGACAGGGTGTTCTCCTCCATCTTCCCCAACTTGGCTCAGCACAGCCCCCAGTCCAAACATGGAAGCATCTGTGTGGACAAGAAAGCGTTTGTTAGGTACTGGGGCAGCTAAGACAGGAGCATTTACAAGTGCTTGCTTGAGGGCTAGAAACGCGGTTTCACAAGCTGGAGACCACAGGACCTGCCTAGGTAAATTCTTTTTCGTCAGGTCCATCAGGGGTTTGGCGATAGCACTATAATAAGGCACAAAACGTCGGTAGTACCCTGCAGTTCCCAAGAAGGCTAATACCTGGGTCTTAGTACGGGGCGTGGGCCAGTTAGCTACTGCCTCTACCTTGGCTGGCTCTGGTCTCTGATTCCCACACCCCACTCGGTGTCCCAGGTACTGCACCTCCGCCATATCTAGATGGCACTTGTCTGGTTTCAAGGTCAGACCTGCGGCCCGAATTTTGTCCAGAACCACCCCTACGTGCACCAGGTGCTCCTCCCAAGACCCACTGTAGATCGCAATGTCATCCAGGTATGCACATGCAAAATCCTGGAAGCCATCGAGGAGCCTATCCACCATACGTTGGAAGGTGGCCGGGGCATTTTTCATCCCAAATGGCATGACCCTAGACTGGTACAGGCCAAATGGGGTAACAAATGCCGACTTGGGGATAGCATCCTCGGCCAGGGGGATCTGCCAATAACCTTTACACAGGTCTATTGTAGTTAAATAACGTCCCCTGGCTATCCGATCTAGCAGTTCGTCTACCCTGGGCATCGGGTAGGCATCGGTGGTGGTCTTCTCATTGAGTCGCCTGTAGTCCACGCAGAACCGGGTAGTTCCGTCTTTCTTAGGCACCAGGACTACAGGCGAGGCCCAAGGGCTGTCAGAAGGCTCAATGACTCCTAACTGAATCATCTCCTGTATCTCCTTCCGCATTTCTTCTCGGACTGCTTCAGGGATATGGTAGGGGGGCTGTCGAAGGGGTGCTTGTCCAGGGGTCTCTACCTTATGCACAGCTAGGGTCGTATAGCCCGGTTTTTGGGAGAACGTCGCCTGTTTCTCCCCCAGAAGCCGATTAGCCTGTTCCTTCTTTGTGGGGCTTAACCGGTCTCCTAGCTGCACAAGGCTAATGAGGTCAGTCTGGGGCTCTCTCTCTAGTAAGTCAGGGAGGGGTAAACCTTCTGAGTCGTCCGCAGCAGGGGCACATACTGCAGCAACATCCTCCTGCCGTTCCTGATACTCCTTCAGCATGTTCACATGAAAGGTTCGCTGGATTCTTTCATCTGCACAGCTGGCAATAACATAGGTAGTATCACATACCTGGGCTACTACTTTATACGGGCCCTGCCAAGATGCCTGCATCTTGTCAGTCTTCACAGGTTTGAGCACTAAGACCTTCTGCCCAACCTGGAAGATACGCTGTCGGGCCCCCCGATCGTACCATCTCTTCTGTCTTCCCTGGGCCGCCTGGAGATTCTCCCTTACCATCAGAGACAGTTGCTCCATGCGGTCCCGGAGTTCCAGAACGTAGGGCACTATGGGGGTCCCTTCTTGCTCTGTCTCTCCCTCCCAGTGTCCTCTGATGAGGTCGAGGGGTCCGCGGACCCTTCTCCCATAGAGAAACTCGAAGGGCGAGAACCCCGTAGATTCCTGGGGTACCTCTCTGTACACAAATAACAGGTGAGGCAGGAATCTCTCCCAGTCTCTGCAAGCGTCCGAAAAGGTCCTCAGCGTTTGCTTGAGGGTCCCGTTAAAGCGTTCGCAGAGACCATTAGACTGGGGGTGGTAAGGTGAGCTCAGCAAGGGCTTAATATTGCACACCTTCCACAACTGCTGGGTGAGCACCGCAGTAAACTGGATTCCCTGGTCAGAGAGAATCTCCTTAGGGAACCCCACTCTGGTAAAAATCTTAACCAGGGCATCAGCTACTGTCTCGGCTTCAATGTTAGACATAGCCACTGCCTCTGGGTAACGGGTGGCGTAGTCCACCACGGTGAGAATATACTTCTTCCCGGATGGACTAGGCCTGGCCAGGGGACCCACAATGTCAACGGCTATGCGGTAAAAGGGCTCCCCTATAATAGGCATGGACATGAGTTTAGCCTTAGGGTGGTCCCCCCTCTTACCTATCCGTTGACATGTGTCACACATTTTGCAGTATTGTCGCACATCCTAGCTAAAATTGGGCCAGAAGAAATTCTGTGTGATCCTATGGGCTGTACGACGGAACCCTAGATGTCCTGCTAGCGGTACATCATGCCCTATTCGCAGAATCTCCAGCTGGTATTTCTTAGGTACCACCAGCTGTCGTTTCTGCGAAGGGGCCTTACTTCTCCGAGCTGGCTTAGGGATCCTATACAGTCTATCCCCCACCCATTCAAAAAGCTCCCCATCTATTCCCCTTTCCTGAGTATCTGCCTTAGCCCTATACTTGTGTAAGGTCGGGTCCTCCCGAGTTTCCCTCCCGAATGCTTCTGGGGTATCCCAGCCTAAGAGCGCCTGATCTAAGGTACGTGTCGGGGAAGGTAGTCTCACCTGTGTCTCAGCAGCAAGCGGGCCGGTTCCAGCAGTACGTGTCTGGGCACGGGTAGTCACGGGGTTGACTTCATCGGGGCCCATCGGGGCGTAAGCAGAAAGAAGGGGGCTCAAATCATTCCCCAGTAGTACATCCGCTGGCAAATCCTTCATCACCCCCACATTCACGTGTCCCGAACCAACCCCCCAATCCAGGTGAACACGGGCAACAGGTAGCCGGAAGACGGTACCTCCCGCTACTCTTACGGCTACAGTGTCTCCGGTGTGTTGGCTCTCTGGGATGAGGTTCTTCTGTAGTAGGGTCATGGTAGCGCCACTATCACGTAAGCCATTGGCTACCGTTCCTTTAACCCGGACCGTCTGCCTGTGTTGCTGCCTGTTGTCCCGGTTAGCGGCTTGTATTGGATCAGCCTCGTGCAGGACGCCCCAATGTTCTTCCTCCTCAACGCAGTGGGCCGCAGGCATGGATGTGTTGCGGTTCCCCCTTGCTGGCTGTCTCCATGACTGGGACTGCCTGGCTGGATTCAACGGACAGTCTGGCTTTTTGTGCCCTAGCTGTTTACACCCGAAACACCTGATGGGTTGTGAGTAGTCCTGGGAGTTGAACCTGGGCTGCTGAGAATAAGTGGCCGCTGGAGGTGGTGCTGTAGGGCGGTACGACTGTGGTTGGTAGGCGATAGCCAGAGGGGGTGCCGCTGATCGATAATCCACCCGAGCTGTTGCCTTGACCACAGGGGTATCCAGTTTGCGGGCGTCTGTGTATTCATCTGCCAAGCGAGCTGCTTCAGGCAAGGTGAAAGGTTTTCGGTCCCGGACCCACTCTCTGACTTCCAGGGACAGTTTGTCAAAGAAGTGCTCCAGCAGGAACACCTGCAGCACCTCTTCCCCAGATTCTGCTTGGCACCCAGCGACCCAGTGAGAGGCCGTGCGGTGTAGGCGGCATGCCCACTCGGTATACGAGTCTCCAGTCTGCTTGCTCGTCTCTCGGAACCGCCTCCGGTATGCCTCCGGTGTGACGGCATACCTGGCCAACAGTGTTTCTTTTACCAGTCCATAGTTCATAATATCCTCGTCTGGGATGGCCCTGAACGCTTCACTGGCCCGGCCAGACAGTTTCCCAGACAAAATGGTAACCCATTCCTCTGTGGGCACCCGGTGTAGGGCACATTGCCGTTCAAAATCAGCAAGGTACCCATCAATCTCCCCTTCAGTTTCAATGAAATTTTTAAAAGCAATAAAATGTTTCTTTCTCCTTTCAGTTGGTGCTGCTGTGACTTCTGCTGCTGCAGAACCTCTTTGCTGTAGCAAATTTATGTCAACAGCCGCTATAACTCGGTCTATGATCTCCGCTGTAGGGTTAGGACCATAATGTGCCAATCTTATGTTAACAGCCCGATCAAAACTTGCCTCTTCGGGTGTCCTGTCTGTTACGCTGGGCCTTTCGGTTATGTTGGACCTTTCAGCTCCATCCATTTCGACTAGTTCTCTGATAATGTCCCTCTTCTTACGGTTGTTGGCCGGTCTTCCCCGGTTCTCCAGTAAGTCTTTGAGGGTAGAACGCTTTAGCCGTTGTGAGGGGGTTAGCTCGGCAGCGGGTGTGTGTGACCCCCGGGGTGGGCTCCCCACCCAAAAACAGGCCCAGCAGACGGAGGTGGTGGTTTTCAAAATCAAAAAGGTGCGGTTTATTTTCTATTTACAGTGACAAAAACCCAGCAAGGCAAAAAAAAACATAAACAAAATAAATCCTGGCCAACTTGACCTCTGACTAAACATACAGGTTTCCTAACTAACAACTGGGATCAGCCTAGTGCTGACCTAGTTTTAAATGTCCAAGCAAAATATAGCCACACAGGCTTTCTCTCACCGCACAGGGGTTCACTCTCCCTAGACAGTCCACACAGGTCTGGTTCCAGGCATGAGCTAACATCTAATGAAGCTAGGAGTTCTTATAGAGGCCTAAATGAGCTGACAAGCTTCAGCTGGCCTTATCAACTCCCTGTCTGTACGACGCCCCACACTCTCCCTAGAGGTATGAGTCATCCATGAGCCCACTAGCCTTATACCACTCTCCACCTAGTGGTATAAGTCGGCGTAAAGCCTGAATCTGGGCGAAATATATCTACCCCCCTGGATGCAACCAGGTGACTTTACCTTCCTGCTGTCACATACCCCCCCCTCTTGTTTTAACCTCGGGGTTGGAACACCAGCAATCAGGCATTCATGTACTCGAGACAAAGCATCCACATTCCCCATTTGAACGCCAGGGCGATGCTTTACTGTGAAGTTGAATTCCTGGAGGGCCAGGAACCACCTATTCACTCTTCTATTTGTTTCCTTGTTTTGAGCCATCCACTTTAACGGAGCGTGATCCGTAACCATGTCAAAGTGCCTACCTAGCAGGTAGTACCGAAGGGAATCTAGAGCCCACTTCACCGCTAAACACTCCTTTTCAACGGTGGCGTAATTTACCTCATGGGACTTCAACTTCCTGCTGAGGTAAATGACTGGGTGCTCTTCCCCGTTCCAGACCTGGGACAATACTGCTCCTAACCCCACATCTGACGCATCACTTTGTACGACAAAGTCTCTAGAGAAGTCGGGTGAGTACAACACTGGCTGGCTACATAAGGCTTGTTTCAAGAATTGGAATGCTGCCTCAGCCTCGGGGGTCCATTTAATCATGACCGACCCTTTCCCCTTCGTCAGGTTGGTTAGGGGCACAGCCTTAGAAGCAAAGTGGGGAATGAATCGCCGATAATACCCAGCGATTCCCAGAAAGGCTCGTACCTGCTTCTTGCTGTTGGGACGTGGCCAACTCTGGATGGCCTCGACTTTGTTGAGTTGGGGTTTTATTACTCCCCTCCCAATGGTGTACCCAAGATATTTGGCCTCCTCCTGCCCAATGGTACACTTCTTGGGGTTAGCCGTAAACCCTGCTTCCCGAACAGAGTCCAGGACTGCTTGCACTTTTGGCAGATGTGAGGCCCAATCTGTGCTATGGACAATTATGTCATCCAGGTAAGCCGCAGCATACTTCCGATGGGGCCTCAGCATCTGGTCCATTTTCCGCTGGAATGTGGCCGGCGCATTCTGTAACCCGAACGGCATTCTTTTATATTGGAACGCCCCGTCTGGGGTTACAAATGCGGTTTTCTCTTTGGCCGACTTGGCCAGGGGGATTTGCCAATACCCTTTTGTGAGGTCAAGAGTCGTCATGTATCGGGCTGTTCCCAGCCGGTCGATCAACTCATCTATACGTGGCATGGGGTAGGTGTCAAATTTTGTAACTTTGTTCAACTGACGAAAATCGTTACAAAATCGCCAGCTCCCATCCGGTTTAGGCACCAACACAATGGGACTAGACCAATCACTTTGGGACTCCTCTATCACCCCTAAGTTCAGCATTTTCTGTACTTCCTCCCGTATTGCCTCCCGTCGGGCCTCTGGGATCCGATAGGGTTTTAACTTCACCCTTTCACCGGGCGGGGTAATAATGTCATGCTCTACCCCAGATGTTTGTCCCGGCAGCTCAGAGAATACCTCCTTGTTGCGAAGCACAAACTCCTTAACCTCCTGTTGTTGGGGTTGTGACAAGGTGGCTGCGATTCCAACCTCAGGAATCACGCAACCAGTTTGAGCTGGTGACCAAGTGTCTGCGACTAGGGACTCTCTATCCCTCCAGGCTTTCAACAGATTAACGTGATAGATCTGTTCGGGCTTTCGCCTTCCTGGTTGTCTGACCTTGTAATTCACTTCGCTCACTTTTTCCATTATCTCGTAGGGGCCTTGCCATTTGGCAAGGAATTTACTTTCAACCGTAGGGACAAGTACCAATATCCTATCCCCCGGGGAAAAGGTACGGGTCTTGGCTCCACGGTTGTACACTCTCTGCTGTGCCAACTGCGCTTGGGCCAAATGTTCCTTCACGATGGGCATTACCTGTGCAATTCGATCTTGCATCAGGGCGACATGCTCAATCACACTCCTGTGGGGAGAACTCTCACTTTCCCAAGTTTCCTTGGCAATATCCAACAGCCCTCTTGGGTGTCTCCCATACAGTAACTCAAAGGGGGAGAATCCCGTAGAGGATTGGGGCACCTCCCTAATAGCAAACATCAAATAAGGAAGTAGACAGTCCCAATCCCTTCCATCTCTATCCACCACTTTCTTCAACATTTGTTTTAGGGTTTTGTTGAATCTTTCAACCAGCCCATCGGTTTGGGGGTGATACACAGATGTACGCAATTGCGTCACTTTGAACAATTTACACAGCTCTTTCATAACCCGGGACATAAAGGGTGTACCTTGGTCCGTAAGCAGTTCTTTACAAATACCCACCCGGCTAAAAACAAGAGATAGCTCTTTGGCTATGGTTTTGGCCGAGGTATTTCTGAGAGGGATCGCTTCTGGATAACGGGTGGCATAGTCCATTATAACCAATATGTACTGGTGCCCCCTAGCGGACTTGATTATAGGACCTACCAAATCCATTGCGATTCTCTCAAACGGGACCTCAATGATGGGTAGAGGGACCAGCGGGCTACGGAAATGTGGCATCGGGGCCGACCTCTGACACACAGGGCAGGAGGAACAATAATTTTCTATGTCCTTCATCACCCCAGGCCAATAGAATCTCTGTAATACCCTCTCTCGGGTTTTCTCTGTCCCCAGATGACCTCCAAGAATGTGCCCATGGGCCAACTCCAACACCAACTTCCTGTAAGGTTTGGGCACCACAAGCTGCTCAACGGTTTCTTCTGCCCTTTTTGCCACCCGATACAGTAGGTCCTTCTCTACGCTGAAGTATGGGTAAGTGCCGGTATTATCTGGGTTCACTAACTCGCCATCTATTTTCACTACGTTTTCCCGTGCCTTTATTAGGGCGGGGTCTTTCAACTGTTCTGTGGCAAAGTTTTCCCTGTGAACCTCAAGATCAGAAAACTCCACAGACGGTAGGTTTTCGTCTGAGGAGGTGGGCTCCTCTCCAGTTTCTTGAGTCTCCCCTGCCAATACTGACAAGGGAAATTCCGGAGAGTCCTCACCACTCTCAGGGGAGTTCTGGCTATCACATTCCTGGTACATAGGGGCACCAGTGGGGGGCTCAGGATCATCCCACAGTTCCCAGAACTTCGGAAAATCCCTTCCCACAATGGCGTCATACGGTAACTGAGATACTAAGCCCACTGGATGAGAGAGGGTACCTTTGGGGGTCTCGAAACACACTGTAGTCACTGGATACTCTCGGGTGTCCCCATGCACACAAATAACAGCTACCTTGCTATTCCCAGAGACCTCTGTTTTAACTAATTCAGCCTTTATCAGGGTCACAAGGCTACCTGAATCCAGCAATACCACAACATTTCTACCATTAATACACATTTTGCATAAATGTTTCTCAGTTCCCCGAATGGCAGTGCATGCGACTGTCGCACACAGCGACTGACGTCTGCCCGTCAGAAAGTCACACTGCATGGGTTCCTCCAAAACCGGGCAATTTGCTGCAATATGTCCCGCTTGCCGGCAGCGGTAGCAAATGATCCTTCTTGCCGCCTCTTGAGCCGCTGATTTCCCAGGCTGTTCTCGCCAAACTTGGGGTAGAGCTCCCACCCTCTCACTCTCTCCACCCTTACCCCTTGGAATCCTCTTATCCGCCCCTGGGGATGGTCTGGTCTTAGGGTGGAAAGTCCGAGTGTCTCTGGAAGAGGCCGTCAGGTTCTCTGTAGCCAAGTATTTCTCCACACGATCCACAAGACCATCGGCCGTCTCTGGGTCTCCATGGCTTACCCACTTTTGGATGGCAGTAGGAAGAGCTCTCAAAAACCGATCCATTACAACACGTTCCACAATCTTTGGTGCAGACAAAGTCTCTGGCTGTAGCCACTTTCTGCTCAGGTGAATGAGATCATACATTTGAGACCTGGGGGGTTTTCCAAGCTGGAAAGTCCAGTTATGCACACGCTGAGCCCGGACAGCCTGGGTGACACCCAGCCTTGCCAATATTTCAGCTTTTAGCATCACATAGTCTTTTGCTTGGTCAGGCTCTAGGTCATAGTAAGCCTTCTGCGATTCACCAGTTAACAGAGGAGCCACCAGTCCAGCCCACTGCTCCTCAGGCCACTTTTCTCTTTCAGCGGTCCTTTCAAATGTGGTCAAA
This sequence comes from Rana muscosa, assembly GCA_029206835.1. Taxonomy (NCBI): domain Eukaryota; kingdom Metazoa; phylum Chordata; class Amphibia; order Anura; family Ranidae; genus Rana; species Rana muscosa. The sequence continues at coordinate 323,172,690 of CM055117.1, forward strand.
AATACCTCTGGATCATCCTCTCCAGTCATTTTTGTCAATAAACGACTCACCCCAAAGGACGCGGTATTAGTGGGACGGCTTTCCTCACTGATCTGCGGACGTTGCTGCATTACTGCTTCCATCTGTTGTTGTAGTCTCTGCTCTTGCTTCTGCAACAGGTCTATGAAGCGGGCCTCAGATTGCTGTTGGGCTTGTTGCTGAGCCTCCAGACTCTGTTGTAAAGTTGCAAGGCTCTGTTGATGAGCTTGCTGCTGGGCTGCAAGGCTCCTTTGCAAACCTGCATTTGTCTGCTGTTGATTGGCATTTGCTAGAGCCAGCTGTTTCAGTATCTCCTCCATGCTGGCTTAAAAAAAAACTGCCACTGGTTCTCCACCAACTGTGAGGGGGTTAGCTCGGCAGCGGGTGTGTGTGACCCCCGGGGTGGGCTCCCCACCCAAAAACAGGCCCAGCAGACGGAGGTGGTGGTTTTCAAAATCAAAAAGGTGCGGTTTATTTTCTATTTACAGTGACAAAAACCCAGCAAGGCAAAAAAAAACATAAACAAAATAAATCCTGGCCAACTTGACCTCTGACTAAACATACAGGTTTCCTAACTAACAACTGGGATCAGCCTAGTGCTGACCTAGTTTTAAATGTCCAAGCAAAATATAGCCACACAGGCTTTCTCTCACCGCACAGGGGTTCACTCTCCCTAGACAGTCCACACAGGTCTGGTTCCAGGCATGAGCTAACATCTAATGAAGCTAGGAGTTCTTATAGAGGCCTAAATGAGCTGACAAGCTTCAGCTGGCCTTATCAACTCCCTGTCTGTACGACGCCCCACACTCTCCCTAGAGGTATGAGTCATCCATGAGCCCACTAGCCTTATACCACTCTCCACCTAGTGGTATAAGTCGGCGTAAAGCCTGAATCTGGGCGAAATATATCTACCCCCCTGGATGCAACCAGGTGACTTTACCTTCCTGCTGTCACACCGTTCATACTGTGCTTCCATTGGCCTGTGTCCTCTTGTAGCTGTCCTTCCGGCTGTGGGGATCAATCCCACTGCTTGCCAACAATTGTAACGGCACCCCAAGTATGAAAGGGGTTAACACCGTTAGGATATTCCCTTTCCAACCACACGAAAGCCACCAGACACTCCAACCAGCCGAATAAGACCCCATACGAATGATTCTCCCCCCAGATACGAGACAACGCTCTGTATTCAAGTTCCAAAACAGGGAATGACTTTATTTTCAAAACACATGGTAACACATTTCTCTTCAAAACCCTCCCCTCCCATCCTTTGGGGAACAGGGCGGGTTAAACTGTCCAATGACAATGGTGATACAGGTCAGGTGTGTTCAAACTTCTCCTTTGATAAACAGTCTTAGGCAGAAGGGTTGATTCCCCCCCCCCTCCTCACAGAAGACACTTCCACATCCCATAATATGGAGCCAGCCGGTCTACCAAGCTCCAATCAACATCATCACAATGAAAGGGCCTGTAGCATAGGTGAGGCTCATTAGCATTACACAAGGAGACAGGAGACACATCAGCCTCTCTTAATTTAACCTGTTGAGTTCAGCACCAACAGAATAACTATTTACAGATCCTGGGCAATATTGGGGAATAATGTTACAGACCCATTTTAAAACAATCCCATACATATTCTCAATGTCCATTATTTCATTGCTCACCCTGTGCTCCAAAGTGACCCCCTGTCACAGTGGGCATGTCACATATAAGGCGGTTCTTGGGCAGGTTCAACTCCTTTTGCAGCTCAGCCAGCCGAGCACTGGCATTATATGATCTGCGGAAATGCACACAGACTTTCCTGGCCTGCCTCAGGACATCCTGTAAGCCCGGGTACCTGCCCAAGAACCGCTGCACCACCAGGTTAACGACGTGAGCCACACAGGGCACATGGGTCAGTTGTCCCTGTCGGAGGGCGGAGAGGAGGTTGGTGCCATTGTCGCAAACCACCATTCCTGCCTTAAGCTGGCGTGGCATCAACCACCTCTCGGCCTGCCCCTGCAGAGCTGACAGAACCTCTGCCCCAGTGTGGCTCCTGTCCCCCAAACACACCAGCGCAAGCACGGCATGGCATTTTTTTTCCTGCGTACTTGCGTAGCCCCTTGAACGCCTACGGAGCACCGCTGGTTCCGAGGACAAAGCACAGGAAGAGGCCATGGAGGAAGAAGAAGAGGAGGGGGTGGAGGAGAGAGGTGTGTCACAACCAGTAGTAGCATTTTGGAGGCGTGGCGGGGGAACAACCGCCAACACTACTGCACCTTGTCCTGCATCCTTCCCAGCTGCCAAAAGAGTGACCCAATGGGCCGTGAAAGAAAGGTAACGTCCCTGTCCATGCCTGCTGGACCATGAGTCAGCGGTAATATGCACCTTACTGCTGACCGCCCTGTCCAGCGAGGCATGGACATTGCCTTCCACATGGCGGTAGAGAGCCGGAATCGCCTTCCGTGAGAAAAAGTGGCGTTTGGGAACCTGCCACTGAGGAACCGCACATTGCACAAACTCACGGAAGGGGGCCGAGTCTACCAACTAAAAAGGCAGCAGTTGAAGTGCTAGCAATTTAGCCAAGCTAGCATTCAACCGCTGGGCATGTGGATGGCTGGGAGTGAGCTTCTTTCGACGGTCCAGCAGCTGGGACAGGGAAATTTGCCTGCTACAATCGGACGTCGGTGTACTGCTAGCAGAGTGCCCGCAAGTACTTGGCTGTGACACACCTAATTCTACACCTTCATTCCTCTCAGTGCAGGTTTCAGAGAGGACTGAAGGTATAGTGGGGTTGGAGATCCCAGCTGATGTGGAGCAAGGAGAGGTCCGCTTTGTTCTTTGGTGTGGGTCTTTAAGGTAGGCTTGCCAACGAGCTGCATGGCAGGTCAACATATGTCTGGTCAAGCATGTGGTGCCCAAGCGGCTGATGTTTTGGCCACGCGAGATACGCTTGAGACATATGTTGCAAACAGCAGCGGTGCGATCTGATGCACTTGACTCAAAAAAGGCCCACACCAAAGAACTTTTGGAATAACGGGCAGAGGCAGCGCCCTGCACAGGCGGAGCTCTGCGGTGTGATTCAGTCGGTGTGCTGCGCTTACGCTGGCCCCCGGAGGGCATCCTGCCTCGTTGGAGATGTGCCTCCTCCTCCTCATCCTCCTCCTCCTCCTCCTCTCTCCTATCAGGCACCCACGTGGAGTCAGTGACCTCATCATCCCCTCCCTCCTCATCACTGGAACCAATCTGGCAGTATGCTGCAGCTGCTGGAACATGACTGCCAGATTGGTGTCCTTCTTGAGCATCCCCTCTCTCTGCTCTCACGCTACTGCCTTCCTCTAGCTGGGTATCATCTTCAGACCCTTCGAAACGCTGGGCATCCTCCTGGAGCATGTACCCAACACTGTGCTCAAACAGTTCGGGGGATACCTCAGGAGGACACGGTGGGTCTAGGGAAGGAGTGACTGATGATGACATTGAGGACGCTTTGGCAGCTGCTTTGCCAGTAACCTAAGCCTGGGTGAGAGAGGATGAGGCGGATGAGGAGGGCTTGGTCATCCACTCTACCAAGTCTTCGGCATGATGCGGCTCAACACGTCCAGCTGCCGAAAATAAGGACAAGCGTGTCCCATGGCCACGTGCTGATGACAATGCACCGTGTCCACGACCAGCACTGTTGTCTCTAGAGCCTGCTTGCCCTCTTTTATTGGCTCCTGACTGTCTACCTCTCCTTGTTTGCCTTCCAGACATTTTAAAGGCCTGCAGGGAGATGGGAAAACCATCAATAAGGGGTAGCTTCAGGTGTATATTTTGCAAGAAGCACACTACGCCTGCTGTAAGTGCTGCAGATGCCTGCCTGTGTTACACAACAGGAAAACACAGCAATAAGGGCTAGCTTCTGGTGTATATTTTGCAAGAAGCACACTATGCCGGCTGTAAGTGCTGCAGATGCCTGTTAGTGTAACACAAAAGAAAAAAAACTACGAGCAATAAGGGGTAGCTTCAGGTGTATAATGTGCAGGAGGCACACTACGCCCGCTGTAAGTGCTGCAGATGCCTGCCTGTGTTACACAACAGGGAAACACAGCAATAAGGCCTAGCTTCAGGTGTATATTTTGCAGGAGGCACACTACGCCTGCTGTAAGTGCTGCAGATGCCTGCCTGTGTTACACAACAGGAAAACACAGCAATAAGGCCTAGCTTCAGGTGTATATTTTGCAGGAGGCACACTACGCCTGCTGTAAGTGCTGCAGATGCCTGCCTGTGTTACACAACAGGAAAAAACAGCAATAAGGGCTAGCTTCAGGTGTATATTTTGCAGGAAGCACACTACGCCTGCTACAACTGCTGCAGATGCCTGCCTGTGTTACACAACAGGAAAACACAGCAATAAGGGCTAGCTTCTGGTGTATATTTTGCAAGAAGCACACTACGCCCGCTGTAAGTGCTGCAGATGCCTGTTAGTGTAACACAAAAGAAAAAATAACTACGAGCAATAAGGGGTAGCTTCAGGTGTATAATGTGCAGGAGGCACATAAACACCCGCTGTAAGTGCTGCAGATGCCTGCCTGTGTTACACAACAGGAAAACACAGCAATAAGGCCTAGCTTCAGTTGTATATTTTGCAGGAGGCACACTACGCCTGCTGTAAGTGCTGCAGATGCCTGCCTGTGTTACACAACAGGAAAACACAGCAATAAGGCCTAGCTTCAGGTGTATATTTTGCAGGAAGCACACTACACTTGGTATAACTGCTGCAGATGCCTGCCTGTGTTACACAACAGGAAAACACAGCAATAAGGGCTAGCTTCAGGTGTATACTGTACAGGAGGCTTAGCAAAAATATCACTGACACTGTCCCCTGCCTATCCTTCTCTCTCCCTGCACACAAGGTTTAGCAGAATATCACTGACACTGTCCCTGCCTATCCTTCTCTCTCCCTGCACACAAGGTTTAGCAGAATATCACTGACACTGTCCCTGCCTATCCTTCTCTCTCCCTACACACAAGGTAAATTAACAAATATCACTAACACTGTCCCTGCCTATCCTTCTCTCTCCCTGAACCGGAACACACTACACAAGGCCGCCGCACTGGCAGCCTTTTATAGTGTGGGGCGTGTACTAAACCCCCCTGAGCTATAATTGGCCACAGGCATCCTACCTGTGGCCAATTATGGCTCTCCTTGCTGCCGGCGCTGTGATTGGCCAAGCATGCAGGGTCACAGTGCATGCTTGGCCAATCACAGCGCCGGGATTGCACTGCGATGGCGCAGTGTATTGTAGGCCGTTCGCGTCACTCGAATTTGGCGCGAACGGCCCAAAACGTTCGATCTTCGTCGAACGATCGAACAGCCGATGTTCGAGTCGAACGTATGTTCGACTCAAAAACACCGAGCTCATCCCTAGTGCCAATACAAAGCACATCATAACTAGGGATGAGCCGAACACCCCCCTGTTTGGTTCGCATCAGAACCTGCGAACAGACCTAAAGTTCGCGTGAATTTTAGAACCCTATTAAATACAATGGATTCGAACGTTCGAAATCTAAAGTGCTAATTATAAAGGCTAATATGCAAGTTATTGTCCTTAAAAGTGTTTGGGGACCCGAGTCCTGCCCCAGGGGACATGTATCAATGCAAAAAAACATTTAAAAACTGACGTTTTTTCGGGAGCAGTGATTTTAATAATGCATAAAGTGAAACAATAAAAAGTGAAATATTCCTTTAAGTTTTGTACGTGGGAGGGGGGGGGGGGGTATAGTATGCCTGTAAAGCAGCGCTTGTTTCCCTTGCTTAGAACTGTCCCTGCACAAAATGTCAATTTCTGAAGGAAAAAAAGCCATTTAAAACCACTTCAGGTCTGGTATGGATTTTAAGGGGAACTCCACCCCAAATTTAAAAAATGAAGTGGAGTTCCCCCAAAAATCCATACCAGACCCTTTATCCGAGCACGCAACCTGGCCGGCCGCAGGAAAAGAGGGGAGGCCGAGAGAGTGCCCCCCCTCCATCGGATCGCCGCGGGACATTGGATTACATCGCTGGAATGTGTTTTTTATTTTTTATTTTTAATAAAGGACTTTTCCAAGGTGTCTGTGTGTTTTTTTTACATTTTTTTTACACTTTCTTTGTGAAATGGTAGGGGTACAATGTACCAATTCACATAGGGGGGGCCGGGATCTGGGGGTCCCCTTTGTTAAAGGGGTTTTCCAGATTCCGATAAGCCCCCTGCCCGCAGACCCCCACAACCACCGGGCAAGGGTTGTGGGGATGAGACCCTTGTCCCCATCAACATGGGGACATCCTCCCCATGTTGAGGGCATGTGGCCTGGTATGGTTCAGGAGGGGGGGCGCTCTCTCGTCCCCCCCCCTCTTTTCCTGCGGCCTGCCAGGTTGCGTGCTCGGATAAAGGGTCTGGTATGGATTTTTGGGGGAACTCAACGCCATTTTATTTTTTAATTTGGGGTGCAGTTCCCCTTAAAATCCATACCAGACCTGAAGGGCCTGGTATGGATATTTGGGGGGAACCCCACGCATTTGTTTTTAAAAATTTGTGGCAGGGTTACCCTTAATATCCATACCAGACCTGAAGGGCCTGGTAATTGAATTTGGGGGGACCCCCACGCATTTTTTTTTATTTTTATCAATGACTTTTCTATGTATTGCCGGGAGCCGACAATTGTTTTTGATGTCCTCAAAACGGGGACTGTCCCCGGAAACCGGGGAGGTCTGGTCACCCTATTGTTGGTTCACTATGAGGGATGGACCTACTGCTTTGGATCCCATTCACACCTGAGCGTTTTGTAGCTTGAAATTTGAAGTCCCAAGACGCTCATCAAGCAAAATCCCACTCATTTCAATGGTCCCTGTTCATATCTGAGCTTTTTTGTCTCAAAAAAGTACATAAGCTTAAGCCTCGTACACACGACCGAGTTTCTCGTCAAAAAACGACAAGAAACTTGCTGGCAGAGCTTTCTTGCCAAGTAAATCGGTCGTGTGTATGCGGCTATCAGGTTTCTCGTCAAGAAAACCCGACAAGAATCTCGACGAGAAAAATAGTGAACCTGCTCTCTATTTTCTCGTCGAGATTCTCGTCAGCATGTTTCTCGACGAGAAAAGTGTGTGTGTGCACTTACCTGTCGCCGTGGAAACCCACGCATGCTCGAAATGACTGACGCATGCGCGGTAGCTTCCTAGGCATAGGTAGGGTGTAGCAAGATGGCGGCGACGGCATAGAATGTGACGGGCGCACGCTCGTCGTAGTCGATGACGTCACTGCGTTCGTGCCATTCAAAGAACCGCGGGTTCTTTGAATCGAGCGTGTGTACACTCGGCCGGGGCAAGTTTCTTGTCCAAGAATCTCGTCAAGAAAAACGACAAATTTTTTCCTGACGAGATTCTCGGTCGTATGTACGAGGCTTCATTTGAGGCTGGATTCACACCTATGCATTTTTAGTGCTTTTTGCATTTTGCATATTTGCACTACAGTCCATATAACATGGTTTCCTATGGAACACGTTCTGTAGAGCAAATCTGAAAAAGCACTAAAAATGCAAAGGTGTGAATCCAGCCTCAGGCAGATTGGAGTGTTTTTGGCCCCATAAACTTCAACAGGAACACATGAAAAATGTGCAACATAAGCTTTTATGAGCATTTTGTCACTTGATTTCCAGTCAAACGACTGCTTTATACCCCTAATCTCCACCTAGTGCTTTCTACTGGCTAAAATAAAAACATCTGAAGTTTGAATATACATATAAAATGCTTGCAATAAACTTCAAAAATGCACATATTCACTTGCAAATAAACTCATTCAAATAAAAAATATTGAAAATCACTCTGATCAGGTGTGAATGTAGTGCAGCTTATAGGTCAATAGTTGTAAGGCCTGGTTGTAAGGTTGTAAGGTTGTAAGGCCTGGTTGTAAGGCCTGCAGGTTGTAGTTTGAATTTTTCAATACACTTTTTTGATCTATTGGAGTCTATGGAACCAAAAACCAGAAAAAAGTCCCTGGCCCTTTCCATAAAATGCACTGATTTGCACTAGATCTATAGGAAACCATGTTAAATGGACTGTAGTGTGTTTCTGCAAAACTGAAAACGCACTAAAAAATGCATAGGTGTGAACCAGGTGTAGCGATACCTTCAGCTAAGAGGGCCGCAGATTTAGTTTGGGCCCTGAAGACAGCTCCGCCAACCCCCGGCAATTTACTCGACCCCCCCCCCCCCCGGCACAGTTAGTCTAGGGTAATGTATATATCTTATGCTCTATGGTTAAATTCAGACACCAATGCAATGATAGAAGAATAACTAGTTTACTTCTACTGGCAATAAAATCAACAGTTATAACAAATCACAGGAATATATCTGCAGAGCCCTGCAGCAATAGACGCACTACAACTAGTAAGATATGGCGCACACGCGCCACGTGTAACAGTACTTCACTATGCGCCCTATGGCGCAGCAACTAAATAAACTATCTAGATGGCCAGGCCTGACCATATAACTCAGTCTCTAGGGGATGAATTCTTTGCATGCAAGTCTTTAAACGGTGGTGCACATTTCAGGAACACATTTGTAATCCAAAGGGTAAAAGTGGCAACACAGAACACTCCACTAGAGATCCGTTTGACTCAGTTCTGCTCTGGATCTCTAGTGGGGCTTAAATAGAACTGGTGGGCCACCGCAGTCTGTAGGCCTAACAATAGTATACAGTATGTGGATTGAGCATGTGCTCGCTCACCCCTCCGGACGCGATCCCAGTCCGGGAACTTCCACCGGCTGTGTCTCCACACACAGCGTCTGTAGCGGTCTGGTCTCCAGTTCAGCAGCGGTTGAGGATGACCAAGTCAAATGCCACCCAGGCTCACGATGGGGGTGGAAGGCTCTTTTGGATAACAGCGTAAGGCCGCAGGCTTCAGGCCCTGCACCACAGCGGATCCGCACAGGAAGATCTCTCCACTGAAGTCTCGTGTCCAAAAAGAGGCCGAGCGCAGCCTCGCCTTCTCCTTATATAACCCCACCCATGAGTCTCTGGGGTGGAAACATTGCATCCTGGGTGCCGAATGGGGTTCTGGGTAAGGTAGTCCTGAGAGTCTTAAAGGAGACCCCGCTACACACTCCCCCCACTTAAACTCTTTGGTCCCCAAAGATAATCCTAACATACTCTGCGTGCAACCCTAGACAACGTTGCGTATGATGTTGGCATAGGGAATTCCCACCAAAACCGAGGGGTTGAATTCCCTTGCCCACAGGTCACACTATCATGAGTGGCCTGCCTAACTGTGCCAGAGAGTGAGTGGGGGTTGCCCTCCACCAAATGAACAGTGGAGGGATCCGGATTCTCTGCACTCCTCCTGGCAGTGACCACAGAATCTTCTGAGCTCTTCCCCATTTGTGGGTAAGTCAACTTTTTGGGAGGCCTTATGACTCTTCGAGCCCTTTGCTCTCTTCGGGTTTCTGGCTCTGACGCCACAGGCTCTTCTTCTGTAGCAGGTTCGGGCAACACGGCGGGCTCTGGAACATCTGCTTCAGGAGCCGAGTCTCTAGGGTCCTTTTCAGAGTAAGTATCACAGGCATCTTCCCAGTAATCTGATGAAGGACTAGATGGGATGAACTCAGTGGCTTCTGCATTCAGTTGTCCATCTATAGTGTCTTCAGTGGTTGGAAGATCTATAGCAGAATTTCCTGGAGTTGGGGAAGGCCACAGCCAGTCAAGTTCTCTTCCTTCATCTCCACTAAGTTCAGAGGCCTCTCCATCTTCAGCCCGAGAGGTCTGGGACCGAGTGTTTGGCCTGGGGGTATCCAGAATAGAGACTGGTTCAGGGGAGTCCCTCACTGGAGGTATCCTGACTGCTTCAGCAAGTGGGAGCCGGTGGTTTCGATGCCACGTCTTCAGTGGTCCTACCTTCCCTTCTGGCTTCAACTTGTAGACAGGTAGGCCCGGCAGCTTCCTACAGATGACATAGGGTTCAGATCTCCATCTGTCTGCAAGTTTGTGTTTTCCAGGGACCCCCAAAATTGCGTAGCAGTACTCGGTTCCCGGGCTGCAGGTCTTGCACCCGGACCTTCAAGTCGAAGTTTCTTTTGTTTCGAGCTCCCCTTTGATCTGAGGCCGCTTAAGCTTGTTCATAGGCTACTTTCAGGCTGTGTCTGAGCCTGTCCACATATCCTTTGTGGGATGTGGCTGAGGAATGGTCTAAAGAGGTGCCAAAGGCCAGGTCCACAGGTAACCTTGCTTCTCTCCCAAACATGAGTCGATATGGGGAGTAGCCTGTAGCATCACTAGTGGTGCAGTTGTAAGCGTGTACTATAGCTGCTATGTGTTTGCTCCAATGTTGTTTCTTCTCACTATCCAGAGTTCCCAACATGTTGAGCAGGGTTCGGTTAAACCTCTCCAGCTGAGCATCTCCCTGTGGGTGGTAAGGTGTGGTTCGGGTTTTCTTGATTCCTAACTAATCCAGGAGTTTCCGGATCAGCCGACTCTCAAAGTCCCTTCCTTGGTCTGAATGGAGTCACTGTGGCAGCCCATAATGGACAAAATACTTCTCCATAAGTACCTTGGCTACTGTGGAAGCCTTCTGGTCTTTGGTTAGGAAAGCTTGGGCATACCGGGTGAAATGATCGGTTATCACCAGAACATTTCCTAGTCCACTCAGGTCGGGTTCGAGGCAGAGAAAATCAATGCATACCAGATCCATTGGGCCTTGACTTTGTAGATGGCCCATTGGGGCAGCTTGATGGGGTAAAGTCTTCCTCTGGATGCAGCGTGCACATGAATGGCAGTATTCTTCTACTTCTGCCCTCATGCAGGGCCAATAGAACCGACTTCTGACTAGTTGAAAGGTCCTTTCTGCCCCTAGGTGGCCGTGATTGTCATGTAGGGCAATCAGAACAGTCTCTCAATGTTTTTCCGGAAGGAACAATTGCCATTTACCTTCCAGGTCATCAGAGGGGCCCCTTCGGTAGACCACTCCCTGATGCACCTGCAACCTGTCCCACTCTTTCCTCAACAGGCGAGCTTCCTTTGAGGAGTGGCGCAGGAGTCTATTTGGATCCTGATTCTCCAGGGCTTCCAGAACCAATTTCCCCATGGGGTCTTCTAATTGGTCGCATCTCAGTTCCTTCTTGGACAGTTTCGGCAGATTGTCTTCCTCCAGTTGGGTTACTCCACAGTATTGTTTGGGAACTCCTACCATGGTAACTCCTATCTCTTCCGCCCTTGAGCCTCCTCTGGCTTGTAATTCAGCCCCTTGACAAAGGGCCCGCACCCCGTCAGGTGCCACTTGAGTCCAGTCTTCTGTGTCACTGGTGGGGGGCATGAGATCTCCTGGACAGAGTGTCTGCATCTCTATTTCCAGCCCCTGGCCTGTACTTTAGGCTGAAATTTAATCCAGACAGTGCGGCCAGCCGCCTGTGTCCAGTGGCGTCCAGCTTTGTTGTGGTGAAAAGGTAGGTAAGGGGGTTGTTGTCGGTCTTCACAGTGAACTCCGCCCCATACAGGTAGTCTTTGAGCTTGTCTACTACCGCCCACTTAAGGGCCAGGAACTCCAGCTTGTGAGTGGGGTAGTTCTTCTCAGAGGGGGTCAGGCTCCTGCTCACGTAGGCAACAGGCCGCAGTTGTCCTTCGTGTTCTTGGTAAAGTACTCCTCCCAGACCATCATGACTAGCATCTACATGTAGTTCATAGGGTTTGGTTGGGTCTGCGTAGGCCAAGACTGGGGCAGTGGTTAGGCTCTTCTTCAGCACCTGGAAGGCCTCTTCACACTTTTGGTTCCACTGATCTCTGACTGACTCTCCCGGCTTCCTGGGCCCTGAGTCGTCCTCTTCCCCCTCGGTCTTGAGTAGTTCATTCAATGGTCTGGCAATTCGGGCGAATCCTTCCACAAACCTCCTGTAATAGGAGCAGAACCCCAAGAAGGATCTGAGTTCTGTTACTGTGGTGGGTCGTGGCCAGGAGGTAACTGCCTCCAATTTCTCAGGGTCTGTGGCCACCCCTTCTTCAGACGCTATGTGCCCCAGATAGTTCACAGAAGACTGGTAGAACCGACACTTCTCAGGCGAAAGCTTGAGTCCCTCCTCGCTGAGACTTCTCAACACTTTTTCCAGCCTCTCTTCGTGTTCTTCCAGGGTTCTCCCAAAGACAATGACATCGTCCAGGTATACAAGGACTTCAATAAGGTTCATGTCTCCTACAGTCTTCTCCATGAGACGTTGGAAGGTAGCAGGAGCTCCAGACAGTCCCTGAGGCATTCGATCAAACTCGAAGAATCCCACTGGGGTTATGAAGGCTGTCTTCTCCTTGTCTTCCGGATGCATAGGGATCTGGTAGTATCCACTCTTGAGATCCATAACGCTGAACCACTTGGCTCCAGACAAACTCTGTAAAGCGTCCTCTATCCTCGGAGTGGTGTACTGGTCGGGGATGGTTCTCCTGTTGAGAGTCCTGTAGCCTATACAGAGCCTCAACGACCCATTCTTCTTCCTGACCACCACTATCGGTGAGGCATAGGGGCTTCTAGACTCCCGGATCACACCAGTCCTCTTGAGTTCTGCGAGTTGTTCCCTTAGATCCTCCAGATCTGCTAGTGGGACCCACCTGACCCTCTCCCTGAAGGGCTTGTCTTCTTGGAGGCGGATTCGATGGGTGGCACTCCTTGCATACCCCACATCGAACTCATCTTTGGAGAAGATCTTCTCCCATCTGGTCAACTGGGCCTTGGCTCTCTCTTTCCAAGCCCTGGGCAGATTCGGGTTTTCCATGGACAGCTTCTCCCAAACATCTCCTCCTTCACCCGTCCCCTTGACTTCTGACAGGGTAACCGGGGCAGCAGGGCTCACCTGGCCCAGCAGCATCCTGGCTGGGATTTCCATGGGGCCACCTGTAGTGTTCCTAACACTCACCGGAACTCTACAATGGGCCTTCTTCAGGGCCTTCAGCGGAATCACTTCTGGTATCACTTCCAGACCGGAGGACTCTTCCTTTGGGTCGGACTCCAGCATGACAAAGGGTCCAGGCTGCTCCCAAGTAAGCTTCACAGTGGCTTTGAGACAGGTTACTTTGCCGGGCTGCAACACTACCCCTTCTCTTCCAAGTCTCCCCACCTTCCCTATCCCCTCTCCAGGGGTCTTCTGCTCTAGGACCAGCCGTTGGTAGGCCGTCTTCAGCATGGGGTGGATCTTGGTGGCCGCTGGCCCCTTCTCTTTCACTAGAGGGGTCAGGAGTCTTCGGACCAGGTCCGTGTTTGTCCCTACTATAAGGGAACTCTTGTTGGCTCCTGGCGGTCGAGGGCACACAACCGCCAGGGTGTCAAACACTTCGGCCTTCCCAGCCACAGATGGGTCAAAGGTCATCTTGATGGGCAGATAGCCATCGTAGGGGAAGCTCTGGGTTCCAATCCCCCATATTTCCAGTTCCTCTATCTTCTGGATGGGCAGATGACTCAAGTGCTTATCGTAGAAATCCCGGTATAATAGGGTCACTTGTGCCCCAGTATCCAAGATGGCTCTGGTGTAGACTCCCTCCACTTGAATGGGCACTATAGGAGATGGGCCTACCAGCTTCTCCGGATATGGCCTGGCAGGGGTCGCCTTCTTCTGGCCCTTTCCCTTCGGACTCTCTCTCATCCAACTCCCTTTGGACTTTAGTCTTTCTTGAGCCTGGTATGCATTGATTTCCCTCCTTTCAATGGGTGTACAGACCCCCTGAGGGATATTATTGTTTTTCTTAGGTGTGCATCCCCTCTGGGGAATGCTGTGCCCCTTCTGAGGGGTCTTGACCCCTTTCTCTGGGGTGTATCTCTGTTGAGGAATGTTGTGTTTCCTCTGAGGGGTTTTGTCTCCTCTTTTCTTCTGCTTCGCATTCAGCTTGGAGCTAACTGAAGATGATGGGCACCTGGTTGACTCCTTCACCGGGGCCCTCTGGAGTTTCCCGCCGGCTTGCGGTTATCTGTTTTCTTCTTCTTGGGACTGGAACATGTAGCTGCAATGTGGCCAACTCCCCCACAGTTAAAACAGATTATGTCCCCCCAGTCTGGCAGAGATGTGGGTGCCGAAACTGCTGGGAACAGTTCCTTTCTCGCTACCTCTTTCTCTGGACCCTGTGTGTCTTTCGCCATCAGAGAGGTTAGCATTTCTAACACCTGAGACATTTGTGATTTCAAAGTGTCCACTTCTGAGTCCCTCTCTAGAGTCATGAGCGAGTTGACTATCACTGGTGTAGGGGAATGACTTGTCTTTATCATTGCCTGATCCTTCTGCAGTGCCTCCTCATCTCTGATGATTTTTATCAAATCAGAGTAAGTCAGTGACCTTCCTCCTCCTGAGGTTTTCAAGTGCAACCAGACTGGATCCGAGTGTAATGCTCCCTTTAAGACTTGCTTCATTCTTGCCGCATCTGTATCTTGGGGCATCATTCCCTTCTTCAATACAATCTTACACAGAAACCTGTTCAGTCTTCTGACATACTCTGAAAGCTTTTCATTCGGCTGTTGGAAAGTATGTTCAAATTGGTAGACCATCTCTGTCACCTTTTCTAGCTGACCAAACTCTTCCTGTAGCATAGCTAGACAGTCTTGAGCCGTGCAGTCTGTATTTCCAAACCGGAAACATTTCACCGCTTCTGCTGCTGCGCCTTTAAGGCTTTCTATCACTCGTTGCCTCTTCTGCGCTTCAGGCACCTCCCATGCCTCCACTGCCTGTAATGCCTGCTCCACCCAAGTATCGAAGTCTTCCTCCCCTGCAGGGACAGGGAGCTTCCCTGAAAATGTCTTTAGTCTCCGGTAGCTAGTCTCTACATGCACCGTGCTTGTCTTCTGACATTTGGTTAGCAGATCCCCTATTGCCTTTATCAATTCTGGTGATATAGCAGTGGCAGGTGATGGTGCCACCGGGGGCGTCACCCTGTCTCCTCTTTCTGGTGAGGTACGGGTTGCAGCCTGCGGTGATCTCGTTGGTGATGGTTCCTTCTTTACAGTTACTGCGTGCGCCAACCTATAGGTTCTGTTGTCTGGCGTCCACACACACTTGTGCTTGCAAGCCTCTGGCATCCCATCCCAGTACTCCACTAGTGCATACTGATTTGAGGTGTCTGGGTCTGACTTTATCTCCGTCACCCACGGTGTGTGATCTGGGGACACTGACTTCATTAACTCCTCTACCGTTTCAGTCGACCATTCCTCCCCAGGGAGGCTGATGACTATCGAGCGGTTTGGCTCTGCCCTAGAGGCTTTGCACCACTCTTCTACTGCTTGTGGGTCCATGGGGTCCATGCCGGCACTTCTGGTGTTCACCTGCTGTATCAGGATCCCGGACGAGAACCCCCACGTGTAGCGATACCTTCAGCTAAGATTTAGTTTGGGCCCTGAAGACAGCTCCGCCAACCCCCGGAAATTTACTCGACCCCCCCCCCTGGCACAGTTAGTCTAGGGTAATGTATATTTCTTATGCTCTATGGTTAAATTCAGACACCAATGCAATGATAGAAGAATAACTAGTTTACTTCTACTGGCAATAAAATCAACAGTTATAACAAATCACAGGAATATATCTGCAGAGCCCTGCAGCAATAGACACACTACAACTAGTAAGATATGGCGCACACGCGCCACGTGTAACAGTACTTCACTATGCGCCCTATGGCGCAGCAACTAAATAAACTATCTAGATGGCCAGGCCTGACCATATAACTCAGTCTCTAGGGGATGAATTCTTCGCATGCAAGTCTTTAAACGGTGGTGCACATTTCAGGAACACATTTGTAATCCAAAGGGTAAAAGTGCCAACACAGAACACTACACTAGAGATCCGTTTGACTCAGTTCTGCTATGGATCTCCAGTGGGGCTTAAATAGAACTGGTGGGCCACGGCAGTCTGTAGGCCTAACAATAGTATACAGTATGTGGATTGAGCATGTGCTCGCTCACCCCTCCGGACACAATCCCAGTCCGGGAACTTCCACCGGCTGTGTCTCCACACACAGCATCTGCAGCGGTCTGGTCTCCGGCTCAGCAGCGGTTGAGGATGACCAAGTCAGATGCCACCCAGGCTCACGATGGGGGTGGAAGGCTCTTTTGGATAACAGCGCAAGGCCCCAGGCTTCAGGCCCTGCACCACAGCGAATCCACACAGGAAGATCTCTCCACTGAAGTCTCGTGTCCAAAAAGAGGCCGAGCGCAGCCTCGCCTCCTCCTTATATAACCCCACCCATGAGTCTCTGGGGTGGAAACATTGCATCCTGGGTGCCGAATGGGGTTCTGGGTAAGGTAGTCCTGAGAGTCTTAAAGGAGACCCCGCTACACAGGCCTTAAGATGCACAACTAGCATAGGGTGACGAGACATCCCCGGTTTCCGGGGACAGTGCCTGGACCAAGTCTGTCCCCAGTTTGATTTGAACAGGGGCTGGGGCCATTTCAAAGACAGTCAGTGCAGAATACATTTTTTTTTTTTTATCTGAACTACACACCCCCGCTCCGCTGCACCTACTAGCTTAGGGGGGTGTATTTTTTCCATTATCTGTGCCCCTTTCTGATGATCATATGCTGGTCAGAGCAGAGGGACCATTTCTTTTCAGGTGCATGTACTTCTGCCTTGGCTCAAGTCTAGGCCAGCTGCCTGCCTGTTTATCTCCTTGCCTTCCCTGGTGGAGTGATCTTCCTCCACTCCCCACCCAGTAGTAGCCGGGGTGAGACGTGAGAGGCTGTGAGGTGGGCGGCAGCGTTGGGCAGAGACAGGCAGCTGAGCTCATCTGACGGCATCCAGCAGCAGGAACAGAGGGGAAGCAGATCTGATCGTGGGGCTGCCAGTGCCTTCAACACAGGTGTGCTTTGAGGGTGTCTGTGAATAGATTACATTGCACTTTGTCTGTCTCTCTGGCATAATGGATGGTATCATAACTCACAGGCAAGAGGCACTTATTGATCATAAGCTAACAAAATCAGCACCCAGCAGCCATGTTATGTGACACACAGTGGCAGAGCCAGCCAGAGCCATGATAGAGCACCCGCTGCCTGTGAGTTATCATAATGCTGATGATGTTAACCAGTTGCTGAACGCCTTATAGCAGATTTACTGCCGCACCGGATCACGTATATAAGTGATCCTGCATTTCTGGGTATGGGAGCCAATCAGCGGCTTTTCCGGCAGACTCGATGTCCACCGGTACCCGCTGGTCGTTATGTACATAGGCAGAACAGTGATCTGCCTATGTAAATAAGGCAGATCGCCGTTCTGTCAGTGTGGAAGACATTGATCCTGTGTTCCTGCAAAGCATGTACAGGAATCTATGCCTTCCCTTAGTAAAAACATCCCCCACAGTAAGAAAACACTTATTAGGCACACATTTAACCCTTTGATTGCCCTCGATCACAACTGTCAAACACAAGGCCCGCGGGCCGAATCCGGCCCTCTAGGCCATTTCACCGGTCCTTTTGAGAACAATCATAGGCGTGCGCAGGGGGTGTGCCAGGTGTTCCCGGGAACACCCTAATCACTATGTGTGTTGCCAATTCCCCCTACTTTCCAGCCTGCAGTGCTGCTGGCTTCTATCCTCTCCACTCCCCCTGGCTGCTGCGTGAGATGTTTCAGGATGGAGACTGGAAAGCGGGGAAGGGGCTAGTAAATAGTTACTTTTCTAAAAGAACACAGTGAACACACTCGCTTACTGTGTACATCCATATCTGAAGCACAGTAAACTCTGTTTACTATGCTTCAGTTTGTGAATGAACAGGAAGCCACTCAGCACAGAACACTTCCCATTCATTTACTGCCCCATGTAACTGAGGCTGCAGAGAAATTCATGTGTGTTTGAGCTTTGGGGTGCACACCCTAATCCAATAGGCTGTGCACACCTATGAGGACAATCATAATGCTGATGCGGCCCACAATGAAATCGAGTTTGATACCCCTGCCCTAGATGTTATCCCCTTCTCTGGCAGTGTCATTACTACAGTGACAGTGCATATTTTTAGCACTGATCACTGTATTAGTGTCACTGGTTCCCACAAAGTGTCACTTAGTGTCCAATTTGTCCACCGCAATATCGCAGTCCTGCTATGAGTTGCTGATTGCCACCATTACTAGTAAAAAAAACATATATCCCTGAATTTAATTGTAAAAATCTGGTCACCTTAAACTAGCACAAGAAAGAGTGAGATGTTTTTATTCTCTTTATAGCTCTCAGGAAGTGACACCTAATTTGTAGCAATATTAATAGTTTTTTTTTTTTGTGTAAAAGTTTTTAGCCTGACAAAAAAACAAATGCAGCCAACCACATCTAAGAATTGGTAAGATGCAAAATATTACATTTTTATTTTTGGATTTAGATATGCTTTAATTAGCCAGGTCAGTCTCTTAAAGTGGTTGTAAACCCTTACATATACAGTGCCTTGAATAAGTATTCATACCCTTTGAAATTTTCCACATTTTGTCATATTACAACACAAAACTTAAATATATTTTATTGGGGTTTTATGTGATAGACCAACACAAAGTGGCACATAATTGTGAAGTGGAAGGAAAATGATAAATGGTTTTCACATTTTTTTACAAATAAATATCTGAAAAGTGTGGTGTGCACTTGTATTAAGCTCCCTTTATTCTGCTACCCCTAGCTAAAATCTAGTGGAACCAATTGCCTTCAGAAGTCACCTAATTAGTAAATAGCATCCAACTGTGTGTAATTTAATCTGAGCATAAATACAGCTGTTCTGCAAAGCCCTCCAAGGTTTGTTAGAGAACTTTGGTGAACAAACAGCACCATGAAGGACATGGAACACACCAGACAGGTCAGGGATAAAGTTTTTTTTTTGTTTGTTTTTTAACAATAGATTTTTATTGAAAGTATTTACTTAACAATACAGATTAACATTGTCACGTTAGTCATTTGTAACCAACTTAGTTACCTTGGTTCATAAGATTAATCTTATAAAAAATACAATATTTGATAGCCTGAACCAGCCTACCCCTATTGGGTTCAAACTGTAGGCATGGATAGGCCACCAATTGAGTTAGTTAGTTGAATATAGAAAATTATAAAGAAAACAGAAAAATTATATATATATATATATATATATATATATATATATATATATATATATATATATTATATATATAATATATATATATATATATACATATATAAAAGAGATAAACATATATATATAATTAAATTAACTGAACAAAACTTGCTTCATAGATTAATAAAGTAGGTCCAGGATGATATATTATATCTGGGGTAAGCATATATATGACCTCAATGTACTTCAAACTTGTCAATAGGTTATATATTACACTCTTTTAGACCCCTTTCACACTGAGCCGCCCATAGCGTCGGCGGTAAAATGCTGCTATTTTTACCGCTGACGCTATGGGCGGATTTGCAGCGCATTTCAGCCACTAGCGGGGCGCTTTTAACCCCCGCTAGCGGACGAGAAAGGGTTAAAACCGCCCGCAATGCACTGCTGAAGCAGCGCATTGCCGGCGGTATAGCCGTGCTAACCCATTGGTTTCAGTGGGCAGGAGCAGTGGAGGAGCGGTAAACACACCGCTCCTTCACCGCTCCAAAGATGCAGCTAGCAGGACTTTTTTTACCGTCCTGCTAGCGCAACGCTTCAGTGTGAAAGCCCTCGGGCTTTCACACTGGAGTGAATGGAGCAGCTGTTTAGCAGTGGTTTGCAGGCGCTATTTTTAACGCTATAGCGCCTGCAAAACGCTCCAGTGTGAAAGGTGTCTTAAGTATTTGGATGCTCTGGGATGGGAGATCCATGCAATCCATTTCTTTCTGAATGTAATGGTGGAATAATTTTTATAAGCCAGCATTAATTCGTATTGGGCCTGTGTATTGATTCTGGCTATAACCGTCGATAAGTTGCGTGCGTCCCTGGATTTCCATAGTCTGGTTATAGTGAGTCTTGCTGCTATTAGTGTGTGGAATACAATTGTTCTATATTCTTTAGGATAGATATCCAGATTAATACCTAGTAAAGCTGTGGCCGGGTTTAGTTTATTTAGGATACCTGTGAAATCTGCTATAAAGGAAGTTATTGAATTCCAGAAGCTATGTAGATTTTTACAGCTCCATAGAATGTGTAAAAGGGTACCTGTTTGATCGTTGTATCTCCAACACAGATTAGACGTTGAGGGATATATTTTCGATAATTTATATGGGGTCAAGTACCACCTATTCAGTATTTCTTTCTCGTACATCACGGGACACAGAGCGACATAGTCATTACTAATGGGTTATATAGATACCGTCAGGTGCTGGCACTGGCAACTTCCAAAACCGGAAGTACCCTCCCCTATATAAGCCCCTCCCATCCGGGAGCACCTCAGTTTTTTGCCAGTGTCTAAGGTGTTGGCCAAGAAGAAACATGTGGTTTTCACTGAGCTTGCGTACAGGTTCTTTTGGGCCTCAGTAAGCTATTCCGGATCCGACCAAAAAAGCTTCATAGCTAAACGGTCGGTACCCGGGCCTTGCAGAGAAGAGCAAGGTTTTGCCTGTAATGCTTCTCTTAGGAGAGCTGGACCCTGGGATCCAGAGCTCTGGTCATACCCACGACCAAGATGTTTTCTGTGCAGGGTGCTATACAGGTCCAGGGGAGTGGAATCCTTGGGAACCCGGTCCCTGAAGGTTTGATTACAATGCCTGCCGTGATAGGTGAAGTTTGGGCTTTTGTGGACCAAACAAAGTCCTGCGGCGGGGAACAGGTAAGTGGGGGCCCCCAGGAACTTGGTTCTATTGGGGGACCCCCAAGCCTAATTTGTCTTTCTGTCTGTTACCTAATGGTATTCCCGCAAAATTCTGTGCATGCCTGTAACTACTAAAAAAATGTAATAATTTTTAATGGTGGTCAAGAAAAAAAAAAAAAAAAAATTTTTTTTTATATATATTTAATATATTAGACTGCGGTACCTGTGTTTGTCCACTAGAGGCCGCTGTGGAATGTTTTCTTGTCATGTGGACTAGCTTCTTCTCAGCAGAGCAAAGTCCAGGCAGATGGTGAGTTCTCTTATAGGAAACTGCTTCCTCTGCCATGTTGCAGTGCTCGTCCATCCCCCGGCCTGCGGCAAAGAGGGGCCCTGGCTCCTGTCCCTTGTTACCATATTTAAAATTAGCGCCGAAGGCGCACGTGCCCGCGCGCGTGCACGCGCCTCTATATATAGAGGTGAGCCGGGAAAGGGGGCGGAGCCTGGGGGATGACGCTCTGTGCGCGCCGCAGCGTTTCTGCGCATGTGCGGGCGTCCCAGCAGTTTAAAAAAAAAAAAACACAATATTGTAGTGAGCTGGCTATGAAGTACAGAGACAGAGCTGGCAACATTTAAAGGCATACAGCAAGCGGTTGATACAGGCATCCCCTAGAAAGGCACATTAGTAGACACCAACTGTGATATAGCAGCAATTGTGCTAGACTATTCTCAGTAAAAGTGGTGTATTACGGCTGGAATACCTCAGCTTTAGGCTTAGGAATATGCCGTCCAGAAGCTCCGGAACTGAATCTTCCAGGAAGCGAAGGGGGTCTCATCGGGCTCTGAGGATCTTGGGCATGCTTCTGCTGCACCAGTCTCCCCTGAAGTTCAGAGGTAAGTGACCGTAGAGACCCCGCAGGGGTACTTGGTACTGTGGCTGTCCTCAGTCACCTGCTCCTGTGTATGTAACAGAGGAGGTTTTTTCCTCAGCTCTGGGAGGATTAGAGAGAGATTGTCAACATTTATCGCTGCATCCCTGTCAGGGAAAGCACGCCCGATCTCCGTCTCCTCCTTCAGAGTGCCTGTTAGCAGAGCAACAGTCCCATACAGGGATCGACCTGCCTGAAGGGGATCAGGATAAGGTTGATTCTGTTATAGAGGAATCAACAGTGGGGGAACCTTTTCTCAGCATCTCAAGCTGAAAGATTATGGGTTCAGTCTCTGACTAACATGGTCCGATCAGCATTTAAAAATGCACCTTGCGGAACCATCAACCACTACTGTATCCTCGTTGGGGTCGCTAGAAGCCCCCAGACTGTTTGTTCTTTTCCACTTCACCCTTTACTGAAAGGGCTCGTTTACCAGGATTGGGAACGTCCTGAGAAAATATTTATTCCCCCAAGAGATTTCCGGTGGTCTATCCCATGGAGGATAAGTTCATCAAAAAAAAAATAAAAAAATGGAAGGTCCCTACAATGGACGCAGCCATCTCTTGTATGTATAAATCACTGACATGTCCAGTGGATAATGTCCAAATGTTCAAGAACCCAATAGATAAAAGATTGGAGTCCTTATGAAAATCTGCTTGGTGATACAACCAGCAGTAGCAGCTATTGGGGTCTGCTAAGCAGTGAAGGATCAGTTGAAACAGGTCTTGAGGGACTTGACAGATCAGCAGGCTTTGCCCTAGCTGATCTACCTAGAGCCTTAGGCTTTGCGGTTGACGCCATAGAGGATTCAGTCCATCAGGCCTCCCGCCTTACGCTGTCTATAGTACATATGCGTAGGCTCCTATGGCTCAAAAACTGGTCTGCTGAAGCTCCCTGTAAAGAATGGCTGGTTAGCGTCCCATTTCATGGTGAACGCTTATTCAGGGAAAACCTGGACAAATATATCCAGAAAATTTCCAGCGGTAAAAATACGCTCTTGCCGGTTAAAAGCAGAGTTAGAGGTCCCTCTTTAAGAGGCCTGCTTCTCCAGTCCCTGGGGCATCGGCTGTGTAACAGTTCCGACGGCCTCCTCGGTCAAATCCCGGGGGTAAAAAACAGGGACAGTAGCAGGGTAATGAGAAACCCTGGGTCAGGGGAGGTACAAAACCTCCCCCAAAGTTAAATTCATGAAGCCCCCACTCAGTCGGGTGGGGGGAGGACTCCAGTTGTTCGCAAGAGACCTGGCGGGACACGATCAAGACAGATAGGTGCTCTCCGCAGTAGGTTTGGGATACAGTTTGGAGTTAAAAGACTCTCCTCCTTCCCATTTTTGAGGTCAAACGTGCCAAGGGATCCCCGGAAGAGAGAGTCCCTCCTGTTGGCACTAGAACAACTATTGCTCCAAGGAGTAATTATGGAGGTTCCCCTGGAAGAATGAGGGTTCGGGTTTTACTCAAACCTCTTTACAGTCCCGAAGCAAACGCGGACGGGAGGCCCATATTAATTCTAAAAGGGCTATACAAATTCCTGTATATCAGGACTTTCCGATGGAGTCGATCCGATCGGTGGCCACTGCCCTACAAGGGGAGGATTGGTTAGCCACGATCGACATCAAAGATGCTTATTTGCACATTCCCATCTTTCCAGTCCACCAAAAATTTCTACGCTTTGCAGTAGAAGGGCGCCATTTTCAGTTCAGAGCCTTACCCTTCGGTTTGGCCACAGCACCACGAGTGTTTACAAAAATTCTGGCCCTTTATTGGCCAATCTAAGAACACAAGGTGTAATGATAATGGCATATCTGGATGACTTGTTGCTGATAGACCACTCAGTGAAAAAACTAGACGTGGTCGTTCACAAGACGATCAAGTATCTGGAATCTCACGGTTGGATTATCAACCGAGACAAGTCAGCCCTAAAAACCAGTCAAAAGTCTGGAATACTTGGGGCTAAGGTTGGATTCAGGCCAGAGAAAAATATTCTTGCCTCGAGGAAAGGTGTTGTCTTTGAAAGATTTGATCCACTTAGTGGGTACAAAAAAAGACAGCCGTCCATACGCCTGTATATGAGGCTGCTGGGAAAAATGGTGGCATCATTCGAAGCAGTACCCTACGGTCAATTCCATTCAAGGAATTTGCAAGGGGCCATACTGTCAGCCTGGAACAAAAAAGTTCAGGCCCTAGACTTACAATGTCCTTGTCCCCTTCCGTTCGCAAGAGCCTCCGTTGGTGGTTGGTTCCCCAGAATCTGGAAAAAAGGAAATCCTTCAGTCCGATTTCTTGGAAGGTGGTCACTACAGATGCCAGCCTTATAGGCTGGGGAGCAGTACTGGAGCAATAGTCTCTCCAGGGCAGATGGTCGGATGCAGAAAAGGCCCTGCCCATCAATCTCTTAGAGATACGAGCAGCCCGGTATGCCCTAGTAGCATGGACATCCAAACTCCAAGGGTCCCCTGTCAGAATGCAATCAGACAATGCCACAGCAGTGGCATATATCAATCATCAGGGGGGCACCAGGAGTCGTGCAGCCCAGAGGGAAGTAAATTACATCCTGAAATGGGCAGAAAAATATGTCCCAGCCATATCTGCGGTATTCATTCCAGGAGTGGAGAATTGGAAGGCGGACTTTCTAAGTCGCCAGCAATTAGGCCCAGAGGAAGGGTCCCTTCACCCCGAGGTTTTCTGGACAATATGTCAGCGGTGGGGAACATCGGATGTAGATCTTCTAGCATCCAGATTCAACGCAAAGGGGGACAGGTTTGTCTCTCGGACAAGGGATCCCCTAGCTTGCGGCTCGGATGCCCTAGTGTTCCCTTGGGATCAGTTCAAGCTGATATATGCATTCACACCGCCACAATGGTTACCTCGATTACTCCGCAGAATCAGGGTAGAAAAGAAACCAGTGATTCCGGTGGCTCCAGCGTGGCCCCGAAGAGCGTGGTACGCGGAGATTGTAAAATTTCAGTGGGGAGTCCTTGGACTCTCCCACGTCGTCCGGCTTTCGCAAGGACCGATATACCACCCTTCCTTACCAGCCCTAGGTTTGACGGCCTGGCTATTGAAGCCCACATTCTAAAAAAGAGAGGGCTCTCTAATGCGGTGGTATCTACCATGATCAATGCCAGGAAGCCGGTATCCAGGCAGATCTACTATAGAATCTGGAAGGCGTACATCGCGTGGTGTGAGGCCAAGAAATGGCATCCACATAAGTACGTAATAGGTAGGATTCTGGACTTCCTACAGTGGGCTGTAGATAGGAAGCTTGCCTTGAGTACTATCAAGGGTCAGATTTCGGCCTTGTCAATATTTTTTCAAAGGCCCTTGGCTTCGCATTCACTAGTCAAAGCCTTTATACAAGGAGTGATGCGTATTAGTCCTCCGGTTAATATTCCCATATGTCCATGGGATCTAAACTTGGTTCTGTCGGTTCTACAGAAACAACCATTTGAACCATTACAGCATATTTCCTTGGTGCTTCTCACCAGGAAATTGATTTTTCTAGTAGCCATTTGTTCGGCTAAAAGAGTATCGGAATTAGCAGCTATGTCCTGTAAGGAGCCATATCTGGTTATCCATAAGGACAGAGTAGTGTTACGTCCTCATCCAGCCTTTCTTCCTAAGGTGGTATCGAGGTTTCATTTGAACCAAGATGTGGTTCTTCCTTCTTTTTTCCCCAAACCTACTTCGGTAGAGGAAAAGTTATTGCATTCTTTGGATGTAGTAAGAGCAGTTAAAGCTTATCTAAAAGCCACTGCTCAGATTCGCAGAACGGATACTTTGTTTATTCTGCCGGAAGGCCCCAGAAAGGGTCAGGCAGCGTCAAAATCTACTTTAGCCAAGTGGATTCGACAGGTCATTATGCAAGCTTATGGCTTGAGAAGGAGACCGCCTCCGTTCAAAGTTAGAGCGCACTCCACGAGAGCAGTTGGAACTTCATGGGCAGTGCATCACCAGGCCTCCCTGGCTCAAATCTGTAAGGCCGCAACATGGTCTTCGGTACACACGTTTACTAGGTCCTACCAGGTGGACGTTAGAAGTCAGGAGGATGTCGCCTTTGGGCGCAGTGTGTTGCAGGCCGCAAAAGATCCTCATGTCTGATAGCGCTCAGCTTATATATGGTGTATCCCCCCCCCCTCATTTGGCATTGCTTTAGGACATCCCATTAGTAATGACTATGTCGCTCTGTGTCCCGTGATGTACGAGAAAGAAAATAGGATTTTTATAACAGCTTACCTGTAAAATCCTTTTCTTGGAGTACATCACGGGACACAGAGCTCCCACCCCTCTTTAGGGACACTTATTGCTTTGCTACAAAACTGAGGTGCTCCCGGATGGGAGGGGCTTATATAGGGGAGGGTACTTCCGGTTTTGGAAGTTGCCAGTGCCAGCACCTGACGGTATCTATATAACCCATTAGTAATGACTATGTCGCTCTGTGTCCCGTGATGTACTCCAAGAAAAGGATTTTACAGGTAAGCTGTTATAAAAATCCTATTTTTTTGTGAATTGTCCCAGTGCTCAATGCATGCTGATGACATACTAGATATATAATTGGCTTTTTTCCATTGGTCCCAGGTAAATTCTTGCTCTAGATCTTTCTCCCATTTAATCATGTGTGTGTTTTTATTGTCAAATGGATGAGTAGAAAGTAAATCATAAAAAAGAGAGATATTCCCTTTAATGATTGTTGATTTTGGCGAGTGAAAAATTGCCATATAATTAAGGGGATTTCTACAGGGTCAGTGGAGTTAAACTCTTTTAGTCTGGTATGTTTCTTCAGTTTGTTTAGAGTGATCTCTTTATATTGCAAGGGTAGATTTACCTAAAGATGATAACCTTCCTTAACCCATTCATCAACATTTAGACGAATTCTACAGTAGTTGATTGCCCCTGTCGGTATCATTGATTAGATTTGATTTTGAATATTTTTAGTTTTCAAGAGTATATGTTTCCCAAGCTATTAATGTGGATCTGATACTAAGTAAATTGGGAATGTTAATCTTTGGAAGTATAGAGTAAGCTATTGCTAGGGCATACAGGTCGTGTCTTTTTGTGACTTGTTTTTCTATGTTTAGCCATAGTTTATCTTCCATGTTGTTGAACCAATATCTCATCTGATCTAATAGGGTTGCATAGTAGTAGTTCTTGATGTCAGGCAAGTTCATTCTTTCTAAAGATTTTCTGGTAGTTAAAATGGAAAATGCGACTGGGTTTTTTCCCATTCCATATGCACTTTTTGAGTTTTGTGTTCAGTTGTGTGAAAAATTTGGTCGGGATTGGGATGGGTAAACATCTAAAATGGTATAATAATTTAGGGAGGGTTTGCATTTTAAATGCGGCTATTTTCCCTACCCAGGAAAGTTGTGTTTGTTGTATATTTTGTAGGTCTTTGTTGACTAAAAGGTGGGGGAAATTAGCTTTGTATATTTTGGTTGGTGGGTAGGAGAGTTGTATTCCCAAATAACTTATTGTGGAGTTATCCCAATTAAAGCCATTTTCTTTACGTAGTGTATTAATTAGCGTTGTAGGAATGTTCATAGGGAGAGCATAGCATTTGTTTTGATTTATTTTGTATAATGACACCTCACCAAATTTAGCTAATAATTTTTGGGCTTCTGGTAGGGAAGCTTTATGTTCATATCGTCCTATAGTTATACCTTTGATGTTGGGGGTTGATCTTATATATTCCGCAAGTGGTTCTATTGCTAGTGAGAAAATTAATGGGGATAATCGTCATCCTTGTCTGGTTCCGTTAGTAAGGGAGAAAGTTTTAGAGATTATACCTGATGTGAATACTTTGGCCGTAGGTTGAGAGTATAGTGCCATAATTGCCGAATGGATGAATCCTTGAAATCCGAATTTGGTTAGAGTTTTGGAAATGTATACCCAATGCATTCTGTCGAACGCCTTTTCTGCATCTAATGCTAGAAGCAAGGAGGGAGTTCGATCGGTGTGAATTTGGTCAATTAAGTTAAGAATTCATCTAGTGCTGTCTGGTGCTTGTCTCCCCTTAATGAATCCTACTTGGTCAGGTCCTATTAGGTAGGGGGTTATGTTTACTAATCTGTTGGCCAGGATTTTTGCATAGATTTTTAGGTCAGAATTTAATAATGAAATGGGTCTATAATTTAGAGGGGATGAGGGGTCTTTGCCTTGTTTCGGTATTGTTTATTATTATTATTGCTTCCAATAGTTCTTTGTATTGCGTTGTGGAGAAGTTTAAAGCAGGGTTAGGTTATAAAAAAATATCCCAAGCTTTGAACATCTCACAGAGCACCAGGGCCGGTGTTCTGCCAAGCTGGTTCCACCTATCGATATGGTTCCGAGCTAGACTGCGCAGGCGCAATCCGAGGCGACGGAAATCTCTGAGGTTTAACAGCTGTTCGGCAGCTGCAGACGCGCTCGCTCCCATTGCTTAGTTACACACGCCGCTTTCTTCTTCATGCCGCTGTATGCGGCAAGGGACGGCAAGGGGCGGATAAGATGTGATAATATTGAGCAGTGCGATTTGTTTGTTTATACACGCTGCTCTATACAGCAAGGGGCTGTATAGAGTGTTGTGTATAAACAAAAAAATCTCATTGCTCAATATCACATCTGATCCGCCCCTTGCTGTATAGAGCGGCATGAAGAAGAAAGCGGCGTGTGTAATGAAGCATCAGGGACGAGCGCGTCCACAGCTGCCGAGCCTATGGTTCCTCCTATCGATCTGGTTCCCTCTTGACTGCGCAGGCGCAAGCCGAGCCTACGGAAATCTCTGAGCTTTAATAGCTGTTTGGCAGCGCCTGCGCAGTCGAGGCCGGAACCATATCGATAGGGGAACCAGCTCAACAAGACACCGGCGCTACCAATAGGCAAGGTAGGCGCCGGCCTAGAGCGCACATCAGTCGGGGGGCGACGTCGGGCCGCGTGTATTTCTACTCTCCCAGCCGTCCGTTCTTTTTTGCTCACTAGCCTTGACGTCTGAAAGTGCACCAGGCTACTGTAGGCAGAAGACCTGTTCCTGTCTATTGTATGACCTCAGTCAGCCAACCATGCTGCTGGGATTAAAAACACGCACAGCTTCATGCTCCAAGGCTCAGGGAATCAAGCTGCAGGCATTCTCATCATGGGAAAACAAGCTTAACTAACTCTGTTGGTAACAATGAGCAGTGTGTTATCATTGTGAGCCCGCAATCTCCCCTGTCTTTGTGTTCTACATTGGAGCAGGAACTAGATGTCAGCTGCTTGTGAAGGGGGAGGGGCTGGAGGAGACCCCCATCGGCCTGATTTTGGCACAGGTGTCTCTACAGGGCCTGGTCTGCTGACTGCAGATAAAGTGAGTTTTATATATTACCCTAGCCTTTGTATATACTGCCCTAGCCTGTGTATATATTGCCCTAGCCTGTGTATATACTGCCCTAGCCTGTGTATATACTGCCCTAGCTTGTGTATATGCTGCCCTAGCCTGTCTTTATACTGCCCTAGCCTGTCTTTATACTGCCCTAGCCTGTCTGTATATTGCCCTAGCCTGTCTGTATATTGCCCTAGCCTGTGTATATACTACGCTAGCCCTGTGTATATACTGCCATCCTAGCCTGTGTATATACTGCCCTAACCTCTCTGTATACTGCCCTAGCCTGTGTATAAACTACCCTAGCCTGTCTGTATACTGCCCTAGCCTGTGTATATACTACCCTAGCCTGTCTGTATACTGCCCTAGCTTGTTCATATACTGCCCTAGCCTGTGTATATACTACCCTAGACTGTGTATTTACTACCCTAGCCTGTCTGTATACTGCCCTAGCCTGTGTATATCCTGCCTTAGCCTGTGTCTATACTGCCCTAGCCTGTGTATATACTACCCTAGCCTGTCTGTATGCTGCCCTAGCCTGTGTATATACTACCCTAGTCTGTCTGTATACTGCCCTAGCCTGTCTGTACACTGCCCTAGCCTGTCTTTATACTACCCTAGCCTGTCTGTATACTACCCTATCCTGTCCATATACCTGCAGACCATGGCTGGCGTGAAGAAGCGAGCCAGTGCCGCCACTATTTGCCTTCAGACCGGGTCCAGAGGCGCAGATGTGGGCCTGCGGACCACGGCTGAAGAAATAGGTGGAGAGGCGCCGCAAAAATGTCCACCCCCACCACCTCCAAAATATACATGGGCAGGCCAAAGGGGATGGAGCCAGGGGCAGAGCTAATGGGGGGCGGCAAAACTAGGTTTTGCCTAGGGTGTCAAAAATCCTTGCACCAGCCCTGCGGAGCACTGTTTAATCCCTCACCCAAAAATGGAAAGAGTATGGCACAACTGCAAACCTACCAAGACATGGCCGTCCACCTAAACTGACAGGCCGGACAAGGAGAGCATTCATCAGAGAAGCAGCCAAGCTCATGGTAACTCTGGAATAGCTTCAGAGATCCACAGCTCAGGTGGGAGAATATATCCACAGGACAACTTTAAGTTGCACACTCCACAAATCTGGCTGGTATGCAAGAGTGGCAAGAAGAAAGCCATTGTTGAAAGAAAGCCAGAAGAAGGATAAGAAGTCCCTTTTGCAGTTTGCGAGAAGCTATGTGGAGGACACAGCAAACGTGGAAGAAGGTGCTCTGGTCAGATGAGACCAAAATTTTACTTTTTGGCCT
Organism: Rana muscosa; assembly: GCA_029206835.1. NCBI lineage: Eukaryota > Metazoa > Chordata > Amphibia > Anura > Ranidae > Rana > Rana muscosa. Next base: position 323,202,922 of record CM055117.1, read on the forward strand.
AAAAGCAAATGCTATGTGTGGTGAAAAACTAACACCGTACATCACCCCGAACACACCATCCCCACCGTGAAACATGGTAATGGCAGCGCCATGTTGTGGGGATGTTTTCTTCAGCAGGGACAGCGAAGCTGGTCATAGTTGATGGGAAGATGGATGGAGCCAAATACAGGGCAATCTTAGAAGAAAACCTGTTCGAGTCTGCAAAAGACTGGGGCGGAGGTTCACCTTCCAGCAGGACAAAGATCCTAAACATACAGCCAGAGCTACAATGGAATGGTTTAGATCAAAGCATATTCATGTGTTAGAATGACCCAGTCAAAGACCAGACCTAAATCCAATTGCAAATCTGTGGCAAGACTTGAAAATTGCTGTTTACAGACGCTCTCCATCCAATCAAACAGAGCTTGAGCTATTTTGCAAAGAAGAATGGGCAAAGTTGGTAGAGAGATACCCAAAAAGACTTAATCAATCTGTAATTGCAGCGAAAGGTGGTTCTACAAAGTATTGACTCAGGGGGGCTGAATACCAATGTATGCCACACTTTTCAAATATTTGTTTGTAAAAAAAAAATACTGAAAGCCATTTATCATTTTCGTTCCACTTCACAATTATGTGCCACTTTGTGTTGGTCTATCACATAAAATCCCCCCCCCAAAAAATCGACATTTTTGATTGTAACATGACAAAATGTGGAAAATTTTAAGAGGTATGAATACTTTTTCAAGCCACATTAAGCCATTAAGCCAGAACATTGGGTGGATTTTCTTTTTGTAACAGGGGTGGATATTTAAATGCCACAGCAGACTGTAAATCAGAGATCCAGTGAAAGTAAAGGGAAAAACTTACAGGAGGTTTTCACAAAGCATATATTTTTACTGATTAAGTACCGGTAAGTAAAGATCTTTTTATTAAAATATTCTTTCTTTTATTGTATATAAAAACAAAACAGGCTTATTGTCAAATATACATTACATATCATATTTTTACATTTCAATTTTCTATTACCTCAATTCCTTTTATTCTCCCCATATCCCCAATCCCCCCCCAAAAAAGGGAGATACACTCCTACCTCCTCTCCGACTTCCTCAAACCCCAATAATGGACATATATCCACTGGATTTTTTGAACACCGTCCACCTTCCCCTTATGTTACGTTATACCTCCAATGAGTCTTCTACTGTATGTATTGTATTGTTTCCTCAATGAATCTCACCCGTTCCACCCTTGTTACCCACTCCTTCATACTCGGGGCTTCTTGGGATTTTCATAAGCTCGGAATTATGCTTTTAGCTGCGTTTAATAAATATGGGACTAAAGTATTCTTATATTGGGGGGCCATTTTCCTTGTATCATGGAATATCAGGGGTCCCTCTGAGTCCGTTCTCCCGTTATTTGATAGATTGTTTCTATAATTCCCTCCCAATATGGTTGTAGCTTTATGCATTCCCACCACAGATGCGCAAAGGTCCCCAGGGCGTCGCAGCCTCTCTAACAAGTTGTAGGGCCGCTGCCCCGAGCCTATGCGCTCTCAGGGGGGGTCATGTACCATCTTGCAAATAATTTGTAGCTCATTTCCACTGTCCTGGTGTTGCTTGAGGAAAAACAAGCTAGTCTTAGGATTTTCTTTCTATGTTCTTCATCTCTAAGGCCTCGTACACACGACCGATTTTCTCGTCCAAAACAGTCAAGAAAAGTGCCGCAAGAGTTTTTTTGTCTAGAAAAACGTTCGTGTGTATGGTTTTACGACGAGAAACTTGACGAGAATCTCGACGAGAAAATAGAGAACCTGCTCTCTATTTTCTCGTCAGGATTCCAGGTTTCCTCGTCGTGTTTCTCGTCGGCCTGTTTTGTGACGAGAAAATGGTTCGTGTGTATGCTTTTACGACTCTTCAAAAAGCGCGCATGCTCAGAATCAAGTATGAGACGGGAGCGCATCTTCTGGTAAAACAAGCCTTCGTAATGGAAATAGCACATTCGTCACGCTAAAACGAACTGAAAGCACGAAGACTGAAAAGCGCGAATCGTCTCTTCCCAAACTTTTACTTCACACGCGGTAACACGAGATCAGCAAAAGCAGCCCAAGGGGTGGCGCCAAGAAAAAAGATCTTCCCCTTTATAGTGCCGTCGTAGGTGATGGACGTGAGTGCAGAGAACCACGAGGAAATTGGAAAATGACAGTGTGTACGCATAGAAAGCTTGACGAAAATCGACAAGCTTAACAAGAATCTCGTCGAAAAAAACGACGTGTTTTTTACGACGAGAAAATCGGTCGTGTGTACGAGGCCTTAGGGGACCTATTTCTTCTTCCCCTTTCCCCAGATAGGGTGGGTATTCAGGTTTTACTTCCTTAATCAGAATTTTATATATTTTAGATATACTTTGGTTTAAACTTAAGGGGGAACAGAATAATTTCTCTATTAACCTCATGTGTCCTTTCCTTTGCAGTGCTTGTGGTAATGATTGTGTAAAGTGCTGTAATTGTGTGTACTTCCATTTATCTAGTGGCCTATTTCCCCATCTGTGTGTAATTTCAGTATACGTATAATCTATTCCCTTTCATCACATTCTGCAATAATATTTCTTATTTTTTTGCCCATCTAGTAAAATATATGTGTTCTTCTTTCCCTGGCTTGAAATAATTTGTGCCTAGTATAGACATTAATGGTGAGTTATAAACCTAATGGTGCAATCTATCCAATCCATCCCAAATCTTAAAAGTATTTCTAGTTAGTGGATTTGTGCTAATAGCTAACTCTCGGTGTTGTCATGGTATCCAAACCATCTTCCCTAGGTCAGCTTTACTTTGTGAAATCTCTATATTTACCCAACTTTTCCCCTCTTTATTATGTATACATTCTGTAATCCGTAAAATACAGATCGCCTGATATTTCTTAAAGTCTGGTACTAATCCCCCTGTCCTCTTTTCCTTCACCAATGTTGCATATGCGATCCTAGGGTGTTTATGTGCCCATATATATTTTAGTACCATTGATCTTAATTTCTGAAAATAGTCCTTAGGTAGTGTTATTGGGATCATTTGAAATATGTATATTATCCTTGGCAAAATGTAAATTTTTAACCAGTTGCCGACCGCCGCACGATGATGTACGTTGACAGAATGGCACGGGCAGGCACATTGGCGTACAGGTACGTCCCTTTAAATTTGGCGCCCAGCGCGCGTGCGCGCGCCCGTCGCGTGCCTCGCGAGTGTGCTCGCGGGTCCCGGGAACTCGGTGTTCCCGGGTGGCCCGCGATTGCGGTCGGCAATGGCAGAACAGAGGAATGCCTTTGTAAACAAGGCATTCCCCTATTCTGCCTAGTGACACTGTCACTGATGACTGTTCCCCGTGATCGGGAACGGTCATCAGTGACGTGTCATGTGTAGCCATGCCCCCTAACAGTAAGAATCACTCCCTAGTACTGACTCAACCCCTTCAGCGCCACCTAGTGGTTAACCCCTTCACTGCCAGTGTCATTTTCACAGTAATCAGTGCATTTTAATAGCACTGATCGCTGTAAAAATGACAATGGTCCCAAAAATGGGTCAAAAGTGTCCGATGTGTCCAAAGCTCTATTTGTGGGGAAAAAAGGACGTCAATTTTGTTTGGGAGCCACGTCGCACGACCGCGCAATTGTCAGTTAAAGCGACGCAGTGCCGAATCGCAAAAAGTGGCCTGGTCTTTGACCAGCGAAATGGTCCGGGTTAATGCATTTATTCTGCCTATCCACGAGAGGGGTTTATGTCTCAGATTATTCAGTTGTTCCTTAATTTTATTAAGCATTGGAATATAATTAGCTTTAAACATAGTCCCCAGGGATGCAGTCAACTTTATTCCCAGGTATCCCAGTTCCTCCTTGCACCATACAAACAGGAACTTGGGTTGAATTGCTTGCTGTTCCTCCCTTGGGGTGGTTAGGTTCAGAATCTCAGATTTAGACATGTTTATTTTAAAATTGGTCAACTTTCCGTATCGACTCAGCTCCTCTAATACTACTGGAATTGTCCTAGGGTTAGAGAGATAAAACAATAGGTCATCTGCGTAATCAGCCACTCTATACTCCTTTTCCCCTACTCTCACCCCTCTAATATCCACATTTTTACGGATTGCGGCCATTAGGGGTTCCAATGCTAGAACAAACAGCATTGGAGAGAGGGAACACCCCTGCCTCGTCCCATTAAATAGTTCAGGGGGGGGGGGTCAAATTCACGTTTATTCTAATTTTAGCCATAGAATGGTGAAAAAAAGTCGATATCCATCGCATCATCCTCTCTCCCACACCCATATGTGGTAATGTTCCAAACATTAAAAACCCCAGTCCACCCTGTCAAATGCCTTTTCAGCATCTATTGACAAGAGTGCGACTGGGGTCTTCTTTACTCTCGCTTCGCGTATCAGGAACATAGACTTCAAGCAGTTATCCCTCCCCTCTCTCCCTGTCACAAAACCTGCCTGATCATTATGGATCCAACTTGGAAGCAGCGGTTTTAATCTTTCTGCGATTATTTTAGCGAAAATCTTAAATGTCTGTATTTAATAGGGATATTGGTCTATAGCTCGCTTGGGCTGCTGGATCCTTCCCCTCTTTTAAAAATAGGATTTTTGTACTCACCGTAAAATCCTTTTCTCTGTCGTCCATGGACGGACACAGCTCCTTAATTCTTGACAGTTGGGTTATGTTCCTGTTCATAGGAGAGGACTAGGCAGAACATGTTAGTTATCTTAAAACATGTAATTATAACAGAGTTGAACAGCCCCGCCCAGGGGGCGGTCCCTCCGTACATAACCCTCCTACCTGCAGTCAGCAGCCTCAGTTCGAAGTAAAGCAGTACAAACTAAAAAAGGAGGGGTGGGTGCTGTGTCCGTCCATGGACGACAGAGAAAAGGATTTTACGGTGAGTACAAAAATCCTATTTTCTCTTATCGTCCATGGACGGACACAGCTCCTTAATTCTTGACAGTTGGGACGTCCCAAATCAGTGTCAAAAAAATGAGGGGTGGGCACAGCATCAAAAAAACATTTTCTGCCCAAACAAACAGAGCTCCTCAACAGAGGAGTTGCAACCTCAACACAGCCGCCTGCAAAACTTTGCGGCCGCAGTTAGCATCCGAAGATGCACTCACATCAACCTTAGTAAAATTTGGAAAAAAGCATAAACGGACGACCAGGTCGCCGCCTTACACACTTGTGATACAGATGATTGAAGTCGGAAAGCCCAAGAGGCACCAAAAGCCCTGGTCGAACGCGCCGTAACGGGAAAGAGAGGCGCCCGCCCCTAAGGGCATAGGCCTGGATGACGGTCCACCTGCTCCACCGAGAAATGGTGGCCGACGAGACCGCCAGGCCCCTTTTGTGGACCGGACACCAACACAAACAGTGAGTCATACCTCCGAAACGGAGCCGTAACAGACAGGTACACCCGCAAGGCCCATACCACGTCCAAAGTGTGGAGCGCAGACTCTCTGGGATGCAATGACCGAGGACACAAGGATGGAAATACAATCTCCTCATTCAGGTGAAAAGCCAAAATCACTTGTGGAAGAAACTACGGTCATGGGCGTAGTACCGCTAAATCCTTATGGAGGATCAAACATGGGGACTTGCAAGACAAGGCCACCAATTCAGAAACCCTTCTGACCGAAGTAATGGCCACTAGAGAGGCCACCTTCTGAGATCACGTCAGGAGAGGAATCTCACTGGCGTTCACAAAAGTAGGTTCCTGAAGAACAGAGAGCACCAGGTTCAAATCCCGAGGAGGGAGAAGTGGTCTAATTGGGGGAAGCCCCCATCAAAACCCCTGTACAAAGGTACCCACCAGGGAATGGGACGCCAACGGCCAAAGAAAGAAAACAGCCAAGGCTGAGACTGACCCTTGGTGGTGCTTAAAACAAGTTATTTTTTTTTAAACCACCCCATGCTGTAAAAACAGCAGGACCCTGGGAACCGAACACGTCTGTGGACGGCACTTCATCTCCGCGCACCTGGAGACGTAGGCCTTCCAGGTGCGATGGTAGATCTTGCAGCAGGAAGAATTCGATGCCCTCAGCATGGTCGAGATGACCGAATCCGAAAGACCTCAGTCCCTTAGTACCTGGATGACGATAACCATGCCATACGGCCAGCGGCTGTAAGGCAGGATGAAGTGTGGGACCTTGAGACAGAAGGTCCTCCCGCATTGGCATCCACCAGCGCGTCCGCCACCAGGTGTACGAAGTCGGCGTACCAAAGACGCCGGGGCCAATCCAGAGCGATTAGGATCACCGGAAATCCTCTCGATCAGCACATTGAGGAGCAGCCGAGGTAGCCACATCAGTGGAGGATAGGTGTAAACTAGCCTTCACGCGTCTGCCCAGGGATCACTGGACCGGACCACGAATCTCGGCAGCATGCGATCGAGTCGCGAAGCCAGGAGGTCCACATCTGATGTCCACCTCCGGCAAAGGGAGTAGAAACCCCTCCGGGTGCAAGAGTATTCCCCTTGTTCAACAACTGGCGACTCAAATAGAGGCACACAGAGAATGTAGACAACCGACAGAGCCGCCACGCTTCTTTCCGTCCACCGCAGGATAACCAGAAGGTTGACATAAGCCACAGCTGTGGCATTGTCCGACTGGAACCTGATCGGGTGGCCTTGTAGTCACCACGACTTCCTGATCGTCCGAAGTTCCAGAACATTGACCAGCAGATGTGATTCGTCCAGAGTCCAGGGACCTGGACCGATTGGACCCCCCAACCTCCCTTCAATAGAAAAGAAGGAAAAAACTTCCCGGACAGAAGTGCCGGATTTTCAGCCATCAAGCCAGAGAGGCCCTGACTAGGCGATTCATCTGAATCTGATGATCCAGAGACAATGGGGATGTTCCATAGAACCAAATCCCCCCTCCGAGTGTGGACTCAGACAAACGGTGCTGCCTCGAAGGAGGCCAAGACCCATTTCACTGCCCCCTGGAGCATCCACAACCATTCTGGAGGAAGAAAAATTATCGCCCCTGATGAGCACAGAACCAGCTTCTAAACTGAAAACAGTTTATAAAAGAAGACCATGCAGAGACCAATGATGACAAAGCCATGATGACTCAGCGAGGCTAGAATTGAAGCGAGCACCCTGGTGAAAACTCCTGGTGCCGCTAGGTCAAAAAGGAGAGTCATAAATTATTAGTGGTTCTCCCTGACCGCTAATCACAGGAACCTCTGGTGCCTGTCGCATCTGGGGACATGCCAGCTTGCGTCCCTGAAGTCCAGGGATGTCCCTGGATGGAGCGAGACGACTCCATCCTGAATTTCCAAATCCCCACCCAGTCTTGAACTGCCCCATGAGGGGCAGACTGTAGGACAAAGAAACCATCCAGTGAATAAGAAAGACTGTAGGACAAAGAAACCATCCAGTGAATAAGAAAGAAAACAAACTCCGTGGTCGGAAAAAACGGACGGCTACCCAAAGGCATTAAGGGCCTTGAGGCCTAAGAGCCATGAACAGATCTGAATCTGTCCTACAGTGGTATGGGTATGACAATCCCAAAGAAACACCGCAAAATATTGGAGAAGGAAGGTCCCAGCTTACGGGGCGCCTCTACTGTTAGCCAAAGAAAGGCAATTCTGTCAGAGCTTCCCTAGAAACTTGGTCAGCGGAACCAGTATATCAGCCTTTTCAGGTGGCCTAAAAAACACCCCAGGCACAGAGGCCCTAGAGGCTAAATCAGTTGCAGTGCACCTGCTGGTCGACTGATAGAGGAAGCAGATGCTCCTCCATTGCCTGGTACAAAAGCTTTGCCCAGTCATTGAGTGCCAGAGACACCAGAAACGCAGCCACTAATGGGCGTAACGCTGACCTCAGCATGGCGAACACAGTCCAAGCCATCGCTTCTGATCACCTCCAAAAGGCAGGTGACCCCCCTGCCGGGAAAGTGGTACCCCTGATACCAGGGGTCAACTTCATAGGCAAAAACACATATCCTTATGATAATGCTCTACAAGGAATAACGTGCATTGAGGGACCAAAAAGGACCTCTGCGACAAACCCAGTCCCCATCTAAGAAGAATTCTTCAATATAGAGTGGGTCGAGTGTAACCCAAAAAAGGGACTGACACCTTCCAGCAGCTACTTCATTGATAAGTGCTGATTGTACAAACACATAGTTTATACTGTGTATTGCACCAAAACGCGCAATTGGAGCGTGGGAGGAAACCCACTCAGCCACAGAGAGCATAGTACATAGACATACGGTGTATGTATTCTAGTATGTGTGAATAAACATATTGAACATGTTTATACTGTGCAAAGCGCCGAAGGAGCGCACACCATTGGGGCGTAGGAGGAAACCGGAGTACCCGGAGGAAACCCACGCAGACTGCATACACATACCGTGTAGGTATTTTAGTATGTGTAAAAAAACATATTGCACATGTTTATACTGTGCATAGCGCCGAAGGCGCGCATACCATTGGAGCGTGGCAGGAAACCGGAGCACCCGGAGGAAACCCACGCAAGAGTAATAATACATACATATACTGTGAATGTATTTAGTGTCATGTATAAACATATTGTGTATGTTTATACTGTGTATGGCACCGAAGGCGCGCACGTCATTGGAGCGTGAGAGGAAACCCACGCAGACACAGAGAGCCATAATACATACATACACTGTGAATGTATCCAGTTTTGTGTGTAGCGGGGTCCCCTTTAAGACTCCTGGGACTACCTTGCCCAGAAACCCTTTCGGCAATGTTTCCACCCCAGAGACTCATGGGAGGGGTTATAAAAGGAGGAGGCGAGGCTGGGCTCGGCCTCTTTGGGACACGAGACTTCAGTGACTGATCCTCCTGTGCGGATGTGCCGGAGTGCAAGGCCTGAAGCCTGAGGCCTTGCGCAGCACCAAAGAGCCTTCCACCCCACTGCTAGCCTGGGTGGCATCTGACTTCGCTTATCTACAGCCTTGGTTGGATCGGGGACCCGATCGCTGGAGATACTGTGTGTGAGGACACAGTCGGTGGAAGTTCCCGGACTGGGATCGCGTCCGGAGGGGTGAGCGAGCGTATGCTCAGACCATATACTGTTTGTTGCTGATGTGCCTATAGACTGCCGTGGCCCACAAGTTAATATCTGATACTCTCGCTGGAGATCCATATCAGAGCTGAACTCAGAGGTTCTTCAGTAAAGTGTTTATTCCATTACAATCTTCCCACTGGATTACAAATGTTGTTTTGTTATGTGCACCACCTTTAAAGACTTGCCGGTGAAGAAACCATCATCCCCTATAGACTGAGTTTCAGATATCTGAGCCAGGCCTGGCCAGCTAGTTAGTTCATTTAGTTACTGCGCCACAGGGCGCCTAGTTAACGGTCACCCACACGGCGTACCTTTACTGTTCATTTAAAGCATAGTATGCTTGTCTCTGCAGGGCTTGCAACTTATTACCTGTGAACTGTTAACCCTTTTTACCACAACCCTAAAGTAAATTAGATACCCCCTTTCATTATTGCCTTGGTGTCTGAGTTTAATCATACAGTATAAGAAATATATTGCTGCCATACTAACTGTGCCAGTAGGGGGTCGAGTACATTGCCGGGGGTTGGCGGAGCTATCTTCAGGGCCCAAACTAAATCTGTGGCCCTCTTAGTTGAAGGTATCGCTACACGTGTTGTGACAGCAGGAAGGTAAAGTCACCTGGTTGCATCCAGGGGGGTAGATATATTTCTCCCAGATTCAGGCTTTATGCCGACTTATACAACTAGGGAGGGAGTTGATGAAGCCCAGCTGAGGCTAGTGGGCTCATGGATGATTCATACCTCTAGGGAGAGTGCTGGGCGTCGTGCAGGCAGGGAGTTGATGAGACCAGCTGAAGCTTGTCAGCTCGTTTAAGGCCTCTATAAAAACTCCCAGCTTCATTAGGTGTTTGCTCATGCCTGGAACCAGACCTGTGTGGACTGTCTAGGGAGAGTGAACCCCTGTGCGGTGAGACAAAGCCTGTGTGGCTATTTGTTTGGACATTTACTAAACCAGGGACTTAGGGACTAGGACAGCACCAGGCTGATCCCAGTTGTTAGTTAGGGAAACCTGCATGTTTAGTCAGAGGTCAAGCTGACCAGGATTTATTTTGTTTATGTTTCTTTTTGCTTTGCTGTGTTTTTGTCACTGTAAATAGAGAAATAAACCGCACCTTTTGATCTTGAAAACCACAACCTCCGTCTGCTGGGCCTGTTTTTGTGTGGGGAGCCCATCCAGGGGGTCACACACACCCGCTACCGAGTTAACCCCCTCACAGTTGGTGGAGAACCAGTGGCAGTTTTTTTTTAAGCCAGCATGGAGGAGATACTGAAACAGCTGGCTCTAGCAAATGCCAATCAACAGCAGACAAATGCAGGTTTGCAAAAGAGCTTCGCAGCCCAGCAACAAGCCCAGCAGCAATCTGAGGCCCGCTTCATAGACCTGTTGCAGAAGCAAGAGCAGAGACTACAACAACAGATGGAAGCAGTAATGCAGCAACGTCCGCAGACCAGTGAGGAAAGCCGTCCCACTAATACCGCGTCCTTTGGGGTGAGTCGTTTATTGACAAAAATGACTGGAGAGGATGATCCAGAGGTATTTTTGACCACATTTGAAAGGACTGCTGAAAGAGAAAAGTGGCCTGAGGATCAGTGGGCTGGACTGGTGGCTCCTCTGTTAACTGGTGAATCGCAGAAAGCTTACTATGACCTAGAGCCTGACCAAGCAAAAGACTATGGGATGCTAAAAGCTGAAATATTGGCAAGGCTGGGTGTCACCCTGGCTGTCCGGGCTCAGCGTGTGCATAACTGGACTTTCCAGCTTGGAAAACCCCCCAGGTCTCAAATGTATGATCTCATTCACCTGAGCAGGAAGTGGCTACAGCCAGAGACTTTGTCCGCACCGGAGATTGTGGAACGTGTTGTGATGGATCGTTTCTTGAGAGCTCTTCCTACCGCCATTCAAAAGTGGGTAAGCCATGGAGACCCAGAAACGGCCGGTAAACTTGTGGATCGTGTAGAGAGATACTTGGCTGCAGAGAACCTGACGGCCTCTTCCAGAGACTCTCGGACTTTCCACCCTAAGACCAGACCATCCCCAGGGGCGGATAAGATGATTCCAAGGGGTGAGGGTGGAGAGAGTGAGAGGGTGGGAGCTCTGCCCAGGGTTTGGCGAGAACAGCCTGGGAAGTCGGGGGCTCAAGAGGCAGCCAAAAGGATTGTTTGCTACCGCTGCCGGCAAACGGGACATATTGCAGCAAATTGCCCGGTTGTGGAGGAACCCATGCAATGTGACTTTCTGACGGACAGACGTCAGTCGCTGTGTGCGACAGTCGCATGCACTGCCATTCGGGGAACTGAGAAACATTTATGCAAAATGTGTATTAATGGTAGAAATGTTGTGGTATTACTGGATTCAGGTAGCCTTGTGACCCTGATAAAGGCTGAATTAGTTAAAACAGAGGTCTCTGGGAATAGCAAGGTAGCTGTTATTTGTGTGCATGGGGACACCCGAGAGTATCCAGTGACTACAGTGTGTTTCAAGATCCCCAAAGGTACCCTCTCTCATCCAGTGGGGTTAGTATCTCAATTACCGCATGATGCCATTGTGGGAAGGGATTTTCCGAAGTTCTGGGAACTGTGGGATGATCCTGAGCCCCCCACTGGTGCCCCTATGTACCAGGAAGGTGATAGCCAGAACTCCTCTGAGAGTGGTGAGGACTCTCCAGAATTTCCCTTGTCAGTATTGGCAGGCGAGACTCAAGAAACTGGAGAGGAGCCCACCTCCTCAGACGAAAACCTACCATCTGTGGAGTTTTCTGATCTTGAGGTTCACAGGGAAAATTTTGCCACAGAACAGTTAAAAGACCCCGCCCTAATAAAGGCACGGGAAAACCTAGTGGAAATAGATGGCGAGTTAGTGAACCCAGATAATACCTGCACTTACCCATACTTCAGCGTAGAGAAGGACCTACTGTATCGGGTGGCAAAAAGGGCAGAAGAAACCGTTGAGCAGCTTGTGGTGCCCAAACCTTACAGGAAGTTGGTGTTGGAGTTGGCCCATGGGCACATTCTTGGAGGTCATCTGGGGACAGAGAAAACCCGAGAGAGGGTATTACAGAGATTCTATTGGCCTGGGGTGATGAAGGACATAGAAAATTATTGTTCCTCCTGCCCTGTGTGTCAGAGGTCGGCCCCGATGCCACATTTCCGTAGCCCGCTGGTCCCTCTACCCATCATTGAGGTCCCGTTTGAGAGGATCGCAATGGATTTGGTAGGTCCTATAATCAAGTCCGCTAGGGGGCACCAGTACATATTAGTTATAATGGACTATGCCACCCGTTATCCAGAAGCGATCCCTCTCCGAAATACCTCGGCCAAAACCATAGCCAAAGAGCTATCTCTTGTTTTTAGCCGGGTGGGTATTTGTAAAGAACTTCTTACGGACCAAGGTACACCCTTTATGTCCCGGGTTATGAAAGAGCTGTGTAAATTGTTCAAAGTGACGCAATTGCGTACGTCTGTGTATCACCCCCAAACCGATGGGCTGGTTGAAAGATTCAACAAAACCCTAAAACAAATGTTGAAGAAAGTGGTGGATAGAGATGGAAAGGATTGGGACTGTCTACTTCCTTATTTGATGTTTGCTATTAGGGAGGTGCCCCAATCCTCTACGGGATTCTCCCCCTTTGAGTTACTGTATGGGAGACACCCAAGAGGGCTGTTGGATATTGCCAAGGAAACTTGGGAAAGTGAGAGTTCTCCCCACAGGAGTGTGATTGAGCATGTCGCCCTGATGCAAGATCGAATTGCACAGGTAATGCCCATCGTGAAGGAACATTTGGCCCAAGCGCAGTTGGCACAGCAGAGAGTGTACAACCGTGGAGCCAAGACCCGTACCTTTTCCCCGGGGGATAGGATATTGGTACTTGTCCCTACGGTTGAAAGTAAATTCCTTGCCAAATGGCAAGGCCCCTACGAGATAATGGAAAAAGTGAGCGAAGTGAATTACAAGGTCAGACAACCAGGAAGGCGAAAGCCCGAACAGATCTATCACGTTAATCTGTTGAAAGCCTGGAGGGATAGAGAGTCCCTAGTCGCAGAAACTTGGTCACCAGCTCAAACTGGTTGCGTGATTCCGGAGGTTGGAATAGCAGCCACCTTGTCACAACCCCAACAACAGGAGGTTAAGGAGTTTGTCCTTCGCAACAAGGAGGTGTTCTCTGAGCTGCCGGGACAAACATCTGGGGTAGAGCATGATATTATTACCCCGCCCGGTGAAAGGGTGAAGTTAAAACCCTATCGGATCCCAGAGGCCCGACGGGAGGCAATACGGGAGGAAGTACAGAAAATGCTGAACTTAGGGGTGATAGAGGAGTCCCAAAGTGATTGGTCTAGTCCCATTGTGTTGGTGCCTAAACCGGATGGGAGCTGGCGATTTTGTAACGATTTTCGTCAGTTGAACAAAGTTACAAAATTTGACACCTACCCCATGCCACGTATAGATGAGTTGATCGACCGGCTGGGAACAGCCCGATACATGACGACTCTGGACCTCACAAAAGGGTATTGGCAAATTCCCCTGGCCAAGTCGGCCAAAGAGAAAACCGCATTTGTAACCCCAGACGGGGCGTTCCAATATAAGAGAATGCCGTTCGGGTTACAGAATGCGCCGGCCACATTCCAGCGGAAAATGGACCAGATACTGAGGCCCCATCGGAAGTATGCTGCGGCTTACCTGGATGACGTAATTGTCCATAGCACAGATTGGGCCTCACATCTGCCAAAAGTGCAAGCAGTCCTAGACTCTATCCGGGAAGCGGGCTTTACGGCTAACCCCAAGAAGTGTACCATTGGGCAGGAGGAGGCCAAATATCTTGGGTACACCATTGGCAGGGGAGTAATAAAACCCCAACTCAACAAAGTCGAGGCCATCCAGAGTTGGCCACGTCCCAACAGCAAGAAGCAGGTACGAGCCTTTCTGGGAATCGCGGGTTATTATCGGCGCTTCATTCCCCACTTTGCTTCTAAGGCTGTGCCCCTAACCAACCTGACGAAAGGGAAAGGGTCGGTCATGATTAAATGGACCCCCGAGGCTGAGGCAGCATTCCAATTCTTGAAACAAGCCTTATGTAGCCAGCCAGTGTTGTACTCACCCGACTTCTCTAAAGACTTTGTCGTACAAAGTGATGCGTCAGATATGGGGTTAGGAGCAGTATTGTCCCAGGTCTGGAACGGGGAAGAGCACCCAGTCATTTACCTCAGCAGGAAGTTGAAGTCCCATGAGGTAAATTACGCCACGGTTGAAAAGGAGTGTTTAGCGGTGAAGTGGGCTCTAGATTCCCTTCGGTACTATCTGCTAGGTAGGCACTTTGACATGGTTACGGATCACGCTCCGTTAAAGTGGATGGCTCAAAACAAGGAGACAAATAGAAGAGTGAATAGGTGGTTCCTGGCCCTACAGGAATTCAACTTCACAGTAAAGCATCGCCCTGGCGTTCAAATGGGGAATGTGGATGCTTTGTCTCGAGTACATGAATGCCTGATTGCTGGTGTTCCAACCCCAAGGTTAAAACAAGAGGGGGGGGGGTATGTGACAGCAGGAAGGTAAAGTCACCTGGTTGCATCCAGGGGGGTAGATATATTTCTCCCAGATTCAGGCTTTATGCCGACTTATACAACTAGGGAGGGAGTTGATGAAGCCCAGCTGAGGCTAGTGGGCTCATGGATGATTCATACCTCTAGGGAGAGTGCTGGGCGTCGTGCAGGCAGGGAGTTGATGAGACCAGCTGAAGCTTGTCAGCTCGTTTAAGGCCTCTATAAAAACTCCCAGCTTCATTAGGTGTTTGCTCATGCCTGGAACCAGACCTGTGTGGACTGTCTAGGGAGAGTGAACCCCTGTGCGGTGAGACAAAGCCTGTGTGGCTATTTGTTTGGACATTTACTAAACCAGGGACTTAGGGACTAGGACAGCACCAGGCTGATCCCAGTTGTTAGTTAGGGAAACCTGCATGTTTAGTCAGAGGTCAAGCTGACCAGGATTTATTTTGTTTATGTTTCTTTTTGCTTTGCTGTGTTTTTGTCACTGTAAATAGAGAAATAAACCGCACCTTTTGATCTTGAAAACCACAACCTCCGTCTGCTGGGCCTGTTTTTGTGTGGGGAGCCCATCCAGGGGGTCACACACACCCGCTACCGAGTTAACCCCCTCTCAGTGTATAAACATATTGTGTATGTTTAAACTATTGCGCCAAGGGCGCTTAATCTTCTCTGTATCGTTCCAATCTGCGTATATGTGCTGCTGAAGCAAGCACCAAACTGCAGGTAAAAAGCAACCTCTGACACCTCAGACCAGTAGTCCTGTCAGAGCCAGAGCATTCCCCAGGAAATGGCGGGAAACCACAGGTGCAGGGGCTCTGCTGTTGCCTTACAGATACTGACTCCATGTTACACAGAAAGCTCTCAGGGACTAGACAAATAAATGAATAAAGTCCCCCCACCATGCTGCCCCGACCGGGGGGGTCACCCAGGAGACTCACCAGCCCAGAATGAGACCGCAAAGTGCCACTGCCCGCCTCTATACATTAAGAGTATCACTGTATTAGCCATGCTGCTCTAGAAGCAGTGTGTGAGGAAACAGTGAGGAAGCTGAGAGGAGAATTGTGCTGCGCCATCCACCAAAGATGGCCACCGGACGCCTCAGGGAGAAGGAAAGGGCACAACCAAGAAATAACAACTGCACCATAGCGCAGCCAAGGCAAGATGGCCGCCAATGGGCAAATCAATGTAATAAAAAACACACCCTGAAAATGGCGCCCGAGCACGAGAAGGCCCAGCATGGCTACTCCCAGAGAGAAATGGGCCCTGACACCCCCGGACCCCCACCAGGACCTGGAGTCCCCACAGGTACGCCCCGGTCACAGCCAACCCTGTTAGGGATGGAGTAAAGGTGACAGAGAGCAGGGAAAGGGAGGACAGGAGAACCCCCTATTCCTAGGAACACCCAGCTGTTCCCACCTGCCGAGGCAGGAGGAACTGTTCTTACCCGTCCTAACGAGGACCTAGTGGTGCGTTCCTGGCAGGCCTACAACCGTGCAGTACGGAGTAGCTGTCGGCCCGGTCTACTGTGACTGAGACAGCAAGCCGCACGGTAATATGTGGACCCCGGAGCATATAGCTCACCGGCCACCCCTGGAGCCATGGGGTATGTCGTGACAGACCCCACGCTTCTTTGCGAGGGGACGGTAACACACTCGATGGCCGAACTGGGGGGACTACAAGGATCTATAATATCCTGCCTGTCATGCCCAGCCGGCAGTTGATAGAAGATTCTAAAAAATAAAATAATAAAAGTAAAAATCTCTTCAGGATACTGTGCCCGAAGGGAGCCACATCCTCTCCTCTGCTAGGCAGAAAAAAACTGAGGCTGCTGACTGCAGGTAGGAGGGTTATGTATGGAGAGACCGCCCCCTGGGCGGGGCTGTTCAACTCTGTTAAAGTTACATGTTTTAAGATAACTAACATGTTCTGCCTAGTCCTCTCCTATGAACAGGAACATAACCCAACTGTCAAGAATTAAGGAGCTGTGTCGGTCCATGGACGATAAGAGAAATAAGGGTTATACTAACCAATAATGATTCCTCCTGCAAGGTCTCCCCTTCTGCTAGTGTATTCATGTTGCAAAGTATGATTGATAGGTGTAGCGGAGTCAATTCAGGTCAGACGTTGTGTAGTAACAGGAACTGGCTTCTTTATTGGAACCACGCTAGCAAAGATGTCACTTCACATTGTAAGAAGAATCACAGACAGGAAAAAGAAACCAACAAGTACATCACTGTATACAGGAAATACAACACATCATAGAGAATACATAGCATAGCATATCACTGAGCATTAGCGACAGCTTGTTTTCTTTTTTCTAAACTGCAGTCAAATACAATAAGCTAAGCTGAACGTTTGTTGTATCTCCAACACCCCTTCTCAACAACTAAGGCTTAGTCTGTTAAACCCATCTTCTTTGTAAGCCTTGAATGTCTTTCAGCAGTCAGGGGCTTTGTAAGGATGTCCGCTGTCATATCCTCGGTTGGGCAATAAAGTAACTCAAGAAGACCTTGCTCTTGTAGATCCCTAAGAAAGTGGAACTTCACATCAATGTGCTTAGTTCTTGAATTAACTCCTTCCATGTGTGCAAGTACAATGCATCCTTGATTGTCCTCATAGATTTCTGTTGGTCCCAACTGTGGTTGACCTAAGTCTGTTAATTGTTGTCTCAGCCATATAACTTCTTGGCTTGCCTGCGCTGCAGCAACATATTCTGCTTCAGTAGACGACAGTGAAACAGAGAGTTGCTTTTTACTAGTCCAACTGATGGCACCTCCTGACAGAAAAAATAAGTAGCCACTTGTAGATTTTCTGTCATTGGTGTCTCCTGCCCAGTCAGCATCCACATATCCTGTTAAGGTGCTTTCATCACTTGCTGGTACCTTTAACTTGTAGTGCGAAGTCCCTTTAAGATAGCGAATGATTCGCTTTACAGCATTCCAGTCCTTTTGACTTAGCATCGAAACCTTTCTGCATAGGATTCCAACAGTTGCTGCAATGTCCGGTCTTGTAGCAGTGGTAAGGTACAGCAATTTCCCTATTGCTTTCCTGTATTGAGTATTAGTAGGTAATGGGTTATCTTGACAATTCATCTCCTTTAGGTAGTTGGTTTCCATGGGAGATTTTACTGGTTTGGCATCTTCCATTCCAAATGTTTCAATTATTTCTTGTATTTTGTGTCTTTGGTTCAGAAGGAAGCTGCCATCTTCCTCTCTCTCGATCTGGATGCCGAGGTAATTCTTTATGTTGCCGAGGTCTTTGGTGTCAAAGTGCTGATTTCATTTTTCCAGTATTTCTGCTTCATCCCCTTCTTGCTCAAAACAAATCAGGATATCATCCACATAAATAAGCATATGGACCCATCTGTTTGCCAATTTCTTTGTGTATAAGCAGGGGTCTGCTTTATTCCTTTGAAAGTTTTGATGTGTAAGCACTTCATTTATTTTTATATTCCACGCTCTGGCTGCTTGCTTTAGACCATATATACTCCTGCGAAGTTTGCATACTAGGTCTGACCTTTGTTCATCTTTGAATCCTGGTGGCTGTTCCATGTAAATTTCTTCTGTTAAATCGCCATGTAGAAATGCGGTTTTCACATCAAAATGTTTCACTTGCATTTTCCTTGTGACGGCTACTTTCAGTAAAGTCCGTATTGTAGTGTGCTTGACTACTGGTGCAAATGTCTCATCATAGTCCTCTCCGTATTTTTGAGAATAGCCCTTGGCTACTAGTCTTGCTTTGTACCGTTCAATTGTGCCATCTGCATTGTATTTCACTTTAAAAGTCCATTTACAGCCTATGGCTTTCCTTCCGGGTGGTAGTTCTGTAAGTGTCCATGTTTTAGTGTCATGCATGGATTTTATCTCTTCCTCAGCAGCCTTTATCCATTTACTTGCTTCTTGTTCTGAAAGTTGAGCTATGTCTTCCCAGTTTGCAGGTTCGTTGATACTGGCAGTACTTGCTTTGTATGAGAGACGTATTGGTGGTTTACCTTTGTTTTCTCTTGTTGAACGTCTCATTTTTGTGTCTGAGCCTTCTTGTGTCTGCTCTTCAGTACTGGTTGAGTCTACACTCACTTCAACTGTTTGTTGGGAAGTTACAGAGATGGGCTGGTCAATGTCAGTTTTCTCTTCTATTCTTTTTTTTTTTTTAATTTACTCTTTATTGGAAAGACTGTTAAAACTATACAGCACGCACCCACATTGGTGTAATACAGCTTCATCATACAAAAAATACAAATATATACATTTTTTCTAATCTTCCCTTTTTACCCTGTTTCCCCTATCCCCCCACCTCCCCTCTCTACTCTACTACCCCCCCCCCCCCGGATCTGCCCTTTCCTTCCTCTTTCCTCTGCTTTTTCTCCTCACTCTTTCCTATTCCTTTTTTCCTTCTACTTTCCTTTCTCCTTCTCTCCTTTTTCCTTCTTACCCTGTTTTATTGTTTATCTTTTTCTATCATTCCCTTCGCATATTCATCTGACAGTTTGAAATTTCTCAATTTTTCCCATTTTACTCTATTACTTTTCCCCCTTCCCTGCTCTCCCCGGCTCAGGTATTCCATCTCAGCGATATAGTCCACTTGCTGTATCCATTCTTTTATGGTTGGCTTTCTTATTGATAACCAATTTCTTGGAATTAACCCCTTTGCCGCGTTTAGCAGGGATGGGACTAATGTTTTTCTGTATTGTTTCTTTGTTTTATTTGTGCCATGGAATAGGCATGTCCAGGCATTTTGTAATATTTGTTCTCCGGTTACTATTTCTATATAATCCAGGATTTCAGTCCAGTACTCCTCTATTTTTGGGCATTCCCACCACATGTGAATTGTCGTTCCTAGGTGCCCACATCCCCTCCCACACAATGGGGAGTTGTTAGGATGTATTTTATTCATTCTCTCTGGGGTCAAATGCCAGCGTACCAAGTTTTTATAATTTGTTTCTATCGTCGCTATGTCAGATGCAAAACTATAAACTGATTCTATTATCTGTTTTTCCTCTATTTCTTTACCTAGATCTTGACTCCATTTTTCTACGAAGGATAATGATCCTTCCGTTTCGAAGTCTGTTAGTATTTTATATACCTGCGATATACCATGCCTCAGAGGCTTATCTATACTACATATCTTTTCTATGGGGGTTAGCGCTTTTTCCTTTCTAATTGGCTGTGGGATAGTGCTTACTAAGTGTTTTATTTGGAGATATTCCCAGTCACCAAGTTGGTTCCACCCGTGCTTCTTGTTTAGTTTTGTCATTATTTTTCCTAGTGAAGTAATGTCCTTTAATTGTGCAGTTCCCATTTGTTTTCCCAATCGTGTACCGTTTCCTGGTTTAAAAAACTCTGTGTCTGATAATGGGATTAATGGAGAATTATATTTCCATTTTTCGTGTCTATACAGTGTGTCCCATGTTTTAAATACCTTTCTAGTTATATTATGTGTTTCTTTACCTAGTGCTCTAAATTTCGGTGGTATCCATATGTTTTTTTTTAAATGCGTCTTACTTAAGGTGTCTTCCATTTGTGCCCACTTCTTTTTTGTGTGTGGATTCGCCCATTCCACTAATCTGGCTAATATAATCGCCTTGTGATATCTTTTTAGATCTAGTAGGGCCATCCCCCCCTTTTTTTCCCCCCGAATTAACAGTGTATATTTAATTCTGGCCTTTTTACCTTGCCATATGTAATTCAGAATAATCGTTCTAATCAGTTTAAAGAAAAATTGGGGTATTTCTATTGGAAGCATCTGAAGCTTATATGTTACTTTTGGTAGGATCATCATTTTTAATATGTTGATCCTTCCTATCCATGTAATGGGTCTCTTAGAGGTATTTTTTAATTCTGTTTTGATTTTGTTTAATAAGGGAATAAAGTTGGCCGGGTACAGTCCTTCTTGCGTTGGTGTTATTTTAATTCCTAGGTATGTTAAAGATTTTTTCTCCCAAGTAAACAGGAATTCCCTCTGTAATAATCTTTCTTCCTCTTTGTCTATACCTAAGTTCAGGATTACTGTCTTAATTGGATTAATCTTAAAATTTGAGAGCTCCCCATATTTTTTTATTTCTTTGATCACATTGGGCAATGCCAACCTTGGCCTTGTTAGGTATAGGAGTATGTCGTTTGCATACGCGGCCACTTTGTGTTCCTTCTCTCCGATTCTCACTCCCCCTATATCTCGACTATTACATATATTTGACAGTAATGGTTCTAGTGCCAACACATACAGGAGGGGTGAGAGTGGGCACCCTTGTCTGGTTCCATTATACATCTCAAATACCGACGACACACTCCCGTTTACCTTTACCCTAGCCGTTGGGTGGGTATATAAGCTTTTAATCCATTTCATATATTTTGGTCCCAGACCTACATACCTAAGTGTGTCCATCATAAACCCCCAGTCGACTCGGTCAAATGCTTTTTCCGCATCTATTGACATGAGTACGACTGGGGGTTTCCTCTCTCTCTCTCTTTCTGAATTAATAATAGGGTTCTTATACTATTATCTCTCCCTTCCCTCCCTGCCACAAAGCCCACCTGATCTGCGTTAATTAGTTCTGGCATTAAGATTTTCAATCTCGTTGCTAGTACTTTTGCGTATAGCTTAATGTCTGTATTCAATAACGCTATAGGTCGGTAGCTGGAGCATATAGTTCCATCCTTTCCTATTTTTGGTATAATTGAAATATTGTCAAGAAGAGATTATTTTCTTATTTCTGTATCTTCCCCTATTCTATTAAAATAGTTGCATAGCTCTGGGACCAACTGTTTTTTGAATTTTTTATAATACTTAACCTGAAATTTATCGGGTCCTGGACTTTTCCCCCCTGCTGTTTCTTGGAGGGCTTTATTTATTTCTTCTTGCGTAATTGGGTCTTCTAAACTCTCGGCACTATCAGTTGTTATCTTTGGTAAGTTAGTTTGCTCTAGGTATTCCTGTATTCTAAGTTTCCTATTTTCCTCTTCCAGTTGTGTCTCTTTCACTCTAATGTCATATAATGTACTATAATATGTCTTAAATATTTCTGCTATTTCAGATGTTTTAAATTTCATCTCTCCTTTCTGGTTTTTTATTTTATCAATATAGTTTGAAGTTTTTTTCCCCTTTGCTATTCTTGCTAGGTATTTCCCTGGCTTATTCCCCCACTCGTATCTTTCCTTTGCTACATTTTTAAATATTTTCCTGGTTTCCTGTTCCATTAAGTCTCTGAGTTGGCCTCTCTTGATTATTATCTGTTCATGTATTTCCCTGTCTACCTGTTTTTTATCTTTTTGTTCCAGGTCGTTCAGTTCCTTTATTAGATTTCTCCTATTCCGATCTCTTTCTTTTTTTTCCCCTGCTCCTATGGCTATCAATTTTCCTCTTATGTAAGCCTTATGTGCTTCCCATATCGTAGCTACACTTACTTCTGGAGTATTGTTTATTTTGGAGTATTGTTTATTTTGAAATATTCTTCTATTTCCTTTGATATTATCTCACCTACTTCCTTCTTATCTAAGAAGTCCTCATTTAGGCTCCATGTACCCTTTCTTTGTTCTATATTGTTAAATCTTATTTTTACCACTACGGGGGCATGGTCTGAAATTGATATAACTCCTATAGAGGCATCCACGACCTGTTCCAGGAGCTCTTGGTCAATTAATATATGATCCAATCTCGCATACGTGTCGTGCACCGTTGAATAGTATGTATAATCTTTTTTACTAGGGTGAGCCAACCTCCATGGATCTACCAGTTGATGATTATGTATTTTTTTTTAACCAAATTTAGTTGTTTACTATCTCTTATCGGTGCACCAGACGTATTATCGAGTCTATGTTCCATTGGAAAATTGAAATCCCCTGCGAGAATTACATGACCTTGTTTAAAATCCATTAGAGCATTTAGGATCCCATTCAAATATTTTTTGGGTTGGTTATTTGGACAATACACATTTGCTAATGTGTATTTTTTTCCCTGTAAATTCCCTTTTAGGAACAGATAACGGCCCTCAGGGTCGGTACTTCTATCTTCTACTATAAAACTTATGTTCTTCCCCATGCCTATGGCTACTTCCTTTGATCTTTTATTTGGGGAGTCTCCATAGTACCAGGTTGGGATCGCACGTGAGTATAGTTTTGTATTAGACTCTAGAGCTAGATGTGTCTCCTGGAGGAAAACAATTTCTGCGGCGTACCTTTCCAACTCCCTTAATATCATGTGCCTTTTTTCTGGCAAATTAAGACCTCTTACATTATATGTAATACAGTTTACGTCAGTCATTTAAGTCTCCTTCTTTTTTTTTCTTCCCTTCCTCTCTCTCTCTTCCTCGAAGGTGCACATACAGATCCCTTTTCCCTTCCTCCCTACCTCCCCCCTCCCCTCCCACCCAATCTCCCTCCCTCTCCCTCCACCCCCCCTTCTTCCTCCCAAAATAAACATAGCCCTTTTCCACCCACCCCCTCCCCCCTCCTCCCTCTCTCCCTCCCTCCTCCCCCTCCCATGTTGGGGTCTTGACCTCATGGTCTTTGGTGCAGGTTTTTCTCCTTAGTACCACTTGGGGTACTCTGCACCCTAAGCCCGAGGTGGAGTTCTGCTCGGCACCGTTGATCCCAACCCCCTTACTACTAAGGGGATGATGCCAGTGCAGTAAACGAATCCAGGTCTCCAAGCCCTTCCCTTGTATCTTTTTATTTCTGTTTCATTCCTCTCCCCTTCCTCCGCCCCCTCCACCCCTCACCCTCCCTGTTGCCACAAAAAAAAAAGCACAAGGGAGAACACAACACCCCACTTTCTCTCTATTTGTTCTGTTTAGTTATCTGGCATGGGAATTTCTAGCTTTCTACAAAACTCGGGTGTCTCTTCGATAAATCTCAGTCTTGCCGAGATACCCTTTTTCCTCCCAATCAAACATGCTGGGAAACCCCAATTATACTGAATCTCGTGTTCCATAAGAACCTTCAATAAAGGTTTTAAGTTCCTTCTTCTTTTCAACGTTTCTTGAGATAGATCCTGAAAAATTTGAATGTGGTTTTCTTCCAATTTTATTGGTGTCTTTCCCCTCAGATTTCTCCACAGTTGATTTTTTTCCTCCCAACTTTCAAATCGCACAATGATGTCTCTCGGGTTTTCCTGCGATATTTCTTTTGGTCTTCTTATTCTATGTGCTCTCTCAATCTTCATTGGGAATGTAATTTCTCTATCAAGCAATGGGTTACAAATTTTCATTATTATTTCTGTTAAATTCTCTGACTGGGATATCTCAGGGACCCCTCGAATTCTTATATTTTTCCTTCTATCTCTGTTCTCTTGATCTTCCAGTTTATATGCTTGTTCTTGTTGTTCTTTTTTAATAGATTTTATTTCTCCTTCCAGCTTTTTTATGTTGATTTCATTACCGTCTGCTTTTTTTTCCACTTCCTCTACTCTTTCCTGCATGTACCCCATGTTTTCCTGTATTACTTCCATTTGTGCTTTCAACACTTTTTCTAGGGCTGCGAACATACCCTCTATTTCCTTTTTTGTTGGAAATTGTCCCTTGTTTTGTTGTTCCTCATCTTTTCTTTGCTCGAGCTCTGCTTCGGCTTCTTGTTCTATTCTAGACTCTGACAGTGTATCTGTTTCTGCAGAATTTTTATTCTGGGCCTTTTTCTTTTCCTTTTTCTTCTCCTTGCTGTCTGTCTGGTTACTTTTAGCTCCTTGCTGATTTTCCGCCGCCTGTTTATCTCCATTTCCACTGTGGGTTACATATTTATTCATTGAGCCCGGGCTAGGGATCAAGCTTAGCCGTGGAGATTTTGGGGTTACCCCCCCTCTTGCTCCCTTTCCTCTCGAACTTATGTTGCTTAAAATCCTTGGTTTACCTTCCCGGTAATTATTGGTGGGTGGGGGGGGGGGGAGATGGATACTGTACTCAGGGTGTTTTTTCTTTCCTTTTTTCTGCTGGGGACTATAAATGCTCTAAAGTAACTTAAGTTACAAGTCTAATGCTGTTTCTTTCCCCTTTTCCCCCCCCCCTTTTTTTTCCCCTTCCCGCTTTCCTTTCTTTCTTCTCCCTTGTGGTTACAGACAGTTCACAACTCACAGTACTTCTCTGGCGGAAAAACAAATAGCTATAGATTTTTTCTTTTTTTCCTTTTGCTTCTGCTTTGATATATTTACCAATCCCGAACAGCTCGGCACAGAGTCCCAGGGTATCTGTGGGTCAGAAATACCGTATTTCCAAAAAAAAAAAAAAAAGGCAAAACCAACACAGACCAAAACAAAAGCAGCAACAGACTTTTATATTTCTCACTATCTGCCCCTCGTTGCAATTCAACACTTCAGAGGAAGTTCACAGTTAACCATTTTGTGCGTCTATTGCCAGTTTTGTATGCTTTTCTCTTTTTTCTTTTTCTTTCCTTGTATGTTTTATAGTGTTCCCAGCAGCTATAAAAACTGAGATACCTGGTAGCAAATGATAACAGATAATGCAACTTTCCTTTGTTCTCTGTTAGTTACTTTAAAGCGATTATCCCTTAATCAGTTTTATCACCACTTTATTTCTTGTTTAATGTAGTGAAGCATCCAGTTTCAAAATTATATGATGTGTATGGACAATAATCACCGGGTATCTGTACCTCCTCCTTTGCTCCTTGCCATACACTTTCTCTGTCCTTTAATTTATATTTGCTGCGCTCCTTACACCGGTATTGAATGAAAAAAGCCAAGCAGCCTGTGGGGGGAGAGGGGGGGGGGCGATTTCCTTGAGATTTTCTGCCCGCTCACCCCTCTAGTGCAACTAATCGCTGAGCATTTTATAATCCATTTTCATGTTCACTCAACAGTGTTTTTTTTGTCTTTCATACCTCTTTGTCTTCTTTATATTACTCACCACTACCTGGAAAGATACTGGAGAATCCCTGCGATTTCCTTTGCATACCTTCGCATACCAGAGGGGGAGGTCTGGAAGGGTTAGCGATAGCTTCAACGTGGGGGAGCGCTCGCTCTCTCCTTCAGTCTATTTGCTGGCAGGCAGGCTCCGGATCCCTCACTCCCCGCCTCCCTCCCGGTCCTCCACCACCTCTGTACTCCCTCCAGGTCCTCTGGGTCTCATGCGATGTGCGGCGTGCGGCGTTCAGCATCTCCTCTCCATATGGTCTGCTTAGCTGCTTGGCTGCAGGTCTCCTCGATCTCCCCCTCCCGCCGAGTCCCACCGCACCGACGGCAAGGGTACAAGTACAATGCGGTACGGGCGGACAGTACAGGCGGGTAGACGGGGGGGCAGGCGGGCGGGTGAGTGGGTGGTTCGGCGGCGCCACTCCGGGGCTCAGGCAGCATTATTCATCCTCCTGAGGAGGAAAGGGCTGGAGACCTGATGTCTCGTCTACGTGCACCGGCACAGTGTCAGCGCCATTGCGAGACTCCTCCCTCCGGGATGCTGTTCTCTTCTATTCTTGCTTCTACTGTTGTCATTACATTGTCTCTTAAATCTTCAACAAAAGTTATGTTGTTGCTAATGGTAACCTTGTCTGTTTTGGGATTTAGGATTCTGTAACCATTGACATTGTCACTGTATCCAACAAAGATACCTTCAAATGCTCTGTTTTGGAGTTTGGTGCGTTTTTCTTCAGGTATGTAGATGAATGCTTTGCATCCAAAAACTCTTAGGTGTTTTACACTTGGCTTCTCATTGTGCCATAGTTCATATGGGGTTTTCTCCACTGTTCTGGAAAGAAGTCTGTTCTGCAAATATGTAGCTGTCATAGCTGCCTCACCCCAGTATTTTTGTGGTAGTCCAGAGTCTGTCAGCATACATCTGATCATTTCAGTCAGAGTTCTGTTCTTTCTTTCAGCTACTCCATTTTGTTCTGGTGTATACGGGACTGTCTTTTGATGTTCTATTCCATGGGATTGCATGTAGCTCACTCCCCAAATCACCTACCATAAATATTATACCTAAAAAACGTAACGCCTAAATAAAAAACACACAAAAAAACATATTGGCATAAAAATAATGGTCGTGGCACTTTATTGGTATAAAATTAATTATTATTAAAATCTTTATTAAATAAATTCATTAAATCAGAAAACCAATAAATATATATAAGCTCAGTTATTGGAACTCGAGCCAAAATAAATTAATTTAACATTAACATCCCCCCCAGAAATCCAGGGTGATTTAAACCACATAAATGCCAACGACAAGGGTGGGTAGCTCTTTTACCCAGGCTTGATCAACTGTGAGAGAAAACCCCTAGAAAACCCCTTTATATAGGGGTACCAAGACCTTCCAGAAGCTTCCACAGCCCCTAATTGGTCAATTAACCCTCCATCTCCAATCCTTAAAGAGACAGTACCCCAATTACATATTCAATTACCTCATAACCTAATATGAATTTTAGAGGCAGGAAAAAAGAGGGGGGCGGGGCCACAGCAAGCCTATGAAGGTGGGCCCAAATGCTTGTTCCCTCCTTTAACATGGGATTGCATGTAGCCCACTCCCCAAATCACTTACCATAAATATTATACCTAAAAAACGTAACGCCTAAATAAAAAACACACGAACAAACATATTGGCATAAAACTAATGGCCGTGGCACTTTATTGGTATAAAATTAATTATTATTAAAATCTTTATTAAATAAATTCATTAAATCAGAAAGCCAATAAATATATATAAGCTCAGTTATTGGAACTCGAGCCAAAATAAATTAATTTAACATTAACATCCCCACAAGCCGGGACTTTTTTTTGAAAAAACCAAGAACCGACCTAACCCATAACCACGGCCATTTCAATACAATTCTGTAAACCTAAGTTAAACAGATCAATGCCAATGTCCGAAAGGTGCACTCCATCCTGACGGTAAAAACCAGGAATGCCACCTTCCAAATCAACATGACGATACGCAAAACCACGAACGACCGGTTAAAATTTTGAAACTACCCTATTAATCCGTTTTCACATTTTTTCCATCACTCTATTCTGCCCAGAGGAAAACCAACACAGTCTGGGTATGAGTTCTGAAAAAACAATCACTGTGTTAGGTGAAACTAACTGGAATCTTTGAATATCACTTTTAATTTGAAAAATTAAGTCTAACGTTCTGACCTTACATAAGTCATTCCCACCTAAATGAAGTATGAGAATATTAGGCAAGGGTCACACTACCATTAATCTAGCTAAAACAGTGAAAAGGTGAAACCATCGAAGACCTCTAATGCCTTTCCAAAGAACTATAAACTCATCCTGAGGCATCGACAAATTTTCGGTGTAAATTCTTTGTGCGGCTCTTTTCTTTGCCCAATAAATGTATGAGTGTCCTACGATCCAGACACATTTTCTGATCCCTAGAGAGATCAAACAAATAAATTAGGACGAATGTAAGATTTAAAACACTTGGAGCCCCACCTACCTATTTTCATAATGTCCTCATTCGCCATACCATTCTGTGCTGCTACTGAAGCTGCTCCAATTCTAAAAGAAAGTGTTGTGAACTTAAAACCTTTAAAACCTAAAACATTAAGACCTTTTTTCAAAACCCGCGCTAAACTGGAAATTAGTAAGAGGACTTCCGTCCAAATGTAACAAAAATTGACCACTAAAGTTAGGGCGTAAAGCTGCATATTTTTTTAACGTGACAACTGGGTAAATAAGTTCATTATCACAAGGAGAGATAACTAACCAACGACCCCTACCCAATTGATCTGTTTTAGATTTTTTTATAAAAAGTTTTATCGTATGAGTGTCAAAAATTATATGATCCTTTTGCAATCCGGACAAACTGTTCCTGTCCTGTTGGGAGGAACAAGTTCCGAGATTCGTAAGGCCCCAAAAAACGATAGCACAAATGCAGAACAAAACAATAGTGCTTCAAATGCAGAAAAACAGATGGAACTCATAATTCCACACAGTTTTACCAACATTTCCATTGATATCGGACGCCGATCATCCGGAACATAATTCACTTTCTTATATCCCTTTAATGCTTGCCTAACCGAAAAATAACTATTGCAGGTAGGCATATGCCAAATATGATAAAATAATGAAATGCCAGCTAAAAGTTTAACTATGTGGCTTGGAGAAAACTTATCAAGCATTAAAGATTCCAGAAATAATAAAATCCTATCCTCGGCTGTAAAAAATTCAGAAAACTTGTTATGTGAGCAGAACAACTCCCATTTTTTCCAAGATCTGGAATACTCATTCCAAGTTTTAGGAGCACCAGAGTTTGTTATTGCTTGAGAGACCAGACTCAAATCAAATCCCATAGGTGATCTGGGCAAGGTTGGCCCTCCAAGTCTGCATTGGGAAGTAATTGACGAAAAAGATTCATCTGAAAACGAGAAAGTGAATCTGCTAAAACATTGTCTATACCTGGTGTAAACTGAGCCTTAATCCATATATTCCTTTTAAGGCATAAAAAGACTAAATGACACAATAATTTCACAACTGGTAAGGACTTAGAACATAAACAGTTGATTGCGAAAAGCACACCCTTGTTATCCGTTTTAACAAGGATACGCTTATTCACAAAAAACCGCCCCCAAATCTCAATAGCTGCAACCACTGGAAAAAGTTCTAAAAGAACAATATTCTTCGTCAATTCCTTGGCTATCCAAGCTTCAGGCCATGCTCCACAACACCAATGCTCTTTCCATATGGCTGCAAAGCCCTTTGATCCAGCAGCATCAGTAAAAAGGCAAAAATCTACTGCAAAAATGAACTGTTCTTGGAAAAAAGAGCGCCCATTGTATTCATCCAAAAATTTTGCCCATACTACTAAGTCTTCATTAAGAGAATCAGTCAAACGGATATGGGAGAATGGTGATTTTAAACCTGCAGTAGCAAGGTATAAACGTCTAGAAAAAATACGGCCAACCGACATCACCCTAGATGTAGAAGCCAATAATCCCAATAAAGATTGCATTTCTCTCAGAATGACTGTTTTTCTACGTAAGAAAACAGCAATTACATTTTTTAATCTGACGATTTTTTGTTCTGGCAACCTAAATTCCGATAAATTCGTATCTAAAAGGATTCCCAAAAATTCAATTACTGTACAAGGGAGTACAGTTTTTTCTGAAGCCAAAGGAATCCCAAAATAATTAGCAATGTCAGTAAATGTAGAAAGTAAATTTAAACAAAATTCAGAATCCTTTGGGCCTATAAATAAAAAATCATCTAGATAATGTACTATACCGTCCCAGTTTGCTGTACAGACACTACTAGACTTGTGCACAACGGAAAAATTCGTTCCGTTTCGGTTCGTTTCTTTCCGGTCCTGTTGATTCGTAATCATTCGTAATTTTGCTAGACGGGATTTTTCGTGTTCGGACTCATTCGTATTTTTGCAAGCGACATTTTTCGTTGAATTTTTTGTTGCTTTATAATTCGTACTTTCGGTAGAGTACGTTGTTTTTCGTTGATTCTGGACACAACTCCTACTTTCGTAACTTTTTTTGGGTTCGTTGATTCGTAATTTTCCGTGTCTCTCTCACAACGACGCTGCCTATTATGCCTAATGTGCTTCGAATGGATTTGTACTTTTCTAAATACATAGCGGTTATTTGTAACGATTCGAAATCTCGTATCTTACTTTCGTTTTTTACATGCGGCTATAGGCTCCGCCCCTGTACACCATTTTGAGAGGGTTCAGCACGGTGAGGGAGAAGCAGAGAGCAGAGCAGAGTGAGTGTTATTGTGCTTCGAATGGATTTGAAATCTCGTATTTTACTTTCGTTTTTTCATGCGGCTATAGCCTCCGCCCCTGTACACCATTTTGAGAGGGAGTTCAGCATGGTGAGGGAGAAGCAGAGAGCAGAGTGAGTGTTATTGTGCTTCGAATGGATTCGTACATTCGTAACTTTTTTCATAAGGAATTATGCCGAAGACCTTCGGGCATTCGCTATTTTGCGGTATAATTTATTTCGGATTCGGTTTTATTCGTAATTGCTCTGTTCGGAAATTCGAATGCTTCCGAATGTCCGAAAGTTGCTAAATTCGGACGAATTTTGATTCGTTACGAAACGAATTGCACAAGCCTAGACACTACCCAATGAATAAAAGAAGAAAATTCCTCAAAATAAGAGCATGAAAGTGCACACCCCATGGGGAGACACTTATCGTAAAAATAAAACCCATCAAAGAAGAAACCAAGAGAGTTAAAAGCCTCAGGAACAATAGGTAAAAGCCTAAAAGCGGACTTAATATCGGCTTTAGCCATCAAAGCCCCCGGACCAACTGACCTAATCTTCTCAACAGCATCCTCAAACGAAGAGTAAGACACCGAACATAAAGACTCATCAATCTAATCATTCAGAGAATTTCCCGAAGGAAAAGATAAATGGTGAATAAGTCTGAATGCATTCTGTTCTTTTTTAGGGACTAGACCCAATGGCGATATCCGGAAATGTAAAAAGGGGGAGATGAAAAAGGACCGGCAATCCTACCTTCAGACAACTCGCTCTGTAATTTTTTCCAAACTGTCTCAGGGGCCTTATAAACAGATTTTAAGTTTCTCACTACAACGCAACCTTCACCTTGAAAAGAAGGCAAAGGAAAGCCATAGTAAAAACCTTGCATTAAAAACTTAGCTCTCGCCTTGTTTGGGCACATGCCCAACCACTGGAGCATATTTTCCAGTATCACTGGTGTGTGACCCTTTGTTAGCATGTTCTTTTTGGTACTGCAAAGACAAATTCCTTTTATAACACTTTACCACTGGGTGCGACCCAGTGCAGAAAGAACACTCATGCCTGTATCTGCAAGAAGTGTTCCATCTGCACTGTGATTCGTTAAAAGAAAAGCAAACTCCTTTTTTATATTCAGAAGGTACATCGTTAACCGTTTTCTGTCTAGCTACAGGAGGCTTCTGTGGAGTGATAAGATTTAGCCACAGGCTGACATCCTTCATACCAAATTTAAGGGTGGGGTGTATTGCCAACTTTTAACGAAAAGATTCGTCATAGTGGAACCACCCCATCCCGCCAAAATTCCTATAAGCCTCCATTACATGATCCAGATGCTGAAATAAACCACTGCATAATTCATGTTTTCTTTCAGCCAAAACACTGGAGAATATACAATATCCCTGTAGCCAATTAAAAAAGGATCTGGGAACAAACTTACGTTCATCCTCAGATTTTTTATCCTGACGAAAAGAAAAATCTTTTATATTAGGAAGTAATGCCATAATATCCACAAATTCTCCATTCCATATTTTTTCCTTTAACGACATGGGCAAATGGAAACCCAATGGAGAAACTTCACAAGGCAAAATTTATTTAAATAAATTTGCAGGAACCGTATGCTTATCCCCAGCTATATTAACTGAATTAACCGAGGCTATTTCAGGAATCACAGTAGCAGGATTATGTACAGTAGAAATTGATAAGGAATTATCTACTGAAATATCATTATTAGCTAAAATATTAGATGGAAGAGAATTTTGTTTAGCAATAGTTTGGACAAGTGAAGTCAAAGAGCCAACCAATACAGTCAACAGATTGGCATTATCAGACTCACCTGACTGAAAATTCATAGGCACATTCTCTGCCGCCTGTGAACCCATAGGACACACAGCTCTGCTTACTCGATTACCGCCACAAGATGCCGCTGTCGCACACAGCAGCTCAGTTGTGTCTCCTGGAGACGTTCTTCCCCGTTGCCTGGCAACGTCTGAAGCCTGAGGAACAGACCGCCCTTCCGAAAGGCGCGGCCTAGATCCTCTACTCCCACTGCTCGTCTTCTGAGGGGAGGAGCTTCGGCGCTTCAGAGGAGCTCGCTGAACTGTTTTTGCCACCGCCGTGGCTTGTCCTGCCTCCGGATCCGCCTCCGCTACTGCGTCACGACGCGCGCTCCTCCTCACAGCCGACGAACTTCCAGTTGAACAGCCCTACACCACCTCTTGACGCGACAATGCCGGAACACTCCTCTCCGGCGGACGGCTTCTGGACCTCTGATGTGGATCCGAGCGCTCTTCCGCGACGGGTCCCGGTGACGAATCTTCCGGCACCTCTTCGGCATGGCCTGCTTCTTCCAACGCCGGAGCTCCAGACTCTTCACCCTCTGCCAGCGACAGGCACCTCCGCAGCCAGTCATCGCCTCCGCCGCTCTCTCCAGGATCTTCCTGCGGAAGGTCTTTATGATCTTTATAGCTCTTTTACCCAGGCTTGATCAACTGTGAGAGAAAACCCCTAGAAAACCCCTTTATATAGGGGTACCAAGACCTTCCAGAAGCTTCCACAGCCCCTAATTGGTCAATTAACCCTCCATCTCCAATCCTTAAAGGGACAGTACCCCAATTACATATTCAATTACCTCATGACCTAATATGAATCTTAGAGGCAGGAAAAAAGAGGGGGGCGGGGCCGCAGCAAGCCCATGAAGGTGGGCCCAAATGCTTGTTCCATCCTTTAACATTCTGTTTTAAGTACTCTTGTATCTTACCTCCTGTGAATTCACTTCCATTATCGCTCCGAAGTATGAGAGGCTTCCTCTGAAACTTGTTACTTGTCTTTATTATATAGTCTTGTAATTTGTCAAAAACTTCACTCTTGTGTTGCATTAGGTAGGTGACTGTGTATCTTGAATAGTCGTCTATGAAAGTCACTATGTACCTGTTGCCTCCAGGTGTTGGTGGGTTTAGGGGACCACACACGTCACTGTGAACTAAGTCAAGTGGTCTTGAAGCTCTCTTCTGACTGACTTTGGGAAGTGTTGCTCTTGTAGCTTTGGATTTAATGCAACATTCACATTTAACGGTAACTGGACAAGGGGATACTATCAGATCCTTTGTCAGTTCCTCCTCTGTAGTTCCTGTATGCATTCTGGGTGTCTGCGACCTAGACGTCTGTGCCATATATGTATACAGTCATTGTGCTTGTGTGTACATAGTCTCACCTTTTCCTTTACTGTGTCGAGGTGATATAGATGATCATCCAGTTTGGCACTTGCTATTGTCTGTTTGCCGTTTAGAATAGAACACTTGTCACCTTGGAATTTTACAGTGAGTCCTCTGGCTGTTAGACGCTTCACAGATAAGAGTCCTCCTTCTAGATTAGGAACATAAAGCACATCTTTCACTGGTATGGCTAAATTGTGTCCCGCATCATCAAGGCATACAATGGTTCCATGCCCATATCCTTCTGCATGTATTTTGCTTCCATCTGCAAGATAAATAGTTTCTTTGTTGTTCAGATCAAGTTCTGTGAAGAAACTTTTATCACTCGTCATGTGACTGGTTGCCCCTGAATCGATGCAGCAGCCTTGGAATTTATTGTTGCCTGTCGCTTTAAATGTGGCATTACAGTTTCCTTCCCTTGGATCATTGATTGTGGTTTTGACCTTTTGTTTAGCATAAGAGGGACGCTGTCTCATTTGCTCTGCTTTCCATATAGTACAGTCTTTCTTTATGTGTCCCTGTTTGTGGCATCTGAAACGCACTCTGGTCTCTTTCCTGTGTAACCTTGCGTCTGTGTCAGGGTCACCTGTGGCCAGGTGACAGATGCACACCGTAGGGGGACAGGAGTGCACCGCGAGGTAGTGAACCCTATGGCTGGCTTCTGTGGATAGGAAACTGGGTGGTTGTGGAAAGCGGGACCAGAGGAGCACAACCGGGATCCCAACGGAAGCGAGAGCCAAGATTCCCCAGGGCGCGGAGTCTAAGACCCAGCTGGTCTTCTCCAGGGCCTCTAGTGGTGAGGATGTTACGCTGCAGGCTGGGACCAGGTCGCGGCCCCTGGAGTTTCCTAGCTCACGCCCCGTAGGATAAGGGGAAGCAGCAGCACACGATAGAGAGAACCGAATAACAAGCCGAAGGTCAGGGGCCACAAGCAGACAAGGATAACGAAGAACGAGCCGAAGGTCAAGGGTCACGAGCAGACAGGGATGGTCGGGGACAAGCCAATAACGTAACAGAGAGACAGACGTAGCACACGGCAGGCAGGAACCCAAACACACAATGCCTAACAAACACGTTGATCAGCAAGGCAGGCTTGCAGTGCACAGGTTAATATAGTGTTCAGTGATAGGGCCTGGGGTGGAGTCAGGCTGGGAGGAGATTATAAAGGAAGCCAGGTGAAGGAGGTCTGGTCTCTAGATGAACACATGAGGAGGAAGGTAAGATGGCAGACAGACATTAATGCATATCCATGACAGTACCCTCCCTCTTACGAGGCCTCCCCCTTCCCCGCCTGGGCCCAGGTTTAGAGGGAAACTTCAGATGAAACTCCTTTAACAGACGAGGTGCAAAGACCTCAGATGCAGTGATCCAAGACCTCTCCTCAGGACCAAACCCTTTCCAATGAACGAGGTACTGAAGAACGCCTTTACAGAGTCGGGAGTCCAGAATTTGACTGATCTCGTACTCCTGATTATCCTCCGAGACAGGCGCCACGGTAGGAAGAGGACGAGAGAATTTATTGAGGACTAAAGGCTTTAGAAGAGCAACATGAAAGGAGTTAGTGATTTTAAGGCTCTTAGGAATCTGGAGTTTGAAACAAACCGGATTCAGTTTAGCAGTTACCGTGTATGGACCGATGAATCGTGGAGCAAACTTCAGAGAAGGAACTCGGAGCTTGATGTTCCTGGTAGAGAGCCAGACTTTGTCCCCTGGCTGAAGAGAAGGCGGTTTACGCCTGCGGCGGTCGGCAAAGCCTTTGAATTTTTCAGCAGCTGCCCGGAGGGAATCATGAACGTGACCCCAAACGGAATTGAGAGACTCCTGAACCGAAGCCAAAGCTGGAATGTCTGGAGAACAGATCATAGGAAGAGGAAGTTGAGGGTGTTTTCCATAAACTGTGAAAAAGGGTGTCTTCTGCGAACTGGTATTCACATGATTGTTATGGGAGAATTCTGCCCACGGGAGTAGAGAGGACCAATCGTCATGGTGAGAAGACACAAAGGTGCGAAGAAAGACCTCTAACTCCTGATTAACCCTCTCAGTCTGTCCATTGGATTGGGGATGGTAAGAAGAAGAAAAATCCAAGACAATATTGAGGGATTTGCAAAAGGCTCTCCAAAAACGAGACGTGAATTGGACTCCCCTGTCGGAAACAATATGAGAAGGGACCCCATGTAGGCGGAGAATTTCTCGAATGAAAATGGGAACCAAGGCAGGGGCAGAAGGAAGACCAGGAAGAGGAACAAAATGAGCCATCTTGGAGAATCGATCGATTACCACCCAAATGACTGTATTATTCTCAGACAGTGGGAGATCGGTGATAAAATCCATGGCAATATGGGCCCAGGGTTCCTTAGGAATAGGCAAGGGCATGAGGAGACCAGCAGGAGCTTGTGTGGAGGATTTGGACTGAGCACAGACATGACAAGCTTTAACGTAGTCTTTGACGTCTGAGCGGAGATTAGGCCACCAGTAGTGACGACTGATGAGTAGGAAGGATCGGAGGAATCCAGAATGCCCTGCCACCTTGGAATCATGTCCCCAACGAAGGATCTTAGCTCTTAGCTCAGTGGGGACAAAGGTCTTACCAGGCGGAATTTTAGACTTCAGGGTGGTAGAGTGGGCAACAATGCATGAGGTGGGAATGATCGGCTCAGGTTCAGGGGCGGACTCCTCGTCCAAAGTGTCAAATGACCTAGAGAGCGCATCAGCCCGACCGTTGCAGGAACCAGGTTTGTAGGTAATCGTGAAATTAAAACGGGCAAAGAAGAGACTCCACCTGGCCTGTCTAGGATTCAGACGTTTAGCATTCTGTAGATACTGTAAATTCTTGTGATCGGTAAAGATCGTTATGGAGTGAGGGGAACCCTCCAAGAGATGACGCCACTCCTCTAACGCCAATTTAATTGCGAGAAGTTCCCGATCACCGATGGCATAATTCCTCTCTGCCTGAGAAAATTTTTTGGAGAAGAACGCACATGGTTGGCGTCTCTTCTCAAAGATTTGAAGAAGCACAGCTCCCACCCCCATTGAGGAAGCGTCCACTTCAATAAAAAATGCATTCCCAGGATTTGGTCTCCTCAAGAGGGGGCCAGAAACAAAGGCCTGTTTCAGGTTGTGAAATGCAGAGACAGCTTCGGGAGGCCAGTCTCTGGCATTCACACCCTTCTTGGTCAAAGCGATAATAGGCGCGGCAATGGAAGAGTAATTCCTTATGAACTGCCTATAATAATTAGTGAAGCCAAGAAAGCGCTGTGTGGCCTTGAGGCTAGCAGGAAGAGGCCAGTTGGTGATAGCCAAGACCTTCCCAGGGTCCATACGAAGCCCCGAACATGAGACAAAGCACCCCAAAAACAGGACCTCAGAACATTCAAAGGAACATTTCTCCAGCTTGGCATAGAGATTGTTCTCTCTAAGACGTTGAAGTACAGTGCGGACATGGTTTCTGTGGACGAGCAGATTTTCAGAAAAGATCAGAATGTCATCCAGATAGATGACAACAAACTGGTACAGCAGATCTCTGAAGATTTCATTGACAAAGTTTTGAAACACGGCTGGAGCATTACACAGACCAAAAGGCATCACCAGATATTCGTAATGCCCGTCTCTAGTGTTAAATGCAGTCTTCCATTCGTCACCCTCCCGTATTCGAATGAGATTGTACGCGCCTCTGAGATCCAACTTGGTGAAAATGGAGGCACCCTTCAACCTATCGAATAGCTCAGATATTAAGGGTAAGGGGTATCGATTTTTAATAGTAACCGCATTTAAACCCCGATAATCGATGCAGGGTCTTAAGGTACCATCCTTTTTGGCAACAAAAAAGAACCCTGCCCCTGCAGGCGATGAGGATTTCCGGATGAACCCTCTCTCCAGATTCTCTGCTACATACTCCGACATGGCCTGGGTCTCTGGGATGGACAGAGGGTAGGTACGACCCCTGGGTAGAGTTGCTCCGGGGACAAGATCAATAGCACAGTCAAAAGACCTGTGGGGAGGAAGCACCTCAGCTGATTTTTTACAGAACACATCCCGGTAATCGCTGTATGCGGCGGGAAGATCAGAAGAAACAGAAGTGGCAGCAACCGGAAGACTCTCCTTGGGGGTCACCTTGAGAAGACACGACGAGAAACATGAGGAACCCCAGGCCAGGATCTGCCCAGAGACCCAGTCCACATGTGGAGAGTGGAGCTGTAGCCAAGGGAGGCCCAATACAACTGGGGTAGAGGCCTTGGGTAGAATAAGAAAGGATATCCACTCCTGGTGGAGAATCCCTACCGACATCCTAATGGGTAGCGTCTGGAAGCGAATAGGGCCCCCTGGGAGAACAGTGCCATCAATTGCCGAGACTACCAATGGGGTAGTGAGAGGTGAAAGGGTAAGCTTCATAGAAGAAGCAGTTCTCCAATCCATGAAATTGCCGGCAGCCCCGGAATCCAGGTATGCAAGGGTTGACTGAGGAGAAGTGCCTACATGAAGGGACACCGGCAAGAGCAGGCGAGAAGGTGATGTTTCTGGGTCCAATACTCCACCTTCCAAATGTATTAGACCCGAGCGTTTCCCGGACGAAGCGAGCAGGAGTCACGAAAATGACCCTTGCCCCCACAATAGAGGCACAAGCCCAGAGTTCTGCGCCTAGCACGTTCTTCGGGGGTTAGTCTGGTCCGGCCCAGCTGCATAGGTTCTTCAGCAGGTAGAGGATGCTCCACGGAATGAAGGGAGGGGAGCTCAGACTGGCTAGGACCCAGAGAGTGCTGGCGTCTTTTTTCTAAGGACCTCTCTTGAAAACGAATGTCGATCTGGTTGCATAATGAAATTACATCGTCCAGACCGACGGGAATGGCTCTTCCCGCTAATTCGTCTTTCACTCGGTCAGAGAGGCCATGTAAAAAGGTAGCGACCAGGGCCTCATTATTCCAGCTCAATTCAGCTGTGTGGATACGGAACTGAAGAGCATATTGCCCCACTGAACTAGATTCTTGGCAAAGACGTAAGACAGCACTAGCCGCTGAAGAAGCCCGAGCCGGCTCTTCGAAGATATTACGAAAGAGCTTCAAGAATTCGGACAGACTGGAAACCACCGGATCGTTCCTCTCCCACAGGGGGGCAGCCCAGGCCAAAGCTTCACCGGAGAGGAGGGAAATGATATAGGCTACCTTAGCCCGGTCAGATAGGAAGCTTTGAGGCTGAAGCTCAAAATGAATAGTGCATTGGCTGAGAAACCCCCTGCAGGCCTTGGAGTCCCCAGAGAAACGGAACGGAGCTGGCAATCTTAGTGAGTGTGAGGCTGCGACTGGTGCGATAGGTACAGCCGCTGGTTGTACTTGGGGTTGCGGATTCGGGGTTCCCAAGGAGACCTGAAGCTGCTCGAATCGAGAAGCCAGATCCTGGAGGAATCGCATCACCTGGGTCTGATTTGATTCCTGGGTCTCAAGTCTGCGAACTATGCCCTGCAATGGATCATCCGCGGGAAGCGGGATGTCAGCCGGGTTCATGGCTGATCAAACTGTCAGGGTCACCTGTGGCCAGGTGACAGATGCACACCGTAGGGGGACAGGAGTGCACCGCGAGGTAGTGAACCCTATGGCTGGCTTCTGTGGATAGGAAACTGGGTGGTTGTGGAAAGCGGGACCAGAGGAGCACAACCGGGATCCCAACGGAAGCGAGAGCCAAGATTCCCCAGGGCGCGGAGTCTAAGACCCAGCTGGTCTTCTCCAGGGCCTCTAGTGGTGAGGATGTTACGCTGCAGGCTGGGACCAGGTCGCGGCCCCTGGAGTTTCCTAGCTCACGCCCCGTAGGATAAGGGGAAGCAGCAGCACACGATAGAGAGAACCGAATAACAAGCCGAAGGTCAGGGGCCACAAGCAGACAAGGATAACGAAGAACGAGCCGAAGGTCAAGGGTCACGAGCAGACAGGGATGGTCGGGGACAAGCCAATAACGTAACAGAGAGACAGACGTAGCACACGGCAGGCAGGAACCCAAACACACAATGCCTAACAAACACGTTGATCAGCAAGGCAGGCTTGCAGTGCACAGGTTAATATAGTGTTCAGTGATAGGGCCTGGGGTGGAGTCAGGCTGGGAGGAGATTATAAAGGAAGCCAGGTGAAGGAGGTCTGGTCTCTAGATGAACACATGAGGAGGAAGGTAAGATGGCAGACAGACATTAATGCATATCCATGACAGTCTGTAGCTTTAAAAACGGTTCTTGTGTCGGTTTCTATGGAGTCATGCACTAATTCCTTTCTTCTCTGATGCTCATCTATGAGCCTGGTTTTTACAAATGCTAGCGTCAGATCTGTCTCAGGTCTTGTCTCCAGTGCATTGATTAGTGCAGTATATGTATCGGGCAAACTGCATAACAACATGGCTGCAATTTGACCGTCTGTTATATTCTCCCCGATTGATCTGAGTTGCGCAATCACTTCCAGCATTGCGTTTATATTCTCCTGCATGTCCTGTCCTCTGCCAAGTCTCATTTTGTAAAGTATCCGCAGCAGAAACAGCTTGCTGTTCAAACTGGATCTTTCATGCAGTCTTTTCAGTACATCCCACATGCTTTTCGCTGTGTCCTCATTGCGTATATGAATGAGCTGATCATCCTCCACTAGTAGGCTTATGGTGGCCCGTGCCTGTCTGTTTTTCTTGCCCCAGTCCTGATTTTTATCCTGTGGCCTCTCTGTAGTGTAAACCTCCCACAAGTCATCTTTGGATAATAGCATTTCCACTTTAAACTTCCATAGCTGATAATTGTCATTGTTCAGCTTTGCCACTGAGAGTTTAAGCTCTCAGTTTCCGGCCATTTTATCCCTCCTTTGTGTATAAACAGTCTTACTTGTCTATAGGAGATGTCACTGGAAAGCTTCCTTATGTCGATCTCCGCATCAGCCACACTGTCTTCCGTTCGAGGCTTTGTTCTGCCTGGGCCGCACCTGGTCATAAGACTTTATCTGGATATTGGGTCCATAACCTGTTGCAAAGTATGATTGATAGGTGCAGCGGAGTCAATTCAGATCAGACGTTGTGTAGTAACAGGAACTGGCTTCTTTATTGGAACATAACCACACTAGCAAAGATGTCACTTCACATTGTAAGAAGAATCACAGACAGGAAAAAGAAACCAACACGTACATCACTGTATACAGGGGTTCCCCGACTTACGAAAGCCCGAGTTACGAACCTCTCCTACTTATGAACCGGGAGCTGCGGGGACCCTCTGCCATTTTGGGTGGACCGTCGGCTGTTCTGCGCATGCACGGCCAGACGGAGCCTCTGGAAATGTCGGAAATGTCCGTAATTGGCTGTGCATGCGCAGGATGGCATTCGATGGAACATCGGAAAACATCGGAAATGTCCGTAATTGCCGGTCTGCGCATGCGTGGCCGACTTACGAACATTTCCAACATACAAACAGGAGGAAAGTCCCTAATGGATTCGTAACCCGGGGACCCCCTGTACAGGAAATACCACACATCATAGAGAATACATAGCATAGTATATCACTGAGCATTAGCGACATCTTGTGTCCTTTTTCTAAACTGCAGTCAAATACAATAAGCTAAGCTGAAAGTTTGTTGTATTTCCAACAATTCAAGTAGTCACATATGTAGCACTACCCCGTAGAAGCTGCTGGTTAGTTTTGGTCCTGCCGTTACCCCCACAGTTCAACTTATCAAAACTTGCTTGGCTCTAAATTGGGCAATGTGCCCACAGATGCATGCACCAGTCACTTAGTCTTTTTCCAATGCTTTTTTATTCAACACAACTTGCAGCAGTAGAGGGATGGAGGGTTAGGGGAATTCAGATACCTTGTTTAGATCCCTGAGGAACTTGAGATCCTGGAGACAAGTACACTTTCTGTCACTGGATCTTGCTCACCCAGATAGGCCTCTCTCACCGGCCTAGGAGCCGGAATGATGCACGGACAAAAGTCTCTGCCACAGACTTGATGATAGTACTAACTGTTGAACAATCCTCTGCCACAGGATTTGGAAATCAGTAATTGCTTGAGCGAACACAACTACACAGTACCAAAGTCCTTTAAGCCATCCGGCAGTACTGTGAGGTAGATTGGTTAGGATGCATCCTCCAATTGAGTCACCAGGCTCTTTTTGAGATACCAGCCTTTTGCTCGGTCCTCTCCAAGAAGAGTCCTCCCCTGGATCC
This sequence comes from Rana muscosa, assembly GCA_029206835.1. Classification (NCBI taxonomy): domain Eukaryota; kingdom Metazoa; phylum Chordata; class Amphibia; order Anura; family Ranidae; genus Rana; species Rana muscosa. The sequence goes on from CM055117.1 coordinate 323,244,533, forward strand.
TCCAATTGCTCGGCTTCTTCCCGCAGGCAAGACAGCACAGGACCATCCCCGGACCAGTAGGCCTCAGACAGACTTCTGGGCCTACTTAAAGTAGCGTAGCCTCGGGCCAGCAGGGCCCCGAGGCAGCAGAGGAGTTGTCACATACCTTAGGCCAGGCGGGCCATGAGGTCAGAGAGAGAGAAAAATGGCCTCTGCCCCTTAAGTATCCTCTCCCAGAATGCACAGCGGTAGACCCCTCCCACTGGGCTGTTTCTTGGGAAAAGACACCCAATACACTCCAGCCTGTTGTATTTCCAACACTGGCCGGTGGTGACAACGACACCTACCGGCGACAGTGGGAAATGCTCTCAACACAGCCAAAGCTGGAACAGAGGCTAATTTAGCCATAAACATTGTATTCTGAACTATGTACATTCAGATGACCCACTAAATTTACACAATAGCGCCTGGTCAACAGGAGCAGGGCGCTACACATAATTTAGAGACCAGGAGCTTTTGGAATCTTTTATAGTATAAAATAGAGTACTTGTCGGGGCCCGGGCTCTTTCTTAGGGCCATATTCTTTATTGCTCTTCCTACTTCCTCATGCGTAATAGGAGCTTCAAGTTGTTCCAGCTCCACCCTAGGCACCATGGGAAGGTCTAGGCCCTGCAGGTACTCTTGGACTTCCTCATCTCGTTTCTCTATATCTTCCCCTTCCTGGCTCACCTTATATAACGAACTATAATATGAATGGAATACATTTGCTATTTTAGGGGAGTAATGCACCATCTCTCCCTTGCCATTTCTAATTTTAGGGATAAAAGATACATTTATTTTTTTCCTTTACTACTCTGACCAGCCATTTCCCAGTTTTATTACCCCAGAGATATCTTTATTTATCATATGGAAAGCAAGTTTTTTCTCCTGTTCTAATAGTTCTACTAACTCCTCCCTTTTTACCATTAATTAATTTGTAACTGTTCATAATTCCCTGATACCTTGACTAAGGCCCCTGTTCCAGCTGAAGAAAAGCAGCCCCAAAAGCATAATGCTGCCACCACCATGCTTCACTGTGGGTATGGTGTTCTTTTGCTGATGTGCAGTTTTGTTTTTGCGCCAAACATATCTTTTGGAATTATGGCCAAAAAGTTCGACCTTGGTTTCATCAGACCATAAAGCCCCATACACACGGTCGGACTTTTGCCCAACAAACTTAGTTTTAAGCAAGTTGGACCAACAATCCGACCGTGTGTACGCTCCATCGGACAAACTTTTTTTTGTTTGGTTTTGTTTTCATCGGACAAAAGTTGGGTCTGCAAACGGACAAACTTTTTCCCAACAAAAGTCAGATGGAGCAAAGTCCTACCGTGTGTACAGAAAACCATAGGACTTTTGTCCGATGGACAAAACAACTAATGTTAAAATCAACCAACAATAGCAGAAGTTGACCAAAGGGTGGCTGTAAAGAGCAGAAAAGAGCAGAAAAACCATGTGATGTTGCAAAAAGTTTTGGGAAAGTTTGCAGAAAAGTCCTGTGGTGTGTATGCTATGGGTGTGCCCGGTCAACTCCGTTCGGACAAAAATCCACGGAAAAGTCCGATGGAAGTCCGACCGTGTGTACGGGCCTTAACACATTTTCCCACATGCTTTTGGGAGACTTCAGATGTGTTTTTGCAGAATATAGCTGGGTTAGGATATTTTTCTTCGTAAGAAAAGGCTTCCGTCTTGCCACTCTACCCCATAGCCCAGTCATATGAAGAATACGGGAGATTGTTGTCACATGTACCACACAGCCAGTACTTGACAGATATTCCTGCAGCTCCTTTAATGTTGCTGTAGGCCTCTTGGCAGCTTCCCTGACCAGTTTTCTTCTCGTCTTTTCATCAATTTTGGAGGGACGTCCAATTCTTGATAATGTCACTGGTGTGCCATATTTTATCCACTTGATGGCTGTCTTCACTGTGTTGCATGGTATATCTAATGCATTGGAAATTCTTTTGTACCCTTCTCCTGACTGATACCTTTTAACAATGAGATCCCTCTGATGCTTTGGGAGCGCTCTGCGGACCATGGCTTTTGCTGTAGGATACAACTAAGAAAATGTCAGAAAATACCTACTAGAACAGCTGAACTTTATTTGGGATTAATCAGAGGCACTTTAAATAATGACAGGTGTGTACTGACTCCTATTTAACATGACTTTGAATGTGATTGCTTAACTTTGAGCACAGCTACATCCCCAGTTATAAGTGGGTGTGCTTTTTTTTTATTTTTACTCCCCCCCAAAAGATTTCAGTTTGTTTTTTAATAGAGTTGTACAGTTTACAGGTCATATTAAAGGGGTTGTAAACCCTCAAGGTTTTTCACCTTAATGCATTCTATGCATTAAGGTGAAAAAACTTTTGTAGTGCAGCAGCATCCCAGAGCCCCCCTTTTACTTACCTGAACCCAATCATTTCAGCGACAGTGACGAGGAGAGCAGCTCCAGCCGCTGTCTCGGGTTCCTATTGGCTGGATTGATAGTAGCAAGAGCATTGGCTCCCGCTGCTGTCAATCAAAGCCAGTGACATGAGAGTCGGGGGGCGGGGGCCGAGTCCTGCCGTGTGTGTCAATGGGCGCAGCAGCAGGACTCGGGAGTCGTCCGAACGAGTGCCCCCAGGGAATGCGGATCTCTGTGGGGGCACTCGAGAAGAGGAGGAGCCAGGAGCGCCACTGGGGGGCCCCAAAAGAGGAGGATCGGGGCCAGTGGCGGCTGGTGCTCAAAATTTTTGGGGGGGCGCAAACAAACTGAAAAAAAAAAAAAAATTGCTGCCACTGTGCCCATTAAACACAGCCACTGTGCCCAAACGCCACCAGTTTGCCCCCTCAAATACAGCCAGTTTGTTTCCATATACAGCCAGTGTGCCCCCATATATACAGCCAGTGTGCCCCCATATACAGCCAGTGTGCCCCCATATACAGCCAGTGTGCCCCCATATATATATAGCCAGTGTGCCCCCATATAAAGCCAGTTTGTCCCCATATATATAGCCAGTGTGCCCCCATATACAGCCAGTTCCCCCCAAATGCAGCCAGTTTGTCCCCCATATACAGCCAGTTTGTCCCCATATACAGCCAGTTCCCCCCAAATGCAGCCAGTTTGTCCCCCAAATGCAGCCAGTTTGTCCCCCATATACAGCCAGTTCCCCCCAAATGCAGCCAGCGTGTCCCCCATATACAGCCAGTTCCCCCCAAATGCAGCCAGTTTGTCCCCCATATACAGCCAGTTCCCCCCAAATGCAGCCAGCGTGTCCCCCATAATACAACCAGTGTGCCCCCATATTCAGCCAGTTTGTCCCCCATATACAGCCAGTTCCCCCCATATTCAGCCAGTTTGTCCCCCATATTCAGCCAGTTCCCCCCAAATGCAGCCAACGTGTCCCCCATATACAGCCAGTTCCCCCCATATTCAGCCAGTTTGTCCCCCATATACAGCCAGTTTGTCCCCCATATACAGCCAGTTTGTCCCCCATATTCAGCCAGTTTTCCCCCATATTCAGCCAGTTTGTCCCCCATATACAGCCAGTTCCCCCCATATTCAGCCAGTTTGTCCCCCATATTCAGCCAGTTTCTCCCCCATATGCAGCCAGTTTGTCCCCCATAATGCAGCCAGTTTCTCCCCCATATTCAGCCAGTTTGTCCCCCAAATGCAGCCTGTTCCCCCCCCCCCCCCAGCCCTGCACTTACCTTCCTCGGTCCGCGCCGTCCTCGATGTGTTCTCCCGCCCTCTATGTCGTTTCAGCCAATCAGGTTACCGGTAACCAGATCCTGTGAACCTGATTGGCTGAAACCTCCACACAGTCTTCTTCCAGGAACGCACCCCTGTGCGTACCTGGGAGGAGTTTTTGGAAGCCGAATACAGCGTGAGAGCTGTATTCGGAAAGCCTATCAGAGCCGCTGGCTCTGATAGGCACTTCCAAGCCACACCCACCGCCGGGCGCCGCTCTAATTCATATGGCCGGCGCTCACCAGGAGGCCGGCCATATGTATAGTGGGCAGCGCGGCAGCGGTGACAATACACAGATTCATGCAATGCATGAATCTGTGTATTGTCTTTCAGTGGCGGTGCGGGAGCGAGAGGGGGCGGCGCTCCGGCGCCCTCTATGGACGCACCGCCACTGATCGGGGCCCCTCTGTGCAAAACCCTTGCACAGAGGAGGCAAGTATGACATGTTTGTTATTTAACCACTTCAATACAGGGCATTTTCACCCCCTTCCTGCCCAGACCAATTTTTAGTTTTCAGCGCTGTTGCACTTTGAATGACAATTGCGTGGACATGCAACACTGTACCCAAATGAAATCTTTATGTTTTTTTCCCCACAAATAGAGCTTTCGTTTGGTGGTATTTGATCACCTCTGCAGTTTTTATTTTTTGCGCTATAAACAAAAGAAGAGCAACAATTTTGAAAAAAAAACACAATATTTTTTACTTTTTGATTTAATAAATATCAAATTTAACAAAAAAAAAATTTTCCTCAGTTTGGAATGTATATTTATTCTTCTACATATTTTTGGTAAAAAAAATCGCAATAAGCGTATATTGATTAGTTTGCGCAAAAGTTATAGCGTCTACAAAATAGGGGATAGTTTTATTGCATTTTTTATTATTTTTTTTACTAGTAATGGCGGTGATCTGCGATTTTTATTGTGACCGTGACATTGCGACGGACATATTGGACACTTTTGACACATTTTTGGGACCATTCACAGTTATGCAGCGATTAGTGCTATAAAACTGCACTGATTACTGTATAAATGTGACTGGCAGGGAAGGGGTTAACACTAGGGGGCGCTGAAGGGGTTAAATATGTTCCCTGGGAGTGATTCTTACTGTAGGGGGAGGGGACTGACAATGGGAGGAGACCGATGTGTGTTCCTCTGTACTGGGAACACACATCGGTCTCCTCACCTCTGACAGGAGGTGGATCTGTGTGTTTACACACACAGATCCACACTCCTGCCATGATCACGGGCAATCATGGGTGCCCGGCGGCCATCGGGCACGCGCACCGGGTCCCGAGTGATGGCGCGCGCGAGCCCCCTAGCGGCCGGGAAGCAAAGGACGCTATATGATGTCCACCCGGAGGGAGACAAGGTTCCTGCCAACGTCATATTACTATGGCTCGGTAGGGAAGTGATTAAAAAAAACAAAACAAAAAAAAAAAACTGAACCTTTACAACCCCTTTAAAGGTGGAAAGAGTTGTGAAATGATTTATCTTTGTCTCATTTTTTTACATCACAGAAACCTGACATTTTAACACATTATTTACTTGTTATACAAGTTAAATGGCCCCAGAGGGGAGAGGCAGCTGGGGGGGGGGGGGGGAGTGGGGGCGTTGGGGCAGGTGCACCGTCCAGTGGACTCGGGCGGTAATCTGGCAGTATTCTCATCTCTCGATAGACCAGTGGTGTCAGTTACATCTAAGCCACTGTGTTTGTCTGGCATTACAGTGATTAGTGACGCGTTATAATGTCTTTAGGATAATTTAGCGACAACATTGAAAGCTGCAACTGACTTCAACCTGCACGCACCTGATCTCTGAGCCTAAGCAGGATTGGGCCTGGTTAGTACTTGCCTGGGAATACCAAGTGCTGTAAGCTTTTCCCCTCCAGAGTGAGGGAGGAATCTGAGGCTTCTGTGCTTTGAGAGTATCTCGAGCCAAAGGATGCTGGGGCAGTCTCTGAGGTGGTTCTCTCTGTCTTTAGGTTGACTCCAGGAGAATCCTGAAAGGTTAAGTATGCCTCTTTGGGACCTCCTGGGTCCGCCTCAGTTATCAGCCTTTTTCCTTGCATTTGCTCTTGAAGCAAAAGAAATGGGCTCATTGTAAAAAACTAAACCGTAATGGCCCCAAAACTAAACATGGACATTAGGTTTATCTTAGATCTTAAGGCACTAGACAAATTTCTAAACATAGAAAGATGACCAGGTGCTCTTCTCAAACAGATAATCAGTGAAACCATACAACAAAAGATTTAGAATATATAGCAATTTTAAAATGAGTCCATCAATGTGATAAACACATATGCCCCGAAAGATGACAGTCCGTTTAAATAAAAAAGAATCCCAGTGTCTGGATGTGCAAAAACTCAGCAAAATAAACAGTTGTTGCCTATTACAGAGAAACACGTTGGTTGGCGCCACATCTGTGACGTCTGCACGCATAAGCCAGCTGGCGAGGTCTGCGGCCGTGTTAGTTTGGTTGATCTTCCGCTGTTTTAAATCTTCAAAACTGTAAGTGCAACTTAATTTGCAATGAACTTAGATGCTTTTAACCACTTAATGACCACGCCATAGCCGAATGACGGCTACAGCGTGGCTCGATAAGAGCCCATTCACACAGGGGCAACTTTGGATCCGACTTCAAATCGCCCCAGGTCACCCCTAGTCGCCTCAAGTCGCGCTGGCTGAGGAAATCAATGTAAGTTAATGGAGCCGTCTTAATGCACACTACTGCAGTTGCTGCGACTTCAAAAAAGGTCCCTGTACTACTTCAATCCGACTTCTAGGGGACCTGTACCCATTGATTTCAATGGGAGTTGCCTCTGATCACTGTCTTAAGATAAGCAACTTTTCAGGAAGATAACATACATTTCTCAGGCAAACCCCTCCCTGCCACAGAGCTAATTCTTGTTTTATTGGCCACTGGAATGTCTCCTGTCCTGCAGGCAACTTGAAGTTGCCTTGTAATTTGCCTGGAGTCGCGCTAACATTCATACTCAAGTCGTGTCTGAGTTGCCTCATAAAATCGGGCTGGAAGTCGTGTTGCCCCTGTGTGAATGGAGTCTAACTCTGGGAGGGCGTACATTGACGTCCTTCCAGAATCGCGCTCCCCCTGGGGTGCACACACGTGAGTATCCATGACCGCCGGGTCCAGAGGACCCAGCGCATCACGGTAAATGGCCGCTGACAGCGGCCTTTTTTCACATGATCGCTCCGTCAAATGACAGAGTGATCACTTGTAAACAAACCGGCGTCATGTCTGGTTCCTCTCTGTACCGATTGGTACAGTGTGAGCGGAGAGGGGAGAGATCAGGTGCAGCAGCGCTGTGGGCTGGATCTGTAGTGCCGACAGCGCTGATCTGTCACAATTCCAGCCTCATCCATCCATCCATAATCAGCAGTACTCATCCATGCTTAGCCATCCTTCCATACTCCGCAATACTCATCCATCCATGCTCAGCCATCCCATCCCCGCTCATCTGTACTCTGCCATACTCATTCATCCCATCCATACTCAGCCATCCCCATTCATGCTCATCAATTCCACATCAATTCTCATCCATGCCACTAAAAAAGTGTAATAGGTAGTCAAATAAAGCCTCGTACACACAATAGGATTTGCTGTGGCCAAAGCCTCAGACTTTTTCCCGAAGGGCGTTGGCCGGGAACTTGTTTTGCATACAAACGCCACACAATTGTCGGCCGACAAACACGAACGTAGTTACGTACTACAGCTCTTTAGCTCCACTCTTTGGGCACCTTCTGCTAATGTTGTGTTTGGTGAGCATTGCTTCCGAGCATGCGTATTTGTACTTTGGACTTTTATCCAACCGACTTGTGTACACACGATCGGAAAATCCGACCACAGACCGTTGTCCACGGAAAATTTTAAAGCCTTCCATCCAACAATTGTCCGATGGAGCGTACAACAGTCGGATTTTCGGCCAACAGGCTGTCAGCACACAATTCCCGTCGGAAAATCCGATCGCGTGGACGAGTCTTTAAATTTATGCCCCTAGAACGGTGTTCCCTGCATGTTGGGCCTCTCTATGTGGCCAGGCTGTGGAAAAGTCTCACACATGTGGTATCACTGTACTCAGGAGTAGGAGAATCTATTTTGGGGTGTAATTTTTGGTATGTACATGCTATGTGTTAGAAATATTGTATAAATGGACAACTTTGGGGCGTGGTTAAGATGGCAACCTGAGAGGACATGTTTGTCTGGAGCTCCGCAACTAGGAGGCTGTTTATCCGATTTTTTCTACCCTGAACTGCCTAATTATTATCATTATCATTCATCACTAACCCCCAGTGGTTTATTAGTCCTTTACACATCAGAGGTGCTTTCAGCATCTCTTGATTTTGAGCGCTGCATTATTTTTCTATATGCCTAATTATTGCTGACTGGCACCCGGTATGCGGAGGGGGAATACCAGATCGCAACGTAGGCAGTACTCGGCTCCCAAAACTCCCCTGCCGCCTCAAGGCCCACGTGTGTCTCCTGTATTGGCCAACATGGTGTCCCAGACTGAGCAGCCTGATCCCTCACAGCTGGGGTCGGAGCAATTCAATGCCCTGATGCAGGCTATTACGGGCTGTCAGACTACGCTCACTGCAAAAATCGACCAAATGCAGATGGAGATGGGGTTGATGAGAAGGGACATGGACAAGACCCGTGACAGGCTCACCGAGGCGGAGCGGCAGGTTGGCGAGACTGAGGACACGGTCCGCGAGCACAGCACATCCATCTGCACACTTCAGGTCAAGATGAAGGCTATGGAATCCCGTGCGGAGGACCAGGAAAACAGAAACCGGAGGAATAATCTGTGGCTGGTGTGCCTTTCGGAGGGGGTCGAGGGCCGCGATCCCGTGGCCTACACGGAGCACCTCCTGCGCACACTTCTCCTGCAGGCTTCCTTTTCCCCTCACTTTACGGTGGAGAGGGCGCATCGGATGCCGTCGGTCAGAGGCCCGCCTGGTTCCCCGCCGAGGACCTTTATATTCCACCATTTGAATTTCCGTGACCGCGATCTGGTGCTGCGGGAGACCCGGAAAATTGAGGAGCTGCGCCATGAGAATGCCAAGATCATGTTGTTCCCAGATTACCCGTGGAAACACAGCATCTCCGTCGCACCTTTGACCAGGTCAAGGCTCAATTCCGCACCCGCGGTTTAAAGTACAACATGATTTTTCCAGCCCGGCTGCGTGTGGTGGATGGTGAGTCTACAAAGTTCTTTACGTCCCCTGAGGCGTCCTGCTGGCTTGAGTCCTTTCCCCGGGATCGTTAAACTAACTTCCTATGATGGCTGAGTTTCTTACCCTGGCGTCCCGTTCCTATTCTCTTCCCTGATATGGGCCATGCGGTTTCAGACTTGGGGCCCTGCGCCCCCCCCCCTGCCTGCTGACTGTGAATCCTCCCATGTTCCCGGAGGTGTTTCACCCTTTTGGCTAGGTGGGGATACTTTCTCCAGGACTGGACCACCTTTAACACACAGCTGCATACTCGGTGGCCGTCTCCACCTGCTGGGCTGCAGCTTGTCTGCCACGGGGGGTGGGGTTTGAGGACATCAGTTGGTTATTGTCCCTCAGGCTGATTTGCTTACAGATATCCCCCCCTCTGGTCTGGAGCTATATACCGCTCAAGGATGCCTCGGGAGGTGACTATGCTTTTAACCTTGCGGTGGACGAGGGAGGAGGGGTGAGGTCTGAGGGGGACTACCGTCTCTTATCCTGGATGTCCCTAGGAACCATGGACGGCGCCTGCTCGGACGGATCCCCCCCAGGCTGGGTCCTGCTCCTGCAATAGCTGATGCATATGCTTGGTTCGGGTTGGGGGAGGGAGTGGGGTATGGGATGCTAACTCTATATTTCTGCCACCTGTTTTGGGTCAGTTTGTTATTTTGCTGGTTTTATTTTGATCTTTTTGCCTCAATAACTGCTGTAACTAAGTTTGTGCCCTTAGTCTAATCTAAGTGTAAGATGCCAGTTAATACATAGTATTTTATTGCCCTTAATTCTTTACCATGACAATGCCTTCAGGTACTGCAAAATGCGGAGTGTCCTGCCTCTGCTGTTAGGACTTGTGTCTCTGGTGTGCTGACTGTTACGCACCGCCCCCATAGGAGACCTTCCTAAGATTTAGGTGTTTAGTTGTTCTGTTGGGTTAGGTTTGGGTACTCAAGCACCTCGAGTTATGTTTGTCGGGGTGTGGGGTGGGATGGGTTGGGTGTTATTTTATGTCTGTTTTGGTTTAATTTATTTTCATTTTAGTTACTTCAGACAGTCATATGTCAGTGAATGTACAGATTGAATGTCGCTATCATGTGCTGTGCTACACTATTTTCTCTATCTGAGATGGATTTGTGATGCGCTGGGGTCAGCTGTTGTACTGTCCTCTCCGGGTCCGAGCTGCTGTGCCCTCTCCGGTAGTTATCCCCGCCCCCTCCTACTATGGCTCATTTAAAGGTGTTGTCCTGGAACGTCCAGGGCCTTAATAACAAAATCAAACGCTCCCTGGTTTTTGACTACCTAAAAAAGTATGCCCCTCACATTTGCATTCTCCAGGAGACTCACTTGGTGGGCGGTAGAATCTTGAATCTCAAACGCCCCTGGGTGGGGCATCACTACCTTGCTACATATTCGGGTTATGCCCGATGAGTTAGTGTGTTGATTCATAAATCCATTAGTTTTGAGCTCCTTGCGGTTAAATTGGACCCGGAGGGAAGGTAAATGCTGCTTCGCGTGCTGGTAGACACTGTAGAAATGGTGATAGTTGGGATATACCTGCCGCCTCCAGCTAACCTTTCTCTCCTCAATCATATTGTCTCCCTGCTGGCGCAATTTCCCACAGACAATGTCCTCCTAGCGGGGGACTTTAATATTCCTCCGTGCCCCTATCTGGACAGGCTGACCCTGTGCCTGATACTAAGTCGGCCCTTTCGCACTGGGCGCAGTTGTTTGGGTTGGTGGATGTATGGCGGTGGAAGCATCCTGTGGAGCATATGTACACTTGTGTCTGCGTCCCACAACACGCTATCTCGCATCGATCTCATGTATGCCAGTGCTGGCATGCTCCCTGAAATCCGTGGGATTGACATGCTTCCCCGAGGTATATCCGACCACTCCCCGCTGCTTTGTAGCATACAAGTGACAATTCCCCCCGCGGATAGAATTTGGCGCCTCTCTCATTTCTGGATAGCTCACCCCACAATAGAGTTTGAGATGGTTAAGTTGATTAAACAATACTGGTTGCTCAATGCCGGGACTTCTACCTCGGGGACTGTTTGGGACGCCTTTAAGGCATACATCAGGGGATGTTATATTACCTCTATAGCCACAGAACGTAGGAATGATCAGATCACTTTAAAGGAGGCAGAAGCAAAAGCCCAATCCCTTGAAAACCGGTATACTCTAACTGCTAACCCCATTACAGGCCAGGATATGAAGGTAGCGTATCGAGAGGTGATGCTTCTCAGGGTGGCGAAAGTCAACAAATGCCAACTGGTGCAATTGCAACGGATTTTTGAGCAAGGGGACAAAACGGGTAGGCTGTTAGCCTGTATCTCTAAGGAGCAGTCTCCGATCTCCACTATAGCCCGGATTAGGAGGGATGACGGGACCCTAGTGACGGACCCAGTAGACATAAATGTGTGCTTCGCAGATTATTACTCCAACCTGTATTCCTCTTGGGGGAGACACTCCAGCGAGGAGCTTTCTGAATTCCTCGATGAGGTGCCGTTTCCTGTTCTCACCCCCTCGGCGAGGGATAGTTTGGATAGCCCGATCACGGTGGAGGAGGCAAATGGGCAGGACCCTGGGGCTGGATGGGCTTCCCTCTGAATTTTATAAACAATACGGGGAAGAGGTGGCACCTAGGTGGTATATGTTCATGAAAACCTTGGGGGAGGGGGCTCTCCCTCCTTCCATGGCCCAGGCCATTGTAATAGTGATCCCGAGACCGGGCAAGGACTCGCAATTGTGCTCGTCCTACCGGCCTATATCCCTCCTCAATTCGGATACGAAGGTATTGACTAAGATCCTTGCCAAGCGTCTGAATGAGGTAATACTTACGTTAATCCACGAGGACCAGTCAGGATTTATGCCGGGTAAGGGAACGGATATCAACCTTTGGAGACTGTATGCTGTCTTGTCCTCGGGGGATGGAGACGGCCGACCTGCGGTGGTGGCCTCCCTGGACGCAGAGAAAGCTTTTGATTCAGTTGAATGGAATTACTTATGGGAGGTCCTCCGCAGATTTGGTTTTGGTCCGGTCTTCATCTCCTGGGTTGAGGTAGTGTATAGATCTCCGACGGCCAGAGTACGTACCGGTACGGTCCTCTCTGCGCCCTTCTCTCTGGGTAGGGGAATGAGGCAGGGGTGTCCTCTTTCTCCAGGGCTCTTTGCACTAGCGATAGAGCCTATGGCCCTCCTGCTGCAGTCCAATCCTGAGGTCCAGGGTATTGTTGTGGGTCTCCTCACTGAAAAAGTGTCACTCTATGCTGATGATACACTATTGTACCTCAACGACGATGGGGTCTCCCTGCGGACTGCGCTCTCAGTTATAGACAGGTTTGGGTCCTATTCGGGAATATGAATTAACTGGGGGAAATCCATTCTGTTCCCGCTGCACTCTGGTACTGCCCCCCTCCCATCAGACGGGCAGCTTCAGAGAGTATCTCAGTTTAGATATTTAGGGGTGGAAATACATAGGGACCTGAGTTTTTTTACCCTCAATCTGAATCCAGTTGTCTCCCACCTGTCCCAGCGTTGTGCTGCCTGGAAGTCTCTTCCTCTCACTCCAGTGGGCCGGGTGAATCTAGCTAAGATGACAGTCCTCCCTAACTTTCCATACCTTTTTAGACAGACACCTGTTCCTATTCCGGTCTCTTTTTTTCATAAACTGGACAATCTTATCACTTCATTTGTGTGGAAAGTGACGACCCTGCAATTACCTGTTACATTAGGAGGTCTAGCACTACCCTGTCTTATAAAGTACTATTGGGCAGCTGTCTTGGTTACTGTCAAGTGGGGGCTGTCAGAGTTGCTGGCCAACCCGGCATCTACCCTAGAGGCGGCACTGCTGGGTTCCTATGCAAAGTTGAGAAATCTTATCTATAGGGATCCTAGATACAGCTTCTGGGTGACACCCCCCATGCGTGCGACTCTTAAGGTATGGGATACAGTTCAGCTCAAGATTGGGAAAACAAACACCTGGTCCCCAGCAACCCCGCTATGGGGTAATCCCCATCTGCCCCACTTCCACACTATTCCTGACCCGGTCCTGTGGGCCAGACATGGGATCATGACGCTGGGAGATATAGTGACCCGGGGACAGTTGATTGTTTTCGATGAACTTAAAAGAGACAAGGGCTTACCGAATCAAATGTTTTTCCGGTATCTCCAACTGTGCAACGCTTTTTGCTCCCAGTTCCCCTCCCCAGTTACTTTACAGATGTCAGATCTAGAGAGTATGCTGAGGTCCTCGGAAAGTGGGAAGACACTGTCTACAATATATAACATGCTAGCGGTCTTTGACACGTCTAAGGTTTCTCAATTTTTTACACTTTGGCAGGAGAATATGCCAAATTTAACGGACGAGGACCGGGAGGAATGGATCCAACAATACCTACCCTTGACTATTTTGGCCAGGGATAGGTTTATCCCATTGAAATTCCTGCACCGCGCTTACTACTCCCCGGTAAGGCTGGCAAAAATTTATCCTGGTCGCTCTGCGGTATGCCCCAAATGTGGTTCTGATAGCGCAGACTTCATTCATGTGGTCTGGTCGTGCCCTAGGATGGAGGTATTCTGGAGGGCAGTTCTCGATGACATCAATTCTATAGGGAAGATGAAGGTCCTGTTTAGGCCTATCCCCCTTCTGTTAGGAGTTTCTGATTTTCTAGAAGCTCCCCAAAGCAAAAAATAGTTTGTTTTTTATGTGTCACTTTACGCTAGGAAAGCAATACTTCTTCACTGGAATCAAACTCTCCCCCCTACTAGACAACTCTGGCTATCCCTGGTAAATGCTGCTCTGCCCCTCTATATACTGACTTATATGGGACGTAACTGTCCTAAGAAATTCGATAAAATATGGGCCCCTTGAGTGAAGGCGCGGCAGCTGACCCTTGAGTAGGGATCTGAGGTTTTTCCATTGCTCCCCCCCATAGCCCCCCCCTGCTGTCCCTTAAATAAGTGGGTCAAATTGTGCACGGTGCAATGCTTGCTTAGACGGGTCGGATACACCCAGCCCCCCCCCCACGCCCCTGAGGTTTCGAGTTCATATATTTTTCTACTACACTCACTTGATGTGAATGGTTGATCTGATACAGTTACTGTAACGATTGGTACTAATATGTCGTGTTCTATTAGCTTATGATTATGTCTGAATGTACTTACTCCTTGATTTATTCTTTGTTTGTCTGTTAAAAAGAAATAAACTTTATGTAAAAAAAAAAAAATAAATGGACAACTTTGTGTAAAAAAAAAAAAAAATGTGTTTTCATTTTCTTTCCACATTTTCCAAAAACTTGTAGAAAAAAATGACATGTTCAAAAGACTCCTTATGCCTCATAGATTATACGTTAGGGTGATCTCTTTTCAAATTGGGGTCATTTTTGGGGTATTTCCATTGTCCTGGTGCTCCAGGGCCTTCAAAAGTGCAAGAGGTAGTCAAGAAATCATATGTGTAACTTATACTCCTAGAACGCCTGATGGTGCTCCCTGCATGTTGGGCCTCTGTATTAGAGGTGCGCATCTTCACTGGCCTCATGATTCGATTACGATTATCATGTCAACGATTCGATTCGATTCCGCGATGCATCACGATGCATCAAGATTACTGCGCGCGTTGTTCATTAAAAAAAATTCAAGCAGTCAGGAGAACTCCATTTTTATTTTTTTTATCTGTTCTTAAAAAAAAAAGACAACACTCCCTGCATGCAGCAAAGTCTAAACACAGCAAACAACAACTTAGAGGAGTTCCAGGCTCCCACCCCCCAAAAAAAAAATACTAGAGGAGATGATCAGAGACTGTGGACATGATACAGGAGATGATCAGAGACTGCGGACATAGTACAGGAGATGATCAGAGACTGCAGACATGATGCGCCAAGTAGCCAGAACTGGTTTCTAATGCGCTGCTGCTGCCATGGAGACAGAGACCAGCGCTGTCAATAGTGGTGCCAGGACAGCAACCCTGGTCGTTTGCCTACTGGTCCACTGTCAGAGGATTCCCCCATCCACCTGGAAGGTGTAGATGGGGGAATTGAATTATATTTTTTTTTCCAGTGTAATGACCAAAAGAAAAAAAAAAAGCGATCACTATATGGGCTGCATAAGTGGCTTGGTGCTAACTGGATATTGGAAGAACAGAGCGGGGGAGGGAGACAGATGGGGGAGAGAAAGGGATAGCTCCGTGTTCAAGGTGTAATGAAAAATGCAGTACTCACTCATTCAGGGACGAGGCTGGAAGTTCACACAGCTTGGAATGTGTAGCTGCTGGCTGTGTTGTTCTTCATATCTCCCGCGCACATCCCCCCCTCTCTCTCCTTCACAGCTGTACGTCGGGATAGGAGAGTGGGTGGGCCGAGCAGACACAGAGGGAGAGAGGAGGAGGGGCAGCTGTATGCAATGCTGCATTGTTCCGTTGCTGGGAGGGGGAGTGAACTTCGCTGGGCTGTGTGTGAGACGAGTGTCAGAGAAGACACTCCACACAGCTGCAGCCACTGGCCCCTAAGGCCCCATGCACACGAGACGCTGTTATTTGCTGTTAAACGCGCGTTCAGAGGCAGTTGGACACTTTTTTCAACTGCTCCTGAACCCATTCAATGTTATCCTATGTGTCCATGCACACAGTCTCGTTTATTGCCGTTTTTAGGCAGTTGCGTTTAACCTCGTTTTCCCAGAAGCAAAAAAATAGGTTCAGACGCAAAAGTTTTCCACGTTTCAGATGCAAAACGCGGCTAAACGCGGCAAAACGCGGTACCGGCGTTTTGCCGCGATTTCGTTTATTAGCGTTTTTAAAGGTGACCTATTTTTTTACATTAGAAATCTCAAAAATGATGGCAAATGATGAAAAACCATCAAAAAAATATGAAAAAAAACTGTAATTGCTTGCATTGCACGGTAGACAATCCACAACTTGTGGCAGGTGACGTGGCAAGTGGACAATCCACAACTTGTGGCAGGTGATGTTGCCAGGTGACGTGGCAGGTGGAAATCCACAAATTGTGGCAGGTGACGTGGCCAGGTGACGTGGCAAGTGGACAATCCACAAGTTGTGGCAGGTAACGTGGCCAGGTGACGTGGTCAGGTGACATGGCAGGTGACGTGGCAGGTGGACAATCCACAAATTGTGGCAGGTGACGTGGCAGGTGACGTGGCAAGTGGACAATCCAAAACTTGTGGCAGGTGACGTGGCCAGGTGACGTGGCAGGTGACGTGGCAGATGGACAATCCACAAATTGTGGCAGGTGACGTGGCAGGTGACGTGCCAAGTGGACAATCCAAAACTTGTGGCAGGTGACGTGGCCAGGTGACGTGGCACGTGGACAAACCACAAATTGTGGCAGGTGACGTGGCCAGGTGATGTGGCAAGTGGACAATCCACAACTTGTGGCAGGTGATGTGGCCCAGTGATGTGGAAGGTGACGTGGCAGGTGGACAATCCACAAATTGTGGCAGGTGACGTGGCCAGGGAATGTGGCAGGTGAAGTGGCAAGTGGACAATCCACAACTTGTGGCGGGTGATGTGGCCAGGTGATGTGGCAAGTGGACAATCCACAACTTGTGGCAGGTGACGTGGCCAGGTGATGTGGCAGGTGACGTGGCAGGTGGACAATCCACAAATTGTGGCAGGTGACGTGGCATGTGACGTGGCCGGTGATGTGGCAGGTGACGTGGCAAGTGGACAATCCACAACTTGTGGCAGGTGACGTGGCCAGGTGACGTGGCATGTGACGTGGCCAGGTGACATGGCAGGTGATGTGGCAGGTGACGTGGCAAGTGGACAATCCACAACTTGTGCCAGGTGACGTGGCCAGGTGACGTGGCAGGTGGAAAGCCACAAATTGTGGCAGGTGACGTGGCATGTGACGTGGCCAGGTGACATGGCAGGTGACGTGGCAGGTGACGTGGCAAGTGGACAATCCACAACTTGTGGCAGGTGACGTGGCCAGGTGACGTGGCATGTGACGTGGCCAGGTGACATGGCAAGTGATGTGGCAGGTGACGTGGCAAGTGGAAAATCCACAACTTGTGGCCAGGTGACGTGGCAGGTGGAAATCCACAAATTGTGGCAGGTGACGTGGCCAGGTGACGTGGCAGGTGATATGGCCAGGTGACGTGGCAAGTGGACAATCCACAACTTGTGGCAGGTAACGTGGCCAGGTGACGTGGCCAGGTGACATGGCAGGTGAGGTGGCAGGTGGACAATCCACAAATTGTGGCAGGTGATGTGGCAGGTGACGTGGCAGGTGACGTGGCAAGTGGACAATCCACAACTTGTGGCAGGTGACGTGGCCAGGTGACGTGGCAAGTGGACAATGCACAACTTGTGGCAGGTGACGTGGCCAGGTGACGTGGCAAGTGAACATTCCACAACTTGTGGCAGGTGACGTGGCCAGGTGACGTGGCAGGTGACGTGGCAAGTGGACAATCCACAAATTGTGGCAGGTGACGTGGCAAGTGGACAATCCACAAATTGTGGCAGGTGACGTGGCCAGGTGACGTGGCCAGGTGACGTGGCAGGTGACGTGGCAAGTGGACAATCCACAACTTGTGGCAGGTGACGTGGCAGGTGACGTGGCCAGGTGACGTGGCAAGTGGACAATGCACAACTTGTGGCAGGTGATGTGGCAGGTGACGTGGCAAGTGAACATTCCACAACTTGTGGCAGGTGACGTGGCCAGGTGACGTGGCAGGTGACGTGGCAAGTGGACAATCCACAAATTGTGGCAGGTGACGTGGCCAGGTGACGTGGCAAGTGGACAATTCACAACTTGTGGCAGGTGACGTGGCCAGGTGACATGGCCAGGTGATGTGGCAAGTGGACAATCCACAACTTGTGGCCAGGTGACGTGGCAGGTGATGTGGCAAGTGGACAATTCACAACTTGTGGCAGGTGACGTGGCAGGTGACATGGCCAGGTGACGTAACAAGTGGACAATCCACAACTTGTGGCAGGTGACGTGGCCAGGTGACGTGGCCAGGTGACGTGGCAGGTGACGTGGCAAGTGAACATTCCACAACTTGTGGCAGGTGACGTGGCAGGTGACATGGCCAGGTGACGTGGCCAGGTGATGTGGCAAGTGGACAATCCACAACTTGTGGCCAGGTGACGTGGCAGGTGACGTGGCAAGTGGACAATTCACAACTTGTGGCAGGTGACGTGGCCAGGTGACGTGGCAAGTGGACAATCCACAGCTTGTGGCAGATGATGTGGCAAGTGATACGCTAAATACAAGTACACTGCTGCTCTCTCAGCTGCTGGTCTCCCAAAATGGCTGAAATGGTTAAATAATACTGTTTTTTGAGCTTAGGGAGGGTCTTATGATGTTTCTTAACTAAACGCCTATAGACGCAAACGCGGTAAAACGCCGCTAAAATCGCGGCAAAACGGGCGTTTTTAAACGCCGGTTTTAGCCTTTAAAAACGTGTGTTCAGCAGAGTTTGCACCGGCGTCTCGTGTGCATGGGGCCAAAATGAACAGACTGATTGTCCTGTCCTACGGACGGGAGAAATCAGTCTGTTTTCTCAAACTGTCACAGGGATAATGGAAGGCTGGAAACACAGCATTGCCCCCCACAGTGCAGGATCTCCAGGGAGGGACTTCGGGAACCCTGATTGTTCTGCCACTCCCACGGATGTGATGACAGCTACATTGATCTGTCTCACAGCTCCGTGTGGCTCTGGCTCTGCGCCCGCCCATCGGGGAGATGAGGGGTCACTGTCCGTGTGTCCAATCCTGAGGAGGGGGAGAGCCTGGGTGGGGGCAGCATGCTGAGGCTTTACCATTGACTGGGGAACGGCACCAGGCTCAGCCAGCCAATCCGTGAAAGACACTGCTGTGCGGGGGGGAGGGGGAGGAGCATAATCGATTAACACTGGCTACCGCATCGATGCTGAATCGGGAAGGGCATAATCGTGATGCATCGATGCGGCGATCATTTTCAACACCCCTACTCTGTATGTGGCAAGTTGCCACGCTGTGTAAAAGTCTCACACATGTGGTATCACCATACTCAGGAGTAGTAGAATGTGTTTTGGGGTGTAATTTGTGCTATGCATATGCTGTGTGTGAGAAATAACCTACTAATATAACCATTTTGTGAAAAAAAAAAAAAAAAACTATCTTGGTTTTGCAAAGAATTGTGGGGAAAAAATTACAACTTCAAAAAACTCACCATGCCTCTTACTAAATACCTTGGAATGTCTACTTTCCAAAAAGGGGTCATTTGTACTTTCCTGGCTTGTTAGGAATGAGATAGGCCGTCAGTACATCAGGTGTGATCAATTTTCAGAGATTGGCAACATACCTTCTGGACTCTATAACCTTCACAAAGACCAAATAATATACACTGATTTGGGCTATTTTTACCAAAGATATGTAGCAGTATATATTTTGGCCAAAATTTATGAAGAAAAATTACTAATTTGCCAAATTTTATAACAGAAACAATTCATTTTTTTTTTTTTTTTACAGAATTTTTGGTCTTTTTACTTTTATAGCACAAAAAATTAAAAACCCAGTGGTGATTAAATACCACCAAAAGAAAGCTCTATTTGTGTGAAAAAAAGGACGAAAACTTCATATAGGTGTTGCATGACTGAGTAATTGTTATTCAAAATGCGAGAGCACCAAAAACTGAAAATTGGTCTGGTTAGGAAGGGGGTTTAAGTGCCCTGTGGGTAAGTGGTTAAATGCTACACTATGAAGTGGTTCCCTATTCCTTTGCATGACAAATATTGAGAACTTTTTCCAAGTGTCGGGTTGAGTATCAGTCATTTGTTTGGATTATTACAAGGCTGAACCCTCCATGGCTGAGATTCTATCCCGTATGAGAGTCTCCCACAGGGATGAGTGAAAATAAAAAGTGAATCTGGTCTCTATAATTTGAGATCCAAAGTCTCTGGTAGGAGGCGTGAGTTGATGTGGGGACGGTTTTGCACGAGCACCTTGCCATTGTTTATTTTGCTGAGTTTTTGCACATCCAGACACTGGGATTCTTTGTTATTTAAATGGAATGGAATCTTTCAGATTATGTGTGTTTAGCACATCGATGGACTTTGAAAACTGTTATTTATGATTATCCGTTTTCTATTTTACTATTTGAGTCTTATATTCAGACTTTACTGGGTAGCGGCTCTCTGAACTTCAAAGTTACTCACATACACACACCAGTTTGAATTATCTGTTTTGACACTGTAATTTCCTATTTTTCATTTAAGTGGATAACAGCAGGATTTTGTGTTATTATGAAATTTCTAATCATCCTTCTGTTTCAGATGGGGTCAGGCTCATCAGTGATGATCTCTCTACAAGAGGTAGATTTCGGGTGTCCATAGTCATCATTGACGAATATCTTCATGTGCCAAGATAGAACAAAAAATAGAAACCGTGCTGGTGTTAACACATGAAGAAATAAACAGCAAGACAAAATTATGCAACGGTATATAACGTATGTTGTCACGCTAAAGCAGTAATAATTAATACTAAATCAACAAAAAGTCCCAATAGAAAGTGAAGAAAATATAAATTTGTTAAGACTTTAGAGTCCAAAGTGTGTGCCTTGACGACAAACACCAGGAATGGAATTGAATGACAGTTGCTGTAATCACCACATGAACTGTCATTAATAGGCAAAATGCAATCTTACCAGATTGGAATGACTCCACTACAGAGTCCAATTCACCTGTTGTAAAAAATTAGCATGCCTCAGATGATGTCCTAGGGGACGAAACGTGTTGGGCCGAGCCTACGCACACAGCACTGTCATGCCACCCCATACTTGGAATCTTTGCTGTAGAACCTGAAAATTTTGTTTTTATGCGTACATTTGTTTTTATCATGCAAGTAGAACCGTACTGTGTAAGTATATTAAAGCTTTTAGCAGATTTATACTATGTGGTTTACTTTGCTTTAATTCCATGTGGATGTCTGCAATATATGGTCCTTACTGAGTTCATACCCCTTGGAGAGTTAGTCAGTCTGATATACTGCAACCAAGTGATGCAAACTGGATTGCCCCCTAGGTATTTACAATAGGCGTAATAGTGGAGTCATTCCAATCTGGTAAGATTGCATTTAGCCTATTGGTGACGGTTCATGTGGTGATTACAGCAATGGATTAGCACGACTGTTATTTAATTCCATCCGTGGTGTTAGTCGCCAAGGCACACACTTTGGACTCTAAAATCTTCAAAAATGTATATTTACTTCACATTCTATTGGGACTTTTTATTGATTTAGTATTTATTATCACCGCGGCAATATATGTTATCTATATGTGCCAGTTTTTCCAGGCTCAAAAGGTTTCTGCTATCGCAGTAAAAAAAAAATCACTATTTTTGTTTTGTGGCACTGCCACTCGGGCTGGCCTCAGCCCCCTGCGGGCTCACAAAGCTCCTAGCCCTGGTTCTGGACTTGCTGAGGATCCAGGGGGTGTCAATCTCAGGATACCTCTGCATGAGGAAATAGTATCTACGTTGAAACAGTTCACTACATGCAGTTCCACTCTAGGTCTTTTGTAGAGGAACATTCTCTCGGTCTGGAACATGAAGATGCATGGGATTGCCGGCGGGCTCGGTCCACAGGGTATTATACAGTTCAAATTGGATGTTGATTGTTTGGATACTGTAGAAGGGGAAATTTTTCCTTCCAGAGATGAGGAAGACAGTAACCACTGATGCCAGTCTCTCCAGCTGGGGGGCTGGTTTTGAGGTGGCTACAGTTCAGGGGACTTGGTCTCCTTAGGAGAGAATACTGCCCATCAATATCTTGGAAATGCAGGTGGTACGCCTTGCTCTGGATTATTGGAGGAACCAGTTGCACAGGTTTGTGGTCAGGGTTTAGTCCGACAGTGCCACTGCAGTGGTGTACATCTACCACCAGCGTGGCACTAGGAGTTGTGCGGCTCAGGAAAAGGTAAACCATATTCTGTCTGGGGCAGAACAGCATTTGCCATCTCTGTCAGCGGTACATATTCCAGGTAGAGAAAATTGACAGGGGTTTTTTCCCATTCATCAGCGACTAATAACGGGACAGTGGTCCTTGCATCCCGAGACGTTCACGGCAATCTGCCAGCATTGGGAAACTCTGGAGGTGGATCCACTGGATTCCAGGTTCTACAACAAATTGGACAGGTTGTGTTTGGGACAAGAGTCCCACTGGCAATATGGGTAGTTGCACTTGTAACACCTTAGAGACCAGTTCTCCCTATCCTATGCCTTCCCCCTGATTTAACTTCTTTTGCAAAGAATCTGGGAGGTGGCAACACCGATATTAGTGTTAGCTTGCCAATCCCAGGAGAGCTTTGTACACCGAAACAATGAATCTGCCAGTGGACACTCTTTGGACACTTCCAGTCTGGCCAGACCTATGGTCTTAGGTCCTGTTATCTCTGCACTGTTGTGCGCCAGGAGGCCAGCTTCAGGGAGCTTCCATTACAGGACTTGGAAATCTTATATGTCAGTGGTGAAACCAGGAAGTGGCACCTGCGGAAATATGAAAGTGGAAGATTTTTTCCTTTCTCCAGTTAGGAAGAGAAATTAAATTGGCCTTCAGTACGATTTAAGGGTCAGATTTCAGCTGTATCCAATTGTCTTTTTTAGAGACCATGGTTTCTCACTCCTTGATTTGTACTCCATGCAGGGTGTAACACAGACCGTCCCACATGTCAAGGCACCCTTGTGGCTTGACATGTGGGACGGCCTGTGTTACACCCTGCAAAACTGGTCTTGGCTGTCGTTGCAGAGGCCACCTTTTGAACCAAATTAAGAAACTCTGTTAGTCCTTTGACTCGGAAAGTGGCTTCTTTGGTTACTATTATTTAGGCAAAAAGTGTCAGAGCTGTCAGCTCTTTCATGTAAGGAGCTGTTCTTGCATCATGATAAGATGACATTGCGTCCTCATCCATCTTTCTTGCCTAGAGTGGTTTCTAGTTTTCACTTAAATCCCGCACAGTGTCTTGCAGTTCTTTTTTCCTTACACCATCAGGTGTTAGTGCCTCAGGTTTGCAAGCCCACTACATGGTCTTTGGTTCAAATATTCACAAGGTTTTACCAGGTGGATGTCAGAGCCATGGAGAATACTGCCTTTGGCCACAGCTTATTACAAAATGGCAGGGTAGGTCCTTAATAATTGATGGCAGTAGTTATTTTTGTGTCTCCCTCCCCTCAGGTTTTATTGCTGTGGGACATCCCACATAGTTATGATTATAACCTGCTCTGTGTCCCATAATATACAATAAAGAAAAATAGGATTTTTATACTCACTGTAAAATCCTTTTCTCTGAGTTCATGGACGGACACAGCCTTAATCTTGACAAAGTGGGTATTAGCCTTCCTTCAGGAGTGACTAGGCAGAAAGTGTTAACTTCAAAACTGAACAGCCCTGCCCAGGGGACGGTCCTACTGCACCAAGCAG
This sequence comes from Rana muscosa, assembly GCA_029206835.1. NCBI lineage: Eukaryota > Metazoa > Chordata > Amphibia > Anura > Ranidae > Rana > Rana muscosa. Next base: position 323,267,919 of record CM055117.1, read on the forward strand.
CTCAGTTTGTCAAAAGCAGTACAAACTAAAAAAGGAGGGTTGGGTGCTGTGTCCGTCCATGAACCAGAGAAAAGGATTTTACGGTGAGTATAAAAATCCTATTTTCTCTTTTGTTCATGGACGGACACAGCCTTAATCTTGACAAAGTGGGACATCCCAAAAACGAGGGGTGGGAACAGCATTAAAACAACTTCACCCCAAAACAAAACAGCGCTCCTCAACGGAGGAGTTGCAACTCTAAACAGCCGCCTGCAACACCTTGCGGCCGAAAGAATCATCCGAAGATGCACTCACATCAACTTGTAAAGTTTAGTGAAAGTGTGAACAGACGACCAGGTCACCGCTTTACACACCTGGGAAACAGATGCTTGATGCTCTCAGAGCTCGGACAGCGTCCAAGAAATACAACGTCGTCTCCTTAGGATTCGATGGATGAGGACACAAGGATGGCAGTACAATGTCTTCCTTGAGATGGAAGGTCGAAACGACCTTAGGAAGAAAGACGGCTGCGGACGCAGCACCACGTTATTCTTGTTAAAGATCAGATAGGGAGTCTTGCATGACAAGGCTGCCAGCTCAGAAACCCGTCTTAACTGACATAACCAGCCACCAAAAGGACCACTTTCTGAAAAAGTGTCAACATGGGAATCTCCCTGATGTTCTCAAATGGTGGTTTCTGAAGCACCGAGAGGCCATGCCGTTAACCCAAGAGGCACCTCTTGCCCTGGTCGAATGCACTGGGAAAGGGAGGCGCCCGATGCTTTATGGCACCCAGAGGCCATGCCGTTAATGGCCCTAACTGTAAAGCAGGATGGCGTATGGGACCTTGCGACAGCAGGTCGTCTCGTAGCGGTAGACGCCAAGGGACGTCTGCTATACAAGCCCCACGGAGGTAGTGGAGGGCGAACCGGAGGGGCCGCATGCCGAACCCCCTGTACAAACATTCTCACTAGAGAGTGAGCCACCAGGGGTCTTTGAAAAAGGACAGCCAGGGCAGATATCTGCCTCTTAATTGTACCTAAAGTAAAATTTTTGGTCCGACCCACCCTGTAAGAACAGCAGGACTCTGGAACCAAATAAGTACGCGGATGCCACCTTATTTCCTCCAAATGGATATGTAGGTCTTCCAAATGCGATGGGAAATCTTCCGGAGGACGATTTCCGAGCACACCTCGTGGTAGAGATCACCGAGTCCGACAGGCCCCGGTCTCTCAAAAGACATGCCGTTAAAGCCAGTGACTGTAAAACAGGATGGCGTATGGGACCTTGCGACAGCAGGTCCTTTCTTAGCGGTGGACGGCAAGAGGCGTCTGCCATCAGACCCACTAGATCGGTGTACCAAGGACGCCGAGGCCAATCCGGAGCAATAGGGATCATTGGAATCCTTTCTGCTTCCAGTCTGCGAAGCAGATGAGGAAGGAGCTTCAGGAGGGAAGGCATAGATTAGCCGGTACTGACTCCACGTTGCCACCATCGCATCTGCCCATGGGTCTCTTGACCTGGCCACAAACCTCAATACATTCCGATTAAGTTGAAAAGTAAGGAGACCTACGTCTGGCGTGCCCTCTTGGCAAAGGAGCTGAAACACCTCCGGGTGTAGAGACCATTCTCCTTGGTCCAGCATCTGGCGGCTCCGCCTGCCAGTTTTCCACGCCCGGAATGTATACGGCCGACAAGGCCGGCACACTCCTTTCTGCCCACCTTAGGATGTGAGCGACTTCGACGCTGCAGCTGAGCTACCATGGAGAGGCACAGCCTGATCGCCCGGAGTTCCAGGACATTAATCAGCAAGCAAAAAGGAAGGAACGACTTCCCGGACAGAAGTGCCGGTGATGACAGCCACCAACTAGGGAGGTCCTAACTAGGCGCCTCACCCGGATTTGACAATCCAGGGATGATGGGCACTTGTACCTTTCTGGACACAATTACCTTCTGTAACACTCACGTGTGTAATTGCGTATACGCTACCGCCTCGAAGGAGGCTACCATGAGGCCCAGGACTCGCATGCAAAAGCGGCGTGACGACCATCTTTGGGATGTCAACTGCCGCACCGCAGCCCGAAGGGTCTGCAACTTTCCCATAGGGAGAAAAAACTTCACCTCTGAGGAGTCCAAAATCAACCCCAGATGCACTAGGAGTTGAATCGGTACCAATACTGGACTTCTGAGTGTTCAGCACCCAACCAAAGTCTCGGAGGGTCTGACAAGTTATAGACACGCTCACCTATAATTCTGAGCTTGAGGTGGCCCTCAAAAGAATATCGTCCAAGTAGCCCACGATAGCAAAGCCACGCTGTCTTGGTAGGGCCAGAATCAGGGAGAGCACCTTGGTGAACACCCTCGGTGCTGATGCCAGGCCAAGGGGGGTGTCACCATTGGTAGTGGTCTTCCCTGCCCGCAAAGGGCAGACGTTTATGATGCCTGGTGCATATGGGGACCTGCAAGTATGCGTCCTTGCCAAAGGATGCCAAAAAATCCCTCGGATGGAGGGCAGCGACAGCGGAGCGAACCAACTCCCTCCGGAATCTTTGTACATTCACAAAGCAATTGAGGGCCCTGAAATCCAAGATTGGAAAAACCCCCTCCTTCTTTGGTACTACGAACAGATTTGAGTAAAATCCCTGAAACCTTTCCTGTACTGAAACAGGAATTATCACCCCGCGTATCAGCAGGTCTAGAACCGCTCCCGATAGGGCTTCCCGACGAGACAGCTGAAGCTGGCGGTTGGAGGGAAAAATAATTTAAAAAAAATCTGTTTGGAGGGCAAGAGAGGAAACTCTATCTTGTACCCTGAGGAAACTACCGTATATACTCGAGTATAAGCTGACCTATGGCCGGGGAGCACCGATTTTTCAAAGCCGGGCACCTCTTCCAAAGACTCCCATGTTAAACGTCAGTCTAGTCATGGACACAGTGAGGCATGGGCACAGTGAGGCATGCAGATGGACACCCTAGGCTTATACTCGAGTCAATACGTTTTCCCATTTTTTTTGTGGTAAAATTAGGTGCCTCGGCTTATATTCGGGTCGGCTTATACTCGAGTATATACGGTACTTCGCAAACCCACTGGTTGGAGATCTGAGATGTCCACGAGGTCGCAAATTCGCAACGACGTCCCCCCTACCCAAGAGATTGGTGGGGACAGACCTTTATGTGGACATAGATTTGTTTGCAGGCTTGTTGGGCTTGCAAAAACCAGACGCTTCTGTCCCTCAGCAGGCGCTTTATCTGCCTGGGATCGTTTACTTGCCGCACTAGGCGGACAAAAAAAACGCTTGTTTGCGGTGAAGGAGGGCCCTAGCCAATGGCGTGGCTCCTTAGCTCTTTAGGATTGTGGGAGCAGCATGCTCTTACCTCCTGTGGCATATTTAATAATGTCATCCAGGGATGCTCCAAAAAAGTCTGTCGCCCTTAAGAGCAATCCATCAGGGCCTTCTTGGAAGATTGGTCCACCGATCAAACTTTTAGCCATAGCAGACGGCGTTAAAACCACTGCATAGCTTGAGGCTCTGGACAGCAGAGGAATAGTGTCCAAGGCTGATTGGCAGTCAATTTTAAGGCCCAGTATCAACTGGTCGGCCCTAGCCACCTCGTCCGAGGGAGCCTCATGTGCTTTAAACCCATGGAGCAGCCTAGTTGAACCTTCAGAGAGTGTCTGAGACACCAGGGCCCCAACCACCGTTGGGCGCGCAGCCGAGCCGTATAGGTAGCGGATGACCGCTTCAGCCTTCCTGTCCGGAATTGTGGCTACCCTGTTTAATCTGGACACCCGAGGGTCCACTATCGGAAGAGAGGTCCATCTTTTCAGGAAACTCTCCTCAAAGGGGTAACGCACCACCAAACTTTTTTGGGGGCCGAAAACCTTTTGAGGTTTGTCCCGCTCCTTGTATAACGCTTGTCTAGATAAGACGCACAAGGAACACCTTAGCAGTGCGGGCCGGCTTGCGGAACCCGAAGGGGACCGACGCCTCTGGCGTTTCTGCAGGCTCCTCTATCTTTAGGTCCGCATCCTCTGATATGTCAGAACCAGGGCCATGAGCCATAGCTGGGCCCGACTCTGCGTCACAGTTATCCACAGAAGATGGCGGAGGGAGGGGGCACTTTTTACCCCCCATGTTCCCACGCACCGCTTCCACCTTGGCAACAACCAGGACGCCGACCTAGCGTCTACTGACACAGCGGGTGCAGAAGCACCAGATAGATGCCAATTCACGTGTATCACGGGGAGAAGCGTCTGCTTCTGATGTCATGCTGACCCACGCACCTGACACAAGGACTCCAGTTCAAGGTACCAACAGCCCACCCTCCTAGCTGCGACAGAGACGAGGGGCTCCCCCCAGAGGACTCACCAACCTAGAACAGTAGTACGGCTGCCGTCCACTTCCTAGTAGAGCGGTTTCCTTGTCAGCTATCAGTCTGACCACTCTGCAGCGTGTGTCTGTAGGCTTGGGCCATTTAAATGCTATTTGATCGGCGTGGACCATGAGAAAATGGCCGCCGAGCGGCAGCTAGAGGCCAAACAGAGCGCGGACCACAAAAACATGGCCGCCAGCGCAGAAGAAGCCAAACACAGCATGGATCACAAGAAAAATGGCCGCTAACAGAGGCCAAACACAGCGCGGACCACAAGAACATGGCCGATCACCAGTAAAATGGTCGCCGACAGCATGGAGCAGAACACACAGGTAAGCAAACTTTTTTTCATGGCAGCTCATAACATTTATCTAGCGGACATACATACACAGTTCCCACACAGGTGGAGCCCCCCCCCCTAGGTGAACCCCCGCCCCAGCAGCCGGCTCAGAGAGCCTAGGGAGGAGGGAAGGATAGAACCTCTTACTCCCCTCTCCAGGAATGCCCAGCTTTGTCTTCCTGCCGAAGCAGGGGATTACTACTTACCCTTCCTGCTGTGCTGGAAGCATCCCAGACAGACCACCTTCTGCATGGTGATGGAGGCGACTGTCGGCCCGGCTGTTGCGACTCAGGCCTATAGACCGATCGTATGCATGCCCTGGAGCGTATAGCTCACGGCCACCCGTAGAGTGATGGGCATGTCGTGGACGACCCAGCGCGTAGCTACAGTCGGCACACGCTCGATGGCCGAAACTGGGGAGACTACAAGGATCTGGGATCCAGCCTGTCACCCAGTCGGCAGTTGATCGAGGATCACGAGAACAAAAATAAAAAAATAAAATTTCAATATGGAACAAAAAACCCCCAGGCCTATGGGCCCGAAGGGAGCCATGTCTTCTCCTTAGCTAGGCAGAAAAAAACTGATCTGCTTAGTGCAGGCTGAGGGGATATAGCCAGTAGGACCGCCCCCTGGGCGGGGCTGACCAGATTTGAAGTTAACACTTTCTGCCTAGTCAATCCTGAAGGAAGGCTAATACCCACTTTGTCAAGATTAGGGCTGTGTTCGTCCATGAACGAAAGATAATTTTTTTTTTTCTACATACTTACCTGTAAAATTAATTTATTGGAATCCATCACAGGACACAGAGGTCCCTCCCCTCTTTCTGGGAATTCATTGCTTGCTACAAAACTGAGGTACTTACTGTTTTGGAGGGGTTGAATAGGGGAGGACTTCCTGTTTAATTTGATCTGCCAGTTTCCATTCAGCTTTAAGGTGCCGCATAACCCACATCGTAATGATTATAACCAGCTCTGTGTCCCGTGATGTATTTTAAGAACTGATTTTTACAGGTATGTAGAAAAAAAAATCCATTTATATCACCTTGGCAAAGCTTTGACATTTGTGGCTAAGCTAAAGATCATGGACAGAGAATGTGGAAGATGCTGAAACTTACATCCACCTTGAGTGAGCCCTTAAATCGACACTAATAGATCAGCTTACAGCAGGAATCTGCTATTAACACAGCCCCACCTCTCTACAAACCTATTTGGGACGCAACTGCACTAAAAAATGTGACAAAATCTAGGCAGTTTTGAAGGCTACTGCTGCAGATCCTCTCACAAGTGCTTTAAAATGGTCCAAGACATGCCATCCTTGCCCCCAGATGCCCCCTCCCCCATTCTTATGTACCTCTAAATCTATATATCCCTCTAGAGCTATGCTATGGTCAATAACGACCAAGAGAGGCTACTGGTTTTGCAATGGCCAGCTTCCAGTTCCAAACAAGGGTGGTGCAATTTCCCCTTTGAATGGAAATCCTTGCATTACAATGAATTAGAAGCACAATTAGCAAGGTAACAGTGGGAAACCTACCATAATCCATGCAAGATAGGCAGCTCATGAAGCAGAGAAAGTTCCAGTATGGGTGCTCCCATCAGGACAAGGTTGTCACAGAAAGTGGCAGAGGAGAAGGAAGTTTCACACTTTTTGAGGATACCCAAGTTTGGTTCCTCCCCTGTATAACTAATCTTCAGGATGCAACCCCCTCAGGTTTGGTAAAGCAGTTCTTCACCCTGTTTGTAGCTGCTGACTTTAGACATTCACCTGTCCAGCGCTGTCCTCATCTGAACCAGTTCTTCACCTGTTTTGGGGCCCTGGGTGCTAGCATGTTTACCATGGGCAGCCAGCTGTGCTGTGTGAACAATCCCTCAGCATTCTGGGACTTGTGATGTCTCCCAGAAGGTTGTGGGCAGGGAGAACTTCCTGTGGATCCGTTGCAGTGATTCAACCAAAAGTGGGAGCAGGTGCCTATCAAAAACAGGTACCCCTGCCAAAAATAGAAGAGGGAGGAAAGAGACCATAAAGCAGAACTTCCCCTTTAGAGTGAAGTTTCACTTGAAGCTGGGGCAAGGCTCCAAGCAGTTCCATCAAGTCTGGCTCTACTTGAAATTTTACCAGGACAGTGGTGTTGTCTCCCAAACTTGATTTTACTCCAAAGATTAGATCTGCTATATGCGAAGGGTGACCTCATTCCTTTGCTCATTGTGACAGTGCCAGGACTAGTGATTGCTGCTGGACCTGAGCACTTTCACAAAGGTCGCATGCTGCCCCATACCCAGAAATACAAGGTACTGGCACAGAATTTTAAGATTTACTACATTGCTATAAAATATTCTCAGATGTGCTTGATGGAACACCACATAAGATAAAAATTTCCTGGGTGGCAATCAGAAGATAACCCAGGGAGAATGATGCAAATGGAAAGTACTGAGGTGGCATACCCCATATTCACAGCACCTAATTAAAGAGTGATGTCAGAAATAGAAACTCCCGCAATAGAATGCTCCGAAACTCACTGCCTGATTGAAGGAGGGTTTCAGAAATCATGCCAAGGAAAACTAAAGGAAGCCACTATTAAAAATGGGGATTAGAATCCCCTAGAAAAAAAAAAAACACACACACAATTTATCCAAACCAAGGACTGCATGCACTTTTAGCTTCTGAACAGTTTTCAGCGCTTTCTATAATTTTTATTATAAAAAAAAACCTGGTCAACGTAAACATCACACTGAAAGGTGATCTAAAATTATCATAAAAAATATTACATCTACGTAAACACCAGTTTGATTTTATACAGAGATACATTTGTTCTATTTGCTGAAAGCAAAAATTCCTTAATTCCTATGGCAGCACACTAGTTTGTCTATTTTCATTTCCTGATAGAACATAATACAGCCACTATGAGAGAACAGTTAGGATCCATTCATACCAGTGCATTAACGTTTATTGGTGCGATGATGTGGATTCATTCTGAATTGCACCTTTGCAATATGCTTTAATGCATTACCATGTGTTTTGGCATGCTGTCTAAAATAATACACAAGCGATTTTTGTCCATTGTAGTGTCTGAGGTAGCCCGTTCCCTGTCCTGCTCACAATGATTTCACCAGGTAAATGTAAACATAGCTTGTACTGAAGTCATTCATTGATCTTCAGTGGTTAAAGTGGATGTAAACCTTCACATATACCCAGTGAAGCGAACAGCCTCAGATGATACATAGGGATAAAATAACTCTCCCTACATAAGTTTTACATGTATATCTGCTGTCTTCAACTGTATATAACCTTTAGAAAGTGCTCTTGGTGTTAGAAATTTTCTCTTCCTGGTCACCACTGGGAGTAAAGTTTTGAGATACAACCAAGACAGCTGATTGGAGGAAAGGTACACACCCCCACTTCACATTGACAACAGAAGAAAGGAATGTACACAGCTCGAGACGGCAGGCTGACTGCTAATCTATTTATAGCAACCACCCCTGACACACACTTCAGGCTGCTGTCTCCTAGAACTTGTCAAAAGTTATCAGGCTGATAACAGAAGAACTGAGCAGGAGACAGCTATGGGACTTAGTGCTTTAAAGAGAGATAAGAAAACACTACAGATAGATGTGCCCAGCTCAAAGTTCATGAATCGGGTTTACATCCACTTGAACCATCCTGGCATCGCACAGGCTTTGCCCAAAATCGCCAGAAATCTTCAGAGCTGTACCCAGTAATAAGTTGCATGGCTTCTATTAATTTCAATGAAAAGCCCATCCTGCAGGCAAACAGACGGACATTCCACTTAAGACAGCAACGCTGATGATTTGGGGCTATACGCAAGTGTAATTTGTACCGAAATAAGGCGGGGGGGGGGATTTTTATATATATATATATATATATATATATATATATATATATATATTGTGAGGGGGTTAGCTCGGCAGCGGGTGTGTGTGACCCCCGGGATGGGCTCCCCACACAAAACAGGCCCAGCAAACGGAGGTTGTGGTTTTCAAAATCAAAAAGGTGCGGTTTATTTTCTATTTACAGTGACAAAACACAGCAAAGCAAAAGAAACATAACCAAAATAAATCCTGGTCAAGTTGACCTCTGACTAAACATACAGGTTTCCTAACTAACAACTGGGATCAGCCTAGTGCTGTCCTAGTCCCTAAGTCCCTGGTTTTAAATGTCCAAGCAAATAGCCACACAGGCTTTGTCTCACCGCACAGGGGTTCACTCTCCCTAGACAGTCCACACAGGTCTGGTTCCAGGCATGAGCTAACCTCTAATGAAGCTGGGAGTTCTTATAGAGGCCTAAATGAGCTGACAAGCTTCAGCTGGTCTCATCAACTCCCTGCCTGCACGACGCCCAGCCCTCTCCCTAGAGGTATGAGTCATCCATGAGCCCACTAGCCTTATACAACTCTCCACCTAGTTGTATAAGTCGGCGTAAAGCCTGAATCTGGGCGAAATATATCTACCCCCCTGGATGCAACCAGGTGACTTTACCTTCCTGCTGTCACATACCCCCCCCTCTTGTTTTAACCTCGGGGTTGGAACACCAGCAATCAGGCATTCATGTACTCGAGACAAAGCATCCACATTCCCCATTTGAACGCCAGGGCGATGCTTTACTGTGAAGTTGAATTCCTGGAGGGCCAGGAACCACCTATTCACTCTTCTATTTGTTTCCTTGTTTTGAGCCATCCACTTTAACGGAGCGTGATCCGTAACCATGTCAAAGTGCCTACCTATCAGGTAGTACCGAAGGGAATCTAGAGCCCACTTCACCGCTAAACACTCCTTTTCAACGGTGGCGTAATTTACCTCATGGGACTTCAACTTCCTGCTGAGGTAAATGACTGGGTGCTCTTCCCCGTTCCAGACCTGGGACAATACTGCTCCTAACCCCACATCTGACGCATCACTTTGTACGACAAAGTCTTTAGAGAAGTCGGGTGAGTACAACACTGGCTGGCTACATAAGGCTTGTTTCAAGAATTGGAATGCTGCCTCAGCCTCGGGGGTCCATTTAATCATGACCGACCCTTTCCCCTTCGTCAGGTTGGTTAGGGGCACAGCCTTAGAAGCGAAGTGGGGAATGAATCGCCGATAATACCCAGCGATTCCCAGAAAGGCTCGTACCTGCTTCTTGCTGTTGGGACGTGGCCAACTCTGGATGGCCTCGACTTTGTTGAGTTGGGGTTTTATTACTCCCCTCCCAATGGTGTACCCAAGATATTTGGCCTCCTCCTGCCCAATGGTACACTTCTTGGGGTTAGCCGTAAACCCCGCTTCCCGAACAGAGTCCAGGACTGCTTGCACTTTTGGCAGATGTGAGGCCCAATCTGTGCTATGGACAATTACATCATCCAGGTAAGCCGCAGCATACTTCCGATGGGGCCTCAGCATCTGGTCCATTTTCCGCTGGAATGTGGCCGGCGCATTCTGTAACCCGAACGGCATTCTTTTATATTGGAACGCCCCGTCTGGGGTTACAAATGCGGTTTTCTCTTTGGCCGACTTGGCCAGGGGGATTTGCCAATACCCTTTTGTGAGGTCAAGAGTCGTCATGTATCGGGCTGTTCCCAGCCGGTCGATCAACTCATCTATACGTGGCATGGGGTAGGTGTCAAATTTTGTAACTTTGTTCAACTGACGAAAATCGTTACAAAATCGCCAGCTCCCATCCGGTTTAGGCACCAACACGATGGGACTAGACCAATCACTTTGGGACTCCTCTATCACCCCTAAGTTCAGCATTTTCTGTACTTCCTCCCGTATTGCCTCCCGTCGAGCCTCTGGGATCCGATAGGGTTTTAACTTCACCCTTTCACCGGGCGGGGTAATGATGTCATGCTCTACCCCAGATGTTTGTCCCGGCAGCTCAGAGAATACCTCCTTGTTGCGAAGCACAAACTCCTTAACCTCCTGTTGTTGGGGTTGTGACAAGGTGGCTGCTATTCCAACCTCAGGAATCACGCAACCAGTTTGAGCTGGTGACCAAGTGTCTGCGACTAGGGACTCTCTATCCCTCCAGGCTTTCAACAGATTAACGTGATAGATCTGTTCGGGCTTTCGCCTTCCTGGTTGTCTGACCTTGTAATTCACTTCGCTCACTTTTTCCATTATCTCGTAGGGGCCTTGCCATTTGGCAAGGAATTTACTTTCAACCGTAGGGACAAGTACCAATATCCTATCCCCCGGGGAAAAGGTACGGGTCTTGGCTCCACGGTTGTACACTCTCTGCTGTGCCAACTGCGCTTGGGCCAAATGTTCCTTCACGATGGGCATTACCTGTGCAATTCGATCTTGCATCAGGGCGACATGCTCAATCACACTCCTGTGGGGAGAACTCTCACTTTCCCAAGTTTCCTTGGCAATATCCAACAGCCCTCTTGGGTGTCTCCCATACAGTAACTCAAAGGGGGAGAATCCCGTAGAGGATTGGGGCACCTCCCTAATAGCAAACATCAAATAAGGAAGTAAACAGTCCCAATCCTTTCCATCTCTATCCACCACTTTCTTCAACATTTGTTTTAGGGTTTTGTTGAATCTTTCAACCAGCCCATCGGTTTGGGGGTGATACACAGACGTACGCAATTGCGTCACTTTGAACAATTTACACAGCTCTTTCATAACCCGGGACATAAAGGGTGTACCTTGGTCCGTAAGCAGTTCTTTACAAATACCCACCCGGCTAAAAACAAGAGATAGCTCTTTGGCTATGGTTTTGGCCGAGGTATTTCGGAGAGGGATCGCTTCTGGATAACGGGTGGCATAGTCCATTATAACTAATATGTACTGGTGCCCCCTAGCGGACTTGATTATAGGACCTACCAAATCCATGGCGATCCTCTCAAACGGGACCTCAATGATGGGTAGAGGGACCAGCGGGCTACGGAAATGTGGCATCGGGGCCAACCTCTGACACACAGGGCAGGAGGAACAATAATTTTCTACGTCCTTCATCACCCCCGGCCAATAGAATCTCTGTAATACCCTCTCTCGGGTTTTCTCTGTCCCCAGATGACCTCCAAGAATGTGCCCATGGGCCAACTCCAACACCAACTTCCTGTAAGGTTTGGGCACCACAAGCTGCTCAACGGTTTCTTCTGCCCTTTTTGCCACCCGATACAGTAGGTCCTTCTCTACGCTGAAGTATGGGTAAGTGCAGGTATTATCTGGGTTCACTAACTCGCCATCTATTTTCACTACGTTTTCCCGTGCCTTTATTAGGGCGGGGTCTTTCAACTGTTCTGTGGCAAAGTTTTCCCTGTGAACCTCAAGATCAGAAAACTCCACAGACGGTAGGTTTTCGTCTGAGGAGGTGGGCTCCTCTCCAGTTTCTTGAGTCTCCCCTGCCAATACTGATAAGGGAAATTCCGGAGAGTCCTCACCACTCTCAGGGGAGTTCTGGCTATCACATTCCTGGTACATAGGGGCACCAGTGAGGGGCTCAGGATCATCCCACAGTTCCCAGAACTTCGGAAAATCCCTTCCCACAATGGCGTCATGCGGTAACTGAGATACTAAGCCCACTGGATGAGAGAGGGTACCTTTGGGGGTCTCGAAACACACTGTAGTCACTGGATACTCTCGGGTGTCCCCATGCACACAAATAACAGCTACCTTGCTATTCCCAGAGACCTCTGTTTTAACTAACTCAGCCTTTATCAGGGTCACAAGGCTACCTGAATCCAGCAATACCACAACATTTCTACCATTAACACACATTTTGCATAAATGTTTCTCAGTTCCTCGAATGGCAGTGCATGCGACTGTCGCACACAGCGACTGACGTCTGCCCGTCAGAAAGTCACACTGCATGGGTTCCTCCACAACCGGGCAATTGGCTGCAATATGTCCCGCTTGCCGGCAGCGGTAGCAAACGATCCTTCTTGCCGCCTCTTGAGCCGCTGATTTCCCAGGCTGTTCTCGCCAAACTTGGGGTAGAGCTCCCACCCTCTCACTCTCTCCACCCTCACCCCTTGGAATCCTCTTATCCGCCCCTGGGGATGGTCTGGTCTTAGGGTGGAAAGTCCGAGTGTCTCTGGAAGAGGCCGTCAGGTTCTCTGTAGCCAAGTATTTCTCCACACGATCCACAAGACCATCGGCCGTCTCTGGGTCTCCATGGCTTACCCACTTTTGGATGGCAGTAGGAAGAGCTCTCAAAAACCGATCCATTACAACACGTTCCACAATCTTTGGTGCGGACAAAGTCTCTGGCTGTAGCCACTTTCTGCTCAGGTGAATGAGATCATACATTTGAGACCTGGGGGGTTTTCCAAGCTGGAAAGTCCAGTTATGCACACGCTGAGCCCGGACAGCCTGGGTGACACCCAGCCTTGCCAATATTTCAGCTTTTAGCATCACATAGTCTTTTGCTTGGTTAGGCTCTAGGTCATAGTAAGCTTTCTGCGATTCACCAGTTAACAGAGGAGCCACCAGTCCAGCCCACTGCTCCTCAGGCCACTTTTCTCTTTCAGCGGTCCTTTCAAATGTGGTCAAAAATACCTCTGGATCATCCTCTCCAGTCATTTTTGTCAATAAACGACTCACCCCAAAGGACGCGGTATTAGTGGGACGGCTTTCCTCACTGGTCTGCGGACGTTGCTGCATTACTGCTTCCATCTGTTGTTGTAGTCTCTGCTCTTGCTTCTGCAACAGGTCTATGAAACGGGCCTCAGATTGCTGCTGGGCTCGTTGCTGAGCCTCCAGACTCTGTTGCAAAGTTGCGTTTGTCTGCTGCTGGGCTGCAAGGCTCTGTTGATGAGCTTGCTGCTGGGCTGCGAAGTTCTGTTGTTGAGCTGCAAGGCTCTGTTGATGAGCTGCAAGGCTCTTTTGCAAACCTGCATTTGTCTGCTGTTGATTGGCATTTGCTAGAGCCAGCTGCTTCAGTATCTCCTCCATGCTGGCTTAAAAAAAACTGCCACTGGTTCTCCACCAACTGTGAGGGGGTTAGCTCGGCAGCGGGTGTGTGTGACCCCCGGGATGGGCTCCCCACACAAAACAGGCCCAGCAAACGGAGGTTGTGGTTTTCAAAATCAAAAAGGTGCGGTTTATTTTCTATTTACAGTGACAAAACACAGCAAAGCAAAAGAAACATAACCAAAATAAATCCTGGTCAAGTTGACCTCTGACTAAACATACAGGTTTCCTAACTAACAACTGGGATCAGCCTAGTGCTGTCCTAGTCCCTAAGTCCCTGGTTTTAAATGTCCAAGCAAATAGCCACACAGGCTTTGTCTCACCGCACAGGGGTTCACTCTCCCTAGACAGTCCACACAGGTCTGGTTCCAGGCATGAGCTAACCTCTAATGAAGCTGGGAGTTCTTATAGAGGCCTAAATGAGCTGACAAGCTTCAGCTGGTCTCATCAACTCCCTGCCTGCACGACGCCCAGCCCTCTCCCTAGAGGTATGAGTCATCCATGAGCCCACTAGCCTTATACAACTCTCCACCTAGTTGTATAAGCCGGCGTAAAGCCTGAATCTGGGCGAAATATATCTACCCCCCTGGATGCAACCAGGTGACTTTACCTTCCTGCTGTCACAATATATATATACACACACACATACACATACACATATATATATATATATTGTGAGGGGGTTAGCTCGGCAGCGGGTGTGTGTGACCCCCGGGATGGGCTCCCCACACAAAACAGGCCCAGCAAACGGAGGTTGTGGTTTTCAAAATCAAAAAGGTGCGGTTTATTTTCTATTTACAGTGACAAAACACAGCAAAGCAAAAGAAACATAACCAAAATAAATCCTGGTCAAGTTGACCTCTGACTAAACATACAGGTTTCCTAACTAACAACTGGGATCAGCCTAGTGCTGTCCTAGTCCCTAAGTCCCTGGTTTTAAATGTCCAAGCAAATAGCCACACAGGCTTTGTCTCACCGCACAGGGGTTCACTCTCCCTAGACAGTCCACACAGGTCTGGTTCCAGGCATGAGCTAACATCTAATGAAGCTGGGAGTTCTTATAGAGGCCTAAATGAGCTGACAAGGTTCAGCTGGTCTCCTCATCTCTGTCTGCACGACGCCCCACACTCTCCCTAGAGGTATGAGTCATCCATGAGCCCACTAGCCTTATACAACTCTCCACCTAGTTGTATAAGTCGGCGTAAAGCCTGAATCTGGGCGAAATATATCTACCCCCCTGGATGCAACCAGGTGACTTTACCTTCCTGCTGTCACATACCCCCCCTCTTGTTTTAACCTCGGGGTTGGAACACCAGCAATCAGGCATTCATGTACTCGAGACAAAGCATCCACATTCCCCATTTGAACGCCAGGGCGATGCTTTACTGTGAAGTTGAATTCCTGGAGGGCCAGGAACCACCTATTCACTCTTCTATTTGTTTCCTTGTTTTGAGCCATCCACTTTAACGGAGCGTGATCCGTAACCATGTCAAAGTGCCTACCTAGCAGGTAGTACCGAAGGGAATCTAGAGCCCACTTCACCGCTAGACACTCCTTTTCAACGGTGGCGTAATTTACCTCATGGGACTTCAACTTCCTGCTGAGGTAAATGACTGGGTGCTCTTCCCCGTTCCAGACCTGGGACAATACTGCTCCTAACCCCACATCTGACGCATCACTTTGTACGACAAAGTCTTTAGAGAAGTCGGGTGAGTACAACACTGGCTGGCTACATAAGGCTTGTTTCAAGAATTGGAATGCTGCCTCAGCCTCGGGGGTCCATTTAATCATGACCGACCCTTTCCCCTTCGTCAGGTTGGTTAGGGGCACAGCCTTAGAAGCAAAGTGGGGAATGAATCGCCGATAATACCCAGCGATTCCCAGAAAGGCTCGTACCTGCTTCTTGCTGTTGGGACGTGGCCAACTCTGGATGGCCTCGACTTTGTTGAGTTGGGGTTTTATTACTCCCCTCCCAATGGTGTACCCAAGATATTTGGCCTCCTCCTGCCCAATGGTACACTTCTTGGGGTTAGCCGTAAACCCCGCTTCCCGAACAGAGTCCAGGACTGCTTGCACTTTTGGCAGATGTGAGGCCCAATCTGTGCTATGGACAATTACATCATCCAGGTAAGCCGCAGCATACTTCCGATGGGGCCTCAGCATCTGGTCCATTTTCCGCTGGAATGTGGCCGGCGCATTCTGTAACCCGAACGGCATTCTTTTATATTGGAACGCCCCGTCTGGGGTTACAAATGCGGTTTTCTCTTTGGCCGACTTGGCCAGGGGGATTTGCCAATACCCTTTTGTGAGGTCAAGAGTCGTCATGTATCGGGCTGTTCCCAGCCGGTCGATCAACTCATCTATACGTGGCATGGGGTAGGTGTCAAATTTTGTAACTTTGTTCAACTGACGAAAATCGTTACAAAATCGCCAGCTCCCATCCGGTTTAGGCACCAACACGATGGGACTAGACCAATCACTTTGGGACTCCTCTATCACCCCTAAGTTCAGCATTTTCTGTACTTCCTCCCGTATTGCCTCCCGTCGAGCCTCTGGGATCCGATAGGGTTTTAACTTCACCCTTTCACCGGGCGGGGTAATGATGTCATGCTCTACCCCAGATGTTTGTCCCGGCAGCTCAGAGAATACCTCCTTGTTGCGAAGCACAAACTCCTTAACCTCCTGTTGTTGGGGTTGTGACAAGGTGGCTGCTATTCCAACCTCAGGAATCACGCAACCAGTTTGAGCTGGTGACCAAGTGTCTGCGACTAGGGACTCTCTATCCCTCCAGGCTTTCAACAGATTAACGTGATAGATCTGTTCGGGCTTTCGCCTTCCTGGTTGTCTGACCTTGTAATTCACTTCGCTCACTTTTTCCATTATCTCGTAGGGGCCTTGCCATTTGGCAAGGAATTTACTTTCAACCGTAGGGACAAGTACCAATATCCTATCCCCCGGGGAAAAGGTACGGGTCTTGGCTCCACGGTTGTACACTCTCTGCTGTGCCAACTGCGCTTGGGCCAAATGTTCCTTCACGATGGGCATTACCTGTGCAATTCGATCTTGCATCAGGGCGACATGCTCAATCACACTCCTGTGGGGAGAACTCTCACTTTCCCAAGTTTCCTTGGCAATATCCAACAGCCCTCTTGGGTGTCTCCCATACAGTAACTCAAAGGGGGAGAATCCCGTAGAGGATTGGGGCACCTCCCTAATAGCAAACATCAAATAAGGAAGTAAACAGTCCCAATCCTTTCCATCTCTATCCACCACTTTCTTCAACATTTGTTTTAGGGTTTTGTTGAATCTTTCAACCAGCCCATCGGTTTGGGGGTGATACACAGACGTACGCAATTGCGTCACTTTGAACAATTTACACAGCTCTTTCATAACCCGGGACATAAAGGGTGTACCTTGGTCCGTAAGCAGTTCTTTACAAATACCCACCTGGCTAAAAACAAGAGATAGCTCTTTGGCTATGGTTTTGGCCGAGGTATTTCGGAGAGGGATCGCTTCTGGATAACGGGTGGCATAGTCCATTATAACTAATATGTACTGGTGCCCCCTAGCGGACTTGATTATAGGACCTACCAAATCCATGGCGATCCTCTCAAACGGGACCTCAATGATGGGTAGAGGGACCAGCGGGCTACGGAAATGTGGCATCGGGGCCAACCTCTGACACACAGGGCAGGAGGAACAATAATTTTCTACGTCCTTCATCACCCCCGGCCAATAGAATCTCTGTAATACCCTCTCTCGGGTTTTCTCTGTCCCCAGATGACCTCCAAGAATGTGCCCATGGGCCAACTCCAACACCAACTTCCTGTAAGGTTTGGGCACCACAAGCTGCTCAACGGTTTCTTCTGCCCTTTTTGCCACCCGATACAGTAGGTCCTTCTCTACGCTGAAGTATGGGTAAGTGCAGGTATTATCTGGGTTCACTAACTCGCCATCTATTTTCACTACGTTTTCCCGTGCCTTTATTAGGGCGGGGTCTTTCAACTGTTCTGTGGCAAAGTTTTCCCTGTGAACCTCAAGATCAGAAAACTCCACAGACGGTAGGTTTTCGTCTGAGGAGGTGGGCTCCTCTCCAGTTTCTTGAGTCTCCCCTGCCAATACTGATAAGGGAAATTCCGGAGAGTCCTCACCACTCTCAGGGGAGTTCTGGCTATCACATTCCTGGTACATAGGGGCACCAGTGAGGGGCTCAGGATCATCCCACAGTTCCCAGAACTTCGGAAAATCCCTTCCCACAATGGCGTCATGCGGTAACTGAGATACTAAGCCCACTGGATGAGAGAGGGTACCTTTGGGGGTCTCGAAACACACTGTAGTCACTGGATACTCTCGGGTGTCCCCATGCACACAAATAACAGCTACCTTGCTATTCCCAGAGACCTCTGTTTTAACTAACTCAGCCTTTATCAGGGTCACAAGGCTACCCAAATCCAGCAATACCACAACATTTCTACCATTAACACACATTTTGCATAAATGTTTCTCAGTTCCTCGAATGGCAGTGCATGCGACTGTCGCACACAGCGACTGACGTCTGCCCGTCAGAAAGTCACACTGCATGGGTTCCTCCACAACCGGGCAATTGGCTGCAATATGTCCCGCTTGCCGGCAGCGGTAGCAAACGATCCTTCTTGCCGCCTCTTGAGCCGCTGATTTCCCAGGCTGTTCTCGCCAAACTTGGGGTAGAGCTCCCACCCTCTCACTCTCTTCCCTTGGAATCCTCTTATCCGCCCCTGGGGATGGTCTGGTCTTAGGGTGGAAAGTCCGAGTGTCTCTGGAAGAGGCCGTCAGGTTCTCTGTAGCCAAGTATTTCTCCACACGATCCACAAGACCATCGGCCGTCTCTGGGTCTCCATGGCTTACCCACTTTTGGATGGCAGTAGGAAGAGCTCTCAAAAACCGATCCATTACAACACGTTCCACAATCTTTGGTGCGGACAAAGTCTCTGGCTGTAGCCACTTTCTGCTCAGGTGAATGAGATCATACATTTGAGACCTGGGGGGTTTTCCAAGCTGGAAAGTCCAGTTATGCACACGCTGAGCCCGGACAGCCTGGGTGACACCCAGCCTTGCCAATATTTCAGCTTTTAGCATCACATAGTCTTTTGCTTGGTTAGGCTCTAGGTCATAGTAAGCTTTCTGCGATTCACCAGTTAACAGAGGAGCCACCAGTCCAGCCCACTGCTCCTCAGGCCACTTTTCTCTTTCAGCGGTCCTTTCAAATGTGGTCAAAAATACCTCTGGATCATCCTCTCCAGTCATTTTTGTCAATAAACGACTCACCCCAAAGGACGCGGTATTAGTGGGACGGCTTTCCTCACTGGTCTGCGGACGTTGCTGCATTACTGCTTCCATCTGTTGTTGTAGTCTCTGCTCTTGCTTCTGCAACAGGTCTATGAAGCGGGCCTCAGATTGCTGCTGGGCTCGTTGCTGAGCCTCCAGACTCTGTTGCAAAGTTGCGTTTGTCTGCTGCTGGGCTGCAAGGCTCTGTTGATGAGCTTGCTGCTGGGCTGCGAAGTTCTGTTGTTGAGCTGCAAGGCTCTGTTGATGAGCTGCAAGGCTCTTTTGCAAACCTGCATTTGTCTGCTGTTGATTGGCATTTGCTAGAGCCAGCTGCTTCAGTATCTCCTCCATGCTGGCTTAAAAAAAACTGCCCGCATTCTCCACCAACTGTGAGGGGGTTAGCTCGGCAGCGGGTGTGTGTGACCCCCGGGATGGGCTCCCCACACAAAACAGGCCCAGCAAACGGAGGTTGTGGTTTTCAAAATCAAAAAGGTGCGGTTTATTTTCTATTTACAGTGACAAAACACAGCAAAGCAAAAGAAACATAACCAAAATAAATCCTGGTCAAGTTGACCTCTGACTAAACATACAGGTTTCCTAACTAACAACTGGGATCAGCCTAGTGCTGTCCTAGTCCCTAAGTCCCTGGTTTAAAATGTCCAAGCAAATAGCCACACAGGCTTTGTCTCACCGCACAGGGGTTCACTCTCCCTAGACAGTCCACACAGGTCTGGTTCCAGGCATGAGCTAACATCTAATGAAGCTGGGAGTTCTTATAGAGGCCTAAATGAGCTGACAAGGTTCAGCTGGTCTCCTCATCTCTGTCTGCACGACGCCCCACACTCTCCCTAGAGGTATGAGTCATCCATGAGCCCACTAGCCTTATACAACTCTCCACCTAGTTGTATAAGTCGGCGTAAAGCCTGAATCTGGGCGAAATATATCTACCCCCCTGGATGCAACCAGGTGACTTTACCTTCCTGCTGTCACAATATATATACAGTGGGGATCGAAAGTTTGGGCACCCCAGGTAAAAATGTGTATTAATATGCATAACGAAGCAAAGGAAAGATGGAAAAATCTCCAAATGGCATCAAATTACAGATTAGACATTCTTATAATATGTCCAAAAAAGTTAGATTTTATTTCCATCATTTACACTTTCAAAATGACAGAAAACAAAAAAATGGCGTCTGCAAAAGTTTGGGCACCATGCAGAGTTAATATTGTACTGCCCCCTTTGGCAAGTATCACAGCTTGTAAACGCTTTTTGTAGCCAGCCAAGAGTCTTTCAATTCTTGTTTGAGGTATCTTTGCCCATTCTTCCTTACAAAAGTCTTCCAGTTCTTTGAGATTTCTGGGCTGTCTGTCACGCACTGCTCTTTTAAGGTCTATCCATAGGTTTTCAATAATGTTGAGGTCAGGAGATTGTGAAGGCCATGGCAAAACCTTCAGTTTACACCTCTTGATGTAATCCCCCGTGGATTTTGAGGTGTGTTTAGGATCATTATCCATTTGTAGAAGCCATCCTCTCTTTAACTTCAGCTTTTTCACAGATGGATTCAATAAAATTTCAGCAAATTTTGGATGTTAACTTGATGCCATTTTTCCTTCTACTAGTGAAATGTTCCCTGTGCCACTGGCTGCAATACAACCCCAAAGCATGATTGATCCACCCCCATGCTTAACAGTTGAACAGAGGTTCTTTTCATTAAATTCTGTGCCCTTTCTTCTCCAAACGTACCTTTGCTTATTCCGGCAAAAAAGTTCTATTTTAACCTCATCGGTCCACAGAACTTGTTTCCAAAATGCCTCAGGCTTGTCTATATGTTCATTTGCAAAGTTCAAACGCTGATTTTTGTGGTGAGGGCGTAGAAGAGGTTTTCTTCTGATGTCTCTTCCATGAAGACCATATTTGTACAAGTATCTCTTTATAGTGGAATAGTGTACCACAACTCCAGTGTCTGCCAGATCTTTCTGGCGGGATCGTGCAGTCAAACGTGGGTTTTGAATTGCTTTTCTCACAATCCTGCGAGCTGTTCTGTCTGATATTTTTTCTTGGTCTTCCAGATCTTGCTTTAACTTCCACTGTTCCTGATGACTGCCATTTCTTAATTACATTCCGAACAGAGGATATTGACATCTGAAAACGCTTTGCTATCTTCTTATAGCCTTCTCCAGCTTTGTGAGCGTCAACTATTTTCAGTTTCAGTTTTCTAGACAACTGCTTAGAAGAACCCATGGTGCTGATTGTTGGGGCAAGGTCAGATGAGTCTGGCCATTTAAAACCTTTGAGATTGACATCACCTGGTCTTCCCAGACGATGATTGAGAACAATCCATGACACTGGCAGGTCTCAGCTTTGCAAAGGGGGCAGTGCATGCTATAAATTCTGCAGGGTGCCCAAACTTTTGCAGATGCCATTTTTTTGTTTTCTGTAATTTTGAAAACGTAAAATGATGGAAATAAAATCTAACTTTTTTTTGACATACAACAATGTCTAATCTGTAATTTGATGCCATTTGGAGATTTTTCCATCTTTCCTTGGCTTCGTTATGCACATTAATACACATTTTTACCTGGGGTGCCCAAACTTTCGATCCCCACTGTATATACACACACACACACACACACACACTATATATATATATATATATATATACACACACATACATATATATATATAGATATATATATATACATACATACATACACACACATACACACTAGGGCTGTCCCGATACCGAGCATTTGCGCAAGTACTTGTACTCGCGAAATGCTCCCGATGCTTCACCCGATACTTTTTTTTTCTAGTGTAGTGTGGCTGGAGAGGGCGGGAGGAGTCAGTGGCTGGGGAGGGTGGGAGAGTGAGGGTGGAGTCTGGCTGGAGAGGGGGCGGGCAGAGTCTATGGAAGGAAAGTGTGGGCGGAGTCTGGCTGGAGAGGGCAGGCAAAGTCGGTGGACAGATTTGGCGGGCAGAGAGCGAGTCCCTCACCTGGTAAGCTGGCAGGGGTGTAGGGCACAGCCGCATCGGTGACAGGTGCTGTCACATTCGGTCGCCGTCAGCGGCTGAACGTCCCGACGCCCATCTTGGTACACCCTGCACTTGGCTGCAGTAAGCAGCAGCAGACATCTTGTTACACCCAGCCCGAGCTATATGGGCTGGGTGTAACAAGATGTCTGCTGCTGCTTACTGCAGCCAAGTGCAGGGTGTACCAAGATGGGCGTTGCAGCTTTTTGCATTTTTTTTTAATAAATCCTGTCATTTTTTGCAGCATTTCAGTGCCAGCCACCTATCGTGCCATCTACCAGTGCCACCTGATAGTGCTACCAGTGCCCACAAGTGCCACCTATCAGTGCCACCTGTCTGTGCCCATCAGCGCCAGTCACCAGTCAGTGCCAGCCACCTGTCTGTGCCCATCAGCGCCAGACACCAGTCAGTGCCACCTATCTGTGCCCATCTGTCAAACTGTCACATGACATTGAAAAAAAAAAAGTATCGGTATCGGCGAGTACTTGGGAAAAAAAGTATCGGTACTTGTACTCTGTCCTAAAAAAGTGGTATCGGGACAACCCTAATACACACACACATACATACAGTGCCTTGAAAAGGTATGCATACCCCTTGAAATGTTCCACATTTTGTCATATTACAACCAAAAATGTAAATGTATTTTATTGGGATTTTATGCGATAGCCCAACACAAAGTGACACAGAATTGTGGAAGAAAAATTATAAATTGCTTGAATTTTTTTTTACAAATATCTGAAACGTGTGGCGTGCATTTGTATTCAGCCCCCCCCCCCCCCCCAGTCAATACTTTGTAGAACCACCTTCTACTGCAATTACAGCTGCAAGTCTTTTTTGGGTATGTCTCTATCAGCTTTGCACATCTAGAAAGTGAAATTTGCGCCCATTCTTCTTTGCAAAATAGCTCAAGCTCTGTCAGATTGGGTGGAGAGCATCTGTTAAGAGCAATTTTCAAGTCTTGCCACAGATTCTCAATAGGTTTCAGGTATGGACTTTGACCGGGCTATTCCAACATATGAATATGCTTTGATCTTCTAAACCATTCCATTGTAGCTCTGGCTGTATGTTTAGGATTGTTGTCCTGCTCGAAGGTGAACCTCCGCCCAATTCTCAAATCTTTTGCAGACTCTAAAGGCCCCTACACACTATCGTATATTCCGACAACAATTGTCCAAAGGACGGGTTTTGTCGGATAATCCGACTGTCTGTATGCTCCATCGGACAATTGTTGTCGGAATTTCCGACAACAAATGTTGGATGGTCATGCTCTCAAATTGTCCGACAACAAACGTGTTCCGTCGCATTTTTTCGATCGTGTGTACACAAATCCGGACGACTAAAATACAAAAACACGCATGCTCCGAACCAATGCTAACCATAAGTCAACATTAGCTTTAGATTTAAATTAGGGGGGGGGGGGATACTAGATCAAAATTAATATGATGTTAATGTATGATATGTATGTCAATAATTATGTGTTAAATAAATAAATAAAAAAAAAGACAACATTAGCAGAAGTTGCACAAAGGGTGGAGCTAAAGAGCTGAAAAAAAATAAAACACATAGTTTCGCGAATGTTGGCTGAAAAAGTTCTGCCATCTGTATGCAGAACAATTACAAGGACAACGCCCTTCGGACAAAAATTTACGGATTTGTCCGATGGAAGGCCAATCGTGTGTATGAGGCTTAACAGGTTTTCTTCTAAGATTGCCCTGTATTTGGCTCCAGCAATCTTCCCATTAACTCTGACCAGCTTCTTTGTCCCTGCTGAAGAATAGCATCCCCACAACATGATGCTGCCACCACCATGTTTCACGGTGGGGATGCTGTGTTCAGGGTGATGTGAAGTGTTAGTTTTCTGCCACACACAGTAATAGGCGAAAAACTTCAATTTTGGTCTCATCTGACCAGAGCACCTTTTTTCACGTTTTCTGTGCCCCCCACGTCTTCTCACAAACTGGACTTCTTATGGCTTTCTTTCAACAATGACTTTCTTCTTGCCACTCTTCCATAAAGGCCAGATTTGTGGAGTGCACGACTAATAGTTGTCCTGTGGACAGATTCTCCCACCTGAGCTGTGGATCTCTGCAGCGCCTCCAGAGTTACCATGGGCCTCTTGGCTGCTTCTCTGATAAATGCTCTCCTTACTTGGCCTGTAAGTCTAGGTAGACAGCCATGCCACACACTTTCCATTTTCAGATGATGGATTAAAACAGTGCTCCGTGAGATGTTCAAAGCTTGGTATATTTATTTTATAACCTAACCCTGCTTTAAACTTCTCCACAACTTTATCCCTGACCTGTCTGGTGCGTTCATTGGTCCTCATGATGCAGTTTGTTCACTAATGTTCTCTAACAACCCTCTGGAGGTTGTCACAGAACAGCTGTATTTATACTGAGATTAAATTACACACAGGTGGACTCTATTTACCAATAAGGTGACTTCTGAAGGCAATTGGTTCCCCTAGATTTTAGTTAGGGATATCAGAGTAAAGGGAGTGAATACAAATGCATGCCACACTTTACAGTTATTTGTAAATAAATAAAAATTGAAAACCATTCATAGTTTTTCTTCCACTTCACAATTATGTGCCACGTTGTGTTGTGTTGGTTTTATCCCAAAAAATCCCAATAAAATACATTTACGTTTCTGGTTGCAACGTGACAAAATTTCAAGGGGGTATGAATATTTCTTCAAAGCTAAATAGAGCGTGTGTGTATAATTTATGTATTGTATATACACACACATTATATATATATATATATATATATATACACACACACACATACATATACACACACACACATTTATATAATAGGATTTTTATAACAGCTTACCTGTAAAATCCTTTTCTTGGAGTACATCACGGGACACAGAGCGACATAGTCATTACTAATGGGTTATATAGATACCGTCAGGTGCTGGCACTGGCAACTTCCAAAACCGGAAGTACCCTCCCCTATATAAGCCCCTCCCATCCGGGAGCACCTCAGTTTTGTAGCAAAGCAATAAGTGTCCCCAAAGAGGGGCGGGAGCTCTGTGTCCCGTGATGTACTCCAAGAAAAGGATTTTACAGGTAAGCTGTTATAAAAATCCTATTTTCTTTCTCGTACATCACGGGACACAGAGCGACATAGTCATTACTAATGGGATGTCCTAAAGCAATGCCAAATGAGGGGGGGGGGGGGGGGATACACCATATATAAGCTGAGCGCTATCAGACATGAGGATCTTTTGCGGCCTGCAACACACTGCGCCCAAAGGCGACATCCTCCTGACTTCTAACGTCCACCTGGTAGAACCTAGTAAACGTGTGAACTGAAGACCATGTTGCGGCCTTACAGATTTGAGCCAGGGAGGCCTGGTGATGCACTGCCCATGAAGTTCCAACTGCTCTCGTGGAGTGCGCTCTAACTTTGAACGGAGGCGGTCTCCTTCTCAAGCCATAGGCTTGTATTATGACCTGTCGAATCCACCTGGCTAAAGTAGATTTTGACGCTGCCTGACCCTTTCTGGGGCCTTCCGGCAGAATAAACAAAGTATCCGTTCTGCGAATCTGAGCAGTGGCTTTTAGATAAGCTTTAACTGCTCTTACTACATCCAAAGAATGCAATAACTTTTCCTCTACCGAAGTAGGTTTAGGGAAAAAAGAAGGAAGAACCACATCTTGGTTCAAATGAAACCTCGATACCACCTTAGGAAGAAAGGCTGGCTGAGGACGCAATACCACTCTGTCCTTATGGATAACCAGATATGGCTCTTTACAGGACATAGCTGCTAATTCCGACACTCTTTTAGCCGAACAAATGGCTACTAGAAAAATCAATTTCCTGGTGAGAAGCACCAAGGAAATATGCTGTAATGGTTCAAATGGTTGTTTCTGTAAAACCGACAGAACCAAGTTTAGATCCCATGGACATATGGGAATATTAACCGGAGGACTAATACGCATCACTCCTTGTATAAAGGCTTTGACTAGTGAATGCGAAGCCAAGGGCCTTTGAAAAAATATTGACAAGGCCGAAATCTGACCCTTGATAGTACTCAAGGCAAGCTTCCTATCTACAGCCCATTGTAGGAAGTCCAGAATCCTACCTATTACGTATTTACATGGATGCCATTTCTTGGCCTCACACCAGGCGATGTACGCCTTCCAGATTCTATAGTAGATCTGCCTGGATACCGGCTTCCTGGCATTGATCATGGTAGATACCACAGCATTAGAGAGCCCTCTCTTTTTTAGAATGTGGGCTTCAATAGCCAGGCCGTCAAACCTAGGGCTGGTAAGGAAGGGTGGTATATCGGTCCTTGCGAAAGCAGGTCCGGACGATGTGGGAGGGTCCAAGGACTCCCCACAGACATTTTTACAATCTCCGCGTACCATGCTCTTCGGGGCCACCAGAATCACTGGTTTCTTTTCTACCCCGATTCTGCGGAGTAATCGAGGTAACAATTGTGGCGGTGGGAATGCATATATCAGCTTGAACTGATCCCAAGGGAACACTAGGGCATCCGAGCCGCAAGCTAGGGGATCCCTTGTCCAAGAGACAAACCTGTCCACTTTTGTGTTGAATCTGGATGCTAGCAGATCTACATCCGGTGTTCCCCACCGCTGACATATTGTCCGGAAAACCTCGGGATGAAGGGACCATTCCCCTGGGCATAATTGTTGGCGACTTAGAAAGTCCGCCTTCCAATTCTCCACTCCTGGAATGAATACCGCAGATATGGCTGGGACATATCTTTCTGCCCATCTCAGGATGTAATTTACTTCCCTTTGGGCTGCACGACTCCTGGTGCCCCCCTGACGATTGATATATGCCACTGCTGTGGCATTGTCTGATTGAATTCTGACAGGGGACCCTTGGAGTTTGGATGTCCATGCTACTAGGGCATACCGGGCTGCTCGTATCTCTAAGAGATTGATGGGCAGGGCTTTTTCCACATCCGACCATCTGCCCTGGAGAGACCATTGCTCCAGTACTGCTCCCCAGCCTATAAGGCTGGCATCTGTAGTGACCACCTTCCAGGAAATCGGACTGAAGGATTTCCCTCTTTCCAGATTCTGGGGAACCAACCACCAGCGGAGGCTTTTGCGAACGGAAGGGGACAAGGACATTGGTAAGTCCAGAGCCTGAACTTTTTTGTTCCAGGCTGACAGTATGGCCCTTTGCAACTTCCTTGAATGGAATTGACCGTAGGGTACTGCTTCGAATGATGCCACCATTTTTCCCAGCAGCCTCATGCACAGGCGTATGGATGGCTGTCTTTTTGAACCCACTAAGTGGATCAAATCTCTCAAAGACGACCCCTTTTCTTGAGGCAAGAAAATTTTTCTCTGGTCTGAATCCAGCCTTAGCCCCAAGTATTCCAGACTTTTGACTGGTTTTAGGGCTGACTTGTCTCGGTTGATAATCCAACCGTGATATTCCAGATACTTGATTGTCTCGTGAACAACCACTTCTAGTTTTTCCACTGAGTGGTCTATCAGCAACAAGTCGTCTAGATATGCCATTATCGTTACACCTCGTGTTCTTAGATTGGCCAATAATGGGGCCAGAATTTTTGTGAACACTCTTGGTGCTGTGGCCAGACCGAAGGGTAAGGCTCTGAACTGAAAATGGCGCCCTTCTACCGCAAAACGTAGAAATTTTTGGTGGGCTGGAAAGATGGGAATGTGCAAATAAGCATCTTTGATGTCGATCGAGGCTAACCATTCCTCCCCTTGTAGGGCAGTGGCTACCGATCGGATCGACTCCATCCGGAAATTCCTGATATGTAGGAATTTGTTTAGCCCTTTTAGATTTAATATGGGCCTCACGTCCCCGTTTGGCTTCGGGACTGTAAAGAGGTTTGAGTAAAACCCGAACCCCCATTCTTCCAGGGGAACCTCTATAATTACTGCTTGGAGCAATAATTGTTCTAGTGCCAACAGGAGGGATCCTCTCTTCTGGGGATCCCTTGGCACGTTTGACCTTATAAAGCGGGAAGAAGGGGAGTTTTTTAACTCCAATTTGTATCCCAGATTTACTGCGGAGAGCACCTATCTGTCTCGGATCGTGTCCCGCCAGGTCTCTGTGAACAACTGAAGTCTTCCCCCCCACCCGATTGGGTGGGGGCAACCCTTCATGCATTTGACTTTGGGGGAGGTTTTGTACCTCTCCTGCTCCAGGGCTTCTTGTTACCCTGCAATTGTCCCTGATTTTTACCTCCGGGATTTGACCGAGGAGGCCGTCGAAACTGTTTCACAGCCGATGTCCTAGGGACTGGAGAAGCAGGCCTCTTAAAAGAGGGACCTCTAACTCTATTTTTAACCGGCAAAAGTGTACTTTTACCGCTGGAAATTCTCTGGATATATTTGTCCAGGTCTTCCCCGAATAAGCGTTCACCATGAAATGGGAAGCTGACCAGCAATTTTTTACAGGGAGCTTCAGCAGACCAGTTTTTGAGCCATAGAAGCCTGCGCATATGTACTACAGACAGCGTAAGGCGGGAGGCCTGATGGATTGAATCCTTTATAGCGTCCACCGCAAAGCATAAGGCTCTAGGTAGATCAGCTAGGGCAAGAGCCTGCTGATCTGGCAAGTCCCTTAAGACCTGTTTCAACTGATCCTTCACTGCTTGGCAGACCCCAATAGCTGCCACTGCTGGTTGTGTCACCAATCCTGCTGTAGAAAAAGCAGATTTTAATAAGGACTCCAATTTTTTATCTATTGGGTCCTTGAACATTTGGACATTATCCACCGGACATGTCAGTGATTTATTCACACAAGAGATGGCTGCGTCCACTGTAGGGACCCTCCATTTTCTGATGAACTTATCCTCCATGGGATAGACCACCGGAAATCTCTTGGGGGGAGTAAATATTTTGTCAGGATGCTCCCAATCCTGGTAAATGAGCCCTTCCAGTAAAGGATGGATCGGAAAGGAACAAACAGTCTGGGGAGCTTTTAGCGACCCCAACGAGGAGACAGAAGTGGATGATGGCTCCGCAAGTGGCATTTTAAATGCTGATCGGACCATATTAGTCAGGGACTGAACCCATAATCTTTCAGCATGTGATGCTGAGAACGGCTCTTCCACTGTTGATTCCTCTACAACCGAATCGACCTCATCCTGATCCCCTTCAGGTAGGTCGATCCCTGTATGGGACTGTTGCTCTGTTAACAGGCACTCTGAGGGAGGAGACGGAGATCGGGCGCTTTTCTCCTGTGACAGGGAAGCCGCGATCAATGCTGACAATCTCTCTTCCAGCCCTCCCAGAGCTGAGGAAAAAACCTCCTCTGTTACATACACAGGAGCAGGTGAACTGAGGACAGCCACAGTACCAGGTACTCCTGAGGGTGCTCTACGGTCACTAACCTCTGATTCTTCAGGGGAGACTGGTGCAGCCGAAGCATGCCCAAGATCCTCAGAGCCCGATGGAGACCCCCTATTCCTCCTGGAATTTCTAGTCCCGGAGTTTTTAGACGGCATATTCCTAAGCCACAAAGCTGAGGTATTCCAGCCGAAATACACCAGTTACTGACAATAGTCTAGCATAAATGCTGCTATAAGAAACAGTTGGTGTCTACTAATGTGCCTTTCTAGGGGATGCCTGTATCAACCGCTTGCTGTATGCCTTCTTTAAATGTTGCCAGCTCTGTCTCTGTACTTCATAGCCAGCTCACCACACAAAATTGTGGTTTTTAACATGCTGGGACGCCCGCACATGCGCAGAAGCGCTGCGGCGCGCACAGAGCGTCATCCCCCAGGCTCCGCCCCCTTTCCCGGCTCACCTCTATATATAGAGGCGCGTGCACGCGCACGGCCACGTGCGCCTTCGGCGCTAATTTCGAAAATGGAAACCAGGGACAAGAGCCAGGGCCCCTTTGCCGCAGGCCGGGGGATGGACGAGCATTGCAACATGGCAGAGGAAGCAGTTTCCCATAAGAGAACTCACCATCTGCCTGGACTCGCTCTGATGAGAAGAAACTAGTCCACATGACAAGAAACGTTCCACAGCGGCCTCTAGTGGACAAACACAGGTACCGCAGTCTAATATATTAAATATATATATATATAAAAAAAATTTTTTTTTTCTTGACCACCATTAAAAATTATTACATTTTTTTAGTAGTTACAGGCATGCACAGAATTTTGCGGGAATACCATTAGGTAACAGACAGAAAGACAAATTAGGCTTGGGGGTCCCCCAATAGAACCAAGTTCCTGGGGGCCCCCACTTACCTGTTCCCCGCCGCAGGACTTTGTTTGGTCCACAAAAGCCCAAACTTCACCTATCACGGCAGGCATTGTAATCAAACCTTCAGGGACCGGGTTCCCAAGGATTCCACTCCCCTGGACCTGTATAGCACCCTGCACAGAAAACATCTTGGTCGTGGGTATGACCAGAGCTCTGGATCCCAGGGTCCAGCTCTCCTAAGAGAAGCATTACAGGCAAAACCTTGCTCTTCTCTGCAAGGCCCGGGTACCGACCGTTTAGCTATGAAGCTTTTTTGGTCGGATCCGGAATAGCTTACTGAGGCCCAAAAGAACCTGTACGCAAGCTCAGTGAAAAACACATGTTTCTTCTTGGCCAACACCTTAGACACTGGCAAAAAACTGAGGTGCTCCCGGATGGGAGGGGCTTATATAGGGGAGGGTACTTCCGGTTTTGGAAGTTGCCAGTGCCAGCACCTGACGGTATCTATATAACCCATTAGTAATGACTATGTCGCTCTGTGTCCCGTGATGTACGAGAAAGAAATATATACACACACACATATATATATATTTATATTACACACACACACACACACACACACACACATATACATATACATATACATATACACACACACACACACACACACACACACATTATACATTTATTTTACACACACACAGAGGGGGGAAAAAGTATTTGATCCCCTGCTGATTTTGTATGTTTGCCCACTGACAAAGAAATGATCTGTTTATAATTTTAATGGTAGGTTTATTTTAACAGTGAGAAACGGAACAAAATAATAATACAGAAAAACGCATTTCAAAAAAGTTATACATTATTTGCATTTTAACCACTTAAGCCCCGGACCATTTCGGGCCATTAGGACCAAGCCTGTTTTTGGGATTCGGCACTGCGCTGCTTTAACTGTAAATTGTGCGGACATGCAATGTTGTACCCAAATGAAATTTGCGTCCTTTTCTTCCCACAAATAGAGCTTTCTTTTAATGGTATTTGACTGCCTCTGCGATTTTTATTTTTTGCGATATAAATGGAAAAAGAACGAAAATTTTGAAAAAAAAAGATATTTTCTACTTTTTGTTATAAGAAAAATCGAATAAACTCAATTTTAGTCATACATTTAGGCCAAAATGTATTCAGCCACATGTCTTTAGTAAAAAAAATGACAATAAGCGTATATTTATTGGTTTGCGCAAAAGTTATAGCGTTTACAAACTAGGGTACATTTTCTGAAATTTACACAGCTTTAAATTTATGACTGCCTATCTCATTTCTTGAGGTGCTAAAATGGCAGGGCAGTACAAAACCCCCCCCCAAATGACCCCATTTTGGAAAGTAGACACCCCAGGGAAATTGCTGAGAGGCATGTTGAGCCCATTGAATATTTTTTTTTTTTTGTCTCAAGTGATTGAATAATGAAAAAAAAAAAAATTACAAAAAGTTGTCACTAAATGATATATTGCTCACACATGCCATGGTTATATGTGGAATTGCACCCCAAAATACATTCTGCTGCTTCTCCTGAGTACGGGGATACCACATGTGTGGGACTTTTTAGGAGCCTAGCCACGTACGGGACCTCGGAAACCAAGCACCGCCTTCAGGATTTCTAAGGGCGCAAATTTTTGATTTCACTCCTCACTACCTATCACAGTTTCGAAGGCCATAAAATGCCAAAATAGCACAAAACCCCCCCAAATGACCCCATTTTGGAAAGTAGACACCCCAAGCTATTTACTGAGAGGCATGTTCAGTCCATGGAATATTTTATATTTTGCCACAAGTTGCGGGAATATGACAAATTTATTTTTATTTGCACAAAGTTGTCACTAAATGATATATTGCTCACACATGCCATGGGCATATGTGAAATTACACCCCAAAATACATTCTGCTGCCTCTCCTGAGTACGGGGATACCACATGTGTGGGACTTATTGGGAGCCTAGCCGCGTACGGGACCCCAAAAACCAAGCACCGCCTTCAAGGTTTCTAAGGGCATAAATTTTTGATTTCACTCCTCACTACCTATCACAGTTTTGAAGGCCATAAAATGCCAAGATGGCACAAAACCCCCCCAAATGACCCCATTTTGGAAAGTAGACACCCCAAGCTATTTGCTGAGAGGCATGTTGACCCCATTGAATATTTTTTTTTTGTCCCAAATGATTGAATAATGACAAAAAGAAAAAAAAAATGTACAAAAAGTTGTCACTAAATGATATATTGCTCACACATGCCATGGTTATATGTGGAATTGCACCCCAAAATACATTCTGCTGCTTTTCCTGAGTACGGGGATACCACATGTGTGGGACTTTTTGGGAGCCTAGCCGCGTACAGGGCCCCAAAAACCAAGCACTGCGAACGCTGCAGTTATGTGTGTTGTGTTTGGTAAGTGACAGTGATCGATCGATACTGCACTTGGGTGGGCTGGGCTGGGGCTGGGCTGGGCGGAGGGGCTAAACGCAGGCGCTAGCAGGTATCTGGGCTGATCCCGCTAACACTGCGTTTTTGGGAACCCTAAACCGCTGGGGATGCTAGTATAGATCTGATCTGATACTATACCACTAAGGGGGGTGTATGCTTTGCGCGTGGGTGTTAGCGTTACTGTCACTAACCTAACACTGCCTGGGGCGACGCAGACCCTCTCTGGCGCTAAAACCTAATTGATCTCACCCGCCGGGCGATCAGGGGGGTTAAACCTTTATTGGGTTATATACGGCGGGTGCCCTGATGCTATAAAAAGCAAACTAATCAACCAGCGTCACCCGTAACCTTTATATGGTGATCACTGGTGAAAGGGTTAACTAGGGGCAATCAGGGGGTTAAAATCTTTATTAGGTTAAATATGGGGGTACCTGACACTATATAAAAACCTGACGGGTAACCTAAATAACGAAATAACTTACTGGCTAACCAGTGACACCAGTGACGCTTATACGGCGATCACTGGTGAAAGGGTTAACTCTAGGGGCAATCAGGGGGTTAAAATAATATATGGGGGTACCTGACACTAATAAAAACCTGCGGCGAACCTAAAAAAAAATAACTGCCTATCTAAAACACCAGCGACACGAATACAGCGATCGGAAAAACAATCGCTTAGTGACGCTGAAGTTAGGGGGTGAAAGGGTTACCTGGGGGGTGATCAAGGGGTTAAACCTTTATTAGGGGGGGTTAGGGGGCTACCCTGGACCTAAAGGGGCCTAATCCTAACTGCCCTGCAACTTTTTACAATCACAGATGACACTAAATGCAGTGATCAGTAAAATAAATGATCACTGCAATCAGTGACACTGTGATTGGGGGCTTTGGGGTGACCTGGGGGGTGATCTGGGGGTGACTGGGGGGTGATTTGTGTGCCTATGTGTACCTACGTGTCAGTGGACTGTTAGTGCACTAACCTGCTTCCTCTCTGCTCGGCGCCGGGAACGGAAAGACCGCGGCGAGGGAGATGACATCACTTCCTCCAGCCTTGTTTACATCACATGGCGGAGGAAGCATTTTCATTGGCCGGGAGCGATCGCGAGGGGGGGGCGGAATCGAGCGCCCCCCCCTCATGCCTGATCGCTCCCGAACACTTAACGGCCGCTCACTGCAGTGAAGGGGGGTCCGGATGGACCCCCCAACTGCACAAAGGCGATCACGTAGATCTACGTGATTCTGCCTGTCCGTGCCATTCTGCCGACGTAAATCGGCGGTGGGCGGTCGTTAAGTGGTTAATGAGTAAAATAAGTATTTGATTTCCTATCAATAATCAAGATTTCTGTCTCCCAGGTGTCTTCTATACAGGTAATGAGCTAAGATTAGGAGCACTCTTAAAAGTGAATGCTCATAATCTCGGCTTGTTACCTGTTAAAAAAAGACACCTGTCCACAGAAGCAAATCAGATTACAATCTCTCCACCATGGCCAAGACCAAAGAAGTCCAAGGATGTCAGGGACAAGATTGTAGACCTACACAAAGTTGGAATGGGCTACAAGACCAATCGCCATGCAGCTTGGCGAGAGGGTGACAACAGTTGGGGCGACTATTCGCAAATGGAAGAAACGCAGCCAGTCTCCAGACCTAAATCCCACAGAAAATATGTGAAGGGAGCTGAAGGTTCAAGTTACCAAACGTCAGCCTTGAAACCTTAATGACTTAGAGAAGATCTGCAAAGAGGAGGGGGTCCAAATCCCTCCCAAGATGTGTGCAAACCTGGTGGCCAACTACAAGAAACATCTGACCTCTGATTGCCAAAAGAGATTTGCCACCATGTACTAAGTCATGTTTTGCGAAGGGGTCAAATACTTATTTCACTCATCAAAATTAAAATCAATTTATAACTTTTTTGAAATGCTGTTTTCTGGATTTTTTGTTATTCTGTCTCTCACTGTTAAAATAAACCTACCATTAAAATTATAGACTGATCATTTGTCAGGGGGCAAACGTACAAAATCAGATCAAATTCCCCCCCCCCTCATATATATTATATACACACACACACAGTATTTCACAAAAAGTGAGTACACCTCTCACATTTTTTTAAAATATTTTATTATATCTTTTCATGTGACAACACTGAATAAATAGAAAAATACACTTTGCTACAATGTAAAGTAGTGAGTGTACAGCTTGTATAACAGTGTAAATTTTCTGTCCCCTCAAAATAACTCAACACAGCAATTAATGTCTAAACCGCTGGCAACAAAAGTGAGTACACCCCTAAGTGAAAATGTCTGAATTGGGCCCAAAGTGTCAATATTTTTGTGTGGCCACCATTATTTTGCAGCGCTGCCTTAACCCTCTTGGGTGTGGAGTTTACCACAGCTTCACAGGTTGCCACTGGAGTCCTCTTCCACTCCTCCATGACATCACGGAGCTGGTGGATGTTAGAGACCTTGCGCTCCTCCGCCTTCCATTTGAGGATGCCCCACAGATGCTCAATAGGGTTTAGGTCTGGAGACATGCTTGGCCAGTCCATCACCTTTACCCCCAGCTTCTATAGCAAGGCAGTGGTCGTCTTGGAGGTGTGTTTGGGGTCGTTATGTAGGAATACTACCCTGTGGCCCAGTCTCCGAAGGGATGGGGATCATGCGCTGCTTCAGTATGTCACAGTACATGTCAATATTCATGGTTCCCGCAATGAACTGTAGCTCCCCAGTGCCGGCAGCACTCATTCAGCCCCAGACCATGACACTCCCATCACCATGCTTGACTGTAGGCAAGACACACTTGTCTTTGTACGCCTCACTTGGTTGCTGCCACACACGCTTGACACCATCTAAACGGAATACGTTTATCTTGGTCTCATCAGACCACAGGACATGGTTTCAGTTATCCAGGTCCTTAGTCTGCTTGTCCTCAGCAAACTGTTTGCTGGCTGTCTTGTGCATCATCTTTAGAAGAGGCTTCCTTCTGGGATGACAGCCATGCAGACCAAATTTGATGCAGTGTGCGGCGTATGGTCTGAGCACTGACAGGCTGACCCCCCCACCCGTTCAACCTCTGCAGCAATGCTGGCAGCACTCATACATCTATTTCCCAAAGACAACCTCTGGATATGACGCTGAGCATGTGCACTCAACTTCTTTGGTTGACCATGGCGAGGCCTGTTCTGAGTGGGACTTGGCCTGTTAAACCACTGTATGGTCTTGGCAACCATGTTGCAACTAAGTTTCAGGGTCTTGGTAATCTTCTTAAAGCCTAGGCCATGTTTATGTAGAGCAACAATTCCTTTTTTTTCAGATCCTCAGAGTTCTTTGCGATGAGGTGCCATGTTGAACTTCAAATGAGAGAGTGAGAGCAATACCACCAAATTTAACACACCTGCTCCCCATTCACACCCGAGACCTTGTAACAATAACGAGTCACACGACACTGGGGAGGGAAAATGGCTTATTGGGCCCAATTTGGACATGTTCACTTGGGGGTGTACTCACTTTTGTTGCCAGCGGTTTAAACAATAATGGCTGTGTGAGTTATTTTGAGGGGACAGCAAATTCCACATGAAAAGGTATAATAAAATAGTTACAAAAATGTGAGGGGTGTACTCATTATTGTGAAATGGTGTGTGTATATATATATATTTCACACACACACACACACACACACACACACACACGTTTCCTGTTCAGTGACTACACCTAAAGTGTGTAGAGCACAGCATAGATCTGACATTGGGGTTTGTTTCAAAGGCAGAAGGCATTTGATTATAACTGGCTTTGAACCATTACTCTTACTGAAAGCCGTTGGCTCAGACAACACAATACCATGTCTTGAAATTGATGCGCTATAAATTCACATATTTTATTTTTCTTAATTGACTTCTATTAGAGTCTTTCTGCAAAAGATAATAAAAATAAAAAAAACTCCACACTAGAGGTCTTCAAAATTGTCCATGTTATAAGTGAACGTTCGAGTTAGAGTTGAGGCTTGGATATTTCATTATTAGTAGGACCTCCTAATTGCTCCTTCATTCATTTGATTGTACATTTTTCTGAACCTGATGGTTCTGAAAGTTTTCCACAGCAGATCTGACCAGATAATCCTCAAGAATGTGTTTTCCCAGCAGTGGTGGTATAGGCCGAAACTCAAATCAATGTCTAAGCATAGTCTTACATAAACTCTGACTAAACATTCTCTCAAATACTGTTCATAATATTGGATGCAGTGGTGAATAGATTTGTACCTATAAAAACATCCTAATGGCATAAATGCACGTTCCTCAGCAGGTTTCAAGATGAGGTTTGCATGGCTCTCCTTTACACCCAGATTTCGTTATCTATATGTCCTTTCGAGCATCATGTTAATTAAATTAGCAGCACTAGAATACTACAGCTACAGCCGGATAATTCTGCTAGTTGTGCTTTCCCAGTCTTGACTCCTGAAGGAATAAGACCGGGACACAGCAGTATAGTGCAGAGGTTGACTTGGCCCTGAACAATTGTGCATACTACTCTGCATCATCATACAAGGCACCATGTTTTTAAGGTCTGAATATGGAAGGGGTGTGGAAAGTGGGATATCACCCACATGAATTAGAATATCAATATACTAAATCCAAGACCGCTAAATGCTGAGGACTGAAGCTTTTAGGGGTTCAGAATAAGTTTAGTTTACACGGCAGAATGTGTAACAGCTTTTCAAATGGCAGTCACCCCCTGTCTGTGTACCATTTACTATATGCCAACAAGATCAATTACTGATGAATGGCAATGGAGTGAAATTATGCCCCAAGTAAAGTCAATGGAAAAATGATCTTGTCAAACATCACTGGGGTCAGCCTGTCAAAAAATACAACCAGCAAGTGCTTTCAAGTCCTAGGTTAAACATGGTGCTGGGCTGCAACTTCACAGAATGAATTATTTCATTATACTTTAGTCCAGTATCCTCATATGCCAATTGATTGAAGGATTCGACGGTCGTTGGCATTTAAATGTTCAGAGAATGCAGAAAAACATGGCTGTTGGGCAAACTGCTGCAGAAACTCTGTCAGATACGTCTAGAAAATGAAGAAAAATTCAATGAGTCAACTGTGTACTAAAAGAGCTATTTAATTTAAAGCGGAGTTCCACTAAAAGTGGAACCTCCGCTCATCTGTCTCCTCCCCCCTCCGCTGCCACATAAGGCACCTTTCAAGGGGAGCGGGTACCTGTTTGACAGGTACCCTGTCCCTACTTCCGCCAGACCTCGCCGTGGCAAGGTACGTCACAAGTCCGGCCCCCCTCCTCCTCCCTCCCCTGCTGCCGGGCCAATAAGAGCGCAGTGCAGCAAGCATATGCGCAGTAGGGACATTGCGGCTTCGCGGCCGGGTTCCTTTACCGGCAATGTTGGCGGCAGCACCCGACAGCCGTTGGAAACTTCGGCTGCGGTGCCAACATTGCTGGCTTCCAGGACAGATAAGTGTCCCAATATTAAAAGTCAGCAGCTACAGTATGTATTTTTGGAGGGGGAGGCCGGAACACCTCTTTAACCCAAAGAGAGAGCAAGGTTTCATAATCACTTCAGATACTGACTACAATTTATTTAGGCTGGGACTGACACAAACTTGAATCCAAACTCCGGGATAAGAATATATTGTGTAAATACAAGTGTATTTTTGTACCCTTGCTTGAATCTGTGTACTTCTTCCAGATCTGTGCAGTAATTCAGCCTGCAATGGGTGGGCCCAATAGATCCCTCCCACAGCTCTGTTTCTACACTGGCCATGTGCAGCACAGTGATATCACTTCTACTTTTAAAAGGTAATATATGGGTTTGTGACGGAGTTGATAAAATTATTATTTTATGTCTATGTGGTTTGCAAAGGCATTTGGTACACACAAAATATTTATATCCTTTGAGGCTATTATGGAACAGTGCTTGCAAGCCCCCCCCCCTCTTTTTTTAACCTTATGATGCATTATATAAAAAAGTACTTTGAACAATACTAGCTTACAAAAACCATTCTATCACCACCTTTAGGGAAAAAATAGGATTTTTGTACTCACCGTAAAATCCGTTTCTCTGGCGTCCATGGACCGACGCAGCTCTCATACTGATTACATGTGGGTATATGTCCCTGCTCGCAGGAGAAGACCTAGGCAGAATGTTAGAGGTTAAAACATTCTAGAACAAGCCAGAGCTGAACAGCCCCACCCAGGGGGGCGGTCCCACCGGACATTACCCTTCCACCTGCAGCTAATCAGCCTCAGTTCGTAACAAAGCAGTACAAACTTAAAAGGAAGGGTGGGTGCTGCGTCGGTCCATGGACGCCAGAGAAACAGATTTTACGGTGAGTACAAAAATCCTATTTTCTCTCATCGTCCATGGACCGACGCAGCTCTCATACTGATTACATGTGGGACGTCCCAAAGCAGTATAAGAAAAGGGTGGGAGCAAAAAAAGTAAGGAACAACCAAAACTTCACTCCAAACCAGCAGAGCCCCTCAACGGAGGAGTTGCAACATTAGACAGCGGCCTGCAACACTTTGCGGCCGAAGGAAGCATCCGAAGATGCAGCCACATCAACCTTGTAGAACTTTGAAAAGGTATGAACGGACGACCAGGTCGTCGCCTTGCACGCTTGTGCAACCGACGCTTGATGTCGGAAGGCCCGGGAAGCACCAATTGCCTTGGTGGAATGCGCCGCAACCGGAAAGGGAGGCGCCCGCCCCTTAAGGGCATAGGCCTGTATGACGGTCTGCCTGATCCACCTAAAGACGGTGGCAGACGACACCGCTCAGCCCTGTTTTGGACCAGACACAGATTTCCGAATGGAAACAGTAGCAGACAGGTACACTCGTAAGGCTTGTACCCATCTTAATATTAATGCAGGAAGCGCAAACTCTCAGGGAAGCGATGGGTGAGGACACAAGGACGGAAGAACAATGTCCTTCTTAAGGTGAAAGGCCGAGACCATCCTTAGAAAAGAAGGATGGTCGTGGGCGCAACACCAACATATCCTTATGGAGGACCAAGTAAGGCGACTTGCCAGACAAGGCTGCCAACTCAGACACCCGTCTAACCGAAGCAATGGCCAATAAGGCCAACTTCCGGGACAAGGTCAAGAGAGGAATCTCTCTGATATTCTCAAAGGGATGTTCTTGGAGAACCGAGATGCATCAAAATCAGATCCCAAGTAGGGAGAGGAGGCTTGACAGGGGGGACCACATGGCGAACCCCCTGCCCAAAAGGTGCTAATCAAGGAATGGCCCGGCAGCGGTCGTTGAAAAAGACAGTCCGGGCCGAAATCCGACCCTCAAAAAAAGGTATGCAAGGCCAGCTTTTGGGTCACACCACGCTGTAAGAACAGCAAAATCCTGGGAACGGAAAACATCCTAGGATGCCACTCAAGTTCCTCGCACATAGCGATGTAAGCCTTCCAGGTACAGGTGAGATATCTTTCTGGAGGAAGATTCCCGTGTCAACAACATAGAAGAGATGACCGAATACGAGAGAACTCGGTCCTTCAGCACCTGGCTTTAAACAGCCATGCCATTAAAGCCAAGGACTGTAAAGCAGGATGAAGTATGCTCTGCGAAGCCGGCGAGGCAACAACAGTAGCAGAGGGTAAGCATATATCAGGCGATACTGCCCCCACGGGCTTCCAACGCGTCTAACGCATCCGCCCAGGGGTCCCTGGACCTGACCACGATCTTGCCACCTTGCGAGTGAGTCGAGAGGCCACAAGGTCCACTTCCGGTGCCCCACCTCCGGTAAAGAAGGTGGAAACACCTCCGGATGCAAGGACCCTTCGCCTGCAATGCACACGGCCGACAGGACCGTCTTGCAGCGAGACGTATGAAAATCCCAAAGAGACTCCGCAATGTATCGGAGAAGGGAGGCCCCAGTGTACAGGGTGCCTCAAATGTTGGCCAATAAAGGCAACTTGACGGAACTTCCCTAGAAACTCGGTCAGAGGACTAGTACCTCAGCCTCCACAGGTGGCGCAAACCCACCCCGGGCACAGAGACCCTAAAGGCTAAAGCAGTTGTAGTGCACCTGCTAGACGACTGATGAATGAAGCAGAGGCTTTTGCCCAGTCATTGAGCTACAAAAAATGCCAGAGACGCAGCCACTAACGGGCGCAACGCCAACCCCAGCCTGGCGAACACAGTCCAAGCCAGCGCTTCTGATCACCACTGAAAGCAGGTGGAAAGTGATACCCCTGAAACCAGGGATCCTTGTGACAATGCTCCATCCAGCAGCTACCCATGGATAGGTGCTGATTGTGCAAACACATAGTTTATACTATGTATTGCGTCAAACGCACAAATGGAGAGTGTGGGAGGAAACCCACCCAGCCACAAAGAGCATAATACCACCACATACGGCGTATGTAGTTTAGTATTTGTGGATAAACCTATTAAACGCGTATATACTGTGCCAGCGACGAAGGCGTGCACATCATCGGGGCCTGGAC
This sequence comes from Rana muscosa, assembly GCA_029206835.1. NCBI lineage: Eukaryota > Metazoa > Chordata > Amphibia > Anura > Ranidae > Rana > Rana muscosa. Next base: position 323,308,980 of record CM055117.1, read on the forward strand.
GTAAACCAGCCACACAGATTGCGTACACAACCGTGTAGGTATGTTAGCCTGCGAATAAACAAATTGCACATGTTTATACTGTGCATAGCGCTGAGAATGCGCACACCATTGGAACGCAGGGGAGAAACCTGAGCACCCGGATGAAACCCATGCAGACTGCATACGCATACCGTGTAGGTATTATAGTATGTGTGCTAAACATTTTGCACAAGCCCATGTGTGCATAGCACCGAAGGCGCGCACACTGTTGGCGCGTGGGAGGAACCGAAGTACCCCACGCATACTCAGAGAATGCAATACCTACAGCTACTGTAAATGTATTTAGTGTAGTGTATAGACATAATGTGTATGTTTACACCAAAGGCATGCATGTCATGTAGCATGGGCAGAAACCCACGCAGACTGCATACGCATACCGTATAGGTATTATAGTGTGTGTGCTAAACCTTTTGCACAAGCTCATGTGTGCATAACACCGAAGGCGCGCACACCGTTGGCGCGTGGGAGGAACCGAAGTACCCCACGCATACTCAGAGAATGCAATACCTACAACTACTGTGAATGTATGTAGTGTATAAACATAATGTGTATGTTTAGATCGTGTATTGCACAAAAGGCATGCATGTCATGTAGCGTGGGCGGAAACCCACGCAGACTGCAAAGACATACCTGGTAGGTCCAATCGCACAAATTTAGACTGTGCATAGCGCCGAAGCGCCCACTCGGAAGAACTCCACGCAGACAGCACACAGATACCGTGTAGGAATGATAGCATGTGAATCAACATAATATTGCACATGTTTATGCTGTGCATTTCCATTGGAGCGTGGGCGGAAACCGGAGTACCCGGAGGAACCCCACGCAAACAGTATACCCATACTGTAAACATGTATAATATGCGCAATAAACATATTGAACATGTCTATACTGTGCAGAGAGCCGAAGCGCACATACCATGAGAGTGCGGGAGGACACCGGAGCCCCCGCCAGCCCAGAGAGTATGATACATACATATACTGTGAATGTATCTGGAGTCGTGCATAAACATATTTTGTACGTTTATATCATGTATGGCACTGAAACACAGCATTGGAACGTGGGGACAGCCACGCAGACAGAGACCAATAACACATACATACACTGTGAATGTACGCAGTGTAGAGGTATAGGATGAGTTTAAATTATGGCGCAGAGGCGCATAATCTTCTCTGTATCATTCCAACCTGCTTGACAGTGCTGCTGAAGCAGCATGCAGGTAACAGGTAACCTCTGATCCTCAGACCGTGTGTCTGTCAGAGCTCAAATCATTCCCCAGGAAATGGCGGGAAATGATACCTCAGGTATCACACACAAGGCTCACAGGGATTAGAAACAAATGAATAAAGTCCTCCCTCATCCATGCTGCTCTTGAGGCAGCGTGTGAGGAAAACTGTGAGGAAACTGTGTAAAAGAAAAGCTTGTCACAGCAATTTCAGCCTGAGTGTGATTCTCACATCATCAATGAGATCACTTACAAGCGCCCTGTCATTCACTGACACAGAACTGGAGTCTTCCTCACAAGGGAATGTCCTGTTCATAAACATTAAATATTCAGAGGTAGGGTCCTGAGCCCAATAGCTAGGCCCATATCTGACTCAGAGCACTACTTCACTAAAGATTTTTGTGGGGGGAGGGGGCTTATAGCTCCTTTTGCTCGCACACCGCTTCCATTCTGACAGGAATGATTCCAGGACTGCTGACAACTGGTCCATAAGGACCGCAGGTGCAGGAAACATGTGTTTAACTGTGCAATACTGCCAGTTGCCCCAGGCAATGTGGAGAGCAGGTGTATCAGACTCCATAACACCACCCTCTGAGACCTTATACACTATACAGTGAATATACAGTCCACCCACTGGCTACGCTGAGGAGGGGATACCCGGGAGGACCCACCAACCCTTAAGGACAGCTCAGTCTGTGAGGAGATTGTGAGGGGATTCGCGCCGCCGCCAGAAATAAATGCGCGGCGGCCACAAGAAAATGGCCGCCGTCCGCAGCTATAACTGTGCCACTAAACGCCAAGATGGCCGCCGAGCGCAAAATTCAAAGCTCTAATGCGCGCCAATGGCGCACGCAATAACCACCTCAAACAGCGCCAATGGCGCACGCAATAATCACCTCACACACCAGAAAAAACTGCAGACATGAGCGCCCAACCAGGCCAGAGTGACCCCCAAGCACCCCACAGCACAGCACAGCACCAGTACAGGGTGCAGAGAGCAGCATAACAGGGGGGGGGGGACAGGGAGAAACCCCCACACACAGAAACACAGCCAGCATGTACTCACCTGCAGTAGGAGAGACTACTTACCCGTCCCTTTCAGGGACCCACTGGCTTGTTTCAGACAGACCTATCACAGAGTCGTACTGCGTAGCTGTCGGCCCGGTCCACCGCGAGAGATACAGTCAGTCAAGTACTGTTCAATCTTGAGAAGACAGCGGGAGCATGAAAGCAACCCGGCCACCCCTGGAGCCATGGGGTATGTCGTGAACTGAGTCTCACGCACGCAAGGCGAGGATCAGCACGCTCGATGGTCGGACAGGGAAGACTACGAGGATACTAGTGTACCCAACCTGTTGCCCAGCCGACAGTTGATTGAAGGTCTCAAAAATAAAATAATAAAATTCCCAAAGGAATAAAAATCTAAAGTAAAATCTTCCAGGAGACTGGCTCCTGAGAGCCACGTCTTCTCCTTCTGCTAGGCAGAAAAAAAAGGCTGATTAGCTGCAGGTGGAAGGGTAATGTCCGGTGGGACCGCCCCCCTGGGCGGGGCTGTTCAGCTCTGGCTTGTTCTAGAATGTTTTAACCTCTAACATTCTGCCTAGGTCTTCTCCTGCGAGCAGGGACATATACCCACATGTAATCAGTATGAGAGCTGCGTCGGTCCATGGACGATAAGAGAAAAAGGAATACTTGGTTAACCCACCCTAGAGCCTCCACTTACCTAAAAGATTGTAAAATGTAAACCTACTTGTGTGTTTGAAAACCCTTGTACATCCAATTTAGCAGTATACTGGTGTAGAGCAATATTGCAGCTACTGTACCCTTTCCCTATGTTTATTTTGTATCTTTTTATTTCTCCTTCTGATGATATCTGCCTACTTAAAGTTGGTTTAGGCTGTTCCATTGTTTATCGTGGTGTCCTACCAGTCCTGCAGTTTGAACCCATCTGGGGTAGGCTGGGCCAGGGCAGCAAGGCCCGAACTAAGTCTATACACTAGGCCTTTACAGTTTTCTGTATTACAATGATATGTTTTATGAACAGCTACCTTGTCCCTTATGTTTTTGTTTTATGGTTGTATAACCTTAATGGATAAAATAAAAAAATGTAAAGATAAAAAAAAAAAAAAAAAAAAAAAAAGTACTTTGAACCACGGTATGGCCAAGATTACTCTTATGTCACAGGTCAACTATCAAAGCCCTGCACTTTGCAAGCTATACTATGTAGGCAGAAAATACCCATTGACAGTCACAATTCTTCCTTTTAGGCCCTTAAATTTACAGAACAGTGCAGCTACAGGGGACCTGTAATAGAAGCCATCAGTAGAGGCTGTACTGGACTGGGTTCAGGAAACACTTCAGGCACAAACAGTATCTTTTTGAAGCCAATCATTTTTTTAAATTTTTTTTAATTCTGTATTGTTTAATAAAAACGTGACAGTGCATGCATTTTATTCTTTATATATTGAACACTTTACACGTTTTCCATTTAACTCTATAAATGCTGTGCTGAGTTAATGCTGATCTTTCAGCAAAGAACAGTAGCACATCAGCAGAAATGTTCTAATCTAGCTGGCAGTCTTGTTCTAACCATATGTGCCATCTACATGAATGTGCCAAAAATGTACATAATGTGCAGTACTGTGTAGGGCCATAATAAACAAACTATGCCCAGTGTAACCAAGATGGAGAATTAGGATTGTGAAAACTGTTTATAAAATACAAAAATAAAAAATAGAAAAAACTCATCAGATATTCTCCTAGGCTAATTTCTATAAATCCATCTGCATAATTTTACCTGTAAATCTATTTGGTACAATGGGTCTTTAAGAACATCAGGGTCATCTTCCTCATCATCTTCATAATAATCATCATCTGCCAAAAAATAAAAAAATGTGGTAAGAAACTGCATTCAAGGAGTTATGCGTTTGCCGTAAATGCATTTGGTGTTTTTTAAATGTTGGAAGAAATACTATGGTAATATACATTCAATCTAAATTTTGCAACAACCATAAGGGAATGATGAGGTTTTACTAAGAGTCCATTCACAATTGTGCGACTTAAAAATCATGCAAATTCCATTGCGACTTTGGATGGGTGCAACTTTGTTACGACTTTGACCAATGTGATCGTTTTGCTTGTGCGCCACAATATCGTTAGACATGGGCAGAACAGAAAAATGTGTTTAGTTTCATTTGGCCTCTTCATTTCCGAACGATTCAAATTCATATTGGTCGAAAGTTGATCGCCCAATTCAAATTCTGTGCTGGTTGTTAAGGAGCGGGCCAGGAAGCCGGACTCAACACTCTTAACAACCAATGACGCATCAGCTTTCAGCAGGTTTCCCCACTGACAGCTGAATGAAAAAATAAAAATAAAAAAAAAGGAAGTACGCCGACAATGAAAAATGGCATGAGCCCACCCCCCTGAAATCCATACCAGACCCTTATCTGAGCATGCAGCCCAGGAAAGTGACTTCAACCCCCCCCCCCCAAACACCTGGGCCTCTTCCCCACAACACTGACCGGTGGTTGTGGGGGTCTCAAACAGGGGGCTTAGCAGAATCTGGAAGCCCCCCCATATGTGAATGAGTATGAGGGTACAACACACGTTTTTGACAATTACAAAAATGTCCCTCGGCGTAGATCCATTGCAAATCAGGGTTGTGGGGGAAGAGGCCCTTGTCCCAAACATGGGGACAAGGTGCTTTGGGGGCAGAGAGCCCATCCTGCCCCAAAGCAAACCCCCCCTATGTCGAGGGCATGTGGCCTGGTATGGTTTGTGTCCCCCCACCCCTTTCCTGACCTCTGACCTGCCGCGCTGCATGCTCAGATAAGGGTCTGGTATGACCCACGAACCCAAATCACATCTGTATCATGCAGGTGCGACTTTAAAGGGTTTACATTGAGGTCTATGGTCCTCAAATCGCATGAAAGACGAACCAAAGTAGTGCAGGAACTACTATGAAGTCGCAAAGATATGAACATTATCATTGGGAAACATGGGGCGCGACCTGTGACAAATAGCACAAGTGTGAATTGGGCCTAACTTAGAATACATTCTGGAAACAATTTACAGAATGAATGCAGTTACCATATTTATTGCTTGATATAATATCTGATAACAGTTGTCCTGCCAAACCTTCATCCTCATCTTCGTCATCTTCCCACATATCATTTGCATCATCTGAAATGAACAGGCATGTAAATCACATTGAAATTTTTGGCACTTTGCTTGTTTAATGGCAGAGAAAAGTTTGTATTATAAACCTAAACATCCAAAAATGTACATGTTTTGTGCATATGAAAAAAAACAAAAAAAAAAACACAACAGCAGATCAGACAAAGGTTAAAGTGGTTGTAAACCCTCCCTCCTGACTTTTACCTATAAGTAAGCCTAGAATAAGGCTTACCTATAGGAAGTGGAAATATCTCTAAACGTGCGCCGTTTAGAAGATATTTTACTTTTAGCGTGCTGATGATGTAATCGGCGCATGCGCTGTAAAGAAACGGACCTCCGTGCCATTTCTTCCCTAGTGTGTGCCATTACTGGGGGCTCCCTCGCGGCCCCGACCAGTCACACAGCCGGAGTCCGCGGCCCCGGAAGGAAGAGCGGCGAAGATAGACGCAATGTTCACAGGGGACGGCGTGGGCTTTGTTCAAGCAAGTGTCACATAATGGATTAGTATGCAATGCATACTAGCCCATTGTGCTTTTCATTTGCAGGGTTTGCACAGAGCAAAAGAGGAAGTAAAACCAGTCGAGGTTTACTTTCTCTTTAACCACTTCCCACCCGCCGTATGCAGAATGACGGCCAGGAAGTGGTTCTGTTATCCTGACTGGGCGTCATATGACAGCAGGATAATGCGGGGGGCATGCATCGCGGCAATCGCGAGTGCGGCGTGTCAGTCTGACACATCGCATCTCCGATCGTAGTAAGAAGCCTCTGACAGAGGCTTCTTACCACGTGATCAGCTGTGACCAATCACAGCTGATCACAGCGTGAATCAGGAAGTGCCGGTAAACGGCATTCCTCGGTTCGCGCTGACAGGGAGAGCCGATCGGCGGCTCTCCCTGTCAGAGAGGGGGGGGGGGGTTCAGTGCTGATAATCAGCACATTGATTATCAGCACAGCCCCCATCATTTGTACAAATCAGCTGCCATTCGGTGCCCAGTCTGTGCCCCGTCATAACACCCTCTCAGTGCTCAATAAAGTGCCAATCAGTGCCCACCAGTGAAAATCAGTGCCCACCATAGTGCCAATCGGTGCCCGGCATTAACACCTGTCCAGTACCTGCCCATCAGTGCCATTAGTGCCCATCAGTGCCGCCTGCCAGTGCCCATCAGTGCCGCCTGCCAGTGCCACCTATGGAGGTCCATCAGTGCCACCTATCAGTGCCCATCTATTCTACATATCAGTGCCGCCTCATCAGTGCCCGTCAGTGAAGGAGAAAGCTAAATTTAATAACAGAAACTGAAAAAAAAACAAAAAACAAACGTATTTTTTTTTCAAAAATGACGGTCTTTTTTAGTTTGTTTAGCAAAAAAATAAAAACCGCAGAGGTGATCAAATACCACCAAAAAAAAGCTCCATTTGTTGGAAGAAAATGTTAAAAATTTAGTTTGTGTACAGTGTTGCATGACCGTGCAATTGTCATTCAAAGTGCGACAGCGCTGAAAGCTCAAAACTGTCCTGGGCAGGAACGGGCGAAAGTGCCTGGTATTGAAGTGGTTAAGCAGCGGGAATGCAAATAAACATTCTTTAACTACTAATTTTACACATCCAATGTTTTAGGATCTATTCACACCAGAATGCAGTGCAGGAAACCCGATTGCATGGTATAAAAGTACTGTGCAATTCGGTTGCGAGTTTCCAAAAGTAGTGCATTTATTCTCTAGGGTCTCTGCTAAAAATAAATATATAACGTTTGGGTGTTCCAAGTAATTTTATAGCAGAAAATAATGTTTTACTGGTAAGCAACAAATGTCAGAAAAGGTTGGGTCTTTAAATGGTTAAACTTGCCTCATTTACACACCGGAGTTCTTTCCTTTGATAAAAGAATGAAAAGATACTTTGTTTCTACTTATTCGTGTTGTGATAGAACTTGGCAGGCTGCCTGGATTTTTTATTTCATTTTTTCCCCAGCTGCGAGAATTCTCTTCACTTATTAGAAAGATCATGACATACTGTTTTGAAGATCGGAAAGGGAAAAAGATCGCGATTTAGATTGGTAACGATTAATCGTGTAGCTCTAGTACATTCTAAAGAAACAAGAGCTCAGCAACATAAAAAGGCCTGGATGGCCATGGAAGACAACAGTGGTGGGTGATCGCAGGATCCTCTCCATGGTAAAGAAAAACCCATTCACAACATCCAGACAAGTGAAGGGCACTCTCTAGGTGGTGGGCGTATCATTGTCAAAGTCTACAATCAAGAGAGTTCTTCACGAGAGCAAATACAGAGGGTTCACCACAAGGTGCAAACCATTCAGAAGCCTGAAGAATAGAAAAGCCAGATTAGACTTTGCCCAAAAAAAAAAAAGCCAGACCAGTTCTGGAAAAGCATTCTTTGGACGGATGAAACTAAGATTAATCTTTACCAGAATGATGGGAAGAAAAAAGTGTGGAGAAGGCTTGGAACAGCTCATGATCCAAAGCACACAACGTCATCTCTAAAACATGGTGGAGGCAGTGTGATGGCATGGGCATGCATGGCTTCCAGTGGCACTGGGTCATTGGTGTTTATTGATGTGACAGAAGCAGCCGGATGAATTCTGCAGTGTTTAGATATACTGTCAGTCCAGATTCAGCCAAATGCAGCAAAGTTGATTGGACAGCGCTTCACAGTACAGATGAACAATGATCCAAAACCCAGGAGCTTTTGAAGGAAAAGAAGTGGGATATTCCGCAATGGCCGAGTCAATCACCTGATCTCAACCCAATTTAGCATGCATTTCACTTGCTGAATGCAAAACTAAAAGCAGAAAGACCCACAAACAAAGAACAACTGAAGACAGCTACAGTTAGAGCCTGGCAAAGCATCAGAAAGGTGGAATGTCCATGGATTCCAGACTTCAGGCAGTCATTGCCAGTAAAGGATTCTCAACAAAATACTAAAAATGAACATTTATGATTATATTCACTTGTCCAATTACATTTCAGTCCCTGAAAATGGGGGGACTGTGTATATAAATGATTGTAGTTGCTTTAGCAAATGGCAGCAATTCACAAATTCCCCCATAGCAGCAACCAAGGAAATCTTACCTCCATTACCCTGGGCCCACTCCTCTTCAGTCTGCCTTGTAGAATTAGCTTCAATGACATTTGACAGCTCATTAATTATCAGTTTATAGATCTTAACCAGTAGAGGTATGGTTGTAAACCGTTGAGGATCTATGAAAAATACATCCAAAATGTGATGCAGACTTTAACAAAAATTGTATAGTACAAAAATATTTGATGATCTGTTAATTAAGTCACATTAGCCAGAGACATGCCCTGTGATGTACGATAGAGAAATACATGTAAATTTTGCCAGAATTCCAGCTATCTTCTGTGGACTACAAATCCTCCCTATATAACAAACTATGGAGGTTTGAATTTCAAATAAGGGAACTCTTTCATAAATACAGTGCAGGCAACATTGTCACCCTAGGACAGGAAGCGTGTTAATGGAAGAATCACCATGTAAAAGGTGAACCAAAAAATGCCTGAAAGAAACAAATAGAGCCACCACATCAAAGGACTCATAAGCTACAGTATAGTACATTTTTGTTTTTGGCCAATATATGTGCTTTAAAAAGGTCAGAACATACTTCTGGAAGTTTTAGATCTGGTGCGGATTCCTTCTTCCATATCAAATACTTCATCTCCCTTTACTTTAATATCTTGCAGTCTTTTGTCATCCATTGTAATGCCATATTGGAGAATCTTGCACAAAGCCACTGAACTATGAGGGCAAGAAGGGCACATTATGGAGAGAACACATACTGCAATTCACAGACATTTGTAGGTAACCCGCTTAAAAAAATAACCATACCTCCCCAACAGTAGTAACTGGAAAACTATATCAAGCAAGAACATATGATCAATAGTAGATAAAGATCATAATTAATCCAAAAGCTGAAAACAAAATAATTTCCTAGATAAAAGTGTCAAAACTAGGAGGTGCACCAAATGGAATTAGAAACAGGACAGTTTAAAAAAATAATTATATATATATATATATATATATATATATATATATATATATATATATATATATATATATATATATATATATAATTGTATTATGTTCAACTTTTCAATATCATGAATTTAAATATCAATTTGTCGGCCATTATTGGTACCTTTAGCGCAAAAGAAAATGCTCAAGAAAAATGTATCCCTTTAAATTCAATGCATGTCTTTACTCTGGGCCGCTGCACTTCCGTTGTGGTGTTAAAAATCTTGCTTGCTGCATTTTTAGTCAGTTCAAAGTCTGCATCAAAAATGCACCTTCCTAATGAAATGCATTAAAAACGCAGCAAGAATGCATCAATAATGCACGCGTTACATTTTTGATGCGGTTTTTGAGTCACATGACCTATGAAAAACACACCATAAGCATAGTAAAATTGCGGTAAAGTCGCGTGCATTTTTGGTGCCATTATCGACACCTTTTTATTTTATCAGCAAAATGCAGCGAACACCATTTTCGTCCGCCAAATTTTGGTGCATCTAGTCAAAACAAACTGTCCAACATTCTACCATGTAATACAGGTTATAGGAGGTTATAGGAGGTAAACAGAATCACAATTCGATTAAAACAAAATCTCACTCACCTGACTTTGCCTTCATATTGCCCATAGAACAAATGTTGTCGACTCATCCATTCTGTCATAACAAATTCTAGAGCTGGTTTACCAGTTGGCCCGGGCAGACTGCAAAGGAACTCAAGCAAAGGCTCCAGTTGAGAGTTTGCTAGATGTGCAAACACCATAATTAATGACTGAAAAAAAAAAAAAAAAAAAGAAGTGGTCAATTCCCAGAAGTACATACAATGGCTATAGTGCACTGACAAAGACCGGTTTGTGTATTACCTGCATGACACTAAGCGTCTCTGCTTGCTGCATCTTGCTTAGGATAGCTCGCAAAATCTGGTCCAGATTTTCTCCCAGTTCACGTCCAGCCTTAGAAATTAGGGTAGAGACAAGGCGCCCCACAAATGCTGCAGTGAATTCAGAAGTGCGAGGATCCAGTAGCTGGCTAACTACTTGCATAACATACCAAAGACCACTATGACCCTGCTCATCCTGCCATTGTGCAATCTGCTCCAATGCAACAGAAACGTAGGCTCGAAGACATTCACCACCATTCTGAAAAACAGAACATGCAATAAATCCTAGGCTTCAACATCATATCACAGCCAATGGTCCTTATGTAAGTAAATATAGCTATTCCACCCCACAGCCTCCAAATACTATATATGTTGGACTCAAGAAATGCTAACCTCAATATTGAAAGGAGTACCTGCATAGTGGTATTGTCATCTGTACGTAGGGTACACTGGGCAACTGCAGGAAAAGCCTGGCAAATGAGAAGTTCTGAAAGAGGTGGCTTTGTGTTCCTCACAACTGTGGTCAAAATATCAATTGAAGTCTGCAGAAGAAATTAAAATAAAATAGTGAGACAAAGCATATGTCTTTGTAAAAACAGCACATTTGTCACAGCTTTCACATATAATATATTAATGTAAACCATGTGTTACTAGTTAATTGGAATCAGTACCAAACAAAATAACCTTTGGAGAATTGCTTTATAGTAGTTACATGTGTTTCAAAACATCATGCGAGTGGTAGCTTTTCTGAGCTGCTCTTTAGTTATTCAGGTCAAATTCGATTGAATTATTATTATTAGAAAAAATGTTTATCACAATGTGTTTTAAACAAATTCAATGGTCCGTGCTTAAAGCGGAGGTCCACACAAAAAGTGAACCTCCACTTTTCAGAACCCCCCCCCCCTCCGGTGTCACATTTGGCACCTTTCAGGGGGAGGGGGGTGCAGATACCCGTCTAATACAGGCAGACTGTAAATAAATATATACATATAAAAATAAAGGAAACCGTATAACTGATTTTCTTCATAATCAAGTTTTTGAAAACCGGATTTCATACAGAAAAGCCAAATCTAACACACTGCATTGTACATATTAAAATACATTAAAGTGTTTGTTAAGCTTTTTTTTAAAAACTGCCAGTCGCTCTATTAGCGGCTGGCATAGCACACTGTGTAAATTCTTTCTAAAAACGAGAATTCTAAATGGCTATTTAGAGCAGTCTTCAGGCCAGTCACGTGACTCACAGCCGCTTTTCAGCTCCAATACATGGCTGCTGCAGGAGGGACCGTCATCTCCCTCTGATGTCAGCAGGGGAGATCACGTGGCCGCTTGGCTCCTCCCGCAGAAGCCCTGTCTCGGAGCTGTAAAGCAGCCGCGAGTCACGTGACCAGCCTGAAGACCGCTTTAAATAGCCATTTAGAATGCTTGTTTTTAGAAAAGGAATTACACAGTGTTGTATGCCAGCCTCTAATAAAGAGGCTGGCAGTGACAATTTTAGGTTTTTCATTTTCAATAATAGCCCTGGTTATTGTGGTCAGTTTAGAGAGGGGCATACAAGAAGTGGCAGGTTCAGGGAGGTTTTACAGTTTAGAGGGGAGCAGATTACATAACACAAGCACTGTGCTGTATATCCTGCTTTAAAAGGACCAGAATCTGTAAAAAAAAAAAAAAAAAAAAAAAAAAAAATTGGGGTTAACAAACACTTTAAAGCGGTAAAAAGGTGTAACAAATTACACATTTAAGATACCCATCTGTAATGGTCCTCAAGCCATTCACTACCACACGACTATATACAGCGAAAGAATGGCACGGACAGGCATAAGGACGTACAGGTACGTCCCCCTTTAAGATACCGCCGTGTGGTCGCGGGCAGCGTGCTCGCGACCCTGCCACGAGCCCGTCCGTGGGTCCCGTGGACTCGATCCCCGCGATCATCTCACGGAGAGATAGAGCGGGGAGATGCTAATGTAAACAAGCATCTCCCGCTCTGCCAAGTGACAATGACACGGATCTCCGCTCCGTGTAATCATGATCAGTGTCATTGTCACTAGGCAGAAGGGGGGTTAATCCTCTCTGCATTGTGTAAAAAGGCTTCTTGATTCAGTTTTCTCTGATCCTCCCCTTCCACAGTCCCCAATCCATCTCATAGTTACATAGTAGGTAAGGTTGAATAAAGACAAAAGTCCAACCAGTTAAACCTTTGTTGGTGTGTGTGTGTGTGTGTAGATAATCATTTCCCATATCCCTGTAGATTGTGTTCGCTAAGATACACGTCCAAGAGTCTTTTAAAACTATCAATACTTCCTGCTGACACCACGAATTGTGGAAGAGAGTTCCACATCCTGACAGTGAAGAACCCCCTACGCAGCTTAAAGTGGATGTAAACCTGATTCATGAAATCCGAGCTGGGCACATATCTGTAGTGTTTTCTTATCTCTCTTCAAAGCCCTGTGTCTTATAGCTTTGTCCTGCTCCGTTGGTCTGTTATCAGCCTAAGAACTTTTGACAGGAGATAGAAGAGTGTGTTGGAGGAGGTTGCTATAAATAGATTAGCAGCCAGCTAAACTATACACAGGCAACCTGTGCATGTGTGGGGAGGGGGGTGTGTGCCTTTCCTCCAATCAGCTGTCTCGCAGTGTCTAGAAATGATCTCCTCTTACCGGGGAATCACGAAGAGAAAATTATAACAGAACGTGCACTTTCTAAACAGTATATCAAGGGGAAGACAGAAGATATACATGTAGAACTTATACAGTGGAACCTCGGATTGCGAGTAACGCGGCTAACGAGCGTTTCGCAATACGAGCACTGCATTTTAAAAAAATCCTGACTCGGTTTGCTTGTGTTGTCTCGCAAAACGAGCAGGATTCAAGTCACAGCGGTGTGTAGTACCACGTTTGGCCTGAGGTGTGGCAGGCGCCGAAGCCGTTCGGAAATACTCCGTTCCCAAGTTCAGCCGAGCTGTCCTCGGGCCTTTCCGATCGTTTCCGAGGCTCTCCGGCCACATGCGGAATTGCATGCCATTGAAGTCAATGCGGAACAAAATTATTTTCTTTCTCGTACATCACGGGACACAGAGCGACATAGTCATTACTAATGGGTTATATAGATACCGTCAGGTGCTGGCACTGGCAACTTCCAAAACCGGAAGTACCCTCCCCTATATAAGCCCCTCCCATCCGGGAGCACCTCAGTTTTTTGCCAGTGTCTAAGGTGTTGGCCAAGAAGAAACATGTGTTTTTCACTGAGCTTGCGTACAGGTTCTTTTGGGCCTCAGTAAGCTATTCCGGATCCGACCAAAAAAGCTTCATAGCTAAACGGTCGGTACCCGGGCCTTGCAGAGAAGAGCAAGGTTTTGCCTGTAATGCTTCTCTTAGGAGAGCTGGACCCTGGGATCCAGAGCTCTGGTCATACCCACGACCAAGATGTTTTCTGTGCAGGGTGCTATACAGGTCCAGGGGAGTGGAATCCTTGGGAACCCGGTCCCTGAAGGTTTGATTACAATGCCTGCCGTGATAGGTGAAGTTTGGGCTTTTGTGGACCAAACAAAGTCCTGCGGCGGGGAACAGGTAAGTGGGGGCCCCCAGGAACTTGGTTCTATTGGGGGACCCCCAAGCCTAATTTGTCTGTCTGTTACCTAATGGTATTCCCGCAAAATTCTGTGCATGCCTGTAACTACTAAAAAAATGTAATAATTTTTAATGGTGGTCAAGAAAAAAAAAAATTTTTTTTTTATATATATATATATTTAATATATTAGACTGCGGTACCTGTGTTTGTCCACTAGAGGCCGCTGTGGAATGTTTTCTTGTCATGTGGACTAGTTTCTTCTCAGCAGAGCAAAGTCCAGGCAGATGGTGAGTTCTCTTATAGGAAACTGCTTCCTCTGCCATGTTGCAGTGCTCGTCCATCCCCCGGCCTGCGGCAAAGAGGGGCCCTGGCTCCTGTCCCTTGTTTCCATTTTTTGAAATTAGCGCCGAAGGAGCACGTGGCCGCGCGCGTGCCTCTGTATATAGAGGTGAGCCGGGAAAGGGGGCGGAGCCTGGGGGATGACGCTCTGTGCGCGCCGCAGCGCTTCTGCGCATGTGCGGGCGTCCCAGCAGTTTAAAAAAACCACAATATTGTAGTAAGCTGGCTATGAAGTACAGAGACAGAGCTGGCAACATTTAAAGGCATACAGCAAGCGGTTGATACAGGCATCCCCTAGAAAGGCACATTAGTAGACACCAACTGTTTCTTATAGCAGCATTTATGCTAGACTATTATCAGTAACTGGTGTATTTCGGCTGGAATACCTCAGCTTTGTGGCTTAGGAATATGCCGTCTAAAAACTCCGGGACTAGAAATTCCAGGAGGAATAGGGGGTCTCCATCGGGCTCTGAGGATCTTGGGCATGCTTTGGCTGCACCAGTCTCCCCTGAAGAATCAGAGGTTAGTGACCGTAGAGCACCCTCAGGAGTACCTGGTACTGTGGCTGTCCTCAGTTCACCTGCTCCTGTGTATGTAACAGAGGAGGTTTTTTCCTCAGCTCTGGGAGGGCTGGAAGAGAGATTGTCAGCATTGATCGCTGCTTCCCTGTCACAGGAGAAAAGCGCTCGATCTCCGTCTCCCCCCTCAGAGTGCCTGTTAACAGAGCAACAGTCCCATACAGAGGTCGACCTACCTGAGGGGGATCAGGATGAGGTCGATTCGGTTGCAGAGGAATCAACAGTGGAAGAGCCGTTCTCAGCATCACATGCTGAAAGGTTATGGGTTCAGTCCCTGACTAATATGGTCCGATCAGCATTTAAAATGCCACTTGCGGAGCCATCCTCCACTTCTGTCTCCTCGTTGGGGTCGCTAAAAGCTCCCCAGACTGTTTGTTCCTTTCCGATCCATCCTTTACTGGAGGGGCTCATTTACCAGGATTGGGAGCATCCTGACAAAATATTTACTCCCCCCAAGAGATTTCCGGTGGTCTATCCCATGGAGGATAAGTTCATCAGAAAATGGAGGGTCCCTACAGTGGACGCAGCCATCTCTTGTGTGAATAAATCACTGACATGTCCGGTGGAAAATGTCCAAATGTTCAAGGACCCAATAGATAAAAAATTGGAGTCCTTATTAAAATCTGCTTTTTCTACAGCAGGATTGGTGACACAACCAGCAGTGGCAGCTATTGGGGTCTGCCAAGCAGTGAAGGATCAGTTGAAACAGGTCTTAAGGGACTTGCCGGATCAGCAGGCTCTTGCCCTAGCTGATCTACCTAGAGCCTTATGCTTTGCGGTGGACGCTATAAAGGATTCAATCCATCAGGCCTCCCGCCTTACGCTGTCTGTAGTACATATGCGCAGGCTTCTATGGCTCAAGAACTGGTCTGCTGAAGCTCCCTGTAAAAAATTGCTGGTCAGCTTCCCATTTCATGGGGAGCGCTTATTCGGGGAAGACCTGGACAAGTATATCCAGAGAATTTCCAGCGGTAAAAGTACACTTTTGCCGGTTAAAAATAGAGTTAGAGGTCCCTCTTTTAAAAGGCCGGCCTCTCCAGTCCCTAGGACATCGGCTGTGAAACAGTTCCGACGGCCTCCTCGGTCAAATCCCGGAGGTAGAAATCAGGGACAGTTGCAGGGTAACAAAAAGCCCTGGAGCAGGAGAGGTACAAAACCTCCCCCAAAGTCAAATGCATGAAGGGTTGCCCCCACCCAATCGGGTGGGGGGAAGACTTCAGTTGTTCACAGAGACCTGGCGGGACACGATCCGAGACAGATGGGTGCTCTCCGCAGTAAATCTGGGATACAAATTGGAGTTAAAAAACTCCCCTTCTTCCTGCTTTATAAGGTCAAACGTGCCAAGGGATCCCCAGAGGAGAGGATCCCTCCTGTTGGCACTAGAACAATTATTGCTTCAGGCAGTAATTATGGAGGTTCCCCTGGAAGGGTGGGGGTTCGGGTTTTACTCAAACCTCTTTACAGTTCCGAAGCCAAACGGGGACGTGAGGCCCATACTAAATCTAAAAGGGCTAAACAAATTCCTGCATATCAGGACTTTCCGGATGGAGTCGATCCGATCGGTAGCCACTGCCCTACAAGGGGAGGAATGGTTAGCCTCGATCGACATCAAGGATGCTTATTTGCACATTCCCATCTTTCCAGCCCACCAAAAATTTCTAGGCTTTGCGGTAGAAGGCCGCCATTTTCAGTTCAGAGCCTTACCCTTCGGTCTGGCCACAGCACCAAGAGTGTTCACAAAAATTTTGGCCCCATTATTGGCCAATCTAAGAACACGAGGTGTAACGATAATGGCATATCTAGACGACTTGTTGCTGATAGACCACTCAGTGGAAAAACTAGAAGTGGTTGTTCACGAGACAATCAAGTATCTGGAATATCACGGTTGGATTATCAACCGAGACAAGTCAGCCCTAAAACCAGTCAAAAGTCTGGAATACTTGGGGCTAAGGCTGGATTCAGACCAGAGAAAAATTTTCTTGCCTCAAAAAAAGGGGTCGTCTTTGAGAGATTTGATCCACTTAGTGGGCTCAAAAAGACAGCCATCCATACGCCTGTGCATGAGGCTGCTGGGAAAAATGGTGGCATCATTCGAAGCAGTACCCTACGGTCAATTCCATTCAAGGAAATTGCAAAGGGCCATACTGTCAGCCTGGAACAAAAAAGTTCAGGCTCTGGACTTACCAATGTCCTTGTCCCCTTCCGTTCACAAGAGCCTCCGCTGGTGGTTGGTTCCCCAGAATCTGGAAAGAGGGAAATCCTTCAGTCCGATTTCCTGGAAGGTGGTCACTACAGATGCCAGCCTTATAGGCTGGGGAGCAGTACTGGAGCAATGGTCTCTCCAGGGCAAGTGGTCAGAAGCAGAAAAGGCCCTGCCCATCAATCTCTTAGAGATACGAGCAGCCCGGTATGCCCTAGTAGCATGGACATCCAAACTCCAAGGGTCCCCTGTCAGAGTTCAATCAGACAATGCCACAGCAGTGGCATATATCAATCGTCAGGGGGGCACCAGGAGTCGTGCAGCCCAAAGGGAAGTAAATTACATCCTGAGATGGGCAGAAAGATATGTCCCAGCCATATCTGCGGTATTCATTCCAGGGGTGGAGAATTGGAAGGCGGACTTTCTAAGTCGCTAACAATTATGCCCAGGGGAATGGTCCCTTCATCCCGAGGTTTTCCGGACAATATGTCAGCGGTGGGGAACACCGGATGTAGATCTGCTAGCATCCAGATTCAACGCAAAGGTGGACAGGTTTGTCTCTTGGACAAGGGATCCCCTAGCTTGCGGCTCGGATGCCCTAGTGTTCCCTTGGGATCAGTTCAAGCTGATATATGCATTCCCACCGCCACAATTGTTACCTCGATTACTCCGCAGAATCAGGGTAGAAAAGAAACCAGTGATTCTGGTGGCTCCAGCGTGGCCCCGAAGAGCATGGTACGCGGAGATTGTAAAAATGTCTGTGGGGAGTCCTTGGACCCTCCCACATCGTCCGGACCTGCTTTCGCAGGGACCGATATACCACCCTTCCTTACCAGCCCTAGGTTTGACGGCCTGGCTATTGAAGCCCACATTCTAAAAAAGAGAGGGCTCTCTAATGCTGTGGTGTCTACCATGATCAATGCCAGGAAACCGGTATCCAGGCAGATCTACTATAGAATCTGGAAGGCGTACATCGCCTGGTGTGAGGCCAGGAAATGGCATCCACGTAAGTACGTAATAGGTAGGATTCTGGACTTCCTACAGTGGGCTGTAGATAGGAAGCTTGCCTTGAGTACTATCAAGGGTCAGATTTCGGCCTTGTCAATATTTTTTCAAAGGCCCTTGGCTTCGCATTCACTAGTCAAAGCCTTTATACAAGGAGTGATGCGTATTAGTCCTCCGGTTAATATTCCCATATGTCCATGGGATCTAAACTTTGTTTTGTCGGTTCTACAGAAACAACCATTTGAACCACTACAGCATATTTCCTTGGTGCTTCTCACCAGGAAATTGATTTTTCTAGTAGCCATTTGTTCGGCTAAAAGAGTATCGGAATTAGCAGCTATGTCCTGTAAGGAGCCATATCTGGTTATCCATAAGGACAGAGTAGTGTTACGTCCTCATCCAGCCTTTCTTCCTAAGGTGGTATCGAGTTTTCATTTGAACCAAGATGTGGTTCTTCCTTCTTTTTTCCCCAAACCTACTTCGGTAGAGGAAAAGTTATTGCATTCTTTGGATGTAGTAAGAGCAGTTAAAGCTTATCTAAAAGCCACTGCTCAGATTCGCAGAACGGATACTTTGTTTATTCTGCCGGAAGGCCCCAGAAAGGGTCAGGCAGCGTCAAAATCTACTTTAGCCAAGTGGATTCGACAGGTCATAATACAAGCCTATGGCTTGAGAAGTAGACCGCCTCCATTCAAAGTTAGGGCGCACTCCACGAGAGCAGTTGGAACTTCATGGGCAGTGCATCACCAGGCCTCCCTGGCTCAAATCTGTAAGGCCGCAACATGGTCTTCGGTACACACGTTTACTAGGTTCTACCAGGTGGACGTTAGAAGTCAGGAGGATGTCGCCTTTGGGCGCAGTGTGTTGCAGGCCGCAAAAGATCCTCATGTCTGATAGCGCTCAGCTTATATATGGTGTATCCCCCCCCCCCCCCTCATTTGGCATTGCTTTAGGACATCCCATTAGTAATGACTATGTCGCTCTGTGTCCCGTGATGTACGAGAAAGAAAATAGGATTTTTATAACAGCTTACCTGTAAAATCCTTTTCTTGGAGTACATCACGGGACACAGAGCTCCCGCCCCTCTTTAGGGACACTTATTGCTTTGCTACAAAACTGAGGTGCTCCCGGATGGGAGGGGCTTATATAGGGGAGGGTACTTCCGGTTTTGGAAGTTGCCAGTGCCAGCACCTGACAGTATCTATATAACCCATTAGTAATGACTATGTCGCTCTGTGTCCCGTGATGTACTCCAAGAAAAGGATTTTACAGGTAAGCTGTTATAAAAATCCTATTTTTCGTTTCTATTGAATGGGGAAAAATCGCTTTGATATGCGAGTACTTTGGATTACGAGCATTCTCCTGGAATGGATTATGCTCGTAATCCGAGGTTCCACTGTATATGGAGATTTGTTTCATCTCTGTGTATCATCTGAGGCTGGTCACTTCACTGGGTATATGGAGGGTTTACATCCACTTTAAGATTAAACCGCTTCTCTTCCAGTCTCGTGTGGCCCTGTGTCTTCTTACACTCCCTGGGACTGAAAAGTTGACGCTGGGATCCCCCCATTAAGATATTTGTATATTGCGATCATATATCCTCTCAAGCGTCTCTTCTCCAGGGAGAATACATTTAGTGCTTGTAGTCACTCCTCGTAATTTAGGTCCTCCAGTCCTCATATTAAATTTTGCTGCAATTATCTGGACTCTCCTCTTGTAAGGTTTCTATATCCTGCTGTGATGCTATACTTATTTTTGTGTCATCAGCAAACACAGAGAAAGAGGATGGGATAAATCGCTCAATATAATTTATAAATAAACAGAATTGGTCCCAGGACAGAACCTTGGGGTACCCCACTAACCACTATAGACCATTCTTAGTATACGTTATTTATCACCACCCTTTGGATAAGCCCCATGAACCCAGTTTTCTAACCAAGAACAAACCCTATGGTCCACATCCACAGACCTCAGTTTGTAGATTAAGCTTTGTGGGGGACTGTATCAAATGCTTTTGCAAAATCCAGATACACAACATCTACCAGCCTACCTTTGTCCAGATGGCAGCTCACTTCCTTGTAGAGTGTTAACAGGTTGGTTTGGCAAGAACGACCTTTCGTAAACCCATGCCGATTACTACTACTAATAATGTTTTCATCAGCAAATTCTTGGACACGGTCCCTCAAATAGTTTACAAAACTACTGATGTTAGACTGACTGGCCTGTAGTTTCCAGGAATATATCTCTGCCCTCCTGATAGTACAGAGTCTTGGGGACACACTGCACATGCTCAGTTTGGTGTGTATTGCTAGAGCGCATTTTTTTTTTCTTGGGAGGGTGCATGTGATCAGCACAAGGCCAATCAGTACTGTCCAGAAAGAGGGTCAGGGGTCATGTAGTCTTATAGGACAATCAGAGTATAATAAACTCCTCCTACAAGCTTTAACCAGACACTGATAGAAGTTATAAAACTGCTATACACTGCTGAGGAGAAAAGGTATTTAGCCATTTATATTTACTAAAATAATTGCATTACCCATGTTGTGTGTACTGTAGGAGACCATATATAGTGAATGCAGGGTCCTGGGTTTAGTACCACTTTAATAATATGATACTGAGGTTTTATTTCAGGTTTACATCAGAAAAGGCATTATACAAATACCAGTTGGGGGAACAGATGCAAAGATGACAACACAATGAACTGAATGTTGAGTAATTTGCAAACATATTATTTATCAAGTGGTGACTAAATAAATCGCGTCTGAAAATTCTTTAACGTTTATTCAGTTCATTATGAGGAACCTTTAACCGCTTAAAGATCGCCCCATGTACATATACTGCGGCAGGGTGGCCCTTAAGCGCAAAATCACATACCTGTACGTGATTCCTTTATTCGGCTCTGGGGCACGCGTGCGCCGCCGGAGCCCCGCTCCCACTGTGATTGGACACAGCAGGAGCTAATTGGGAGGGTCCAGCGGACCGGCGATAGTTCCGAGAGAGGTAGAACGGCGGTCTGCCTATGCTTGTAAGAAAGACAGAGATCTTGTGTTTCTGCTAAGCAGGGACACGGATCTGTCTTTCTTCAGTTAAACCACCCCCCCACACACAAAAACACACACAGTAAGAAAGCACTCCCAGTGAACACAGTTAACCTTTTGATTGCCCCTGATGTTAACCCCTTCCCTGCCAGTGAGAGTCAAAAAAATTTTTTTACCACCGATTACTGGATTAGTGTCACTTTGTCTGCCGCAATCCCACTAAAAATCACTGGATCACCATTACTAGTAAAAAAGAAAATCTATCCCATAGTTTGTAGACTAACTTTTGCGCAATATAGGCTTATTAGGATTTTTTTTTTTTTTTTTTTTACCAAAAACTTGTAGCAGATTACATATTGGCCTAAATTGATGAATTTGATTTTCTAAAGTTTTTTATTGGATGGGTTTTATAGCAGAAAGTAAAAAAATTTTTTTTTTTTCAAAGATGTTTTGTTTATAGCGCAAAAAATAAAACCGCAGAGGTGATTAAATACCACCAAAAGAAAGCTCTATTTGTGGGGAAAAAAAAGGGACATCAATGTTATTTGGGGGGGGGGTACACCTTCCGGAGCTGAAGTGGTTAAAGAGATGAACACTAGAGAATTATTCATTTAGATACAAGCTTTGACATTATCAGGATTGTGTAGTTGGTAATCCATTGGAATAATAGTATACTTCTGTATATAAAATGAACAAGCCGTTATTATTTATCACAATTAAACGTTTTTTAAAAACCATGCTGATGTATTATAAAATTACCCTGTTAAAAGGCATGCATTTTGGTTCTTGTAAGAACTCACCGCACAAAGACCACTTGGAATCTTCTCAGAAGGAGCCTGCATTATGCTGACCAAAGTGGGAATAAGCCTCATCTGCATAGCACTCTGACATCCTTCTATTTGAGCCAGCTCTTTAAAAATATCTTGAGCCAAAGAAGCAACAACAGGATCTGAAAACCAAAATAAAGTTAGAAAAAAAAAAAAAATAAGAACACAAATAAAAAACACAAAAAACACTCGGTGTTAGCTATAGGAGATCATGACTGCTGACCAACATTACTAAAATTAAACTCACGCATTACTTACCATTGCTATACTTGAGGAAAATGGCGATTGTGAAAGGGCAGATTTTGGATTCAGCATTGGCTGTAAACACTGGATCCACACTGCAGACAATGCAAAGCGTTTCCATTACAAGATTCAGAACTTCAGATGTGAACTGGGCTGCCAGGTGGATAAGTCCATCGACCACACTGGGCAGGAATGGCTGGAGCACATGAGTGCTTTCAGAGATCTTCAGCTGATCACAGTATCTACAACCAACAATGAACAACTAAGCAAAGAAAAGTCTAAATCTTTGGACTGAAATAAAAGGTAACATTCTCTTACCCCCAGATAGCTCGGACAGCAGATATTCTTACTGAGGGTGGTTGGTTATCATGCAGCCCACTGACTGTGGCCTGAAGAAACTGTTGTATCAGCTCTGGTGACATCGCAGCTGTAAATCTACTGGCAGCCCAAAGCGAACGTCCCAAGAGAAAAGGAGAAACTGACAGAGAAACAGAAAAACATGCAACCAGTAACTTACTCTTAATGTCATGTTTAACATTTCTCATATAACCATTATACATTCCTTAACATTTTCTAACATGGTAATGCTCAAAGCAGGCAGTTGGATATTTTTGAGCATTACCAATATGACTATGCTATTAATGTTTACATTGATCTTCCAAATCCAATGTTACTTCAACTTACGCTATTTAGTCTTCTGATTTCTAGTGCTATGCAAAGTAAAACAATCTTTGTAAACATGCAAGGTCATAGGGACCTGAGGACCAGGTGAGAAACACTGCTAAAAGCGAAGCTGGCACATGAGACAGAGATGAAAAAAACCTAAGTGGTTAACTATTGGTTTTGTGATTTGTTTCACCTGCAAGTTACATACCTGAAAGATTAAGGTCTGCAAGAATGACACCAGTTAAGAAGCCAGGCATGTCAAATTGAACTCGTCCACTTTGCACACCATCTATTATTACAGACTTCACTGAGCCCAAGGCCAGCATGCAAGCCTCGTGTATCTTCCACCTGCACAATCACAGCATGTTCTGTTTATACCAAATTCAAGCATAGTAAAGATACAATAATATTCAGTTTATTTACTTTTCACGACTACAACTGACTGCATACCACACACACACACACACACACACACACACACACACACGTGGTCAGCCCAAATAGCATCTGCTGTGCCGTAGTATGTAGTATAGTTTAGTGTGATCATCATCTTACAAGCCTTTGTCCTAACATTAAAAGCTGAATTTTCAGTTACATATTCAAGTGACAGAAAGCTTACAATGCTCCAAGATAATCTATAAACCTTTTTATCAATGGCAGTACTTTTCCCACCACACCAAAATAAACTGAATATTACACACATTTTTCCTCATTTTGGCTTAGCTACTAGAATGACAGTTTCCATAGATGGATATGGTTGGTAAATATGCCTAATTAATGCCGACAGCTTTATATGTTTACACATTACTTAGGTATTATTGAATATCATATAGGAGCTGAAAAAGTCACAGGTTACTGGGTGATTTCATCTATATTAAGCTCATCACGAGCGATGGATAGAAAAAAAGGATCCACGTCGATGCGATACCGTACAACACTATTTCATTTTGGTAAACTCACGATAAAACACTCACATTTCATAGATAAATATAGGGCATCTCTCATCTCATATAATTATGGTCGGGCGCTCCCGTCTGACCTCATCACCGCGCCAGCGGTGGTCCCGGGTAGGAGAGGCAGGAGAAGCCAACAAAGGGGATGCTGCGTAGCAACGTCCTGACGCGTTTCTATTACTTCCGTCGGAGGGTGACTTTCGTCTGGAATAATTAACAGAAACGCGTCAGAGCGTTGCTACGCAGCATCCCCTTTGTCGGCTTCTCCTGCCTCTCCTACCCGGGACCACCGCTGGAGCGGTGATGAGGTCAGAAGGGAGCGCACGACCATAATTATATGAGATGAGAGATGCCCTATATTTATCTATGAAATGTGAGTGTTTTATCGTGAGTTTACCAAAATAAAATAGTGTTGTACGGTATCGCATCGACGTGGATCCTTTTTTTCTATCCATCGCTCGTGATGAGCTTAATATAGATGAAATCACCCAGTAACCTGTGACTGACTGACTGCTGAGCTGATAGATGCCTATAACCAGCTGTTATCTGGTAAGTGGATTTTCAAGAGGGCTTTAACACAGGCGGTGGAGGTGAAAGGAATTAAATTAATTTGGAGTGCCATTTTTTCCATTATGACGATTCACATCACATTTTACCTTCTTTTCATAAAGAACTTTACTAAGCTGATCAATACAGTTTTTTATGGACTTTAAACACTAGATGTGGTTTTATGGATACTTTATTTATAGCGCTGCTAATGTTTGAGTGAATTTTTACTTTGACATATTTATACCCTATTATAGTAGCTGCTTTTTTGTTTCCTAACAATTTCCTGTGAGCGCTGAGGGAGAGATATACAGCTATGTTCCAGAGTTTTATTATTTCAATTTTTTTGGGGATATGCATTTCCACCATAAAAAATGTAATTGGAATATTTAGTAGTTTAGTACACATTTTCTTGTCTTAACCACTTCCCGCCCAAGGTACGTATATGAACGTCCTTGACTTTGAGCAGGGATATCTGAATGATGCCTGCAGCTACAGGCATCATTCCGATATTATCTTTTAGAGCCGGTGATTCCCTGCACCATAAGAATGATCATAGTGGCTGTTCCGCTGCTTGATCGTTCTTACGGGCGGCGAGAGGGGACGTTTCCCCCGCTCCCGCCACCATCCGGTGCTTCTACCGACTCACTGCTGCGATCGGTGAGTCGGAGAACGGGCGCAATGTTTAAAAAAAAAAAAACGGCGCTGCCTCGGCTGGGAAGCCGAGATCGGTTTATTTTTATTTATTTTTATTTCAGGCTTCCCAGCCTAGAGGTGAGATGTGGGGTCTTATTGACTCTGTAAAGAGGACCTGAATTGCTTATTACTATTACAAGGGATGTTTACATTCCTTGTAATAGGAATAAAAGTGATTAAAAAAAATTAAATAATATTTTTGTTGACCACTTAAGCCCCAGACCATTTTGTAGCTAAAAGGACCAGACCACTTTTTGCGATTCAGCACTGCGTCGCTTTAACTGACAATTGCGCGGTCGTACGACGTGGCTCCCAAACAAAATTAGTGTTCTTTTTTTTCCCCACAAATAGAGCTTTCTTTTGGTGGTATTTGATCACCTCTGCGGTTTTATATTTTTTGCGCTATAAACAAAAATAGAGCGTCAATTTTGAAAAAAAATGCTATATTTTTTACTTTTTGCTATAATAAATATCCCCCCCAAAAAAATATATAAAAAAAGAGTTTTTCCTCAGTTTAGGCCGATACGTATTCTTCTACATATTTTTGGTTGGTTTGCGCAAAAGTTATAGCGCTACAAAATAGGGGATAGTTTTATGGCATTTTTATAAAAAAATTTTTTTACTAGTAATGGCGGCGATCAGCGATTTTTATCGTGACTGCGACATTATGGCGGACACTTTTGACACCATTGTCATTTTTACAAGAATCAGTGCTATAAATATGCACCGATTAAAAAAATTACACTGGCAGTGAAGGGGTTAACCTGTAGGGGGCGCTGAAGGGGTTAAGTGTGACCTAATGAGCGATTCTTACTGTTGGGGAGGGCGTGTGACATCACTGATCGCTGTTCCCTATGACAGGGAACAGACGATCACTGAAACTGCCACTAGGAAGAACGGGGAAAGGTTTGTTTACACTTACCTCTCCCTGTTCTTCAGCTCTGTGACCCGATCGAGTCCCGCGGTCACGGATCTCAGGACCGGGTCGCGAGCGCGCTGCCCACGGCTGGGATTTTAAAGGGGACGTACCTGTACGCCCTTGTGCCCAGCTGTGCCATTCTGTCGACATACACATCGTCGTGCGGTGGTCCTTAAGTGGTTAAAGTGTCAAAAAGTAGAAAAGAAAAAAAAAAAAAACGCATACGCAAGTCCCGCCCACATATGAAAACGGTGTTCAAACCACACGTGAGGTATTGCCGTAAACATTAGAGCGAGAGCAATAATTTTGGCCCTACACCTCCTCTGTAACTCAAAACATGTAACCAGTAAAAAAGCGTCGCCCATGAGGATTTTTAAGTACCAAAGTTTGGCGCCACTCCACGAGCATGTGCAATTTTGAAGGGTGACATGTTAGGTATCCATTTACTCGGCATAACCTCATCTTTCACATTATGCAAAAAAATTGGGCTAACTAATGTTTTTGTTTTTTTATTAAAGCATGAAACTTCTTTTTTTTCCAAATAAAAGTGTTCGAAAATTTGCTGCACAAATACCATGTGAGATAAAAAGTTGCAACTACCGCCATTGTATTCTCTAGACTCTAGTCTCTGCTAAAAAAACATACATAATGTTTGGGGGTTCTATGTAATTTTATAGCAAAAAAAAATAGGATTTTTTGTACTCACCGTAAAATCCTTTTCTCTGACATCCATGGACTGACACGGCGTCTCTTTACACTTTACACGTGGGTTATGTCCCTGCTTGCAGGAGAAGACCGGTCTTCTCCTGCAAGCAGGGACATAACCCACGTGTAAAGTGTAAAGAGACGCCGTGTCAGTCCATGGATGATAAGAGAAATTATGATTTTTACATGTAGGAGTGAAGTGCCAGAATTGGCCCGGATGCCAAGTGGTTAACTCATGGTCAGAACTAAAACATTCAATTATAAAGAGTTTATTTTTTTTTCCAGGTAAATATGAAATATTGCATATACATATTTTGTATTCTATTCAGCCAGCAAGGCAAGTGTTCTATTTTTCATTTTCTCAACTTCTGTTTTTTTTTTAAGCCTGTTTACAGAGCTCAAAAATTCAAACAGTAATTTACAAACATAGTAAATTAGTCAGAGCAATCCCTTAAAAAAAAATATATATACATATACACACAGGTATATCTATCTATAAGCAATATTTACCAGTGTTCTCCCCCCTGGCCCTTAATCTGTTCAGCCTCCTGAAGATGACGAGTAGCAGCAGCAGCAAGTGCAACTGCACTCTCATTTTGAAACTCACTGGATACTGCCTAGAAGCGAAGGGAAAACAGAAATAGTTTTCGTATTATGTACAGTCGTAATAGTCAGGTAATTGCACAAGCAGTAGGTAGTCAGTCTACAAAAAAAACATAAAAACAAATCATTACTATGGGAAGTTTATTTCTTGCTGGTCTTTACTGCTGCAGTCTTTTCTAATAAAATTCTCTAAAGCACATGTTTATCTACCTAGAGGAAGGCAAGGCTCTTTTGGATATGGGCCCCCCTGGTTGATGGCAATGACCTACTCCAGGCTCTGTGGCGAGCCGGCTCTACAAACCTCCCCTTCCTCCTAATTTTTTTTTCTCCCTCTTCCTTCCTACCAGCCCTTTCTTTCTTTAGCCTTTTTTCTCTTCTGGTCTTCCACTCACATTAAAACTTAGGCAGTTTTCCGACACACAGCGGGTACGCTCCGGGTATGTTCCCCGGGCAGTGACCCCAAGCTGGGATTCCTACCTGGGGGCTTCTTTATGGCATGTCAGGTTGATGTTCGACTGGTAATATTCAACCTGTTCCCTTTTTGGGCCGGGATGGAATAGTTGACTATTTACATATTTTTGACGGATCATATTGGTTTACTTCTTATACTTCTCTGACCTAGGTTACTGTATTGGAAATTAGATACTGATAAATCCATTTTGTACTTCCATATTAATGTGTATTGACACTTGTATAAATTTGGAACCTGCCTTCTTTTCTTAAATAAAAATAAAATAAAAAATCCTCTGAAGTACTGTGTAGTTAATACAATTGCAATGCATTTCACTCACCAGCAAAAGATCCTGGGCAGCTATGCGGACAGTGTATGAAAACGTGTCATCGTCTTCATCTTCAACAAACTGCTGAGGATTTGCAGTCCACACCTTTATCTAGAAAAACAATATAAGGGCCATTTAGTTATAATCTTAGCAACAGAGCTAGCATTTGATCCTTGCTTTATAATCTGCTCAATACTAGTTCTGTTTTTTTTCCATTACATGGCTATAACTATTCAATTTCTAAACAAGGCACTGAGGCTTAGTAGTAGATTTCCAAACACTGCACATCATATCTATTGTACTTAGCCTCTTACCTGTTCTTCTGTGATTTGCATGTAGAGTATAACGTAGTAGAACAGCTCTGGAAGAGCTTTTTTTACTGTCCCTTTAAACTTGTTCTCTAGTAAGGTGTGCACAAACTCAAAGATACTAAACACCAGGTTTTCAAATCCTAAAACTTCACCTGGTGGGATAAAAAAAAAAAAAAAAAAACAATAATTAATTCAACAGATTTAAAAAATATATTTTAAGTGCAAGTATCGCCAAAAGTGGGAAAGGGTTAAAACCTTGGTAAGGGTGTTTTTTGGTTTCTAAGTCCTGTTGAACATGTCTCCTGTCCTCGAGACGCAACAAGGAGAGGAAATCTCCAGTGGATCGTACACACGATCGGACTTCCATCAGACTTTTCCGTGGATTTTTCCCCGAATAGCGTTGTCCAAGAACTTGGTATGCATACACACGACAGAACATTTTCAGCCAACAAACACAAACGTAGTGACGTAATAGACGTACTACGTGTTTTTTTCTGCTCTTTAGCGCCACCCTTTGGGCAACTTCTGCTAATGTTGCCTTATAGGTAGCATTGCTTTCGAGCATGCGTGTTTGTACTTTGGATTTTAGTCCGACAGATGTGTGTACACACGATCGGATGATACGACGTAACACATTTGTTGTCGGACAATTTGAGAATGCACAGCCAACATTTGTTGTCGGAAATTCCGACAATTGTCCGATGGAGCATAAAGACGGTCAGATTGTCGGACAATTGTTATCAAAATATCTGATCGTGTGTACGGGCCTTTAGACAGCTATAACCAGAACAAGCATCCCATTTGGAATATGTCCTCTTGCCTCTTTTTTATTAGAAAACTCTAAAATGCTGACCTTCTTCTCACTTGGTCACAAGACAAATCAAGAAGAATTATTAGAAAATTACTTAGAACCCTCAAACATTATAAATCATTTTTTTTAGCAAAAGCCCTAAAAAATAAAATAGCAGTTGTTGAAAAAACTGACATGTGAGGCAATACCTGTGTGGTTTGAACACGGTTTACATACGAGGGTGTGACCTACATATGCGTTCATCGCTGAGCGTGAGCACAGGAGACGAGGATGCTTCAAAAATAATTTTTTTATTATACATTATTACTTTTACACTGTCCCTTTAAATTTTTTTCTATCACAAGGAATGTAAACATCCATCGAGAAAAAAAATAGGCAGCGACAGGTCCTCTTAATGGAGAGATCTGAGGTCTCCACATCTCTCCTCTACAATGTAAAGCATTGGATTTAACCACTTTAGCCCCGGAATGTTTTACCCCCTTCATGACCAGGGCATTTTTTGCGATAGGGCACTGCGTTACTTTAACTGACAATTACACGGAGGTTCAACGCTGCACCCAAATAAAATTTATGTCCTTTTTTTCACCACAAACTGAGCTTTCTTTTGGTGGTATATGATCACCTCTGCAGGTATTTTTTTTTGCGCTAGAAACAAAACAGGTGACAAGTAAAAAAAAAATATACTTATTTATTATATATATATATATATATATATATATATATATATATATATATATATATATTTATTTAACTTTCTGCTAGAGGACATACCAAATAAAAAAGGAAAAAACTAAAAAATCTTATTTTTTTACCAATTTAGGCCAAAATGTATTTCTGCTACATATTTTTGGTTAAAAAAAATATATAAAATAAAATTCCCGTATATTGATTGGTTTGCGCAAAAGTTATCTCCACTACCAACTATGGGATATTTATTTATTTTTTACTAGTAAAGGCGGTGATCAGCGATTTATAGTGGGACTGCGACATTGCGGCAGATAAATCCGACACCTAACCGACACTTTTTTTTGGAACCAGTGACATTATTACAGTGACCAGTACTAAAAATATGCACTGTTACTGTACTAATGACACTGGTAGGGAAGGGGCAATCAAAGGACACATTATATGTACTGCGGTCAGGCGCTCGGGTTCTGATATGTTCGCCGCAATGTGGCACTCCCGATAAAAATCATAGATCGCCGCCATTACTAGTAAAAAAAAAAAATGCCATAATTATATCCCCTATTTTGTAGACGCTATAACTTTTGCGCAATCCAATCAATCTACCCTTTTTGGGATTTTTTTACCAAAAATATGTAGAATACATATCGGCCTAAACTAAAGGAATTTTTTTTTTTCAAATTGGAATATTTATTATAGCAAAAAGTAATAGTGTTTTTTTCAAAATTGTCAGTCTTTATTTGTTTATAGCGCAAAAAATTTAAACCGCAGAGGTGATCCAATACCACCAAAAGAAAGCTCTATTTGTGGGGAAAAAAAATATCAACATTTTATTTGGGTACAACGTCGCTTGACCGCGCAATTCTCATTCAAAGTGTGACAGCCTTTGCCACTATCCAGTTTTACTCTTCGATACACTTTAAAAATATATGGCTAGTTAAATCATTAAATTATTTTAAACTATGTAACGGTTAATTCTAAAAAAAATAAGCCAACAATTTTAAGTGGAATAAACCCAAAACTGTAATATATTGCAGTTTACCAATCATTAGATGTGGTGGCTGCATTTTATTTTATTTTTTAAAGGCTTTTTTTCCCCTTCTGTTTACACCTGGTGATCTGACCAGTAACACCTCCTGTAATAGTGTTTCCATTCTGGATGAAGGAGCACAAGGGGCATCTTTAGATAGCAGAATTGTCAGTCTGGGAGGAGGGGAGCGTTATATGGTCTAGCAGATTAAGATACACTAAACAAATTGAAGCCAAACCCCAGCTCGCAAGCAGTTTTCTTTTGGGATAAAGGTTTTACATCAATAAAAGCTGATCATTGTAATCACCCCTGTCAATGGTAAATGGTTTGTCTCAATACGAACAGTTACATCTGCAGGAGAGCTTGATCAGCCAGTAAGTCTGTTTTACATCAGGATCACCAGATGAAAATATAAGAAAACTTAAATAAACAAAAATAGGACTTTCGTCATACTTGCCTGCAAAATCCTTTTCTTTGAGTACATCACGGGACACAGAGTGAGGCTATAATTCCTTACTTACTGGGTTATACTTCATCTCCAGGTGAATGGACACTGGTAGACCAAAGGTCTTTAGACAGAAAGCGATACCCTATATAACCCCTACCATACAGGAAGTACTTCAGTTTTTTTTACCAGTGTCTGCAAGGTGGATGGGCACGTTTTGAGCTCTCTCGAGCGCCAGGTCTTGAAGTCCCAGCATGGTTCTAAGATGAATCAAGCAAAAGCCCTGGATTACCCCGTGTCCTTATCTCCTCGGGCACGCTGAAGCCTAAGCTGGTGGTTGCAGGATCTGAACCTGCAAAAGGGAAGATCCTTCCTCCAGGTGTCCTGGAGAGTACTGATCACAGAGCGACCCTAGAGGGGCTCACAGCTCAGGGGAAAGCTGGTCAAGGGCAGAGCAGAGCCTGTCCAACATCCTGGCGTTACGGGCCCTACGGTCCTGGAAGGTGGCGCTTCAGGACTGCTCCATCAGGGTTCAGTCCGACAAAGCCACTGCAGTGGCCTATATCCACCACCAGGGTGGTACCAGGAGCCGTTCAACTAAGGAGGCGGTGAACCACATATTATCCTGGGCAGAGGGACATGTGCCGCTTCTATCGGCAGTCCATATCCCTGGAGTAGAGAACTGGAAGGCAGATTATCTGGCAGCATTTGGGATGGCCAGAGGTTGATCTATTGGCATCCAGGTTCAACAACAAGCTACAGCAGTTTGTGTGCCGAACAAGGGATCCTCTGGCAATCGGAGCAGGTGCTCTAGTAGTTCAATGGAACCAGTTCTCCCTGGTTTATGCTTTCCCACCTATCCGTCTCCTTCCACATTTGTTGCACAGGATTTGAAGAGAGGGGGTTCCAGTCATCCTGGTGGCACCAGCCTGGCCCAGAAGCCCCTGGTTCCTAGAGATCGGGAGATTGACAATAGATGGGCCATGGACGCTTCCGCGTCACCCAAATCTACTGTCTCGAGGTCCTATATTCCACCCCAACTTGGTCTCTAAATTTGACGGCATGGCTATTGAAGCCAGGGTGTTAAAGGATCGTGGCATCGTGAAATTAGGATTTGTTCATCATACTTGCCTGTTAAATCCCTTTCTTTGAGGACACAGAGGTCTCTCCCCTCTTTTTAAGGATTTAGTGCTTGCAACAAAAAACTTACGTACTTCCTGTATGAGAGGGGTTATATAGGGGATCACGTATTTCCAAGGATGCCATTTTCTGGTTTCAGACCAAGCAATATAAGCCTTCCAGACCTTATAATAGATCTTCCTAGTGACAGTTTTTCCTGGCATTCACCAGGGTAGACACAGCCGGTCCCGAGATGCCACGATCCTTTAACACCCTGGCTTCAATAGCCATGCCGTCAAATTTAGAAGCCAAGTTGGGGTGGAATATAGGACCTCGAGACAGTAGATTTAGGTGGCGCGGAGATGAAGTATAACCCAGTAAGGAAAAAAAATGTACCACCGATCCGGGCCACCTCGCTGCTCTCCGCACCCGGGCCCTCAGTTGGTTCCAGATGTTTAACTTAACATGTATGTGTCATGCGCGTGGTAGTAATGTCAGATGCGATATCCTTGTATTTGGTGCATGTTGCACCCCACATGTGATTATGTACCTTTTTCTATTATGCTCAATAAACGTTTTCTTGATTAAAAAAAAAAAAAAGTAAGGAAAAAATAGGATTTTTTGTACTCACCGTAAAATCCTTTCCTCTGTCGTCCATGGACGGACACAGCTCCTTAAATCTTGACAAAGTGGGTTATGTTCCTGTTCATAGGAGAGGACTAGGCAGAACATGTTAGTTATCTTAAAACATGTAACTTTAACAGAGTTGAACAGCCCCGCCCAGGGAGCGGTCCCTTCGGTCATAACCCCTCACCCTGCAGCATGCAGCTCAGTTCATCAAAAAGCAGTACAAACTCAAAAAAAAGGAGGGGTGGGTGCTGTGTCTGTCCATGGACGACAGAAAATAGGATTTTTGTACTCACCGTAAAATCCGTTTCTCTGACGTCCATGGACTTACACAGCTGGATACTGTAAACGTGTGGGTATATGTCCCTGCTCGCAGGAGAAGATCTAGGCAGAATGTTAGAAACATACATTCTAGAACAAGCCAGAAATGAACAGCCCCGCCCAGGGGGGCGGTCCCTCCGTACATGACCCTCCCACCTGCAGCTAGCAGCCTCAGTTCGTAACAAAGCAGTACAAACCTTAAAAAGGAAGGGTGGGTGCTGTGTCAGTCCATGGACGTCAGACAAACTGATTTTACGGTGAGTACAAAAATCCTATTTTAGCTTATCGTCCATGGACTGACACAGCTGGATACTGTAAACGTGTGGGACGTCCCAAAATCAGTATCAGAAGGGTGGTAGCAGCAGTAAAGGAACAACCAAAACTTCACTCCAAACAAGCAGAGCTCCTACACGGACGAGTTGCAACATTAAACAGCGGCCTGCAACGCTTTGCGGCTGAAGGAAGCATCCGAAGATGCAGCCACATTAACCTTATAGAATTTTGAAAAGGTATGAACGGACGACCAGGTCGCCGCCTTGCACACTTGTGCAACCGACGCTTGATGTCGGAAAGCCTAAGAAGCACCAATTGCCTTGGTGGAATGCGCCGCAACCGGAAAGGGAGGCGCCCGCCCCTTAAGGGCATAGGCCTGTATGACGGTCTGCCTGATCCACCTAAAGGCGGTGGCAGACGACACCGCTCGTCCCTGTTTTGGACCAGAGGACAGACACAAACAGCGAGTCAGACCTCCGAATGGAAACAGTAGCAGACAGGTACACCCGTAAGGCTTGTACCCATCTTAACGTATGAAGCGCAAACTCTCAGGGATGCGATGGGTGAGGACACAAGGACGGAAGAACAATGTCCTCCTTAAGGTGAAAGGCCGAGACCATCTTTTGAAAAGAAGGACGGACGATAGTGGGCGCAATACCGCCATATCCTTATGGAGAACCAA
Source organism: Rana muscosa (assembly GCA_029206835.1). NCBI lineage: Eukaryota > Metazoa > Chordata > Amphibia > Anura > Ranidae > Rana > Rana muscosa. Next base: position 323,343,307 of record CM055117.1, read on the forward strand.
GTAAGGTGACTTGCAGGACAAGGCCGCCAACTCAGACACCCGTCTAACCGAAGTAATGGCCACTAAGAAGGCCACCTTCTGGGACAAGGTCAAGAGAGGAATCTCTCTGATATTCTCAAAGGGATGTCCTTGGAGAACCGAGAAGCATCAAATTCAGATCCCAAGTAGGGAGAGGAGGCTTGACAGGGGGGATCACATGGCGAACCCCCTGCACAAAAAGGTGCTAATCAAGGAATGGCCCGGTAGCGGTCGTTGAAAAAGACAGCCCGGGCCGAAATCCGACCCTCAATGGTATGCAAGGCCAGCTTTTGGGTCACACCACGCTGTAAGAACAGCAAAATCCTGGGAACGGAATACGTTTGAGGACGCCAAACAAGTTCCTCGCACATAGCGATGTAAGCCTTCCAGGTACGGTGATATATCTTTCTGGAGGAAGATTCCCGTGCCAACAACATAGATGAGATGACCGAATCCGAGAGACCTCGGTCCTTCAGCACCTGGCTTTAAACAGCCATGCCATTAAAGCCAAGGACTGTAAAGCAGGATGAAGTATGGGATCATGAGACAGAAAGTCCACCCCAATAGGCAGTCGCCAAGGAACGTCTGCGACTAGCCGAAGTAGATCGGCGTACCAATGTCGCCGTTCCGGAGCAATGAGGATCACCGGAATAGCCTCAGCCCCTACTCTGCAAAGCAACAACAGTAGCGTAAGCATATATCAGGCGATACTGCCCCCACGGGCTACCAATGCATCTGACGCGTCTGCCCAGGGGTCCCTGGACCTGGCCACGAATCTTGACACCTTGCGAGTGAGTCGAGAGGCCATAAGGTCCACATCCGGTGCCCCACCTCCGGTAAAGGAGGTGGAAACACCTCCAGATGCAAGGACCCTTCCCCTGCAATGCACACGGCCGACAGGACCGTCCTGCAGCGAGATGTATGAAAATCCCAAAGAGATTCCGCAATGTTGGCCAACAGTTTAGGCACCCTGTACACAGGAGAATAGAGGCCCGTGTACAGGGTGCCTCAACTTTTGGCCAATAAAGGCAACTTGACAAAGCTTCCCTAGAAACTCGGTCAGAGGACCAGTAACTCAGCCTCCACAGGTGGCGCAAACCCACCCCGGGCACAGAGACCCTAAAGGCTAAAAGCAGTTGCAGTGCACCTGCTAGTGGACTGATAGATGAAGCAGAGGCTTTTGCCCAGTCATTGAGCTTCAGAAACGCCAGAGACCAACGCAGCCACTAAACGGGCGTAACGCTAACCTCAGCCTGGCGAACACTGTCCAAGCCAGCGCTTCTGATCACCACTGAAAGCAGGTGGAAAGTGGTACCCCTGATACCAGGGATCCTTATGACAATGCTCCATCCAGCAGCTACCCCATGGATAAGTGCTGATTGTACAAACACATAGTTTATACTCTGTATTGCGTCAAACGCGCAAATAGAGTGTGGGAGGAAACCCACCCAGCCACAAAGAGCATAATACAACCACATACGGCGTATGTAGTTTAGTATGTGTGGATAAACATATTAAACACGTTTATACTGTGCCAGCGAGGAAGGCGCACACATCAGGGCTTGGACGGAAACCAGCCACGTAGATTGCGTACACAACCGTGTAGGTATGTTAGCCTGCGAATAAACAAATTGCACATGTTTATACTGTGCATAGCACTGAAAATGCGCACACCATTGGAGCACGGGGGAGAAACCGGAGCACCCGGATGAAACCCACGCAGACTGCATACGCATACCGTGTAGGTACTATAGTATGTGTGATAAACATTTTGCACAAGCCTATGTGTGCATAGCACCGAAGGCGCGCACACCGTTGGTGCGTGGGAGGAACCGAAGTACCCCACGCATACCCAGAGAATGCAATACCTACAACTACTGTGAAAGTATTTAGTGTTGTGTATAAACCTAATGTGTATGTTTACACCGTGTATTGCACCAAAGGCACGCATGTCATGTAGCGTGGGTGGAAACCCGGAGGAAACCCACGCAGACTGCACATACATACCGGGTAGGTATGTTAGTATGTGGATATCAAATCGCACAAATTTAGGCTGTGCATAGCGCCGAAAGCTCCCATACCAATGGAGTGTGGGAGGGAACCGGAGTACCCAGAGAAAACCCACACAGACTGCATACACAAACCGTGTAGATATTATAGCATGCGGGATGAACATGTTTAACTGTGCAGAGGGCCAAAGGCGCACATACCGTCAGCGCGTGGGAGGAAACTGGAACACCCGGAAGAAACCCATGCAGACAGCACACAGATACCGTGTAGGAATGATAGCATGCGACTAAGCATATTGCACATGTTTATGCTGTGCATTTCCATTGGAGCGTGGGGGGAAACCGGAGTCCCCAGAGGAACCCCACGCGAACAGTATACCCATACTGTAAACATGTATAGTATGTGCAAATAAACATATTGAACATGTCTATACTGTGCAGAGAGCTGAAGCGCACATACCATGAGAGCGTGGGAGGACACCGGAGCCCCCAGCGGAAACCCGCGCCGACCCAGAGAGTATAATACATACATATACTGTGAATGTATCTAGAGTCGTGCATAAACATATTGTGTACGTTTATATCATGTATGGCACTGAAACACAGCATTGGAACGTGGGGGGACACCCACACAGACACAGAGACCAATAACACATACATACACTGTAAAATGTATGTAGTGTAGAGGTACAGGATGAGTTTAAATTATGGCGTAGAGGTGCATAATCTTCTCTATCATTCCAACCGACTTGACTGTGCTGCCGAAGCAGCATGCAGGTAACAGGTAACCTCTGATCCTCAGACCGTGTGTCTGTCAGAGCTCAGAGCGTTCCCCAGGAAATGGCGGGAAACCACAGGTGCAGAGACCCTGTTGTTGCCTCAGGACATCACACAGAAGGCTCACAGGGACTAGAGACATAAATGAATAAAGTCCCCCCCCCCCCTCACCATGCTACACCGACCAAGGGGGGGAAACACTGTACCACTGTATCATCCATGCTGCTCTCGACGCAGCGTGTGAGAAAAACAGTGAGGAAGCTGTGTAAAATAAAGGCTTGAAGGAACCAAGTGAAACAGCGTCCGCCTGAGGTACCACAGCCACAGCATCCAGCTTGAGAGTGTTCCTCACATCATCAATGAGTTCACTTACAAGCGCCCTGTCATTCACGGACACAGAACTGGAGTCTTCCTCACAGGGGAATGTCCTGTTCACAATGATTAAAATATTCAGACCTAGGGTCCTGAGCACAGTAGCTAGGCTCATATCTGAATCAGAGCACTCCTTCACTAAAGATTTTTGTGGGGAGAGGGGGCTTATAGCTCCTATCACTCGCACACCGCTTTCATTCTGACAAGGAATGATTCCAGGACTGCCGACAACTGGTCCATAAGGACCGCAGGTGCAGGAGCACTGCCAGGTGCCTCAGGCAAGTGTGGAGAAGCAGGTGCATCAGACTCCATATCGCCACCCTCTGAGACCTTATATACTACTACAGTGAATATACAGTCCAACCACTGGCTACGCTGAGTCTGAGGAAGGGATACCCGGAGGACCCACCAACCTTTAAGAACCGCTCAGTTCTGCTGAGGAAACCGCGCTGTTAAGCCTGAGGGGAGTGAAGAATCTGTGAGGAGATTGTGAGGAGATTCGCGCCGCCGCTAGAGGCCAAAACCGAAAGTAAAAGCACGCGGCTACAAGAAAATGGCCGCCGGCCGCAGATATAACTGCACCATTGAACCACGGCAAGATCGCTGCCGAGCGCAGTATTTAAACAACCAGCGCTAATGCGCACGCTAATGGCGCACACAATAAGTCCCCACCTCACACACCAGAACACTGCCCCTCTTCCACTAACAGACATGAGTGCCCCCAGCCAGGCCAGAGTGACCCCCAAGTACCCCCACAGCACAGCACCAGTACAGGGTGCAAAGAGCAGCATAACAGGGGGGAGACAGGGAGAAACCCCTCCAGCATGTACTCACCTGCAGCAGGAGAGACGATTTACCCGTCCCAGAGGGACCCACTGGCTTGTTTCAGAAAGACCCATCACAGAGCAGTACTGCGTAGCTGTCGGCCCGGTCCACTGCAAAAGATAGTGTCAGTCAGGTACTGTTCAATCTTGAGAGGACCGCGGGAGCATGAAAGCAACCCGGCCACCCCTGGAGTCATGGAGCATGTCGTGAACTGAGTCTCACGCACACAAGGCGAGGATCAGCACGCTCGATGGTCAGACAGGGGAGACTACGAGGATACCAGTGTACCCAACCTGTTGCCCAGCTGACAGTTGATTGAAGGTCTCAAAAATAAAATAAATTCCCAAAGGAATAAAATGTAAAAGTAAAATCTTCCAGGAGACTGGCTCCTGAGAGAGCCACGTCTTCTTCTGCTAGGCAGAAAAAAAACTGAGGCTGCTAGCTGCAGGTGGGAGGGTAATGTCCGGAGGGACCGCCCCCTGGGCGGGGCTGTTCAGCTCTGGCTTGTTCTAGAATGTATGTTTCTAACATCTAACATTCTGCCTAGATCTTCTCCTGCGAGCAGGGACATATACCCACACGTTTACAGTATCCAGCTGTGTCAGTCCATGGACGATAAGAGAATAGGGTTTTACAGTGAGTACAAAAAATCCTATTTTCTCTTTTCGTCCATGGACGGACACAACTCCTAAAATCTTGACAAAGTGGGACGTCCCCAAGCAGTGTCAGAAAAAAACGAGGGGTGGGAACAGCAATCAAAAGAAGACTTAACTTCACCCTAAACAGACAGAGCTCCTCAATGGAGGAGTTGCAACCTCAAACAGCCGCCTGCAAAACCTTGCGGCCAAAGGAAGCATCCGAAGATGCACTCACATCAACCTTGTAAAACTTTGAGAAAGTGTGAACAGACGACCAGGTCGCCGCCTTGCACACCTGTGAGACAGATGCTTGATGTCGGAAAGCCCAAGAGGCACCAATTGCCCTGGTCGAATGTGCCGTGACAGGAAAGGGAGGCGCCCGTCCCTTAAGGGCATAGGCCTGGATGACGGTCTGCCTGATCCACCTAGAAATGGTGGCCGACGAGACCGCCAGGCCCTTCTGTGGACCAGACACCGACACGAACAGCGAGTCAGATCTCCGGAACGGAGCAGTAGCAGACAGGTACATCCGTAGGGCACGTACCACGTCCAAGGTATGTAGCGCAGCCTCCTTGGGATGCGACGGCCGAGGACACAATGATGGAAGTACAATGTCCTCGTTTAGGTGAAAAGCAAAAACTACCTTAGGAAGGAATGAAGGTTGCGGGCGTAGCACCGCTTTGTCCTTATGGAGGACCAAATAAGGCGACTTGCAAGACAAGACCGCCAATTCAGAAACCCTTCTGACCGATGTAATGGCAACTAGAAAGGCAACTTTCTGAGAAAGCGTCAAGAGGAATCTCCCTGATGTTCTCAAAGGGAGGTTCCTGAAGTACAGAGAGCACCAGATTCAAGTCCCACGGAGGAAGCGGTGGTCTAATCGGGGGAACCACGTGTCGGACCCCCTGTACAAACGTACTTACCAGTGAGTGAGCCGCCAGGGGTCGTTGGAAGAAGACAGCCAAGGCTGAAATCTGCCCCTTAATAGTGCTTAAGGCAAGTTTCTGATCCACTCCGTGCTGCAAGAACAGCAGGATCCGAGAAAACGAATATGCCCGCGGGCGCCAATCCATCTGTTCACACAGAGATGTATGCCTTTCCAAGTGCGATGGTAGATCTTCCGGGAAGATGATTTCTGGGCCCTCAACATGGTGGAGATTACTGAATCTGACAGACCACGATCCCTTAGTATCTGGCTTTCAATAGCCATCCGTTAAAGCCAGCGACTGTAAAAGCAGGATGAAGTATGGGACCTTGAGACAGAAGGTCCTCCCGCAATGGCAGACGCCAGGGAGCGTCTGCTACCAGTCTCACGAGGTCGGCGTACCAGGGACGCCGGGGCCAGTCTGGGGCGATTAGAATCACTGGAATCCCCTCGGCCTCCACTCTGCGGAGCAGACGAGGAAGCAACTTCAGTGGGTGAAAGGCATAAATTAGCCGATACTGACCCCATGGGGCCACCAACGCATCTGCCCAGGGATCCCTGGACCTGGCCACAAACCTCTGCACCTTGCGATTGAGTCGAGAGGCCAGGAGATCCACATCTGGTGTGCCCTATTTCTGACAAAGGAATTGAAACACCTCCGAGTGTAGCGACCATTCCCCTTGGTCCAGCATCTGGCGACTTAGATAGTCCGCCTGCCAGTTTTCTACGCCCGGAATGTAAACAGCCGACAGAGCCGGTACGCTCCTTTCGGTCCATCTTAGGATGTGAGTGACCTCCGACGCTGCAGCCGAGCTCCTTGTGCCTCCCTGATGGTTGACATAAGCCACCGCCGTGACATTGTCCAACTGGATCCTGACTGGACGCCCTTGAAGTCTCTGCGACCACTTGGAGAGGCACAGCCTGATCGCCCGAAGTTCCAGGGCATTGATCGGTAGGAGAGATTGTTCCGGAGTCCAGCGGCCCTGGGCCGACTGAAACCCCCAGACTCCCCCCCCCCCCAACCGGTCAGACTAGCGTCCGTCGTAATCACAGTCTAGTGGAAAGGAAGGAAAGACTTCCCGGACCAAAGAGCCAGGGATGTCGGCCACCAAGTCAGAGAGGCCCTGACTAGGCGACTTGGCTAAATCTAATGATCCAGAGACAATGGGGATTTGTTCCCTTTGGATAGAATCTCCTTCTGCAGCACCCGAGTATCGGATTGGGCATACGGTACTGCCTCGAAGGAGGCTACCATGAGTCCCAGGACTCTCATGCAGAAACGGAGAGACGACCATTTGCAGGATAGTTAACGACCTCACTGCAGCCTAGAGCATCTGCAACTTCTCTGGAGGGAGAAAAACTCTCGCCTCTGATGAGTCCAGAATCAGCCCCAGGTATTCTAGGCGCCGAGTCGGAACTAACACCGACTTCTGGAGGTTCAGTATCCATCCAAATTCTTGGAGAGTCTGACTGGCTATAGACACGTTCTCCTCTAATTCTGAGCTGGAAGCAGCTCTCAGGAGAAGATCGTCTAAGTAGCCTACGATGGCAATGCCTCGCTGTCTCAGCAAAGCCAGAATCGGGGCAAGCACCTTGGTGAAAACTCTTGGTGCCGACGCTAGGCCAAAAGGGAGAGCCACAAATTGATAGTGGTCCTCACCGACCACGAAAAGCAGGAACCTCTGGTGCCTGTCCCATATGGGGACATGCAAGTATGCGTCCTTGATGTCCAGGGACGTCAGAAAGTTCCCGGGATGGAGCGCAGCTACCACCGAGCGAATCGATTCCATCCTGAATTTCCAAACCTTCACAAAGGCATTGAGGGACTTGAGGTCTAGGATTAGACGAACTCCGTCCTTTTTTGTTACCACGAACAGATTCAAGTAGAATCCCTGAAACCTGTCCTGCGGTGGTATGGGTATGATTACCCCGCGCCTCAACAAGTCTTGAACTGCCCCAGTCAGGGCAGACCGACGAGACGATAGGAGAGGAAGATTTGAGGGAAAGAATCTGTTTGGTGGACAAGAAAGAAACTCGATCTTGTACCCTGAAGTGATCACTTCGCAAACCCACTGGTCGGAAAAGCAGGGAGGTCCACTGAGCTGCGAACTCGCAAAGACGTTCCCCCCACTCACGCATCGGGTGAGGGCAAGACTTCATGCGGAAAGCGGGTTTGCAGGCTTGGATTGCTTGCGCACCCAGGGATGCTTCTGTCCCCCAGCTGAACCCTTATCGGCTTGGGAGGGTCTGCTAGCGGGCCCCGACTGACGAAAATACCGCTTTTGTGCGGGGAAGGAAGGCTTCTGTTTGCGGGGTGGCCCTTTACCCTTGGTGGAATGAGGTAGAAGTGTGCTCTTACCTCCAGTGACATCCTTAATAATGTCGTCCAGTGAGGCACCAAAAAGCCTCCCACCTTTAAAAAGCAAATCCGTTAGAGCTTTCTTAGAAGCTTGGTCCGCGGACCAGCATTTCAGCCATATCAGGCGACGCAAGACCACCACGGACACAGAGGCCCTGGAGATTAAAAGGAGTCGCATCCAGGATTGCATCACAGACATACACCAGACCCTGCACCTGCTGGTCGGCCAGTGTAACAATTTCCTGTGGGAGCTGATGCTCCTCTACTGCCTGATGCAAAAGTTTAGCCCATTCAGTGAGTGTCTGAGACACCAAGGCTGCAGCCACTAACGGCCGCAACGCTGACCCCAGCATAGCGAACACGGTCCGAGTCACCGCTTCGGATCTCCTATCAGTAGGGTCCTTAAAAGCAGGGGTCCCCTCTACCGGGATAGTGGTTACCTTGTTCAACCTTGATACCGGGGGGTCAACTACAGGGGGAGAAGCACATTTTTTCAAAAGGCTCTCCTCAAAGGGGTAACAGACCGCCATGCGCTGAGGGACCACAAAGGACCTCTGCGGCCGTTCCCATTCATTATCTATGAATCTGTCAAAGAAATAAACATAAGGAAAAACCTTCACAGAGCGGGTCGTTTTATGCGACCCAAAAGGAACTGACACCCCAGTGGATGTCCCAGCAGGATCTTCAAGCTTAAGGGTGTCCCTTACTGCATTGATAAGTGCTCCCACAAGTGCTCTGTCCTGCACTAACCTGGACGAGGAGTCCTCCTCAGTGCCCGGACGGTCCTGGTCCACGTCCTCTGACGCCTCAGAACAGGGGTCCTGTGCTGCAGCCAGAGCCAGGCCCGAGTCAGCTTTCCCCAGGAGATGGCGGGGGAGGGGGGGCGCTTTTTACCCCCCTTACGCCCGCATGCCACTTCCACCCTGGCAACAAATGACTCCAGGACTGCCGACAAATTGTCCATGGTAACCGCAGGGGCACCAGCTGCTGCCTCTGGAATGTCTGGGGAAAGAATACCAGCTTCAGACTCCATTCTGACCCACTGACAGACCTTAGGGACTAAGTAAAGACACGTGTGACAAAAAAAGTCCACCCTCCTAGCTGCGCTGACTGGGGGGGGGGGGGGGGGACGACGACTCGCCTCCCTGTCAGAAACTGCTCAGCGCTGTTTGTCCGCCTGCCTCACACAATGTGTGTGACTGAAGTGTTCTGTGAGGTAAATAGCGCCATTTGCGCCGTTCAGGGAGCCTCCAGCACTAGAGGGCAAGCCATACAGTGAAAAACCACATCCAAAATGGCCGCCGGACTCCTCAGGGGGAAAAAAAAAAAAAAAAGCGCGGGCTACAAGAAAATGGCTGCCCGCAATGAAGACCTGCGCCACAGCGCGGCCACAAGAAAATGGCCGCCAATGGAATTTCTAAATGTAAAATAAAACCACCAGAAAATGGCGCCCGAGCACCTGAGGTGGACGAAAAAGCCACAGGGACGCTGAGCGGAGGCTCCCCAGAAAACAGTACTCCCACAGAAGCGGACCCTGACAGCTGCACAGACCCCAACCGGGATACGGAGACCCCCCACAGGCACATCCCGCCGACGCAGAGGCCCCGCACTGGGGAGGAGGAAAAGGAGACGGACAGAGGGAGGGAAATGGAGGACAGGGGACCCCCTAATGACCCTCTAGGAAGCCCAGCTGTTCCAAACTGACACAAACAGGAGGAACGGTACTTACCCTGTTCCAGACAGATTCACCGCCGGATATACCGAGTGGCTGTCGGCCATGGCCCACTGTGAGTGAACCCTGAGTAGGTCAGTCATATGTGGGCCCCGGAGCAAAAAAAAAAAAACACACCGGCCACCCCTGGAGCAAATGGGGCATGTCGTGGCCGACCCAGCGCTCAGCTAAGGTCTGCTCACGCTCAAAGGCTGGACTGGGGGAGACTACCAGGATCTATAATATCCAGCTCGTCACGCAGCCGGCACTTGATAGAAGATCTCAGGATCAAAAAATAAAGTAATAAAATATAAAAAGCAAAAAATAGGATTTTTTATAACAGCTTACCTGTAAAATCCTTTTCTTGGAGTACATCACGGGACACAGAGCGGCATAGTCATTACTATGTGGGTTATATAGATACCTTCAGGTGCTGGCAACTTCCAAAACCGGAAGTACCCTCCCCTATATAAGCCCCTCCCATCCGGGAGTACCTCAGTTTTGTAGCAAAGCAATAAGTGTCCCCAAAAGAGGGGTGGGAGCTCTGTGTCCCGTGATGTACGCCAAGAAAAGGATTTTACAGGTAAGCCTTTATAAAAATCCTATTTTCTTTCTCGTACATCACGGGACACAGAGCGGCATAGTCATTACTATGTGGGATGTCCTACAGCAATGCCCAATGAGGGGGGGATACACCATACATAAGCTGAGCGCCATCAGACATGAGGATCTTTTGCGGCCTGCAACACACTGCGCCCAAAGGCGACATCCTCCTGACTTCTAACGTCCACCTGGTAGAACCTAGTAAACGTGTGTACTGAAGACCATGTTGCGGCCTTACAGATTTGAGCCAGGGAGGCCTGGTGATGCACTGCCCATGAAGTTCCAACTGCTCTCGTGCAGTGCGCCCTAACTTTGAATGGAGGCGGTCTTCTTCTCAAGCCATAGGCTTGCATTATGACCTGTCGAATCCACTTGGCTAAAGTAGATTTTGACGCTGCCTGACCCTTTCTGGGGCCTTCCGGCAGAATAAACAAAGTATCCGTTCTGCGAATCTGAGCAGTGGCTTTTAGATAAGCTTTAACTGCTCTTACTACATCCAAAGAATGTAATAATTTTTCCTCTACTTTACTAGGTTTGGGGAAAAAAGAAGGAAGAACCACATCTTGGTTCAAATGAAACCTCGATACCACCTTCGGAAGAAAGGTTGGATGAGGACGTAACACTACTCTGTCCTTATGGATAACCAGATATGGCTCCCTACAGGACATAGCGGCTAATTCCGACACTCTTTTAGCCGAACAAATGGCTACTAGAAAAATCAATTTTCTGGTGAGAAGAACCAGGGAAATATGCTGTAATGGTTCAAATGGTTGTTTCTGTAGAACCGACAGAACCAGGTTTAAGTCCCATGGACATATGGGAATATTAACCGGAGGGCTAATACGCATCACTCCTTGTATAAAGGCTTTGACTAGTGAATGCGAAGCCAAGGGCCTCTGAAAAAATATTGACAAGGCCGAAATCTGACCCTTGATAGTACTCAAGGCAAGCTTCCTATCTACAGCCCACTGTAGGAAGTCCAGAATCCTACCTATTACGTACTTTCGTGGATGCCATTTCTTGGCCTCACACCAAGCGATGTACGCCTTCCAGATTCTATAGTAGATGTGCCTGGATACCGGCTTCCTGGCATTGATCATGGTAGATACCACAGGATTAGAGAGACCTCTCTTTTTTAGAATGGGGGCTTCAATAGCCAGGCCGTCAAACCTAGGGCTGGTAAGGAAGGGTGGTATATCGGTCCTTGCGAAAGCAGGTACGGACGATGTGGGAGGGTCCAAGGACTCCCCACTGACATTTTTACAATCTCCGCGTACCATGCTCTTCGGGGCCACGCTGGAGCCACCAGAATCACTGGTTTCTTTTCTACCCTGATTCTGCGGAGTAATCGAGGTAACAATTGTGGCGGTGGGAATGCATATATCAGCTTGAACTGATCCCAAGGGAACACTAGGGCATCCGAGCCGCAAGCTAGGGGATCCCTTGTCCAAGAGACAAACCTGTCCACCTTTGCGTTGAACCTGGATGCTAGCAGATCTACATCCGGTGTTCCCCACCGCTGACATATTGTCCGAAAAACCTTGGGGTGAAGGGACCATTCCCCTGGGCATAATTGTTGGCGACTTAGAAAGTCCGCCTTCCAATTCTCCACCCCTGGAATGAATACCGCGGATATGGCTGGGACATATCTTTCTGCCCATTTCAGGATGCAATTTACCTCCCTCTGGGCTGCACGACTCCTGGTGCCACCCTGATTGATATATGCCACTGCCGTGGCATTGTCTGATTGAATTCTGACAGGGGACCCTTGGAGTTTGGATGTCCATGCTACTAGGGCATACCGGGCTGCTCGTATCTCTAAGAGATTGATGGGCAGGGCATTTTCCGCATCCGACCATCTGCCCTGGAGAGACCATTGCTCCAGTACTGCTCCCCAGCCTATAAGGCTGGCATCTGTAGTGACCACCTTCCAAGAAATCGGACTGAAGGATTTCCCCTTTTCCAGATTCTGGGGAACCAACCACCAACGGAGGCTCTTGCGAACGGAAGGGGACAAGGACATTGGTAAGTCTAGGGCCTGAACTTTCTTGTTCCAGGCTGACAGTATGGCCCTTTGCAAATTCCTTGAATGGAATTTACCGTAGGGTACTGCTTCGAATGATGCCACCATTTTTCCCAGCAGCCTCATGCACAGGCGTATAGACGGCTGTCTTTTTGTACCCACTAAGTGGATCAAATCTCTCAAAGACAACACCTTTTTTCGAGGCAAGAATATTTTCCTCTGGCCTGAATCTAGCCTTAGCCCCAAGTATTCCAGACTTTTGACTGGTTTTAGGGCTGACTTGTCTCGGTTGATAATCCAACCGTGAGATTCCAGACACTTGATTGTCTTGTGAACGACCACTCCTAGTTTTTTCACTGAGTGGTCTATCAGCAACAAGTCGTCTAGATATGCCATTATCGTTACACCTTGCGTTCTTAGATTGGCCAATAATGGGGCCAGAATTTTTGTGAACACTCGTGGTGCTGTGGCCAGACCGAAGGGTAAGGCTCTGAACTGAAAATGGCGCCCTTCTACTGCAAAACGTAGACATTTTTGGTGGACTGGAAAGATGGGAATGTGCAAATAAGCATCTTTGATGTCGATCGAGGCTAACCATTCCTCCCCTTGTAGGGCAGTGGCCACCGATCGGATCGACTCCATCCGGAAAGTCCTAATATGTAGGAATTTGTTTAGCCCTTTTAGATTTAATATGGGCCTCACGTCCCCGTTTGGCTTCGGGACTGTAAAGAGGTTTGAGTAAAACCCGAACCCCCATTCTTCCAGGGGAACCTCCATAATTACTCCTTGGAGCAATAGTTGTTCTAGTGCCAACAGGAGGGACTCTCTCTTCCAGGGATCCCTTGGCACGTTTGACCTCATAAAATGGGAAGGAGGAGAGTCTTTTAACTCCAATCTGTATCCCAGACTTACTGCGGAGAGCACCCATCTGTCTCTGATCGTGTCCCGCCAGGTCTCTGCGAACAACTGGAGTCTTCCCCCCACCCGATTGAGTGGGGGCAACCCTTCATGCATTTGACTTTGGGGGAGGTTTTGTACCTCTCCTGACCCAGGGTTTCTTATTACCCTGCGATTGTCCCTGATTTTTACCCCCGGGATTTGACCGAGGCGGCCGTCGGAACTGTTTCACAGCCGATGCCCCAGGGACTGGAGAAGCAGGCCTCTTAAAAGAGGGACCTCTAACTCTGTTTTTAACCGGCAAGAGTGTACTTTCACCGTTGGAAATTTTCTGGATATATTTGTCCAGGTCTTCCCCGAATAAGCGTTCACCATGAAATGGGAAGCTAACCAGCAATTTTTTACAGGGAGCTTCAGCAGACCAGTTTTTGAGCCATAGAAGCCTGCGCATATGTACTACAGACAGCGTAAGGCGGGAGGCCTGATGGATTGAATCCTTTATGGCGTCAACCGCAAAGCATAAGGCTCTAGGTAGATCAGCTAGGGCAAGGGCCTGCTGATCTGGCAAGTCCCTTAAGACCTGTTTCAACTGATCCTTCACTGCTTGGCAGACCCCAATAGCTGCCACTGCTGGTTGTGTTACCAAGCCTGCTGTAGAAAAAGCAGATTTTAATAAGGACTCCAATTTTTTATCTATTGGGTCCTTGAACATTTGGACATTATCCACTGGACATGTCAGTGATTTATTCACACAAGAGATGGCTGCGTCCACTGTAGGGACCCTCCATTTTTTGATGAACTTATCCTCCATGGGATAGACCACCGGAAAGCTCTTGGGGGAGTAAATATTTTATCAGGATGTTCCCAATCCTGGTACATGAGCCCTTCCAATAAAGGGTGAAGTGGAAAGGAACAGACAGTCTGGGGAGCTTTTAGCGACCCCAGCGAGGAGACAGTAGTGGTTGATGGTTCCGCAAGGTGCATTTTAAATGCTGATCGGACCATGTTAGTCAAAGACTGAACCCATAATCTTTCAGCTTGAGATGCTGAGAAAGGTTCCTCCACTGTTGATTCCTCTATAACAGAATCAACCTCCTCCTGATCCCCTTCAGGCAGGTCGATCCCTGTATGGGACTGTTGCTCCGCTAACAGGTACTCTGAAGGAGGAGACGGAGATCGGGCGTGCTTTCCCTGTGACAGGGAGGCAGCGATTAATGTTGACAATCTCTCTTCTAATCCTCCCAGAGCTGAGGAAAAAACCTCCTCTGTTACATACACAGGAGCAGGTGAACTGAGGACAGCCACAGTACCAGGTACCCCTGCGGGGTCTCTACGGTCACTAACCTCTGAATTTTCAGGGGAGACTGGTGCAGCAGAAGCATGCCCAAGATCCTCAGAGCCCGATGGAGACCCCCTTCGCTTCCTGGAAGATTTAGTTCCGGAGCTTCTGGACGGCATATTCCTAAGCCCAAAGCTGAGGTATTCCAGCCGTAATACACCACTTTTACTGAGAATAGTCTAGCACAATTGCTGCTATATAACAGTTGGTGTCTACTAAAGTGCCTTTCTAGGGGATGCCTGCATCAACCGCCTCTGTGCGCCTTTTTACTGTTGCTAGCTCTGTCTGTGCACTTCAATAGCCAGCTGTGATTGTGCCTTTAAACATGCTGGACGCCCGCACATGCGCAGTAGCGCCGCGGCGCACACCGAGCATCATCCACCCGCCCCTTTTACCAGATCGCCTCTATATAGAGAGGCGCGTGCACGCGCGCGGGCACGTGCGCCTTCGGCGCCTTTTTTGAAAAAAATAAGGAGCTAGATGGGAGCCAGGGTCCCTGCCGCAGGGCCCGGGGATGGATGAGCGCAGCAACAGGGCAGAGGAGACAGCTTCCCAAAGAGAACTTACCAACTGCCTGGATTTGACTTCGGAAGAAAAAAATCCACATTACAAGAAAAAGAACCATAGCGGCCTCTAGTGTTTAACACAGGTACCGCGGTCTTACTTTTTTTTTTTTTTTCTTGCCTACTATTAAAATTTTTACATTTTCTCAGTAGTAACAGGCATGCACAGAATATTAGCGGGAATACCTTAGGTAACAGGCAGAAAGACAAAATAGGCTTGGGGGTCCCCCAATAGAACCAAGTTCCTAAGGGCCCCCACTTACCTTTTCCTCGCCGCAGGACTCTGTTTGGTCCACAGAAGCCCAAACTTCACCTATCACGGCAGGCATTGTAATTAAACCTTCAGGGACCGGGTTCCCAAGGATTCCACTCCCCTGGACCTGTATAGCACCCTGCACAGAAAACATCTTGGTCGTGGGTATGACCAGAGCTCTGGATCCCAGGGTCCAGCCCTCCTAAGAGAGGCATTACAGGCAAAACCTTGCTCTTCTCTTGCAAGGCCCAGGTACCGACCGTTTAGCTATGAAGCTTTTTTTGGTCGGATCCGGAATAGCTTACTGAGGCCCAAAAGAACCTGTACGCAAGCTCAGTGAAAAACACATGTTACTTCTTGGCCAACACCTTAGACACTGGCAAAAAACTGAGGTACTCCCGGATGGGAGGGGCTTATATAGGGGAGGGTACTTCCGGTTTTGGAAGTTGCCAGTGCCAGCACCTTAAGGTATCTATATAACCCACATAGTAATGACTATGCGGCTCTGTGTCCCGTGATGTACGAGAAAGAAATTTCTGTAGGACTCTGGGCCCAAGGGGGAGCCAGGTCCATCTCCTCTACTAGGCAGAAAAAAACTGAGCTGCATGCTGCAGGGTGAGGGGTTATGACCGGAGGGACCGCCCCCTGGGCGGGGCTGTTCAACTCTGTTAAAGTTACATGTTTTAAGATAACTAACATGTTCTGCCTAGTCCTCTCCTATGAACAGGAACATAACCCACTTTGTCAAGATTTAAGGAGCTGTGTCCATCCATGGATGAAAAGAGAAATCGCCTCATTTTGTGTCCCGTGATGTATGATAAAAAAAAAAAAAAAACACGAATGCAGCCACCACATCTAAGAATTTGTAAGCTGCAATATAGAACTTGCTTTTGTGTTTAAAACCGCTTTAGGTTTCACAGTAGCTTTAAAGATGCTTTAATACAGGGTTCGACATACCATGGGCGCCAGGTCGCAATTGCGACTAGAATATGCGACCTGCCGCGGTACAGCTGGGGTATCCTGCGTCTCCTCGAAGGAGGCCACCATTAGTCCCAGCACTCTCATGCAGAAGCGAATTGACGACCATTTTTGGGACGTCAGAACCCGCACTGCCGACTGAAGTGTCAGTAACTTCTCTGAGGGTAGAAACACCTTCGCTGACGAAGTGTCCAGGATCAGACCCAAATACTCCAATCGTTCAGTCGGGACTAGAACCGACTTCTGCATGTTCAGAAGCCATCCGAAGTCCCGGAGGGTCTGACTGACTATTGTCACAATTTCCTCCAATTCTGAGCCATTTTCTGCTCTGAGAAGATCGTCCAGATAGCCTACGATAACAATTCCTCACTGTCTCAGCAAAGCTAGAACCGGGGCAAGCACTTTGGTGAAAACCCGTGGTGCCGATGCTAGGCCGAAGGGAAGAGCCACGAACTGATAGTGGACTTCGCCTATGGCAAAGCGCAGAAACCTCTGGTGACTTGCGCAGATTGGAACGTGCAAGTAAACGTGCAAGTTATTATGTTTTGTGATACTCCAGCATTAGTCTGAGGACTTGTTTGGTGCATGTTCACAGCTGCACTCAGCATTTATTATCATTATCACCTTGGATTCATTCACCTTTTGTTTATATGATTCCTGATGTTATGTTTTGATATCGATCATCACCTGTTTATTAGGTGCACTTATTATTATCTGTCTTCTTCCCATCCCCCACTCAGCGCAGCATTATCTCTTTTTTTCATTAGTTTGAAGACCCCTGCTTTAAAATCTCCTTAGGCGACGTTTAAAAAATTCTACAGGTTGCATGTTTTGAGTTACAGAGGAGCTCTAGGGCTAGAATTATTGCTCTCACTCTACCAATCGCGGCGATACCTTACATGTGTGGTTTGAACACCGCTTTCATATGCAGGCGCTACTCAATTATGTGTTCGTTTCTGCACGCGAGCTCGGCGGGACGGGGCGTGTTCCTGGCTTCTAACTTTTTTAGCTGGCTCCTAGATTCCAAGCAAATTTGTCAAGCCCTGCTTTAATAAATATCCCCGTTTAGTTCTGACACAGTCTTGGGCTCCTTAATAGCCAAATGTGCTCCACACACTTTTGCAAATGTATAGGGATTTATCTACTTTCAACCAGTTTTTAAATAAAAAAAATACCTAAATATAGGTATATTTTGACTTAAATTCACAAACAAAATAAAACGTACCATCAGAATCCACAGGGTCCTCTATATCTTCTGTATCATTTACTTCGGTTCTGACATAAGTGAAACAATCATTAAGGAAGTAGATTCTATTATAATGTATAACAAACAGGAATGCCACAATAGCATCTGTGTAGACTTGCATATTACATCACAATGGGAAAATCATCGGTAAAAAAAAAGGATATAAGGCAGCACTCTCAGTCAGCGTATTCCAAACAATAGGAAGGATCTGCTGCATTGACGACACCATGTGCTTAGGAAAATTCTTTACTAGCGCAGTTACAGCCTGAGACAAAAAGGAACATGAAAGACAAAAAATTATTAAGCAGAATTAGAACACAGTAATGTCATGACAAGATTTGAAATGTGTAATTAAAACTTTTTTTTTTTTATATATATTAACACGGTTATAAAATCGAAAGAAAAGACGCAATAGATTTGTATAATTAACACATTTGTGACTTCACCATACAAGAATAAATCCTCCATTTAAAATACATTTTAAATGGGTCATCATTCACATAATCATGGTAACATTTTAAGACAGTACTGCACAGAGAGAAAGCGAAATCACCTATGGCAGTTTGTTTGTAAAAGCACTCGTTTCTCAATACTAGCTGTAACGGGTCCCCAAGTATGAAAGGGGGTTAACGCCGTTTAGGATATTCCCACTCCGAGCACACATCAGCTACCGACACTCCACAGTCAGACGAGCTCTTCCCATAGGGATAATCCTTTCAGACATACGAGACAACGCTCCGTGTGCTTTCCAGCTGGTCTGACATCTTTATTGAAAAACTCCCAATTTTATACACACAGAGAGGAAGTTCTTACATTACTCATTTTCCTCTGACCATACACCTTTGATCAGACCGAATTTACATGAGCTAATTAACTACAGCTGATGACTCAGACACATGACCTTTAGGCTAGCCTTACTGTCTCTTTACTACAGTACCCATCATCAAAAGACTTCACACAATGGTTATATAACGAGCTCCCAATACCCATCTGACAGCTCTTAGCAGACACAGGTGAGTTCAATAGCTAATCCCTTTACATCTTAAATGGCTAGGCATAACCTTTATGTTCAGCAGACTGTCTGTCTGCTATTTTCAATCCACACAAGTACAGAGTTAATTATCACAATGAAAGATCCTCAGAAGCCATTCTAGATTCATTTACATCACAACAGGCAGGTAACACATCTCTCAATTAACTTGTTGAGTTCAGAATCAAACAACCAGTACATATTGTGAACTAATATTACTATCCCAATTTAGGTAGTCCAAGATATATTCTTAATGTCCATTATTTTCTTGCTCACCCTGTGCCCAAAGTGACCCCTGTCACACTAGCCTTGTCAGTGCTCTCTCTCTACTCCTGTTTCCATTGCAACCAATGTTGGACACCTGGTTGTCTGACAGTGCTTGGCAATTTACAAAGACGATGGCACTGTGTCCTGAAAGGCCAAGGTGACAATGCATCTTAATGTTTTACCATTAGTATGTACATTATGTATGCATGGACGTTAAATTGGCTTCTGTCAGACAGCTGTACGCACTGACCGAAAGTCAGTGTGTACCCAGCCTTAGTGAAACACACATGTCTAAACCAGTGTCTCTCAACTCCAGTCCTCAAGGCGCACCTACAGGTCATGTTTTTGGGATTTCCATTGATTTGCACAGGTGATTTGAGCAGTTTCACTGCCTTAGTAATTACCACAGCTGTTTCATCTGCAGGAAATCCCAAAACATGACCTGTTGGTGCGCCTTGAGGACTGGAGTTGAGAAACACTGGTCAAAACAACTGATTTTCAGAGATATACACTACTTAAAGTGGTTGTAAACCCACTTTTTCAACTTGCACCTACAGGTAAGCCTAGATTAAGGCTTACCTGTAGGTGCAAGAAATATCTCCTAAACCTACACGGTTTAGGAGATATTTACTAAAATGACAAGCGCCGCTGTCTACGGCGCATGCACGCCGTAGACAACGGCGCATTTATGGGGTTAATCCCATTCACATACTCGGCTACTTCCCAGCAATCGCTGGGCGTAGCCGAGTGGGACGCCTCCCGCGCGCATGCGCAGAGTGACGTCTCCGCCGCTCCGGCCAATCACAGCGCCGGAGCGGCGCTGTGATTGGCTGGTGCGGCGATACCCGGAAGTAACATTCCGGCTATCGCCACAGTGATGTCTGCGTCTGCAGTGAGGGACGAGGACGGCTTCGGGGGCCCCGATCTAAGGTAAGTGGAACATAATGAGCTATTATGCTAGTCATAATAGCTCATTATGCCTTTCTCTTGCAGGTGGGCCAAAAAATAAAAAAAATAAAAGTGGGTTTACAACCACTTTAAAAGTTATTATGCAAATTACAAATTTTCCTATAAAGTTGAACTCCTGTCCTACCCCTCCCAAGCCATCTTTTGGGTCCGAGAGGCCAACCAACACATGAAAGGACCAATAGGGAAACGCAAGAGTCTGAGATACCCACGCACTCTTCTGTTGTTCATGCTCTCAAAGCAACATCTTATCTCCTGGCTCAAAGACAAGAAGGCCAAAGGCATGATGAAGCCAGGATATTAACTTATGGTTTCCAAAATATAAATACATTAAAAAGGGGGAAGTTCTACTAGCACCCATCTCCCAGAAACACCCAGGATAAACTAAACTAAAGATCCATTGGAAAGAAACCAGCTCAGGATTTTTTTTTTTGTGACTAGCCACCAACATGCAGAACTTACACCCAACGATCATGTTCTGTCCCGATAAAAGGATATAAGAAAATGTTTTCAGGGCATTTTGACATTTTGACATTGCACATACTGTTGTCAAACTTTTATTCTATCTGCAAAGATACTTCAGAAACATCCCAATAAATCACAGCAAATCATACCTTTAATACCTCCATCTTTAAGCCACTGTCAGAAGTAGGACCATCAGGTAATTGCAAAGCCTGCACAAATGCCACGGTAAACTGCTGCACTACAGGAAAGATCAAAGCATGGGCTACACCCTGCAAATAAATTTGGTAGGGAAGATAAAAATAAAAACCTAAATAAAAGCAACTTGATTTTTTATAGTGCATCACAAAAAAATCTTGTTAAATAAAACGTATTTGCAGTTTAACATATTTCTAACCTTTTCCAGTTCCTCCATAGTACAGATCATATGTGCGCAGGTGGTGAAGATCTCAACAGCTCGGGCTCGGGTTCTAATGCTATAAACCTGTAATATTCGAGTTTGAGAAACAAAGCTGAACAGTACATTTGTTATCACAAGCATTATATCCCAAGTGTAAAAAGTGACTTTACTTTCCTTTTCTAACCTTGCATATGCTTTTAGCTATTGGGGCTCAGTTATTGGTAATAGCAGCCTCCTCGTTTTTGTCAGCAAAGATTTACCATATATACTCGAGTATAAGCAGAGTTTTTCAGCACATTTTTTTGTGCTGAAAATGCCCCCCATGGCTTATACTCGAGTCACCTTTTTGCGCCTGATCTCCCGGACTTTGGGGACCCGGTACCGGCCAGCAGTAGGTCCCCTGGACCCCAAACTTGGCATGTAGGCCCACTCTTCCTCTACAAGTGTGCAAAGTTTGCTGTCCGGGGGACCTATGGCCGGGAAGCACTGATTTTTCAAAGCCGGGCACCCCTTCCATAGACTTTCATGTTAAACCGTAATTCATCTGGTGACTTTGGGGACCCGGTACCAGATGGTCGTAGGTCCCATGGACCCGAAACTTGGCACACATGTAGCCCCATTTCTCTTCTACAAGTGTGCAAAGTTTGTGGTCTGGGGAACCTACGATCGGGGAGCACTGATTTTTCAAATCTGGGCACCCCTTCCATAGACTCCCATGTTAAACGTCAGTCTAGGCATGGGCACAGTGAGGCATGGGCACAGTGAGGCATGCACATGGACACAGTGAGGCATGCAGATGGTCACCCTAGGCTTATACTCGAGTCAATAGGTTTTCCCAGTTTTTTGTGGTAAAATTAGGCGCCTCGGCTTATATTCGAGTATATACGGTATTTTCAAATCATTACTATGAGCCCCAGAACCCTAAATGAAGGTAGGCTTAAAAAAAAAAAGGACTTCCAAGTCAGCTGGGGGAAGGGAGAGGGGATGAAATCTAACCCTAACAGCTCACATTAAGTCTACACCTAAAAAGCCATGTTAATTTGCTTGCATTTAAAAGCGATTCTAAAGAAAAAACAAATTAGATAGGAGATATAAATAATAGATAGATAGATAGATAGATAGATAGATATATATATATATATATATATATATATATATCTATCTATCTATCTCCATTACACACACACACCTCTATCCATCTATGGGGGCACTCATGCAGGCTCACTCTCAAGGCGCGGTGTGTCCATTGACATGCACACTGTGGTCTGGCCCCACCCCCTTCTCTCCTTACTTGCTGTGATTGACAGCAGCAGGAGCCAATGGCTCCTGCTGCTGCCGAGACAGAGAGAAAGAGTGAAGCCAGGTGCTCCTCTCGCGCACAGCACTGGATCAAGGTCGGGCTCAGGTAAGTAAAAAAGAGGGGGACTGAGGAGGGGAGCTGTACACAGAAACGTTTTTTACGTTAAGAAAATGCATTAAGGTAAAAAATAAAATCACCCTTAGAACCACTTTAATAAGGGAATTGGCCATGCAAAACACCCCTGTCTGATTAGGCTCTGATGGCAGAAACCACAAACCAATACATATACTGCATAACCACATATCCACTTGAACTGAATCACACGGGTGCTTAGCTTTAATTAAAATACATTCTATCACGAGTACTGAATTTCTTTTTGGTTGGCAGTAGGTGTTAACATAAAAATACATAAAAAAAACATTAAAAAAAACATACATCACTCATAGTGAAGATCTTGTACATCTCTGGCAGGATGACAGGAGCAACTAAGGGCATCTGTGTATCTGTCACTTCCCTAGTGAACTCTGCAGGAACAAGTAACAACATTAGTGCATGTTTAACATTTTCTACAAATCCGCTCGATTTCTTTATTCTCATAAAAAAAATAAAAAAAAAAATAAAAAAAAACACACAGGAGGAGCCATGTCAGTATTGTGCAAATAACAGTTTGAGTCCTGTACATAAAAAAAAATAAAAAAAATAAAAAAAAAGTTAAAAAAGTTATGCTTATGGCAAGCATATTTGTCTATTGTCAAAGTATGACATCTCTCAAATCAGAATGAAATGTTCCCTGCTCATAATGGGTTATAGAAATTACAATATGACAGCGTGTTACTTTATAGTTTCTGAAAATGGGCTTGGTTGTTTTAGTAGTGGTAATTTCAGCACAAGACAAACTGGTAAAGCAATTGTTATTTTATCAATGTGTTATGCACTTATCACACCTGAAAATTTAAATTTTTCACACCAAAAATAAATAAATATATTCACTGACTGTAAGCCTCAACTTAAAGTGGATGTAAAGCTTAGATATACAACATCTACAAAGCGTGTGATTGTCTCAATTAAGAGCACTAAGTGTCATTTCTATCTGCTGCTTCATTCCTCTGCTATCAGCATGAATCATTTCGGACAAGTTTTTCTGACACCAAGAGAAAAAGGGAGACTGGGGAGGCAGCTCCAGCACATAGCCTGCGATAGACAGTCTCAGCTCTGTTCCTGTGTGAAGGGGAGTGTGTCCCTTCCCTCCAATCAGCTTTCAGACCTCTCCTCACGGAGCCCTGCAGAGTGTAACTTCAGCTTTCCGCTCCTGTTTTTCTGCCAGCTCAGAAAAGTTTATAAATTCAGCACTTTGAACGGATGTAGAGAAGACTGCAGACAGATACAAGTTATACAGGAGGATGTATTTCATCTTTGTATCATCTGAATATACAGGTGAAACTCGAAAAATTAAAAAATTAGAATATCGTTCAAAAGTTTACTAGTTAAAACATTTATTAGTGAAAAGTTTATTTCACTAATGCAACTTAAAAGGTGAAATATGAGATAGTTCAAGCCGTGATTTGGTCATAATTGTGATGATTATGGCTTACAGCTCATGAAAACCCCAGAAAATTTGAACATTGTGAAAAGGTGCAATATTCTAGGCTCAAAGTGTCCCACTCTATTCAGCTAATTAAGCCATAACACCTGCAAAGGGTTCCCGAGCCTTTAAATGGTCTCAGTCTGGTTCAGTAGGAATCACAATCATGGGAAAGACTGCTGACCTGACAGTTGTGCAGAAAACCATCATCGACACCCTCCATATGGAGGGAAAGCCTCAAAAAGGTAAATTGCAAAAGAAGTTGGATGTTCCCAAAGTGCTGTATCAAAGCACATTAATAGAAAGTTATGTAGAAGGGAATAGTGTGGAAGAAAAATGTGCACAAGCAGTAGGGATGACCGCAGCCTGGAGAGGATTGTCAGGAAAAGGCCATTCAAAAGTGTTGGACTTTCACAAGGAGTGGACTGAGGCTGGAGTCAGTGCATCAAGAGCCACCACACACAGACGGATCCTGGACATGGGCTTCAAATGTCGTATTCCTTTTTTTAAGCCACTCCTGAACAACGTCAGAAGTGTCTTACTTGGGCTAAAGAAAAACAGACCTGGTCTGTTGCTCAGTGGTCCAAAGTCCTCTTTTCTGATGAGAGCAAATTTTGCATCTCATTTGGAAACCAAGGACCCAGAGTATGGAGGAAGAATGGAGAGGCACACACTGCAAGATGCTTGAAGTCCAGTGTGAAGTTTCCACAGTCTGTGTTGATTTGGAGAGCCATGTCATCTGCTGGGTTTTGGTCCACTGTGCTTCATTAAGTCCAGGGTCAACGCAGCCGTCTACTAGGAGATTTTGGAGCACTTCATGCTTCCTTCCGCAGACGAGCTCTATGGGGATGCGGACTTCATTTTCCAGCAAAACTTAGCACCTGCCCACACTGCAAAAAGCACCAAAAACTGGTTCAATGACTGTGGGATTACTGTGCTTGATTGGCCAGCAAACTCACCTGACCTGAACCCCATAGAGAATCTATGGGGCTTTGCCAAGAGAAAGATGAGAGACATGAGACTGTAATTGCTGCAAAAGGGGCCCAAACCAAGTACTGAGTACATATGCATGCTTATACTTTTTAGAGGTCTGATATTGTTCCATGTACAATCCTTGTTTTATTGATTGCATGTAACATTCTAATTTTCTGAGATTGTGGATTTGGAGTTTTCATGAGCTGAAAGCCATAATCATCACAATTATGACAAATCACGGCTTGAACTATCTTGCTTTGCATGTAATGAGTCCATCTCATATATTAGTTTCACCTTTTAAGTTGCATTAGTGAAATAAGTTAACTTTTGCACGATATTCAAATTTTTCGAGTTTCACCTGTATAGTCCCTTCACTGGGTATACTGTATGTAAGGGCTTACAACCACTTAAATCCAATTCCCAACAGAACCCCTAAACTATACCTACTTGTAAACTTGACCTTGACCTATTTGGATAAAGTGCCAGCTATAGTAAATCATTGAGATGGTACCTACATCCTAACAAATGTACAAAAGGAGATTTTGGGCTGAGGCCATTATGGACTTTTATGGTACCGTACAAAGAAATAAGGTAAACCAGACATGCGTCTAAAAACGCTTTAAACTGACAATTGCGCAGTCGTGCGACGCTGTACCCAAAACAAAATTGATGTCCTTTTTTTCCCACGAATAGAGATTTCTTTTGGTGGTATTTGATCATCTCTGCGGTTTTAAAATTTTTGCGCTATAAACAAAGAAAAAAATAAAAAATAAAAAAATATTTGCTATAATACCGTAGCCCCAGTTTTTATTTATTTTTTTAAAGAAAAGCAATTTTTTTTTCTCAGTTTAAGCCGATATGTATTGTTCTACATATTTTTGGTAATGAAAAAAATAAAAAATAAAAATAAAAGTCGCAAAAAGCGTATATTGAGGGTTTGCGCAAAAGTTATAGCGTCTACAAAATAGGGGATAGATTTATGGCATTTTTTATTTTTACTAGTAATCTGCGATTTTTAATCAGGACTGCGACATTATGGCAGACATATCAGACACTTGACACATTTTTGGGACCATTGACAATTATACAGCGATCAGTGCTATGAAAATGCACTGATTACTGTGTAAATGTCACTGGCAGGGAAGGGGTTAACACTAGGGGGCGATCAAGGGGTTAACTGTGTTCCCTAGTGTGTGTTCCAACTGTGGGGGGAGACGACTGACTATAGGAGATGACAGAGCGTGGTTCCTAGCTCGTAGGAACTCACGATCTCCCTCTCCTCACAGAACTGGGATGTGTGTGTTTATTATACACACACACGCACGCATGCGTCCCTGTTCTGCCTCTTGTGCCCGCGACCGCCGGCCACGAGCATCGGCACCCTCCTGCTGCCTATTGTGGAAGTGTTGGTAGATAACATCTACATAACATTGATATGTACACAGCTGCTCATGATAAATATCCAGTATTGGCATATACCCTCGGTTTGTAAGGGGTCATATGTCTGGTAAGAGGCTTTTTAACCCTTGGTGGTGGTAGTGTATTTGGCACGTTTGAAAAGCAGATCTCCACAAAGAGTCGCTACTAACCCCCTTTTCATTTATTTATGCATTTGTTACATTTTTCATTAATATTCCTATTTATGTTTGCACAGTGATTTATTGATTGCTTTTTTCTGAGTGCAGAGTTATTATAATATTTATAAAAGGTGTGAAATATTGCCAAATCACCAGGGTAGAGATGTTAACAATGGAAGTTGAATTATGTTGAAGGCCCCCCACCTCTTTTAGGGCTGTTTTTCCAGACTGACCCCTCTGTCCAAAAATGTTCTCCTCACTAGCATAGAGATGACTATATGACTCGGTGTGTTCTGCTTCTCCCCTCAGTTTGAAGGTTTTGCGTTTTTGCTTGACCTTGTGAATGTTGTAATGAAAGCCCAGTCTGGGTAGCCAAATTCACAAGCATGTTTGGATCCTTATTTAACCACTTCCATACTGGGCACTTATATAGCTTCGTGCCCAGACCAATTTTCAGCTTTCTGCGCTGTTGCACTTTGAATGACAATTGCGCGGTTGTGCTACACTGTACCCAAACTAAACTTTTATCATTTTGTTCCCACAAATAGAGCTTTCTTTTGGTGGTATTTGATCACCTCTGCGATTTTAATTTACTGCTAATTTTTTTTTAAAAAGACCGAAAATTTTTGAAAAAAAAAAAAAAATAATTTTGTTTGTTACAAAACTTTGTAAATAAGTACATTTTCTCCTTCACGGATGGGCACCGATGAGGCGGCACGGATGGGCACGGATGGGCACTGATAGGTGGCACTGTACTGTAATGTGTTACTAATGGATGCCAATCAGTGGCAAACAATAATGCCTGCCAATCAGTGATGCCCATTGTGGGCACTGATTCGCATCTATTGTGGGCACTGATTGGCATCCCTGGTGGTCTACGGAGGCATACCTGGTGGTGGGCATCCCTGGTGGTCCAGTGGCATCCCTGGTAGTCCAGTGTGGGCATCCTCGGGGGGGGGGGGGGGCTGCGCTGATAACCGATAAGCACAAACCCCCCCTGTCAGAGGAGCAGCCGATCGGCTCTCCTCTACTCGCGTCTGACAGACGCGAGTGAGGAAAAGCCGATGACCGGCTTTTCCTGTTTACATCGCGATCAGCCGTGATTGGACACGGCTGATCACGTGGTAAAGAGTCTCCGTCGGTGATGCGGGGTGTCAGACTGACACCCTGCAACAACGATCGCCGCGATGCGCGCCCGGCTCAAAATCCTGAGGACGTCATATGACGTCCAGTCAGGATTTTGAAACCACTTTGCCGCCGTCAATCCACTATAGGGCGGGCGGCAAGTGGTTAATAATTGTACAACATGCATAAAGTCTTATTAAACTGCTAACCTGAATTTGACCAGTATTAGTCTGTCAAAAAAACAGACCAATGCAACATTTGGGTGAGGTTTGGGTTTTTAGGTAGTAGCCTGAGGAGACGACAAACAGCACATCCAATGTTGGGGATGCTGATTATTGCACCTAGAAATATTATCTTGTAGGAAAATCTCCATGTCACCTGGCCCATGCTTCCTTTCTTCGAGGAAGGAGGGAAGGTGTTAAACACTGCCTGTGCTGTTTAAGCCTGTTCCTTCGCTACAGTAATAACCTGAAGAAAGTCCTTGGCTTGCTTATATTCAGATATCCCAAAAAAAAAAAAAACACACACACCACACATTTTAGTTATTCTCTACAAATATTTGAAGAAATCACAATTGTGTTCCAGCAATATTAGGTCTGGTGTACACTCTTGTAACAAATACACATGCATGTATTAAAATATAAAATGGTGTATTCAAAAGGATAACTTCAGGACTATTAACATGCTTTGAAAAAATACTAATGAATATGTTGCTTATTAAAATAAATTATAATAAGTTACATAGTAGGTGAGGTTGAAAAAAGACAAGTCCATCAAGTCTAACCTATGTGCGCATTACATTGAATTACATTGTATTTCCCTGTATGTTGTGGTTGTTCAGGTGCTTATCTAATAGTTTCTTGAAACTATCGATGCCCACCGCTGAGGCCACATCCTTGCCTCTCTTACAGTAAAGAACCCTCTCCATAGTTTAAGGTTAAACCTCTTTTCTTCTTTTAATGAGTGGCCACGTGTCTTGTTAAACTCCCTTCCGCGAAAAAGTTTTATCCCTATTGTGGGGTCACCAGTATGGTATTTGTAAGTTGAAATCATATCCCCTCTCAAGCATCTCTTCTCCAGAGAGAATAAGTTCAGTGCTCGCAGTTTTTCCTCTCAACTAATATCCTCCAGACCCTTTATTAGCTTTGTTGCCCTTCTTTGTACTCGCTCCATTTCCAGTACATCCTTCCTGAGGACTGGTGCCCAGAACTGGACAGCATACTCCAGGTGAGGCCGGACCAGAGTTTTGTAGAGCGGGAGAATTATTGTTTTATCTCTGGAGTTCATCCCCTTTTTAATGCATGCCAATATGCGGTTTGCTTTTTTAGCAGCAGCTTGGCATTGCATGCCATTGCTGAGCCAATCTACTAGGACCCCCAGGTCCTTTTCCATCCTAGATTCCCCCAGAGGTTCTCCCCCAGTGTATAAATTGCATTTATATTTTTGCCACGCAAATGCATTATTTAATTTTTTTTTTATATTAAACCTTATTTACCATGTAGTGGCCCACCTCATAAATTTGTTCAGATCTTTTTGCAAGGTTTCCACATCCTGCGGAGAAGTTATTGCCCTGCTTAACTTAGTATCATCTGCAAATACAGAGATTGAACTGCTTACCGCATCCTCCAGGTCGTTTATGAACAAATTAAAGGGGTTGTAAATCTTCATGGTTTTTTCACCTTAATGCATAAGGTGAAAAAACATCTGCTACTTACCACCCCCCCCCCCCGATTACTTACCAGAGCCCTCGAAAGTCCCACGTCGAGAACGCGCTTGCTTCTTGGCTCTTCTCGGCCTGCTCTTCATTGGATAGATTGATAGCAGTGCAGCCATTGGCTCGTGCTGCTGTCAATCAACTCTAGCGACGCGAGGGCCGAGGTCGAGTCCTGTAGTCGGCCCCTTTGGACGCCGGATACAGGACTCTGGAGCGCGCCTGCAAGGTAACCCCCTTGGGAAAGCGCTTCCCAGGGGGGGGGTTAGCTGATGCGGGGAGGAGCCGAGTGACCCCAGAAAACTTGGATCGGGGCCACTCTGTGCAAAACGAGCTGCACAGTGGAGGCAAGTAGAACATGTTTGTTATTTAAAAAAAAAAAAAAAAAACTAACCCATACAACCCCTTTAAACAGGATTGGTCCCCGCACAGAACCCTGGGGGACCATACTACCCACCCCTGACCATTCCGAGTACTCCTCCATTTATCACCACCCTCTGAACTCGCCCTTGTAGCCAGTTTTAAATTCATGTACTCACCTTAAAGTCCATGCAAACAGAGCTTATTTTGTACAGTAAACGTTTCTGGGGAAATGTGTCAAACGCTTTTGCAAAATCCAGATACACCACGTCTACTAGGGGTGCGCATCTTTACTGGTCTCATGATTTGATTACGATTATCTGGTAAGCGATTCGATTCCACAATGCATTACAATTACTGACGAGCTCCCACTTCCGCTTGGGCCGCCTGGGCGGCCATTTCTACCGGCAATCTTCTGGGACACATCATAGGTCCCAGAAGATTGCCCGGCTATGCAGGACAGCGCAGTGAGACATGTACACCCGGCTGTGAAGCTGCAAGCGGTCACAGCCGGATGCCTACAGTAGTATTGCCAGTAGTATCGTCACTGGATTGTGGGACAGGCGAGTGTCTTTTTGCACACACTCGTGGAATGGCGACAAACTACGGTACCTAAAAATCTCCATAGGCGACGCTTTAAAAAAAAAAAAATAACAGTTACCAGGTTAGAGTTACAGAGGAGGTCTAGTGCTGGAATTTATTTTTCTCGCTCTGACGATCACGCCGATACCTCACATGTGCGATTTGAACACCTTTTACATATGTGGGAGTGACTTGAGTATGCATTTTCTTTGCTGTGTGAGCTCGCGGGGACAGGGACGCTTAAAAAAAAAAAAAATATGTTTGATCACTTGTATTGCTGTCTCAAGGAATGTAAACATCCCTTGTGACAGTAATAAGGTGATGACAGGCACTCTATGGAGGGATCGGGGGTCTAAAAGATCCCAAATCCCTCCTTTGCACTTCAAAGTATTCAGATCGGCAAAAACAGCGATTCTGAATACTGTCATTTTTTTTTTTAAACTGGTGTCATTGGCAGCCGAGTAAACAGGAAGCGACATTGCTTTCGTGTTAACATAGACTGGAACAAAGCCGACGCTCTAGCCGCCGGAAGTAGCGGCTCGGGTCTTCCGGTGGGACGGGAGGCCCAGTCAGAGCGGGGGGGGGGGGGGTGTCCTCTCCTGCTCCTCCGGGATAACAAACGAGCGGCTTTTAGCCACATCGGTTGTTATCACTGGAAAGCCGACCACCCGCTCTACAAACGGTATCGGGATGATGCCTGCTGCTGCAGGCATCATCCCGGTAATCGATTTTCCCGGTTGCATGCATTGATGCCGCATCGGGGGGCACCCGAATCGCGATGCGATTCATTTCGGCACCCCTAACGTCTACGGGCCTTCCTTTATCTAGATGGCAACTCGCCTCCTCATAGAAGGTTAATAGATTGGTTTGGCAAGAACGATTCTTCATGAATCCATGCCGATTACTGCTAATGATAGCGTTCTCATTACTAAAATCTTGTATATAGTCCCTTAGCATCCCCTCTAAGAGCCTACATACTATTCATGTTAGGCTAACTGGTCTGTAATTCCCAGGTTAGTAGACTGTCAGTAAAAATTAGGAACAATGGTCTGGCAATTACTTAACCGAGTTCCCCAAGTACCCTGGGATGCAAACCATCTGGTCCCGGTGATTTATTAATGTTAAGTTTCCCAAGTCAAATTTTAATTGTGTCCTCTGTTAACCATGGAGGTGCTTGCTGTGATGTGTCATTAGGATAAACACTACAGTTTTGGTTACTGAAGCCCCCCCGATTGCCTCGTGAAGACTGAAGAGAAGAATAAATTCAACACCTTCGCCATCTCCCCATCCTTTGTAACCAGATGTCCTTCCTCATTCTTTATGAGGCCAATATGGTCTGTCCTTTTTTACTGTTTACATACTTTTCTTCTTTAAGTAAAGAAGCAAGATTAACCTGCAAATCAGCAATCCATCTAGTATTATCTACAGTCTTGGAGCCAAGTGACTGATGCAGCCCACATAACCTCCTTTATTAAACAGCATTAGAGATTTTTAAAGTAAAGAAGCACCTGCAAAAACATTACTGTAATAATAATAATAATAATAATCTAAAAATCACAAATGCAATAAAAATGAAGACAAAAAACACACAAATCTCCCTAACCTGGCACATATGAAATGTACAAGAGAAGCAGGAGAAGGTATACCAATATAGAACCAAAATCCTCAATACTTCTATCCCTCGTTTGAGGAGGGCTCGATAATTTTACAAGTAAAAAAAAAAAAAAATCGCTTAAAAAGTGGTTCTAAAGCCTTAGGCCCCTTTAACACTTGTGTGACCTGAAAGTCGCGCAATTTTGCCGCTACTTGAAGCAATGCCTGTGTAAATGTTGAGGTCTAGGGACCTCAAGTCGCCTCAAAGTCAGACCACAGTAGTGCAGGAACTAATTGAAGTCTCACAGATATGAATGATACTCATTGAAAATCATGGAGTACATAGTTAGTCAGGTTGAAAAAAGACACAAGTCCATCCAGTTCAACCATAAAAAAATATCACACAATCCCATATACCGAATCTATACCCACAGTTGATCCAGAGGAAGGCAAAAAACCCAAGCAGAGCATGATCCGATTTGCTACAGCAGGGGAAAAAAAATTCCTTCCTGATCCCCTGAGAGGCAATCAAATTTTCCCTGGATCAACGTTACCTATAAATGTTAGTACCCAGTTATATTATGTACATTTAGGAAAAAATCCAGGCCTTTCTTAAAGCAATCTACTGAGCTGGCCAGAACCACCTCTGTCCTAAGTCGCACAAGTGTGAAAGGGGCCTTAGGGGGTTTTCACCTTATAGTGTTAATAAACCCAGGACCCCGCATTCACTATATCTCGTCTCCCACAGAACATGGAAGTGCAATAGTTTTAGTAAATATAAAACTGCTAAATACCTTTTCTCAGCAGTATATAGCAGTTTTGTGACTTCAATCAGTTTCTGGTTAAAGCTTGTAAGAGGAGTTTTCATTCTCCCCTGACTGACCTATGAGGCTGCAAGACCCCTGACAATCTGCCTGAACAGTGCCGATTGGCCCTGTGCTGATCACATGCACCTTCCCAAGAAAATAAAAAACAAACTCCCTAGCAATACACACCAAACTGACCATGTGCAACTTGTCCCGACTCTGTAATATCAGGATATGCATTGGGGAGAGTGGAAGAAAATGAGGAACAGAGGAGACAGGCTCAAACAGCCTTTTTACACATTGCAGATTATTAACCCCTTAGGTTCCACAGTGAGTATAACAAGCATGCTTTACTGCATATACAGACTGATTTTATAGTTGTGGGTTTAGTAACACTTTAATGCAGTCTATGCATTAAAAAAAAACTTCTGTGCTGCAGCTGCTCCCCAGCGCCACGCCTCTGTCTTTCTCCTCATTGGACAGATTGATCGCAGCACGAGTGATTGGCTCTCGCTGCTGTCAATCAAATCCAGTGACAGGGGGCAGGGGTGAGTCCCGTTGTTCGTGTACTCAGCAGCAATGGACGCGGCAGCGGGATTCAGCAACGAGCATGCACAGGTGCCACCTAATGAAGAGGAGGGCCTGGAGTGCCAGTGGGGGACCCCAGAAGAGGATTAGGGCTGCTCTGTGCAAAACCATTGCATAGAGCAGGCAAGTATAGGCAGGTTTGATATTTTTATTAAAAAAAACACAACAAAGCTTTATAACCACTCTAGATTACTTAATAGGTTTACCAGAACCTTCCAAGACAGCACCACACCCTACTCTATCAAAAGTAGAAAAAAGATTTTGACTATACTTTAAAATTTTGATATTCCAAGGGGCCTCCATCTATTACTTTGTGGGCTTCCTACAAACCTAGATACTTCTAGGTATTTAATCATTTTCTTAAAGTGCAAATCATGAAATTTATTTTAATGTTAAAGAGTAGGAAAGAAAAGCAATTGCTTGGGTACTATGGAATATAGCTGCTACTCTAGGCAGAAATAAAAATCTAATGTGAGCACCACTTTATCCAGGACGGTTGTTAAAGAATTCAGAGCTTGAAGGTCACTGAATTTGCTGGCTGGAATAACCCACAGAGAAGTCACAATTTCTGAAAGAAGACAATTAAAGTGGTTGTAAACCCAGAATATTTTTTTTTTTTTTTTTTTTTTAAAAACCTGCAAGACAAAGCCATAAATGATCTACTATGACTAGCATACTAGCTCATTATGCATTACTTTCCTTAAATCGAAGCCCCTGAAGCCATCTTCGTCTCCTCCTCCGGCCGCAGACATCACTCCGGAAGGTTACTTCCGGGTATCGCCGCTCCGGCGCTGTGATTGGCCGGAGCGGTGAAAACCTCACTCCGTGCATGCGTGCGGAGCCGTTAAAGCCGGCATTTACAGTGCGCCGTAGACATCGGTGTACTATTTTTGGCAAATATCTCCTAAACCGTGTAGGTTTAGGAGATACTGCCAACACCTACAGGTAAGCCTTAATCTAGGCTTACCTGTAAGTGCAACTAACCCCAGAGGGTTTACAACCACTTAAAACTGAGTACATCAATGTGAGGGTGATCTTAAAAAGCAGTGACAAATTTCACATACAGTGAGGGGAAAAAAGTATTTGATCCCCTGATTTTGTACGTTTGCCCACTGACAAAGAAATGATCAGTCTATAATTTTAATGGTAGATTTATTTTAACAGTGAGACAGAATAACAAAAATATCTAGAAAAACGCATTTCAAAAAAAGTTATAAATTGATTTGCATTATGAGTGAAATAAGTATTTGATCCCCTATCAGCAAGTTTTCTGGCTCCAAGGTGTCTTCTATACAGGTAACGAGCTGAGATTAGGAGCACTCTCTTAGGCCCGGTTCACACTGATGCGCTGTGAATTTGGTCAGTTTTTTGTCCATTCTGAGGTGTGAATTTTACCTAGTGGGACAGAGCTGCGATTAATGTTCTAGCCAATGGAATCATAGTGTAAAAAAAAAAAAAAAAAAAAAAAAAAAAGAAGTGTTAAAGGGGTTGCTCCACCGGAAAAAAAAAATTAAAAGCCAGCAGCTACAGCTACAGCAGCTGCTGGCTTTTAATATTTGGACACTTACCTGTCCTGGAGTCCAGCGACGTCCGCAGCAGAGGACGAGCGACCGCTCGTCGCTCTGCTGCTCCCTCCGCCATCCTCGCTGAGGGAACCAGGAAGTGAAGCCCTGCGGCTTCATGCCCGGTTCCCTATGGCGCATGCGCGAGTCGCGCTGCGCCGTTCTGATTGGTGCTCTTGTGTTCTGGGAGCCGAGTGTCTCCCAGAACACCAAGGGAAGTCTGCGGGAAGTGACGTAACTCCCGCAGATTCCCGGAGACAGGACTCCCGGATGTGGGTGAAAATACCTGTCTTAGACAGGTATCTTCACCCCCCTCCCCCCTGAAAGGTGTCAATTGTGACACCGGAGGGGGGGAGGGTTCCAAATAGCAAAAGTTGCTATTTAGGGTGGAGCTCCACTTTAACTTCCTGTGTACTTCCTGTTTTTTGTGTAGAATCGCGTGGTGGAATTCGCAAATATGTGAACCATCATTGCGATTCCAGAACGATTTACACTGATGTCTATGGAGACTAAAATCGCAACGCAGTAAATTCGGACAAGACCCCTTTTTTTTTAAAATCGCATCGCATTCGTAGAGAAATGACATTAAAAGTGTTTGACGTATCGCATTCGTTATGAACTTGCACAAGTGTGAACCGGGCCTTAAAGGGAGTGCTCCTAATCTCAGCTTGTTACCCGTATAAAAGACATCTGTCCATAGAAGCAATCAGTCAGATTCCAATCTCTCCACCATGGCCAAGACCAAAGAGCTGCCCAAGGATGTCAGGGACAAGATTGTAGACCTACACAAGGCTGGAATGGGCTACAAGACCATCGCCAAGCAGCTTGGTGAGAGGGTGACAACAGTTGGTGCAATTATTCACAACTGGAAGAAACACAAAATAACTCAATCTTATTCGGTCTGGGGCTCCATGCAAGATCTCACCTTGTGGAGTTTCAATGATCATGAGAATGGTGAGGAATCAGCCCAGAACTACACAGGAGAATTTTGTCAATCTCAAGGCAGCTGGGACCATAGTCTCCAAGAAAACAATTGTTAAACACACTATGCCGTGAAGGACTTAAATCCTGCAGTGCCCGCAAGGTCCCCCTTCTCAAAAAAGCACACGCACAGGCCCGTCTGAAGTTTGCTAATAAACATCTGAATGATTCAGAGGAGAACTGGGTGAAAGTGTTGTGGCCAGAGGAGACCAATATCAAGCTCTTTGGCATCAACACAACACGTCGTGTTTGGAGGAGGAATGCTGCCTTTGACGCCAAGAACACCATCTCCACTGTCAAACATGGGAGGTGGAAACATTATGCTTTGGGGTGTTCTGCTAAAAGGGACAGGAAAACTTCACCACAAAAGGGACGATGGCGGGGCTCATGCAACATCAAATCTTGGGTGAGAACCTTCCTCCCTCAGCCAGGGCATTGAAAATGGGTCATGGATGGGTATTCCAGCATGACAATGACCCAAAACACACGACCAAGGCAACAAAAGGAGTGGCTCAAGAGGAAGCACATGAAAGTCCTGGAGTGGCCTAGCCAGTCTCCAGACGTTAATCCCATAGAAAAAGTGCGGATGGAGCTGAAGGTTCGAGTTACCAAACGACAGCCTCGAAGTGGATGTAAACCCACTCTCATACTTTCTAAACTACAGCAATTGTGGTTATCTATAAGCATATACATGCCTCCTGCATGTATCCTTACCTGTCAAATGTCTTCTGAGACCCGAAAAACTGTAGATTCTGTGAGTGGGTCTGTTGTCCGGAGCTCGGTGGGTGGATTCATGTGGTCAGTAGACTCCAAGTCCACCTCTACACTCCCCTTGTCAACAAGCATTGTTGTGTATTTCTGACACTGAACTTCTGCTATGATCACCAACATCCAGTCAAAACCCAGAAAAGTCACCACATGACTTCAGCATTTCCAATCATGCTGAGGTGTGGAGCAGCCAATCCTGGGAGAGCTGGAGTATAAAATAGGAGGGGATTCTGAATTACACAGAATGTCTCTCTCAGGCTTCTACATGAGATATGTAAATCACCTGTCACTCACAGCAAGGGGGAGAAACTGACTCCTATTTCTCAGAATGTCGGTTTTTATCTCACTGAAAAAAGATAGAGGACTGCTCAGAGCTGGATTAACTCTTCGTGGCAAGACTGGGTACAGATGACATGAAATCCTATACTGTACAAACCTTAATTAAAAAAATAAATAAAAGGTTTGGGTTTACATCCACTTTAATGACTTGGAGAGGATCTGCACAGAGGAGTGGGACAAAATCCCTCCTGAGATGTATGCAAACCTGGTGGCCAACTACAAGAAATGTCCGACCTCTGATTGCCAACAAGGGTTTTGCCACCAAGTACTAAGTCATGTTTTGCGAAGGGGTCAAATACTTTACTTATAAAAATGCAAATCAATTTATAACAACTTTTTTGAATTGTGTCTTTCTGGATTTTTTGTTATTCTAATCACTGTTAAAATAAACCTACCATTAAAATTATAGACTGATCATTTCTTTGTCGGTGGGCAAACGTACAAAATCAGCAGGCGAGCAAATACTTTTTTTTCCTCACTGTAGTTACTTTTAGGAAGATTGCATATGATCCTACATGAAAGGCCATACTGGTGAACTAAAAACTAAGTGATGATAATTTTAGAAGGTACCCTGAACTGGTGCCTAACCACTGATGCTTTGGCAATTACTCCTCAGGGTCCCTTTAGACCGTAAATTGCTGTTTGGTGCTTATGCAAGTCAGTAAAGGAAAAAAATTATTTAGACCAACTTCTAATAGTTAAAGCATATCTATGGTAAAAATTTAAAATCATTTCAAATTTCCACATTGTATTTCAATTATTTCTAGCCTACCCCTATTAGTTTGAATGATTTTGAAGTTTGTTAACTCACTCAGACGATCCCCACACATTTACTTGTCTAAATTTTGTGATGCATATTCAAAATGCCCTGTGAGTAGGAACTGCTGTGTCGCACATTTCACAGAGCCTGCCTTCTAAACTACAGAGGCGCTGAGAAGTGGATGTTCAGGAGGCAGAGTCAGTACATGAATCACTGCTTGC
Organism: Rana muscosa; assembly: GCA_029206835.1. Classification (NCBI taxonomy): domain Eukaryota; kingdom Metazoa; phylum Chordata; class Amphibia; order Anura; family Ranidae; genus Rana; species Rana muscosa. The sequence continues at coordinate 323,380,798 of CM055117.1, forward strand.
AGGCATCAAGGTACCATGGGATACAGTCATGCCCAAAAATACTGGCACCCCTGCATTACTGTTAGATAATGCACCACTTCGCCCAGAATTTTTTTTGCAATTACAAAGCCAAATCTAACACATTCCACACAAAACTCCAAAGATGGACTGGACAGTTATTGGCACCATCAATTTATTATTTGGTAGCACACCCCTTGGAAAAAATAACAAAGCAATCGCTTCCTGTAACCAATGAGTTTTACACCTCTCTACTGGAATTTTGTACCGCTTTTCTTTCTCCAACTGCTCCAGGTCTCTCAGATTGCATGGGTTCCTTTTCCCAACTGCTGTTTGGAGCTCTCTTCACAGCTGCTCTATGGGATTTATATCTGGACTCATTGCTGGCCAGTCCAGTACTCTCTAGCGCTTTGTCTTAAACCAGTTCTGGGTGCTTTTTGGGTCATTGTCCTGCTATAAGAACCATGACCTCTGACAGAGACCCAACTTTCTGACACTGGATCCTACAATGCACAACAGCATTCTTTGGTAGTCTTCAGATTTCATAATGCCATGCATCCAGTGCCTGAAGCAGCAAAGCAACCCCAAAACATTAGTAAACCTCCCCCACGTTTGACTGTAGGGACTGTATTCTTTTCCTGAAAACAGTAGAATGATGGGCTTTACCAAAAAGCTGCTATTTTTTTTCGTCTATATATAGCACATTCTCCCAAAAGGATTTTGGCTTCCTCAGGTTAGTTTTGGCAAACTCTTTGATCAATTTTTCGCTTTCATCCATGTCCAGGGAGATTAGCTACAGTGCCATGGGCTGTAAACTTCTTGTCACACAGTGGACACAGGAACATTAAGATCGCTGGAGATGGACTTGTAACCTTGAGATTCTCCATGCCTTTTCACAATGTGTTCTCAAATCCCCAAACAATTCTTTGCTGCTTTTAGTTTTCTTCATGCTCCGTTTGGCACACAGAAACACGCATCAGAAAAGGTTGAGTACATTTTTCACCATTTTAACTGGTTGCCAGTGTGAGTTCTATATTGTCAGCACCTGTTAATTGATACAGGCGAGTTTAATTACACATTACAGGAGCATTACAAACTTGGAATGCAATTGTTTCTTATAATTTTGAGACAGTGCCAATTTTGTTCAGTCCATTTTTTGAGTTTTGCATGGAATGAGTCAGATTTAGCAATTTTGTTTCTCCATTTTTTTATGCCATAAAACAAGAGAATGCCTAAACATTTGTAATTGCAACAATTGCAACAATTTTCTGGGTGAAGTGGTGCATTATCTGACAGAAATGCAGGGGTGCCAATATTTTTGACCATGACTGTATGTACAAGAAAAAGGAAAGAGCCCTAGACTGCCGCACTCTGTATAAACAATTTATTGTTCAGAAAATGGTTGAAAAAATCCAAAATTAATCCATAAGTCCAAAAACAAGCAAAAAAACAGAAAGTAGTCATGCAGGGGTGGGTGGCTGACGCGTTTCACATCAAATGTTGATGCTTACTCATAGCTGAAGTATGTGGGGACCCATCAAGAATATAAATAGAGGACAAAGCTAACTTCATACCAATCAAACTCGCTGAACACAGCGGGATGAAATAAACCTGTGATTGTCTCCAACACACTTCAAGTAGGAAAAGCACCTGTGTAGAAAAGGAGTGGAACAGATAATAACATAACATAGTATATTAAATATACATGTGAATCCAAAATGTATTTACAAATGATGACATTAAAAGTGAAATCAAGAATGTAAAAGATTTTTTGGAAATAAAATAAAAGAAGTAGAATGAATGCCATAATAACAAAGGATACCTGTGTGTGTAAGTATGCACACCTGTGTACAAAGAAAAAAGGCTAAGTGAAAAGGACGACATGTATATGTATGTAAAATATGTAAGAGATTGTAAAAATGGCATATAATATTAGTGACGGTGAGAAACCTAAGCATAAATGGATATGTGGTTTTTATGTGTTAAATGAATTATGAAACATAATATTACAAAAAAACATAAATGCACACTAATATGTATGCCAAGTGCTTTTACCGGGACAGACGTTATAACAACTGTGCATTAAACCACAAACGTGTTTGAAGGTGTGGGTATGATTACATGACCATAAAGAGTCTATATATGATATTCTAGTGTATATATATATATATATATATATATATATATATATATATATATATATATATATATATATATATATATAGTAAACATAGATATAAGAAAATCCAACCTATATAAAAAGTCTATATATGATATTCTAGTACATATGAATATCTCTATCTATCTATATAGTAAACATAGATATAAGGAAATCCAACCTATATAATAAGGCCTATGGATATAATGTGGTCTAGAGCAGAATATACATAAAAACTAAAATTGAGACATGAAATAAAAATTAAAGGATGAAAAAATATATATGTGAATAAAAATAAATATAAAAATAATCACAAATATATAAAAGGTCGGCTCATATATATTTTAAAATCTATATTTATATAGTAATATTGATTATACATAATAATAAAAAAATGTATATTGTAGAAACCATACCTTTTTATATTGAAGTTTAAATCTAAATAAGAAAAAATAATCATATTAACCCTAGTTGTTGAAAAATCTGTTAAAAATATATATATATATATATATATATATATACACACATGTGAGTCACCATACTTTAGAAAAAATCTTGACAATATATACATATATGAATAAAATGGATGCAGTGACAAACATGTATATAAATATTGAAAGCCGAACCCAGACTCCATTCACACAGGGGCAACACGACTTCCAGCGAGACTTTGGCAGGCAACTCAGACACGACTTGAGTATGAATCACAGCGCGACCTGGAGCTACTTACAAGGCAACTTCAAGTTGCCTGCAGGACAGGAGAAATTCCAGTGGCCAATCAAACAAGAATCAGCTCTGTGGGAGGGAGAGGTTTGCCTGAGAAATGTATGTTTTCTTCCTGGAAAGTTGCTTCTGTTAAGACAAGGGATCCGACTTCTGAGCGACTTCCATTGAAATCAATGGGTACAGGTCACCTAGCAGTTGCCTAGAAGTCGGATTGAAGTAGTACAGGAACCTTTTTTGAAGTCGGAGCGACTGCAGTAGTGTGCATTAAGACGGCTCCATTCACTTACATTGATTTTCTCATGCAGCGCGACTTGAGGCGACTAGGGGCGATTTGAAGTCGGATCCAAAGTTGCCCCTGTGTGAATGGGCTTAAGCTCACTGTTATGAAAAAACATTAAGGAACTGTGTTTAAAAAAAAAAAAAAAAAAAAAATTGTTATTGTTGATTTATATATTGCATATTACAGTTACTGGACTATGCAAGTAACAACAGGGGTTATAATAATGCATAGTATAAATGCATGAAACAATGACTGTTGAAGTGCAATAGTCCCATAACATGTGGCCAAATAAGCAGCAACTTCAAAACCGATGAAGAGTTGCAGAAATTACAGACCATAAGAAATGCAAAAATTGTCTCGGAAAAACGCACAAAAGACCGCAAGAACCGCTAAAGGCGCAAAGAGAACGCAATGGGTGCCAAATTCTCACCATCCTTAGCCAACCTCTATATGGGGTGGTGGGAGAGGCTCCGCATTTTTGGACCATATTGCCCCCACCGTAGAGACACTATATTCTTTTGTAGGTTCATAGACGATCTTTTGTTTATTGTCAATGATTTACAATGCGACTTGGAAACTTGGTTACTATACATGAATGACAATCAACTTAATCTGCATTTCACCGGCATACTCAATAGAAACACCATTGAATTTTTAGATGTAATTTTAACAGGTGAAAACAAAACTATCTCCTCTAGCCTGTACAGGAAATCCAGTGCGGGGAAACCTAGTTTGTGTGATTTACCAGTAGACGTGGAGGTGACTGTCATCTTTTTGAATGAATGTACAATAAACGCAATTATGACCCACACATCTAAATGTTCCTTTAAATGATAACCGGTTATTGGTATTATTCCTACTGGAAAAAAGACTAGGGGATAATAAATTGCCCAAAGACGGTGCTCTTCTAGACACTGTACGGATACAGTTCTTTAGAATTTTTTCATATATTGGATCGTGTGACAACACTGGGAGGTACTTAGTCACAATTCGCTTGATTTTCTGAAACTCTGCACTATACGGAGTGGAGAAGGTAGGGATGGAGCTGCTGGAGCCATTTCTTGCATTTTTAAATCTATTTCTGTCTCCTATTTTTGTTTCTATTTTTATTCCCATCCTTTCCATGTGTGCTCTCCACTTTTTTGCCAAAGAGGGCATCCCGAGATGTCCCCCTGGCAATTGATAATCCTTTATTGATCACGGATATGAGATATCCTCTCTCCTCAAATCTGATAGACATGGCTCTCGCTTCCTGTTCAAATTCTGTATCTTTACTGCATAGTCTCCTTAGCCTGAGGAATTGCCCAATTGGAATGCTGTGAATAGTGTGTTTGGGGTGGCTTGAATCTGCTCTTAAAAGAGTATTCCTTCATAAATTGCAACACTAGCTATGTTATATATGCTTTTACTTGTAAACAGTACTCTATACAGTATGTAGGGAGAACCACTAGACGTTTAAAAGACAGTTTATATGATCACCTCTACGACATCGATAAAAATCATATGACTAACGTAGCACGGCATTGGAATGAGGTTCACCACAAAGATACCTCTAGTCTAACCATCCAGGGAGTGGAGAAAATTGTCAAATCTCCTAGGAGGTGGAGATAAATTCAATTTGTTATGCAGGCAAGAAGTCCGGTGGATTTTTTTACTAGATACTAGACGCCCTGCAGGGTTGAACCATAAATGGGACATATCACATTTTTATTAAATAGCTTGAATATAGATGCCCTTTTTGGTTTCTGCCCAATTTACTGCATGGCATTTTTCCAATAATAATTTTTCAAATTCTTCTATTGTTGTTGTTTTTGCTTTGGTTTTTAAGATCCTATCAAACATGATTATCTCTTCTACAAATGATGGTTAGACTATACTCCAATGGGTGCACTGATTTAAGTGGATTTTCTCCATTTTTGTAATTATATATATATATATATATATATATATATATATTCTACTTTTTTCTTGCATCCTTTTGCGTTCTCTTTGCGCCTTTAGCGGTCCTTGCGCTTTTTTTTTCGAGACAATTTTTTGAAATTTTTGCATTTTTGTTACATTTTGCATTTCTTATGGTCTGTAATTTCTGCAACTCCATCGGTTTTGAAGTTGCTGCTAATTTGGCCACATGTTTATGGGACCTATTGCACTTCAACTGTCGTTTCATGCATTTATGCTATGCATTATTATAACCCCTGTTACTTGCATAGTCCAGTAACTGTAATATGCAATATATAAATCAACAATAACAAAAAAAAATAAAAAAATGTACACAGTTCCTTAATGTTTTTTCATAACAGTGAGCTTAAGGCTCCATGTACACAGAAGCTCAAAAACGGTTGTTTTTAAAGCAGCAAAGCAGCAGAAAAAGCTAGCTTTTATCAGCATTTTTTTACTTGCTTTTATTAGCGTTTTTTCGGTTTTTTTTTCAATGGACCAAAAAACGCTCGTGGCCAGAGTTTAAACGTTGAGCGTTTTTTCTGCCGAAAACGGCACTTTGAATGCAAATTTCTTGCGTTCAGAAAAAAGCCCATTAACTCCACTGCTCATTAAAGCTAAAAAATGTTATGTGTACATGAACACATAGGCTAACAGAGTGCAGTTAATGGGCCTTTTAAAAAAACGCCAATAAACTGCAGTTTATCAGCTTCTGTGTACATGGAGCCTAAGGGTTCGGCTTTCAATATTTATATACATGTTTGTCACCGCATACATTTATTCATATATGTATATATTGTCAAGATTTTTTCTAAAGTATGGTGACATGTATATATATTTTTAACAGATTTTTCAACAACTAGGGTTAATATGATTATTTTTCCTATTTAGATTTAGACTTCAATATATAAAAAAAAAAAAAAAAAAGTATGGTTTCTACAATATACATTTTGTATTATTATCATCATTATTATTATTATTATTATTATTATGTATAATCAATATTACTATATAAATATAGATTTGAAAATATACGAGCCGACCTTTTATATATTTGTGATGATTTTTATTTACATTTTTTATATTTATTTTTATTCACATATATATTTTTTCATCCTTTAATTTTTATTTCATGTCTCAATTTTACTTTTTATGTATATTCTGCTCTAGACCACATTATATCCATAGGCCTTATTATATAGGTTGGATTTTCTTATATCTATGTTTACTACAAATATATATACGGTATATATTACATACACACACACACACACACACACACTAGAATATCATATGTAGACTCTTTATGGTCATGTAATCATACCCACACCTTCACCATCAAACACGTTTGTGGTTTAATGCACAGTTGTTATAATGTCTGTCCCGGTAAAAGCACTTGGCATACATATTAGTGTGCATTTATGTTGTTTAATATTATGTTTAATAATTCATTTAACACATAAAAACCACATATCCATTTATGCTTAGGTTTCTCACCGTCACTGATATTATATGCCATTTTTACAATCTTTCTTACATATTTTACATACATATACATGTCGTCCTTTTCACTTAGCCTTTTTTCTTTGTACACAGGTGTGCATACTTACACACACAGGTATCCTTTGTTATTATGGCATTCATTCTACTTTTATTTTATTTCCAAAAAATCTTTTACATTCTTGATTTCACTTTTAATGTCATCATTTGTAAATACATTTTGGATTCACATGTATATTTAATATACTATGTTATGTTATTATCTGTTCCACTCCTTTTCTACACAGGTGCTTTTCCTACTTGAAGTGTGTTGGAGACAATCACAGGTTTATTCCATCCCGCTGTGTTCAGCGAGTTTGATTGGTATGAAGTTAGCTTTGTCCTCTATTTATATTCTTGATGGGTCCCCACATACTTCAGCTATGAGTAAGCATCAACATTTGATGTGAAAGGCGTCAGCCACCCACCCCTGCATGACTACTTTCTGTTTTTTGCTTGTTTTTGGACTTATGGATTCATTTTGGATTTTTTCAACCATTTTCTGAACAATAAATTGTTTATAGAGTGCGGCAGTCCAGGGCGCTTTCCTTTTCTTGTGCATTAGTGCAGAGCCAGCACCTGTTTGAGTAATAGGGCGGGAGCAACTATTGGAGCATCCACAGCTTGGAGCAGTACGTCTCTTTCATGACTGTATGTAGTCCTTAGAAGAGAAGCTGCAAAGCATGCAGGAAGGTGTGGAAAGAGATAGCCAGCAGACAGGCAGAACTCACAATACAAAAAGGAGATTTTTCAAGTAAGCTTATAATGGATTGTCAAAAGTAACTATGGTTAATATTGTGATTACGATTCTGATGTTATAAAATTAAAGTATATACTGTGGCCATAGATTTTCTTGCCATCTTACTTTTTCTGTTCTGGCAATCCCTCTTATTTTTTTTATTAAGTTTAGGGTTTACTCTTTGGGATTACAAAAAAACAAAACATAAAACCCTAAACTTAAATGGCCATTTCACTTAACTTGAACTACAAACATGTGATTCTCTGCCACCAAGTCTCTCTCTTCTTGTGTTTACATCTGGCAGGTCCTTTCAGGTGTCCACGTCACTGCCTGCTTGACCTGGATGCTTACTATTGGCAGTGGCAGAGCTTTTAGCATCAGAAGGCAGTGAGGGGACTAGGCCCTGAAAGGATAACCAGTAATGTACTGTGACTGGTCTCCAAAGAAGGAAATTACTATTCCCCATAAAAAAAAAAAAGGTCTTTCAGTGAGAACACCATGGGATGGAATACAAAGATGTATTTATCAGGTAAGAAGTAGGGTAAGTAATTGTTAAGTTGTTTATTTGCATCCACTTTAAAATGGCTATAAACAATTTCACAGTCTATACAATGTATTTATAAGTTATACAGTACATACCTGTCAGCACTCTCATAGCACCATGAACAGCACTGATTTCACCGCTCACTAGCATTTCCATCAGCAAATTGAAAAGTTGAGGCCAGGCTTCAGGCCAATCCCAGTGTGCAATGGCAGACACAGCATATGCAACACTGGAACGTACTTTGCTTATCGACTCACGCAAACCTCGAGGAAGCAACAAACGGATGGCTGCTTTTGCCTAAGTAAAGAATTAAATAAAGGTAACTTATATAAATCCAGATGTGGCAATATACATCCAGGGCTACACAGGTTAATGTATACAATTCAAAGTTACTAACCCTTTCAGTAGTCTCGGGCAATCTGAACTTCTCTGACTGGGCACACCAATGATTTTCAACATACTGCTTCAAAACCACAGATGCCAGCTGAAAGCACAGAGACAGGAAGTAACATCATAAAAAAGCATATATGAAGTATTTTTCACTGTGTTTACTCTTTCATTATGTGCAGTATACGTGCGATGTCTTGATATACAAGTAGCGTCATATCACAACTGAGTATAAAAGAGAAGAGAGGCACCTCTAAGTGTAGCAATATGGTTACATTTATTGAAGGGAAAACATTTAGCAACTCACATGGTTGATGATTAAAAAAGAGGCACATCTAAGTATGCAGAGATCCGGGGTAAAGCTGTCCACATAGTCCATCCTCCTCACCGCCATTGAGGTCATCTCTTCCACGCTGCGCTCCCCGAGCAGTTCAAGCCTTGCTTTCAGATCGCTCTACTGCAGGGTAGGCTTTACGAACACGATTGCAGACTGACAGTGGTGAGAGGCGGCAGTGTGGTGGATGGTCTATGTGGACAGCTTTCCCTCGGATGGGAGGTACATGTGTAGTGGTCTCTTGGACAGTATACCCCCACTAAACCGGCTGTCATCAAGGACTGCTGGCATACCAGTAACCAATGATACAATTCTCCAGCATTCAGAAAGAAACTGAACTTCCTCTGCGGAGCTTTTCCTGGCCTCATCTCCCACCCTGCTGCCGCGCACTGCAAGATCACTGACACCAGAGGTCAGCCCTGGATATCCCATCCACCTGATCGGAGACATCCCAGCTGCACTGGCCATTTTTCATCATCCCTTGGTGGATACACGCCTGTATGACCTTTCCTAACAGAGAGGTCCACCCCTTCTGGTAAGCGCAACTGTGTTTGTGGTGGAGGATTCTGTCTCACGCTTATAATCAGAGGATCTATATTCATCCTTTCTCACGAGGGATCTGTTTGTTCACTATTGGGACCTCTGATGATTCCTTACTTGCTGAATGGACATTTAATTCATTACTTTGTGCTGCACTTACCCATTGTTCTGCATATGGTTTACATGAATGGCATTTCTCCTTGCTGTATTTAAACCACAATACAACCCTTCCTCCCAATACACACACCATAGGCTTGTTTACATTAGTGGCACTTTCTGTCACCCTCTGCATATCAGTCATAGACCACTTTTAGGGCCAGTTCACACTATAGAGACGCAGTCCGGATGTGTTCAAACTGCTTTTCTGCATGCACGTTTTTAATGCCGTTGAGTGCATTTTTTTCCCCCACTCTTTTTTTCTTAAAGAGGTTGAAAACCCTCGTGGTTTTTCACCTCAATGCATTCTATGCATTAAAGTAGAGCTATAGGCAAAACGTTTTTTTTTCCATTTTGGATAGAGCAAGGGAGAGTTATAACCCCTGTCAGATTATTTTTTTTTCCCCACCATCTTTGTCTCATAGCAGAGATTTCCTTCACTTCCTGCCCCATAACCAAACAGAAAGTGAGAGGAAATCCCTGCAAATTAAGGAAATTCCTTGGGGACCCCTAAATCACCAGAACTAGTGTCCCCATTGGAAGACTTCCCCTCTATTACTTTTCTGGGGACAACCCAAAATGTTGGGATTTTCCTTTATTTTCACTTTTATTGATAATAATAAAACAGGACAAATGGAGAGGATAATTCGCCTTAACCGTGACAGACAGCAATAAAAACCGACAGGAGTGCTAATCCCTCTCCACTCTATCCAAAACTAAAGAAAAAGTTTTGCCTTTAGTTAAACTTTAAGGTGAATAACCTTCCGTAGTGCAGCAGCCGCCCCTTTTACTTACTTGAACCCGATCGTTCCATCGACGGGGATGAGCAGAGCAGCTCCAGCCGTTGTCTCGGGTCCTCATCGGATAGATTGATAGCAGTGCAGCCATTGGCCAGTGCCGAGTCCTGCGGTCTGTATCAATGGACGCAGCAGCAAGACTCGAAAGTGCGCCTGCTCGGGTGTCCCCTTGGAACGCGGGTCTCCGAATGGGGCATTCGATGCAGGGAAGATCCAGGAAAGGAGGATCGGGGCCACTCTGTGCGAAACCCTTGCACAGAGGTGGTAAGTATAACAGGTTTGTTATTTTAAAAAAAATAATAATAACTAACCGTTACAACCCATTTAACCTTAAATAAGGACATGTGTGTTCGTGTGTTTCTGGTGCGTTTTACAGCGTTCCAGTCCAGTGCAAGAAAAATGAAGCATGTTCTACTTTTTTTTGCTGGAATTGGAACGCACTGGTGTGAACTATGCCATTGAAAACCATATAACCTGCTTTCAATGCGTTTTTGATGCAGAAGAAAAAAAACGCACTGGACTGCATGTGGTATGAGCTGACCCTTAAAAGAGCTGTCATGCAGAGGCTGCCAAGCATTCTGGAAGAGATACTGCTGCCTCTGAAATTCCTTTTTTGCTGAAGGGAGACTTTGCTTGGTGTGGCCCTATTGACTCGAATGGGTTGCGGATGTCGGGCGATAATGCCTGCAAAAAGCAACCTGTGGTATAAAATGTTGCCATGTCACACCAGTGTGTACCAACATGGTGGCTTGCCATGTTAACTTGCAGCCGGACAACTGTATTAACCCTTGGTACAGCAACAGCCGGCCACCCATTTGTGTTTTGTAAGAGGCAACCAAATCCATGTGTATGTCAAACCAGAAACTTTTTTTTTGCATACAGCTGGGGAAGAATTAGAATGTTTGGATTTTACTGCCGTCTGGGGCCATTTAGAGAGGTTTGTCCTTACTTTCTGTCTCAGTGACCTCTCAAAAAAAAAAATCTGCAAATGGGACACAAACAGAAATTTAAGTCTGACCGGTGTTCCTGTCTTCCCCTACTCCACTAAAAACATGTTTTCATTGGTCCGTGTTATTGCTTCCCTCAGTATTTGCCTGTCAGCAGAACAGGAAGTGATAGGAAATTTCTCCCCTGTATAGCAGTAAAACCCACAGGAGGTTATAACCCTTCCCCAGTGTGTTCAAAACTGAAAAAAACATTTTTGCTGCAACAGAGAAATAGCTCAATAATAGAGTAACAGAAAGCTTTTAAACTAAGATGAATTAGAATTCACCGGTTTACCTGTCTAATGGCCAGGGCACCTTGCGGGTCAACTGTCAGCTCAGCCAAATGTACCCCGAATTCTGATGAGAGAAAAAGCAAAAAGCAACACATCATGTTAGCATTATGTGCATATACTTGACTACCAAGATTCTAATAAGTGTGTGAGCATTTCTCCCAAATATGACTGAACAATTAAAGCGGTGGTAAACTAGCATTTTTTTTTTCTCTTTTATCTGGACCCATGCAGCTTTGTGTCATAATGTGCCAGTATGCACAGCACACTACAAAGGAAGTCCTCCAGGGCTATTCTTTCAGTGTGTGTGTGGGGGGGGGGGGGGGGGGTAATTCCTTCCAGGTTTGCTCAGTTCAACCTCCTGAATTATTGAGCCACAATGACCTCAATCCTACACATGCGAACAGGAATCACATCGCAGAGCAGGTGCCATATTATACCTAAGCTGCACATGCACGGCTCAGTGTTCATCACTGCTGACAGGCAGGAGGAAGTATTTGTGGCAGAAAAGACCAATAAGGTCTCTTCTGCCAAAAAAAAAAAAAAAAAAAAACTTGCCTGTCAGGGTTTTTTTTTTCCCCAACTTTAATACCACCTTAATTTTCACAGCTTCCCCTGACTAAGCTGAGGTTTATTTGCTGCAAGCCAACTTCTTCATTTAGTCAGGGGGTATGGAGCTCGATTGAGCACTGTGTGAACTACATTTGCTTTCAAAGATGATAAAGACAGCCAAAACACCACGCTCTATGGTCTTGTATCTAAAATCCCTAAAGTCTTGTATGGACAAATACTTGATAAATCTTTAGTAGGTTCAGTGGAACTGTAAGTTTTGTACACAGAGAATGTTTTGTAGCCTCATACTTTCAAAAACTGATCACACATTTCAGGCCCCATTCACACCCAAGCATACTTGAATCACAGGCAGAATTGTGCAACAACATACAGTGCAGAAAAAAAAAGGCAACGCCAAATGCGCCTGGCTCAGTGCCAAAATTTGGCACATTAACTTCTTTGGAGCAGAGGGAGGCCCATTCAAAAATGAATAGTACAGCTCCAAAAATATTAAATGTCACTCAGATGTGAACAGGGCCTCATTCTAATTCATTAACTTTGTCATGCAAAGTGATTGGCTGCAGTCACTGTTTGGTAGCGCCCACTGTAAACTGACAGCTGTCAGATCTGGCTGGCAGAACACAATAGTCTCAGCAGAAGCTGTGTATCTACTTTTTAACATAGGGGAATGAAAATTTTAATTTTTTTTCCCCATTAAGCTCACATGCTGAATGGCTGATGACAACTGACATAGTACGACAGCTTTCTGGTGGGTTTGCACTAGAATCTGAATATGCCCGTGCGCACCCTTTAGGGCTCATTTACACTGGCAGCCGAGTTGTGGTTTTACCTCCCCAAGAAATTTTAATATTACAGCCTGCCAGGCAACTTTAACTTGGGCTGCAGAATTTGGTAGGTGGCACTGCCTGTCAAACTCACTCATTGAGATCAATGGGGCCCCACCGTAATCGCAAGCCAAATGCTTGACTTGCAGATGTGGCACGGTCCTGCAATGCTGTTCGGCAATTATTGAAAAAATAAAAATAAATAAAAATCAGGAGACAGGAGTCTGAGTAAGCCCTGGTCTACCCCTGAAGTTTCATTTGTACTCAGAGTCTCTGCGTGAGACATGGGTAACGAACGTGGAGAATGACATATGAACAAGACCTGGAGTGTGCCAAAGGTCACGTGGTCGGTATGCCTAAAAGGGGCCAAAAAAGAGGACACTAGAGTGAGTAGTAACAGATTTTATTGCCGTAACAAAACATCAGTCAGATGCATGAACGCACGAGCCATCTCCACCTGAGGATCCGGTATGTATCTGCTGAAACAAGTTGAATTCCACCTCCCCAACTTCCCGATGACATGAGCAGGGATCCCCTGGCGTGAAGCCGCAGAGGCCGCCCCAATCCTAAATGAGTGACCCGACAGACTAGCCGGGTTCAAACCCAGGTTGGACCACAACGTGCGGCAGTGTTTGGAGAACTGTGATGCTGTGAGGGGAGCCTCCGGGAAAGGAAGCAAGGGACTGTCCCTGGGTTTGTCGCCGATCAGCGCCATGAGCTGATCCAACACCGGGCAACACGCACCGCCGGTCTTGAAAAACAAAACATCCGTGCCAGCCCCGAACTGCTGAGTCTTGCAAGCTGACAGGTGTAAAATGTAACGGTTCGGATGCCTGACCAGTTGTCCTCTCGTGAGGGTCCGGGAACCAGGCCTGAGGAACCCAAAGAAAGCCAGGTAAATGGCAGCCTTGAGCACCATGCTGAGAAGCCTCCCAAAAGGCAGCGCATCCAGCAAACCAGACATACTCCGGAAAATATGCCCCGTGACCGGGAGTCTGCAGATGGTGGTCGGAGGACAACTCCTCCGGATGCCCCTCAAAACAGCCTTGATGGCATGGGCAGAGAAAATGGAGAGCCGATTTGGATCCTGCAAGGACAAATGGTGCTGAACCCCGGCAAGATATGTTTTGATGGTGCCATGAGACAACCTGAGTTTGGTATGACAGTAAGCAACAAAAGCCAACAAGTAACGGACATCAGGGCAGTTATCACACGGGTGCTGTGCCTGGAAAACCTGAAAGGACTTCCAAGCTGAGGTGTAAGCCTTCCTAGTGTTGACCGACAACGATGCCCCGACTAAGGCTGCCGCCTCCAGCCAATGGGAGTTTAATCCAGCATCAGAAGGGAAGCCTGCGGGGACGCGTGGCACATGCGTCGGCATGCGGGACCTGCTGGTAAAATGACGGAAAGTTAAGCCGGGACAGCGCATCAGCCGCCACATTGTCCACCCCACTGATGAACTTACACTGGATGTGAAAATGATATTGCAGGGATAACCAAATTAACCTACGAACAAAAGACATGATGACCAAGGACCGTGATCTGCCTTTGGTGATAATCTCCACGGCTGCTTGATTGTCCGTGGAGAAAACCACCGTCTGCCCTGACCACGATCTACCCCAAACCCAAGCTGCAGCCACTATGGGAAAAATTTCAAATAAGGCAGATGAATCCGTGAACCCTGGGATGGCCAACATATCATCTGGCCAAGGCCCTGCCAACCAGTGGGTGCCAAAAATGGCCGCATAGCCCACAGTGGCTGCCGCGTCAGTTCCAACCTGAGGGGAGGAACTGGACTCCGCCAGAATGAACATGGTGACCCCATTCCAACACCGGAGGTACTCGTCCCACATGCGAAGGTCAGCCAACGCCGCAGCATCCAGCTTGACCCGTGAATCTGAATCCGGGGCTGCTGGCAACAATGCCAACAACCTGGAAATGAAGGATCTCCCCTGCGGAATGATCCGCATGGCGAAATTCAACATGCCCAAGAGAGACAACAATTCCACCCTGGTACAGACCTGCGAGACTGAAAAGGCATGGATACACTCCCTGATCCTGGCGAGTTTGTCCACCGGAAGCCTGGCCAGCAAGGATTCGGTGTCCAGGACAATCCCCAAAAAGGTGAGTGCTGATGTCGGGCCCTCCAACTTCTTGGTTGCCAGAGGCACGTTGAGTGCCGAAAAAACCGCCAGCAACTTCTGCAAATCAGTGGGGATTTGCTGAGGACTCTCAATGAGGAGGAAGTCATCCAGATAATGAATGACCTCATGACAATGCTCTACATGGATGAGAATCCATTCAAGAGCTTGGGCAAAAACATCGAACAACCATGGACTACTCTTGGACCCGAAAGTGAGTCTGGTGGCAAAATAGTACAAACCTCTCCACTTTACCCCATGCCACTGCCAGAGTGACGGCATGATCGGGAGGAGTTTGAAAGCGTCAGCTATGTCTGCCTTGGACAGCCAAGCCCCCCGCCCAACCTTGATGATCTGTTGGATGGCCTGGTCTACAGAAGCATATCTCAAGGAAAACTCCTCAGACAGGATTAACTAATTAAGACTAGGCACAGCGGAGCAATGAGGGGCGGACAAATCGTAAATCAATCTTAATTTATTAGAAAACTTCCCCTTGACCAACCCCAGCGGATTGACCCTCCAACACTGAAATGGAGACATGGAAAAAGGACCGATGACAAACCCCTTGTCAAGTTCGGACTGGAGTAAGGTGTCCACCGCCCCCACATCCACTTCACAAGACCTAAGGTTGGGACTCTCGAATGTGACCAACGGCAAGGTGATGAACCCGGTGTGGAAGCCCTGTGTGAAACCTTTCACCAAAAAGGGGCATAGCTCAGTGGAAGGGTGAGAGGACAAGCAGTCCTGCAAAAACCCAATGTTGACGCGGCTCAGTCAGCTGTGCTTGCCTTGCCTAAGCGAACAGGATGATTTAGGATGGGCCCTGAAACAGCCTGAGCAGATGTGCAACAACCGGCACTGACTATAATTACACACACCGTGGTTAAAATTGTTACAAATAGGTGACCTCCCCAGATACTGGATGGGCCGACCCAATTTGTCCACGGTAGCCGCCTGGGTAGGTGCTGGTAGTGAAGCGGGGAAGGCTCTGGAAGTGCCTGGAAGAACCGGAGGTTCCGCGTTGGGGCACCAGTAAGCCGTGTGTGACGATGACTGGCAGGTGGCGCAGACTGGTGACCTCAACCCCGCAAAATGACGGCAGAACAGCTCCGTATCTACGCTGCCCCAGGCTGCCACTACCTGATGCTGGGCCAACAAGGCGGCGGCTTTGGCGGAGAATGATCGGTGGTAATCATAAAACGCCGTACCCCCAAACTTGTGACCCAACTCCACCACCGCATAAAGATAGTGGTCCAGCTCCTCTCTCCTATGGGGACTCGCCGAGCAGATGATGTCTCTGAACAAGCTGAACGCCAACACGAACTCGGGGATAGAGAGCTTGCGGTTCAACCTGTGGTCCCTGGACTTGATGATGACAGAAACGTCCCCACAGGCATACGACTTATTGTCAGCCACATCGTGAGTGGCTATTAATAAGGATGCCAGGTTGACATCCTTCCCATCAAGGATGTCTTCCCGGATGTTCCCTGGAATGAAATGGGCTGGGGTGACGGAAGGGACACTGGTACTGGTACCTGACAACGAAGGCCCAGGAACCACAGGGGCCTCGGGCCCTGCCGCGACCCCAGGGACAACCAGATCCACCACAGCAGGAACAGGATCAGCCTCCAGAACCTCCACTCTGGCCCTTAAATCTTGAAAAGAGCCCGCCAGAGAGCTGAGGGTGGAGTGGATCTGAGTTAGGGATGCGGCCATGGCACGCAGGGTGACCTGCTCCGCATCAGAACTCACCGAGGAGGGGAACAAAAGTCTAAAAAGTTCTGCTTTGCGAGCTGAAGCCGAGTGAGAGATGCCCCTGAGCCGCAACTTCGCGATCAACCTCGGAACCGTCCAGGACCTCAAGGAAGGTGTGCCGCCCTGCACTGACCCCCTCGCTGAAGAAGGGGAAACTGAGGCGAAATCCACAATGTCCGCTGCCTGAGACATGACCTAAAACAATCGAAACAAATGAAAAACAGCCTGGCAGAACTCACCACAGACCAACAATGCAGACTCCCCAACACCCAACCTCCTCTTTAAACCTAACCAACCCTAACCTGGCCCAGAATGATCACCCCCCTCCCCCCCCCCCCGACTAAGAGGGCCGAGTCACCTGCGGTCGCAGATAAATTAAAAACGCACACTCAGGCCCCCCAGAACCTGAAACGTGACATGTCTAATGATTAAAAGAAATAACAGATACCACCAATTTAAAAACGAGAGATTGAGCCAACGGGTGAGGAGACTTGCCCCAAGTCAATTAAAAACGAACAACTCAACCCGCTAAGACCTAACGAAATAGGTAACCACAGTGGCGATTGCCCCTCAAGTGAAAACGAGAAAAGGAGAGCATGACGCCTAGAACCCGGACTTATCTGCACTGGGAATTCTCAACCCAACGAGAAACCTTGCGTCTGGCGCCTAGCAGCCCTGAAATAAAACGAACAAATTGGAACTGAAAGCGAATCAGAACCCCAGGACGAGGACCAAAGTCACAGATGAAGCCCAGCAAACAGAACCCCCCTACGAGACCTGAAAACGTGTCAGGTCATGCATGAACGTACCATGTAACGCATGGAGGAGAAACAACGTAAAACCCAAACGGTTGAGGAGGCTTGCCACTGACCAAGTCAATTAAAAACGAACATCTCAAACTGTTGACACCCACAAACGTGGTGGGTGACCCCGCAGTGGAACTACAACCCCCCTCCCTGACCAGCCACCAAGACCCGACACGGAAATGCATGACACTTACTGAAACAACCTGAAAAGGAAAACACAGACTCTGATGCAAACGTAAAACTCGTTAACGTCCTAAAAGGGGAGAAAAAAGAAACGACAGATACATGCATCAAATGACTGTGGAGGAAAATGACAGGAACCGCACATGTGAGCTTCCCCCACATGCCCCAAAGACAACCCTGCCACCCCAAGTCAAAACGCAGGGAAATGTCACGTGACGCAGCCTAGTGCAGAAATTGCACCGTGTGTGGGCATGCCCACCGAAAATCCCACATGATGAGTGGCACTGTCAGATGTGCAAACGCCCCCCTACAAAAATGACATGTGCTGCAGCAACCAACCCCCCCCCTGCCAGAAGGCATGATGCAGGCAGTACACTCCCCCCTGCAACATGAGCTGCAGCAACACACCCCCCCCCCCCTGCAAAACAAAGAAATGCAGCCGCAAAACAACCCCCTCCTGACAATGACCTGATGCAGCAACCATCACCCCCCCCACCCAGACGACATGCTGTGTAGCAAACAAAAACACACACCCCCCTCCTACCATCGATCTGATGCTGCCGCACACACCACCCCCCCCTCCCCACCGATACCTGTACCGCCAACGAGGTGACACCGAGGGCCTGCAACGATCCGCCGAGCGGAGATAAGGCGAGGAGACGACCCCTTCCGAAAACGGCCGAGCGGAGCGAGGAAGCGATTCCTATCGCTGTAAGCCGAGCCGGTGAAAGAAGCGCCGAGTCCTTGGAGCCTCGTGGAGCACGAAGCCGGCGCCTGAAGATGACGTCACACACAGCGTCGTCGCATAAACAAACAAGAAGGGTCCGGCCGTGGGAGTAAGGAGGAGGGGGGAGGGTTTAAATACCCCCCGACTCCTCCTACAAACTCAGGCCAGCCTACGGCCGGCCTTCCCATTTAACTCAGTGGACTGAACCAAAAAAAAAGAACCCGACACCGATGTTGATGTCATGTCAGGTTTTTTCCTGACGTGCGGAAAACTGCATACACATTGCAGAGAGCGGCTTCACAGCTGGGTGCCCACTGCGCATTGTGATTGGTCCCGCAGTCTTCTGGGACCTTCGACATGTCCCAGAAGACTGTGGGGAGGGGGTGGATGGGAACTTCTGTTTGGATTGCCTAGGCCAGGGGTCTCCAAACTAGATCTGCACAATTCTGGCTAAAATGAGAATCACAATTTTTTTGCTTAGAAAATAGATCACGATTCTCTCGCGATTCTCACGGCGTAATATCATCTTTCACATTAAACAAAAAAATTGGGCTAACTTTACTGTTTCATTTTTTTTTATTCATTGAAGTGTATTTTTTCCCCAAAAAATTGCGTTTGAAAGACCACTGGGAAAATACAGTGCGACATAAAATATTGCAACAATCGCCATTTTATTGCCTAGGGTCTCTGCTAAAAAAATATAATGTTTGGGGGTTCCAAGTAATTTTCTAGCAAAAAATTCTGATTTTAACTTTGTAAGAAACGAGTGTAAGAAAAAGGTTTAGACATTAAAGCGGAGCTCCACCCTAAAGTGGAACTTCCGCTCATCGGAACTCCCCCCCCCCCTCCGGTGTCATATTTGTCACCTTTCAGGAGGGTGCAGATACCTGTCTAAGACAGGTATTTGCACCCACTTCCGGGAGTCCTCTGCGGGAAGCACGTCACTTCCCGCAGAATACCCATTGTGTTCTGGGAGACACTCGGCTCCCAGAACACAACAGGGACCAGCGCGACTCGCGCATGCGCCGTAGGGAACCGGGCAGTGAAACCGCAAGGCTTCACTTCCTGGTTCCCTCACAGAGGATGGCGGTGGAGGCAGCAGAGTGATGAGCGATTGCTCGTCTTCTGCTGCCGACGTCGCTGGACTCAAGGACAGTTAAGTGTCCTAATATTAAAAGTCAGCAGCTGCAGTATTTGTAGCTGCTGGCTTTTAATATTTTTTTTTCAGGGGAGCTCCGCTTTAAGTGGTTAAACGTCCTGCTATTACACACAGAAGTTTTATCCCTTTGATCGAAGAAGGAAGAGTTACAATGTTTCCACTTATCTACTAGCACAGACAATGTTGTTAAAAACTTGGAAGACTGCTGGAGTGAGCAGAGAAGTCGCTACACTTGTTACATGAAAGAATCTGAAAACTCTGTAATAGAGATTGTAAGGGGGTTGAATCAAGATCGCGATTTTTTAACGATTAATTGTGCAGCTTTGCTTCCAAACTATATAGCCCTCCAATTGTTCGGGAACTACAATTCCCATTATGCCTAGTCATGTCTGTTAATGTCAGTTTTACAATGCCTCATGGGACGTGTAAATCTGCAATAGCTGGAATCCTGTAGTTTGGAGATCCCTGACCTAGGCAATCCGAGCAAAAGTGGAAACAAATACCTGTCAAAACCAGGTTCCGCCCATCCCCCCAAAAAAGTGCTATTTCTTATAGGAGCGGGGGAGGAGGCCTTAAAAGATAAGATCACCCATTTTAACATGTTACACACATAAGGGCAGCCTCCGCGCGCCCCCCCTCCATATTGTCAGCTATTGGGGGGGGGGGGATCTTCTCCCCCCTGACAGCTGTCACAGTCTGAAAAAAACATGACCGCGCAGGGTTCCAGCTGCCTGTCCTTGTCATTTATTTCCAGTGTTTTGTGAATGGGAAAACTATGAGTCCCGACAGTCTTTGCGGCTGTTGGCTTGTAGTTCTCAATTAACTACCAGGGCGCTGTTGAGCACAGTGGTAGTTCATTGATTCTTCCTGTCAGCATGTAACTGGCTGCCTGTACGATGTAGGGGGTAGACAGCTTACACAGACAGTCTGCAGGAGTCCTGCATGTCACCTGCGATCTGCTGATCACTGGTGAAATGCTCTCCAGGCTCAAAAAAAATATAGTAAATGCAGATTTACCTGCAAAAAAGTGTGTTTTTAAAAAAACATTGAAGGTGAACTTATCCTTTTGCAACCGTTCACACTGGTGCATCTTTACGTGCTATTTGAGACCCCCCCGGTTCTCACTATTGCGATACGGGAACCACCAACCAAATCTAGTGGGGGTTCCCGCATTGCATTTCCCTCGCATGCAGTTCATGCTGCCCTCTGTAAACTGCTGCGGGTGTCAATGCATATTTAATGACCCCCCCCCCATCGATTCGCAGATCGTAGTGTGAACTGTGAATTCGGACAGGAATCGGATCACGCCTATGCGATCTGATTCCAGTGCAGGGAAAAACAAAGGTTCATTTTAGTGCAAATGCAATGCAAGTTCAGCCATACAGACTGTATGGCTAAATTTGCAACCCACAGACATTGCATGTGATCTGCGCAGCAATGCGGTGCGAATCAGAGGAGATGTCTGCATTCGCAATAGTGTGAACCCAGGCTAATACTTCCAAATCGCACCCTATTGCCGGCAGTGGAACCGTTTTCACATCGCCACGACTCATGTCACAGCGATTATGAAAAAGGTTTCTTCACTACTTTTTACCAGTTTCATTAAGACTTGCATAGATGTCTGTTAAATGAAGTGCAACAAAATCAGAGATCCAAATCCCACTGATGTGTGGCTTTGAGATTGCGCTGAAGTAGCGTGATTTGAAAGCTGCAGCGGTGTGAACCAGGGCTTACAGTAAAACTTCCCCTTTTTTTCCACTTTAAAGAAAATCATAAAATCAGAGATTGTAACGTGTATGCCCAGCTTTACCAGGGGGAAAGACCTTTATACCATTATCTACAAAACCTGAGCCTATGTTGGTATATATGTAAAGTAATTTATTTGGAAATCATTAAAAAGAAAAAGAAGGACCGAGCATCTGTGCACCCTATGATGGCCACAGCTGTCCTTCCCTGTGGGACTGCTGTATATCCTAAATGGAAAGTTGGATTGGAGTGTCAGTCAGACATCCCTGGTCCTTGTAGTGCACCCTCCAGGCACCCTGTACGCCTATGGTGACTGCCCTCCCCATCCCATTCATTACTCACCCTCTGTCACTTCTAGCACTTTCAGCTGCTCCTCCGCCGCTGCCCGCACCTCATGTCCCGGGGACAGAATACCGCTCAGCGTCTCCAGCAGGGCCTCCCTCAGGCCTGCCTGAATGGTGGGGAGGGGACCGACAGTGTTCTGCGCCATGACACCGGAGACAACGAGGAGAAGGCTACGAGACTAAGCGACACACCGCAAAGCCTAGCGCGCCAACACCGCCCGCCAAGCTTCACACGAAGGGAGAGAGGGAGGGATCACGCTGGGGACAAGAGGCGGATACACGCACGTTCAAGGCTAGGGTCATGGGTGAAACGTTCTCATGGGCACACGTATGGCTGCCTTTCTCACGGGCTCATGGCCACCACCTTCATACTCCATGCAGTGGCGGCCTTGGCAGTATGGAACTTGTAGTTCCCCGGCGGCTAAACAAACAGCGACAGGTTGCTGCCCGAACTAGGAGCCCGTGATCACGTGGTTTGGCTTTCCCTGCTCTGTGTGGTGATGGACCGGCCTGGCTTCCCTGAGAACATTCAGCCCTTCCTTGTCTCCTCATAGATATACACCGATACCCACAGACCTTTATTGTCTCCCCTCATAGATATACACCGATACCCACAGACCTTCCTTGTCTCCCCTCATAGATATACACCGATACCCGCAAACCTTCATTGTCTCATAGATATACACCGATACCCACAGACCTTCATTGTCCCCTCATAGATATACACCGATACCCACAGACCTTCATTGTCCCCTCATAGATATACACCGATACCCACAGACCTTCATTGTCTCCTCATAGATATACACCGATACCCACAGACCTTTATTGTCTCCCCTCATAGATATACACCGATACCCACAGACCTTCATTGTCTCCCCTCATAGATATACACCGATACCCACAGACCTTCATTGTCTCCCCTCATAGATATACACCGATACCCACAGACCTTCATTGTCTCCTCATAGATATACACCGATACCCACAGACCTTCATTGTCCCCTCATAGATATACACTGATACCCACAGACCTTCATTGTCCCCTCATAGATATACACCGATACCCACAGACCTTCATTGTCTCCTCATAGATATACACAGATACCCACAGACCTTCATTGTCCCCCCTCATAGATATACACCGATACCCACAGACCTTCATTGTCTCCTCATAGATATACACAGATACCCACAGACCTTCATTGTCCCCCCTCATAGATATACACCGATACCCAGGGCCGTTTGAAGGAATTTGGGGGCCCCAAGCAAAATGGACATGGAGGCCCCCCCCCGCACTCACGCAAAGCCTACAGGAACCACAGCATAGCAATACAGTTTAAGCTCACCCACACTTTATATAAATAAAAAAGGTTTACAGTGCAAATACTGCTGTTGCATATAATCCAACATACTTAAAACACATTCACACTCACATTAACATTAAGATGCTGTTTAGGACTGTTTATGGACAGTGGGATGGACAGGGGGACCGTGGGATGGACAGGGGGACCGTGGGATGGGCAGGGGGACCGTGGGATGGACAGGGGGACCGTGGGATGGACAGGGGGACCGTGGGATGGGCAGGGGGACCGTGGGATGGACAGTGGGATGGGCAGGGGGACCGTGGGATGGGCAGGGGGACCGTGGGAAGGACAGGGGGACCGTGGGATGGACAGGGGGACCGTGGGATGGACAGGGGGACTCCGCACTGTAATATCCACATCATCTCCCCCACTGTAATATCCACATCATCTCCCCCACTGTAATATCCACATCTCCCCCACTGTAATGTCCACATCTCCCCCACTGTAATGTCCACATCTCCCCCCTGTAATGTCCACATCTCCCCCCTGTAATGTCCACATCTCCCCCCTGTAATGTCCACATCTCCCCCACTGTAATGTCCACATCTCCCCCCTGTAATGTCCACATTTCCCCCACTGTAATGTCCACATCTCCCCCTGTTATGTCCACATCTCCCCCACTGTAATATCCACATCTCCCCCCTGTAATGTCCACATCTCCCCCACTGTAATGTCCACATCTCCCCCACTGTAATGTCCACATCTCCCCCCTGTAATGTCCACATCTCCCCCCTGTAATGTCCACATCTCCCCCACTGTAATGTCCACTTCTCCCCCCTGTAATGTCCACATCTCCCCCACTGTAATGTCCACATCTCCCCCACTGTAATGTCCACATCTCCCCCCTGTAATGTCCACATCTCCCCCCTGTAATGTCCACATCTCCCCCACTGTAATGTCCACATCTCCCCCTGTAATGTCCACATCTCCCCCACTGTAATGTCCACATCTCCCCCCTGTAATGTCCACATCTCTGCCACTGTAATGTCCACATCTCCCCCCTGTAATGTCCACATCTCCCCCACTGTAATGTCCACATATCCCCCACTGTAATGTCCACATCTCCCCCACTGTAATGTCCACATCTCCCCCCTGTAATGTCCACATCTCCCCCCTGTAATGTCCACATCTCCCCCCTGTAATGTCCACATCTCCCCCTGTTATGTCCACATCTCCCCCACTGTAATGTCCACATCTCCCCCACTGTAATGTCCACATCTCCCCCCTGTAATGTCCACATCTCCCCCCTGTAATGTCCACATCTCCCCCACTGTTATGTCCACATCTCCCCCACTGTAATGTCCACATCTCCCCCCTGTAATGTCCACATCTCCCCCCTGTAATGTCCACATCTCCCCACTCACCTTGGCCGCTGCCGCCGTGTGTACCAAGATGGCCGCCGCTCCGAAGCTAGGCCGAAGCCGCGGCCTTTCCTATGGCCGAAATCCGCGGATCGGCTCAGGGCAGAAATCCAGGACAGGCAGCAGGCAGGCACCCTAGGCTGGGGCCCCAGGCCAGCTTGGGGCCCCAAGCAATTGCTTGTTTTGCCTGTCCTGTTCCGACGGCCCTGCCGATACCCACAGACCTTCATTGTCTCCTCATAGATATACACCGATACCCACAGACCTTCATTGTCTCCTCATAGATATACACCGATACCCACAGACCTTCATTGTCTCCTCATAGATATACACCGATACCCACAGACCTTTATTGTCTCCCCTCATAGATATACACCGATACCCACGGACCTTCATTGTCTCCTCATAGATATACACCGATACCCACAGACCTTCATTGTCCCCTCATAGATATACACCGATACCCACAGACCTTCATTGTCCCCTCATAGATATACACCGATACCCACAGACCTTCATTGTCTCCTCATAGATATACACCGATACCCACAGACCTTCATTGTCTCCTCATAGATATACACAGATACCCACAGACCTTCATTGTCCCCCCTCATAGATATACACCGATACCCACAGACCTTCATTGTCTCCTCATAGATATACACCAATACCCACAGACCTTTATTGTCTCCCCTCATAGATATACGCCGATACCCACAGACCTTCATTGTCTCCTCATAGATATACACCGATACCCACAGACCTTTATTGTCTCCCCTCATAGATATACACCGATACCCACAGACCTTCATTGTCTCCTCATAGATATACACCGATACCCACAGACCTTTATTGTCTCCCCTCATAGATATACACCGATACCCACAGACCTTCATTGTCTCCTCATAGATATACATCGATACCCACAGACCTTTATTGTCTCCCCTCATAGATATACACCGATACCCACAGACCTTCATTGTCTCCTCATAGATATACACCGATACCCACAGACCTTTTTTGTCTCCCCTCATAGATATACACCGATACCCACAGACCTCCATTGTCTCCTGTCATAGATATACACCGATACCCACAGACCTTTTTTGTCTCCCCTCATAGATATACACCGATACCCACAGACCTTCATTGTCTCCCCTCATAGATATACGCCGATACCCACAGACCTTCATTGTCTCCTCATAGATATACACCGATACCCACAGACCTTTATTGTCTCCCCTCATAGATATACACCGATACCCACAGACCTTCATTGTCTCCTCATAGATATACACCGATACCCACAGACCTTTATTGTCTCCCCTCATAGATATACACCGATACCCACAGACCTTCATTGTCTCCCCTCATAGATATACACCGATACCCACAGACCTTCATTGTCTCCCCTTATAAATGTAGCACACATACCCCTTTTTCCTGCCCACCCTTGCTTACAGGGGTAAAGGCACACCATGCCACATGCCCGTATCCTCCTGGTATGAGAGGTTGAGCGGTGTTCTTACAATTTTAGGTCCTGCGGTGAGTTACCTCCCTCCATTGGTTCTCGTCCCTAGAATGTAGGGAAAAGTCTATTCTTTCCCGAAAGAAGACCAATGTCCAGACAGTATTTAAACTCCAACAGATGAGTTTATTTTCCTTGCTTGAAACAAATTGGGAAAAAGGTTGAAGACAGCAATAGGATTAGGTAGGGAGATAGGTTCAGGCACGCGGCACCCAGTCACCCTATTCTCCACTCAAGCCTGAGTGGGTATTGCTCACCCAGATAGATCCCTCTCACAGTTCTAGCAGCCGGAGTGAAGCACGAACATGACACTTCAGATTTAGTCCCCTTCAAAGACAAGTTCAGGAGATCTTCTGCCACAGAATCCTTTAGTTCCTGAATTTAGAACTTCCTAACGCCTGTAGATTATTAGAGACCATAGGTGCCAATGGGGCACACTACAGGAGCTATCTTGCAACTCACGAATCCTTCCCTCTGATAGGCAACCAGGCCTCCCCGAGACCGTGACTTCCTTCACCGATCCATCGGACAGGTCCTCCCCCGGTTTCCTCTTTTTCAGAGCGGGCCACCCTCCCTCGGGTTCCCTGGGACTCCAGTGGTTGGTTGTAGACCCAGTTGAAGGTACTGGGCCTACCTGGAACTCTGTAGCCTAGGGCTAAAGATGCCCGAGACTCCTCGACCAGTTCACGCACACCCCGGCCAGCAGGGCCAAAGGGCACGACTTCGCCACCAGGGATCCTCCTTGGAATCCCCACGGCACATCACCACAGATCATGGCGTCTGCCCTTTATTTACCCTCTCCCGGCATGCACAGCAGGCAAAAACCCGCCCACCGCACGGTAGCCGAGCGAGGACACCCAATCACACCACAACACCACCTGTGGTTCTCCTCCAGACCTGGGCAACAGCGCCACCCACAGGTCAAGGGGAACTATACCCCAGGCAACATTACAGCAGAGTCCAAACTAACAGAATTGGAGAACCTGAGCCAAACTATTGCTCAGGCTGCCCTTAAATTTAGAGCATAGCAACCCCAAATTTTGGGGGTCCGCTACACAAATATACACTGATACCCACAGACCTTTATTGTCTCCCCTCATAGATATACGCCGATACCCACAGACCTTCATTGTCTCCTCATAGATATACACCGATACCCACAGACCTTCATTGTCTCCCCTTATAGATATACACTGATACCCACAGACCTTCATTGTCTCTCCTTATAGATATACACTGATACCCACAGACCTTCATTGTCTCCCCTTATAGATATACATCGATACCCACAGACCTTCATTGTCTCCCCTTATAGATATACACTGATACCCACAGACCTTCATTGTTTCCTCATAGATATACACCGATACCCACAGACCTTCATTGTCTCCTCATAGATATTATACACCGATACCCGCAGACCTTCATTGTCTCCTCATAGATATACACCGATACCCACAGACCTTCATTGTCTCCCCTTAGAGATATACACCGATACCCACAGACCTTCATTGTCTCCTCATAGATATACACCGATACCCACAGACCTTCATTGTCTCCTCATAGATATACACCGATACCCACAGACCTTCATTGTCTCCCCTTATAGATATACACTGATACCCACAGACCTTCATTGTCTCCCCTCATAGATATACACCAATACCCACAGACCTTCATTGTCTCCCCTCATAGATATACACCGATACCCACAGACCTTCATTGTCTCCTCATAGATATACACCGATACCCACAGACCTTCATTGTCTCCCCTTATAGATATACACAGATACCCACAGACCTTCATTGTCTCTCCTTATAGATATACACCGATACACACAGACCTTCATTGTCTCCCCTCATAGATATACACTGATACCCACAGACCTTCATTGTCTCCTCATAGATATACACCGTTACCCACAGACCTTCATTGTCTCCCCTTATAGATATACACCGATACCCACAGACCTTCATTGTCTCCCCTCATAGATATACACTGATACCCACAGACCTTCATTGTCTCCCCTTATAGATAGACACTGATACCCACAGACCTTCATTGTCTCCTCATAGATATACACCGATACCCACAGACCTTCATTATCTCCCCTTATAGATATACACTGATACCCACAGACCTTCATTGTCTCCTCATAGATATACACTGATACCCACAGACACTGATACTGATAGATGTACACTGATACTCACAGACCTTCATTGTCTCCTAATATATATACACACAATTGCCCATAGACCTTCATTGTCTCCCCTCAGATATACACCAATACCCACAAACCTTCATTGTCTCCCCTCAGATATACACTGTTTCCCACACACCTTCATTGTCTCCCCTCATAGACATACACCGATACCCACAGACCTTCATTGTCTCATAGATGTACACTGATACTCACAGACCTTCACTGTCTTCTAATATATATACACCATTGCCCATAGACCTTCATGGTCTCCCCTCAGATATACACCGATACCCACAGACCTTCATTGTCTCCCCTTATAGATATACACTGATACCCACAGACCTTCATTGTCTCCCCTTATAGATATACACTGATAGCCACAGACCTTCATTGTCTCCTCATAGATATACACCGATACCCACAGACCTTCATTGTCTCCCCTTATAGATATACACTGATACCCACAGACCTTTATTGTCTCCCCTTATAGATATACACTGATACCCACAGACCTTCATTGTCTCCTCATAGATATACACCGATACCCACAGACCTTCATTGTCTCCCCTCATAGATATACACCGATACCCACAGACCTTCATTGTCTCCTCATAGATATACACCGATACCCACAGACCTTCATTGTCTCCCCTTATAGATATACACCGATACCCACAGGCCTTCATTGTCTCCTCATAGATATACACCGATACCCACAGACCTTCATTGTCTCCTCATAGATACACACCGATACCCACAGACCTTCATTGTCTCCTCATAGATATACACCGATACCCACAGACCTTAATTGTCTCCCCTTATAAAGATACACTGATACCCACAGACCTTCATTGTCTCCTCATAGATATACACTGATACCCACAGACCTTCATTGTCTCTCCTTATAGATATACACCGATACCCACAGACCTTCATTGTCTCCTCATAGATATACACTGATACCCACAGACCTTCATTGTCTCCCCTTTAAATATACACCGATACCCACAGGCCTTCATTGTCTCCTCATAGATATACACCGATACCCACAGACCTTCATTGTCTCCTCATAGATATACACCGATACCCACAGACCTTCATTGTCTCCTCATAGATATACACCGATACCCACAGACCTTAATTGTCTACCCTTATGAAGATACACTGATACCCACAGACCTTCATTGTCTCCTCATAGATATACACCGATACCCACAGACCTTCATTGTCTCTCCTTATAGATATACACCGATACCCACAGACCTTCATTGTCTCCTCATAGATATAAACCGATACCCACAGATCTTTATTGTCTCCCCTCATAGATATACACTGATACCCACGGACCTTCATTGTCTCCTCATAGATATACACCGATACCCACAGACCTTCATTGTCCCCTCATAGATATACACCGATACCCACAGACCTTCATTGTCCCCTCATAGATATACACCGATACCCACAGACCTTCATTGTCTCCTCATAGATATACACCGATACCCACAGACCTTCATTGTCTCCTCATAGATATACACAGATACCCAAAGACCTTCATTGTCCCCCCTCATAGATATACACCGATACCCACAGACCTTCATTGTCTCCTTATAGATATACACCGATACCCACAGACCTTCATTGTCTCCTCATAGATATACACCGATACCCACAGACCTTCATTGTCTCCTCATAGATATACACCGATACCCACAGACCTTCATTGTCTCCTCATAGATGTACACTGATACTCACAGACCTTCATTGTCTTCTAATATATATACACCATTGCCCATAGACCTTCATGGTCTCCCCTCAGATATACACCGATACCCACAGACCTTCATTGTCTCCCCTTATAGATATACACTGATACCCACAGACCTTCATTGTCTCCCCTTATAGATATACACTGATAGCCACAGACCTTCATTGTCTCCTCATAGATATACACCGATACCCACAGACCTTCATTGTCTCCCCTTATAGATATACACTGATACCCACAGACCTTTATTGTCTCCCCTTATAGATATACACTGATACCCACAGACCTTCATTGTCTCCTCATAGATATACACCGATACCCACAGACCTTCATTGTCTCCCCTCATAGATATACACCGATACCCACAGACCTTCATTGTCTCCTCATAGATATACACCGATACCCACAGACCTTCATTGTCTCCCCTTATAGATATACACCGATACCCACAGGCCTTCATTGTCTCCTCATAGATATACACCGATACCCACAGACCTTCATTGTCTCCTCATAGATACACACCGATACCCACAGACCTTCATTGTCTCCTCATAGATATACACCGATACCCACAGACCTTAATTGTCTCCCCTTATAAAGATACACTGATACCCACAGACCTTCATTGTCTCCTCATAGATATACACTGATACCCACAGACCTTCATTGTCTCTCCTTATAGATATACACCGATACCCACAGACCTTCATTGTCTCCTCATAGATATACACTGATACCCACAGACCTTCATTGTCTCCCCTTTAAATATACACCGATACCCACAGGCCTTCATTGTCTCCTCATAGATATACACCGATACCCACAGACCTTCATTGTCTCCTCATAGATATACACCGATACCCACAGACCTTCATTGTCTCCTCATAGATATACACCGATACCCACAGACCTTAATTGTCTACCCTTATAAAGATACACTGATACCCACAGACCTTCATTGTCTCCTCATAGATATACACCGATACCCACAGACCTTCATTGTCTCTCCTTATAGATATACACCGATACCCACAGACCTTCATTGTCTCCTCATAGATATAAACCGATACCCACAGACCTTTATTGTCTCCCCTCATAGATATACACTGATACCCACAGACCTTCATTGTCCCCTCATAGATATACACCGATACCCACAGACCTTCATTGTCTCCTCATAGATATACACCGATACCCACAGACCTTCATTGTCTCCTCATAGATATACACCGATACCCACAGACCTTCATTGTCTCCTCATAGATATACACAGATACCCAAAGACCTTCATTGTCCCCCCTCATAGATATACACCGATACCCACAGACCTTCATTGTCTCCTCATAGATATACACCGATACCCACAGACCTTCATTGTCTCCTCATAGATATACACCGATACCCACAGACCTTCATTGTCTCCTCATAGATATACACAGATACCCACAGACCTTCATTGTCTCCTCATAGATATACACCGATACCCACAGACCTTTATTGTCTCCCCTCATAGATATACACCGATACCCACGGACCTTCATTGTCTCCTCATAGATATACACCGATACCCACAGACCTTCATTGTCCCCTCATAGATATACACCGATACCCACAGACCTTCATTGTCCCCTCATAGATATACACCGATACCCACAGACCTTCATTGTCTCCTCATAGATATACACCGATACCCACAGACCTTCATTGTCTCCTCATAGATATTCACCGATACCCACAGACCTTCATTGTCTCCTCATAGATATACACAGATACCTACAGACCTTCATTGTCCCCCCTCATAGATATACACCGATACCCACAGACCTTCATTGTCTCCTCATAGATATACACCGATACCCACAGACCTTCATTGTCTCCTCATAGATATACACCGATATCCACAGACCTTTATTGTCTCCCCTCATAGATATACACCGATACCCACAGACCTTCATTGTCTCCTCATAGATTTACACCGATACCCACAGACCTTCATTGTCTCCTCATACATATACACAGATACCCAAAGACCTTCATTGTCCCCCCTCATAGATATACACCGATACCCACAGACCTTCATTGTCTTCTCATAGATATACACCGATACCCACAGACCTTCATTGTCTCCTCATAGATATACACCGATACCCACAGACCTTCATTGTCTCCTCATAGATATACACAGATACCCACAGACCTTCATTGTCTCCTCATAGATATACACCGATACCCACAGACCTTTATTGTCTCCCCTCATAGATATACACCGATACCCACGGACCTTCATTGTCTCCTCATAGATATACACCGATACCCACAGACCTTCATTGTCCCCTCATAGATATACACCGATACCCACAGACCTTCATTGTCCCCTCATAGATATACACCGATACCCACAGACCTTCATTGTCTCCTCATAGATATACACCGATACCCACAGACCTTCATTGTCTCCTCATAGATATTCACCGATACCCACAGACCTTCATTGTCTCCTCATAGATATACACAGATACCCACAGACCTTCATTGTCCCCCCTCATAGATATACACCGATACCCACAGACCTTCATTGTCTCCTCATAGATATACACCGATACCCACAGACCTTCATTGTCTCCTCATAGATATACACCGATATCCACAGACCTTTATTGTCTCCCCTCATAGATATACACCGATACCCACAGACCTTCATTGTCTCCTCATAGATATACACCGATACCCACAGACCTTCATTGTCTCCCCTTATAAATGTAGCACACAGACCCCTTTTTCCTGCCCACCCTTGCTTACAGGGGTAAAGGCACACCATGCCACATGCCCGTATCCTCCTGGTATGAGAGGTTGAGCGGTGTTCTTACAATTTTAGGTCCTGCGGTGAGTTACCTCCCTCCATTGGTTCTCGTCCCTAGAATGTAGGGAAAAGTCTATTCTTTCCCGAAAGAAGACCAATGTCCAGACAGTATTTAAACTCCAACAGATGAGTTTATTTTCCTTGCTTGAAACAAATTGGGAAAAAGGTTGAAGACAGCAATAGGATTAGGTAGGGAGATAGGTTCAGGCACGCGGCACCCAGTCACCCTATTCTCCGCTCAAGCCTGAGTGGGTATTGCTCACCCAGATAGATCCCTCTCACAGTTCTAGCAGCCGGAGTGAAGCACGAACATGACACTTCAGATTTAGTCCCCTTCAAAGACAAGTTCAGGAGATCCTCTGCCACAGAATCCTTTAGTTCCTGAATTTAGAACTTCCTAACGCCTGTAGATTATTAGAGACCATAGGTGCCAATGGGGCACACTACAGGAGCTATCTTGCAACTCACGAATCCTTCCCTCTGATAGGCAACCAGGCCTCCCCGAGACCGTGACTTCCTTCACCGATCCATCGGACAGGGCCTCCCACGGTTTCCTCTTTTTCAGAGCGGGCCACCCTCCCTCGGGTTCCCTGGGACTCCAGTGATTGGTTGTAGACCCAGTTGAAGGTACTGGGCCTACCTGGAACTCTGTAGCCTAGGGCTAAAGATGCCCGAGACTCCTCGACCAGTTCACGCACACCCCGGCCAGCAGGGCCAAAGGGCACGACTTCGCCACCAGGGATCCTCCTTGGAATCCCCACGGCACATCACCACAGATCATGGCGTCTGCCCTTTATTTACCCTCTCCCGGCATGCACAGCAGGCAAAACCCCGCCCACCGCACGGTAGCCGAGAGAGGACACCCAATCACACCACAACACCACCTGTGGTTCTCCTCAAGACCTGGGCAACAGCCCCACCCACAGGTCAAGGGGAACTATACCCCAGGCAACATTACAGCAGAGTCCAAACTAACAGAATTGGAGAACCTGAGCCAAACTATTGCTCAGGCTGCCCTTAAATTTAGAGCATAGCAACCCCAAATTTTGGGGGTCCGCTACACAAATATACACTGATACCCACAGACCTTCATTGTCTCCTCATAGATATACACCGATACCCACAGACCTTCATTGTCTCCCCTTATAGATATACACTGATACCCACAGACCTTCATTGTCTCTCCTTATAGATATACACTGATACCCACAGACCTTCATTGTCTCCCCTTATAGATATACACTGATACCCACAGACCTTCATTGTTTCCTCATAGATATACACCGATACCCACAGACCTTCATTGTCTCCTCATAGATATACACCGATACCCACAGACCTTCATTGTCTCCTCATAGATATACACCGATACCCACAGACCTTCATTGTCTCCCCTTATAGATATACACCGATACCCACAGACCTTCATTGTCTCCTCATAGATATACACCGATACCCACAGACCTTCATTGTCTCCTCATAGATATACACCGATACCCACAGACCTTCATTGTCTCCCCTTATAGATATACACTGATACCCACAGACCTTCATTGTCTCCCCTCATAGATATACACCGATACCCACAGACCTTCATTGTCTCCCCTCATAGATATACACCGATACCCACAGACCTTCATTGTCTCCTCATAGATATACACCGATACCCACAGACCTTCATTGTCTCTCCTTATAGATATACACCGATACCGACAGACCTTCATTGTCTCCCCTCATAGATATACACCGATACCCACGGACCTTCATTGTCTCCTCATAGATATACACCGATACCCACAGACCTTCATTGTCCCCTCATAGATATACACCGATACCCACAGACCTTCATTGTCCCCTCATAGATATACACCGATACCCACAGACCTTCATTGTCTCCTCATAGATATACACCGATACCCACAGACCTTCATTGTCTCCTCATAGATATACACAGATACCCACAGACCTTCATTGTCTCCCCTCATAGATATACACCGATACCCACAGACCTTCATTGTCTCCTCATAGATATACACCGATACCCACAGACCTTCATTGTCTCCTCATAGATATACACCGATACCCACAGACCTTTTTTGTCTCCCCTCATAGATATACACCGATACCCACAGACCTTCATTGTCTCCCCTCATAGATATACGCCGATACCCACAGACCTTCATTGTCTCCTCATAGATATACACCGATACCCACAGACCTTTATTGTCTCCCCTCATAGATATACACCGATACCCACAGACCTTCATTGTCTCCTCATAGATATACACCGATACCCACAGACCTTTTTCGTCTCCCCTCTTAGATATACACCGATACCCACAGACCTTCATTGTCTCCCCTCATAGATATACGCCGATACCCACAGACCTTCATTGTCTCCTCATAGATATACACTGATACCCACAGACCTTTATTGTCTCCCCTCATAGATATACACCGATACCCACAGACCTTCATTGTCTCCTCATAGATATACACCGATACCCACAGACCTTTATTGTCTCCCCTCATAGATATACACCGATACCCACAGACCTTCATTGTCTCCCCTCATAGATATACACCGATACCACAGACCTTTATTGTCTCCTCATAGATATACACCGATACCCACAGACCTTCATTGTCTCCCCTTATAAATGTAGCACACAGACCCCTTTTTCCTGCCCACCCTTGCTTACAGGGGTAAAGGCACACCATGCCACATGCCCGTATCCTCCTGGTATGAGAGGTTGAGTGGTGTTCTTACAATTTTAGGTCCTGCGGTGAGTTACCTCCCTCCATTGGTTCTCGTCCCTAGAATGTAGGGAAAAGTCTATTCTTTCCCGAAAGAAGACCAATGTCCAGACAGTATTTAAACTCCAACAGATGAGTTTATTTTCCTTGCTTGAAACAAATTGGGAAAAAGGTTGAAGACAGCAATAGGATTAGGTAGGGAGATAGGTTCAGGCACGCGGCACCCAGTCACCCTATTCTCCACTCAAGCCTGAGTGGGTATTGCTCACCCAGATAGATCCCTCTCACAGTTCTAGCAGCCGGAGTGAAGCACGAACATGACACTTCAGATTTAGTCCCCTTCAAAGACAAGTTCAGGAGATCCTCTGCCACAGAATCCTTTAGTTCCTGAATTTAGAACTTCCTAACGCCTGTAGATTATTAGAGATTATAGGTGCCAATGGGGCACACTACAGGAGCTATCTTGCAACTCACGAATCCTTCCCTGTGATAGGCAACCAGGCCTCCCCGAGACCGTGACTTCCTTCACCGATCCATCGGACAGGTCCTCCCCCGGTTTCATCTTTTTCAGAGCGGGCCACCCTCCCTCGGGTTCCCTGGGACTCCAGTGATTGGTTGTAGACCCAGTTGAAGGTACTGGGCCTACCTGGAACTCTGTAGCCTAGGGCTAAAGATGCCCGAGACTCCTCGACCAGTTCACGCACACCCCGGCCAGCAGGGCCAAAGGGCACGACTTCGCCACCAGGGATCCTCCTTGGAATCCCCACGGCACATCACCACAGATCATGGCGTCTGCCCTTTATTTACCCTCTCCCGGCATGCACAGCAGGCAAAAACCCGCCCACCGCACGGTAGCCGAGAGAGGACACCCAATCACACCACAACACCACCTGTGGTTCTCCTCAAGACCTGGGCAACAGCGCCACCCACAGGTCAAGGGGAACTATACCCCAGGCAACATTACAGCAGAGTCCAAACTGACAGAATTGGAGAACCTGAGCCAAACTATTGCTCAGGCTGCCCTTAAATTTAGAGCATAGCAACCCCAAATTTTGGGGGTCCGCTACACAAATATACACTGATACCCACAGACCTTCATTGTCTAATCATAGATATACACCGATACCCACAGACCTTCATTGTCTCCCCTTATAGATATACACTGATACCCACAGACCTTCATTGTCTCTCCTTATAGATATACACTGATACCCACAGACCTTCATTGTCTCCCCTTATAGATATACACCGATACCCACAGACCTTCATTGTCTCCCCTTATAGATATACACTGATACCCACAGACCTTCATTGTTTCCTCATAGATATACACCGATATCCACAGACCTTCATTGTCTCCTCATAGATATACACCGATACCCACAGACCTTCATTGTCTCCTCATAGATATACACCGATACCCACAGACCTTCATTGTCTCCCCTTATAGATATACACCGATACCCACAGACCTTCATTGTCTCCTCATAGATATACACCGATACCCACAGACCTTCATTGTCTCCTCATAGATATACACCGATACCCACAGACCTTCATTGTCTCCCCTTATAGATATACACTGATACCCACAGACCTTCATTGTCTCCCCTCATAGATATACACCGATACCCACAGACCTTCATTGTCTCCCCTCATAGATATACACTGATACCCACAGACCTTCATTGTCTCCTCATAGATATACACCGATACCCACAGACCTTCATTGTCTCCCCTTATAGATATACACTGATACCCACAGACCTTCATTGTCTCCCCTCATAGATATACACCGATACCCACAGACCTTCATTGTCTCCCCTCATAGATATACACCGATACCCACAGACCTTCATTGCCTCCTCATAGATATACACCGATACCCACAGACCTTCATTGTCTCCCCTTATAGATATACACAGATACCCACAGACCTTCATTGTCTCTCCTTATAGATATACACCGATACCCACAGACCTTCATTGTCTCCCCTCATAGATATACACTGATACCCACAGACCTTCATTGTCTCCTCATAGATATACACCGATACCCACAGACCTTCATTGTCTCCCCTCATAGATATACACTGATACCCACAGACCTTCATTGTCTCCTCATAGATATACACCGATACCCACAGACCTTCATTGTCTCTCCTCATAGATATACACCGATACCCACAGACCTTCATTGTCTCCCCTTATAGATATACACTGATACCCACAGACCTTCATTGTCTCCTCATAGATATACACCGATACCCACAGACCTTCATTATCTCCCCTTATAGATATACACTGATACCCACAGACCTTCATTGTCTCCTCATAGATATACACTGATACCCACAGACACTGATACTGATAGATGTACACTGATTCTCACAGACCTTCATTGTCTCCTAATATATATACACACAATTGCCCATAGACCTTCATTGTCTCCCCTCAGATATACACCGATACCCACAAACCTTCATTGTCTCCCCTCAGATATACACTATTTCCCACACACCTTCATTGTCTCCCCTCATAGACATACACCGATACCCACAGACCTTCATTGTCTCCTCATAGATGTACACTGATACTCACAGACCTTCATTGTCTTCTAATATATATACACCATTGCCCATAGACCTTCATGGTCTCCCCTCAGATATACACCGATACCCACAGACCTTCATTGTCTCCCCTTATAGATATATACTGAAACCCACAGACCTTCATTGTCTCCCCTTATAGATGTACACCGATACCCACAGGCCTTCATTGTCTCCTCATAGATATACACCGATACCCACAGACCTTCATTGTCTCCTCATAGATATACACCGATACCCACAGACCTTCATTGTCTCCTCATAGATATACACCGATACCCACAGACCTTAATTGTCTCCCCTTATAAAGATACACTGATACCCACATTCCTTCATTGTCTCCTCATAGATATACACCGATACCCACAAACCTTCATTGTCTCTCCTTATAGATATACACCGATACCCACAGACCTTCATTGTCTCCTCATAGATATACACTGATACCCACAGACCTTCATTGTCTCCTCATAGATATACACTGATACCCAGAGACCTTCATTGTCTCCCCTTATAGATATACACCGATACTCAAAGACCTTCATTGTCTCCTCATAGATGTACACTGATACCCAGAGACCTTCATTGTCTTTTCATAGATGTACATGGATACTGTAACACCGAGCGCTCCGGGTGTCCCATCCATCCCGGAGCGGCCGCGGCGTCTGTCCCCCTGCAGCGCTCCGGTCGGCTCCTCTGACCGTGAGCGCTGCTCTGATGCTGGCGGGGATGCGATCCACGCGGCGGCACCTGTCCGCCCGCGGATCGCATCCCATCCTGCTCACCGGCCTCCTCCCCCTGCTCCGTCCCGGCGCGCGCGGTCCCGCTGCTCTCTAGGGCGAGCGCGCGCCAGTCTTCTTAAATTTAAAGGGCCAGTGCACCATTGATTGGTGCCTGGTCCAATTACTGTGTCACACTCCAAAACACTTAAAAACCCACTCCCCCTTCCTGTCCTTGCCGGATCTTGTTGTCCTAGTACCTTGTGGAAGTGTTTTGAAGTTTGCCTTGCCTGTGTATCTGACCTTCTGCCATTGTTTCTGACCACGAACCGTTGCCGCCTGCCCTGACCTTTTGCTACGACTGACCTTGCCTCTGCCTAGTCCTTGTATACCGCACCGGCCTCAGCCGCCAGAGAGGTGGAGTTTCTACCGGAGGACACGACCTGGTTGCTACCGCCGCAGCAAGTCCATCCTGCCTTGCGGCGGGCTCTGGTGAAAACCGGTAGCTGCTTAGAACCGGTCCCTCAGTGCGATTCGTGCCATCCCCTCTCTGGTACAGAGGATCCACCTCCTGCCTCCTCTATAGCCGCCAGTCCGGCCCGTGACAGTAGATCCGGCCATGGATCCCGCTGAGGTACCGCTGCCAAATCTCGCTGACCTCACTACCGTGGTTGCCCAGCAGTCGCAACAGATCGCCCAACAAGGACAGCAGCTGTCGCAGTTGACCACCATGGTCCAGCAGCTTCTGCCGCCGCAGCCTCCAGCATCTTCTCCTCTCCGAGCTGCCGCTACTACCTCGAGAATTCGCCTGTCTCTTCTGGAGAAATTTGACGGGGATTCTAGGATGTGCCGGGGATTCTTGTCCCAATGTTCCCTGCATCTTGAGATGATGTCTGACCAGTTTTCCACAGAACGGTCTAAAGTGGCATTCGTGGTCTCTCTGTTGTCTGGAAAGGCCTTGGCCTGGGCCACGCCACTCTGGGACCGCAACGACCCTGCTACAGCCACTGTTCAGTCCTTCTTTGCTGAGGTTCGCAGCGTTTTTGAGGAACCAGCCCGAGCCTCGTCCGCTGAAACTGCCCTGCTTAACCTTGTCCAAGGAAACTCTTCTGTGGGCGAATATGCCATACAGTTCCGCACACTGGCCTCAGAGTTAGCTTGGAATAATGAGGCTCTCTGCGCGACCTTCAAGAAGGGTTTATCCGGCCACATCAAGGATTGTCTGGCCGCACGAGAGATACCCTCTTCCTTGACGGAACTCATCCATTTAGCTACCCGCATCGATATGCGTTACGTCGAAAAACGCCAAGAGCTTCGCCAGGAGAAAGATCTTGTTCGCACCAGGCGTTATCCGCGCCTGGCTCCTCTCTTTCTAAATCCAATGCATCCTGTTACCGTGCCTCCCGCCGAGGAGGCTATGCAAGTGGACCGGTCTCGCCTGACCCTACAAGAGAGGTCTCGCCGTAGGAACGAGAACTTATGCCTTTATTGTGCGAGCTCTGATCACTTCCTAAAAGACTGCCCTATTCGTCCTCCGCGTCAGGGAAACGCCCGCACCTAGTGAACGTGGGAGAGGCGTTACTGGGTGTGAATTCTTCCTCTCCACGTCTGACTATTCCTGTGCGGATTTCTCCTTCTGCTGGCTCCCTCTTCCCTGTGGTGGCCTTCCTGGACTCTGGTTCTGCAGGAAACTTTATTGAAGCCTCTTTCATCAACAGGTTCAACATTCCTGTTACCCGTTTCATCAAACCCTTCTTCATTTCCTCTGTAAATGGAGAGAATTTGGATTGTACCGTGCGTTACCCCTGCTCATGTCCGTTGGTGTTCTTCACCAAGAAAAGATTGAATTCTTTGTTTTGCCGAACTGTACTTCTGACATCCTTCTTGGCCTACCCTGGCTCCAGCGTCACACTTCTACCCTCGTCTGGACCACTGGGGACATCAAATCCTGGGGTGACTCCTGTCACAAACATTGCCTTAAGTCTGTACCGACCTGTCAAGTCCCCATCACTACTCCTTTGCCTGGCCTTCCAAAGGCCTATCAGGACTTTTCTGATGTCTTTTGCAAAAAACAGGCGGAGGTCTTACCACCACATAGACCCTACGACTGCCCCATTGACTTGCTCCCAGGTACTACACCACCCCGTGGCAGAATTTACCCTCTCTCCTCTCCTGAAACCAAGGCCATGACTGAATACATTCAGGAGAACCTCAAGAGAGGTTTTATTAGGAAATCATCTTCTCCAGCCGGAGCGGGCTTCTTCTTCGTGGCCAAGAAGGATCTCTACGCCCTTGCATAGACTATCGTGGTCTCAATAAAATCACTATTAAAAACCGCTACCCTCTGCCTCTCATCTCGGAGCTCTTTGACCGTCTGCGCGGAGCAAAAGTTTTTTCTAAATTGGACCTCAGGGGCGCTTATAACCTCATCAGAATCCGTAAAGGAGATGAATGGAAAACCGCATTTAACACCAGAGACGGTCACTTTGAATATCTCGTCATGCCGTTCGGACTTTGCAACGCCCCTGCAGTCTTTCAAGATTTTGTCAACGAAATCTTCCGGGACCTACTGTATACCTGTGTGGTTGTCTATCTTGACGACATCCTAATCTTCTCTGCCAATCTTAAGGAACATCGGCTCCATGTCCGTCAAGTGCTCCAGCGCCTCCGCGTAAATCATCTTTACGCTAAATTTGAAAAATGCCTTTTTGAGCGCAGCAGTCTTCCTTTCCTAGGTTATCTGGTCTCTGGACAAGGTCTTCAAATGGACCCTGACAAACTCTCCGCAGTCTTGGGTTGGCCACGCCCCTCTGGACTTCGGGCTATCCAACGCTTCCTTGGTTTCGCCAACTACTATCGTCAGTTCATACCCCACTTCTCCACCATCGTTGCTCCTATAGGGGCACTGACCAAAAAAGACGCGAATCCTAGGTCCTGGCCGCCTCAAGCGGAGGAAGCCTTTACTCACCTTAAGACCGCCTTCTCCTCTGCACCTGTCCTGTCTCGGCCAGATCCTCTAAAGCCGTTCTTCCTTGAAGTCGACGCCTCCTCGGTAGGAGCCGGAGCTGTGCTTCTTCAAAAAAACGCTAAAGGGAAAAACGTCACTTGTGGTTTTTTCTCTAAAACTTCTCCCCTCCGGAAAAAAACTATTCCATAGGTGACCGTGAACTGTTGGCCATCAAGTTGGCATTAGAAGAGTGGAGACATCTCCTGGAAGGATCCCTTCACCCTATCTCCATCTACACTGACCATAAAAATTTGTCCTACCTTCAGTCCGCTCAGCGCCTAAATCCTCGCCAGGCCAGGTGGTCATTGTTCTTTGCCCGCTTCAACTTCCAGATCCATTTTCGGCCCGCAGACAAAAATGTCAGGGCTGATGCTTTGTCCCGTTTCTCCGATACCTCTGAAACCGAGACTCCTCCTCAACACATCATACCCCCTGAGTGTCTGATTTCCTCTGCTCCCGCTTCTCTCATGCCAATTCCTCCACGAAAGACTTTCGTTCCTCCACGCCTTCGGCTTCAGATACTCAAGTGGGGCCATTCCTCCCATCTAGCTGGTCACGCTGGGATCAAAAAATCCATACAATTGATTGCCAGACACTATTGGTGGCCTACCCAGGAGGAGGATGTGACTGACTTTGTACGGGCCTGCACTATCTGTGCACGTGACAAGACGCCTCGCCAGAAGCCTGCAGGTCTTCTCCTTCCCCTACCTGTGCCTGAACAACCATGGTCCCACATCGCCATGGATTTCATCACGGACCTCCCTTTGTTTCGTAGTAACACTGTCATCTGGGTGATCGTTGACCGCTTTTCTAAAATGGCTCATTTTGTCCCGCTCCCTGGTCTGCCTACTGCACCTCAGTTGGCGAAGCATTTTTTTCTTCAAATTTTCCGCCTCCATGGGCTGCCCTCACATATCGTCTCGGATAGAGGTGTTCAATTCATCTCAAAATTTTGGAGAGCTCTCTGTACTCAACTAAAAATTAAGTTGAATTTTTCTTCCGCTTATCACCCGCAGTCCAATGGACAGGTGGAGAGAGTTAACCAGGTCCTTGGCGACTACCTACGCCATTTTGTCTCCGCCCGTCAAGACGATTGGGTCGACCTATTGCCCATGGCAGAATTCTCATACAATTTCAAGAACTCTGAATCTTCCTCCAAGTCGCCTTTCTTTGTGGTCTACGGCCGTCACCGATTGCCCCCCCTCCCCATTCCCACGTCTTCTGGAGTTCCGGCCGTGGATGAATTTACTCAGGACTTTGCCTCTATCTGGAAAGAGACTCAAAGGTCGCTCTCACTGGCCTCTGCCCGCATGAAGAGACATGCAGATAAAAAAAGAAGAATCCCTCCTGTCTATGCCCCTGGTGACAAAGTGTGGCTCTCCTCCAAATATGTTCGGTTTCGGGTACCTAGTTACAAGCTGGGCCCTCGTTACCTCGGGCCATTTAAAATCAAAAACCAAATCAATTCTGTTTCTTACAAGCTCCACCTTCCTCCTTCTCTTCGTATTCCCAACTCTTTTCATGTGTCTCTTCTTAAACCCCTCATTCTTAACCGATTTTCCCCTAAGGTCACTGCTCCTGCTCCTGTCTCTGGTTCTTCTGATGTCTTCTCGGTGAAAGAGATCCTCGCCTCCAAGGTCATCCGAGGAAAAAAATGTTTTTTAGTGGATTGGGAGAACTGTGGTCCTGAGGAAAGGTCCTGGGAACCTGAGGCCAACATTTTAGATAAAGAGCTCATCCGAAGATTCTTGGGTTCCAAGAAGAGGGGGAGACCTAAGGGGGGGGTACTGTAACGCCGAGCGCTCTGGGTGTCCCATCCATCCCGGAGCGCCCGCGGCGTCTGTCCCCCTGCAGCGCTCCGGTCGGCTCCTCTGACCGTGAGCACTGCTCTGATGCTGGCGGGGATGCGATCCATGCGGCGGCACCTGTCCGACCGCGG
Organism: Rana muscosa; assembly: GCA_029206835.1. NCBI lineage: Eukaryota > Metazoa > Chordata > Amphibia > Anura > Ranidae > Rana > Rana muscosa. The sequence continues at coordinate 323,424,588 of CM055117.1, forward strand.
ATCGCATCCCATCCTGCTCACCGGTCTCCTCCCCCTGCTCCGTCCCGGCGCGCGTGGTCCTGCTGCTCTCTAGGGCGCGCGCGCGCCGGTCTTCTTAAATTTAAAGGGCCAGTGCACCATTGATTGGTGCCTGGTCCAATTACTGTGTCACACTCCAAAACACTTAAAAACCCACTCCCCCTTCCTGTCCTTGCCGGATCTTGTTGTCCTAGTTCCTTGTGGAAGTGTTTTGAAGTTTGCCTTGCCTGTGTATCTGACCTTCTGCCATTGTTTCTGACCACGAACCGTTGCCGCCTGCCCTGACCTTTTGCTACGTCTGACCTTGCCTCTGCCTAGTCCTTGTATACCGCACCGGCCTCAGCCGCCAGAGAGGTGGAGTCGCTACTGGAGGACACGACCTGGTTGCTACCGCCGCAGCAAGTCCATCCTGCCTTGCGGCGGGCTCTGGTGAAAATCGGTAGCTGCTTAGAACCGGTCCCTCAGTGCGATTCGTGCCATCCCCTCTCTGGTACAGAGGATCCACCTCCTGCCTCCTCTATAGCCGCCAGTCCGGCCCGTGACAGATACCCACAGACCTTCATTGTCTCCTCATAGATGAACACGGATACCCACAGACCTTCATTGTCATTAGGGGTGCAATGGATCAAAGAACTCACGGATCGGATCGTTCTTCGGATCAGAGTCACGGATCGGATAATTTTTCGGATCAGCAAAAAAAATAAAAAGACAAGACAAATCTTTTTTACACCCACAGGAGTTTTAGATTTCACAGTTATTTTCAACACAAAACGGAGCTTATATGCTTAAATACAGTATTTGTAAATCCGACGGACTGTTTAGATGTTAAATTTTAAAAGCAGCAGCAAACCTGCTGACCTTACAAGGTTGCTAGTGTGACAGAACACCTCTGATTTTCACATTTAACTAAAAATCAGAGGTGTTCTGTCACATGACAAATATGTATTTAAGCATATAAGCTCAGTTTTGTGTTGAAAATAACTGTGAAATCGAACAAGATGTCCGCTTGCCCCCTTCTCACTCTAGCATTACTGTGCAGGAGTGTGTGGTGTAGCAAGATGGCGGCGACGAAACGTCACTTCCTGACGAGACAGCTGCCGCCAAGATGGCCTCCGCTCCGGAGCTAGGCCGAAGCCGCGGCCTTTCCTATGGTCGAGGCAGCGGAGCTCTCCGCGGATCGCGTGGTTTGCCGATCCGAACAGGTTGACCCATTCGGATCACGGATCGGTGACGATCCGTTGCACCACTAACACTAATACCCACACACCTTCATTGTGTCCCTTCATAGATATACACTGATACCCACACACCTTCATTGTCTCCTCTCATAGATATACACTGATAGCCACACACCTTCATTGTCTTCCCTCATAGATATACACTGATACCCACAGACCTTCATTGTCTCCTCATAGATGTACACTGATACTCACAGACCTTCATTGTCTCCTAATATATATACACCATTGCCGCCATTGTCTCCCCTCAGATATACACCGATACCCACAGACCTTCATTGTCTTCCCTCAGATATACACTGATACCCAAAAACCTTCATTGTCTCCCCTCATAGATATGCAGTGGAACCTTGGATTACGAGCATAATCTGTTCCAGGAGAATGCTCGTAATCCAAAGTACTTGCATATCAAAGTGAGTTTCCCCATTAAAGTCAATGAAATTGAAAATAATTAGTTCCGCATTGACTTCAATGGCATGTGTAGCGGGGTCCTAAATTTAGGGGAAGTGTTTGAGTGGTAGTTATGCTCAAACACCCCAATTGTCAGGATTCTATCAACCATTTTTGTCCGCAGGGAGAGTATCGGTGTATAGTTCCCTGTGGCCTGCAGGTGGTGCTGCCAGGGCAGGTCAGGGTTGAACCGCTGATACAGTGCTGTGCCTTGTGTGTCCCCTCTCAGCAGCCATACGGTGGGTGTGGCAGGCCTGCTGTGCATGCTGGGAGAGGATATAAAAGGGGCAGACGCTGCCTGTTCGGGGTTCTGTCGTGGTCGGGGGTCCTACCCCAGGGAGTGTGTTCCTGTCCGCCCTGGGCACCTTTAGCCCAGGGGCGGAGGTCGGTGAATCAGTCCCAGGCACCTTTAGCCCTGGGACTGCAGCAAAGGCCTTGGGCCCAGCACCTTCAGCTGGGGCCCATCAAGGACCGAGGAATCCCAGGGTGCCGCCTTGCGAGGGGACCCGCATCTTAGACGAGGAGTCCGGGGGAGGAGCCGTTTCGAGGGACCGGTGAGAAGTCACGGTGAAGGAAGGGGCCCGGTAACTCTCTGGAGGGATGTCTTCTTACAAAGAGGTCAAGCTTTGAAACACCAAGTTCACCAGGTCTGTGGCAGAGACCAAGTTCACCAGGTCTGTGGCAGAGACCAAGTTCACCAGGTCTGTGGCAGAGACCAAGTTCACCAAGTCTGTGGCAGAGACTGTGCGGTTAAGTTAGAGTACCATTTGGCTGCTAGTCCCTATCTAGGGAGACTATCCATATGGGCTGAGTCTGTTTGAGAAGCTAAGCAGTGAAGTGATTACGTTTGTGCCTGGACCTCTCCCACACCTTATGCTGTCCTGTCCTCTCTCCAACCTTTTCTTATCAGAGACTGTTATTTACGAGAAATAAACTATACGTTGGAGTTACAGCTGGTGTGGACATTCAAGTCACTGGGGGGAAACAAGGACTTATCTCTATTAACTACAGAGGTGAGAACCATTCTCTGGAGGATTCTGGTTTTCTGGCTGTGGAGACCCGCCAACAACACCGCTCAACCTCTTCACACAGGAGGGTACGGGCTTGTGGCGTGGTGTGCCCTCTCTTCCTGCGAGGAGCCAAAGGCAGGTGAAGGGGGTGAGTGCGCTACACATGCAATACCGAATGCGCCGGAGAGCATCGGAGAGCCGAATGCGCTGGAGAGCATTGGAAAAAGGCATGAGGACACCTCGGAAAGACATCGTTCCCGAGATTTGCCGAGGTCAGCCATGCTGTCCTCTGGCCATTCCCTGCATTTTCGAATGGCGCAGGTCGGCGACGTTCGGCTCTGCTAGGCTCCAGCGCCCCCCACCTCAGGCCAAACGCAGTACTGCACACCACTTTGGCCTGAATCGTGTTACGATTTAAAAAAATACAGTGCTCGTATTGACGAAACGCTCATTAACCATGTTACTCGCAATCCGAGGTTCCACTGTACACCGATACCCACAGACCTTCATTGTCTCCTCATAGATGTACACCGATACCCACAGACCTTCACACTGGAGACAACGAGGAGAAGGTTGCGAGACAAAGCGACACACTAAGCAGCACTGATAGGCAGTAGGGATGGGCTGCACGGACCCCTGTTCGGTTCACACCAGAATTTCCGAACACTGCAAAAGTTCGGACCCGAATAACGAACCCCATTAAAGTCAATGGGACCCGAATGTCAAAAATCAAAAGGGCCCAATTTGAAGGCTTATATGCAAGTATTTGGGCATACACTGGTTATAGGGGTCTGGGTCCTGCCCTGGGAGACATGTATCAATAAAAAAAGTTTGTGAAAAACGTATTTTTTAAATGAGCAATTTTTTTTTTATGATTTGATAAAAATTCCTTACGATATAGTGCCTGGGGGTCCCCTCAGTCTACTTGTAAAGTGGCAGATCTGTACCATGTCTAGAATCCGCTGCAGCAATAATTGTATTTATAAAGCCAAAAAAATGAAATTTTCCCTGCAAGCTGCCTTTATTTTGTCCAGTAACAGCTGGGGAGCCAGTGTGTATGATGAGGCCACAATGTAGTGCACTGGGAACAAGATTAGAGATTTTTTGGATACATTCTGGTGTCACTTTGACTTTTTTTTAGAAGTAACGGGTGCATAAAAATTGGTCTTTGGGTGTAGGTGGCACCTTCCCACCGTAACCCTATAGAGGTAATCATGATGAAAGCAAGAATTGGCCTTGCTGTAAAAATTTGCAATGATATGCACATGTCAAACAGGTGCAGAAAAATTGGTCTTTGGGTGTCGGTGGCGCCTTCCCACCATAACCCTATAGAGGTACTGTCGATGAAAGCAAGAATCGGCCTTGCTGTAAAAAATTGCAATGATATGCACCTGTCAAACAGGTGCAGAAAAATTACTCTTTGTGTGTCAGGGGGGCACCTTCCCACCGTAACCCTATAGAGGTGCTTTTGATGAAGGCAAAAAACATTGCAATGATATGCACCTGTCAAACAGGTGCTGAAAATTGGTCTTTGGGTGTTAATTGTGCCCATAAAACCTATACCAAAAACATTCTTCCAGATGAAATGATTGAACACCCTCAAAGCTAGGCAGCCTCGAAGTCCTGCAGAGGTTCTACATCCCAAAAAGACTTAACCAGTGACTGCATCAGGGGCTTCATAGCTGGTAATCCAGGACTGATTCATTTTTATAAAAGTCAAACAGTCCACGGAGTCTGTGGACAGACACGTTCTATGATCAGTAACGAAACCTTCAGCACTGAATGGCCGTTCTGAAAGCACACTGGATGCAGGGCAGCCCAACAACTCAATAGCATACTGGGCAAGTTCTGGCCAGTGGTCTATTCTCATGACCCAGTAAGTCAGTGGATTGTCAGCTGGAAAGTTTTCCATCTCTGTTTTGGCACCGAGGTAATCGTCCATCATGTGATGCAGACTCTGTCGATGGGATGTGGAAGCTGACAGCCCTGGGCGGCAAGGACTAAAAAAAATCCAAAATGCCTCACTTAGGTAGCGCCTTCTCCAACTCTCCTCTCTTGGCCAACATAAGACTCAAAATGACGTTTTCCACAACACTGTAACCTACTGGAGTCAGGAAAAACGTTCAATAAAACGTGTCCTCAAGAGATTTATCTTCTGCACTCTCTGTGGGGACAGGATGAGTTCTGAGACCTTCCCCTTACAAATGAAGCTCAAAAAATTTGAATATCGTGCAAAAGTTAATTTATTTCACTAATGCAACTAAAAAGATGAAACTAATACAGTATATGGGGGCGTGTCCTGATCTGAACAGCGGCGGACGTGTCTGTGGGGAGCTCCGGGAATCCTGCTTCTCATCTGACGCCATCCTTACATCCTTTCACTTAAATAGAACCTACTTGCATGTCAGCCAGTTCCTCTTGGTCCCCTGAAGCATCCTGGCCAGTATCTTGCGGCAGCTCTGCCAGGGGTCGCCTGCCCAGCACAGCTCCTTTCTCCCGCGGCCGCCGCCATCTTGCCGGCCTGTGACTTTCTCGAACGGATCCTGGCTTGCCTGAAGGTAAGGGGGGTCATCCACTCTCCCCTGCCTGCCCATCCACCCATCTAGCGAGGCTCGGAGGCCTGTCTGGCCATTTGGGATGTCCGTAGAGGCCGCGGCTTTGTCTGGCCTAGCGCGGCCTGCAAAGCACCGCCGTTTCCTGAGCCGCTGCCCCGCAAGGGTGAACCGCGGCAGGCCTGGCCCTGTTCCCGGAACCTGGATCCTCTGCTTTCACCCAACCGCTCTGTCCTCTCTGCCTGCCACTGCCTTGGCCTAGTGTGATGCCCTGCAAGGACTGCGTCTACTGCTGTGGTGGCCTGGAGGGTGGATTCTGGAGTCCTCTGTCGCCACCCCCACCCCTGTACCTCCAGCCTTGCATCCTCCCTAACCTGCCAGTCGGGTGCCTGCTGCTGAGCGACAGGCGCCTGGTGACCCCCTGTGATTTGACTGCTGCGGCCAGTTTGGTTGGTCTCTTGCTCCTCTGGGCACAGTTGCAAATCCTGCCTCTGGGTGACCTGCCAGATGTCCTCCTCCTCCAAGAAGGGAAAAGGGAGCTCCAAAGCCACTAAGGCCAATACACCCCTCCAGGTGCCCCCGCCCTCTTCCCCGCACATGGATCCCATCCTGGTCGGGCGAATCCAGGCCTTGCTGGCCGAATAGGACATGGATCCCTGTGAGGCCCTGGTGGTATAGGGGACAGCTCCACCATCTCATGACAGCACGGCCACAATCCTCGCTGCGATTGAGCAGAGTAGGACTTCGCTGCTGGTACGCATTGACCACCTTGCTGAGGAGGGCAATTTTATACAGAACGACCTGGACAAGATAAGGGGGAGGATGTCCGAAACAGAATCCAGAGTGTCGTCCACAGAGGATCTAACGGCCACTCGCTCCACCTCCTCTGCTGAGCTACAACGCACAGTACAGTCCCCTGTCGCAAAGTCGGATGACGCAGAAAACAGGCTGCGGCGTAACAATGTCAGAGTTCTCGGTCTGCCGGAGGGAGAAGAGGGGGATCACCCTGCTGTATTTTCAGAGGAGTTTTTCAAAAATCTCCTTGGCTTTACGGATGTTCCCCCTACCTACGTTGTTGAAAGGGCCCACCGAGTGCCTACGGGCAGAGCCATCCCGGGGAATCTCCCCAGGCCTTTCCTGGTCCGCTTCCTCAATTTTCCGGGGCAGGGACAGGATTCTCTCTGAGGCCCGCAAACACGCCACACTCAAATATTGCAATGCCTCAGCTCTTCTTTTCCCTGACTTCTCGGCGGAGTTGCAAAGGAAGAGAAAGACCTTCAATGATATCCGCAGACGACTCAGAGACAAGAACATTAAATATTACATGCTTTACCCCAGCCGATTGCGAGTCCAACATGACGGAGCGGTCCGCTTCTTCGACAACCCTGCGGATGCTGATAGCTGGCTGACTACCTTGTAATGAAAGATTCTTTCCACCAATCCATCTGATGAACGATTCTTCCACATCCTGGTTGGCTCTATCCTACTTAAATCCTGCAAGCATCGGAGTTACCCCAAATGTACCTCTACAAGTGATCCACAGCCGACCCCCCCCCCTGTTTTGTTTTGTTTAATTTCCCAGAGTGGAGGACCTGGTGACCTATCTCTACCTGGGGTAGCCCCACGACTTGGAGGGACCATACCGCTGCTCCGGAGTGCCCGGTCCCCCCTCACTGTGATGGGATGAAAGCTACTACTGTTCTAGGTTGAACTCACGCTGAGGTTATCTCTACAATCAAGTTTAGGGTAAGAAACCACCTTGGCGACAGTTGGGGTTATGCCAGGCGGTAGGGCATTACATGTACTGTTTGTAAGTTACCACACCTGCTCGGGTTCCACACTTTTTTTCTTGCTGGACTATGTTGTCTTCATCTTGTTATTTCTCCTGTTCACATCTTTTTTTTCTCCAGAATCACTGGAATGCTACACCCTCTGGACTGCCTCTGCAGCGGGCCTATGGCCAGGACATAACTGGGTTTGGGTCTTCTATGATTCTACTGTCATTGAACTTCTCTATTTCAAATGGGTATAGATTTAAGGCTGATATCTTGTGTGACAGCAGGAAGGTAAAGTCACCTGGTTGCATCCAGGGGGGTAGGTATATTTCTCCCAGATTCAGGCTTTATGCCGACTTATACAACTAGGGAGAGAGTTGATGAAGCCCAGCTGAGGCTAGTGGGCTCATGGATGATTCATACCTCTAGGGAGAGTGCTGGGCGTCGTGCAGGCAGGGAGTTGATGAGACCAGCTGAAGCTTGTCAGCTCGTTTAAGGCCTCTATAAAAACTCCCAGCTTCATTAGGTATTTGCTCATGCCTGGAACCAGACCTGTGTGGACTGTCTAGGGAGAGTGAACCCCTGTGCGGTGAGACAAAGCCTGTGTGGCTATTTGTTTGGACATTTACTAAACCAGGGACTTAGGGACTAGGACAGCACCAGGCTGATCCCAGTTGTTAGTTAGGGAAACCTGCATGTTTAGTCAGAGGTCAAGCTGACCAGGATTTATTTTGTTTATGTTTCTTTTTGCTTTGCTATGTTTTTGTCACTGTAAATAGAGAAATAAACCGCACCTTTTGATCTTGAAAACCACAACCTCCATCTGCTGGGCCTGTTTTTGTGTGGGGAGCCCATCCAGGGGGTCACACACACCCGCTACCGAGCTAACCCCCTCACAGTTGGTGGAGAACCAGTGGCAGTTTTTTTTAAGCCAGCATGGAGGAGATAATGAAACAGCTGGCTCTAGCAAATGCCAATCAACAGCAGACAAATGCAGGTTTGCAAAAGAGCCTTGCAGCTCAACAACAGAGCTTCGCAGCCCAGCAACAAGCCCAGCAGCAATCTGAGGCCCGCTTCATAGACCTGTTGCAGAAGCAAGAGCAGAGACTACAACAACAGATGGAAGCAGTAATGCAGCAACGTCCGCAGACCAGTGAGGAAAGCCGTCCCACTAATACCGCGTCCTTTGGGGTGAGTCGTTTATTGACAAAAATGACTGGAGAGGATGATCCAGAGGTATTTTTGACCACATTTGAAAGGACTGCTGAAAGAGAAAAGTGGCCTGAGGAGCAGTGGGCTGGACTGGTGGCTCCTCTGTTAACTGGTGAATCGCAGAAAGCTTACTATGACCTAGAGCCTGACCAAGCAAAAGACTATGTGATGCTAAAAGCTGAAATATTGGCAAGGCTGGGTGTCACCCTGGCTGTCCGGGCTCAGCGTGTGCATAACTGGACTTTCCAGCTTGGAAAACCCCCCAGGTCTCAAATGTATGATCTCATTCACCTGAGCAGGAAGTGGCTACAGCCAGAGACTTTGTCCGCACCGGAGATTGTGGAACGTGTTGTGATGGATCGTTTCTTGAGAGCTCTTCCTACCGCCATTCAAAAGTGGGTAAGCCATGGAGACCCAGAAACGGCCGGTAAACTTGTGGATCGTGTAGAGAGATACTTGGCTGCAGAGAACCTGACGGCCTCTTCCAGAGACTCTCGGACTTTCCACCCTAAGACCAGACCATCCCCAGGGGCGGATAAGAGGATTCCAAGGGGTGAGGGTGGAGAGAGTGAGAGGGTGGGAGCTCTACCCAAAGTTTGGCGAGAACAGCCTGGGAAGTCAGGGGCTCAAGAGGCAGCCAAATGGATTGTTTGCTACCGCTGCCGGCAAGCGGGACATATTGCAGCAAATTGCCCGGTTGTGGAGGAACCCATGCAATATGACTTTCTGACGGACAGACGTCAGTCGCTGTGTGCGACAGTCGCATGCACTGCCATTCGGGGAACTGAGAAACATTTATGCAAAATGTGTATTAATGGTAGAAATGTTGTGGTATTACTGGATTCAGGTAGCCTTGTGACCCTGATAAAGGCTGAATTAGTTAAAACAGAGGTCTCTGGGAATAGCAAGGTAGCTGTTATTTGTGTGCATGGGGACACCCGAGAGTATCCAGTGACTACAGTGTGTTTCAAGACCCCCAAAGGTACCCTCTCTCATCCAGTGGGGTTAGTATCTCAACTACCGCATGATGCCATTGTGGGAAGGGATTTTCCGAAGTTCTGGGAACTGTGGGATGATCCTGAGCCCCCCACTGGTGCCCCTATGTACCAGGAAGGTGATAGCCAGAAATCCTCTGAGAGTGGTGAGGACTCTCCAGAATTTCCCTTGTCGGTATTGGCAGGCGAGACTCAAGAAACTGGAGAGGAGCCCACCTCCTCAGACGAAAACCTACCGTCTGTGGAGTTTTCTGATCTTGAGGTTCACAGGGAAAATTTTGCCACAGAACAGTTAAAAGACCCCGCCCTAATAAAGGCACGGGAAAACGTAGTGGAAATAGATGGCGAGTTAGTGAACCCAGATAATACCTGCACTTACCCATACTTCAGCGTAGAGAAGGACCTACTGTATCGGGTGGCAAAAAGGGCAGAAGAAACCGTTGAGCAGCTTGTAGTGCCCAAACCTTACAGGAAGTTGGTGTTGGAGTTGGCCCATGGGCACATTCTTGGAGGTCATCTGGGGACAGAGAAAACCCGAGAGAGGGTATTACAGAGATTCTATTGGCCTGGGGTGATGAAGGACATAGAAAATTATTGTTCCTCCTGCCCTGTGTGTCAGAGGTCGGCCCCGATGCCACATTTCCGTAGCCCGCTGGTCCCTCTACCCATCATTGAGGTCCCGTTTGAGAGGATCGCAATGGATTTGGTAGGTCCTATAATCAAGTCCGCTAGGGGGCACCAGTACATATTAGTTATAATGGACTATGCCACCCGTTATCCAGAAGCGATCCCTCTCCGAAATACCTCGGCCAAAACCATAGCCAAAGAGCTATCTCTTGTTTTTAGCCGGGTGGGTATTTGTAAAGAACTGCTTACGGACCAAGGTACACCCTTTATGTCCCGGGTTATGAAAGAGCTGTGTAAATTGTTCAAAGTGACGCAATTGCGTACGTCTGTGTATCACCCCCAAACCGATGGGCTGGTTGAAAGATTCAACAAAACCCTAAAACAAATGTTGAAGAAAGTGGTGGATAGAGATGGAAAGGATTGGGACTGTCTACTTCCTTATTTGATGTTTGCTATTAGGGAGGTGCCCCAATCCTCTACGGGATTCTCCCCCTTTGAGTTACTGTATGGGAGACACCCAAGAGGGCTGTTGGATATTGCCAAGGAAACTTGGGAAAGTGAGAGTTCTCCCCACAGGAGTGTGATTGAGCATGTCGCCCTGATGCAAGATCGAATTGCACAGGTAATGCCCATCGTGAAGGAACATTTGGCCCAAGCGCAGTTGGCACAGCAGAGAGTGTACAACCGTGGAGCCAAGACCCGTACCTTTTCCCCGGGGGATAGGATATTGGTACTTGTCCCTACGGTTGAAAGTAAATTCCTTGCCAAATGGCAAGGCCCCTACGAGATAATGGAAAAAGTGAGCGAAGTGAATTACAAGGTCAGACAACCAGGAAGGCGAAAGCCCGAACAGATCTATCACGTTAATCTGTTGAAAGCCTGGAGGGATAGAGAGTCCCTAGTCGCAGAAACTTGGTCACCAGCTCAAACTGGTTGCGTGATTCCGGAGGTTGGAATAGCAGCCACCTTGTCACAACCCCAACAACAGGAGGTTAAGGAGTTTGTGCTTCGCAACAAGGAGGTGTTCTCTGAGCTGCCGGGACAAACATCTGGGGTAGAGCATGATATTATTACCCCGCCCGGTGAAAGGGTGAAGTTAAAACCCTATCGGATCCCAGAGGCCCGACGGGAGGCAATACGGGAGGAAGTACAGAAAATGCTGAACTTAGGGGTGATAGAGGAGTCCCAAAGTGATTGGTCTAGTCCCATTGTGTTGGTGCCTAAACCGGATGGGAGCTGGCGATTTTGTAACGATTTTCGTCAGTTGAACAAAGTTACAAAATTTGACACCTACCCCATGCCACGTATAGATGAGTTGATCGACCGGCTGGGAACAGCCCGATACATGACGACTCTTGACCTCACAAAAGGGTATTGGCAAATTCCCCTGGCCAAGTCGGCCAAAGAGAAAACCGCATTTGTAACCCCAGACGGGGCGTTCCAATATAAGAGAATGCCGTTCGGGTTACAGAATGCGCCGGCCACATTCCAGCGGAAAATGGACCAGATACTGAGGCCCCATCGGAAGTATGCTGCGGCTTACCTGGATGACGTAATTGTCCATAGCACAGATTGGGCCTCACATCTGCCAAAAGTGCAAGCAGTCCTAGACTCTATCCGGGAAGCGGGGTTTACGGCTAACCCCAAGAAGTGTACCATTGGGCAGGAGGAGGCCAAATATCTTGGGTACACCATTGGCAGGGGAGTAATAAAACCCCAACTCAACAAAGTCGAGGCCATCCAGAGTCGGCCACGTCCCAACAGCAAGAAGCAGGTACGAGCCTTTCTGGGAATCGCGGGTTATTATCGGCGCTTCATTCCCCACTTTGCTTCTAAGGCTGTGCCGCTAACCAACCTGACGAAAGGGAAAGGGTCGGTCATGATTAAATGGACCCCCGAGGCTGAGGCAGCATTCCAATTCTTGAAACAAGCCTTATGTAGCCAGCCAGTGTTGTACTCACCCGACTTCTCTAAAGACTTTGTCGTACAAAGTGATGCGTCAGATGTGGGGTTAGGAGCAGTATTGTCCCAGGTCTGGAACGGGGAAGAGCACCCAGTCATTTACCTCAGCAGGAAGTTGAAGTCCCATGAGGTAAATTACGCCACGGTTGAAAAGGAGTGTTTAGCGGTGAAGTGGGCTCTAGATTCCCTTCGGTACTATCTGCTAGGTAGGCACTTTGACATGGTTACGGATCACGCTCCGTTAAAGTGGATGGCTCAAAACAAGGAGACAAATAGAAGAGTAAATAGGTGGTTCCTGGCCCTACAGGAATTCAACTTCACAGTAAAGCATCGCCCTGGCGTTCAAATGGGGAATGTGGATGCTTTGTCTCGAGTACATGAATGCCTGATTGCTGGTGTTCCAACCCCAAGGTTAAAACAAGAGGGGGGGGTATGTGACAGCAGGAAGGTAAAGTCACCTGGTTGCATCCAGGGGGGTAGGTATATTTCTCCCAGATTCAGGCTTTATGCCGACTTATACAACTAGGGAGAGAGTTGATGAAGCCCAGCTGAGGCTAGTGGGCTCATGGATGATTCATACCTCTAGGGAGAGTGCTGGGCGTCGTGCAGGCAGGGAGTTGATGAGACCAGCTGAAGCTTGTCAGCTCGTTTAAGGCCTCTATAAAAACTCCCAGCTTCATTAGGTGTTTGCTCATGCCTGGAACCAGACCTGTGTGGACTGTCTAGGGAGAGTGAACCCCTGTGCGGTGAGACAAAGCCTGTGTGGCTATTTGTTTGGACATTTACTAAACCAGGGACTTAGGGACTAGGACAGCACCAGGCTGATCCCAGTTGTTAGTTAGGGAAACCTGCATGTTTAGTCAGAGGTCAAGCTGACCAGGATTTATTTTGTTTATGTTTCTTTTTGCTTTGCTATGTTTTTGTCACTGTAAATAGAGAAATAAACCGCACCTTTTGATCTTGAAAACCACAACCTCCGTCTGCTGGGCCTGTTTTTGTGTGGGGAGCCCATCCAGGGGGTCACACACACCCGCTACCGAGCTAACCCCCTCACACTTGGAATGTTAGAGGATTAAATGACAAGGTGAAAAGATCATTAGTAGTTAAATTTTTGCAGTCCCACAAACCTCACATTTTGTTTCTCCAGGAAACTCACCTGACGGGCAGCAAAATCCTAGCACTCAGGCGGGCATGGGTTAAACAAGGGTTTTATGCCACATATTCCTCCTACGCGAGGGGCGTGACTATTCTGCTGAATAAGTCGCTTCCTTACTCGGTGGAACAGGTCTTCACGGACCCTGGGGGAAGATACCTCATCCTAATTCTTGAAATGTATGCCCAATGTTGGGCAATAATTAATGTATATATCCCTCCTCAGTTTAACTCCTCCATCCTGTACACCGTCCTTACGAAAATAGCCCCCCTCCAGGTCCACAATATTCTAGTTGGAGGGGACTTTAACGCCATCCTAGATCATAACAAAGACACTACTAACCCCCTTAGACCTGCCCCCCCTGATTTGTGTCATGTACCTGGGTGTATTTGAACCGGGATCTTCCTGGTCCCAAAGCTGCAGCCTTACCTGTTGCACTACTGAGCAGATCTAGACTTTTGGAAATGTCCTCTCAGTATTAAACATTACCTTGGACTCACCAGCCCCACCTACTGCCAGCTGTGGACAATTTTCAATCAAAGCAGCCCTTAAAAAGGAAGTGATGCTATCTCTCAGCGCCCGTTTGTGTGGAATAGCTCCCTGGGTGTTGTGACTGCTTTTTGATCCTGATTTTCGTGTTGAACTTCTGCCTGAATTCCTGACTACTCTCCAGCCTGCTGATTTTGTACTTCACTGCCAGCTCGTGTATGACCTTTGCCTGCCTGACCACTCTCTGGATTTCGATCGTGTACCATTTTGCCTGATCTGTTGCCAACCTAATCTGCCTGACTACGTTTTCGCCTGAATCCTCAGCACACAAGTTCCACTTCGGACACTACCTATCACAGGTACCTTACAATTTGGACCTCTGGGCGGACACTTTTGGTCTCCAGGAGATCTGGCGGTGGAAGCATCCGGATGATAGGACGTATTCACATATCTCAGCATCGCATAGGTCTGGGTCCCGCATAGACTTCATATTCGGATCGGCCTCTGCACTGCCTCAAGTCGGAACAGTCTCCTATCTTCCGGCAGGTCTTTCAGACCACTCACCGCTGGAGCTTGGCCTGACTCGGGGTACTTCCCGCGAGCCGGGATGCTGGAAGCTAGCATCCCATTGGATAGCCAATCCTCAAATCCAGGAATTGGTAGAGCCCAAACTCGCGGAATACTGGCTGACAAACGAGGAGTCGGCTTCCCTTGACGTGGTCTGGGAGGCGGGCAAGGCTCATGCCCAAGGGGAATATGTCTTCTCTATCAAGGCGGCGAGATCTGGCTTTGCGTCACAGACCGTTCAACTGGAACAGAGCGAAGGGACAGCACTGGAACTTTTCACGGGGCATCCAACACCTGAAAATTATTCTACCCTAGCCCAAACGAAAAGAGATCTGAAGCTCCATTACACCTCGCTGGTGCACTCTGATGCGCGGAACTTGTAGCCAAGCTTTTCGAATCAGGGGACAAGAATGGCAAACTACTGGCCAACCTTGTGGCAGACCCCACGCTCCAAACAGTAATCCTTAGAATTCAGACTTCCACTGGTTACCAGGTTACAGACTCCGAAGGTATACTGCGGGAATTTCATCTCTTTTATAGCAACCTGTACGATGACTAGGGATGAGCCGAACACTAGACTTGTGCACAACGGAAAAATTAGTTCCGTTTCGGTTCGTTTCTTTCCGGTCCTGTTGATTCGTAATCATTTGTAATTTTGCTAGACGGGATTTTTCGTGTTCGGACTCATTCGTATTTTTGCAAGCGACATTTTTCGTTGAATTTTTTGTTGCTTTATAATTCGTACTTTCGGTAGAGTACGTTGTTTTTCGTTGATTCTGGACACAACTCCTACTTTCGTAACTTTTTTTGGGTTCGTTGATTCGTAATTTTCCGTGTCTCTCTCACAACGACGCTGCCTATTATGCCTAATGTGCTTCGAATGGATTTGTACTTTTCTAAATACATAGCGGTTATTTGTAACGATTCGAAATCTCGTATTTTACTTTCGTTTTTTACATGCGGCTATAGGCTCCGCCCCTGTACACCATTTTGAGAGGGTTCAGCACGGTGAGGGAGAAGCAGAGAGCAGAGCAGAGTGAGTGTTATTGTGCTTCGAATGGATTTGAAATCTCGTATTTTACTTTCGTTTTTTCATGCGGCTATAGCCTCCGCCCCCTGTACACCATTTTGAGAGGGAGTTCAGCATGGTGAGGGAGAAGCAGAGAGCAGAGTGAGTGTTATTGTGCTTCGAATGGATTCGTACATTCGTAACTTTTTTCATAACGAATTATGCCGAAGACATTCGGGCATTCGCTATTTTGCGGTATAATTTATTTCGGATTCGGTTTTATTCGTAATTGCTCTGTTCGGAAATTCGAATGCTTCCGAATGTCCGAAAGTTGCTAAATTCGGACGAATTTCGATTCGTTACGAAACGAATTGCACAAGCCTACCGAACACCCCCCCGGTTCGGTTCGCAGCAGAACCTGCGAACGGACCGAAAGTTCGCGCGAACGTTAGAACCCTATTAAATACAATGGACACAAACATTTGAAATCTAAAGTGCTAATTATAACGGCTAATATGCATGTTATTGTCCCTAAAAGGGTTTGGGGACCCGGGTTCTACCCCAGGGGACATGTATCAATGCAAAAAGAAGTTTTAAAAATGGAAGTTTTTTCGGGAGCAGTCATTTCAACCACTTAAGCCCCGGACCATTTTGTAGCTAAAGGACCAGAGGTGTTTTCAGAATTTTGCACTGCGCTGCTTTAACTGTAAATTGTGCGGACATGCAATGTTGTACCCAAACGAAATTTGCGTCCTTTTCTTCCCACAAATAGAGCTTTCTTTTAATGGTATTTGATTGCCTCTGCGATTTTAATTTTTCGCGATATAAACTGAATTTTTTTGAAAAAAAATGATATTTTCTACTTTTTGTTATAAGAAAAATCAAATAAACTCAATTTTAGTCATACATTTAGGCCAAAATGTCAATAAGCATATATTTATTGGTTTGCGCAAAAGTTATAGCGTTTACAAACTAGGGTACATTTTCTGGAATTTACACAGCTTTAAATTTATGACTGCCTATCTCATTTCTTGAGGTGCTAAAATGGCAGGGCAGTACAAAACCCCCCCAAATGACCCCATTTTGGAAAGTAGACACCCCAAGGAAACTGCTGAGAGGCATGTTGAGTTTTTTTTTGTCCCAAGTGATTGAATAATGACAAAAAAAAATTACAAAAAGTTGTCACTAAATGATATATTGCTCACACATGCCATGGTTATATGTGGAATTGCACCCCAAAATACATTCTGCTGCTTCTCCTGAGTACAGGGATATCACATGTGTGGGACTTTTTAGGAGCCTAGCCACGTACGGAACCCCGGAAACCAAGCACCGCCTTCAGGATTTCTAAGGGCGCAAATTTTTGATTTCACTCCTCACTACCTATCACAGTTTCGAAGACCATAAAATGCCAAAATAGCACAAAACCCCCCCAAATGTCAGGGAGATACGCACCTGATCAGCGAGTCCGTTGGAGCAGAGAGAGGTCACCCGTACGGATCCGACTCACGGGCCCCTGGTAGTGCAGACAGGAGGCACGGGAGTGCGGAAGGGTAAGAGAGCCTGAGATTGGTTCCTGGAAGGCGGCTCCGGATCCTGGGTTCAGGAGGGTAGCTAAGCCAGGCAGGCTGCAGGCAGGTAGGTAGGCAGGCAGGTGTATAGAGCAGTGCAGCTGGGCGGATGCAGAAGGAGCGGTCAGACAGGCAGGGTTCGGCAACGTTCAGGCAATATGGTACAGCGGGGTAGGCAGGTTCAGGGTCAAAGACAGGCCGAGGTCGGGTGCAGGCGGATAGCAGGGAAAGTCCAGTAACAAGCCGGGTGGTCAGAAGGTCGGATTTCGGGCGAACAACAAGAGCAGGATACACAGGGGACTGCAGATCAGACAGCACCGGTCTGAAGTGTTCCAGGGGTTTAAATAGGCAAACCGGCGTGCGTCGGCGCACGCAACGGCGCATGCGCGCGCGCGCGCGCCCGCAATGCGCGCGCATGCATCCGCACGCACAGGCACACCAACGCGCACAGGCACGCGCGCCCGCGGCCTGGGAAGTGCACCAGCGCGGACAGGAACATGCCAAACATCAGCGCGCATCGGCGCACACGAACGCACACCAAAGCGATCACCGACACGCCCGGCAAGGTACGTTCTCTGACACCAAATGACCCCATTTTGGAAAGTAGACACCCCAAGCTATTTACTGAGAGGCATGTTGAGTCCATGGAATATTTTATATTTTGCCACAAGTTGCGGGAATATGACAAACTTTTTTTTTTTTTGCACAAAGTTGTCACTAAATGATATATTGCTCACACATGCCATGGGCATATGTGAAATTACACCCCAAAATACATTCTGCTGCTTCTCCTGAGTACGGGAATACCACATGTGTGGGACCTTTTGGGAGCCTAGCCGCGTACGGGACCCCAAAAACCAAGCACCGCCTTCAAGATTTCTAAGGGCATAAATTTTTGATTTCACTCCTCACTACCTATCACAGTTTTGAAGGCCATAAAATGCCAAGATGGCACAAAACCCCCCCAAATGACCCCATTTTGGAAAGTAGACACCCCAAGCTATTTTCTGAGAGGCATGTTGAGCCCATTGAATATATTAATTTTTTGGTCCCAAATGATTGAATAATGACAAAAAGAAAAAAAAAATGTACAAAAAGTTGTCACTAAATGATATATTGCTCACACATGCCATGGTTATATGTGGAATTGCACCCCAAAATACATTCTGCTGCTTCTCCTGAGTACGGGGATACCACATGTGTGGGACTTTTTGAGAGCCTAGCCGCGTACGGGGCCCCAAAAACCAAGCACCGCCTTCAGGATTTCTAAGGGCATACATTTTTGATTTCACTCCTCACTACCTATCACTACCTATCACAGTTTTGAAGGCCATAAAATGCCAAAATAGCACAAAACCCCCCCCAAATGACCCCATTTTGGAAAGTAGACACCCCAAGCTATTTACTGAGAGGCATGTTGGGTCCATGGAATATTTTGCCACAAGTTGCGGGAATATGACAAACTTTTTTTTTTTTGCACAAAGTTGTCACTAAATGATATATTGCTCACACATGCCATGGGCATATGTGAAATTACACCCCAAAATACATTCTGCTGCTTCTCCTGAGTACGGGAATACCACATGTGTGGGACCTTTTGGGAGCCTAGCCGCGTACGGGACCCCAAAAACCAAGCACCACCTTCAAGGTTTCTAAGGGCATAAATTTTTGATTTCACTCCTCACTACCTATCACAGTTTTGAAGGCCATAAAATGCCAAGATAGCACAAAACCCCCCAAAATGACCCCATTTTGGAAAGTAGACACCCCAAGGAAATTGCTGCGAGGCATGTTGAGCCCATTGATTATTTTTTTTTTGTCCCAAGTGATTGAATAATGACAAAAAGAAAAAAAAAAATGTACAAAAAGTTGTCACTAAATGATATATTGCTCAAACATGCCATGGTTATATGTGGAATTACACCCCAAAATACATTTTGCTGCTTCTCCTGAGTACGGAGATACCACATGTGTGGGACTTTTTGAGAGCCTAGCCGCATACGGGGCCCCAAAAACCAAGCACCGCCTTCAGGATTTCTAAGGGCACAAATTTTTGATTTCACTCCTCACTACCTATCACAGTTTTGAAGGCCATAAAATGCCAAGATAGCACAAAACCCCCACAAATGACCCCATTTTGGAACGTAGACACCCCAAGCTATTTGCTGAGAGGCATGGTGAGTATTTTACAGCTCTCATTTGTTTTTGAAAATGAAGAAAGACATTTTTTTTTTCTTTTTTCAATTTTCAAAACTTTGTGACAAAAAGCAAGATCTGCAAAATACTCAACATACCTCTCAGCAAATAGCTAGGGGTGTCTACTTTCCAAAATGGGGTCATTTGGGGGGGTTTGTGCCATCTGGGCATTCCATGGCCTCCGAAACTGTGATAGGCAGTGAGGAGTGAAATCAAAAATTTACACCCATAGAAATCCTGAAGGCGATGCTTGGTTTTCGGGGTCCTGTACGCGGCTAGGCTGCCAAAATGTCTCACACATGTGGTATCCCCGTACTCAGGAGAAGCAACAGAATGTATTTTGGGGTGCAATTCCACATATAACCATGGCATGTTTGAGCAATATATCATTTAGTGACAACTTTTTGTACATTTTTTTTTTTTTCTTTTTGTCATTATTCAATCACTTGGGACAAAAAAAAAAAAAATATTCAATGGGCTCAACATGCCTCTCAGCAAATAGCTTGAGGTGTCTACTTTCCAAAATGGGGTCATTTGGGGGGGTTTGAACTGTCCTGGCATTTTATGCACAACATTAGGAAGCTTATGTCACACATCATCCACTCTTCTAACCACTTGAAGACAAAGCCCTTTCTGACACTTTTTGTTTACATGAAAACATTTTTTTTTTTGCAAGAAAATTATGTTGAACCCCCAAACATTATATATTTTTTTAAAGCAAAGGCCCTACAGATTAAAATAGTGTGTGTTGCATTTTTTTTTTCCACACAGTATTTGCGCAGCGATTTTTCAAACGCATTTTTTGGGGAAAAAACACACTTTTTTATTTTTAATGCACTAAAACACACTATATTGCCCAAATGTTTGATGAAATAAAAAATATGATCTTAGGCCGAGTACATGGATACCAAACACGACATGCTTTAAAATTGCGCACAAACGCGCAGCGGCGACAAACTACATTCATTTTTAAAAGCCTTTACAGGTTACCACGTTAGATTTACAGAGGAGTTCTACTGCTAAAATTACTGCCCTCGATCTGACCTTCGTGGTGATACCTCACATGCATGGTGCAATTGCTGTTTACATATGACGCTAGACCGACGCTTGCGTTCCCCTTTGCGCAAGAGCAGGGGGGGACAGCAGTGCTTTTTTTTTTCTTTTTTTTTTTTATTATTTATTTTGCTTTTTTATTTTATTTTTAAACTGTTCCTTCCATATTTTTTTATTTTTTTTACAATTTTTATTGTTATCTCAGGGAATGTAAATATCCCCTATGATAGCAATAGGTAGTGACAGGTACTCTTTTTTTTGAAAAAAATTGGGGGGTTAGACCCTAGATATTTCCTCTGCCCTCACAGCATCTGACCACACCAAGATCGGTGTGATAAAATGCTTTCCCAATTTCCCAATGGCGCTGTTTATATCCGGGGGGGGGGGGGGACATTCCGGCCTCGTACACACGACCGATTTTCTCGTCGTAAAAAACACGTCGTT
The DNA here is from genome assembly GCA_029206835.1 of Rana muscosa. Classification (NCBI taxonomy): domain Eukaryota; kingdom Metazoa; phylum Chordata; class Amphibia; order Anura; family Ranidae; genus Rana; species Rana muscosa. Next base: position 323,444,909 of record CM055117.1, read on the forward strand.
TTTTTCGACGAGATTTTTGTTAAGCTTGTCGATTTTCTCGTCAAGCTTTCTATGCGTACACACTGACATTTCCCAATTTCCTCGTTGTTCTCCGCGCTCACGTCCAGCACGTACGACGGCACTATAAAGGGGAAGATCTTTTTTCTTGGCGCCACCCCTTGGGCTGCTTTTGCTGATTTTGGGAAGAGACGATTCGCGCTTTTCAGTCTTCGTACTTTTCAGATTGTTTTCTGCGGTTCAGTTTGTGCTTGTGGGTTCGTATCTTGACTTTCAGGGCGTCTAGGCAGGTCGTATCTGTTTTACAGTGCGTTCTTGCCTGTTCGTTTCTGTTTTTCAGTTCGTTATTCATAGGCCTTGCTGTTCTAAAGTGCGTTCTGTTCTGTACGTTCTGATAAGACGACCGTTTCTTATTAGCCATGTCGCCTGGATGTTCTCGTCGCCGAGTTCGTGCTGTGCGTGCGCTTGGTGTTGGTCTGCTTGTTTTGGACCAAGACCAGTCCATGAATGTTGTGAGGAGGAGTTCATGGACCAAGAATTGGTTGCTCCAGCGGGACCAATTCTGCCATATGCCTCTGCTGCGGGAGATCGTCGAGAATAATCCTGAGGACTACAGGAATTTTCTGCGGATGTCTGACCCCGTATTTCAGGAACTGTTGGCTTTGGTGTCCCCCTATATTACCAGGCAGGACACCGTTATGCGGGAAGCCATCAGTGCTGAGCAGAGGCTCATCGCCACGTTACGTTACCTGGCGACAGGGAGAAGTCTTCAGGACTTGAAGTTCACCACAGGCATCTCCCCCCAGGCTCTGGGCCTCATAATCCCAGACACCTGTTCTGCTATTATACAAGTCCTGCAGGAGGACTATATTAGGGTAAGTTTTCTCCATTAACATCACATTTTATGTATTACATGTATGCTAATGTATTGTATTTCTTTCATCCTTCCCTAATTACCATGATTGTAATATGCTGAGAATGTCCCCTTTGTCCCCATGCATGCTGGAAGCTTTAGATTGCCCCTTTTTTCTCCTCCATAAATATTTCCCTTCACTAACTTTTCCAGCAGGGGTGCCTGTTCCTCCAAATGTTTGGGGGTCCCACCCCAATTTATGAACTAAACTTCCTCCTTTTTTGCTCAGGTGCCTATTAAACGCCCCCAGTTGTCCCCTCTAATGCAGCCATTTGGTTCCCTCCAATGCAGCCATTTTCCCCCCAGCCCTGCACTTACCTTCTTGTGGTCAGCGCCATCCTTCTTCTGTCCTTGATGTCTTCTCCTTCCCTTGATGTTGCATCAGCCAATCATGTTACCATTAAACAGACTTGGTGAACATGATTGGCAGAGCAGCCTGCCAGTGTTTCCCCAAGGAATGCCCCCTCCCCTGCGTCCCCTATTTTACTTTTCGGAAGCCAATTACATCCCTCAGGTTGTAATGTGCAAGACTATTTTACTACCTGTTTCTGCTATGCAATTTAAACCCCCTAAATGCCGCAATTATTCATATGTCGGTCGCTAAACAAGAGGCCATCCACCTGAATAGTGGGCGGCATAGACAATACATAGGTTAATGCAACGCATGAACCTATGTATTGTTCTGAGTGATGGGCACAGGAGAGAGGGGGCAGTGCTCCAGCGCCCACTCTGGACGCACCGCCACTGCAATGCCATCCTGTGGCCAAACACATTTCCCCCCCCAAAATAATTTAGTAATGGCCCATCAGAGGGGGTGATGAATCTGATAAATGAGCCTTCCCTTATACTTATTTTAAACACCTTAATAAACGTAGAATTTGATTGATGTTGGCCTTGATTTTTTTATAATCAAATTTCCTTGTAATGTCTGACTTTGGTATTCTAATATTATTTCATCTTGTTTCACTCCACAGCTTCCTTCCACGCCACAGGAATGGCAGACTGTGGCATCGGAGTTTGCCACGCGGTGGGACTTCCCCAACTGCGGTGGTGCCATAGACAGGAAGCACGTCCGCATCGTGCCGCCACCCCGTTCTGGGTCCTACTACTACAATTACAAGGGGTTTCATAGCATTGTGCTGATGGCGGTGGTGTCAGCACGGTATGAATTCCTCTATGTTGATGTAGGGAAGAATGGCCGGATGTCCGATAGGGGATCCTTCATCCAGACGGAGTTTGCCCTCCGTCTCCAGAGTGACGACCTTGCATTGCCACCGGATGCAGGGAATATTGAAGGACTCCCCTTTGTTTTCTTGGCTGATGAAGCCTTCGGACTCGGACGGCATCTTATGAGGCCATTTCCACAGAGGACCCTGACCCCAGAGAAGAGGGTGTTCAATTACCGGCTGGCCAGGGGCCAAAGAGTTGTCGAAAATGCCTTTGGCATAATGGCCAGCCGGTTCCGCCTTTTTATGACTTCAATACACTTGGCGGACTACAAAATAAACTATGTCGTATTATGCTGCTGTGTGCTACACAACTTTCTGAGCCAAAAATCAAATTCCTATATGGCCTCAGTTTTGCCAGAGGCTGGACTTTCCCCTGCAAATCCCCTGCCGGGCCTGGAATCTGCCCGTCCTGGCTTGCCCTCCCAAAATGCCCGTGAGGTTCGGGACAAATACATGGAGTATTTCACGGGTAGGGGGGCAAATCCTATGCCAGCCTATGTCTAAGGATCCCAATAAAAAGCTTGTTTAAACCTTTAATTATTTGTTCTTTCCTGTCTCCTAGTTTGTCTTTGTGCATTTGTAGTGCCAAGTGTATTTTACTTTAGTAAATATCAACCATTTCACTATGTAACCTCACAAAATAACCAAAGAAGCTTAGAGGGTATTATAAAAAGAAGCTACACGTTGTTTGTGGTCAAATATTTTACTCTGTGCACATTCTCACCATTTTTAGTTTTTTGGGTTGGCCTGGCCCCAACCCAGCAATTTTTTGCTTATGAAAATACAAAAATAACAGTTGCATTCCAAAAATTACAACATTGGATACCTCTGAGCAATCTGAGACATTCACTTACACAAACTATGTCTCTATGTGCCCGTCCTAATATGGGGTCCTGCCACCCCTTGCCCAGGCAAAAATTGAATATGCACACATTTGGGATTTTTTACATCTATGAAGTTTACAATCCTGATCCCTATTGTCAACATGTGCTATCTGCCATCAGGGGTGATCAATGGACGTGTTTTGGGGGTGCAACCCCTTCCTCAGTTCACCGACTTTAGATACGAGGAAGGGGTTGCACCCACAAAAGACGTACATGGATATCCCCTGATGGCAGATAGCACATGTTGACACACTGTGTGCAGATTCAATTTTTGGCTGGTTTGTTTGTCAAAAAAATTCGAAAAGTTGCAAAAACAAACATGTAAAAACAAATGTGTTTGGATGGCTTATTGAATTCTCCCCAAAACATCGAGAATGTCTTTAAATGTTTGTTCCATCACATGGATTCTTTGTTTAATAAGGTCCAGTTCCGTGCTACATTCCATCACTTGCTGGATGAGGCGGAGGGCACTGTCAGCAGAGAACCGTGTACTATCCTTCACAACATTTATATCCCCTAAAAACAAAAAACAAAAGGTATTATAACTCTGCAGGCCTACATCTCTTACCTGAAGCTGTGGTGACAGATACTGACCTGTTGTGGTGACCAGATCCACAACGTCATCCACCTCTCCTTCCTGCACTTCTCCTTCCTCCACCTCAACTTCCTGCACATCTTTCGGTTGTGGGTCTTTGGGAGTTTGGGGTTGCTTGGAAGTTGTGGGGTGCATGTGCTCCCTGGAGTGTCCTCCTCCCAGTCTTCTCTCCCCTATGAGAAGCAAACAAAAGGTCAATTTATCACACTGTAAATCTCAATGTTAAAATAAAAACAGGCTAAATTGATTGGAAGTGTGGTACAAGTGTGTGTTTGGGCGGAATTTAAAGAAGAATGCATTATTTATGACCAAGAATATGCTTAGTATTCACCTTTGGATGTAATTTATTTGACATGGAGGCACCACAAAAATTCTCGTATGCACTTTTGTGGGACACCCAAAAAAGGCGGGTCTGGTGGCCCACACTATAGTGCTCCAAAGTACAGATGTGGAAGCAGCTGCTGAGTGTCCTCTCCTTTACACTGATAAAAGTTTGCATTTCATTCTCTTTACAAACACATCATCTAGACGAAAAAACACGCCACAATTTTGGAGCAAAAATGGCAGATGTATAATTACTTTTGTGGCTCTAAAATAAGGCAAAACCGCGGATGGTGGCCGAACGAAGTGTCGGTAACGTAACGAACGATTACTGTGCCCAACCAAGTTCAAAATATTACATTTTGGAAGCGAGTCCAATATGAGAAACCAAAATAAAGAGCAACATGTCAGTTTAGAAAAAGATTAATATCATAAAAGTCTACATTTTACTTACTTTTAGCGAGCATTCTCTTTATGCTCCTCAACTGCTCTGGCTCCCTCAGTTTGAGGTCTGACCACCTCTTTCTGAGCTGCTCATTTGAGCGTTTCACCCCGAAATTCGCCTTCAGACTCTTCACGACTTTAGTGAGGATTTTGGCCTTCCTTCTATTTGGTTTGCTATACGGCCCATGCTTGGCATCATAATCAGCCTTGAGCAAGATGTCCACCATCTCCGCCAAAGACATATTCGATGCCTTGAATCTCCTCCTTGATCGTGACGTTTCCTCGGTCTCCGGGCTTGTCTCCTCCTCGTTAGTTGCGGAATTATCAGACACCTGCTGTAACTCCGCCATATCTGTCTGCGCGCCGAAAGAGAAGGGGCGGGGAAAAGATGTTAGTTAGAACGTCATGGGCGGGCGACGTGTGCGGAGCGACGTGTTCGTATTTTGACGCATGCGTGGTGTGTATATAGCAAACACACATGTGACTATAGTACGTTCGGTGTGCGGAGAGAGGAGTTCAAGTGACGGACGTGCGAACGAAGGTATGTGATTTTGTGACTTGTACAAATTGTTGGCCTATACTGTCTTGAGAATGTTGGAGGATATATATGGTGACTAGCATGTTAAGGCGGTTAGACTGTTTGCCTCACATTAGTTATATATAAATTATTTAACTTGCAGATACAATATGAATGTCTTTATAAGCGACAAGGATTTCCTGGCGGAATTTATTGACCGGGTAAGGGAGCTGCCCGCTGTGTGGGAGACGAAAAACCCCATCCACAAAAAAAGAGGGGTGAGAAAAGCAGCGCTGGAGAAGCTGCTCCCATTTGTGCATACCAAGGTGCCCACAGCCACAGCAAAACAAGTGGACACTAAAATTGGGAGCTTGAGAGGTACCTACAGGACTGAACGCTCTAAGGTGCTGGCTTCTCAGAGGTCAGGAGTAGTGATGAGCCGAACACCCCCGGGTTCGGTTCGCACTAGAACCCGCGAACGGACCGAAAGTTCGCACGAACATTAGAACCCTATTAAATACAATGGATGCGAACGTTCGGATTCTAAAGTGCTAATTATAACGACTATTATCCATGTTATTGTCCGAAACAGAGTTTGGGAACCCGGGTTCTGCACCAGGGGACATGTATCAATGCAAAAAGAAGTTTTAAAAACGGACGTTTTCCAGGAGCAGTCATTTTAATGATGCATAAAGTGAAAAAAAAAAAGTCAAATATTCCTTTAAATATTGTACCTGGGGGGTGTCTAAAGTATGCCTGTGAAGTGCCACGTGTTTCCCGTGTTTAGAACTGTCCCTGCACAAAATAACATTTCTAAAGGAAAAAAAGCCATTTAAAACTGCTTGCGGCTTTAATGTAATGTCTGGTCCCGGTAATATGGATGAAAATCTTTAGGAAAAATGGCATAGCTACCCCATCAACCCCCCCCCCCTACCCCAGCCCATTACCAGCCCCTTTGGGTCTTGTATGGATATTAAGGGGAACCCCGCACACAAAATAAAAAAGGCCCTATATACTCTGAACAGCCGTATACAGGCGGTGCATACAAGACAGGGACTGTAGGTTTGTTCTTATGTAGAATCTGTTTGTAATTTTGAACAGCTGCATTGAGTGTAGCTCCATGCTAAATTCCTTTTTTTTAGCTTTTTTGGAAAACATAGGGAACAGTTATCACCCCTGTCACATTTTTTTTGCTGTCTGTGCCCCTGTTCAGAACATTTCACCTCACTTTGCGTCCCAATGACAACTGTTTTTGAAATGTGGTGTTTTTATTGAAACAAGGATTGGTGATAAAGCATCAGTAGAGAGGAGACACCTTTCTCCCATATTAATTCTTACAGGAGAGAATTTTCCTTCCAAGGGGTAGATTTCCTCTCACTTTCTGTTGTCTTCTTCCGTTTGCAAGTAGTAGTCGTTTGTAAGTTTGATGTTTGAAAGTAGGGACCTGCCGTATATACTCTGCAGAAATTGTCCCCTTAGGTGTTGGTGTATGCACAACACTGTAAGCACTCACAGTTACTCTTGGTGGGTGCTGGAACGCCCTGCTGTCAACTATTATATCAGGAATTGTAATAACATATAATTGTTGATCAGTGGTAGTAAAAATTGGGCCTTTGATGGTGGTGCTGGTGCCACGACACTGTAAGGCCTGACAGTTACTCTTGGTGGGCGCAGCAATGGGCCCTGCTGTGAATTATTCGATCAATAATTATAATTGCATGCCCCTGTTGAACAGGGGCTGAAAAATTAGGCCTTTGGTGGTGGTGGTGGTGGTGATGGTGGTGCTGGTGCCACAACACTGTAAGGCCTGACAGTTACTCTTGGTGGGCGCAGCAATGGGCCCTGCTGTGAATTATTAGATCAATAATTATAATTGCATGCCCCTGTTGAACAGGGGCTGAAAAATTAGGCCTTTGGTGGTGGTGGTGGTGGTGATGGTGGTGCTGGTGCCACAACACTGTAAGGCCTGACAGTTACTCTTGGTGGGCGCAGCAATGGGCCCTGCTGTGAATTATTAGATCAATAATTATAATTGCATGCCCCTGTTGAATAGGGGCTGAAAAATTGGGCCTTTGGTGGTGGTGGTGGTGGTGATGGTGGTGCTGGTGCCACAACACTGTAAGGCCTGACAGTTACTCTTGGTGTGCGCAGAAATGGGCCCTGCTGTGAATTATTCGATCAATAATTATAATTGCATGCCCCTGTTGAACAGGGGCTGAAAAATTAGGCCTTTGGTGGTGGTGGTGGTGATGGTGGTGCTGGTGCCACAACACTGTAAGGCCTGACAGTTACTCTTGGTGGGCGCAGCAATGGGCCCTGCTGTGAATTATTAGATCAATAATTATAATTGCATGCCCCTGTAAGATAAGGTCCTTACCCTTGTACCGTGGATCAAGGAGAGTGGCCAGCCAGTAATGGTCCCTCTCCTTGATCCGAAGAATACGAGGATCCTTCCGCAGACTTTGCAGGATCAGGGAGGCCATGCAGCGTAGGTTAGCTGAGGCATTCAGTCCGGAGTCCTCTGGGTCACTAAGGACGACATGATCCGCAGCCACCTCCTCCCAGCCACGTACAAGTCCACTGGTTTCTTGGGACTGTAAATCATCCCTAAAAGACTGCTGCTGATGATGCTGAGTGCCAGCCTCCACCTCCATGCTGACACAATCCTCCTCCTCCTCCTCCTCCTCCTCCTCCTCCTGTGCGATGGGTGGGACAGAAGGAACACTGTCTGGGTAAAGGGGGCCTTGAGAGGCAAGGAAGTCCTCCTCTTCATGCCTCTGTTCTGCCTCAAGTGCCCTGTCCATTATTCCACGCAGCGTGTGCTCCAACAGGTGGACAAGAGGTACAGTGTCACTGATGCATGCACTGTCACTGCTCACCATCCTCGTGGCCTCCTCAAATGGTGCCAGGACAGTGCATGCATCCCTGATCATGCCCCACTGGCGTGGTGAAAAAAACCCGAGCCCCCCTGACCCTGTCCTGGTGCCGTAGTCGCACAGGTACTCATTGATGGCCCTCTGCTGCGTGTGCAGCCGCTGCAGCATGGCCAACGTTGAGTTCCACCTGGTGGGCATGTCACATATAAGGCGGTTCTTGGGCAGGTTCAACTCCTTTTGCAGCTCAGCCAGGCGAGCACTGGCATTATAAGATCTGCGGAAATGCACACAGACTTTCCTGGCCTGCCTCAGGACATCCTGTAAGCCCGGGTACCTGCCCAAGAACCGCTGCACCACCAGGTTAAGGACGTGAGCCATACAGGGCACATGGGTCAGTTGTCCCTGTCGGAGGGCGGAGAGGAGGTTGGTGCCATTGTCGCAAACCACCATTCCTGGCTTAAGCTGGCGTGGCGTCAACCACCTCTCGGCCTGCCCCTGCAGAGCAGACAGGACCTCTGCCCCAGTGTGGCTCCTGTCCCCCAAACACACCAGCGCAAGCACGGCATGGCATCTTTTTGCCTGCGTACTTGCGTAGCCCCTTGAACGCCTACGGAGCATCGCTGGTTCCGAGGACAAACCACAGGAAGAGGCCATGGAGGAAGAAGAAGAGGAGGGGGTGGAGGAGAGAGGTGTGTCACAACCAGTAGTAGCATTTTGGAGGCGTGGCGGTGGAACAACCTCCAACACTACTGCACCTTGTCCTGCATCCTTCCCAGCTGCCAAAAGAGTGACCCAATGGGCCGTGAAAGAAAGGTAACGTCCCTGTCCATGCCTGCTGGACCATGAGTCAGCGGTAATATGCACCTTACCGGTGACCGCCCTGTCCAGCGAGGCCAAGACATTGCCTTCCACATGCCTGTAGAGAGCCGGAATCGCCTTCCGTGCGAAAAAGTGGCGTTTGGGAACCTGCCACTGAGGAACCGCACATTGCACAAACTCACAGAAGGGGGCCGAGTCTACAAACTGAAAAGGCAGCAGTTGAAGCGCTAGCAATTTAGCCAAGCTAGCATTCAACCGCTGGGCAGGTGGCTGGCTGGGAGTGAACTTCTTTCGACGGTCCAGCAGCTGGGAAACAAAAACAGAAACCGCTCAGGTGTGGACGTCCTCCAGGTGACTATCTCCTCCCAACAGCCGAGGGTGCAGGCAATGCAATTTCAGGCAAAACAAAAGATCAAGTCTTCTGGACAGCAGCACTCCAATAAAAAGCCTTTATTATGTAAAATCTTCAAAAATCCAAATACAGCACAGCAAGTCACAAAATTCTGGTTAGAGCTGACTAGTTTCACACTTTCTTAGTGTTTAATCATAGGCTATGATTAAACACTAAGAAAGTGTGAAACTAGTCAGCTCTAACCAGAATTTTGTGACTTGCTGTGCTGTATTTGGATTTTTGAAGATTTTACATAATAAAGGCTTTTTATTTGAGTGCTGCTGTCCAGAAGACTTGATCTTTTGTTTTGGTCCAGCAGCTGGGGCAGGGAAATTTGCCTGCTAGAATCGGACGTTGGTGTACTGCTAGCAGAGTGCCCGCAAGTACTTGGCTGTGACACACCTAATTCTACACCTTCATTCCTCTCAGAGCAGGTTTCAGAGAGGACTGAAGGTATACTGGGGTTGGAGATCCCAGCTGATGCGGTGCAAGAAGAGGTCAGCTTTGTTCTTTGGTGTGGGTCTTTAAGGTAGGCTTGCCAACGAGCTGCATGGCAGGTCAACATATGTCTGATCAAGCATGTGGTGCCCAAGCGGCTGATGTTTTGGCCACGCGATATACGCTTGAGACATATGTTGCAAACAGCAGCTGTGCGATCTGATGCACTCGCCTCAAAAAAGGCCCACACCAAAGAACTTTTTGAATGACGGGCAGAGGCAGCGCCCTGCACAGGCGGAGCTCTGCGGTGTGATTCCGTCGGTGTGCTGCCCATACGCTGGCCACTCAAGGGCATCCTGCCTCGTTGGAGATGTGCCTCCTCCTCATCCTCCTCCTCCTCCTCTCTCCTATTAGGCACCCACGTGGAGCCAGTGACCTCATCATCCCCTCCCTCCTCATCACTGGAGCCAATCTGGCAGTATGCTGCAGCTGCTGGAGCATGACTGCCAGATTGGTGTCCTTCTTGAGCATCCCCTCTCTCTGCTCTCACGCTACTGCCTTCCTCTAGCTGGGTATCATCATCAGATCCTTCGAAACGCTGGGCATCCTCCTGGAGCATGTACCCAACACTGTGCTCAAACAGTTCGGGGGACTCCTCAGGAGGAGGACATGGTGGGTCTAGGGAAGGATTGACTAATGAAGATAATGATACCAGAGAAGAGGACGCTTTGGCAGCTGCTTTGCCAGTACCCTGAGCCTGGGTGAGAGAGGATGAGGAGGATGAGGTGGGCTTGGTCATCCACTCTACCAAGTCTTCGGCATGATGTGGCTCAACATGTCCAGCTGCCGAAAAGAAGGACAAGCGTGTCCCATGGCCATGTGCTGATGACAATGCACCGCGTCCACGACCAGCACTGTTGCCCCCAGACACAGAGCCTGCTTGCCCTCTTTTTTTGCCTCCTGACTGTCTGCCTCTCCTTGTTTGCCTTCCAGACATTTTAATGGATGGCCTGCAGGGAGATGGGAAAAAGAGCAATAAGGGCTACCTTCAGGTGTATACTGTGCAGGAGGCTTAGCAACAATGACACTGACACTGTCCCCTGCCTATCCTTCTCTGTCCCTAAACACAAGGATTTGCAATATGCTTCAGCAAGATTGGTTTAGAACAGAATAGCACACTGACACTTTCCCTCACTGTCCTACTCTGTCCCTCCCTACAAACAAGATTAAGCACAGAATAGCACACTGATAGTTTCCACGAGTGTCCTTCTCTGTCCCTAAACTCAAGGATTTCAAATATGGAACAGCAAAATTGGTTTAGAACAGAATAGCACACTGTCAGTTTCACTCACTGTACCTCTCTGTCCCTAAACTCAAGGATTTCAAATATGGTTCAGCAAAATTGGTTTAGAACAGAATAGCACACTGACACTTTCCCTCACTGTCCTACTCTGTCCCTCCCTACAAACAAGATTAAGCACAGAATAGCACACTGATAGTTTCCACGAGTGTCCTTCTCTGTCCCTAAACTCAAGGATTTCAAATATGGAACAGCAAAATTGGTTTAGAACAGAATAGCACACTGTCAGTTTCACTCACTGTACCTCTCTGTCCCTAAACTCAAGGATTTCAAATATGGTTCAGCAAAATTGGTTTAGAACAGAATAGCACACTGACACTTTCCCTCACTGTCCTACTCTGTCCCTCCCTACAAACAAGATTAAGCACAGAATAGCACACTGATAGTTTCCACGAGTGTCCTTCTCTGTCCCTAAACTCAAGGATTTCAAATATGGAACAGCAAAATTGGTTTAGAACAGAATAGCACACTGTCAGTTTCACTCACTGTACCTCTCTGTCCCTAAACTCAAGGATTTCAAATATGGTTCAGCAAAATTGGTTTAGAACAGAATAGCACACTGACACTTTCCCTCACTGTCCTACTCTGTCCCTCCCTACAAACAAGATTAAGCACAGAATAGCACACTGATAGTTTCCACGAGTGTCCTTCTCTGTCCTTAAACTCAAGGATTTCAAATATGGAACAGCAAAATTGGTTTAGAACAGAATAGCACACTGACACTTTCCCTCACTGTCCTACTCTGTCCCTCCCTACAAACAAGATTAAGCACAGAATAGCACACTGATAGTTTCCACGAGTGTCCTTCTCTGTCCCTAAACTCAAGGATTTCAAATATGGAACAGCAAAATTGGTTTAGAACAGAATAGCACACTGTCAGTTTCACTCACTGTACCTCTCTGTCCCTAAACTCAAGGATTTCAAATATGGTTCAGCAAAATTGGTTTAGAACAGAATAGCACACTGACACTTTCCCTCACTGTACCTCTCTGTCCCTACAAACAATATTTAGCACAGAATAGCACACTGACACTTTCCCTCACTGTACCTCTCTGTCCCTAAACTCAAGGATTGAAAATATGGTTCAGCAAGATTGGTTTAGAACAGAATAGCACACCGACACTTTCCCTCACTGTACCTCTCTGTCCCTACAAACAAGGTTTAGCACAGAATAACACACTCCCTACCTATCCTTATTTGTCCCTAAACACAAGGAATCCAGGATTAGTAAAGGAAAAAAAATGACACTGTCCCTGCCTATGCTTCTCTTTCCCTGCTCCGGAACACACTACACAAGGCCGCCGCGCTGGCGGCCTTTTATAGTGTGGGGGCGTGTACTAAACCCCCTCAGCAATAATTGGCCACAGGCATCCTGCCTGTGGCCAATCATTGCTCTCCTCGCTGCCGGCGCTGTGATTGGCCAAGCATGCGGGGTCACAGTGCATGCTTGGCCAATCACAGCGCCTGGATGACACTGCGATGGCGTAGTGCATTGTAGGCCGTTCGCGTCACTCGAATTTGGTGCGAACGGCCCAAATTGTTCGATCTTCATCGAACGATCGAACAGCCGATGTTCGAGTCGAACGTATGTTCGACTCGAACACGAAGCTCATCCCTAGTCAGGAGCAGCAGCAGATGATGTGTATGTCCCGATTTTGTGGTACTACAACAGGATGTCCTTCCTGGATGACCACATTGACACAAGGCCATCACTCTCCACTCTTCCCCCCCAGACTTCCCTGCAGCCAACCTGAGCCTTCTCTGGAGCAAGAGGAGGCAGCCATCCTGGATGATCCTGATTTGGCCATCTGGAGCCAGGTATAGTATTTTTCGAAAATGTATTGGGATAAACTTAATGTTTGACAAATATGTCAAGATGACAAACATAAACTATTTTGGATTGCACAAGTGAAATCAAGATCTGTAGACATTATTCTGCACTTAATTGGGTGCTAAATAGTCAATCTGATGTAGTGGTAAATTGAAAGCAAGGATTTATGGATTTACATTCTAATTGCTTCAATCCGGATTACAAAGTTTGATGCAAAGATTAAACGAACATATTAAACTATGTCCCTTTTTCATACACAGGAGGAAATCAGCCAGGAGGAGGGTCTGGAAACTGTCAGGCAGGAGGAGGAAGGGCCCAGTGGCAGCCAGGAGGTGGCAGGGCCCAGTGGCAGACAGGAGGTGGCAGGGCCTAGTGGCAGACAGGAGGTGGCAGGGCAAAGGAGAAGCACCAGATCCCAGGTGCCTCCCATCCGGCTTCACAAAAGAGGCAGGAGGGACAGGAGCACGAGTGAGGCAGCAATGGCCCTTATTCGTGAGGCCCATGCCACACTCCAGGAGCCCACATCCCCTGAAGAGGCCATTGCCGGCCTAGTGGAGGCTAAGTTCAAGGTGATGAGCATGGAGCAACGCCTCCTATGCGAGCCCCTGCTCATCACCTTGCTCAACAAGGGGGTGATGGAGAAAATTACCCACAATACCGCCATATGTGAGGTGGCACAACTGACCCAACCTCAACCTCCACCTCCCCCTTCTTCTTCTGCCCCACCCCCTTCTGCTACACCTCCCCCTTCTTCTTCTGCCCCACCCCCTTCTGCTACACCTCCCCCTTCTTCTTCTGCCCCACCCCCTTCTGCTACACCTCCCCCTTCTTCTTCTGCCCCATCCCCTTCTGCTACACCTCCACCTTCTTCTTCTGCCCCACCACCTTCTGCTACACCTCCCCCTTCTTCTGCCCCACCCCTTCTGCTACACCTCCCCCTTCTTCTTCTGCCCCACCCCCTTCTGCTACACCTCCCCCTTCTTCTTCTGCCCCACCCCCTTCTGCTACACCTCCCCCTTCTTCTTCTGCCCCACCCCCTTCTGCTACATCTCCTCCTCCTCCTCCTGACAGGAGTACCCCTCCAGTGGGCCAGCCTCCAGCCAAACGAAGAAGGAAGGCTGCAGGGAAGGCTTCAGGGAAGATTGCAGGGAAGGTTGCCAGGAAGAAGAGGAAGTGATGGCCTTGCTTCATTGTGGTCGGACAGAAGGCAGCCTGTTGTAGTACCACAGACTTGGGACATATATCTCACCTGCTGCTGTTCCTGACCTCTGGGAGGCCAGCATCAGATTGTGTTCAGAAATGTTGGCCTTCTCAAGCTCCCAATTTTAGTGTCCACACAGGGTTGCTGTGTGCTCTGGGGTCCCTGGGATGCACAAATGGCAGCAGGTTCTCCAGCACTGCCTTCTCTTTATTTTATTTTTAAACATGAATAAATGTGATTTTTGTTTACGTTCATACTTGACTATGTGTATTTGTAAAAATAAAAAATCTAGCTTTGGAGTAAGCAGATACATTTGACTGACAAAAAAAGGGACAGATAACAACCCCCCAAAAGAATAACTAAATCTGATTATCAAAAAAACATGGTGGGAAATTTAACTAATATAGAGTCCAAAATTTAATGGGAGATCACTACCAAAACATTGCGAAATTATAATTAACATCATTTTTAAAAATATTACCATTTAAATTATTCCTAAAAACTTGCACGATATAATACACATAAATCTTCTTAAGAGCAGCATGAAAAAGGTTAAAAAATAAGTCATAACTCTGTGTGAATATCAGCAGCAAAAGAAGGTCACTCGTTTTGATTAATGTAACATTCTAACGAAGATTTCAAGGCAGAACATTTAAACGATGCAATATTTTTGAGCGTGACGAATGTGCTCTCTCCATTACAAAGGCTTGCTTTACCAGAAGATGCGCTCCCGTCTCATAGTTGCTTGTGAGCATGCGCGCTTTTGGAAGAGTCGTAAAAGCATACACACGAACCATTTTCTCGTCACAAAACAGCCCGAAGAGAAACACGACGAGGAAATCTGGAATCCTGACGAGAAAATAGAGAGCAGGTTCTCTATTTTCTCGTCGAGATTCTCGGCAAATTTCTCGTCGTAAAACCATACACACGAACGTTTTTCTCGGCAAAAAAGCTCTCGCGGCACATTTCTTGCCGGTTTTGGACGAGAAACTCGGTCGTGTGTACAAGGCTTCCCTCCCACTACTTGTAAAAGCAGTCTAGAGGCTAATTATCTGCTAGAATTGCTTTTACATGAAAGCCGGCCACTGGCTGAAAAGAATGATACCAAGATGATACCTAAACCTGCAGGCATCATTCTGGTATAAACATTCAAAGTCCAGCAACATACCAGTATGTTGCTGGTCCTTGTTTTTTCATGCAGCCTGTTGGCTGAACGAAAAAAAGAGATTGATCGGTGGGTATGCCCACCATTAGAATACCTCCCTTCATCCACCCACTTCTAATGATGGGCATACATGCACCATTTATATATGCCGAAGCATGGGGGCATCCTCCCGCAAAACAGTTATGCCGCGTACACACGGTCGGACTTTTCCACGGGCAAGCCTCCGTCGGAATGTTGACCGTATGTACGCGGCATAAAAGGTTATGCCGTGTACACACGGTCGGACTTTTCCACGGGCAAGCCTCCGTCGGAATTTCGACCGTATGTACGCGGCATTACGAGCAAAATCGCTCCTCCGCCCCTGCTGCCCCCATGCTTCGGCATATATGCTCTTTTTTTTAACTGTGGTGGTGAAATCACCTCCTACAGCGTTGGAGTCACGGCTTTATGTATCGTGGGAGCAAACGCTGTTGCTGTCAAGATAAATAGATCCGCGCTGCAACTGAATGGCGTACCTGCTAAGCAAATGATGGTTAACATTAAAACAAAGTAACATTACAGTACAACAGTAAGACCTTACCATACCATACCTGCAGAGCAAATACCAAAACAAAACCTAGTAAAAAATAAAACATTTTTTTAATGCAACCTGTGCCTAAAATATATATATGCCGAAGCACATACAGCCGGACTTTTCCATGGGCAAGCCTCCTTGTGTGAGGAGAGAGAGCGATCTGTGTGTGTAAGTGAGTTACACTGCTTCTTTCAGTGCCCAATCAGTGCCCAATCAGTGCCCAGTCAAAACAGTCAAAACACAGTCAAAACACAGTGCCCACCTGTGCCATCTGTGCCCACCTGTGCCATCTGTGCCCACCTGTGCCACCTGTACCCACCTGTGCCACCTGTGATCACCTCATCTGTGCCCACCTGTGCCACCTCATCCGTGCCCACCTTGCCACCTCATCCGTGCCCACCTGTGCAATCAGTGCACATCTGTTCCACCTCATCAATACGCATCTGTGCTGCATCATTAGTGCCATCTGTGCTGCCTCATTAGTGCCATCTGTGCCGCCTCATTAGTGCCATCTGTGCCGCCTCAGTGCCATCTTTGCCATCAATAAGTGCACATCTGTGCTGCCTCATCAGTGTACATCTGTTCCACCATCTCAGTACCCATCTGTGCCACCATCTCAGTACCCATCTGCGCCACCATCTCAGTACCCATCTGCGCCACCATCTCAGTACCCATCTGCGCCACCTCAGTACCCATCTGTGCCGCCTTATTAGTGCACATCTGTGCAATCAATCAGGGCCCATCTGCGCCACACACCTGTGAAGTCGCATCACCACCCCCAGCAACCAAAATGTCAAAAAGGTGTTTTACCGCCGAGGAGGCATACCAAATTCTTCCACGCCTGAGAGCGACGGGGAGCTCTCTTTTTCAGATTCCGATTCAGGTTCTGAGTCGGACGTAAACTATGAGCCAGTCTTTAGTAGTGGAACAGAGACAGCCTCAGAGGAGGAAGATAGTCGGCCCGCCAAAAGAAGGCGCTCTGCTGAGGCAGCAGTAGCATCCACCAGCACCGCAGTGCCATCCACCAGCACCGCAGTGCCATCCAACAGCACCGCAGTGCCATCCACCAGCACCGCAGTGCCATCCAACAGCACCGCAGTGCCATCCACCAGCACCGCAGTGCCATCCACCAGCACCGCAGTGCCTCAGCAAGAAAAGCCAGGGACCCATGCCGGCCTTCCTTATGCCCTCCAGAACCCCTTGTGGCTTCCTCCTAATTCAGGAGAAGCCAACATTCCCCCTTTCACTGCCCAGCCAGGAGTCCAGGTGAACACGGACAATTTTTCCCCAATCAATTATTTCAATCTAATTTTTACCGAGGACATGCTAGCCAACATTGTCACCCAGTGCAACCTATATGCCCAGCAATTTATTGCAAGTAATCCTACATCCTATTATGCCCGTCCCTTCGAGTGGAGAGACCTGACGGTGGAGGAGTTGAAGGTTTTTTTAGGCCTCACATTTTGCATGGGACTCAACCCAAAAAACACCTTTCGTTCCTTTTGGTCCAAACGCCCCATCTATCACATGCCAATATTCTCCAATGTAATGCCCAGAACCAGGTACCTCATGATCATGAGGTTTCTCCACTTCAACGATAACACCCAGTGCCTTCCCCGAAATCACCCAAATTATGACAGGCTTTTCAAAATTCGGCCCTTACTAAATTACTTTTCAGAAGTATTCCCCCAGTTATATACCCCGGACCAACACATATGTGTGGATGAGTCCCTTGTAAAATTTAGTGGCAGGCTTCAAATAAAGCAATTTATCCCCAGCAGAAGGGCCCGCTATGGGGTGAAGGTGTACAAACTCTGTGACCGAGTCACAGGGTACCTGTATGGCTTCCTAGTGTACGAAGGGAAGGATACCCAGCTGCATCCCCCCAATTGCCCAGACTACTTGGGAACAAGCGGGAAAGTTGTTTGGCAACTCATCAGCCCCCTACTGGAAAAAGGCTACCATTTATATGTAGATAACTTTTATACATCTCTTCCCCTGTTTCGCAACCTTCACCTGAAGAAGACGCCAGCATGTGGCATGGTCAGAAAGAACCGGAAGGGCTTTCCTCAAAGTCTTGTGAATAAGAAGTTGAGAAGAGGAGAGTCGGCAAGTCTGCGAAACCAGGAGGTTCTGGCAGTGAAGTGGAAGGACAGAAGGGATGTATATATGTTATCTTCCATCCACAACGATACCTTCGTGGAAATCCCCAGAAGGAATGGCACCACCATCCAAAAGCCCAAATGCATCCAGGACTACAATTTGTTCATGGGGGGAGTCGACTTTAACGACCAAATGCTGGAACCCTATCTTTCCACAAGACGGACATACCATTGGTATAAAAAAGTAGCAATATATTTTTTTCATTTGGCCATATATAACTCTTATATTATTTACCGCAAGTCCACCCAAAACCCCCTACCCTTCCTTGGCTACCAGGAGGAAATCACCACTGCCCTGATATTCCAGAATGGCCCACCCCAAAACATCCGATCTGATGTTATGAGTCGACTCTCCGAACGTCACTTTCCCGATAAAGTCCCTCCCACGTCAACAGGCCGACGAGGTCAAAAAAAATGTAAGGTGTGTGCCAGTGGAGGAGTCAGACGAGACACAGTTTATTATTGTGCGGAGTGTCCTTCCCAACCAGGCCTCTGTGTAATTGGCTGCTTTCGCCATTACCATACTTCACTAAATTATTAGTGAAGTATGGTAAACGTAATCCTCATTGCCTGCCTTCACACCCCTTATGCTACTGCCTGCTCTGTAACTGACCCTGGCTTGTTATTCGACCACGCTTCTGCTCAACGATTCTGTACTACCTCTGCCTGATCTGGAACTGACCTTGGACTGTTTGACCATGCTTTTTGCCTGCCTCTTGGATTGATCTTGTACCCTGCTACTGGACTAGTGGGATTCAACACAGGGCTCTCACATATGTGAGGGGCTCCAGAAAAGTTTTTCTGGATGAAGAAAACAATTTTTTTTGTTTTCTCATCCTAGATTAGGGTCTGGAGGCTTCAAAGAGATTTGGGTGGGAGAAGCCTCTACCCCTGTCCCCATTCTGTCCTGAACAAGGCCCTACTTCTGCCTGCTGCCTGTAGGACCTATGCCATCATGCCTCTGCCTGTCGCATGAACTGACCACACCAAACTGACCTGCCTACTACCAGGACTAATATTTTTGGCACTGCTGAAAATATTTCTGCCTGCACTGACCCAGGACTGTTAATGGACAGTATCCCTGCCTGCTGCCTGGACAATTGTGTATGCAATTGCTGACGAAGTCCCCGCCTGCTGCCTGGACCAGTGCTATCCTGCTGTGTAGAACTGCGCTACTAAAACCACAGGTAATCTTTTGTTTACGCTTTGCTCAGCATAATGTATTTTGGGGTGTAATTCTTGGTATGTGCATGCTATGTGTCCCTAGAACATCTGATGGTGTTCCTTGCATGTTGGGCCTCTGTATGTGGACAGGCTGTGTAAAAGTCCCACACATGGGGTATCGCCATACTCAGGAGGAGTAGTAGAATGTATTTTGGGGTGTCATTTTTGCTATGTAAATGCTATGTGTTGGAGATATCTTATAAACTGACAACTTAGTGTAAAAAAAATGCGTTTTCATTTTTTTTCCACATTTTCCAAAAACTTCTGGAAAAAAATGAACCGTTCAAAAGACTCATTATGCCTCATAGATTATACGTTGGGGTGTTAGCTTTCCAAAATGGGGTCATTTTGTGGGTGTTTCCATTGTCCTGGTGCTCCAGGGTCTTCAAAACTATAATAGGTGGTTGAGAAATGAGATGTGTAATTTATGCGCCTAGAATGCCTGAAGGTGCTACTTCAATGTAGGTCCTCTGTATGTGGACAGGCTGTGTAAAAGTCCCACACATGGGGTATCGCCATACTCAGGGGGAGTAGTAGAATGTATTTTGGGGTGTCATTTTTGCTATGTAAATGCTATGTGTTGGAGATATCTTATAAACTGACAACTTAGTGTAAAAAAAATGCGGTTTCATTTTTTTTCCACATTTTCCAAAAACTTCTGGAAAAAAATGAACCGTTCAAAAGACTCATTATGCCTCATAGATTATACGTTGGGGTGTTAGCTTTCCAAAATGGGGTCATTTTGTGGGTGTTTCCATTGTCCTGGTGCTCCAGGGCCTTCAAAATTGTAATAGGTAGTCAACTAGTTAGATGTGTAATTTATGCTCCTAGAACACCTGATGGTGCTCCCTGCATGTTGGGCCTCTGTATGTGGCCAGGCAGTAAAAAGGTCCCACACATGTGGTATCGTAATACTCAGGAGGAGTAGCAGAATGTATTTTGGGGTGTCATTTGTGGTATGCACATGCCATGTGAGAGAAATAAGCTATAAAAAAACAAATCGTAATTTTGCAAAGAATCGTGGGAAAAAATTACAACTTCAAATAACTCACCACGCCTCTTACTAAATACCTTGAAATGTCTACTTTCCAAAAAGGGGTTATTTGGGGGGCATTTGTACTTTCCTGGCTTGTTAGGGTCTCAAGAAATGAGATAGGCCGCCAGTACATCAGATGTGATAATTTTTTTATGATTTGCACTATAGCTTGTAGACTCTAAAACTTTCACACAGACCAAATAATTTCCAAAAATTTGGGGTTATTTTTATCAAAGATATGTAGCAGTATAAATTGTGGCCAAAATGTATGAAGAAAAATAAATAATTTGCAAAATTTTATCACAGAAACTAAGAAAAATGTGTTTTTTTTCAAAATTTTCGGTCTTTTTTCATTTATAGCGCAAAAAATGAAAAACCCAGAGGTGATCAAATACCACCAAAAGAAAGCTCTATTTGTATGAAAAAAAGGACAAAAAAATCATTTGGGTACAGTGTTGCATGACTGAGTAATTGTCATTCAAAGTGTGACAGCACTGAAAGCTGAAAATTGGTCTGGGCAGGAGGGGTGTTTAAGTGCCCAGTAAGCAAGTGGTTAAACAAGGGCAGAAAAATTGGGCCTTAGGCACTGGTGCCACAACACTGCAACCCCTCACAGATACTGTACTTGGAGCACAGCAATGAGCCCTGTTGCAAAGTATTGCATCAAAAATTGTAATTACACACCCCTGTTAAACAGGGGCTGAAAAATTGGGCCTTAGGCACTGGTGCTGGTGCCACAACACTGCAACATCTCCCAGATACCTGTTGCAAAGCATTGCATAAAAAATAGTAATTACATGCCCCTGTTAAACAGGGGCTGAAAAATTGGGCCTTAGCCACTGGTGGCGGCACCCAGAAACAAAAATGTTCTTCCAAGCTATCATCAGGAATCGGATCATTGAGGAGGAGGAGGATAGTCAGTCAACATAACAGGACAGTCACTCAGCATCAGCATAGGCAGTCTTGAAGGGATGTGATATTTCAAAATAAATTATTCTGTTATATCAACTTCAGGCGCACCCTGTGATCCGTGACAAAGCCTCCAGCAGCACTGAATGTGCGTTCTGAAAGAACGCTGGATGCAGGACAGGCCAGTAGCTCAATTGCATACTGTGCAAGCTCTGGCCAGTGATCCATCCTCAAGACCCAGTAAGCCAGAGGATTTTTGGTGGGAAAGGTGTCCAAGTCTGACCTTGCCCCTAGGTATTCCTGCACCATGTATATCAGACGCTGGCGATGGTTGCTGGAACCGATCATACCTTGGGGCTGCGGACTAAAAAATTGTCTGAACGCATCAGCAACTCGTTGTCCAGGACCAGGAGTTTGTAACCTCCCAGTCTCTGGGAACGCGTTGCACAGACCTTTCTGCAAGGCCTCCCGGAGATGTCTCATCCTCTGCTCCTCTGCGACGGTAAGATAAGGTCCTTGGGGGCGTGGCCTGGATAGCAATGGGATAGGTCGCATGTGATGTGAGCTCCGTCTGCCCATACTCCTAACCTACCATCCTGCCTGCATCCTGCTCGGTTCCTGCCATCCCCTACATCCGAGGACGTGTCCTGCTCTCCCTGTGGTTCCTGAAGCCTGTTAGCCCGCTGGTTTGCCACTAGGGATGAGCTTCGTGTTCGAGTCGAACATACGTTCGACTCGAACATTGGCTGTTCGATCGTTCGACGAAGATCGAACGATTTGGGCCGTTCGCGCCAAATTCGAGTGACGCGAACGGCCCACAATGCACTACGCCATCGCAGTGTCATCCAGGCGCTGTGATTGGCCAAGCATGCACTGTGACCCCGCATGCTTGGCCAATCACAGCGCCGGCAGCGAGGAGAGCAATGATTGGCCACAGGCAGGATGCCTGTGGCCAATTATTGCTGAGGGTGTTTAGTACACGCCCCACACTATAAAAGGCCGCCAGCACGGCGGCCTAGTGTAGTGTGTTCCGGAGCAGGGATAGAGTAGCATAGGCAGGGACAGTGACTGTTATTTCTTTCTTGCTTAACCTGGATTCCTTTAGTTTAGGGAAAGAGAAGGATAGGTAGGGAGAGTGTCAGTGTGTTTTGTGCTTCTGCTATAGTGTGCTTAAAAAAAAACATTTATTCTAGGGACAGAAAACTCTAGGTAGGGACAGTGTCAGTTTCTTTCACTCTGCAAGTCCTTGTTTCCAGGGACCTGGAAGGACAGTGAGTGAATTGTCCTTTTGCTATATTGTGATTAAAAAAAACATTTATTCTAGGGACAGAAAACTCTAGGTAGGGACAGTGTCAGTTTCTTTCACTCTGCAAGTCCTTGTTTCCAGGGACCTGGAAGGACAGTGAGTGAATTGTCCTTTTGCTATATTGTGATTAAAAAAAACATTTATTCTAGGGACAGAAAACTCTAGGTAGGGACAGTGTCAGTTTCTTTCACTCTGCAAGTCCTTGTTTCCAGGGACCTGGAAGGACAGTGAGTGAATTGTCCTTTTGCTATATTGTGATTAAAAAAAACATTTATTCTAGGGACAGAAAACTCTAGGTAGGGACAGTGTCAGTTTCTTTCACTCTGCAAGTCCTTGTTTCCAGGGACCTGGAAGGACAGTGAGTGAATTGTCCTTTTGCTATATTGTGATTAAAAAAAACATTTATTCTAGGGACAGAAAACTCTAGGTAGGGACAGTGTCAGTTTCTTTCACTCTGCAAGTCCTTGTTTCCAGGGACCTGGAAGGACAGTGAGTGAATTGTCCTTTTGCTATATTGTGATTAAAACAAACATTTTTTTCTAGGGACAGAAAACTGTAGGTAGGGAGAGTATTTTTTTTCTTTCACTCTGCAAGTCCTTGTTTCCAGGGACCTGTAAGGACAGTGAGTTAATTGTCCTTGTGCTATATTGTGCTGAAAAAAACATTTATTCCAGGGACAGAAAACTCTAGGTAGGGACAGTGTCAGTTTCTTTCACTCTGCAAGTCCTTGTTTCCAGGGACCTGGAAGGACAGTGAGTGAATTGTCCTTTTGCTATATTGTGATTAAAAAAAACATTTATTCTAGGGACAGAAAACTCTAGGTAGGGACAGTGTCAGTTTCTTTCACTCTGCAAGTCCTTGTTTCCAGGGACCTGGAAGGACAGTGAGTGAATTGTCCTTTTGCTATATTGTGATTAAAAAAAACATTTATTCTAGGGACAGAAAACTCTAGGTAGGGACAGTGTCAGTTTCTTTCACTCTGCAAGTCCTTGTTTCCAGGGACCTGGAAGGACAGTGAGTGAATTGTCCTTTTGCTATATTGTGATTAAAAAAAACATTTTTTTCTAGGGACAGAAAACTGTAGGTAGGGAGAGTATTTTTTTTCTTTCACTCTGCAAGTCCTTGTTTCCAGGGACCTGTAAGGACAGTGAGTTAATTGTCCTTGTGCTATATTGTGCTGAAAAAAACATTTATTCCAGGGACAGAAAACTCTAGGTAGGGACAGTGTCAGTTTCTTTCACTCTGCAAGTCCTTGTTTCCAGGGACCTGGAAGGACAGTGAGTGAATTGTCCTTTTGCTATATTGTGATTAAAAAAAACATTTATTCTAGGGACAGAAAACTCTAGGTAGGGACAGTGTCAGTTTCTTTCACTCTGCAAGTCCTTGTTTCCAGGGACCTGGAAGGACAGTGAGTGAATTGTCCTTTTGCTATATTGTGATTAAAAAAAACATTTATTCTAGGGACAGAAAACTCTAGGTAGGGACAGTGTCAGTTTCTTTCACTCTGCAAGTCCTTGTTTCCAGGGACCTGGAAGGACAGTGAGTGAATTGTCCTTTTGCTATATTGTGATTAAAAAAAACATTTTTTTCTAGGGACAGAAAACTGTAGGTAGGGAGAGTATTTTTTTTCTTTCACTCTGCAAGTCCTTGTTTCCAGGGACCTGTAAGGACAGTGAGTTAATTGTCCTTGTGCTATATTGTGCTGAAAAAAACATTTATTCCAGGGACAGAAAACTCTAGGTAGGGACAGTGTCAGTTTCTTTCACTCTGCAAGTCCTTGTTTCCAGGGACCTGGAAGGACAGTGAGTGAATTGTCCTTTTGCTATATTGTGATTAAAAAAAACATTTATTCTAGGGACAGAAAACTCTAGGTAGGGACAGTGTCAGTTTCTTTCACTCTGCAAGTCCTTGTTTCCAGGGACCTGGAAGGACAGTGAGTGAATTGTCCTTTTGCTATATTGTGATTAAAAAAAACATTTATTCTAGGGACAGAAAACTCTAGGTAGGGACAGTGTCAGTTTCTTTCACTCTGCAAGTCCTTGTTTCCAGGGACCTGGAAGGACAGTGAGTGAATTGTCCTTTTGCTATATTGTGATTAAAAAAAACATTTTTTTCTAGGGACAGAAAACTGTAGGTAGGGAGAGTATTTTTTTTCTTTCACTCTGCAAGTCCTTGTTTCCAGGGACCTGTAAGGACAGTGAGTTAATTGTCCTTGTGCTATATTGTGCTGAAAAAAACATTTATTCCAGGGACAGAAAACTCTAGGTAGGGACAGTGTCAGTTTCTTTCACTCTGCAAGTCCTTGTTTCCAGGGACCTGGAAGGACAGTGAGTGAATTGTCCTTTTGCTATATTGTGATTAAAAAAAACATTTTTTTCTAGGGACAGAAAACTGTAGGTAGGGAGAGTGTTTTTTTTCTTTCACTCTGCAAGTCCTTGTTTCCAGGGACCTGTAAGGACAGTGAGTTAATTTTCCTTG
Source organism: Rana muscosa (assembly GCA_029206835.1). NCBI lineage: Eukaryota > Metazoa > Chordata > Amphibia > Anura > Ranidae > Rana > Rana muscosa. The sequence continues at coordinate 323,469,579 of CM055117.1, forward strand.
TGCTATATTGTGATTAAAAAAAACATTTTTTCTAGGGACAGAAAACTGTAGGTAGGGAGAGTGTTTTTTTTCTTTCACTCTGCAAGTCCTTGTTTCCAGGGACAGAGAAGGACACCTGAAGGTAGCCCTTATTGCTTTTTTCCCATCTCCCTGCAGGCCATCTATTAGAATGTCTGGAAGGCAAACAAGGAGAGGCAGACAGTCAGGAGGCAATAAAAGAGGGCAAGCAGGCTCTGTGTCTGGGGGCAACAGTGCTGGTCGTGGACGCGGTGCATTGTCATCAGCACATGGCCATGGGACACGCTTGTCCTTCTTTTCGGCAGCTGGACATGTTGAGCCACATCATGCCGAAGACTTGGTAGAGTGGATGACCAAGCCCTCCTCCTCCTCCTCATCCTCTCTCACCCAGGCTCAGGGTACTGGAAAAGCAGCTGCCAAAGCGTCGTCTTCCCTGGTATCAATGTCAGACAAATCATCAGTCACTCCTTCCCTAGACCCACCATGTCCTCCTCCTGAGGAGTCCCCCGAACTGTTTCAGCACAGTGTTGGGTACATGCTCCAGGAGGATGCCCAGCGTTTCGAAGGGTCTGATGATGAAACCCAGCTAGAGGAAGGCAGTAGCGTGAGAGCAGACAGAGGGGATGCTCAAGAAGGACACCAATCTGGCAGTCATGTTCCAGCAGCTGCAGCATACTGCCAGATTGGCTCCAGTGATGAGGAGGGAGGGGATGATGAGGTCAATGACTCCACGTGGGTGCCTAATAGGAGAGAGGAGGAGGAGGAGGATGAGGAGGAGGCACATCTCCAACGAGGCAGGATGCCCTTTGGTGGCCAGCGTAAGGGCAGTACACCGACGGAATCACACCGCAGAGCTCCGCCTGTGCAGGGCGCTGCCTCTGCCCGTCATTCAAAAAGTTCTTTGGTGTGGGCCTTTTTTGAGGCTAGTGCATCAGATCGCACAGCTGCTGTTTGCAACATATGTCTCAAGCGTATATCGCGTGGCCAAAACATCAGCCGCTTGGGTACCACATGCCTGACCAGACATATGTTGACCTGCCATGCAGCTCGTTGGCAAGCCTACCTCAAAGACCCACACCAAAGAACAAAGCGGACCTCTCCTTGCACCGCATCAGCTGGGATCTCCAACCCCACTATAACTTCAGTCCTCTCTGAAACATGCACTGAGAGGAATGAAGGTGTAGAATTAGGTGTGTCACAGCCAAGTACTTGCGCCCACTCTGCTAGCAGTACACCGACGTCCGATTCTAGCAGGCAAATTTCCCTGCCCCAGCTGCTGGACCGTCGAAAGAAGTTCACTCCCAGCCATCCACATGCCCAGCGGTTGAATGCTAGCTTGGCTAAATTGCTAGCGCTTCAACTGCTGCCTTTTCAGTTGGTAGACTCGGCCCCCTTCCGTGAGTTTGTGCAATGTGCGGTTCCTCAGTGGCAGGTTCCCAAACGCCACTTTTTCTCACGGAAGGCTATTCCGGCTCTCTACCGGCATGTGGAAGGCAATGTCTTGGCCTCGCTGGACAGGGCGGTCAGCGGTAAGGTGCATATTACCGCTGACTCATGGTCCAGCAGGCATGGACAGGGACGTTACCTTTCTTTCACGGCCCATTGGGTCACTCTTTTGGCAGCTGGGAAGGATTCAGGACAAGGTGCAGTAGTGTTGGAGGTTGTCCCACCGCCACGCCTCCAAAATGCTACTACTGGTTGTGACACACCTCTCTCCTCCACCCCCTCCTCTTCTTCTTCCTCCATGGCCTCTTCCTGTGGTTTGTCCTATGAACCAGCGGTGCTCCGTAGCCGTTCACGGGGCTACGCAAGTACGCAGGCAAAAAGATGCCATGCCGTGCTTGCGCTGGTGTGTTTGGGGGACAGAAGCCACACTGGGGCAGAGGTCCTGTCTGCTCTGCAGGGCCAGGCCGAGAGGTGGTTGACGCCACGCCAGCTTAAGCCAGGAATGGTGGTTTGCGACAATGGCACCAACCTCCTCTCCGCCCTCCGACAGGGACAACTGACCCATGTGCCCTGTGTGGCTCACGTCCTTAACCTGGTGGTGCAGCGCTTCTTGGGCAGGTACCCGGGCTTACAGGATGTCCTGAGGCAGGCCAGGAAAGTCTGTGTGCATTTCCGCAGATCTTATAATGCCAGTGCTCGCCTGGCTGAGCTGCAAAAGGAGTTGAACCTGCCCAAGAACCGCCTTATATGTGACATGCCCACCAGGTGGAACTCAACGTTGGCCATGCTGCAGCGGCTGCACACGCAGCAGAGGGCCATCAATGAGTACCTGTGCGACTACGGCACCAGGACAGGGTCAGGGGAGCTTGGTTTTTTTTCTCCACGCCAGTGGGGCATGATCAGGGATGCATGCACTGTCCTGGCACCATTTGAGGAGGCCACGAGGATGGTGAGCAGTGACAGTGCATGCATCAGTGACACTGTACCTCTTGTCCACCTGTTGGAGCACACGCTGCGTGGAATAATGGACAGGGCACTTGAGGCAGAACAGAGGCAGGAAGAGGAGGACTTCCTTGCCTCTCAAGGCCCCCTTTACCCAGACAGTGTTCCTTCTGTCCCACCCATCGCACAGGAAGAGGAGGAGGAGGAGGAGGAGGAGGAGGATTGTGTCAGCATGGAGGTGGAGGCTGGCACTCAGCATCATCAGCAGCAGTCTTTTAGGGATGATTTACAGTTCCAAGAAACCAGTGGACTTGTACGTGGCTGGGAGGAGGTGGCTGCGGATCATGTCGTCCTTAGTGACCCAGAGGACTCCGGAGCGAATGCCTCAGCAAACCTACGCTGCATGGCCTCCCTGATCCTGCAAAGTCTGCGGAAGGATCCTCGTATTCTTCGGATCAAGGAGAGGGACCATTACTGGCTGGCCACTCTCCTTGATCCACGGTACAAGGGTAAGGTTGCGGACCTTATGTTACCGTCGCAGAGGGAGCAGAGGATGAGACAACTCCGGGAGGCCTTGCAGAAAGGTCTGTGCAACGCGTTCCCAGAGACTGGGAGGTTGCAAACTCCTGGTCCTGGACAACGAGTTGCTGAGGCTTCGGCCAGTCAAAGAAGGAGCGGTGGGGAAGGTGGCCGTCTGACCGATGCGTTCAGACAATTCTTTAGTCCGCAGCCCCAAAGTATGATTGGTTCCAGCAACCATCGCCAGCGTCTGATAAACATGGTGCAGGAATATCTAGGGGCAAGGTCAGACTTGGACACCTTCCCCACCGAAAATCCTCTGGCTTACTGGGTCTTGAGGATGGATCACTGGCCAGAGCTTGCACAGTATGCAATTGAGCTACTGGCCTGTCCTGCATCCAGCGTTCTTTCGGAACGCACATTCAGTGCTGCTGGAGGATTTGTCACGGATCACAGGGTGCGCCTGTCCACCGACTCGGTTGATCGACTGACTTTCATCAAGATGAACCAGTCTTGGATCACCACCAGCTACCACACACCTGATGCTGATATAACAGACTAATTGATTTTAAAATGTCACATCCCTTCAAGACTGATGCTGATGCTGAGTGCCTGTGCTGTTATGTTGACTGGCTATCCTCCTCCTCCGAGTCCTCAATGATACGATTGATGATGATAGCTTGGAAGATCATTTTTGTTTATGGGTGCCGCCACCAGTGCCTAACGCCCAATTTTTCAGCCCCTGTTTAACAGGGGCGTGTAATTACAATTTTTGAAGCAATACTTTGCAACAGGGCTCATTGCTGTGCTCCAAGTACAGTATCTGTGAGGAGTTGCAGTGTTGTGCCACCAGTGCCTAAGGCCCAATTTTTCAGCCCCTGTTTAACAGGGGCGTGTCATTACAATTTTTGAAGCAATACTTTGCAACAGGGCTCATTGCTGTGCTCCAAGTACAGTATCTGTGAGGGGTTGCAGTGTTGTGCCACCAGTGCCTAAGGCCCAATTTTTCAGCCCCTGTTCAACAGGGGCATGTAATTACAATTCTTGATCTAATAATTCACAGCAGGGCCCATTGCTGCACCCACCAAGAGTAACTGTCAGGGCTTACAGTGTTGTGGCACCAGCACCACCATCAAAGGCCCAATTTTTACTACCACTGTTCAACAATTATATGTAATTAAAATTCCTGATATAATAGTTGACAGCAGGGCGTTCCAGCACCAACCAAGAGTAACTGTGAGTGCTTACAGTGTTGTGCCAACACCAACAACTAAGGGGCCTATTTCTGCAGAGTATATACGGCAGGTCCCTACTTTCAAACATCCAACTTACAAACGACTCCTACTTGCAAACGCAAGAAGACAACAGGAAGTGAGAGGAAATCTACCACTAGGAAGGAAAATTCTCTCCTGTAAGAATAAATATGGGAGAAAGGTGTCTCCTCTGTACTGATGCTTTATCAGCAATCCTTGTTTCAAGAAAAACACCACATTTCAAAAACAGTTGTCATTGGGACGGAAAGTGAGGTGAAATGTTCTGAACAGGGGCACAGACAGCAAAACAAATGTTACAGGGGTGATAACCCTTACCTATGTTTTCCAAAAAGTTTAAAAATAGATTTTTGGGCTGGAGCTACACTTCAACAATGTACCTGTTCAAAATTACAAACAGATTCTACATAAGAACAAACCTACAGTCCCTGTCTTGTATGCACCGCCTGTATACGGCTGTTCAGAGTATATAGGGCCTTTTTTATTTTATGTGCGGGGTTCCCCTTAATATCCATACAAGACCCAAAGGGGCTGGTAATGGGCTGGGGTAGGGGGGGGGGGGTCATGGGGTAGCTATGCCATTTTTCTTAAAGAATTTCATCCATATTACCGGGACCAGACATTACATTAAAGCCGCAAGCAGTTTTAAATGGCTTTTTTTTCCTTTAGAAGTGTCATTTTGTGCAGGGACAGTTCTAAACACGGGAAACACGTGGCACTTCACAGGCATACTTTAGACACCCCCCAGGTACGATATTTAAAGGAATATTTGACTTTTTTTTTTTCACTTTATGCATCATTAAAATGACTGCTCCCGAAAAACGACCGTTTTTAAAACTTCTTTTTGCATTGATACATGTCCCCTGGTGCAGAACCCGGGTTCCCAAACCCTTTTTAGGACAATAACATGCATAATAGTTGTTATAATTAGCACTTTAGAATTCGAACGTTCGCATCCATTGTATTTAATAGGGTTCTAATGTTCGTTCGAACTTCCGGTCCGTTCGCGGGTTCTGGTGCGAACCGAACCCGGGGGTGTTCGGCTCATCACTATTTGCCACCACTGCCGTTGCGGCGCTTCCCGGTCATCTGCTTCAGGAAAGGCCCCGGCTTCGGCCTAGTTCCTGGTTCGGCGGCCATCTTGGCCCTCCCGACGGCGGCCCTGGACACTTCTCCTTGCCTCCCTGGGCGCACTGGGCTCCATCCTCCTCTGCATCGGCCCCCGGATTACCTGCTGCAGCTGCTGGGGTGTCTTTGCACTCTGCACCTGCTGTGTGAGCGGACGGCGGTCTCGGCCTGACTCCCGGAACGGCGGCCATCTTGCTCCACCCGGAGACATCTTTGGCAAGTATTACAGGCCTCCCTGACTCCCCTGAGCTCAGATTCCCCTGCATGCAGCCTGTTGCCATTACAGCTGCTTGAGAGTGACCTGCTGCCTACGTTGGGCCGTCCCTGGGCAGCGGTGGGGGGGGAGGTTGTGGAGGACCCGGCCTTCTTAACAGCGGCCATATTGGTGCACCCAGGGATCTTCCCTGTCGCCTTACAGCATGTCTCCGTCTAAAAATAATTCTGAAGCCATCGATAAACTGGCCAGATACCGCCGGCTTGAGGAGGGGGATCGGCAGGTCAGAGACGGCGCTGCTGCTTTCCTGGATGCGGATCACTCTGTGGTGGCTACTAACAAATTACTGGATGCCATCGCCATGTGCCAGAGCACGCTTACCACCAAGATCGAGGAGGTAAAAATTGATGTGTCCCTTATCCGGCAGGATCTCTCTACCCTCAGGGACCGCGTGACGGAGACGGAGACCCGTATTAGCAGAGCAGAGGATATCTTACACCCTTTACAACATACCACCGATGAGGTGCGCCGCCAGTTACAACAGATTAGCGCAAAACAGGATGACATGGAAAATCGCCTTCGGAGATGTAACCTCCGCTTCATCGGTCTTCCTGAGTCTGCTGAGGGCACCGATCCGGAGAGCTTCCTTGAAAACCTCCTAACCTCAACCTTCGGCAGAGACGCATTTTCGGTAATGTTTGCAGTGGAGAGAGCTCATCGAATCCCTGGCCGCCCTCCTCCCCAAGGAGCTCCACTGCGTACCCTGATAGCGAAGTTCCTTAATTTCAGGGATCGCGACAAGATCCTCCGCCTAACCAGAGAGAAGGGGAATATCCCCCATACCAACGCTCGTGTTGCCGTCTTCCCGGACTTCTCCAATGAGGTGCAAAGGCAGCGGTCCAGGTTCCAGGATGTTAAGAAGCGCCTCCGCACTCTACACCTCAAATACGCCATGCTGTACCCTGCAAAGCTTCGTGTGGAGTGCGACGGTCGGACCCACTTTTTCGAGGACCCAGAGTCGGCATCCACTTGGATTGACCGGAGAGATCGGCGAGATTGAGCATACCGCGATGTCTGGGAGCTGTGAGTACTTTTCTTTTCTCTCCCCTGCTGCCCCCTGTGCCGGTGGCACTCCCTGTTCGTGCCCTGGTGATTCGCCTCACGGTTGCTCTGTTGCTAGTGGGTGCCCTCCGCCGGGACGGGGGAGACAGACCTAAAAGCCTTTTTCGCCCCTCCTCGGATCTCACAGCACGCTCGCCACCTTCGGGTGACCTAACTGTTAATTCCCCGTTCTCCCCACGCATGGGAGATGCTTGTAGAGGGCAGCTTACCGAACGTTGCTGGAACTTCCTATCCTACTTTACGTACCACCCTGATGGCAGGCGGGGCTCCCTTCTGCACGGCTGCAATGGTGTTGTGCTTTTGTGGCCCCTACACCCCATGCACTTCTCAGAGAAGAAGTCGCCCCCCTAGGTTCTCTATGGACTTTTTTCACTCCCCCCGTTTACCTGATTGTTTTTTCCTCCTTTTTTGTTTTCTGTTCATCACAGGTATCTATGTCCCTTTGAAATTAAGTCCCTCGCCTCCAATGCTTTTTTCACGTTGGATGTCCCCGGTTGATACCTGGTTTTGGGATACTATGTTCATGCCGAGTTGGGGTGGCACTGGACTGGGAGGGAGGGGAAATGTTTTGGCTGTTTTTTATTTGCCACTATGTTCACAATTGTTTATTTCTGCTAAAGGTACTATGTCATTGTCATACATGCACTATCAATATTGGTTGCTGATGTGTTCTGTACTGTCTGATGTGTCCTTATCTGCTCTGCTGGTCCTGGTCTGGCTGCGGTCTATTATACACACCATATACCCACCATGAGTTCCCTGAAGTTCCTCACGTGGAATGTTAGAGGCTTACGCAATAAGATCAAACGCACAGCGGTCCTGACATTTCTCAAATCTCAGAGAGCTGACATTATCACACTGGTCGAGACCCATGTCACGGGCCACTTGCAATCCTCCCTTAAAAAACCTTGGGTGGGGTGGGCTTATCATGCCACTCACATCTCATATTCCAGAGGAGTATCGGTCCTGGTTGCCAAACGGGTACCTTTTGAGCTTATACTGCTCCGCACGGATCAGCAGGGCAGATATGTGTTTATGCACGCCACCATTAATGGGTCTCCTATCCTGCTACTTGCCTGCTATATTCCCCCCCCCCCCGTACAACTCAGCTGTAATTCAGGAAGGCCTTGCCTTTATGACACAATACCCCTCCGTACCGGCAGTGTGGATGGGGGACTTCAATATGACCCTGATCCCCGCTCTGGACCGTCTGGGCACACTGGATCCCCCCCTTAACCCACCGACCCATACCAGACTGCACCGCATAATGACCGACTTTGCTCTTGTCGACACTTGGCGCCACAGACACCCGCACACTAAAGTCTTCTCATGCTTTTCAGCCAGTCATAACACAATGTCACGAATTGATTTTGTTTTTATCTCAATGTCCCTGCTGCCTAAGCTAGGAGATGTGGGCTTTGCTCCGAGAGTACTCTCGGATCACGCCCCCTACTGGGTCACGATCCAGCTCCTGAAGGCTTCCCCTGCTCCTTCTTGGCGGCTAAACCCGTTCTGGCTGACTGCCCTGCAGGACCAGGATGACATCCCCACAGAATTGCAATACTATTTTACGGCCAACAGGGACACTGCCACGCATGATGTGGTGTGGGAAATGTTTAAACTTCACGCTCGTTCCCTACTTTCCACACGTATTAACAGGCTTAAACGGTCATCAACATTTATTGTCCAGCAGGCTGCGGAGCACCTGCAGGCGCTGGAGGAGGCGTTCCACCGGGACCCCTCGCCCAGCGCGGCCAACAATCTAAAGATTCAGGCGCGCCAGGTCTCCCAATTGCACATAGAGAAGGCTAAACAACGTATCTTCTTCTGTAGACAGAGGGTGTTTGAGTATGGAGAGAGATCGGGCAAACTGCTCGCATATCTCGCCCACTTGGATATGCGTCCCCCTGTGGTGGTGTCCTTGACTGACCCGCAGGGGAACGACATCACCGATCCGCAACTGGTGGCGGAGGAATTTGGGAGATTCTACCGTGCACTCTACACTTCCAGGGTCACCCACACTCCCCAAGACACCAGGGACTACCTAGCGGGAGTTCAATTCCCTAAACTGACAGACGACCAGCTTGAAATTCTGGAAGCCCCTATTACTGAGGAGGACATCTCCGAGGCCATTTCCTGTCTGGCCTCATCCAAGGCCCCAGGATTGGATGGCCTACCTCTTGAATTCTATGCCACCTACTCTGAAATCCTAATCCCTGAACTTAAGTACCTGTATAAATCTATATTTGACTCAGGAGTTCTACCCCCATCTATGCGAGAAGCCCAAATAGTCGTAATTCCCAAACCCGGAAAGGACCCTAAATACCCGGAGTCGTATAGGCCCATTTCCCTGTTACAGGTAGATATTAAAATATTAGCTAAGATTCTAGCCTCCCGCCTTAACCAGGTTATTCTGTCATTGATACACCCTGACCAAACCGGCTTTATGCCAGGGAAGAACACGGCCATGAATATTCGCCGCCTATTTATGAATATTCAGGGGTCCCATGATGAAATTGGCTCGAGGGTCGTGGTGGCGCTGGATGCCGCCAAGGCCTTCGACTCCGTGGAGTGGAACTACCTGTGGGAGTGTCTCTCAAGATTTGGATTTGGCCCCAACTTTATTCGCTGGGTCCAACTCCTCTATCAATCCCCGAGGGCCAGAGTGTTTGTGAATGGTTGGCTTTCTGACCAGTTCCCGCTGGAGAGAGGGACCCGGCAGGGCTGCCCCCTTTCCCCCATGCTTTACGCATTGGCTGTGGAGCCGTTGGCCATAATGGTCCGTGCGGACACTTGCATCCGAGGTCTCAGGATGGGGAACCTGGAAGAAAAGATTGGGATGTATGCCGACGACACACTTTTGTATCTGGCGGACTCCGGTCCTTCTCTTATAGCAGCCCTCCAGTCCATAGAACGTATGGGTGGCCATTCGGGTCTGAGTATTAATTGGGCTAAGTCCCAGAACCTTTCCGATTGACCATTTCCCCTCCTCGTTCGCGTCCCCTCCTCTGGCTCTCCCAAGGGTCTCCCAGATTAAATACCTTGGCGTACAGGTCACTAGATCGCTCTCAGATTATAAACTACTGAACATTGAACCCCTGTTTGCTCTGATCAAGAACAAGACGCAGACTTGGGCCAGACTACCCCTGGGTGTTATGGGTCGCGTCAGCTTGGTTAAGATGATACTCCTTCCCAAGATACTCTATTTGGTCTGGCATGCTCCCCTCTATATACCACAAAAATTTTTCAGGACAATTGAATCCATCCTGAATTCATTTATTTGGGGTCATGGCAGACACAAATTATCCTGGAGAATCCTGAAGAACCCTGTGACGTTGGGAGGAGCTGCTCTCCCTGACTTTCAGGATTATTATTTTGCCTCCCAGCTGTCCCACTTCTATTATTTTGATAAACATGAACTAACGAGATACCAGACACTACTCTGTGAGCACCCAGATGACTCGGCCCACACCCCACTTCAATCGGTCCTAAGAGCCCCATTGACAAGACGCCCCCCCCCCAACGCACAGCAGACATGTTGACTCACCACCGGAGGGTATGGCGGGCGGCACTGCAGAGAACTGGGACCCCAAGGGTACACTCTCATACCCCTCTCTGGTACAATACATGCTTGCCAGAATTATTGTCCATTCCGGACCCCGCGGCGTGGATACGCCATGGGATCTTATACATACACCAGATCATGACCGATTCAGGCCTTAAGTCATTCCAAATGCTGAAGGACGAATTTTCCCTCCCCAATTGCCTTTTCTTCAGGCATTTGCAACTCCGTCACGCCATACAGGCCCAGTTTTCTGGCTCTTACCCGTCCCTGGCAGTTCCCTCCATAGTGGACACAGTCACGGGTAATGTGCCTGCTAAGCTCATCTCCACTTTGTACTCCGCCATTCGTCTCCCTAGCACCACAGCATTAGCCTATACTGCTAAGACTAGATGGGAGGCGGATGTTGGACTTATAGAGGATGAGGACTGGGGCGAGATTTTGGAGGACGTGAAAAAGGTTTCCCCCAAGCTGTCGGACCGCCTCACACAGCTGTACATTATACATAGAACATATCTGACCCCTCAGAGAGTGGCACGTTTCAGGCCCACGTACAATCCAGGATGCCGCCTCTGTGACCATACCCCGGGCTCCTTTTACCACCTCATATGGTTCTGTCCTACCATTCAGGCATATTGGACACAGGTGATACGCTTCCTACACGATCAGATGGGCTCCCCTGCTACCCTTGACCCAAAGATGTGCCTACTTGGCCTGTTGCCAGACTTGGATGCCGACAAACCCCTCCGTACCTTTTTACATGTGACGCTATTCTTGGCAAGAAAAGTAGTGGCCCATAATTGGATGCAGGCCCTGCCCCCTACAGTTCAGTGCTGGAAAAAGGCGGTTAACGATGCTCTCCCATATAAAAAACTGATTTATGTACATAGAGGGTGTCCGCTAAAGTATGAGAAGGTCTGGGACAGATGGATGGCGGATGGTGAAACGTGTACCTGACATGTTGATTTTTTGTTTTTGTTGTATACCGGCTCTACTTTCACTGCTGTTATTATCTTTGTGACACACAGATGCTTCACTGTGTTCATGTATGTACTATTATATTGGCCATACTGGCTTATGTTGATTTATGTACCATGCATACTTTTCAATAAAGTTGGTTTCCAATTAAAAAAAAAGATAAGGTCCTTACCCTTGTACCGTGGATCAAGGAGAGTGGCCAGCCAGTAATGGTCCCTCTCCTTGATCCGAAGAATACGAGGATCCTTCCGCAGACTTTGCAGGATCAGGGAGGCCATGCAGCGTAGGTTAGCTGAGGCATTCGGTCCGGAGTCCTCTGGGTCACTTAGGACGACATGATCCGCAGCCACCTCCTCCCAGCCACGTACAAGTCCACGGGTTTCTTGGGACTGTAAATCATCCCTAAAAGACTGCTGCTGTTGATGCTGAGTGCCAGGCTCCACCTCCATGCTGACACAATCCTCCTCCTCCTCCTCGTCCTCTTCCTGTGCGATGGGTGGGACAGAAGGAACACTGTCTGGGTAAAGGGGGCCTTGAGAGGCAAGGAAGTCCTCCTCTTCCTGCCTCTGTTCTGCCTCAAGTGCCCTGTCCATTATTCCACGCAGCGTATGCTCCAACAGGTGGACAAGAGGTACAGTGTCACTGATGCATGCACTGTCACTGCTCACCATCCTAGTTGCCTCCTAAAATGGTGCCAGGACAGTGCATGCATCCCTGATCATGCCCCACTGGCGTGGTGAAAAAAACCCGAGCTCCCCTGACCCTGTCCTGGTGCCGTAGTCGCACAGGTACTCATTGATGGCCCTCTGCTGCGTGTGCAGCCGCTGCAGCATGGCCAACGTTGAGTTCCACCTGGTGGGCATGTCACATATAAGGCGGTTCTTGGGCAGGTTTAACTCCTTTTGCAGCTCAGCCAGCCGAGCACTGGCATTATATGATCTGCGGAAATGTACACAGACTTTCCTGGCCTGCCTCAGGACATCCTGTAAGCCCGGGTACCTGCCCAAGAACCGCTGCACCACCAGGTTAAGGACGTGAGCCACACAGGGCACATGGGTCAGTTGTCCCTGTCGGAGGGCGGAGAGGAGGTTGGTGCCATTGTCGCAAACCACCATTCCTGGCTTAAGCTGGCGTGGCGTCAACCACCTCTCGGCCTGCCCCTGCAGAGCTGACAGAACCTCTGCCCCAGTGTGGCTCCTGTCCCCCAAACACACCAGCGCAAGCACGGCATGGCATCTTTTTGCCTGCGTACTTGCGTAGCCCCTTGAACGCCTACGGAGCACCGCTGGTTCCAAGGACAAAGCACAGGAATAGGCCATGGAGGAAGAAGAAGAGGAGGGGGTGGAGGAGAGAGGTGTGTCACAACCAGTAGTAGCATTTTGGAGGCGTGGCGGCAGAACAACCTCCAACACTACTGCACCTTGTCCTGCATCCTTCCCAGCTGCCAAAAGAGTGACCCAATGGTCCGTGAAAGAAAGGTAACTTCCCTGTCCATGCCTGCTGGACCATGAGTCAGCGGTAATATGCACCTTACCGCTGACCGCCCTGTCCAGCGAGGCATGGACATTGCCTTCCACATGCCGGTAGAGAGCCGGAATCGCCTTCCGTGAGAAAAAGTGGCGTTTGGGAACCTGCCACTGAGGAACCGCACATTGCACAAACTTACTGAAGGGGGCCGAGTCTACCAACTGAAAAGGCAGCAGTTGAAGTGCTAGCAATTTAGCAAAGCTAGCATTCAACCGCTGGGCATGTGGATGGCTGGGAGTGAACTTCTTTCGACGGTCCAGCAGCTGGGGCAGGGAAATTTGCCTGCTACAATCGGACGTCGGTGTACTGCTAGCAGAGTGCCCGCAAGTACTTGGCTGTGACACACCTAATTCTACACCTTTATTCCTCTCAGTGCAGGTTTCAGAGAGGACTGAAGGTATAGTGGGGTTGGAGATCCCAGCTGATGAGGTGCAAGGAGAGGTCCGCTTTGTTCTTTGGTGTGGGTCTTTAAGGTACGCTTGCCAACGAGCTGCATGGCAGGTCAACATATGTCTGGTCAAGCATGTGGTGCCCAAGCGGCTGATGTTTTGGCCACGCGAGATACGCTTGAGACATATGTTGCATATAGCAGCGGTGCGATCTGATGCACTCGACTCAAAAAAGGCCCACACCAAAGAACTTTTGGAATAACGAGCAGAGGCAGCGCCCTGCACAGGCGGAGCTCTGCGGTGTGATTCAGTCGGTGTGCTGCCCTTACGCTGGCCCCCGGAGGGCATCCTGCCTCGTTGGAGATGTGCCTCCTCCTCCTCTCTCCTATCAGGCACCCACGTGGAGTCAGTGACCTCATCATTCCCTCCCTCCTCATCACTGGAGCCAATCTGGCAGTATGCTGCAGCTGCTGGAACATGACTGCCAGATTGCTGTCCTTCTTGAGCATCCCCTCTCTCTGCGCTCACGCTACTGCCTTCCTCTAGCTGGGTATCATCATCAGACCCTTCAAAACGCTGGGCATCCTTCTGGAGCATGTACCCAACACTGTGCTCAAACAGTTCAGGGGACTCCTCAGGAGGACATGGTGGGTCTAGGGAAGGAGTGTCTGATGATGACATTGATACGAGGGAAGAGGACACTTTGGCAGCTGCTTTGCCAGTACCCTGAGCCTGGGTGAGAGAGGATGAGGAGGATGAGGAGGGCTTGGTCATCCACTCTACCAAGTCTTCGGCATGATGCGGCTCAACACGTCCAGCTGCCGAAAATAAGGACAAGCGTGTCCCATGGCCACGTGCTTATGACGATGCACCGAGGCCACGACCAGCACTGTTGTCTCTAGACACAGAGCCTGCTTGCCCTCTTTTATTGGATCCTGACTGTCTGCCTCTTCTTGTTGGCCTTCCAGACATAGTAATGGACTGCAGGGAGATGGGAAAACCAGGAATTGGAGTAGTGTATATTGTGCTGGAGGCACACAACACCCACTAACTCCTGCAGATGCCTTTATTAGAGAACACCAGCAATAAAGGGTAGATACAGGTGTATACTGTGCTGTGCTGGAGGGACACAACACCCACTAACTCCTGCAGATGCCTTTATTAGAGAACACCAGCAATAAAGGGTAGATACAGGTTTATACTGTGCTGGGGCACACAACACCCACTAACTCCTGCAGATGCCTGTATTATAGAACAGCAAAAAAATGTAGATACAGGTGTATACTGTGCTGGGGCACACAACACCCACTAACTCCTGCAGATGCCTGAGAAAAGAACACACTGTCCCTGCCTATCTAGCTTAGAGAACAGCAATAAAGGGTAGATACAGGTGTATACTGTGCTGGAGGCACACAAAACTCACTAACTCCTGCAGATGCCTGAGAAAAGAACACACTGTCCCTGCCTGCCTATCTAGCTTAGAGAACAGCAATAAAGGGTAGATACAGGTGTATACTGCGCTGGAGGCACACAACACCCACTAACTCCTGCAGATGCCTGAGAAAAGAACACACCGTAGAACACACTGTCCCTGCCTACGTAGCTCTTTCCCTGCACGCCGGAACACACTACACAAGGCCCCTGCGCTGGCGGCCTTTTATAGTGTGGGGCGTGTACTAAACCCCCCTGAGCTATGATTGGCCACAGGCATCCTGCCTGTGGCCAATTATGGCTCTCCTCGCTGCCGGCGCTGTGATTGGCCAAGCATGCGGGGTCACAGTGCATGCTTGGCCAATCACAGCGCCGGAAATGCAGTGCGATGGCGCAGTGCATTGTGGGCCGTTCGCGTCACACGAATTTGGCGCGAACGGCCCACAAAGTTCTGGTTTCGCCGAACAGGAGAACAGGCAATGTTCGAGTCGAACAGGCAATGTTCGAGTCGAACATGCGTTCGACTCGAACACCGAGCTCATCCCTAACGATGACCCATTCTCTGGCTCAGCTGCTGCCCAAACCAGGGAAGGACCCCACTTGCTGCTCATCCTATAGACCCATCTTGTTGCTGAACTATGATCTTAAGATACTCACTAGGCTTGTGCAATTCGTTTAGTAACGAATCGAAATTCGTCCGAATTTAGCAACTTTCGGACATTCGGAAGCATTCGAATTTCCGAACAAAGCAATTACGAATAAAACCGAATCCGAAATAAATTATACCGCAAAATAGCGAATGCCCGAATGTCTTCGGCATAATTCGTTATGAAAAAGTTACGAATGTACGAATCCATACGAAGCACAATAACACTCACTCTGCTCTGCTCTCTGCTTCTCCCACACCGTGCTGAACCCTCTCAAAATGGTGTACAGGGGCGGAGGCTATAGCCGCATGTAAAAAACGAAAGTAAAATACGAGATTTCTAATCCATTCGAAGCACAATAACACTCTGCTCTGCGCTTCTCCCTCACCGTGCTGAACCCTCTCAAAATGGTGTACAGGGGCGGAGGCTATAGCCGCATGTAAAAAACGAAAGTAAAATACGAGATTTCTAATCCATTCGAAGCACAATAACACTCTGCTCTGCGCTTCTCCCTCACCGTGCTGAACCCTCTCAAAATGGTGTACAGGGGCGGAGGCTATAGCCGCATGTAAAAAACGAAAGTAAAATACGAGATTTCGAATCGTTACAAATAACCGCTATGTATTTCGAAAAGTACAAATCCATTCGAAGCACATTAGGCATAATAGTCAGCGTCGTCGTGAGAGAGACACAGAAAATTACGAATCAACGAACCCAAAAAAAGTTACGAAAGTAGGAGTTGTGTCCAGAATCAACGAAAAACAACGTACTCTACCGAAAGTACGAATTATAAAGCAACAAAAAATTCAACGAAAAATGTCGCTTGCAAAAATACGAATGAGTCCGAACACGAAAAATCCCGTCTAGCAAAATTACGAATGATTACGAATCAACAGGACCGGAAAGAAACTAACCGAAACGGAACGAATTTTTCCGTTGTGCACAAGCCTAATACTCACGAAAGTACTAGCCAATAGAATCATGCAGGTTTTACCATCCCTTGTCAATATAGATCAGACAGGCTTTATGCCTGGCAAGTCCACAGACATTAACCTTAGACGAGTCTTTACCCATCTCCAGCTTCCGCCCGAGGAGACTGCCTCCCAAGTACTGGTATCCCTCGACATCGAAAAGGCTTTCGATACAGTTCGATGGTCCTATATGATGCAGGTTCTGGAGGGTTTTGGCTTCGGCCCAACTTTCCGGAAATGGATCGGCTTATTATATAGGGCCCCCACCGCCCATATCAAACTAAATGGTAGGCTTTCGCCCCCTTTCCCGATTAGGAGGTGGACAAGACAGGGGTGTCCTTTATCACCTGCACTGTTTGCCCTGGTAATGGAGCCTCTAGCTGAGGCCCTGTGGAGGTCGAGCGAGGTGTCTGGAATACGGGTCGGCTCAGTGACCGAGAAGTTGGCATTGTATGCCGATGATTTGATCCTCTTCCTCAGGGACCCCGGTCCCTCGCTCACCGGGGCGCTTCGGCTTCTGGATCATTTCGCGACTCTCTCTGGCCTCCAAACCAACTGGAGCAAATCATTAATTTTACCCATAGACCCCGGGGCAAAGAGGCTGAGTGATCCTACCTCGCCTCTACAATGGGCAGATATCATTAGATACCTAGGGATAAATATTTCGTCCAATACCAAGGATTTTTTCAAACTTAACCTGTTCCCGGTGCTGCAGTGGTGTAAATTAAAACTGAAGGCTTGGTCGAACCTCCCATTATCTCTAATAGGGAGAATTAACTTAATAAAAATGAAACTACTCCCGGTCTTGCTGTACATCTTGCGGCACTCTCCGGTCTGGATCCCCAAGTCTCTTTTCCAGCAGCTAGACTCCTCAGTGGCTTCCTTCTTGTGGCAATCACACCCGGCTAGATTCAGTAAAAAGATCTTGTGTAGACCATGGACACAGGGGGACTTGCCTGCCCAGACTTTCACACCTACTACCTAGCAGCGATGCTCACCCATGCACATAACTGGCTGGTCTCGGATGACACCAATGCGTCAGTCGTCCTAGAGGCAGCACACTTAGGATCCTTTGAGGCCCTTCGCAATGCACTCTATAGGGGGTGGGGGGCTCTGCGGTACACTCAACTCTAGCTATGAAAGCGATTATTAAGGCATGGTACACGGTAGTGATTAAACCTAATTTGGCAAAGGCCAAATGGTCCCCTAATACACCACTTTGGTGCAATCCGAGGCTGAGGGAGTTCCACTCTTTACAGGATCCGGGTTTGTGGACCAGTAAGGGCATCAAGTATTTGAGGGATATCTGCGATGAGCTGGGGCTATTTACATTCGATAGGCTAAAGAACAAATTCCAGCTTCCGAACTCTTTCTTTTTCAGGTTCCTGCAGCTCCGCCACGCCTTTATTTCGCAATTCAAGTCAGTTCAGCTTTGGCTGGAACTTGACGTCTTGGAGATTCTCCTAGACGATGCTGAGCTTTCAAAACCACTATCCCAAATTTATCGAGCACTCCTACCATCCATCCAGGTTGGTCTGGATGGTCTGCGCGGTCTGTGGAAGGCGGAGGTGCAGGAGCTGGACAGCGAAGACTGGGAAGATATGTGGGACTATCCATTTCAGTCGCTGGTGGCTACTAGGGACAAACTGATCCAATTCAAGATCCTCCACAGGATCTATTACACGCCCCAAGCCTCCATCGCATATACCCGGCCCTGCCGGCTAACTGCTGGAGATACTCTTTTACTCCTGCAGACTTCACACATATATTCTGGGATTGTCCATCTATTCGGGACTATTGGCGGGAGGTAACTCAATTTATCCACAGCCTAACTACCATTTCTATTCCCCTGACAATTAGTGTTTGCCTCCTTGGCCTGGTGGAGCAACTGGCACTTGCTAAAGCACCACGTACCCTAATAGGCATCCTTCTGTTCTACGCAAGAAAAGCCATAGTATTAAAGTGTAAGTCAACCACCCCCCGCACCCTGACCTCATGGAAACATCTAGTTAACACAGCGGTACCCCTCTATAAAGCGACGTATCTGTCTCGTGGATGCCCCCAAAAATATGAAAAAGTCTGGCATTTGTGGACAGATTCAGAGTCCACAACAGATGACCAACCCCCAGAGGAGTGACTTAGACGGATCTACTCTGTACTCATCTGTCCTGCTAGGAGCTGAGGTCCGTACTCTGAATAGGTAAACGGAGGTGTAAGCATAGTTCAAAAGATAATAGTACCTACTCCTACATGCTCCTGTTAAGTTCAACCCAGACATCTAGGAATGAGTAGAGGTCCCACAAAGAATAATAACTCCTGTTGTAATCCTATCAGGTGTCCATGTTGTGTTTAGTTAGATATATTTAGTGTTATGATGTAATGTTAATTTTTTTTAGTTTTTATGTGCACGTGGTTATGTGCGAGGATTGGCCGGGGTATGCCCCAATGGCCTTGTTTTGTACCTCAATAATACAGAAAAACTTTAATAAAGAGAATTTGGAAAAAAAAAAAAACTAATACAGTATATGAGATAGACTCATTACATGCAAAGCAAGATAGTTCAAGCCGTGATTTGTCATAATTGAGATTGATTATGGCTTACAACCCATGAAAACCCCAAATCCACAATCTCAGAAAAAAATTAGAATATTACATGCAATCAATAAAAATAGGATTTTTATAACAGCTTACCTGTAAAATCCTTTTCTTGGAGTACATCACGGGACACAGAGCGACATAGTCATTACTAATGGGTTATATAGTTACCGTCAGGTGCTGGCACTGGCAACTTCCAAAACCGGAAGTACCCTCCCCTATATAAGCCCCTCCCATCCGGGAGCACCTCAGTTTTGTAGCAAAGCAATAAGTGTCCCCAAAAGAGGGGTGGGAGCTCTGTGTCCCGTGATGTACTCCAAGAAAAGGATTTTACAGGTAAGCTGTTATAAAAATCCTATTTTCTTTTTCGTACATCACGGGACACAGAGCGACATAGTCATTACTAATGGGATGTCCTAAAGCAATGCCAAATGAGGGGGGGGATACACCATATATAAGCTGAGCGCTATCAGACATGAGGATCTTTTGCGGCCTGCAACACACTGCGCCCAAAGGCGACATCCTCCTGACTTCTAACGTCCACCTGGTAGAACCTAGTAAACGTGTGAACTGAAGACCACGTTGCGGCCTTACAGATTTGAGCCAGGGAGGCCTGGTGATGCACTGCCCATGAAGTTCCAACTGCTCTCGTGGAGTGCGCCCTAACTTTGAACGGAGGCGGTCTACTTCTCAAGCTATAGGCTTGTATTATGACCTGTCGAATCTACTTGGCTAAAGTAGATTTTGACGCTGCCTGACCCTTTCTGGGGCCTTCCGGCAGAATAAACAAAGTATCCGTTCTGCGAATCTGAGCAGTGGCTTTTAGATAAGCTTTAACTGCTCTTACTACATCCAAAGAATGCAATAACTTTTCCTCTACCGAAGTAGGTTTGGGGAAAAAAGAAGGAAGAACCACATCTTGGTTCAAATGAAACCTCGATACCACCTTAGGAAGAAAGGCTGGATGAGGACGTAACACTACTCTGTCCTTATGGATAACCAGATATGGCTCCTTACAGGACATAGCTGCTAATTCCGATACTCTTCTTAGCCGAACAAATGGCTACTAGAAAAATCAATTTCCTGGTAAGAAGCACCAAGGAAATATGCTGTAATGGTTCAAATGGTTGTTTCTGTAGAACCGCCAGAACCAAGTTTAGATCCCATGGACATATGGGAATATTAACCGGAGGCCTAATACGCATCACTCCTTGTATAAAGGCTTTGACTAGTGAATGCGAAGCCAAGGGCCTTTGAAAAAATATTGACAAGGCCGAAATCTGACCCTTGATAGTACTCAAGGCAAGCTTCCTATCTACAGCCCACTGTAGGAAGTCCAGAATCCTACCTATTACGTACTTATGTGGATGCCATTTCTTGGCCTCACACCACGCAATGTACGCCCTCCAGATTCTATAGTAGATCTGCCTGGATACCGGCTTCCTGGCATTGATCATGGTAGATACCACAGCATTAGAGAGCCCTCTCTTTTTTAGAATGTGGGCTTCAATAGCCAGGCCGTCAAACCTAGGGCTGGTAAGGAAGGGTGGTATATCGGTCCTTGCGAAAGCCGGACGACGTGGGAGAATCCAAGGACTCCCCACTGAAATTTTACAATCTCCGCGTACCACGCTCTTCGGGGCCACGCTGGAGCCACCGGAATCACTGGTTTCTTTTCTACCCTGATTCTGCGGAGTAATCGAGGTAACCATTGTGGCGGTGTGAATGCATATATCAGCTTGAACTGATCCCCAGGGAACACTAGGGCATCCGAGCCGCAAGCTAGGGGATCCCTTGTCCGAGAGACAAACCTATCCCCCTTTGCGTTGAATCTGGATGCTAGAAGATCTACATCCGATGTTCCCCACCGCTGACATATTGTCCAGAAAACCTCGGGGTGAAGGGACCCTTCCTCTGGGCCTAATTGCTGGCGACTTAGAAAGTCCGCCTTCCAATTCTCCACTCCTGGAATGAATACCGCAGATATGGCTGGGACATATTTTTCTGCCCATCTCAGGATGTAATTTACTTCCCTTTGGGCTGCACGACTCCTGGTGCCCCCCCGATTGATATATGCCACTGCTGTGGCATTGTCTGATTGAATTCTGACAGGGGACCCTTGGAGTTTGGATGTCCATGCTACTAGGGCATACCGGGCTGCTCGTATCTCTAAGAGATTGATGGGCAGGGCCTTTTCTGCATCCGACCATCTGCCCTGGAGAGACTATTGCTCCAGTACTGCTCCCCAGCCTATAAGGCTGGCATCTGTAGTGACCACCTTCCAAGAAATCGGACTGAAAGATTTCCTTTTTTCCAGATTCTGGGGAACCAACCACCAACGGAGGCTCTTGCGAACGGAAGGGGACAAGGACATTGTAAGTCTAGGGCCTGAACTTTTTTGTTCCAGGCTGACAGTATGGCCCCTTGCAAATTCCTTGAATGGAATTGACCGTAGGGTACTGCTTCGAATGATGCCACCATTTTTCCCAGCAGCCTCATATACAGGCGTATGGACGGCTGTCTTTTTTGTACCCACTAAGTGGATCAAATCTTTCAAAGACAACACCTTTCCTCGAGGCAAGAATATTTTTCTCTGGCCTGAATCCAACCTTAGCCCCAAGTATTCCAGACTTTTGACTGGTTTTTAGGGCTGACTTGTCTCGGTTGATAATCCAACCGTGAGATTCCAGATACTTGATCGTCTTGTGAACGACCACGTCTAGTTTTTTCACTGAGTGGTCTATCAGCAACAAGTCATCCAGATATGCCATTATCATTACACCTTGTGTTCTTAGATTGGCCAATAAAGGGCCAGAATTTTTGTGAACACTCTTGGTGCTGTGGCCAAACCGAAGGGTAAGGCTCTGAACTGAAAATGGCGCCCTTCTACTGCAAAGCGTAGAAATTTTTGGTGGACTGGAAAGATGGGAATGTGCAAATAAGCATTTTTGATGTCGATCGTGGCTAACCAATCCTCCCCTTGTAGGGCAGTGGCCACCGATCGGATCGACTCCATCGGAAAGTCCTGATATACAGGAATTTGTATAGCCCTTTTCAGAATTAATATGGGCCTCCCGTCCGCGTTTGCTTCGGGACTGTAAAGAGGTTTGAGTAAAACCCGAACCCTCATTCTTCCAGGGGAACCTCCATAATTACTCCTTGGAGTAATAGTTGTTCTAGTGCCAACAGGAGGGACTCTCTCTTCCGGGGATCCCTTGGCACGTTTGACCTCAAAATGGGAAGGAGGGGAGTCTTTTAACTCCAAACTGTATCCCAAACCTACTGCGGAGAGCACCTATCTGTCTTGATCGTGTCCCGCCAGGTCTCTTTGCGAACAACTGGAGTCCTCCCCCCACCCGACTGAGTGGGGGCTTCAATGAATTTAACTTTGGGGGAGGTTTTGTACCTCCCCTGACCCAGGGTTTCTTATTACCTTGCTACTGTCCCTGTTTTTTACCCCCGGGATTTAACCGAGGAGGCCGTCGGAACTGTTACACAGCCGATGCCCCAGGGACTGGAGAAGCAGGCCTCTTAAAGAGGGACCTCTAACTCTGCTTTTAACCGGCAAGAGCGTATTTTTACCGCTGGAAATTTTCTGGATATATTTGTCCAGGTTTTCCCTGAATAAGCGTTCACCATGAAATGGGACGCTAACCAGCCATTCTTTACAGGGAGCTTCAGCAGACCAGTTTCTGAGCCATAGGAGCCTACGCATATGTACTATAGACAGCGTAAGGCGGGAGGCCTGATGGACTGAATCCTCTATGGCGTCAACCGCAAAGCCTAAGGCTCTAGGTAGATCAGCTAGGGCAAAGCCTGCTGATCTGTCAAGTCCCTCAAGACCTGTTTCAACTGATCCTTCACTGCTTAGCAGACCCCAATAGCTGCTACTGCTGGTTGTATCACCAAGCAGATTTTCATAAGGACTCCAATCTTTTATCTATTGGGTTCTTGAACATTTGGACATTATCCACTGGACATGTCAGTGATTTATACATACAAGAGATGGCTGCGTCCACTGTAGGGACCTTCCATTTTTTTTTTTTTTTTTTGATGAACTTATCCTCCATGGGATAGACCACCGGAAATCTCTTGGGGGAATAAATATTTTCTCAGGACGTTCCCAATCCTGGTAAATGAGCCCTTTCAGTAAAGGGTGAAGTGGAAAAGAACAAACAGTCTGGGGGCTTCTAGCGACCCCAACGAGGATACAGTAGTGGTTGATGGTTCCGCAAGGTGCATTTTTAAATGCTGATCGGACCATGTTAGTCAGAGACTGAACCCATAATCTTTCAGCTTGAGATGCTGAGAAAAGGTTCCCCCACTGTTGATTCCTCTATAACAGAATCAACCTTATCCTGATCCCCTTCAGGCAGGTCGATCCCTGTATGGGACTGTTGCTCTGCTAACAGGCACTCTGAAGGAGGAGACGGAGATCGGGCGTGCTTTCCCTGACAGGGAGGCAGCGATAAATGTTGACAATCTCTCTCTAATCCTCCCAGAGCTGAGGAAAAAACCTCATCTGTTACATACACAGGAGCAGGTGACTGAGGACAGCCACAGTACCAAGTACCCCTGCGGGGTCTCTACGGTCACTTACCTCTGAACTTCAGGGGAGACTGGTGCAGCAGGAGTATGCCCAAGATCCTCAGAGCCCGATGAGACCCCCTTCGCTTCCTGGAAGATTCAGTTCCGGAGCTACTGGACGGCATATTCCTAAGCCTAAAGCTGAGGTATTCCAGCCGTAATACACCACTTTTACTGAGAATAGTCTAGCACAATTGCTGCTATATAACAGTTGGTGTCTACTAATGTGCCTTTCTAGGGGATGCCTGTATCAACCGCTTGCTGTATGCCTTTAAATGTTGCCAGCTCTGTCTCTGTACTTCATAGCCAGCTTACTGCAATAATGTGGCTTTTTAAAAACCTGCTGGGACGCCCGCACATGCGCAGAAGCGCTGCGGCGCGCACAGAGCGTCATCCCCCAGGCCCCGCCCCTTTTTCCGGCCACCTCTATATATAGAGGCGCGTGCACGCGCACGCGCGCGGCCACGTGCGCCTCGGCGCTAATTTTCAAACATGGAAACCAGGGACAGGAGCCAGGGCCCCCTTTGCCGCAGGCCGGGGGATAGACGAACACTGCAACATGGCAGAGGAAACAGTTTCCTGTAGGAGAACTCACCAGCTGCCTGGACTTTGTTCTCTGAGAAGAAACTAGTCCATATGACAAGAAAAACATTCCACAGCGGCCTCTAGTGAACAAACACAGGTACCGCAGTTTAATATACTAAACATATATAAAAAAACATTCCTTTTTTTTTTTTTTTTTTTTTTTCTTGACCACCATTAAAAATTATTACATTTTTTTAGTAGTTACAGGCATGCACAGATATTAGCGGGAATACCGTTAGGTAACAGACAGAAAGACAAATTAGGCTTGGGGGTCCCCCAATAGAACCAAGTTCCTGGGGGCCCCCACTTACCTGTTCCCCGCCGCAGGACTTTGTTTGGTCCACAAAAGCCCAAACTTCACCTATCACGGCAGGCATTGTAATCAAACCTTCAGGGACCGGGTTCCCAAGGATTCCACTCCCCTGGACCTGTATAGCACCCTGCACAGAAAACATCTTGGTCGTGGGTATGACCAGAGCTCTGGATCCCAGGGTCCAGCTCTCCTAAGAGAAGCATTACAGGCAGAACCTTGCTCTTCTCTGCAAGGCCCGGGTACCGACCGTTTAGCTATGAAGCTTTTTTGGTCGGATCCGGAATAGCTTACTGAGGCCCAAAAGAACCTGTACGCAAGCTCAGTGAAAAACACATGTTTCTTCTTGGCCAACACCTTAGACACTGGCAAAAAACTGAGGTGCTCCCGGATGGGAGGGGCTTATATAGGGGAGGGTACTTCCGGTTTTGGAAGTTGCCAGTGCCAGCACCTGACGGTAACTATATAACCCATTAGTAATGACTATGTCGCTCTGTGTCCCGTGATGTACGAAAAAGAAACAAGGATTGTACATAGAACAATATCGGACCTCTGAAAAGTATAATGATCGGATTTTCCGTCGGAAAAACCTTGGATGATTTTTCTGACGGAATTCCGCTCAAGCTTGGCTTGTATACACACGGTCACACAAAAGTTCTCTGAACTTTCGGCCGTCAAGAACGCGGTGACGTCTAACACTACAACGAGCCGAGAAAATTTAGTTCAATGCTTCCGAGCATGCGTCAAATTGTTTCCGAGCATGCGTCGGAATTTTGCTCGTCGGAATTGCTATAGACGATCGGATTTTTCTAACCTGCTCTCAATCTTTTGGTAAGGAAAAACGTACCGCTCAAAAGCTTGAGAATTCACCAAATGGCTGCTTCCGCCCGGTCACTCACACAGGTGCTGGCTCTGCACTGATGCATGGGAGAAAAAGAAACCCTGGACTGCCGCACTCTGTATAGACAGTTATTTTTTCCAGAATTTGGATTTTTTACTTAAAATTTTGGAATAAATAACTGTCTCAATCTTTTGGTGGCGGAAATTCCGACAGAAAAAGTCCAATGGAGCATACACACGGTCAGAATTTCCGTTCAAAAGCTCACACCCGACTTTTTCAGACGGGAAATCCGATCGTGTGTACGCGGCATAAGCATGCATATGTACTCAGTACTTGGTTTGGGCCCCTTTTGCAGCAATTACTGCCTCAATGCAGCGTGGCATGGAAGCTATCAGCCTGTGGCACTGCTGAGGTGTTATGGAAGACCAGGATGCTTCAAGAGCGGCCTTCAGCTCTTCTGCATTGTTCGGTTCATGTCTCTCATTCTATTGGCAATGCCCCATAGATTCTCTATGGGGTTCAGGTCAGGTGAGTTTTCTGTCCAATCAAGCACAGTAATCCCACGGTCATTGCTGGAAAATGAAGTCAGCATTTCCATAGAGCTCTTCTGCGGAAGGAAGCATGAAGTGCTCCAAAATCTCCTGGTAGACGGCTGCGTTGACCCTGTACTTAATGAAGCACAGTGGACCAACACCAGCAGATGACATGGCTCCCCAAATCAACACAGACTGTGGAAACTTCACACTGGACTTCAAGCATCTTGCAGTGTGTGCCTGTCATAGAAATCCTGTCAGCTACAGGATTCCTGGACTTCCTGATTCTGAATCTCGGGCACGTCCACGCGCGCGGGCACGCGCGCGCGATGGCGAGCACGTGCGCGCACGCGCTTAGCGGGGGCGCGCGCACGCTCCACAAAGCGCGCCAGAAGAGCTATTTAAACATGCCTGTGACAGACAGTCCCTGCTGTCTGCTCTACAGCGTGTAGTACCCAAAGAGACCTGATTCGTGAATTTACCTGTATCCGACCCGGCTTACCTTGACCCTTCCAGTTTCCTGCCTGCCTCTGACCTCCGGCTCCAGACCAATCTTCTGCCTGATCCTCCAGTACCTTGCCGCCAGCCAATTCTACCGACCCGGCTTGTCCGACCAATCTCTCCAGTTGCTGTGTCCTGGTTCCAGTCCAGTCAGCCTCATCAGTTCCAGTCCAGTTGCTTGTTCCTGGTTCCAGTCCAGTCTGCCTCTTCAGTTCCAGTCCAGTTGCTGTATCCTGGTTCCAGTCCAGTCAGTCTCATCAGTTCCAGTCCAGTTGCTGTGTTCCTGGTTCCGGTTCAGCCTGCCATACTTCCTGGGTGCCTGGATCCGTCCCAGTCTTCAGACTCTACTCTACCTTGATCCATCCTGCCAGGCACTCGTACCCCTTCTACCTCCGTGCCTCCTGTCTTCAGTACCAGGGGCCGCCGGTGGAAGCCGTAAGAGAGGCCTCCCTCTGCAGATCCGGGCTCGTCACCGTCAGGTACGTGACAGTAGCAGACAGCCCTGTCTGAGCCCGGGCAGGGAGCCTCACCTATGGAGGAACTCTGTCGGCACCTGGCAGGTTTGTCTGAAGCAGTCAAGAGTCTTCAACAAGGATACACCCGCTTGGAAGAACAAGTGCGGGCCCTCTCCAATCCTTCTGCCATCCAAGAGGGGCCCCACGCCTCTGCTTCCACAGCCGGAACAAGTTCCTCACCCACAGTGGTCATGCTTCCTCCTGAACCTAAGGTTCCTACACCCGAAAGATTTTCCGGGGATCGGAGCAAGTTTAGGGCCTTCCGGAATTCGTGTGAACTGTATTTTGCCCTACAGCCCCGTACCTTTTCTCTAGAGGCCACCAAGGTGGGCTTTGTGGTCTCTTTGCTCGCTGGAGACCCTCAGAGCTGGGCCCACCATCTCTTTGAACAGAAGGATGTATCACTAAACAACCTCGCTGCTTTTTTCGATGCCATGGCCCAGCTATACGAAGATCCCCAACTCTCAGTAACCGCAGAAGCCGCCTTGCGTTCCCTTCAACAAGGACGCAGACCAGCGGAGGACTATGTGGCAGAATTCAGGCGGTGGAGTGCGGATACCAATTGGAATGATGCCGCCCTCCGCCATCAGTTTCGCTTAGGACTTTCCGATTCCTTGAAGGACGAGCTAGCTAGAGTCGGTGTACCACAGACACTCAACCTGTTGATTGACCTAACCATCCAGATTGACCGACGTCTGAGGGAACGGAGGGCTGAGAGGACCACTGGCTTCTCCCGCCCAACCTGGATGCTTCCTCGGGCTCCTAGTCACCTGTACTCGGCTCCTGCTACACCTCCAACTCCCACATCTGACACGCCTGAACCAATGCAGCTCGGGCTCCTTCGTCCATCCCTCGCTCCTGAGGAACGCCAGCGCCGCCGAATAAATAATCTGTGCCTGTACTGCGGGGACCCCGGACATTTCGTTAGAACCTGTCCCCTGAAGCTTCGTAAGTTTCTTTCAGTTTCTTCTAACATGACTAACCTACAAGCCAAAACCACATCTCACCTTGCCCTCTCTGTTTCATTACAGCTCCCAGGAAGGACTTTGCAAGTACCCGCCATTATTGATTCCGGAGCATGCAGCTGCTTTATGGACTCAACCTTTGCCATTAAACACCAAATTCCCCTTCGTACCAAGACCCACGGACTTCGTGTCCATCTGGCTGATGGTTCCGTCATTAAGTCCGGGCCTGTGACCCAGGAGACCACTCCTATACCCGCTACCATCTTTACCACCTCTGGAACCCACCAAGAATGCTTATGTCTGGACATCATCTCTTCTCCGTTGTTTCCCTTGATCCTAGGTATGCCTTGGTTACAAGCCCACAATCCCACTATCAACTGGACTACGGGAATAGTTGCCTTTCCTTCTTCCTATTGCCAGCAGTCCTGTGGCTCATATAAACCTCCTGGGCCGGCCTCGTTACTATGCATTGACACAGAAGATGGCACCCGTCAATCCATCCCAGAAGTTTACCACGACTTTCTTGACGTATTTAGTAAACAAAAGGCAGAGACTCTACCGCCCCATCGGGCCTACGATTGCCCCATCGACCTACTTCCTGGAGCAAAGATTCCGTTCGGTAGAGTCTTCCCTTTAACGGAGGTAGAACAAGGGGCTTTAAAAAATTATGTTGATGAGAACTTGCAAAAGGGGTTCATCCGCCCTTCCACATCCCCAGCAGGCGCAGGCATCTTTTTTGTAGAGAAAAAGGACCACACCCTTCGACCTTGTGTGGATTACCGGGAATTGAATAAAATTACAGTAAAAAATCGCTACCCTCTCCCCCTGGTACCAGAGTTATTTCAGAGACTAGGAACTGCCACCATCTTTACCAAACTTGACCTCCGCGGAGCCTACAACTTGATCCGTATCAAAGAAGGGGACGAATGGAAGACTGCCTTCCGTACCCGGTATGGACATTTTGAGTACTTGGTAATGCCATTCGGGTTGTGTAACGCCCCTGCCACTTTCCAGTACTTTATCAACGATGTTCTACGGGACTTCCTAGACCTCTTTGTTATTGTTTATCTTGATGATATCTTAATTTTTTCTTCCTCCCTTGATTCTCATCGCAGACATGTCAAAAATGTGTTGGGTCGACTCCGCCAGCATGGCCTGTATGCGAAGGCCGAAAAATGCGAGTTCGAGCAAGAGAGTATATCATTTCTGGGGTTAATCATTTCCAGCGAGGGCATCAAGATGGATCCTCAAAAGATTACCGCAATCCTGGACTGGCCAGAACCGGTGGACAAGAAGGGAATCCAACGTTTCGTTGGATTCGCCAACTTCTACCGCAAGTTCATCAGGGGGTTTTCAGCTATTATCGCACCCATTACTCAACTCACCAAGCAAGGAACACGTTTTCACTGGTCTCCTGAAGCCCAAGAAGCTTTTGAACGCCTGAAGGCCCTATTTACCTCAGCCTCTATCTTGAAACACCCAGACTCCTCACTACCATTCGTACTTGAGGTAGACGCCTCCGAAATAGCGGTAGGAGCAATACTGTCCCAAAGACAGGGAGTCAAAGCCTTGCTCCACCCAGTAGCCTTCTTCTCCCGCAAGCTTTCTGCAGCAGAGAGGAACTACGACGTGGGGGATCGGGAGCTACTAGCGATCAAGTCTGCACTAGAGGAATGGCGGTACCTGCTGGAGGGCGCGGCTCATCCGATTCTGATATTCACTGACCACAAGAACCTGGAGTACCTGAAAGCCGCGAGAAGATTGAATCCACGGCAAGCCAGGTGGGCACTCTTCTTCTCCCGGTTCTCTTTTCATGTTACTTATCGTCCTGGGGCCAAGAATATTAAGCCTGACGCCCTGTCTCGGATGTTCCATAAGTCCAAGGAGACTTCTCCGCCTGATACCATCCTTGCCCCCGGAAATTTCCTTCTTCTACAGGAGAACCTGTTCACTCAAATCAAACAAGCTTCCACCGGGCAGAGACAGTTCTCCGAGCCGGAATTGCAGGTTAAGGATGGACTATTGTGGTACCAAGACAGAATCTACGTACCTGAGAAACTAAGAGTAACCGCATTAGAACTCTGCCACGACCACGCCCTGGCTGGGCATTTTGGCGTTGCCAAGACCACTGACCTGGTACAGTGCACCTTCTGGTGGCCTCGAGTACGTGAAGACTGTAGGAGGTTTGTAGATTCTTGTACAACTTGCACCCGAAACAAGGGTTCCAGATCCAAGGCCTGGGGACTACTAAAACCCTTACCCGTTCCAGATAGGCCCTGGAGAATGTTGTCCATCGACTTCATTGTCGAGTTACCCCCGGCTGAGAACCATTCCACCATCTTCGTTATTGTGGACCGTCTGTCCAAGATGGCACACTTCATCCCTATGAAAGGGACTCCCTCCGCTCCTGAAACCGCACAGGTATTCATCAGAGAAATAGTCAGACTCCACGGGGTACCAGCCAATATTGTTTCCGATCGCGGGGTTCAATTTACCTCTCGATTCTGGAGATCCCTTTGCAAAACCTTGAAAATCGAATTATCGTTTTCCTCTGCTTACCATCCACAGACCAACGGACAGACGGAGAGAACGAATCAGACGCTCGAGCAATACCTGTGATGCTTCTCCTCTTTTGCTCAGGACAACTGGGTTTCCCTACTTCCGTTGGCCGAGTTTGCGTATAACAATTCCATCCACTCCGCTACCTGCCAGACTCCTTTCTTTGCAAACTATGGTTTTCATCCTACTTTTCTGCCTAATTCCCTTCCTGAGTGTCCTGTACCTGCAGTCCAGGAAAAGTTAAATTTTTTCTCGGTCAATAACCAGCTTCTACAAGAGACCATGACCAAGACTCAAGAACGCAACAAGACAATCTATGACAAGAAGAGGCGGGGTGAATTAGTGTTGGTACCCGGCGACCAAGTATGGCTATCTACCACAAACCTAAGAATGGCATGCCCTTCTAAAAAACTGGGCCCCAAATTTTTAGGTCCATTCCCTATTAAGAGGAAAATTAATGAAGTAGCTTATGAATTGGAACTTCCTGACTCTCTTAGAATCCATCCAGTTTTTCATGTCTCTCTCCTAAAACCCACAGTCTCTAATCCGTTTCCAGATCGGAAGCCGGATCACCCTGATCCGATCATTATTGACGGTGAGCAGGAATTCGAAGTAGAAGCTATCATGGACTTCAGGAGAAGAAATAACCAGAACCAATTCCTAATTAAATGGAAGGGCTACGGACCCGAGGAAAACTCATGGGAACCTGAGGAGAATATCCATGCCAGGAGTTTGATACAGGCTTTCAAAAGGTCTCACCCTGGAAGGTTCACCCGGCTGGGCATCCGGAGGCTGCCCCTTGGGGGGGGGGCAATGTCATAGAAATCCTGTCAGCTACAGGATTCCTGGACTTCCTGATTCTGAATCTCGGGCACGTCCACGCGCGCGGGCACGTGCGCGCGCGATGGCGAGCACGTGCGCGCGCACGCTCCACAAAGCGCGCCAGAAGAGCTATTTAAACATGCCTGTGACAGACAGTCCCTGCTGTCTGCTCTACAGCGTGTAGTACCCAAAGAGACCTGATTCGTGAATTTACCTGTATCCGACCCGGCTTACCTTGACCCTTCCAGTTTCCTGCCTGCCTCTGACCTCCGGCTTTGTTTGACCAATCTTCTGCCTGATCCTCCAGTACCTTGCCGCCAGCCAATTCTACCGACCCGGCTTGTCCGACCAATCTCTCCAGTTGCTGTGTCCTGGTTCCAGTCCAGTCAGCCTCATCAGTTCCAGTCCAGTTGCTTGTTCCTGGTTCCAGTCCAGTCTGCCTCTTCAGTTCCAGTCCAGTTGCTGTATCCTGGTTCCAGTCCAGTCAGTCTCATCAGTTCCAGTCCAGTTGCTGTGTTCCTGGTTCCGGTTCAGCCTGCCATACTTCCTGGGTGCCTGGATCCGTCCCAGTCTTCAGACTCTACTCTACCTTGATCCATCCTGCCAGGCACTCGTACCCCTTCTACCTCCGTGCCTCCTGTCTTCAGTACCAGGGGCCGCCGGTGGAAGCCGTAAGAGAGGCCTCCCTCTGCAGATCCGGGCTCGTCACCGTCAGGTACGTGACAGTGCCTCTCCATTCTTCCTCCATACTATGGGTCCTTGGTTTCCAAATGAGATGCAAAATTTGCTCTCATCAGAAAAGAGGACTTTGGACCACTGAGCAACAGACTAGGTCTGTTTTTCTTTAGCCCAGGTAAGACGCTTCTGACGTTGTTTTTTGTTCAGGAGTGGCTTGACCAAAGGAATGTGACATTTAAAGCCCATGTTCAGGATCCGTCTGTGTGTGGTGGCTCTTGATGCACTGACTCCAGCCTCAGTCCACTCCTTGTGAAAGTCCCCAACACTTTTGAATGGCCTTTTCCTGACAATCCTCTGCTTGTGCACCTTTTTCTTCCACACTTTTCCCTTCCAAATAACTTTCTATTAATGTGCTTTGATACAGCACTTTGGGAACAACCTCTTTTGCAATTACCTTTTGAGGCTTTCCCTCCTTATGGAGGGTGTCAATGATGGTTTTCTGCACAACTGTCAGGTCAGCAGTCTTTCCCATGATTGTGATGCCTACTGAACCAGACTGAGAGACCATTTAAAGGCTCAGGAACCCTTTGCAGGTGTTATGGCTTAATTATCTGATTAGAGTGGGACACGTTGAGCCTAGAATATTGCACCTTTTCACAATATTCTAATTTTCTGAGAGTGTGGATTTGGGGTTTTCATGAGCTGTAAGCCATAATCCTCACAATTATGACAAATCACGGCTTGAACTATCTTGCTTTGCATGTAATGAGTCTATCTCATATATTAGTTTCACCTTTTAAGTTGCAGTAGTCTGGGTCACTCAGGATGACAGCATCTGGAACTTCCTCCTCCCAGCCACGTACTACTCCCAAGGGTACTCCCAAGAAAGCCATTGCTTACAGATTGACACATGTCTTCCTCTGCTTCGAAGCCTATGAAAGTGCCAGAATCCTCCTCCTCATCCTCCTCCCCTCTCTCTTCCTGTGTGTTCTGTGACATAGAAATGATGGTGTCTGGATAAAGTGGGCCTTGAGTGGAAAGGAAGTCCTCCTCTTCCTCTTGCTGCTCTGCCTCCAGTGCGCTGTCCATAATGCTACGCAAAGTCTGCTCCAGCAGGAACACAACAGGAATTGTGTTACTGATGCATGCACTGTTACGGCTCACCATCCTTGTGGCCTCCTCAAATGGTGACAATACAGTGCATGCATCCTTAACGATCAGCCATTGGCGTGGGGAAAAAAAGCAGTGGCGGCCTGAGCCTGTCGTCATGCCGTATTTGCACAGGTACTCGTTGATGGCCCTCTGCTGCATGTATAGCTGCTGCAGCACTGACAAAGTTGAGTTCCACCTGGGGGGCATGTCACAAATCAGGCGGTTTACGGGCAGGTGGATTTCCCGCTGAATTTCAGCCAACCGAGCACTGGCTGTGTATGACCGCCTGAAATGGCTACAGAATTTTCTGGCCAGCTTTAGCACATCTTGCAACCCTGGGTACGTATTTGGGAAATGATACACCACCAAATTGAGGACATGTGCCAGGCATGGCACATGTGTCAACTTTCCCTGTCTAAGGGCGGACAGGAGGTTTGAGACATTATCGCACACCACCATTCCTGGCTCCAGCTGGCATGGTGTGAACCACCTCTGGGCCTGTCCCTGCAGAGCTGCAAGAATTTTTTTGACAAGCTTGCATTTAGATGCTGGGCATGTGGGTGGCAGGGACTGTATTTTTTTTTTGCTGCAGCAGATGAGGCAGAGAAATTTGCCGGTTACAGTCTACAGCTGGTGGTGTGCTGCTGGCAGATGTGCTGCTAGGACCTGGGACCTGGGACACCCTGTGCTATACCATCATCCCTGTCAGTGGAGGCTGCTGAGAGGTAATGACGAGTATAGCAGGGGCAGACTGATATGGGTAAGGAGGAGGTGGGACAGATTTGTGCCCCTTTTGTGTGGCTTTTAGGTGCTCTTGCCAATGAGCTGAGTGGTTGGACGTTAAATGCCTTGTTAAGCATGTGGTTCCCAAATGGTTGGTGTTTTTGGCACATTGATGTGCCTGAGACACAGTTTGCAGATAGCAACAGTGCGATCTGCTGCAGATGTGCTGAAAAAGGCCCAGACAACTGAGCTTTGGGGAGTGGGCCGGGAGATAACAGCTGCAGAATGTGATGGAATAGGGTGGATACTCTCTACTTTTTCTTGATGTCGGCCTCCTTGGGGTTGTGCCGCCTCACCTTCAGTTTCCTCCTCTGCTCTATCTGGCACCCAAGTTGCATCAGTGACCTCATCATCCTGTCCTTCTCCTCCATCTTCATCATTACCACTGGAGACAACTTGGCAATATGCTGCGGCTTGGGGAACATGAATGTCAATTTGTCTACCAGTGTTCCTCCCTCTCTCTAGGCTCATGTTCCTGTCATCCTCAACCTCAGAACCAACATCTGAATCCAGTAATGGCTGGGCATCATCAAGGCGCAAGTGGCTGATGCTGTGGTCAAAAAAATCAGCTGACTCCTCAATGGCTGATGTTGGGACTATGGCAGGAATAGATGTGGAAAAGGAGGCAGGTTTATCCACTCTGGCAACTGCAGGGGACTGCACACTTGTCTCTGCTTGCATGACAGAGGATGAGGAGGACAAGGAAGGTTTAGTAAGCCAGTCCACCACCTCCTCTGCATGCTGTGGCTGGATAGCATGGGCAAACTCACTAAACAGAGGAAATGATACCCTGCCTGAGGACTGACCACCATGTCCACCTTTGCCTGTGGACACATGTGTTGCTGGCCCCCTTACAGTGCCAAGGGAACATCTGCCTCTCCTTGTTGTCCTCCCAGACATTATTGGGAGGGAGGGGGCGTTGCTTATAAGCAAATGTAAAGAAGAAGTTGAAATCTGTACGTAGATGCACTTTAATCATTGTAAAGAGGTGTTTAGTGCACTTTAATTTGAGTACTCACACTACACAGACACACTCCACGGATAGACTATAATATAATGCATAATAATGCACCAAAAGTACAGCGACGCACAGAACTATATGGCGTTAAACTGGCAGTAACACACACAAAAGTAAATAACGTCAAACTGGCAGTATTGCACAAAACTATATGGCATTAAACTGGCAGTAACGCACACAGAACTAAATGGCGTTAACCTGGCAGTAACGCACACAGAACTACATGGCGTTAAACTGGCAGTAACGCACACAAAACTATATGGTGTTTAACTGGCAGTAGCGTACACAAAACTATATGGTGTTAAACTGGCAGTAACGCACACAAAACTATATGCGTTAAACTGGCAGTAACGCACACAAAAGTAAATGGCGTTAAACTGTCAGTAACGCACAAAAAACTATATGGTGTTAAACTGTCAGTAACGCACACAGAACTATATGGCGTTAAACTGTCAGTAACGCACACAAAAGTAAATGGTGTTAAACTGGCAGTAATGCACACAGAACTATATGGCGTTAAACTGGCAGTAACGCACAAAAAACTATATGGCGTTAAACTGTCAGTAACACACAAAAAACTACATGCGTTAAACTGGCAGTAACGCACACAGAAATATATGGCGTTAAACTGGCAGTAACATACACAAAAGTGTATGGCGTTAAACTGGAAGTAACGCACATAAAACTATATGACTCTAAACTGGCAGTAACGCACACAAAACTATATGGCATTAAACTGGCAGTAACGCACACAAAAGTAAATGGCGTTAAACTGGCAGTAACGCACAAAAACGATATGGTGTTAAACTGTCAGTAACGCACACAGAACTATATGGCGTTAAACTGTCAGTAACGCACACAAAAGTAAATGGTGTTAAACTGGCAGTAATGCACACAGAACTATATGGTGTTAAACTGGCAGTAACGCACAAAAAACTATATGGCGTTAAACTGTCAGTAACACAGAAAAAACTACATGCGTTAAACTGGCAGTAACGCACACAGAAATATATGGCGTTAAACTGGCAGTAATGTACACAAAAGTGTATAGCGTTAAACTGTCAGTAACGCACACAAAACTATATGGCGTTAAACTGGCAGTAACGCAGAATTATATGGCGGTAAACTGGTGGTAACACACACAAAACTATATGGTGTTAAACTGTCAGTAACGCACACAATACTATATGGCATTAAACTGGCAGTAATGCACGAAACTATATGGCGTTAAACTGGCAGTACCGCACACAAAACTATATGGCGTTAAACTGGCAGTAACACACAAAACTATATGGCGTTAAACTGTCAGTAACGCACACAAAACTATATGGCGTTAAACTGGCAGTAACGCACGAAACTATATGGCGTTAAACTGGCAGTACCGCACACAAAACTATATGGCGTTAAACTGTCAGTAACACACAAAACTATATGGCGTTAAACTGTCAGTAACGCACACAAAACTATATGGCGTTAAACTGGCAGTAACGCACAAAACTATATGGCGTTAAACTGGCAGTAACGCACACAAAAGTAAATGATGTTAAACTGGCAGTAACGCACACAGAACTATATGGCGTTAAACTGGCAGTAACGCACAAAACGATATGGCGTTAAACTGGCAGTAACGCACACAGAATTATATGGCGGTAAACTGGCAGTAACACACACAAAACTATATGGTGTTAAACTGTCAGTAACGCACACAAAACTATATGGCGTTATACTGGCAGTAACGCACAAAACTATATGGCGTTAAACTGGCAGTACCGCACACCAAACTATATGGCGTTAAACTGGCAGTAACGCACTGTGACAGCAGGAAGGTAAAGTCACCTGGTTGCATCCAGGGGGGTAGATATATTTCGCCCAGATTCAGGCTTTACGCCGACTTATACAACTAGGTGGAGAGTTGTATAAGGCTAGTGGGCTCATGGATGACTCATACCTCTAGGGAGAGTGTGGGGCGTCGTGCAGACAGAGATGAGGAGACCAGCTGAACCTTGTCAGCTCATTTAGGCCTCTATAAGAACTCCCAGCTTCATTAGATGTTAGCTCATGCCTGGAACCAGACCTGTGTGGACTGTCTAGGGAGAGTGAACCCCTGTGCGGTGAGGCAAAGCCTGTGTGGCTATTTGTTTGGACTTTTACTAAACCAGGGACTTAGGGACTAGGACAGCACTAGGCTGATCCCAGTTGTTAGTTAGG
Source organism: Rana muscosa (assembly GCA_029206835.1). Taxonomy (NCBI): domain Eukaryota; kingdom Metazoa; phylum Chordata; class Amphibia; order Anura; family Ranidae; genus Rana; species Rana muscosa. Next base: position 323,506,396 of record CM055117.1, read on the forward strand.
AAACCTGTATGTTTAGTCAGAGGTCAACTTGACCAGGATTTATTTTGGTTATGTTTCTTTTGCTTTGCTGTGTTTTGTCACTGTAAATAGAAAATAAACCGCACCTTTTTTGATTTTTGAAAACCACAACCTCCGTTTGCTGGGCCTGTTTTGTGTGGGGAGCCCATCCCGGGGGTCACACACACCCGCTGCCGAGCTAACCCCCTCACAGTTGGTGGAGAATGCGGGCAGTTTTTTTTAAGCCAGCATGGAGGAGATACTGAAGCAGCTGGCTCTAGCAAATGCCAATCAACAGCAGACAAATGCAGGTTTGCAAAGGAGCCTTGCAGCCCAGCAGCAGACAAACGCAACTTTGCAACAGAGTCTGGAGGCTCAGCAACGAGCCCAGCAGCAATCTGAGGCCCGCTTCATAGACCTGTTGCAGAAGCAAGAGCAGAGACTACAACAACAGATGGAAGCAGTAATGCAGCAACGTCCGCAGACCAGTGAGGAAAGCCGTCCCACTAATACCGCGTCCTTTGGGGTGAGTCGTTTATTGACAAAAATGACTGGAGAGGATGATCCAGAGGTATTTTTGACCACATTTGAAAGGACCGCTGAAAGAGAAAAGTGGCCCGAGGAGCAGTGGGCTGGACTGGTGGCTCCTCTGTTAACTGGTGAATCGCAGAAAGCTTACTATGACCTAGAGCCTAACCAAGCAAAAGACTATGTGATGCTAAAAGCTGAAATATTGGCAAGGCTGGGTGTCACCCAGGCTGTCCGGGCTCAGCGTGTGCATAACTGGACTTTCCAGCTTGGAAAACCCCCCAGGTCTCAAATGTATGATCTCATTCACCTGAGCAGAAAGTGGCTACAGCCAGAGACTTTGTCCGCACCAAAGATTGTGGAACGTGTTGTAATGGATCGGTTTTTGAGAGCTCTTCCTACTGCCATCCAAAAGTGGGTAAGCCATGGAGACCCAGAGACGGCCGATGGTCTTGTGGATCGTGTGGAGAAATACTTGGCTACAGAGAACCTGACGGCCTCTTCCAGAGACACTCGGACTTTCCACCCTAAGACCAGACCATCCCCAGGGGCGGATAAGAGGATTCCAAGGGGTGAGGGTGGAGAGAGTGAGAGGGTGGGAGCTCTACCCCAAGTTTGGCGAGAACAGCCTGGGAAATCAGCGGCTCAAGAGGCGGCAAGAAGGATCGTTTGCTACCGCTGCCGGCAAGCGGGACATATTGCAGCCAATTGCCCGGTTGTGGAGGAACCCATGCAGTGTGACTTTCTGACGGGCAGACGTCAGTCGCTGTGTGCGACAGTCGCATGCACTGCCATTCGAGGAACTGAGAAACATTTATGCAAAATGTGTGTTAATGGTAGAAATGTTGTGGTATTGCTGGATTCAGGTAGCCTTGTGACCCTGATAAAGGCTGAGTTAGTTAAAACAGAGGTCTCTGGGAATAGCAAGGTAGCTGTTATTTGTGTGCATGGGGACACCCGAGAGTATCCAGTGACTACAGTGTGTTTCGAGACCCCCAAAGGTACCCTCTCTCATCCAGTGGGCTTAGTATCTCAGTTACCGCATGACGCCATTGTGGGAAGGGATTTTCCGAAGTTCTGGGAACTGTGGGATGATCCTGAGCCCCTCACTGGTGCCCCTATGTACCAGGAATGTGATAGCCAGAACTCCCCTGAGAGTGGTGAGGACTCTCCGGAATTTCCCTTATCAGTATTGGCAGGGGAGACTCAAGAAACTGGAGAGGAGCCCACCTCCTCAGACGAAAACCTACCGTCTGTGGAGTTTTCTGATCTTGAGGTTCACAGGGAAAACTTTGCCACAGAACAGTTGAAAGACCCCGCCCTAATAAAGGCACGGGAAAACGTAGTGAAAATAGATGGTGAGTTAGTGAACCCAGATAATACCTGCACTTACCCATACTTCAGCGTAGAGAAGGACCTACTGTATCGGGTGGCAAAAAGGGCAGAAGAAACCGTTGAGCAGCTTGTGGTGCCCAAACCTTACAGGAAGTTGGTGTTGGAGTTGGCCCATGGGCACATTCTTGGAGGTCATCTGGGGACAGAGAAAACCCGAGAGAGGGTATTACAGAGATTCTATTGGCCGGGGGTGATGAAGGACGTAGAAAATTATTGTTCCTCCTGCCCTGTGTGTCAGAGGTTGGCCCCGATGCCACATTTCCGTAGCCCGCTGGTCCCTCTACCCATCATTGAGGTCCCGTTTGAGAGGATCGCCATGGATTTGGTAGGTCCTATAATCAAGTCCGCTAGGGGGCACCAGTACATATTAGTTATAATGGACTATGCCACCCGTTATCCAGAAGCGATCCCTCTCCGAAATACCTCGGCCAAAACCATAGCCAAAGAGCTATCTCTTGTTTTTAGCCGGGTGGGTATTTGTAAAGAACTGCTTACGGACCAAGGTACACCCTTTATGTCCCGGGTTATGAAAGAGCTGTGTAAATTGTTCAAAGTGACGCAATTGCGTACGTCTGTGTATCACCCCCAAACCGATGGGCTGGTTGAAAGATTCAACAAAACCCTAAAACAAATGTTGAAGAAAGTGGTGGATAGAGATGGAAAGGATTGGGACTGTTTACTTCCTTATTTGATGTTTGCTATTAGGGAGGTGCCCCAATCCTCTACGGGATTCTCCCCCTTTGAGTTACTGTATGGGAGACACCCAAGAGGGCTGTTGTCATGGATATGCATTAATGTCTGTCTGCCATCTTACCTTCCTCCTCATGTGTTCATCTAGAGACCAGACCTCCTTCACCTGGCTTCCTTTATAATCTCCTCCCAGCCTGACTCCACCCCAGGCCCTATCACTGAACACTATATTAACCTGTGCACTGCAAGCCTGCTTTGCTGATCAACGTGTTTGTTAGGCATTGTGTGTTTGGGTTCCTGCCTGCCGTGTGCTACGTCTGTCTCTCTGTTACGTTATTGGCTTGTCCCCGACCATCCCTGTCTGCTCGTGACCCTTGACCTTCGGCTCGTTCTTCGTTATCCTTGTCTGCTTGTGGCCCCTGACCTTCGGCTTGTTATTCGGTTCTCTCTATCGTGTGCTGCTGCTTCCCCTTATCCTACGGGGCGTGAGCTAGGAAACTCCAGGGGCCGCGACCTGGTCCCAGCCTGCAGCGTAACATCCTCACCACTAGAGGCCCTGGAGAAGACCAGCTGGGTCTTAGACTCCGCGCCCTGGGGAATCTTGGCTCTCGCTTCCGTTGGGATCCCGGTTGTGCTCCTCTGGTCCCGCTTTCCACAACCACCCAGTTTCCTATCCACAGAAGCCAGCCATAGGGTTCACTACCTCGCGGTGCACTCCTGTCCCCCTACGGTGTGCATCTGTCACCTGGCCACAGGTGACCCTGACAGTTTGATCAGCCATGAACCCGGCTGACATCCCGCTTCCCGCGGATGATCCATTGCAGGGCATAGTTCGCAGACTTGAGACCCAGGAATCAAATCAGACCCAGGTGATGCGATTCCTCCAGGATCTGGCTTCTCGATTCGAGCAGCTTCAGGTCTCCTTGGGAACCCCGAATCCGCAACCCCAAGTACAACCAGCGGCTGTACCTATCGCACCAGTCGCAGCCTCACACTCACTAAGATTGCCAGCTCCGTTCCGTTTCTCTGGGGACTCCAAGGCCTGCAGGGGGTTTCTCAGCCAATGCACTATTCATTTTGAGCTTCAGCCTCAAAGCTTCCTATCTGACCGGGCTAAGGTAGCCTATATCATTTCCCTCCTCTCCGGTGAAGCTTTGGCCTGGGCTGCCCCCCTGTGGGAGAGGAACGATCCGGTGGTTTCCAGTCTGTCCGAATTCTTGAAGCTCTTTCGTAATATCTTTGAAGAGCCGGCTCGGGCTTCTTCAGCGGCTAGTGCTGTCTTACGTCTTCGCCAAGAATCTAGTTCAGTGGGGCAATATGCTCTTCAGTTCCGTATCCACACAGCTGAATTGAGCTGGAATAATGAGGCCCTGGTCGCTACCTTTTTACATGGCCTCTCTGACCGAGTGAAAGACGAATTAGCGGGAAGAGCCATTCCCGTCGGTCTGGACGATGTAATTTCATTATGCAACCAGATCGACATTCGTTTTCAAGAGAGGTCCTTAGAAAAAAGACGCCAGCACTCTCTGGGTCCTAGCCAGTCTGAGCTCCCCTCCCTTCATTCCGTGGAGCATCCTCTACCTGCTGAAGAACCTATGCAGCTGGGCCGGACCAGACTAACCCCCGAAGAACGTGCTAGGCGCAGAACTCTGGGCTTGTGCCTCTATTGTGGGGGCAAGGGTCATTTTCGTGACTCCTGCTCGCTTCGTCCGGGAAACGCTCGGGTCTAATACATTTGGAAGGTGGAGTATTGGACCCAGAAACATCACCTTCTCGCCTGCTCTTGCCGGTGTCCCTTCATGTAGGCACTTCTCCTCAGTCAACCCTTGCATACCTGGATTCCGGGGCTGCCGGCAATTTCATGGATTGGAGAACTGCTTCTTCTATGAAGCTTACCCTTTCACCTCTCACTACCCCATTGGTAGTCTCGGCAATTGATGGCACTGTTCTCCCAGGGGGCCCTATTCGCTTCCAGACGCTACCCATTAGGATGTCGGTAGGGATTCTCCACCAGGAGTGGATATCCTTTCTTATTCTACCCAAGGCCTCTACCCCAGTTGTATTGGGCCTCCCTTGGCTACAGCTCCACTCTCCACATGTGGACTGGGTCTCTGGGCAGATCCTGGCCTGGGGTTCCTCATGTTTCTCGTCGTGTCTTCTCAAGGTGACCCCCAAGGAGAGTCTTCCGGTTGCTGCCACTTCTGTTTCTTCTGATCTTCCCGCCGCATACAGCGATTACCGGGATGTGTTCTGTAAAAAATCAGCTGAGGTGCTTCCTCCCCACAGGTCTTTTGACTGTGCTATTGATCTTGTCCCCGGAGCAACTCTACCCAGGGGTCGTACCTACCCTCTGTCCATCCCAGAGACCCAGGCCATGTCGGAGTATGTAGCAGAGAATCTGGAGAGAGGGTTCATCCGGAAATCCTCATCGCCTGCAGGGGCAGGGTTCTTTTTTGTTGCCAAAAAGGATGGTACCTTAAGACCCTGCATCGATTATCGGGGTTTAAATGCGGTTACTATTAAAAATCGATACCCCTTACCCTTAATATCTGAGCTATTCGATAGGTTGAAGGGTGCCTCCATTTTCACCAAGTTGGATCTCAGAGGCGCGTACAATCTCATTCGAATACGGGAGGGTGACGAATGGAAGACTGCATTTAACACTAGAGACGGGCATTACGAATATCTGGTGATGCCTTTTGGTCTGTGTAATGCTCCAGCCGTGTTTCAAAACTTTGTCAATGAAATCTTCAGAGATCTGCTGTACCAGTTTGTTGTCATCTATCTGGATGACATTCTGATCTTTTCTGAAAATCTGCTCGTCCACAGAAACCATGTCCGCACTGTACTTCAACGTCTTAGAGAGAACAATCTCTATGCCAAGCTGGAGAAATGTTCCTTTGAATGTTCTGAGGTCCTGTTTTTGGGGTGCTTTGTCTCATGTTCGGGGCTTCGTATGGACCCTGGGAAGGTCTTGGCTATCACCAACTGGCCTCTTCCTGCTAGCCTCAAGGCCACACAGCGCTTTCTTGGCTTCACTAATTATTATAGGCAGTTCATAAGGAATTACTCTTCCTTTGCCGCGCCTATTATCGCTTTGACCAAGAAGGGTGTGAATGCCAGAGACTGGCCTCCCGAAGCTGTCTCTGCATTTCACAACCTGAAACAGGCCTTTGTTTCTGGCCCCCTCTTGAGGAGACCAAATCCTGGGAATGCATTTTTTATTGAAGTGGACGCTTCCTCAATGGGGGTGGGAGCTGTGCTTCTTCAAATCTTTGAGAAGAGACGCCAACCATGTGCGTTCTTCTCCAAAAAAATTTCTCAGGCAGAGAGGAATTATGCCATCGGTGATCGGGAACTTCTCGCAATTAAATTGGCGTTAGAGGAGTGGCGTCATCTCTTGGAGGGTTCCCCTCACTCCATAACGATCTTTACCGATCACAAGAATTTACAGTATCTACAGAATGCTAAACGTCTGAATCCTAGACAGGCCAGGTGGAGTCTCTTCTTTGCCCGTTTTAATTTCACGATTACCTACAAACCTGGTTCCTGCAACGGTCGGGCTGATGCGCTCTCTAGGTCATTTGACACTTTGGACGAGGAGTCCGCCCCTGAACCTGAGCCGATCATTCCCACCTCATGCATTGTTGCCCACTCTACCACCCTGAAGTCTAAAATTCCGCCTGGTAAGACCTTTGTCCCCACTGAGCTAAGAGCTAAGATCCTTCGTTGGGGACATGATTCCAAGGTGGCAGGGCATTCTGGATTCCTCCGATCCTTCCTACTCATCAGTCGTCACTACTGGTGGCCTAATCTCCGCTCAGACGTCAAAGACTACGTTAAAGCTTGTCATGTCTGTGCTCAGTCCAAATCCTCCACACAAGCTCCTGCTGGTCTCCTCATGCCCTTGCCTATTCCTAAGGAACCCTGGGCCCATATTGCCATGGATTTTATCACCGATCTCCCACTGTCTGAGAATAATACAGTCATTTGGGTGGTAATCGATCGATTCTCCAAGATGGCTCATTTTGTTCCTCTTCCTGGTCTTCCTTCTGCCCCTGCCTTGGTTCCCATTTTCATTCGAGAAATTCTCCGCCTACATGGGGTCCCTTCTCATATTGTTTCCGACAGGGGAGTCCAATTCACGTCTCGTTTTTGGAGAGCCTTTTGCAAATCCCTCAATATTGTCTTGGATTTTTCTTCTTCTTACCATCCCCAATCCAATGGACAGACTGAGAGGGTTAATCAGGAGTTAGAGGTCTTTCTTCGCACCTTTGTGTCTTCTCACCATGACGATTGGTCCTCTCTACTCCCGTGAGCAGAATTCTCCCATAACAATCATGTGAATACCAGTTCGCAGAAGACACCCTTTTTCACAGTTTATGGAAAACACCCTCAACTTCCTCTTCCTATGATCTGTTCTCCAGACATTCCAGCTTTGGCTTCGGTTCAGGAGTCTCTCAATTCCGTTTGGGGTCACGTTCATGATTCCCTCCGGGCAGCTGCTGAAAAATTCAAAGGCTTTGCCGACCGCCGCAGGCGTAAACCGCCTTCTCTTCAGCCAGGGGACAAAGTCTGGCTCTCTACCAGGAACATCAAGCTCCGAGTTCCTTCTCTGAAGTTTGCTCCACGATTCATCGGTCCATACACGGTAACTGCTAAACTGAATCCGGTTTGTTTCAAACTCCAGATTCCTAAGAGCCTTAAAATCACTAACTCCTTTCATGTTGCTCTTCTAAAGCCTTTAGTCCTCAATAAATTCTCTCGTCCTCTTCCTACCGTGGCGCCTGTCTCGGAGGATAATCAGGAGTACGAGATCAGTCAAATTCTGGACTCCCGACTCTGTAAAGGCGTTCTTCAGTACCTCGTTCATTGGAAAGGGTTTGGTCCTGAGGAGAGGTCTTGGATCACTGCATCTGAGGTCTTTGCACCTCGTCTGTTAAAGGAGTTTCATCTGAAGTTTCCCTCTAAACCTGGGCACAGGCGGGGAAGGGGGAGGCCTCGTAAGAGGGAGGGTACTGTCATGGATATGCATTAATGTCTGTCTGCCATCTTACCTTCCTCCTCATGTGTTCATCTAGAGACCAGACCTCCTTCACCTGGCTTCCTTTATAATCTCCTCCCAGCCTGACTCCATCCCAGGCCCTATCACTGAACACTATATTAACCTGTGCACTGCAAGCCTGCTTTGCTGATCAACGTGTTTGTTAGGCATTGTGTGTTTGGGTTCCTGCCTGCCGTGTGCTACGTCTGTCTCTCTGTTACGTTATTGGCTTGTCCCCGACCATCCCTGTCTGCTCGTGACCCTTGACCTTCGGCTCGTTCTTCGTTATCCTTGTCTGCTTGTGGCCCCTGACCTTCGGCTTGTTATTCGGTTCTCTCTATCGTGTGCTGCTGCTTCCCCTTATCCTACGGGGCGTGAGCTAGGAAACTCCAGGGGCCGCGACCTGGTCCCAGCCTGCAGCGTAACATCCTCACCACTAGAGGCCCTGGAGAAGACCAGCTGGGTCTTAGACTCCGCGCCCTGGGGAATCTTGGCTCTCGCTTCCGTTGGGATCCCGGTTGTGCTCCTCTGGTCCCGCTTTCCACAACCACCCAGTTTCCTATCCACAGAAGCCAGCCATAGGGTTCACTACCTCGCGGTGCACTCCTGTCCCCCTACGGTGTGCATCTGTCACCTGGCCACAGGTGACCCTGACAGCTGTTGGATATTGCCAAGGAAACTTGGGAAAGTGAGAGTTCTCCCCACAGGAGTGTGATTGAGCATGTCGCCCTGATGCAAGATCGAATTGCACAGGTAATGCCCATCGTGAAGGAACATTTGGCCCAAGCGCAGTTGGCACAGCAGAGAGTGTACAACCGTGGAGCCAAGACCCGTACCTTTTCCCCGGGGGATAGGATATTGGTACTTGTCCCTACGGTTGAAAGTAAATTCCTTGCCAAATGGCAAGGCCCCTACGAGATAATGGAAAAAGTGAGCGAAGTGAATTACAAGGTCAGACAACCAGGAAGGCGAAAGCCCGAACAGATCTATCACGTTAATCTGTTGAAAGCCTGGAGGGATAGAGAGTCCCTAGTCGCAGACACTTGGTCACCAGCTCAAACTGGTTGCGTGATTCCTGAGGTTGGAATAGCAGCCACCTTGTCACAACCCCAACAACAGGAGGTTAAGGAGTTTGTGCTTCGCAACAAGGAGGTATTCTCTGAGCTGCCGGGACAAACATCTGGGGTAGAGCATGACATCATTACCCCGCCCGGTGAAAGGGTGAAGTTAAAACCCTATCGGATCCCAGAGGCTCGACGGGAGGCAATACGGGAGGAAGTACAGAAAATGCTGAACTTAGGGGTGATAGAGGAGTCCCAAAGTGATTGGTCTAGTCCCATCGTGTTGGTGCCTAAACCGGATGGGAGCTGGCGATTTTGTAACGATTTTCGTCAGTTGAACAAAGTTACAAAATTTGACACCTACCCCATGCCACGTATAGATGAGTTGATCGACCGGCTGGGAACAGCCCGATACATGACGACTCTTGACCTCACAAAAGGGTATTGGCAAATCCCCCTGGCCAAGTCGGCCAAAGAGAAAACCGCATTTGTAACCCCAGACGGGGCGTTCCAATATAAAAGAATGCCGTTCGGGTTACAGAATGCGCCGGCCACATTCCAGCGGAAAATGGACCAGATGCTGAGGCCCCATCGGAAGTATGCTGCGGCTTACCTGGATGACGTAATTGTCCATAGCACAGATTGGGCCTCACATCTGCCAAAAGTGCAAGCAGTCCTGGACTCTGTTCGGGAAGCGGGGTTTACGGCTAACCCCAAGAAGTGTACCATTGGGCAGGAGGAGGCCAAATATCTTGGGTACACCATTGGGAGGGGAGTAATAAAACCCCAACTCAACAAAGTCGAGGCCATCCAGAGTTGGCCACGTCCCAACAGCAAGAAGCAGGTACGAGCCTTTCTGGGAATCGCTGGGTATTATCGGCGATTCATTCCCCACTTTGCTTCTAAGGCTGTGCCCCTAACCAACCTGACGAAGGGGAAAGGGTCGGTCATGATTAAATGGACCCCCGAGGCTGAGGCAGCATTCCAATTCTTGAAACAAGCCTTATGTAGCCAGCCAGTGTTGTACTCACCCGACTTCTCTAAAGACTTTGTCGTACAAAGTGATGCGTCAGATGTGGGGTTAGGAGCAGTATTGTCCCAGGTCTGGAACGGGGAAGAGCACCCAGTCATTTACCTCAGCAGGAAGTTGAAGTCCCATGAGGTAAATTACGCCACCGTTGAAAAGGAGTGTTTAGCGGTGAAGTGGGCTCTAGATTCCCTTCGGTACTACCTGCTAGGTAGGCACTTTGACATGGTTACGGATCACGCTCCGTTAAAGTGGATGGCTCAAAACAAGGAAACAAATAGAAGAGTGAATAGGTGGTTCCTGGCCCTCCAGGAATTCAACTTCACAGTAAAGCATCGCCCTGGCGTTCAAATGGGGAATGTGGATGCTTTGTCTCGAGTACATGAATGCCTGATTGCTGGTGTTCCAACCCCGAGGTTAAAACAAGAGGGGGGGGTATGTGACAGCAGGAAGGTAAAGTCACCTGGTTGCATCCAGGGGGGTAGATATATTTCGCCCAGATTCAGGCTTTACGCCGACTTATACAACTAGGTGGAGAGTTGTATAAGGCTAGTGGGCTCATGGATGACTCATACCTCTAGGGAGAGTGTGGGGCGTCGTGCAGACAGAGATGAGGAGACCAGCTGAACCTTGTCAGCTCATTTAGGCCTCTATAAGAACTCCCAGCTTCATTAGATGTTAGCTCATGCCTGGAACCAGACCTGTGTGGACTGTCTAGGGAGAGTGAACCCCTGTGCGGTGAGGCAAAGCCTGTGTGGCTATTTGTTTGGACTTTTACTAAACCAGGGACTTAGGGACTAGGACAGCACTAGGCTGATCCCAGTTGTTAGTTAGGAAACCTGTATGTTTAGTCAGAGGTCAACTTGACCAGGATTTATTTTGGTTATGTTTCTTTTGCTTTGCTGTGTTTTGTCACTGTAAATAGAAAATAAACCGCACCTTTTTTGATTTTTGAAAACCACAACCTCCGTTTGCTGGGCCTGTTTTGTGTGGGGAGCCCATCCCGGGGGTCACACACACCCGCTGCCGAGCTAACCCCCTCACAGCACACAAAAGTAAATGATGTTAAACTGGCAGTAATGCACACAGAACTATATGGCGTTAAATTATCAGTAAAGCACAAAAAACGATATGCCGTTAAACTGGCAGTAACGCACAAAAAACTATATGCTATTAAACTGGCAGTAACGCACACAAAACTATATGGCGTTAAACTGTCAGTAATGCACACAGAAATAAATGTCGTTAAACTGGCAGTAACGCACAAAAAACTATATGGCGTTAAGCTGGCAGTAACGCACACAAAACTACATGGCGTTAAACTGGCAGTAACGCACAAAAAACGATATGGCGTTAAACTGGCAGTAACGCACACAAAACGATATGGCGTTAAACTGTCAGTAACGCACACAAAACTATATGGCATTAAACTGGCAGTAACGCAGAATTATATGGCGGTAAACTGGCAGTACCGCACACCAAACTATATGGCGTTAAACTGGCAGTAACGCACACAAAAGTAAATGATGTTAAACTGGCAGTAATGCACACAGAACTATATGGCGTTAAATTATCAGTAAAGCACAAAAAACGATATGCCGTTAAACTGGCAGTAACGCACAAAAAACTATATGCCATTAAACTGGCAGTAACGCACACAAAACTATATGGCGTTAAACTGTCAGTAATGCACACAGAAATAAATGTCGTTAAACTGGCAGTAACGCACAAAAAACTATATGGCGTTAAGCTGGCAGTAACGCACACAAAACTACATGGCGTTAAACTGGCAGTAACGCACAAAAAACGATATGGCGTTAAACTGGCAGTAACGCACACAAAACGATATGGCGTTAAACTGTCAGTAACGCACACAAAACTATATGGCATTAAACTGGCAGTAACGCAGAATTATATGGCGGTAAACTGGTGGTAACACACACAAAACTATATGGTGTTAAACTGTCAGTAACGCACACAATACTATATGGCGTTAAACTGGCAGTAATGCACGAAACTATATGGATTAAACTGGCAGTACCGCACACAAAACTATATGGCGTTAAACTGGCAGTAACACACAAAACTATATGGCGTTAAACTGTCAGTAACGCACACAAAACTATATGGCGTTAAACTGGCAGTAACACACGAAACTATATGGCGTTAAACTGGCAGTAACGCACACAAAACTATATGGCGTTAAACTGGCAGTAACACACAAAACTATATGGCGTTAAACTGTCAGTAACGCACACAAAACTATATGGCGTTAAACTGGCAGTAACACACGAAACTATATGGCGTTAAACTGGCAGTATTGCACACAAAACTATATGGCGTTAAACTGGCAGTAACACACAAAACTATATGGCGTTAAACCGGCAGTAACGCACAAAACTATATGGCGTTAAACTGGCAGTAACGCACACAAAAGTAAATGATGTTAAACTGGCAGTAACGCACACAGAACTATATGGCGTTAAACTGGCAGTAACGCACAAAACGATATGGCGTTAAACTGGCAGTAACGCACACAGAATTATATGGCGGTAAACTGGCAGTAACAAACACAAAACTATATGGTGTTAAACTGTCAGTAACGCACACAAAACTATATGGCGTTATACTGGCAGTAACGCACAAAACTATATGGCGTTAAACTGGCAGTACCGCACACCAAACTATATGGCGTTAAACTGGCAGTAACGCACACAAAAGTAAATGATGTTAAACTGGCAGTAATGCACACAGAACTATATGGCGTTAAATTATCAGTAAAGCACAAAAAACGATATGCCGTTAAACTGGCAGTAACGCACAAAAAACTATATGCCATTAAACTGGCAGTAACGCACACAAAACTATATGGCGTTAAACTGTCAGTGATGCACACAGAAATAAATGTCGTTAAACTGGCAGTAACGCACAAAAAACTATATGGCGTTAAACTGGCAGTAACGCACACAAAACTACATGGCGTTAAACTGGCAGTAACGCACAAAAAACGATATGGCGTTAAACTGGCAGTAACGCACACAAAACGATATGGCGTTAAACTGTCAGTAACGCACACAAAACTATATGGCGTTAAACTGGCAGTAACGCACCCAAAACGATATGGCATTAAACTGGCAGTAACACACAAAACTATATGGCGTTAAACTGTCAGTAACGCACACAAAACTATATGGCGTTAAACTGGCAGTAACACACGAAACTATATGGCGTTAAACTGGCAGTATTGCACACAAAACTATATGGCGTTAAACTGGCAGTAACACACAAAACTATATGGCGTTAAACTGTCAGTAACGCACACAAAACTATATGGCGTTAAACCGGCAGTAACGCACAAAACTATATGGCGTTAAACTGGCAGTAACGCACACAAAAGTAAATGATGTTAAACTGGCAGTAACGCACACAGAACTATATGGCGTTAAACTGGCAGTAACGCACAAAACGATATGGCGTTAAACTGGCAGTAACGCACACAGAATTATATGGCGGTAAACTGGCAGTAACAAACACAAAACTATATGGTGTTAAACTGTCAGTAACGCACACAAAACTATATGGCGTTATACTGGCAGTAACGCACAAAACTATATGGCGTTAAACTGGCAGTACCGCACACCAAACTATATGGCGTTAAACTGGCAGTAACGCACACAAAAGTAAATGATGTTAAACTGGCAGTAATGCACACAGAACTATATGGCGTTAAATTATCAGTAAAGCACAAAAAACGATATGCCGTTAAACTGGCAGTAACGCACAAAAACTATATGCCATTAAACTGGCAGTAACGCACACAAAACTATATGGCGTTAAACTGTCAGTGATGCACACAGAAATAAATGGCGTTAAACTGGCAGTAACGCACAAAAAACTATATGGCGTTAAACTGGCAGTAACGCACACAAAACTACATGGCGTTAAACTGGCAGTAACGCACAAAAAACGATATGGCGTTAAACTGGCAGTAACGCACACAAAACGATATGGCGTTAAACTGTCAGTAACGCACACAAAACTATATGGCGTTAAACTGGCAGTAACGCACCCAAAACTATATGGCATTAAACTGGCAGTAACGTGTTAAGATATGTCATTGTAACTCCTGTTGTGCCACTGTTTTATTTGTCTTTATCTGCACTTTGCATGACTTCCAGATGTAACAACTGACTTTCTTTTTGTTATATATTATGTGTTCTATATTGATGGCACAATAAAACTTTTTCTGAGTTAAAAAAAAAAAAATGGCAGTAACGCACACAGAAATAAATGGCGTTAAACTGCCAGTAACGCAATCAAATAGACCAGGGATATGCAATTAGCGGACCTCCAGCTGTTGCAAAACTACAAGTCCCATCATGCCTCTGCCTCTGGCTGTCATGCTTGCGGCTGTCAGAGTCTTGCAATGCCTAATGGGAATTGTAGTTCTGCAACAGCTGGAGGTCCGCTAATTGCATATCCCTGCTAGTGATAAGCCGAACACCCCCGGGTTCGGTTCGCACCAGAACCCGCGAACGGACCGAAAGTTCGTACGAACATTAGAACCCTATTAAATACAATGGATGCGAACGTTCGAATTCTAAAGTGCTAATTATAACGACTATTATGCATGTTATTGTCCTAAAAAGGGTTTGGGAACCCGGGTTCTGCACCAGGGGACATGTATCAATGCAAAAAGAAGTTTTAAAAACAGTCGTTTTTCGGGAGCAGTCATTTTAATTCAAATATTCCTTTAAATATCGTACCTGGGGGGTGTCTAAAGTATGCCTGTGAAGTGCCACGTGTTTCCCGTGTTTAGAACTGTCCCTGCACAAAATGACACTTCTAAAGGAAAAAAAAGCCATTTAAAACTGCTTGCGGCTTTAATGTAATGTCTGGTCCCGGTAATATGGATGAAAATCTTTAAGAAAAATGGCATAGCTACCCCATGACCCCCCCCCCCTACCCCAGCCCATTACCAGCCCCTTTGGGTCTTGTATGGATATTAAGGGGAACCCCGCACATAAAATAAAAAAGGCCCTATATACTCTGAACAGCCGTATACAGGCGGTGCATACAAGACAGGGACTGTAGGTTTGTTCTTATGTAGAATCTGTTTGTAATTTTGAACAGGTACATTGTTTAAGTGTAGCTCCAGCCCAAAAATCTATTTTTAAACTTTTTGGAAAACATAGGTAAGGGTTATCACCCCTGTAACATTTGTTTTGCTGTCTGTGCCCCTGTTCAGAACATTTCACCTCACTTTCCGTCCCAATGACAACTGTTTTTGAAATGTGGTGTTTTTCTTGAAACAAGGATTGGTGATAAAGCATCAGTACAGAGGAGCCACCTTTCTCCCATATTAATTCTTACAGGAGAGAATTTTCCTTCCTAGGGGTAGATTTCCTCTCACTTCCTGTTGTCTTCTTGCGTTTGCAAGTAGGAGTCGTTTGTAAGTTGGATGTTTGAAAGTAGGGACCTGCCGTATATACTCTGCAGAAATAGGCCCCTTAGTTGTTGGTGTTGGCACAACACTGTAAGCACTCACAGTTACTCTTGGTTGGTGCTGGAACACCCTGCTGTCAACTATTATATCAGGAATTGTAATTACATATAATTGTTGAACAGTGGTAGTAAAAATTGGGCCTTTGATGGTGGTGCTGGTGCCACAACACTGTAAGCCCTCAGAGTTACTCTTGGTGGGTGCAGCAATGGGCCCTGCTGTGAATTATTAGATCAAGAATTGTAATTACATGCCCCTGTTGAACAGGGGCTGAAAAATTGGGCCTTAGGCACTGGTGGCACAACACTGCAACCCCTCACAGATACTGTACTTGGAGCACAGCAATGAGCCCTGTTGCAAAGTATTGCTTCAAAAATTGTAATTACACGCCCCTGTTAAACAGGGGCTGAAAAATTGGGCCTTAGGCACTGGTGGCACAACACTGCAACCCCTCACAGATACTGTACTTGGAGCACAGCAATGAGCCCTGTTGCAAAGTATTGCTTCAAAAATTGTAATTACACGCCCCTGTTAAACAGGGGCTGAAAAATTGGGCGTTAGGCACTGGTGGCGGCACCCATAAACAAAAATGATCTTCCAAGCTATCATCATCAATCGTATCATTGAGGACTCGGAGGAGGAGGATAGCCAGTCAACATAACAGCACAGGCACTCAGCATCAGCATCAGTCTTGAAGGGATGTGACATGTTAAAATCAATTAGTCTGTTATATCAGCATCAGGTGTGTGGTAGCTGGTGGTGATCCAAGACTGGTTCATCTTGATGAAAGTCAGTCGATCAACCGAGTCGGTGGACAGGCGCACCCTGTGATCCGTGACAAATCCTCCAGCAGCACTGAATGTGCGTTCCGAAAGAACGCTGGATGCAGGACAGGCCAGTAGCTCAATTGCATACTGTGTAAGCTCTGGCCAGTGATCCATCCTCAAGACCCAGTAAGCCAGAGGATTTTCAGTGGGGAAGGTGTCCAAGTCTGACCTTGCCCCTAGATATTCCTGCACCATGTTTATCAGACGCTGGCGATGGTTGCTGGAACCGATCATACTTTGGGGCTGCGGACTAAAGAATTGTCTGAACGCATCGGTCAGACGGCCACCTTCCCCACCGCTCCTTCTTTGACTGGCCGAAGCCTCAGCAACTCGTTGTCCAGGACCAGGAGTTTGTAACCTCCCAGTCTCTGGGAACGCGTTGCACAGACCTTTCTGCAAGGCCTCCCGGAGTTGTCTCATCCTCTGCTCCCTCTGCGACGGTAACATAAGGTCCGCAACCTTACCCTTGTACCGTGGATCAAGGAGAGTGGCCAGCCAGTAATGGTCCCTCTCCTTGATCCGAAGAATACGAGGATCCTTTCGCAGACTTTGCAGGATCAGGGAGGCCATGCAGCGTAGGTTAGCTGAGGCATTCGGTCCAGAGTCCTCTGGGTCACTAAGGACGACATGATCCGCAGCCACCTCCTCCCAGCCACGTACAAGTCCACTGGTTTCTTGGGACTGTAAATCATCCCTAAAAGACTGCTGCTGATGATGCTGAGTGCCAGCCTCCACCTCCATGCTGACACAATCCTCCTCCTCCTCCTCCTCCTCCTCCTCTTCCTGTGCGATGGGTGGGACAGAAGGAACACTGTCTGGGTAAAGGGGGCCTTGAGAGGCAAGGAAGTCCTCCTCTTCCTGCCTCTGTTCTGCCTCAAGTGCCCTGTCCATTATTCCACGCAGCGTGTGCTCCAACAGGTGGACAAGAGGTACAGTGTCACTGATGCATGCACTGTCACTGCTCACCATCCTCGTGGCCTCCTCAAATGGTGTCAGGACAGTGCATGCATCCCTGATCATGCCCCACTGGCGTGGAGAAAAAAAACCAAGCTCCCCTGACCCTGTCCTGGTGCCGTAGTCGCACAGGTACTCATTGATGGCCCTCTGCTGCGTGTGCAGCCGCTGCAGCATGGCCAACGTTGAGTTCCACCTGGTGGGCATGTCACATATAAGGCGGTTCTTGGGCAGGTTCAACTCCTTTTGCAGCTCAGCCAGGCGAGCACTGGCATTATAAGATCTGCGGAAATGCACACAGACTTTCCTGGCCTGCCTCAGGACATCCTGTAAGCCCGGGTACCTGCCCAAGAACCGCTGCACCACCAGGTTAAGGACGTGAGCCACACAGGGCACATGGGTCAGTTGTCCCTGTCGGAGGGCGGAGAGGAGGTTGGTGCCATTGTCGCAAACCACCATTCCTGGCTTAAGCTGGCGTGGCGTCAACCACCTCTCGGCCTGGCCCTGCAGAGCAGACAGGACCTCTGCCCCAGTGTGGCTTCTGTCCCCCAAACACACCAGCGCAAGCACGGCATGGCATCTTTTTGCCTGCGTACTTGCGTAGCCCCTTGAACGGCTACGGAGCACCGCTGGTTCAGAGGACAAAGCACAGGAAGAGGCCATGGAGGAAGAAGAAGAGGAGGGGGTGGAGGAGAGAGGTGTGTCACAACCACTAGTAGCATTTTGTAGGCGTGGCGGTGGAACAACCTCCAACACTACTGCACCTTGTCCTGCATCCTTCCCAGCTGCCAAAAGAGTGACCCAATGGGCCGTGAAAGAAAGGTAACGTCCCTGTCCATGCCTGCTGGACCATGAGTCAGCGGTAATATGCACCTTACCGCTGACCGCCCTGTCCAGCGAGGCCAAGACATTGCGTTCCACATGCCGGTAGAGAGCCGGAATAGCCTTCCGTGAGAAAAAGTGGCGTTTGGGAACCTGCCACTGAGGAACCGCACATTGCACAAACTCACGGAAGGGGGCCGAGTCTACCAACTGAAAAGGCAGCAGTTGAAGCGCTAGCAATTTAGCCAAGCTAGCATTCAACCGCTGGGCATGTGGATGGCTGGGAGTGAACTTCTTTCGACGGTCCAGCAGCTGGGGCAGGGAAATTTGCCTGCTAGAATCGGACGTCGGTGTACTGCTAGCAGAGTGGCCGCAAGTACTTGGCTGTGACACACCTAATTCTACACCTTCATTCCTCTCAGTGCATGTTTCAGAGAGGACTGAAGTTATAGTGGGGTTGGAGATCCCAGCTGATGCGGTGCAAGGAGAGGTCCGCTTTGTTCTTTGGTGTGGGTCTTTGAGGTAGGCTTGCCAACGAGCTGCATGGCAGGTCAACATATGTCTGGTCAGGCATGTGGTACCCAAGCGGCTGATGCTTTGGCCACGCGATATACGCTTGAGACATATGTTGCAAACAGCAGCTGTGCGATCTGATGCACTAGCCTCAAAAAAGGCCCACACCAAAGAACTTTTTGAATGACGGGCAGAGGCAGCGCCCTGCACAGGCGGAGCTCTGCGGTGTGATTCCGTCGGTGTACTGCCCTTACGCTGGCCACCAAAGGGCATCCTGCCTCGTTGGAGATGTGCCTCCTCCTCATCCTCCTCCTCCTCCTCTCTCCTATTAGGCACCCACGTGGAGTCAGTGACCTCATCATCCCCTCCCTCCTCATCACTGGAGCCAATCTGGCAGTATGCTGCAGCTGCTGGAACATGACTGCCAGATTGGTGTCCTTCTTGAGCATCCCCTCTGTCTGCTCTCACGCTACTGCCTTCCTGTAGCTGGGTTTCATCATCAGACCCTTCGAAACGCTGGGCATCCTCCTGGAGCATGTACCCAACACTGTGCTCAAACAGTTCGGGGGACTCCTCAGGAGGAGGACATGGTGGGTCTAGGGAAGGAGTGACTGATGATGAGTCTGACATTGATACCAGGGAAGAGGACGCTTTGGCAGCTGCTTTGCCAGTACCCTGAGCCTGGGTGAGAGAGGATGAGGAGGAGGAGGAGGGCTTGGTCATCCACTCTACCAAGTCTTCGGCATGATGTGGCTCAACATGTCCAGCTGCCGAAAAGAAGGACAAGCGTGTCCCATGGCCATGTGCTGATGACAATGCACCGCGTCCACGACCAGCACTGTTGCCCCCAGACACAGAGCCTGCTTGCCCTCTTTTATTGCCTCCTGACTGTCTGCCTCTCCTTGTTTGCCTTCCAGACATTCTAATGGATGGCCTGCAGGGAGATGGGAAAAAAGCAATAAGGGCTACCTTCAGGTGTCCTTCTCTGTCCCTTTACTTAAGGATTTCTAAATATGGTTGAGGATGATTGCTTTCGCACAGAATAGCACAATGACAATTTCCCTGACTGTCCAAAAAACAAGGATTTCAAAGATGGTTGATGAGGAATGCTTTAGCACAGTATAGCACAAGGAGAATTTCCCTCACTGTCCTTCCCTGTCCCTAGAAACAAGGATTAGCACAGTAAAACACAGTGACACTCTCGCTACCTATAGTTTTCTGTCCCTAGAAAAAATGTTTTTTTAAAGATGGTTGATGATCAATGCTTTAGCACAGTATAGCACAAGGAGAATTTCCCTCACTGTCCTTCCCTGTCCCTAGAAACAAGGATTAGCACAGTAAAACACACTGACACTCTCGCTACCTAAAGTTTTCTGTCCCTAGAAAAAATGTTTTTTTAAAGATGGTTGATGATCAATGCTTTAGCACAGTATAGCACAAGGAGAATTTCCCTCACTGTCCTTCCCTGTCCCTAGAAACAAGGATTAGCACAGTAAAACACACTGACACTCTCCCTACCTATAGTTTTCTGTCCCCAGAATTTTTTTTTTTAAAGATGGTTGATGATCAATGCTTTAGCACAGTATAGCACAAGGAGAATTTCCCTCACTGTCCTTCCCTGTCCCTAGAAACAAGGATTAGCACAGTAAAACACACTGACACTCTCACTACCTAAAGTTTTCTGTCCCTAGAAAAAATGTTTTTTTAAAGATGGTTGATGATCAATGCTTTAGCACAGTATAGCACAAGGAGAATTTCCCTCACTGTCCTTCCCTGTCCCTAGAAACAAGGATTAGCACAGTAAAACACACTGACACTCTCCCTACCTATAGTTTTCTGTCCCTAGAATTTTTTTTTTTTAAAGATGGTTGATGATCAATGCTTTAGCACAGTATAGCACAAGGAGAATTTCCCTCACTGTCCTTCCCTGTCCCTAGAAACAAGGATTAGCACAGTAAAACACACTGACACTCTCGCTACCTAAAGTTTTCTGTCCCTAGAAAAAATGTTTTTTTAAAGATGGTTGATGATCAATGCTTTAGCACAGTATAGCACAAGGAGAATTTCCCTCACTGTCCTTCCCTGTCCCTAGAAACAAGGATTAGCACAGTAAAACACACTGACACTCTCGCTACCTATAGTTTTCTGTCCCTAGAAAAAATGTTTTTTTAAAGATGGTTGATGATCAATGCTTTAGCACAGTATAGCACAAGGAGAATTTCCCTCACTGTCCTTCCCTGTCCCTAGAAACAAGGATTAGCACAGTAAAACACACTGACACTCTCGCTACCTAAAGTTTTCTGTCCCTAGAAAAAATGTTTTTTTAAAGATGGTTGATGATCAATGCTTTAGCACAGTATAGCACAAGGAGAATTTCCCTCACTGTCCTTCCCTGTCCCTAGAAACAAGGATTAGCACAGTAAAACACACTGACACTCTCGCTACCTAAAGTTTTCTGTCCCTAGAAAAAATGTTTTTTTAAAGATGGTTGATGATCAATGCTTTAGCACAGTATAGCACAAGGAGAATTTCCCTCACTGTCCTTCCCTGTCCCTAGAAACAAGGATTAGCACAGTAAAACACACTGACACTCTCGCTACCTAAAGTTTTCTGTCCCTAGAAAAAATGTTTTTTTAAAGATGGTTGATGATCAATGCTTTAGCACAGTATAGCACAAGGAGAATTTCCCTCACTGTCCTTCCCTGTCCCTAGAAACAAGGATTAGCACAGTAAAACACACTGACACTCTCGCTACCTAAAGTTTTCTGTCCCTAGAAAAAATGTTTTTTTAAAGATGGTTGCTGATCAATGCTTTAGCACAGTATAGCACAAGGAGAATTTCCCTCACTGTCCTTCCCTGTCCCTAGAAACAAGGATTAGCACAGTAAAACACACTGACACTCTCGCTACCTAAAGTTTTCTGTCCCTAGAAAAAATGTTTTTTTAAAGATGGTTGATGATCAATGCTTTAGCACAGTATAGCACAAGGAGAATTTCCCTCACTGTCCTTCCCTGTCCCTAGAAACAAGGATTAGCACAGTAAAACACACTGACACTCTCGCTACCTAAAGTTTTCTGTCCCTAGAAAAAATGTTTTTTTAAAGATGGTTGATGATCAATGCTTTAGCACAGTATAGCACAAGGAGAATTTCCCTCACTGTCCTTCCCTGTCCCTAGAAACAAGGATTAGCACAGTAAAACACACTGACACTCTCGCTACCTAAAGTTTTCTGTCCCTAGAAAAAATGTTTTTTTAAAGATGGTTGATGATCAATGCTTTAGCACAGTATAGCACAAGGAGAATTTCCCTCACTGTCCTTCCCTGTCCCTAGAAACAAGGATTAGCACAGTAAAACACACTGACACTATCGCTACCTAAAGTTTTCTGTCCCTAGAAAAAATGTTTTTTTAAAGATGGTTGATGATCAATGCTTTAGCACAGTATAGCACAAGGAGAATTTCCCTCACTGTCCTTCCCTGTCCCTAGAAACAAGGATTAGCACAGTAAAACACACTGACACTCTCGCTACCTATAGTTTTCTGTCCCTAGAAAAAATGTTTTTTTAAAGATGGTTGATGATCAATGCTTTAGCACAGTATAGCACAAGGAGAATTTCCCTCACTGTCCTTCCCTGTCCCTAGAAACAAGGATTAGCACAGTAAAACACACTGACACTCTCGCTACCTAAAGTTTTCTGTCCCTAGAAAAAATGTTTTTTTAAAGATGGTTGATGATCAATGCTTTAGCACAGTATAGCACAAGGAGAATTTCCCTCACTGTCCTTCCCTGTCCCTAGAAACAAGGATTAGCACAGTAAAACACACTGACACTCTCGCTACCTATAGTTTTCTGTCCCTAGAAAAAATGTTTTTTTAAAGATGGTTGATGATCAATGCTTTAGCACAGTATAGCACAAGGAGAATTTCCCTCACTGTCCTTCCCTGTCCCTAGAAACAAGGATTAGCACAGTAAAACACACTGACACTCTCGCTACCTAAAGTTTTCTGTCCCTAGAAAAAATGTTTTTTTAAAGATGGTTGATGATCAATGCTTTAGCACAGTATAGCACAAGGAGAATTTCCCTCACTGTCCTTCCCTGTCCCTAGAAACAAGGATTAGCACAGTAAAACACACTGACACTCTCGCTACCTATAGTTTTCTGTCCCTAGAAAAAATGTTTTTTTAAAGATGGTTGATGATCAATGCTTTAGCACAGTATAGCACAAGGAGAATTTCCCTCACTGTCCTTCCCTGTCCCTAGAAACAAGGATTAGCACAGTAAAACACACTGACACTCTCCCTACCTATAGTTTTCTGTCCCTAGAAAAAATGTTTTTTTAAAGATGGTTGATGATCAATGCTTTAGCACAGTATAGCACAAGGAGAATTTCCCTCACTGTCCTTCCCTGTCCCTAGAAACAAGGATTAGCACAGTAAAACACACTGACACTCTCCCTACCTATAGTTTTCTGTCCCTAGAAAAAATGTTTTTTTAAAGATGGTTGATGATCAATGCTTTAGCACAGTATAGCACAAGGAGAATTTCCCTCACTGTCCTTCCCTGTCCCTAGAAACAAGGATTAGCACAGTAAAACACACTGACACTCTCCCTACCTATCCTTCTCTTTCCCTAAACTAAAGGAATCCAGGTTAAGCAAGAAAAAAAAATGTCACTGTCCCTGCCTATGCTTCTCTTTCCCTGCTCCGGAACACACTACACTAGGCCGCCGTGCTGGCGGCCTTTTATAGTGTGGGGCGTGTACTAAACACCCTCAGCAATAATTGGCCACAGGCATCCTGCCTGTGGCCAATCATTGCTCTCCTCGCTGCCTGCGCTGTGATTGGCCAAGCATGCGGGGTCACAGTGCATGCTTGGCCAATCACAGCGCCTGGATGACACTGCGATGGCGTAGTGCATTGTGGGCCGCGAATTAGGCGCGAACGGCCCAAATCGTTCGTTGTTCGGCGAACGATCGAACAGCCGATGTTCGAGTCGAACATATGTTCGACTCGAACACCGAGCTCATCCCTAATCCCTGCAATAGACGGTGTTCATCGGTCAGTACACTGACGCTATCTGAACTTTCCCTACTCTAGCTATACACTAATGTAAAGATTACTGACACGGTCTCACTACACTGAAAATATCTGAGCTGTCCCTACTCTACACTAAGGCCCCTTTCACATTGGGACGGGAGGTGCATCGGCGGTAAAGCGCCGCTATTTTTAGCGGCGCTGTACCGTTGGATTAGTGGCGGTATTCGGCCGCTAGCGGTGCGGTTTTAGCGGCCGAAAAAGGTTTAAAAACAACCACAACACGCCTCTGCAGAGGCGCTTTGCCGGCGGTATAGCCACGGTGCCCCATTGCTTTCAATGGGCAGGAGCGGTGGAGGAGCGGTAAACACACCGCTCCTTCACCGCTCCAAAGATGCGGCTAGCAGGACTTTTTTTACCGTCCTGCTAGTGCACCGCTCCAGTGTGAAAGCCCTCGGGCTTTCACACTGGAGAAACAGCAGCCACTGTTTCAGATCGGTTTAGTGCAATAGCGCCTGCAAACCGCCCCAGTGTGAAAGGGGTCTAATGTATGTATGTATGAATGACATGGTCTCACTAAACTACACTGAAACTATCTGAGCTGTCCCTACTCTAGCTGCACACTATGCTGAATGATGGTCCTCCTCACTACACTCACACTATCCCTAGACTGATACTAAACTAATATTCTACACTGACAAAATAGCACAGTATAGCACACTAACTAACTAATGGCACTGAACAGAGCCCTGTTCTATCTCCCTCCACGCCAAAATCACACTGAAAATGGCTGCCATTGAAAGAATACTTTTATACTGTAGGGTGGGAATGACCCATGATTGGATAAAGTCATTATGACAGTTTCCAATCATGACTCTGACAGTGCTCTGTGCCCTGATTGGCTGAAGCTTTCACTGCTTCAGCCAATCAGGGCTTGCAATGCTCTGTTCAGCGCCGCAATGCATTGTGGCGAACAAATGGTCGAACGACCCGTTTGTTCGGATGTTCGCCAAACAGCGAAAGTTCGACCCAATCTTCGCCCATCCCAAACAGGCAGCACTCATGAGAAGGTACTGAATGGCGGCATTGATTGGCAGCTATGATGGGCACTGATTGACTGTTGGGACTGCACTGATAATCAGGACAATGATAATCAGTGCCCTGATTATCAGTGTACAGTGAGGGGAAAAAAGTATTTGATCCCCTGCTGATTTTGTACGTTTGCCCACTGACAAATAAATGATTAGTCTATAATTTTAATGGTGGGTTTATTTTAACAGTGAGAGACAGAATAAAAACAAAATAATCCTGAAAAACGCATTTCAAAAAAGTTATAAATTGATTTGCATTTTAATGAGTGAAATAACTATTTGATCCCCTATCAATCAGCAAGATTTCTGGCTCCCAGGTGACTTCTATACAGGTAACGAACACTCCTAGTGTAAGGTGACCAGATTTTTAAAATGAAATCCGGGGATATATTTTTTTTTTTACTAGTAATGGCAGCAATCAGCGACTCTCTGTCCGTCGCCACCGCCCGCTGCCGCCCGCCTCACAGCCTGTCAAGTCTCACTCTCCGGGCCCCGGCTACTACTGGGTGGGGAGCGGAGGAAGATTACTCCGCCAGGGAAGGCAAGGAGATAGGCAGGTGGCTGGCCGGGACTTGAGCCAAGGCAGAAGAACATGCGAGCGGTGCTGAATGGGCATGCACCCAAAACTGAAAAAATATTCCCTCCGCTCCGACCAGCACATGATCATCACAAAGGAGCACAGATAATGGAAAAAATACACCCCCCTAAGCAAGTAGGAGCGGCAGAGAGGGGGTGTGTAATTCAGATTTTTTTTCTTTAATTCTGCACTGACTGTCTTTGAAATTGCCACAGCCCCTATTCAAATCCAATCCGGGGACAAAACCGGGGACAGACTTGGTCCGGGGACTGTCCCCGGAAACCGGGGATGTCTGGTCATCCTATCCTAGTGCTCCTAGTCTCAGTTTGTTACCTGTATAAGCCCTGGTTCACACTGCTGCGTTTTGACATGCTATTTAACATGTCAAATCGCATGTCAAATCGGCGGCAATGACACCGTCCTAATCGGTGCGACGCCTTATCTGCGGCGCTGTGCCGATTTTAAATTGCAGAAACCTGCACAGATGACTCTGTAATCGTGGCCGAAATCAGGACTGCCAGCTGAACTCGCACGGCTTCATTCCCGCAGTCCAGTGTGAACCTGGGCTAAAAGACACTTGTCCACAGAAGCAATCAATTAATCAGATTCCAAGCTCTCCACCATGGCCAAGACCAAGACCAAAGAGCTGTCCAAGGATGTCAGGGACAAGATTGTAGACCTACACAAGGCTGGAATAGGCTACAAGACCATCGCCAAGCAGCTTGGTAAAGGGGTGACAACAGTTGGTGAGATTAATCGCAAATGGAAGAAACACCCAAAAATGTCAATCTCCCTCGGTCTGGGGCTTCATGCAAAATCTCACCTCGTAGGGTTTCAATGACCATGTGAACGGTGAGGAATCAGCACAGAACTACACAGGAAAATCTTGTAGATGATCTCAAAGCAGCTGTGACCATAATCATCAAGAAAACAATTGGTAACACACTATGCCTTGAAGGACTGAAATCCTGCAGCGCCCGCAAGGTCCACCTGCTCAAGAAAGCACACGTACAGGCCCGTCTGAAGTTTGCTAATGAACATCTGAATGATTCAGAGGAGAACTGGGTGAAAGTGTTGTGGTCAGATGAGACCAAAATTGAGCTCTTTGGCATCAACTCATCTCGCCGTGTGAGGAAGAGGAGGAATACTGCCTATGACCCCAAGAACACCATCCCCACGGTCAAACATAGAGGTGGTGCTTTGGGGGTGTTTTTTTGCTAAGGGGACAGGACAAATTCTCTACATCAAAGGGACGATGGATGGGGCCATGTACCGTCAAATCTTGGGTGAGAACCTCCTTCCCTCAGCCAGGGCATAGAAAATGGGTCGTGGATGGGTATTCTAGCATGACAATGACCCAAAACATGGCCAAGACAACAAAAGAGTGGCTCAAGAAGAAGCACATTAAGGTCCTGGAGTGGCCTAGCCAGTCTTCAGACCTTAATCCCATAGAAAATATGTGGAGGGAGCTAAAGGTTAGAGTTACCAAACATCAGCTTCGAAACCTTAATGACTTGGAGAGGATCTGCAAAGAGGAGTTGGACAAAATCCTTCTTGAGATGTATGCAAACCTGGTGGCCAACTACAAGAATTGTCTGACCTCTGTGATTGCCAAAAATATGTAGCGGGTGGTTACATTTAGGGGGAAGCATCTGAGTGCTAACCAGGCTCAGATGCACTAATTGTTAGGTCTCATGGACCATTTATATCCCTGGGAGATAGTACTGGTGTGTAAGTTCACTGGGGCCTGTGGGTGGCGCTGTTGCCTTGGGCCCGGGTTGAACTGCAGTACGAGGTTGTGTCCCTTTTGTCTCCTCTCGGCAGTAGTGCGGCGGGGCGGGGAACCTGCTGTGCCTGTCGGGAGAGGATATAAAGGGGGGCGGCCATCTTCCAGAGGGGTCGTCGGTTTCGCGCTCAGGCACCTTAAGCCTGGGTGCGTGTGTGTCGCCTCCGGGTGCCCTAGGCCCGGAGGCCTGCTCGGGTGGTCTCTGGGTGCCCAAGGCCCAGAGACGGACCTGCTGTTCCATCTCAGACACCTTCAGTCTGGGGTGAGGTACTTTGAGAGAGGCCCGGGGCCCAGTACCTTCGACTGGGTCCCACAAGGGATCGAGGGCTCCTAGGGTGCCCCCTGGAGTGGGTGCCCGAATCTAGGACGAGGAGGCCAGGGAGGTGACCCTTCCCAAAGACCCAGTACAGTATCGCTGGTGACGGTGGGGCCTCTGGTAACTCTCCGGATGGATGTCCTTTCCCTGACAGGGGTCATTGCTTCTAGAAGGTAATTCATTGTGAATCAGGTCGGTGGCAGAGACCCAACAACCGGGCCTGTGGCAGAGGCCCTATTCACCTGGTCTGTGGCAGAGATCCCTTCATGGTCAGTGGCAGCGACCATGCGCCAAGCCTGTTCGTGCTATTCAGAACAGGAGAAACCCAAATTTAAGTTTGTGCCTGGACCTCCTCCCACCTTATCTGACCTGTGTTTGTCCCAACCCGTCTGCTATTAAAGAGACTGTTTATTGTGCAAGAAGGAATAAATAAGTGTTGGACCTTTCAGTTGGTGTGGACAGTTGCTTACTGGGGAGAATTAAAGACTTGTTTCTGACTACTGCAGAAACGAGGTCAGCACTGGAGGCCTTTTACACCAGTCACAAGCAGGCCCGAGAAACTAACACCGCTAAACCTCCCTATTCAGGAGGGTACGGGCTTGTGGTGCGGTGTTCCTCATTCTTTTCCTGCGGAGGAGCGAAACAGAAGAAAAGCAGGTAAAGTCTGGGGTTGGTGCGCTACACGTGGGGGCTCGTCCGGGATGTGTTTGCGGACATGGCGTGAAAATTCCCCCCAGAAGCTGAACTTTTATTCCCCAGTGAAGTTCCGTGGAGGTCAGCCATGTTTGGAACTGCGCCACGAGGAGACCCTGACTGCGTAGTTCGTGGGCGTGTCTATTCAGAAAAGCCCGCAAGCGATGTAGGAGATGGGAGGAGTCTAACCATGTATGGAGTTACATGTGGGGACTTTGGCACGAAGAGGTCAGTGCGCGATGGAGCAGCAGATGGTCAGCATGTCGTCTCATGCATCATGGGTTCCAGCTTCTACAACCGTGAAAATTACTTAATTCACTGCTTCGATTACGGATACAGGGATTCGGCTCAAGCCCCGGGGAAGATTTGCCCTCTACGTGTGCAAGGACGTGGAGGCCCTCGGTGTGATTTGTCCCGGCTGCTCGGGACTGGTGGTTCATCTAAAGCCATTCGGGCGATGCGAAAGCTGTAAGGAGTTTCTGTTCGAGGTGGAGCAACCTACAGAGAGGCCTTGGGACTTCCAACTCAATTGCCTTACGGGCGCCACCAGTCTGGAAGGAGGAATCGAAGCTTGTACGGCCACCCCTGCACGCACTGACGAGACTTCGGAGGAAGTCACAGAGGAGCTCGTTGTAGCGAGTGAGAAACCGGAGGATGCTGCCTCAGTAACGACAGAGTCTTTTCTCCAACGGCCCAAGAGGAAGATGGGTCTTGTGAAGGCTTCCCGCGGCCGTGGTGGAGCAACACCCCAGCGCTTACCCGGAACGGATGTCTCTGAAGGGAAAAGTCCCAGACGTCTGAGTCCTTCTTCAAGCCGAGGTAAGCCAGGAGGAGAGACTTTGTTACAGGCCCCTAGCCCTGGGGATTCACATGCTAGTGAGTTGGCTAGAGGGGGTGAATCGTCCTTCACCAGGAATTATATCCCTGTGGAGGAGTACGATACCTCTGACCTAGAGTCCGTCTCAGATGCGGGTGATGATGCCGCGATTGACGAACTGTTTGAGAGAAAGGGATGGGATAAGATGCCCCTGTCCTTGTTCCGTAGGCCTAGGAACCCACCCATGTCTACTGGGGAAAATACACCAGGGTGGTGGCCACTGAGCCTGAGGAGGGATCTGTCCCCTTGCCTGCCCTTCCACCATCGGGAGCACCTGCTTCCGCCACTACCGCTACTGCTAGACCGGTGTCACTGCGGGCTCCTGCAACTGGCCCAGAGGCAGTTAAAGTGCCTCGACACCCGGATGCTGTTGTTTTGCCTGGTGCAGGAGACCGCGCCACTATGCCACCGTTGTCCCGCTTACAGAGACTCTTTAACCAAAAGGTTGCCAGTGAATATGGGTGGGAGTACCCGTATTTACCCAAAGAACTTCTGTTTGAGGTTGAGGCCTGTAGAGATCGGTGGTACTCTGAGTTTGTGTGGACACACAATAAGGTACCCCAGGCCAGAAGGTACTTTTCGTGTTCGCCTGCCGCGACTCTGCGGTTCAAAGATTGCAAAGGTGCCTGGATGTTAGGTCGGCACATTCATGCGGACAAAGTGCTTATCTGCAGAAAGGATAAGGATGATGTGGAGTATCACATAGATACCTTCGATAGACATTGGAAGCCGTTGGTATTGCCCAATTTACACTACTATTTGTGAGAGACCAGACTCTTGTGCTTGCGCTTGACTTTTTTTTTTCTCTTCAGAAAATGTTAAAGGGTATTCTACACTTTGGAGGAGCGGGAGTTGTTGCTGTTGTTGTTCTCCCTTCTCTTCCCACCACAAAGATAACCAGGACTTTGGGGTTGTAGTTAGTTGAGGGCCACAGTTCACAGAGAAGAGAATTTCCTTGTCATTAACAGGTGTTCTGACCGTGGCACTACCACTAGGTGGCGGTGTTGCGCAACGGTTACATTGAAAGGCCTTACATTGCACTTACTGTTAGAGCGAGCAGGTTTTTCTCTAGGGAGGAACCTGTTCATTCTAAATTATATATTGTTGGATTATGTGTTTTTCTTTCTTCCTCTGCAGGTGAACGACAAGCAAGACTGCTAAGTATGGGGTGGGTCTTAGCGAGTTCTGCGGGAGGAAATTGTAAATTTTACTGTGAAATTTGAGTGATCTTAAAATGTTTTATATACATGTACACCCTCATTCCCATCTGTGTTTTTTCCCTTTCCCATGTTAGGTTCCGGCACAAACGAACAAAATTTTAAATTGTCCATTTTTTTTAGTTTGTCTCTGGATCTGACTTATGTTGACTCAGGTTGAGAAGGCATAAATTGGTTTCAGACACTGGGGACCAGTGTTCACAAGTGAGGGGGATGTGTAGCGGGTGGTTACATTTAGGGGGAAGCATCTGAGTGGTAACTAGGCTCAGATGCACTAATTGTTAGGTCTCATGGACCATCTCTATCCCTGGGAGATAGTACTGGTGTGTAAGTTCACTGGGGCCTGTGGGTGACGCTGTTGCCTTGGGCCTGGGTTGAACTGCAGTACGAGGTTGTGTCCTTTTTGTCTCCTCTCGGCAGTAGTGCGGCGGGGCGGGGAACCTGCTGTGCCTGTCAGGAGAGGATATAAAGGGGGGCGCCCATCTTCCAGAGGGGTCGTCGGTTTCACGCTCAGACACCTTAAGCATAGGTGTGTGTGTGTCGCCTCCGGGTGCCCTAGGCCCGGAGGCCTGGTCGGGTGGTCTCTGGGTGCCCAAGGCCCAGAGACGGAGCTGCTGTTCCATCTCAGACACCTTCAGTCTGGGGTGAGGTACTCTGAGAGAGGCCCGGGGCCCAGTACCTTCTTCTGGGTCCCACAAGGGATCGAGGGCTCCTAGGGTGCCCCCTGGAGTGGGTGCCCGAATCTAGGACGAGGAGGCCAGGGAGGTGACCCTTCCTGAAGACCCAGTACAGTATCGCTGGTGACGGTGGGGCCTCTGGTAACTCTCCGGATGGATGTCCTCTCCCTGACAGGGGTCATTACTTCTAGAAGGTAATTCATCGTGAATCAGGCCGGTGGCAGAGACCCAACAACCGGGCCTGTGGCGACCGTGCGCCAAGCCTGTTCGTGCTATTCAGAACAGGAGAAACCCAAATTTAAGTTTGTCCCTGGACCTCCTCCCACCTTATCTGACCTGTGTTTGTCCCAACCCGTCTGCTCTTAAAGAGACTGTTTATTGTGCAAGAAGGAATAAATAAGTGTTGGACCTTTCAGTTGGTGTGGACAGTTGCTTACTGGGGAGAATTAAAGACTTTTTTCTGACTACTGCAGAAACGAGGTCAGCACTGGAGGACTTTTACACCAGTCGCAAGCAGGCCCGAGAAACTAACACTGCTAAACCTCCCTATTCAGGAGGGTACGGGCTTGTGGTGCGGTGTGCCTCATTCTTTTCCTGCGGAGGAGCCAAACAGAAGAAAAGCAGGTAAAGTCTGGGGTTGGTGCGCTACAAATACTTTTTCCCTCACTGTAGATGTCCCTTTAACCAAAGCCGGTTATCAACTCTCCTCTACTCTCCTCCCCTTATGCTGTCAGTGTGAGGAAAGGAAAGCTGATAACCAGCTTGTGTTTACATTGTGTTTAGCTGTCATAGGACGCAGGTGTTTATGTGGTATTCACAAGCAGTCACAGCCAACTGACCACAGTTAAGATGCTGGCGCCAGGGACTCAAAGACCGGTGAAGAATTGGTCCGGGTGAAGATGGCACTGGATCCTTAGACAGGTAAGTGTCTGTTTATTAAAAGTCAGCAGCTACAGTTAGCTGCTAACTTTTCATTTTGGCACATCTGACTGAAGATCCTCTTTAAGCACTTCAGCCCGGGAAGAATTTATTCCCTTCTTGACCGGGCCATTTTTTGCGATACGGCACTGCGTCGCTTTAACTGACAATTGCACGGTCGTATGATGCTGTACCCAAACAAAATGAATGTCCTGTTTTTTCCCCACAAATAGAGCTTTCTTTTGGTGGTATTTGATCACCTCTGTGGTTTTTATTTTTTGCGCTAAAATAAAAAAAGAGCGACAATTTCGAAAATAATAAATTTTTTTTTTAAAACAATTTTTTCCTCAGTTTAAGCCAATATGTATTCTTCTACATATTTTTGGTAAAAAAAATTGCAATAAGCGTATATTGATTTGTTTGCTCAAAGGTTATAGCGCCTACAAAATAGGTTATTGATTTATGGCATTTTATTATTTTTTTACTAGTAATGGTTGCGATCTGCGATTTTTATTGGGACTGCGACATTGCGGCGGACAGATCGGACACTTTTTTGAAACCATTGACATTTATACAGTGATCAGTGCTAGAAATAGCCACTGATTATTGTATAAATGTCACTGGCAGGGAAGGGGTTAACACTAGGGGGCGATCAAGGGGTTAAATGTGTTCCCTCACTGTGTGTTCTAACTGTGGGGGGATGGGACTGACTGGGGGAGGAGACCGATTGGTGTTCATATATACTAGGAACACAGGATCTGTCTACTCTGCCCTGACAGAACGTGGATTTGTGTTTACACACACAGATCCACGTTCCTGCTCTGTCAGGAGCGATCGCAGGTGCCCGCAGATGCGCATCGGCTTCTGAGTGACGCGGCGGGCCCCCTATAGTGGTGGGAAGTGGAGGACGTCATATGACGCCTGCCCAGGATGGGAGATCCCATCTGCGGACGTCATTTGACTATACGCCGGGAATAAAGTGGTTAAGGAGCTGGTGGGCAGTGACAGCAGTTACATGATCAGGAACCCCTCCTGCCATTATGCAGAACCCTCGAAACAGCCAGCGGGAGGCATCAGCAGTCCCAGTGTCATATACCCAAGAACAGGGTACATGTGTAGAAGCATCTCTCCAACTTTAGCTTCTCTGTTCAGTTCTACGCATTAAGGTAAAAACCCTTCAGTATGCAGCTGCTCCCCCTATAACCTGCCTGAGCCCAATCTCGATCCAGTGATATACACGAGAGCAGCTGCTCTCCCAGCTTCCTCCCTTCTCATGGGCTCAGAGACAACAGCAGGAGCCATTGGCTCCTACTGCTGTCATTTACAGCCAGTGAGAAGGAATCGGGGGGTGGGGCTGAGCCACACTGGACACCCATAGCAGGGCTCAGGAGCGAGCACGCACCAGTGCCCCCATAGCTAAATACTTGCTGCGGGGGCACTCAGCAAGGGGGGGGGCCAGGAGTGCTGATGGGGGACCCAAGCAGAGAAGGATCGGGGGCTGCTCTGTGCAAA
The DNA here is from genome assembly GCA_029206835.1 of Rana muscosa. NCBI lineage: Eukaryota > Metazoa > Chordata > Amphibia > Anura > Ranidae > Rana > Rana muscosa. The sequence goes on from CM055117.1 coordinate 323,539,456, forward strand.
AAAATTGCACAGAGCAGGTAAGTATAACATGTTTATTTCTTAAAATAAAATGACCTTTAGTATCACTTTAAAGCTAAACTCTGTTGTAGCGGCCTCACCCTCTCTCTCTTCTTTAACGGTTACTTTGGCTCTGGTCTAGGGGTACCTTGAAGGGGAGAGCGAGGTGCGCCACGGCCCATGTCCTCTAGATTACAGCATGTAGAGGTGAAGGCCAGAATCAGATTACACCCGGGCTGTGTATACGCTCGGAGCCAGGTCTGTTCTGCTGATAACCCCCTTTGCTCCCAGTAATTGGAGTACCACACACTGAAAAAGGTCCAACACTTATTTATTCCATAACGGCAAACAAATAGTCCTTTGTAAGCAGACAGTTTGAGACCCATAGAACAGTTCAGTATTGGTGGGGAGTAGGTCAAGGCACAATCCTCAAAGAAACTAAACCGTTGAGGTTTCACCAACGGTTGCTAAGCACAGTGGCTGTAAAACGTACTTTTTGGCTTCAGAGTCTCTTCCAGCGACTCTAGTGAATGGGAACTGGAGTTACCTTCGCTACATTGCAGCCCCTGTCAGGGGGAAGACATCCCTCCAAGGGAGTTACCAGAGGCCCCGCCGTCACCGGATTAATGCTGTACCGGGCTATTCGGAAGGGTTACACTCCCCGGCCTCCTCACCTCAGATACGGGTCCCAACACCTTAGGGCCCCTCGGACTCCTCCACCCTCGCGGAACCCAGTCGAAGTTACTGGGCCCCAGGCCTTGGCCATAGTACCTCACCCCGGGCTTAAGGTGCCTGGGATGGACTCAATCCCTCGCTCCGGCCAGGTTAAGGGCACCTGGGCCCGGAACTCCAGCACCCAGGCTGAAGGTGCCTGGGCGCGGCTGCGTCCTCCAACTCTGAACCCCAAGGTCAGGGCGTCCGCCCCTTTTATCTCCTCTCCCTTTGCGTCACAGCGGGTTCCCCGCCCCGCTGTACCAGCGCCAGGAAAGGACAAAAAAGAACAGTCTTGCGGTGCGGGTTCAACTCCGGCCCAGGGCGACAACGCCACCTGCAGGCCGCAGGGAACCTTGCACCACCAGAGTCCTCCAAGAACCACAAAAGGGATTCTCAGACTCCCTAACAATTAGTACATCTGGGTTGAATAACCCAGATGTTCCCCCGCAAATTTACATGCCCACTACACTGTAAAAAATGTTTTTACCATTTGTATCTTCATCAGTAGCTATGAAGGATATAAATCCAGTTTGTGTGCACCAAATACCTTAGCAAATCCAGTTATTACCTTGTAAAAGTAGTAGTGACATCATCGCTGTGCTGCACATAGCCTGTACAGTGAGCAGAGCTGGGACCAGCAGCTTTATCCACTACAGGCTGCCTGCAGAAAACTACAGAAGGGGGCGGATACAAGACCTGTCACCCTGCACAAGGATACAGAACAGCAGTGATTGGTCATACAGGAAGCTTGTGAACAGTGGACATGTGGAATATATACATAAAGCACTCACAATACACAAAGCTTATCAGATTTATTAAAGTGGAGCATGTGTGTAGAAGAGCCAGGCAGTGCATAAATGGATAGGTTCAGCTTTGATTTCTTCCCATTCTGACCAGCCCCACTTTTATGAATAGACCTCCGATGCGCAAGAACAGACAAAAACTGTGTCTCAGTAGACGGACAGGAAGGTGGCGGTCCTCGCACGCAAATCTGCACTCCGAGCCCACCCTTTTTTTAAGCCAATTGGAGCCGCAGGTTTTAATCATGTGCTTAAAAAAAACATTGGAATCCATGAGTCCGGTGCCCTGTGTGTAGATTAGGGGCCGGGCGCATGGATTAGGGGGTTGGCGCCCCTGCGCCCCGTATGGATGGGCTGTCACTGCTGTGTCTTGTGGTCAAAGATGCGTTGCCTTGAGGGTCGTTTATACCTCTGGCTATCGCCCTCTGAAAAGTGATATGCAATAGATCTCTTTTCCAAAAGCAGGTGAGAGGCAGCTGACAGGCGATGTCACCTTCTGGAGGCCTCTTTTAACCCTTGAAAGCTCACTGCCCCACAATTGCGTGCATTAGGCACGGCCCTCTTCCTTCGAATGGGTTGTGTTTGGCAACCCAAACCTGACATGGGGTCAAAATTTGCCTTGGCATGCGTACCACCCCATCTATCGGCCACATAAAGTGAAGGTGGGCGGTTGGGGCGTGGGTCAACCACCACCCTCCTCCTCTCCCTGGTGCAAGTTTAAGCCTAGTGTGTTGGCTGTTGGGGTGTCATTTAAAATGAATGGCATTGCAATACGTCACTTAACCCCCCCCTACGCAAAAGTGTGTTTCCGCCTTTAAGGAAGGACATTATGTAAAGGTTCTGTGTCCATGCAAATATTATTTTATTTCTTTTTAACCACTTCCCGGCCAGCCGCCGCAGTTGTACTGCAGCAGGTTGGCTTCTCCTGCGTGAATCGCCATCATTGTACGTCGGGTGCGTATACGGCGATCTGTGGGTGCGTGCCCATTCGCTAGCAGGGGAGCCAATCAGTGGGTCTGGTGAACTCGATGTCCGCAGGCCTCCACAGAGAGGCAGAACTGGGGTCTTCCAGTGTAAACAAACAGATCCCTGTTCTGTCAGGGGAGTAGAGTGAGATTGTCTGTTCCTAGCGATTAGAAAAAGCGATTTCACCCTACTCCCTGTCAGTACACTGCCCCCACAGTTAGAAAGCACTTCCCTAGGGAACATTTAACCCTTTGATCGCTCCTGGTGTTAACCTCTTCCTTGCCAGTGTCATTTATACAGTAATCAGTGCATTTTTATAGCACTGATAGCTGTATAAATGTCAACGGTCCCAAAAAAGTGTCAAAAGTGTCCGATCTGTCCGCCGCAATGTCGCAGTCCCGCTAAAAATCGCAGATCACCGTCATTACTAGTAAAAAAAATTATAAAAATGCCATAAATCTTTCCCCTATTTTGTCCATGTGATAACTTTTGCACAAACCAATCAATATATGCAAATTGGGATTTTTTTAACCAAAAATATCTAGAAGAATACATATTGGCCTAAACTGAGGAAGAAATTTAGTTTTGTTACATTTTTTTGGGGGGGGGGGGGGTATTTATTATAGAAAAAAGTAAAAAATATGTTTTTTTTCTAAATTGTGTTTTTTTTTGTTTTAAAAATAAAAAGCGCAGAGGTGATCAAACACCACCAAAAGAAAGCTCTATTTGTGGGGGAAAAGGAAGTCAATTTTATTTGGGTGCAATGTCCGCGCAATTGTCCTCGCAGTGCCGTATCCCAAAAAATGGCCTGGTCAGGAAGTAGGTGAATCCTTCCGGGGCTGAAGTTGTTAAAAGAACAAATTCCAAAATGAATTAAAACAGATTATTTTGCCTCAGGTGTTATCCATTAACACAAGCCAGACTTCTTAAATTCTAAAGAACCAGGGGAAAACTTAATTTGTACAATCTTAGGGCTACTTGTAGGCTTTCTGATTATTTCCTGGGCAAGAAGGTGACTTGAACGCCTTTCTTGTGCTAAACACTAGAGGCAGACTGTTTCCTGTAATCGTCTCCTTCCTGAGTTTCCGGGTTGGCTGTGAAATGCTGAGCTGACAATGTAGTTTGTCTCCACAAAAATGGCGTCCAATGAGCTCCTCTGAAGACACTACACTCTATCTCCGATAGCATGCGCTGTATGGATAGCACAGCGATGTCATCAGGAAGCGCCAGACAGGACAGGACTGGGAGTAAGTTAAAAGGCGAATATGATTGCGCTGTATGTTGTGTTATTGTATATTGCTATAGGTGAAAGCTTGGTGTTAATGGACTATTGGAAGCCTTACAGGGTGTTACATTCCGGTGGGACAGTTAGGAAGGTTTCTATATGGAATACACATATGTATGTGCAGTTATTGGGTTTATGGCAGATGCAGACAGAATGTAGAGATATCACAACTCTGCTGCATGATGTTCTTGCTGATTCTCCCACTGTATTGGGTAGAGCTGGCCATAGATGGGTAGGAATTTCAAATGAAAAATTCTTAGGAAAAGAATATACTAAGAAAGTTAATTTTTATAATCAGAAGGGGGCAATCAACGTTTGTTTTCGACCGCAGCAATGTGAAAATTCGAAAGAGCAGGATGGAATAAACATTTTACTAAAGCTGGCCGAGATTCGAACTACGTATGGGCAGGCAGAATGTACCCAAGTTGATCGATCAACTTGGATACAACCAGCCTGTTGGATTTTACATATGATTATTGCTAGTGACTATTATAGCTGGTAGTAGTAATCACTGTTTATAAAATAAAAATTGAAGTCTTGCGAGCAACTAGACTGTAAATGTATATATCCTGAGCAAGCAGCAAATAACGCAATCCCAATATAAATGTGCGGAAATACTAAACCAATTGATGCTGCGCTGAAACCATATCTAATTGTGCCAAACTGTTACCATGTGCCAACGTTGAATAGGTAAATACAATATTAATAACAGTGTATCTTCTTATAATATAATGTTTATTATATTCCAGTGCAATTTAATGCTGTATAAATAAGTGTCCAAAAACAAGATGAAACTTCCTCAATCTTCATAGATCCTCAAAAACCGTGCCTTCTATTAATTCCCCACAGTGCTCCCCCATTTACTGACATATAATCACACATGTAGGTTGGACTTGTGTCTTTTTTATTTTTTTCAACCTCATCTACTATGTAATTTAGAGATGCGCTCACCTTTAAAGGCCCATACACGCGATCGGATTTTCCGACAGGAATTGTGTAATGGCAGGCTGTTGTCAGAAAATCCGACCGTTTGTACGCTCCATCGGACAATTGTTGGTTTTTCCGCCAACAAATGTTGGCTAGCGTGCATTAAAATTTTCCGACAACAAATGTGTGTTGTCGGATTATCCAATCGTGTGTACACAAGTCCTTCGAAAATGCTAACCATAACAAAACATTAGCAGAAGTTGCCCAAAGGGTGGCGCTAAAGAGCTGAAAAACCACGTAGTTTCGTGTTTGTTGACTGACAATTCTTTGCCGTTTTGTATGCAAAACAAGTTCACGGCCAACACCCTTCGGACAAAAGTCCTACGCTTTGTCCGCAGAAAATCCGATCGTGTGTATGAGAGGCTTAAGATGTGTGGCTTCACAATTTGACCGAACTTGTTTGTGAGGTCACACATCTTAAGGTGAGCACATTTCTAATGGGGAAGCACTGTAGTGAATTCATATAAGGCACGGTTTTTGAGGATCTGTGAAGATTCAGGAAGTTTCATCTTGTTTTTGGACACTTATTTGATAAATATTTATACAACATTAAAGTGGATTAAGGCTTACCTGTAGGTGCCGGAAATAGAGCCGTGCGCCGATGTCTACGCCACAGGCGCACTTGGGAACACAGCAGTTTTACTTGCACAATCCAATACCACCAGCACCCCCCCCCCCCCCACAAGCAGCTGGTGGACTGTTCTGTGTCCTCCAGCTATGGGATTTACACTGGACTTGATGATGTCGGAGGACTTGTGACTGCCTGAGCATAGGGGAGAGGACCATTCTAACAGCCTGGAGGGAGCCTGCAGGAGCATCAGTTGTGGATTTGCTAGGATTTCAGATAAATTAGAAGCTGGGCAGATTTGTCTCCAGGACAAGGGTCCCAAACATGATGCAGTGAACAACTTTGTAGTGCCATGGGATCAGTATGCCTTAAAAGAGTGTTTGTTTTTTTTTTTTTTGTTTTTTTTTATTCCCTATTCATACTTGCCTCATGGATGCAGCATCAGACCGATGCTGCAGCTGTCCCTCGTCGTCTGTGCACTGAGAACCGAACATCGCCGATGGCTCAGTTCTCACTTTTCCCCCGAGCAGAGCGATGCTGTCAGTCAGCATAGCTTCTGCTCTACTCAGCGCTCAATACAGTACATATTTATTCCATAAAGGGGAGTACATGCATAGTTGATCAGTAAAAGCCAATTCACAACAAGTAATAGCATCAATGGTTAAAAATATAAGAATGGTACATGTAAATCAAGTAATCGCGTATCATGCAAGCATCAGATATACCGACGCGTTTCACAAACCCTGCTCGCTCTTCAGGGGTAGATGTGCATGAATTGTACCTGGGTTGAAAAAATACATAGTGGGTGTGTGACATAATGATAATAATTTGTTAGGCAAGGGGTAAGAAGGGCCTGATTGGTATGGGCCCTATACTTACCACTACACTTGACCAGACCAGCGGGTGTGCCGCCTCCATACAGCGGCAGCAGGCGTCTCGCCAGGGAGCTGAGGAGGCTGAGCCACACAGGACGCCCCCCACCCCCCCCCCCAGGAAACGTCGGAGGAGCAGCACTGCACGGATGGGGAGTGTGTCCCCCTAGTAGTTGGGCTGTGTCCATGGTGTATATTGGCTGTAAATACAAGAGTGTATGTCAGATATTATGGAGTATTGAATATAGTATGAGAGTAATGACATAGTATATCGGTGTGTGGCTACAGCGCCTGAGCCAGGAATCATTGTCACCCCATGTCATTACTCTCATCCTATACTCAATACTAGTGTGTAGTGGGCAGTGTCTAGTGTGCACACTGACCACTACACTGCAGTGTAGTGTAGTGTAGTGGTCAGTGTGCAGTGTAGTGTGCACACTGACCACTACACTATAGTGTATTGTGCACACTGACCACTACACACCCCACTGCACACTGACCACTACACTGCAGTTACTGCACACTGACCACTACACACTATACTACACAATACACTATCCAGCTCCCTCTCCCCAGACCATATCTACTCCCCCCCCTCCCCCCCCCCCCCAGGCCAGCAACAAAACTTATGAGGGAGTCTCTTACCTCCTTCTTTTTTTTTTTTTCTTTCATCTGCTCTGCCTCTGCGCCTGTCACACTGCCAGACTGTCTTCCCCCGATGGGGACATGATCTAGGATCCGAGGAGGAGACAGCGGCTACAGCTCCTTCGGGCTAACCTGCGATTGAGGACAGGTCACCCCCGTGCTGACGGGGGGGGGGGTGTCTGGGGGGCGGGCGCGCTGACAGAGGCGGAAGGCGGGCGCGCTGACAGAGAGGCGGGGGGCAGGCGCGCTGACAGAGGCGGGGGCACTGATACACAGGGGTTGCTTACACTTACAGAGGGTGCTTACAGAGAGGGGCGGACTTAGAGAGGGGCACGCTGACAGACAGACTGGTGGAAGGGGAGATGACAGAGAGACCTCAATCAGGAGGAGACACACACCGCGTGCCAGGCAGGGAGGCGGGACTCTGGGTGGCCACGATCACCCACAGTCCAGCCCCGCCCCGCCTCCACATGTGACCGTTTACCAGCTCCACCAGCTCAATCACAGACCTTTATGTACACCGCTTGCACATGACCCATGCAGCCAATCTCGACTCGCACAGGCTGTATGTGACAGTGAGTGTAACACTGATAGTGGCCGGGGATGCGCCGCTCTAGATGTTGCGGCTGGGGCCACTAATCACAGAACGGCTGAACAGTTATGTGCCCGGACAGGTGGCAACTAGAGGTCGAACGATATATCGGCATTTTTGATAAATCGGCATCGGCCGATTATCATCAAAACTGGGCCGATATTTTACACTGGCTGCCCTTCCTCCTCCCTTCTCCACACTCAGCGGCTCCGGCAGCATCAAGCACAGCGCTTTGTGTGTGAAACTGCAAGTAACAGAGAGGAGAGAGAGGAGCTGTCAGCTCTATGTCGGGGTGGGCGGGACCCGGCCAGGGTGGGCGGAACCCAGCAGATATATTACACCAGCCAATGGGATGGTATCTGGGCGGGCCACTACATGTATGTGGCCCCGCCCCCTTTCTAAAGCAGCCCAATCATTGGCTGGTGTAATTTAGCTGCTGGGTCCCACCGGGTCCCACCCACCCCGGCCGGGTCCTGCCCACCCCCACATCGAGCTCAATTCTGACAGCTCTCTCCTCTGTGTTGTCAGTTTCACACAGTTCGTTACACTCGGCTTAGTGTGAAACCTGCCAGTGCCACTGCAAATCAGTGCCAATCAGTACCATCTGTCAGTGCCACCACAAATCAGTGCCACCAGCCAGTGCCAATCAGTGCCATCTGTCATCCGCCACTGCCAGCCAGTGTCACACGCCACTGACAGTCAGTGCCACCGCCAATCAGTGCCACCTGCCAGTGCCAACCAGTTCCAATTGCAAGTGTCACTGCCAATCAGTGCCAGTGCCATCTGTCCCAAACTAGTGCCATCTGTCAGTTCCAAACCAGTGCCACCTGCTGCCAATCAGTGCCATCTGTCAGTACCACCTGCCAGTGCCAATAGTGCCCTCTGTCAGTTCCAAACCAGTGCCACCTGCCAAAGCCAGCCAGTGCCACCTGCCAGTTCTAAACCAGTGCCACCAACCAGTGCCATCTGTACTGAGGACATCAAGTGTGTGCTAGAGTGACAGGAGTAAGTAGGAAGGAGTGAAGTGGGTGAGTTTTTTTTTTGTTTTGTTTTTTAAATCGGCCTAAAATATTGGCCACAAAAATCGGCATCATATATCGGCCGCCCCAATTTCTAAATATCGGCATCGGCCAGAGAAAAACCCATATCGGTCAACCTCTAGTGGCAACCCTAAGAACACTGCCAATTTGCGCCCCCCCCCCCCCCTTCTCAGCCGGCGCCAGTCTCGCCAACCCGTTGATACGCTCCTGCGTGCGAGTTAACGATTTCACTCCCGCCTGTCAGTCCCAATTTCGGCCGCGATTTCAGAGACATCTGTGCAGGTTTCTGCACAGATGTCAATGTAAATCGCGGCCTGAAATCGCAAAAAGTAGTACAGAATCTACATTTTTCCATCGGTGCAGCGCCGCAGATGCGGCGTCCCACCGATTAGGATGGTGCCATTTCCAGCAAATGCCGCCGATTTGACATGTCAAATCGTACCAATGTGAACCAGGGCTTAGCTGGGAGTAGAGCTGCACGATTAATCGTTATGAATCGCAATCTTTTTTTCTTTCCCGATCATCAAAACAGCATGTCACGGTTCTTTCGAACGAGTTCTCACAGCTGAGAAAAAAAATAAAAAATCCAGACAGCCTGCCAATTTGAAAGAACTGTGTAAATGAGGCAAGTTTAACCATTTAAAGTTCAAACCTTTTCTGACATTTGTTGCTTACAAGTAAAACATTTTTGCTAGAAAATTACTTGGAACACCTAAACATGATATATTTTTGTTTTAGCAGAGACCCTAGAGAATAAAATGGTGGTTGTTGCAATATTTTATGTTGCACCGTATTTGCACAGCATTTCCTTGACATTGTGATCCTATATCGTGTGTTGACCTTTCTTGTGGCCATTACTTCAGCTAGAAGGGTGTCTGAGTTTTGTACTAAAAGGAGCCCAATTGATCTTAAACAAAGAAGGTATATTTAAGACCATGAACCTCTTCTCCCTCCCCAAGGGGACTCTAGTTTTTTCACCTTAATGCAGGGCTCGACAAACCCCGGGCGCCAGGTCGCCATTGCCACTAGAATTAGCGACCTGGCGCCTGGGGCAGAACAGCTGGGGTATCCTGTTTCTCCGTGGTCCGCGCCGCGGGATCGCGTCGGGCTGCGCCGGCCGGTAATTGAGGCCGAGGCTTTGCGGCCTTCTGCAGGCCTATGCTTCCTTCTGTGAACTAGCGCATCTTGTGGTGGCAGTTGGTATGACAACCAGCAGTGCTAATTGAGTTTCCCTGTCTGTTTTCCCTGCCATCTCCTTCCCTCTAATTAGAACCCCCAAACATTATATATATTTTTTATTCTAACACCCTAGAGAATAAAATGGCGGTTGTTGCAATACTTTCTGTGTCACCGTATTTGCGCAGCGGTCTTACAAGCGCACTTTTTTGGGAAAAAATACACTTTTTTTTTAAATAAAACAATAAGACAACAGTAAAGTTAGCCCAAATTTTTTTTTATATTGTGAAAGATAATGTTACGCTGAGTAAATTGATACCCAACATGTCACGCTTCAAAATTGCGTCCGCTCGTGGAATGGCGACTAACTTTTACCCTTTAAAATCTCCATAGGCGACGTTTAAAAAATTCTACAGGTTGCATGTTTTGAGTTACAGAGGAGGTCTAGGGCTAGAATTATTGCTCTCGCTCTACCGATCGCAGCGATACCTCACGTGTGGTTTGAACACCGCTTTCATATGCGGGCGCTACTCACTTATGCGTTCGCTTCTGCGCGCGAGCTTTAGCGGGACAGGGCGCGTTCCTGGCTCCTAACTTTTTTAGCTGGCTCCTAGATTCCAAGCAAATTTGTCAAGCCCTGCCTTAATGAGTATATTGTGCTACCTTTGTTAGGTCTGGCCCCAGTTTAACCCAGAAAGATACACTATATTACCAAAAGTATTTGGATGCCTGCCTTTACACGCACATGAACTTTAATGGCATCCCAGTCTTAGTCTGTAGGGTTCAATGTTGAGTTGGCCCACCCTTTGCAGCTATAACTGCTTCATCTGTTCTGGGAAGGCTGTCCACAAGGTTTAGGAGTGTCTATGGGAATGTTTGACCATTCTTCCAGAAGAGCATTTGTGAGGTCAGGCACTGATGTGGACGAGAAGGCCTTGCTCGCAGTCTCCGCTTTAATTCATCCCAAAGATGTTCTATCGGGTTGAGGTCAGGACTCTGTGTAGGACAGTCATGTTCCTCCACCCCAAACTCGCTCATCCATGTCTTTATGGATCTTGTTTGTGCAGAAGAGTTGAAGCTGTTATAGCTGCAAAGGGTGGACCAACTCAATATTGAACCCTACGGACTAAGATTGGGATGCCATTATTATTTAAGTGCTGTAAAGGCACTATATTACCAAAAGTATACAGGTGATACTCGAAAAATTACAATATTGTGCAAAAGTTCATTTTATTTCACTAATGCAACTTAAAAGGTGAAACTATAATATAGACTCATTACATGCAAAGCAAGATAGTTCAAGCCGTGATTTGTCATAATTGTGGTGATTATGGCTTACAGCTCATGAAAACCCCAAATCCACAATCTCAGAAAATTAGAATATTATGAAAAGGTGCAATATTCTAGGTTTGAGTGTCCCACTCTAATCAGATAATTAAGCCATAACTCCTGCAAAGGGTTCCTGAGCCTTTAAATGGTCTCTCAGTCTGGTTCAGTAGGAATCACAATCATGGGAAAGACTGCTGACCTGACAGTTGTGCAGAAAACCATCATTGACATCCTCCATAAGGAGGGGAAGCCTCAAAAGGTAATTGCAAAATAAGTTGGATGTTCCCAAAGTGCTGTATCAAAGCACAGTAATAGAAACTTATGTGGAAGGGAAAAGTGTGGAAGAAAAAGGTGCACAAGCAGCAGGGATGACCGCAGCCTGGAGAGGATTGTCAGGAAAAGGCCATTCAAAAGTGTTGGACTTTCACAAGGAGTGGACTGAGGCTGGAGTCAGTGCATCAAGAGCCACCACACACAGACGGATCCTGGACATGGGCTTCAAATGTCGTATTCCTCTTGTCAAGCCACTCCTGAACAACGACAGAAGCTTCTTACCTGGGCTAAAGAAAAACAGACCTGGTCTGTTGCTCAGTGGTCCAAAGTCCTCTTTTCTGATGAGGGCAAATTTTGTATCTCATTTGGAAACCAAGGAGCCAGAGTATGGAGGACGAATGGAGAGGCACACACTGCAAGATGTGTGAAGTTTCCACAGTCTGTGTTGATTTGGGGCGTCATGTCATCTGCTGGTGTTAGTCCACTGTGCTTCATTAAGTCCAGGCTCAACGCATCCGTCTACCAGGAGATTTTGGAGCACTTCATGCTTCCTTCCACAGACAAGCTCTATGGGGATGCTGACTTCATTTTCCAGCAGGACTTGGCACCTGCCCACACTGCCAAAAGCACCAAAACCTGGTTCAATGACCGTGGGATTACTGTGCTTGATTGGCCAGCAAACTCACCTGACCTGAACCCCATAGAGAATCTATGGGGCGTTGCCAAGAGAAAGATGAGACCGAACAATGCAGAAGAGCTGAAGGCCGCTATTGAAGCATCCTGGTCTTCCATAACACCTCAGCAGTGCCACAGGCTGATAGCTTCCATGCCACGCCGCATTGAGGCAGTAATTGCTGCAAAAGCGGCCCCAACCAAGTACTGAGTACATATGCATGCTTCTACTTTTCAGAGGTCCGATATTGTTCTATGTACAATCCTTGTTTTATTGATTGCATGCAATGTTCTAATTTTCTGAGATTGTGGATTTGGGGTTTTTATGAGCTGTAAGCCATAGGCTTCATGTACACCGGACGTGGTTCAACATATCCTGAACGTTTTAACTTGACAGCTAGAAACCCGTGTCTAAAAATGGCCGTTAAGCTACGTTTACATGCCGCGTTTAGCCGCGTTTGCGTTTAGAAGCATTTGAAATGTAATTTTAACAAAAAATAAATAAAAAAAAAGTCTCTAAATGAAACACTGCTAAACACGAGTTGCCGCGTTTGGCGCTTCAACTGCCTCTAAACACAGCTTCTGAACGCATTTTTTTTTTTTTTTTAATTTTTTTTTTTGGGTTCAAGAAAATGCCTCTAAACACAACTGCCTAGAAACGACTATAAACGAACCAGTGTACATGTACTGATAAGATAACATAGAGGAGGGTTCAACGTTTACCAGCAGCAGTGTACATGAGGTCATAATCATCACAATTATGACAAATCACGGCTTGAACTACCGTATATACTTGAGTATAAGCCGACCCAAATATAAGCCGAGGCACCTCATTTTACCACAAAAAAATGGGAAAACTTATTGACTCGAGTATAAGCCTAGGGTGTCCATGTGCATGCCTCACTATGCCCATGCCTCACTGTCACTGTGCCCAATCTCCCTACCTGATCTCCGGAGCTGCGTGACTAGACTGACGTTTAACATGGGAGTCTATGGAAGGGGTGCCAGGCTTTGAAAAATCGGTGCTCACCGGCCGTAGGTCTCCTGGACAACAAACTTTGCACACTTGTAGAGAGAGTTGGGCTACATGTGTGCCAAGTTTGGGGTCCAGGGGACCTTCGGCTGGCCGGGATGAGGCGCACAAAGGTTAAGATGGACAGACTCGAGTATAAGCAGAGGGGGGCATTTTCAGCACAAAAAAATGTGCTGAAAAACTCGGCTTATACTCGAGTATATACGGTATCTTGCTTTGCATGTAGTGAGTCTATCGCATATAATAGTTTCACGTTTTTAAGTTGCATTAGTAAAATAAATGAACTTTTGCACAATATTCAAATTTTTCGAGTATCACCTGTATCTCCCCATTGCCTGGATGTGGTGAATATTGTCAAGGTTTATCTAGATCATTACTACTTTTAGGCAAATAGAATATTTTGTTATTCCATCATGTAGATAAAACAGGTCCCCCAGCCTCCAGATTTCACAGGTTTCTACATTTTATAAGCTTGATGCATCTGCCTTCACAGGTGCTAGCTTTGACCTTAAATTTCTGGAAACAGCTGTTTATTACCCTTGTGTTTGGGTATTTCCAATGAGCAACATGCCCAGCAGCTGGGCACTAATGGCACGCCCAGCTGCTGTAACAGTGGAGGGAGCTGGTGAAGGACGATCATGTGACTGGCGCTATTTAGCAACTAAAAATGGTAATAAGAGGCTTTTTGACAAGTTTGAACAATACAGATCGATTTCAAATGCTCATTGCATGTCTGTTATGAATTTTGCTGTGGCTGCCTGGACTTCAATTTTAAATAAAATGTATTCCTTATTTCACTTCCCTGCTACTACTTTTAGATACCAAGACAGGAAGCCCTGTGTAAATGACTTGGAAATTACACCAATCACTGCTTGACACTGGGTGAGTTTTTATAGTTCTATTATGGTCACGTTTATTCAGTGATGGCTTTGTAATTCGTTACAATAACAAGTAATGCATACTTCAACCACTTGCCAACTGGGCCAATTCTGACATTTCTCTCATATTTGTAAAACAGTTTTTTGTTTTTGCTAGAGAATTGCTTAGAACCCCCAAACATTATAAAGTATCTCACAAAAGTGAGTACACCCCTCACATTTTTGTAATTTATTTTATATCTATTCATGTGACAACACTGAAGAAATGGCACTTTGGTACAATGTAGTAAGTGTACAGCTTGTATAACAGTGTACATTTGCTGTCCCCTCAAAATCAACACACAGCCATTAATGTCTAAACCACTGGCAACAAAAGTAAGTACACCCATAAGTGAAAATGTCCAAATCCCAAAGTGTCAATATTCTGCGTGGCCACCATTATTTCTCTTATCATCCATGGACTGACACGGTGTCTCTTTACACGTGGGTTATGTCCCTGCTTGCAGGAGAAGACCTAGGCAGAATGTGAGATGTTATACATACATTCTAAAAGCCAGAGCTGAACAGCCCCACCCAGGGGGCGGTCCCTCCGGACATAACCCTCCCACTACAGTCAGCAGACTTCAGTTTTTTTCTGCCTAGCAGAAGGAGAAGACATGGCTCTCTCAGGAGCCAGTCTCCTGACCTATTTTTTATTCCTTTTCTGGAATTCTTTTTTATTTTATTTTTGAGAATCTTCTATCAACTGTCGGCTGGGCAACAGGTTGGGTACAAGATATCCTCGTAGTCTTCCCTGTCCGACCATCGAGCGTGCTGATCCTCGCCTTGTGTGCGTGAGACTCAGTTCACGACAGGCCCCATGACTCCAGGGGTGGCCAGGTTTGCTTTCATGCTCCCACGGTCCTCTCAAGACTGAACAGTTCCTGACTGACTGTATCTTTCACGGTGGACCGGGCCGACAGCTACTCAGTACTGCACTGTGATAGTCCTGTCAGAAACACACCAGTGGGTCCCTCAGGGGACGGGTAAGTAGTCTCTCCTGCCTGCAGGTGAGTACAAAAAGCTGTGTGTTTCTCTATGGGGGATTTTCCCTGTCTCCCCCTGTATTTCATTGTCACTCTCTGTCACCATTGCTGGCGCTGTGCTGTGTGGGGTGCCTGGGGGTCACACTGTTCTTGGCTCATGCTGGTCTGCAGATATGCTTGGGGCCTTTTTTTGTGTGTTTTGGGGCCTGAGCGCCGAGTGGCACTGTGTGTGTGCTGTTTTTTCACTTTAGCTGCGTCATGGCGGCCATCTTGCCGCGGACCGCCTCAGTGAAGTGCGGAGGCCATTTTCTTGTAGCCCGCGCGCTCTTCAGCACTAGTTTTGGCCTCTAGCGCTGCTGTAACAGCGCGAATCTCCTCACAGCTCACCAGCGCTGACACAGCGCGGTACAGACAGCGGAACTGAGCGGTCCCTGGTCCGGTTTGGTGAGTCCCCTGGGCGCCCCCTCCTCAGTCAGCACAGCCTGTGGGTGGACTTTTTATCTGAGGAGTCTCAGAGGGGGGCAATATGGAGTCTCTGTCACCAGCTTCCCCTAAATGTCAGTGGACAACAGGCAGTGCTTCAGCACCTGCGGTCCCTAGGGACCAGTTGTGGGCAGTCCTGGAATCATTTCTGACCAGGATGGGAGCTGTGTGCAAGCGCAAGGGAGCAAAAAAGCGCCCTCTCCCCACTTTACTTCATGAGGGCAGTGCGCTGATTCAGATATGGGCCTAGCCACTACCGCTCAGGACCCTAGTTCTGAATGTATTGGATGGTTTTGAACAGGACATTCCTTATGAGGAAAACTCCAGTTCTGAGTCAGTAAATGACAGGGCGCTTGTTAGTGTTCTCATGACTGCGGTGAGGGACACTCTCAAGCTAAAATGCTGTGGATGCAGAACCTCAGGCGGATACAGTCTCCTTTGGTTCTTTTAAGGCCAGGCCTTCTAAAGAGGTTTTTCCATATGTACTTTCTTTGACCAGCTCATTGATGAGGTCTGGGAAAAGCCGCAGAAGAATTTTTTTATGGTCCCGCGGCGTTTGTCTATCAGATACCCCTTAAAGATGCCCTACTTAAAAAGTGGGCTTCTCCCCCAGTGGTCGACCCTCCAGTCGCCCGGTTGAACAAGGCCATCACTCTCCGGATGGAGGGGACTCCTGCATCTGAGGACCCCACTGACAGGAGGTCAGAAGTGGTGAGCAGAGCCATGTTTGCCTTGTTGGGATCCGCCCTACGGCCTGTGGTAGCGGCGACCCTTGTGTCTTAAACACTTACAGGTTGGGCAAAAATGTTGCACCTAGCTGTACAGGAGCATAATCTTCCTCCAGACACAGTTGCTCTGGCCCACCAACTGGTTCAGGGCCTGGTTTATGTGTGCGACGCCACGTTGGACGCGGCCCCTTTAATATCCAGGGCCTCTGTCTCAGCGGTGGTATTGCGTCGTCTTATCTGGTTGAAATGCTGGTCTGCTGACCTAGCCTTAGGAAGCTCCTGACGGATCTACCATTTTAATAGTGGTAGACCTTTTGGTGCTGCTCTGGATGACATCGTCATGGATGTCACGGGAGGTAAAAGCACTCTTCTTCCTTGGACTAGCAAGGGTGAGGAGGCCCGCCGCAAACAGGGGCCTTCCTTTCCAGCAAAACTGGTTTTTTTTTCGTCAATCGCAAGGGTCGAGGTTGTGGCCAGATCCAGGGATCCTTGGGCGATGCCTCGGATGCGTTGGTGGCCCCATAGGGTCCTTATCGCCTGATGTAAACTCTGGTGATCCTAATTGTTCCGGATTGGCCTCAGCGTCACTGGTACGCTGATCTGGTACGTCTCGTCGCGGACGTTCCCTGGCGGTTGCCGATGAGGGAGGACCTTCAGTCTCAAGGTCCTATGTTTCATCCGGCTTACAGTCTCTGGCTTTAACGGCAGGGCTGTTGAAAGCCAGGTGTTGAGGGATCGAGGTCTCTCGGACTCTGTCATTTTGACCATGTTAAGGACACGGAAGTCTTCCTCCAGGCAGATCTATCACCGACACGAAGTGACCTATCACGAAACGCGTAGGGCGGACCGAGCGGCGTGGTGACGTCATCCCCTTACTGCTCGATCTCCTAGGACGGGTTTACTCGTCGGTGTCCGGCCGGCACCGCGAGTTCAAGGCTGTTTTCCTTACAACACTGCTGTAAGTGTGTTTTTTATTTTTATACAATAAACCCCAAAGATTTTACACCAGCGAGGTATCCCTCTCCTTTTTTACATGGTGTCATACTGCCTTCTTGCTGTGGAAGTTCGTTTGAAGAGTTGGTTATAGGAGTCTATATCATCCAATTGGGAGTACTTGTATGCAGTTTGAGGTCCTCCGTAACAGGGGACCAATATAATCTGGTAAGCTGCTGACCTTTTTTTGGTGGTGGATATCACTCTTCAGACAAGCACGGTGGAACTTTGGACTTTGTTTATGCACGGGTGTTTTCACTCCAGCATTCATTTTTTGGATTGATTTATTTGTGCACATTTAGATTGACGCCTTGTGCGTCATCTTACAATATATTATTTGCATGGTTTATAAATTTATCACGTTTATATTTATCACCATTTATTGGTTATGTTAATTATGTTTTTAGGTTTGTTTTTTACCAATTGACATATTACCAATAAGGGTCTTATGCACCATATACTGTTACATTTCTAATTTTAATAGGTTTAGCGCCACTATATATATTTTTCTTCCTTTGTTTCACTGAGTATGTTTATCAGGTTAGTGGCAGCTTGAGACCGTAATTGAGGCAATCTGGGTCACCCAGCAATTGCCCACCCCTTAATCCTGAGCGCATTTTTTCTTTCTTTCTCAGATCTATCACCGTGTCTGGAAAGCTTATATCGCCATATGCGAAGCGCTGGACTGGCGTCCTCGGACGTATTCCGTCCCCAGAATCCTGCGTCCTCTGCAGTGTGGAGTGGCCCAAAAGCTTGCTTTGAATACCATCAAGGATCAGATTTCGGCCTTGGCCGTCTTCTTTCAGCGACCTCTAGCGGGTCATTTCTTGGTTAGCACCTTGTGTTGGGGGTTCGTCATGTGCTCCCTCCTGTCAAGCCTCCTCTCCCACCGTGGGATCTGAATTTGGTGCTCTCGGTCCTCCAGGAACCTCCTTTTGGGAATATCCGGGATATTCCCCTCTTGTCTTGTCTCAGAAGGTGGCCTTTTAGTGGCAATCACTTCTGTTTGACGAGTGTCTGAGTTGGCGGCTTTGTCCTGCAAGTCGCCATATTTAGTCATCCATAAGGATAAGGCGGTGTTGCATCCGCGACCTTCCTTTTTTGCCAAAGGTGGTGTCGACCTTTCACCTACATGAGGACATTGCCCTCCCGTCCTTGTGTCCTCACCCATCGCATCCCAGAGAGTTTGCGCTGCACATATTGGATGTGGTACGAGCCTTACGGGTGTACCTGTCTGCTACTGCTTCTATTCGGAAGTCCGACTCACTGTTTGTGACTGTCTCTGGTCCATAACAGGGCCAAGCGGTTTAGTCTGCCATCATTTCTAGGGGAATCAGACAAACCGTCATTCAAGCCTATGCTCTCAAAGGGCGGGCGCCTCCCTTTCCGGTTACGGCGCATTCCACCAGGGCACTTGGTGCTTCCTGGGTTTTCCGACATCAAGCGTCGGTTGCACAAGTGTGCAAGGCGGCGACCTGGTCGTCTGTTCATGCCTTTTAAGTTTTATAAGGTTAATGTGGCTGCATCTTCGGATGCTTCCTTCGGCCGCAGGGTGCTGCAGGCCGCTGTTTAAAGTTGCAACTCCTCCGTTGAGGAGCTCTGCCTTCTTGGAGTGAAGTTTTTGGTTTTTCCATTCATACTGCTCCCATCCCTCTTGACACTGCTTTGGGACATCCCACGTGTAATGTGTAAAGAGACACCGTGTCAGTCCATGGATGATAAGAGAAAATAGGATTTTTTGTACTCAGCGTAAAATCCTTTTCTCTGACATCCATGGACTGACACGGCACCCACCCTTCCTTTTAAGTTTGTACTGCTTTGTTACGAACTGAAGTCTGCTGACTGTAGTGGGAGGGTTATGTCCGGAGGGACCGCCCCCTGGGTGGGGCTGTTCAGCTCTGGCTTTTAGAATGTATGTTTAACATCTCACATTCTGCCTAGGTCTTCTCCTGCAAGCAGGGACATAACCCACGTGTAAAGTGTAAAGAGACACCGTGTCAGTCCATGGATGTCAGAGAAAAGGATTTTACGGTGAGTACAAAAAATCCTATTTTTCCAGCACTGCCTTAAACCTCTTGACCATGGAGTTCACCAGAGCTTCACAGGTTGCCACTGGAGTCCTCTTCCACTTCTCAATGACGACATCACATCACGGAGCTGGTGTATGTTAGAGACCTTGCGCTCCTCCACCTTCCATTTGAGGATGCCCCACAGATGCTCAATAGGGTTTAGGTCTGGAGACATGCTTGGCCAGTCCATCACCTTTTACCCTCAGCTTCTTTAGCAAGGCTGTGGTCGTCTTGAAGGTGTGTTTGGGGTTGTTATGTTGGAATTCTGCCCTGTGGCCCAGTCTCCACAGGGAGGGGATCATGCTCTGCTTCAGTATGTCACAGTACATGTTGGCATTCATGGTTCCCTCAATGAACTGTAGCTCCCCAGTGCCGGCACACTTCTGCAGCCCCAGACCATGACAGTCCCACCACCATGACTGTAGGCAAGACACACTTGTCTTTGTACTCCTCACCTGGTTGCCGCCACACATGCTTGACACCATCGAAACAAATACGTTTATCTTGGTCTCATCAGACCACATGACATGGTTCCAGTAATCCATGTCCTTAGTCTGCTTGTCTTCAGCAAACTGTTTGCAGGCTTTCTTTTGCATCATCTTTAGAAGAGGCTTCCTTCTGGGATCACAGAAATACGGACCAATTTGATGCAGTGTGCGGCATATGGTCTGAGCACTGACAGGCTGACTACCCCCCCCCATCCCTTCAACCTCTGCAGCAATGCTGGCAGCACTAATACGTCTATTTCTCAAAGACAACCTCTGGATATGACGTTGAGCATGTGCACTCAACTTCTTTGGTCGACCATGGCAAGGCCTGTTCTGAGTGGAACCTGTCCTGGTAAACCACTGTATGGTCTTGACAACACAGTGCTGCATCTCAGTTTCAGGGTCTTGGCAATCTTCTTACAGGCTAGGTCATCTTTATGTAGAGCAACAATTCTTTATTTCAGATCCTTAGAGAGTTCTTTGCTATGAGGTGCCATGCTGAACTTTCAGTGACCAGTATGAGAGAACGATAACACCAAATTTACCACACATGCTCCCCATTTACACTTAAGACCTTGTAACACAAACAAGTCACATGCCCCCTGAGAGTGAAAATGGCAAACTGTGCCCAATTTGGAATTTTTTTCTTTGGCGTGTACTCCCTTTTGTTGCCAGCGGTTTAGACATGGCGCTGTGAGTTATTTTGAGGGGACAGCAAATTTACACCGTTATACAAGCTGTACATTCACTACTTTACATTGTAGCAAAGTGTAATTTCTTCAGTGTACACATGAAAATATATAATAAATTATTTACAAATATGTGAGGGGTGTACTCACTTTGTGAGATACTGTATATATTTTTTTAGCAGAGACCCTAGGGAATAAAATAGCGGTCTCTGAATTATCATTTATTATTTTTTTTTTTTTTTATGTCACACGGTATTTGCGCAGCAATTTTTCAAACACAATTTTTTTGGGGAAAACAAACACTTTCATGAATTAAAAAAAAACCCACAATATTTACTCCAATTTTTTGTATCGTGTGAAAGATGATGTTACGCCGAGTAAATAGATACCTAACATGTCACTCTTTAAAATTGCGCATGCTTGCCTTCCCGTTTTTTTTCCCCTAATGCATCCTATGCATTAAGGTGAAAAAACAACCGATAATCGCTGGCCCCCCAGCCCCCCCATTTACTCACCTGAGCCCTCGAAAGTCCTGCGTCGAGAACATGCTTGATCTTGGGCCGGTCTTCTCGGCTCTTCATTGGATAGATTGATAGCAGCGCAGCCAATGGCTCCCGCTGCTGTCAATCAAATCCAATGGCGCCGGGGGGCGGGGCCGATTCCGGCATTCGTGTATATGGACGCAAATGCTGGACTCGGGAGTGCGTCCACAAGGTAACCCCCTTGGGAAAGCGCTTCCCAGAGGGGGTTATCTGATGTGGGGAGGAGCCGAGACAGCCGCCGAGGGACCCCAGAAGATGAGGTTCGGGGCCACTCTGTGCAAAAAGGTAATTTTGACATGTTCGTAATTTTTTATTTTTATTTATTTTTATTTTGAACCTTTACAATCACTTTAATTAAAAGCGTTGTTTATGGGGATCTTTAAAAAAAAGTTACCAGTTTAGAGTCACAAAGGAGGTCTTGGGCTAAAATTATTGCTCTCACTCTAACGTTCGGGGTGATGCCTCACATGTGTGGTTTGAACGCCGTTTACGTATGCGCTTGCTTCTGCGTGCGAGCAGGAGGGAAAGGGGGCGCTTGAAATAAAATAACTTTTATTTTATTTTTACACTTTCCCTTGCATTTTTTTAAATTTTTATTACTTATATAGACCCCAGATCTCTCCGTAATAGGAATAAAAGTCCCCAGATTTTCCTCTATGCTGGAAAGCCTAAGATGATAAAAAAAAAATCAGTCTCAGACTTTCCATCCAAAAAAAGTCTGTTTACATCTGCTGGTGCCGAAAGTGACATCATGGCATCACTTCCGGCCTCCGAGGTTCATAGAGCTGGCCGGGGACCATCTGGACCTTGGTCAGCTCTATGATGAACCACCGGCGGTTTCATTTTCCCACTCCCCGATTGCACGGGAGAGACCAAAGAAGCACTGTAGGGCGGCAGGAGGGGGGCTCTGAACGGCCGCTATGATTGCTTTTACATTGCAGGGAATCGCCTGCTGAAAAAAACTATATCTGGATGATTCCAGCAGCTTCAGATATCTCCACTCAAAATAAATGATGTCATATGATGGCGTATGGTGGGCAAGTGGTTAAACAATATAGGCAGCATTGTCGTCATGCATTTTGACCAATGTTTGTTTAAAAATTTGTAATATTACTGTAAATAAAGTCTAAAAGTGCCTTTTATACTATAAATGTTCCTAGTTTAAATTGACACTAAAATTGTTTTCTGTCCATGTTTTTTGGGAAAACATTTTAATGATGTATTGTTTTTCTTTATTTTTTTCTTTATAAAAGGTCTATTCAGACATAGTGATGCCTGCTGACATCATGGCTCCCAAAGACATCATGACAAACTCCCATGCCAAATCAATCTTAAACACTATGAACTCATTACGCAAGAGCCAAACACTGTGTGACGTGACCCTTCGTGTAAATATGAAGGATTTTCCTGCTCATCGCATTGTTCTTGCTGCTTGCAGTGACTATTTTTGTGCTATGTTTACTAGTGAGGTAAGCTGTCTCCTTTTTTTTATAGACACAGTTTTTTCTATTACAGGTGTAGGAATTGGGGTAATATCTGAAGTATATAATGCTATATTTATTTGCTGGTAGTAATCTACTTAGAAAATAGTGGTTGCAAATCTGAAGTCCATTTTTTCATTTCAAAGTTTTTATTAGCGTTTTCACATCAGATATAACAATAGCAAAACATGTAGACATTATATCGGTTGTAGAGTACCTGATGTTTGTTTATACGAGTGAGAACACTGGGTAACTTTTTTCTTGGCACTCAGATAATACTCCTTATGAAACCAAGAAGATATAAAATGGAGAGAAAATAAGAAAGAAAAGAGGGGGGAGGGGAAGACCCCAAGCTCTGGTCCCTGACACTCAAAGGCTCCTTGGCTCAGAGCCGTATGGGGATCTCAAGTCAAGTATCTGATCTACGGCCCCAGACTTTTTCGAAGACCACTATTTTGTCATTCGAGACTGCCAAGAGCCTTTCATTTATCATGAGCCAGGAGAGCTTGTGCTTAAGTTGGTCAAATGGGATGGAAGCTGACCTCCAATTTCTGGCTATAGTGATTCTGGTAGAGATTAAATAAAAAAGTGAGAAGCCTTCTCTGTTTTTTTGAGGCTGCATCATGCAGAATCTTCGCACCTTGGGGCATTGCCACCATATATGGTATATCGTTCCATCTTGCCCACCACCTCTAAAGCACTTTGGAGAAGCTCCTGGGACATATGTAGCCAACCTGGTCAGCACCATGTACCATCTTAAAAGTACCTTATAGTTTGCCTCTATGATAGAGGTGTTAATTAGTTATTTGGAAGCTGCTTGGGAAATCGAGTGCCATTCCTCTAATTCAAGGTTTTCTTGGAGGTCTTGCTCCCACTTGATCATGTAAGCTTGTTTTAACCGGAGTATGCGTTAAGATAGTATACAATTCAGAAATATGACCTTTTTAATTTTATCATATTTATGACATAAGTTTTCCATGGGCGACATGGTCGTCAGATCACTCTTGCGAGATAAAGTGTTTAGGTAATGTTTCAATTGAACAAACCGGTAGTGTTCCGAGTCTGGCATCTGGTAGTTATCTATTGGGGACTGTTTAGTGAATACGCCTGAAGTCCATTTTATTTTTTTATTTTTTTGTCTTGCTGTTTGTGTCCAATGAGAGAGTTTCTTAGTCCTCACCATTTCTAATGCTGACAATAGTCTGAATGGATTGCTTACCAGCAACACGCTATAGCCTACCTAACTCTAGCACTCTAGCTTTACCAGTGATTGGAAGCCACGCATGTGTATTTAAATACTTTTCATGGAAATTCTCAACAAGTTCTAAAATTTCTGTGGGTGACCAAGCTCGTTGTTGGTGCCATGGAAGTGGGCCAATTCTCCGACAAGTTATAACATTTCTGTGGGTGACCCACGCTCCATATTGGCACTAGAGAAGATCTGTGGGGCCTATTAAATGCATCTGGCTGTAATATCCTTATGGTCTTGGGCCACGTGTCTTCCCTGAGTCTTGTCTTCATTGGCAGTTGAGCAGATATTACATGGCCGTATAAAAGTTTCCAGCAGCTCATATGCGGGCCAAAATTTTGTTTTCTCTGCTGACTGAATACAGGTCATTAAGATTATGAGACCCCCCAATGCTTTTTAGATTGTGAATGTGTTTTGTTTTTTTTTTCTCACTTTTTTGATCACTTTTAAGAACTGTTACTTTAAGGCCCCTTTCACACGGGGGGATCGATTGGGGGCTGCCTTTCAGTTTTTTTTCTTTAGAAGGACCTGATCAGACCTCCATTGCTCTTAATGGAGAGGCGGATGTCAACGGACATGTGTCCCTTGACAACCACCAACATCCGATCTGATCCTATCTAAAACCGCAAAAAACTGACGGATGGGGATCTGTTTCCCATCCGTCTGGTGGATCGGATAACATTTGGATGTAAACAGACTGACCATAAAAGTGCACTGTCTCCGTGTCCTTTCTGCATAAGCGGAGCAGACATGGATTTGTCATCAGCCTGCTCAGCGGGGATCAGCGGACAGATTCCCCTCTGAGCAGGTGGATCTGCTGGCGGAGTTCATCCTTCTGAAGGGGCCTAAGGTGCATTCACATCAATGTGTTTTGTTGCAGGTGGAATACAGTAAAAAAAAAATGCATTTTTTTTTTTTTTTTTGCAGTTTCTAACAAAATACAATTTGCATAGGAAAAAGTAGCATGGCACATAAAATGCGCAGAAACCACAGAGGTGTTAATATAGCCTCATAGTTGATATGTTTTTGACAAATACTTTCAGTTGTTAATGTGGCTTTTTTTTTTTTTTTTTTTTTGCTCTACTGACCTGCAGCTGTCTGAGAAAGGAAAACCATATGTTGATATACAGGGACTGACTTCCTCCACCATGGAAATCCTACTTGATTTTGTGTACACAGAGACTGTTCATGTAACAGTGGAGAATGTGCAGGAGCTTCTTCCGGCTGCATGCTTACTTCAGCTTAAAGGTGAGAATGTCTCAAAAATATTCATAGATTTTGTATTTTTTATTGAAAATTTTTATTCAGAAATTTTCATGCGCTGTAGTAAATGCTCAAAGAACCACAGATAGTGAAGCCATACAGTTTAAAATGTTTGGGCAGAAACTGCAAGGCAAGTAATATGACAAGTGAAACGATATTTACCTAAAGGAAAAAACCTAGAAAATCTACTATAACTAATGTCCCTGTAAAACATATAAACTTAGCCTACCTTAAAAGTTAGCTTCATTGAGAAACTTGGCATTCACTTTCATTCACAATTTTTTTTCATGTCTGGCGAGTAATTGGTCACCCCCGCATATCTGATGTCGGAGTTCATCATGAAAGCAGAACATCTGGTACTGCAGGCTGATTTTCTTGACTAATTTAAGGCCTGGCTCTCTGCTCTAATTTCTGGCCAGTGCAAGTAGTTTGTAGGGCGGTATCCAGGGCTCAGTAGCATGTAGCGCAGAGTCCAGGGCTTAGTAGGAGGTAGGGCGGTGCGCAGAGGACTGGACAGATGTGCAGGAGCTACATTAGTGGAGCAGATGGGTTCAGTGTTAGGACAGATGACAAGGTGATTCAGTAGTGAGACAGAAGAGCATGGGAATACGGTGATGTAGCAGATGTGCAGGGAGGTATAGTGGTGGGGCAGGTGAGAAAAGGGGGTACATTGATGGGGCAGATGAGCAGGAGGGGTTACAGTGGTGATGCAGATGTGCAGGAGCTACAGTGGTGGGAGGAATGAGAAGGGGGTTCAGCAGTGGGACAGGAAAGCTGGGGGGGGGTACAGTGGTGGGACAGATGAGCAAGGGGGGGGGGTTCAGTGTTGGGGCAGAGGAGAAAGGAGGTACAGTGGTGGGACAGAACAGGGTGGGACAGATGTGCAGGGGGTTAAAGTGGTGGGGCAGATGTGCAGGGGGGACAGTGGGTGTGAAGGTGCATGAATTGGGGCTAATCTGAGGCGTGAGAGTGCAGGATGTTAATTTCTCACTACTAAAGTAGTTTACAGCATTTACTTTATAAAAAATCCTTTTTCGTAATTGAGAGTGTGAAGTTGACTATTTTTTGTTATAAAATCGACACGCTCAATTTCTTTGAAAACATTTTTCGGCACACTGTGCTCAAAAGGTTGATTACCCCTGATCTAAAATTAACTATACTTAAAAGCTAAAACATCCTTAGTTGAACAGACCGGGACAAAGGGACTATAGGAAAAACCTAAGAAAAGGGATAAGCCGCGTACACACGACCGTTTTTCATGACGAGAAAAATGCCATTTTTAAAAATGGTCTTGAAAAACGGCCGTGTGTATGCTCCAGAGCATTTTTCTCGACGAGAAAAATGGCCGAATTTTTTTTAGAACCTGCTCTATTTTTTCTCGTCGTTCTTTTTAACGTGTGTATGCTTTTACGAGGGGGAAAAAAAGGCGTATTCTCAGAATCAAGTATGAGACGGGAGTGCTCATTCTGGTAAAACTAGCGTTCGTAATGGAGATGGCACATTCGTCACGCTGTAATGGACTGAAAAGCACGAAGACTGATGAAAAGCGTGAATCGTCTCTCACCAAACTTTATTAACACGAGGATCAGCAAAAGCGTCCCAAAGGGTGGCGTCGTACGTGTTGTACGTCACCACGCTTTGCTCGAGCATTTTTTTTTCATGAACGTGTATATGCAAGGGAGGCTTGAGAGGAAACACGAAAAATCACATGGAGGAATAACGTTGTTTTTTTCCATGACATGAATAACGGTCGTGTACGCAGCAATATACACTATATTATCAAAAGTATTGGGACACCTGCCTTTACACACACACAAACTTTATTGGCATCCCAGTTTTATATAGTCTGTAAGGTTCAATATTAAGTTGGCTCACCCTTTGCAGCTATAACAGCTTCAACTCTTCTGGGAAGTGTGTGTGTGTGTGTATATATGTATATATATATGTGTGTGTGTGTGTGTGTATATGTATGTGTATATATATACATACATACATACACACGTACGTGTGTGTGTGTATATATATATATATTAAAAAATAGATGTGTAAAGCGCTGCAATTATTGATGGCCATATATAAGTGGCTGTAATCGTACATAAATACTTTACTCTTGATAGAACAGCACATTCCCAATTAAATAAATCTGCCTAGATAATAACCATTAACTTTATCCTTTTACATGTTTATTCTGAATAAGCATTTGTTATCTTGCCTCTCTCCCCAGGTGTAAAACAAGCATGTTGTGACTTTCTAGAATCTCAGCTTGACCCTTCGAATTGCTTGGGAATCCGTGACTTTGCAGAGACTCATAATTGCTTAGATTTAATGCAGGCGGCTGAAGTTTACAGTCAGAAGCACTTTCCAGAAGTGGTGCAACATGAGGAGTTTATGCTGTTGCAGCAAGAGGAGGTGGAGAAACTGATTCGATGTGATGAGATTCAGGTACAACATAGCAAATTGGTTACCCTGTTTGATCTATGTTTTTAAAGAGGCTTTTCACTTTCACAGAGGAGCATATGTACACATGCCCTCCCCTCCTGTTAATTGGAAGGGGTGTCTTTCTTAAAACCCAACTAATCAGCTATTATATAGTGCTGCAAAGCCGATCTAATCAGCAGTGTTCAGCCTGCTTTAGAAAACAATTGGTTTTCAAAGGCATCCTGTGTTGAGCAGGAATAGGCTAAGGTTTTTACCAGCAACACAAGGTATCCAAGGGCAGCTAAAGGAAACCTTGGGACTGCTCATAAAGTGCTGATAAATGGCTGATCAGCACCACAGGGGCAAAAGTACGGGTTTTTACACTTGCTCTTGCTTCTAAAGTAATACTATTGTTATTGCTTGTACTACAGGTAGATTCAGAAGAACCAGTTTTTGAGGCCGTTCTAAATTGGGTGAAGCACAACAAACAGCACAGGGAAAAATCGCTTTCACAGCTTCTTCAGTATGTGCGCATGCCTCTGCTAACACCACGCTATATCACAGATGTCATAGACACAGAGGTACATGAGAGAGCTTCCCCACAGTAGCTGGATTGTTGGTTTAGCCTTCCTGATTATCTTTTGTATACATTATATGTTTCTTTCTGCAGCCCTTGATCAAATGTAGTTTGCAGTGCAGAGATTTAGTAGATGAAGCCAAGAAATTTCACCTCCGCCCCGAGTTAAGGTGTCAAATGCAGGGTCCTAGAACTCGCATGCGTTTGGGTAAGTAATACCTTACATGTGATTAAAAAAAAAAGAAAAAAAGTTATCGTAATACATTTTTTTGTTTTAAGTATCCCAAATTAAAATGCACTTGCATAAATAATGATATTTTTATGGTAATGTTGGTCCTAAAATGTGATACATGTGATAACTTTTTATCCATAAGTATGCCAAAAGAGCTGCTAAAAGGTCTTCTTCATTCACCAAGATTACTTGTAGCATCTAACCTCTTCAGAGTTATATAAGCAATGGTTTTATAAATTGATTGGTTGCCTCTGGGGGATGGCTAGTTGTATTTGTAGATTAAGGCCTGATTCACACTTATGCATTTTTTAGCGCGTTTTCAGTTTTGCAGAAACACACTACAGTCCATTTAACATGGTTTCCTATGGATGTAGTTCACATCTGTGCATTTTATGGAAAGGGCCAGGGACTTTTTTCTGGTTTTTGAATCCATAGACTTCAATGGATGAAAAAAGTGTATTGAAAAACGCAAAATGCACCTGGAATATGCAAATTGCATTAGTGTGAACCAGGCCTAATATGGCCATAGTACTGGTTTGGAGCTCTTTGAGTCATTTTACAAACAGTACTTTAAAGTGGTTGTAAACCCACTCTGACAACTTGCACCTACAGGTAAGCCTAGATTAAGGCTTACCTGTAGGTGCAAGAAATATCTCCTTAAACTACACGGTTAAGGAGATATTTGCAGAAAACACTGCACTGATGTCTACGGCGCATGCGCGCCATAGACAACGGTGCAGGTGCACTGAGCGTCCTGTTTTTTTGAATGGGACATGCCGGGATCGTGCCAGGCCCGCGCGGGAGTGACGTCATCGCCGCTCCGGCCAGTCACAGCGCCGGAGCGGCGATACACGGAAGGGACTCGAGGGGAATGAGGAGCGCTTCGGGGGCATCGATCTAAGGTAAGTCATTCATAATGAGCTAGTATGCTATGCATACTAGCTCATTATGCCTTTCTCTTGCAGGGTTTTTACCAAAAAAAAAGGGGTTTACTTCCTCTTTAAACACTGACTCTTTGGTCTTTTATCTAGTTCTCTCCTTTTATCAGTTTTTTTATTTTTTTATTTATCTGATTGTTGTAAAATAGATTTTATGCTACTGAAAATTGTATAGCTCTCTCTTTAAGGCAGATAATATTGCAATATTCTGCTGAAAGGCATACTAACCTTTTGAAATATGTGTTACTTGTCAGATGATTCCATGCAGTTTAAGCACATACTGAAGGACTTGAGTGTCATCTTTTACATTACTTAGTAAAATATTTGCTACATTACAGGATATTAGCTTTTAGGTATTATAAATGATGACAATATAAAACCCTTGCGGGGCTCATTTTAAAAAGCAGTAGTATGACCAAAAAAAGTCTCAAGGCACCCCAGCAGCTTAGAGACTCTGAAGTAAAAATGAAAAGCTGTTTCAGGAGGAAAACTAAGTGGGACATTTTTCTGCTTGGTGAAGTGAACTCCATGGGGCTCCACCGACGACACAATATTTAAGAATGGGTGGACTGCTTGGCTTTATTTAATGTTTCCTCATTTACGTTCATTATAGCAATGCACAAGCTGGAAGAGGCTTTATTACTTTACGATTAAATACTTTTTTTGAAGGTGTAAGCATTTTTTTTTATTTATTTTTTTGTCTCTGTTGAATAAATAGGTGGTCCAGAGGAACGTTTTTAGTGGTTCCCTGGCACAGGTAGCTGACATGACTCAGAGATTTATGAAGATTGCTCAGCAGACAATTAATATGGGGGGGGGGGGGGGGTTATATACCTATTAAGATTTGTGTTCTTTATCATTGTCTAAAAAAATGTGTGTGTGTGTGTATATATATATATATATATATATATATATATATCTAAAAATATTTTAAGGAGCCTGTAAAGCATCAGCAGATCATGGGTGAAATCTTAGGCTCCTGCAGACTGTCAGTGTATCTGTCTGCTTGTACAGGCAGTTACACAATGACAGGAAAACTCCATGAACTACCTAGAGCACTCACTAACGCCCTGGTAGTTTGAGAACTTCAAACCATCGGCTGCAAAGGATGTCGGTACTTGTAGTTCATTCATTCACGGATGATCAACGAGAGGATGCAGGAGTTGGAGCATTTTACATGTTTCACCTAAAAATGGGTGGAACATGTAACACGTTCCCAAAGGTGAGCTTATGGTTTCCAGGTTTGCAAGCAATTAAAAGCTTCCCCAATAGAAAAGGGACATAAATTATTTAGCTGTGATCGCGTGAGACAATAACAATAATAAAAAAAAAAATGTCTTGTTCTCTCTGATGGATGGTTTGGGGAACACTTATGATTCCAAGAGCATCGGAGCTTTTTTTTATGTTGGAAGTATAAAGCCCCATACACACTATCAGTTTTCTTGCCGGTTTTTCTCTTCAGGTTTACCAAAACCATGTAGTGCAAGGGCCTGCCTGATTGCATACGAATTGAAACTCTTAAGGTTTGACCTCATATTAGATGGTTTTGGTAAACCTGAAGAGAAAAACCTGCAAGAAAACTGATAGTGTGTATGGGGCTTTACTTTTAAATATGGTAGACCTTTCTGCATTTTTTTTTTATTTTATTTTACTGAGTACATGGACCCATGTGTGATGACTAAACTGTTACTGTGTATATATTTTTAAAGGTGCGAATGAGGTTCTTCTTGTCATTGGTGGGTTTGGTAGCCAGCAATCTCCAATAGATGTAGTGGAGAAATATGATCCCAAAACCCAAGAGTGGAGTTTTCTTCCAGTGAGTCCTTCTTCTTTTTTTGAAATATTAATTATAGTGATTGTCTAGACAATGAAGTTTACTAATGTACTGTGTGTTTTAAATGTGTAGTGTCCAGGACTTCTATGATGAGATATAGATTGTAGACGCATACAGTGTCAAGTTTTTGGACTGTCGCTGTCAAATACCCATTGCTGTCATTCAGCCATTCCTCTGCAGTGTCAGTCATTCAGGCCCCATCAATACTATAATATAGAGATGGAGAGCTTTTGTGGAGCTGTCGTTAACATATACTTGACATTTTTATTTTTCCTGATTGGACTGTCCTTATTATTTAGTGCCCTCATGTCATGTAGACATAGTAACCGTGCTTCTGCAATACTGGCCCTATGTTATTAGAGATGGCTGTATTGCAGGAAGTAGTGAGATTAGAGAAAGTTGGTGATCGGTGAGTGATTATTCTGTTTCTGGCTGCTTTGTCCAACAGGACGGCAAGTAGACTCGCTCTTTTTTTCCTTATGTCTTTTAAAGTGCATGTGTCCAGGCTATAGATT
This sequence comes from Rana muscosa, assembly GCA_029206835.1. Classification (NCBI taxonomy): domain Eukaryota; kingdom Metazoa; phylum Chordata; class Amphibia; order Anura; family Ranidae; genus Rana; species Rana muscosa. The sequence continues at coordinate 323,570,807 of CM055117.1, forward strand.
TTAAAGTATTTACAACTGAGCTTTGAAACAAGTAATCAAGTAAAAGAAAAACAAACCTGCTTCTCTGCAATACATGCACATTTCTCTGTGTGTTTTTGAACATGTAGCAAGTGCAGAAAAGTAACTGTTGACATGCCACAGAATATAATGAATTCACGCCTCCCTCTCTGTCATGACAACAGTGTATTTTTGGCTCTGAATTCCAAAGCGTATGTTGTCAGCCTACTTCATTACTGATACACTGCAAATAAAAGAGTGCTTCTGCTATGAAATGTCTTATTGTGTTTGCAGCTACAGCAGTGGTTGTAAACCCACTTTTTCAACTTGCACCTACAGGTAAGCCTAGATTAAGGCTTACCTGTAGGTGCAAGAAATATCTCCTAAACCTACACGGTTTAGGAGATATTTACTAAAATGTCAAGCGCCGCTATCTACGGCGCATGCGCTCCGTAGACAACGGCGCATTTATGGGGTTAATCCCATTCACATACTCGGCTACTTCCCAGCAATCGCTGGGCGTAGCCGAGTGGGACGCCTCCCGCGCGCATGCGCAGAGTGACGTCTCCGCCGCTCCGGCCAATCACAGCGCCGGAGCGGCGCTGTGATTGGCTGGTGCGGCGATACCCGGAAGTAACATTCCGGCTATCGCCGCAGTGATGTCTGCGGCTGGACAGAGGGACGAGGACGGCTTCGGGGGCCCCGATCTAAGGTAAGTGGAACATAATGAGCTATTATGCTAGTCATAATAGCTCATTATGCCTTTCTCTTGCAGGTGGGCCAAAAAAAAAAAAAAGTGGGTTTACAACCACTTTAAGTGCTTGTTTGTTTTAAAGCTCATCTACTGCTTGATAAGAATATATGAATACTTGAATAACTTCACCACAGATTCACTTTAAGGGTCTCCAGTGGTGAGTTTCAGACTTAAGTACATTTAAACTTTTTTGATAACTTTTTAAATCTGTAACTTTTTGTAATAATGTGTATATAATGATATAGCAACACAATTTGAATCACTCTTTATTAATTTCCTATATACAGAGTATCACCCGTAAGCGGCGATATGTTGCCACAGTATCCCTTGGGGACCGTGTCTATGTAATAGGAGGTTATGATGGGCGATCCCGACTCAGTTCTGTAGAGTGTCTGGATTACACTTCTGAAGAAGATGGTGTTTGGTACTCTGTGGCTCCAATGAATGTAAGAAGAGGGCTAGCAGGAGCAACCACTTTAGGAGGTTTGCAATAGATTTTTGCTCTCCTATATCTAGACAAATTCGAACATGCAGCCAGTCCAATAGACCTTTTTCTATAGAACTACTTTACACTCCTAATGAGTTTTTTTCTTATCAAACAGATAAAATCAAAAGCAAAATCCGTGTGGTAGGCTCAAGATGCATATCCAACACAATAATCAAACATTCCTACAGTATTGAGTGACCAGAACTTTAAATTGTAAGATCAGATTTACCAAAATGCACACTATGCTGTCCCATATGGCTATAACAGCATATTGAGCTTAGTCAACCTACCAGCCAGGATTCCCTTTCTGTTTGAAAAATGTAGTACAAAATCACATTTAAAGAAGTCTTCCTAAAATCCTCTACAGTCTGCGATTGCTCCAACATTAGTTACTGTAGGAAGGATCAGCTATTGGGACCAGTGCCCCCTAGTGCCATGAGAGGAAGCCTTGTCCTGTTCTTTCGGGCTTAACATGCACACTGTGAACTTCCTGTTATTGCCTATGTTGGATCGTTGTATGCTGCTCACATGTAACCAAAAGAACAGGACGGCTCTTCCTCCCATGATGCTATGGGGTGCTGGTCCCAATGGTTTCCCTGTCTGTACAATAACTTGGAACAGAGCCATAGCAGGGTGCACAGGTTTTTAAGAAGCTTCTTTTAAATGTGACTTTGTTTTTAAGTTTTAGTTTTTGTGATGGGGTTGCTTTAAAACTTCACTGGCTGTATATTTGTTATGCGTTGTAGACTAAAACGTATTAAAGCCAAAAGCAGCCAAGCAACTAGCATTTCATAAAGTAGCCAGTGGTGCCAGTACATTTTTCACTCACTACAGGTTTTCTTTAAGGATAATGTTTTTCAAAGCACTATGTTTATGCTTGATTTAATTTTTGTGAAAGTATTCATTTTTCTTTCTCGTACATCACGGGACACAGAGCGGCATAGTCATTACTATGTGGGTTATATAGTTTACCTTCAGGTGCTGGCACTGGCAACTACCAAACCGGAAGTACCCTCCCCTATATAAGCCCCTCCCATCCGGGAGCACCTCAGTTTTTTGCCAGTGTCTAAGGTGTTGGCCAAGAAGTAACATGTGTTTTTCACTGAGCTTGCGTACAGGTTCTTTTGGGCCTCAGTAAGCTATTCCGGATCCGACCAAAAAAGCTTCATAGCTAAACGGTCGGTACCCGGGCCTTGCAGAGAAGAGCAAGGTTTTGCCTGTAATGCTTCTCTTAGGAGAGCTGGACCCTGGGATCCAGAGCTCTGGTCATACCCACGACCAAGATGTTTTCTGTGCAGGGTGCTATACAGGTCCAGGGGAGTGGAATCCTTGGGAACCCGGTCCCTGAAGGTTTAATTACAATGCCTGCCGTGATAGGTGAAGTTTGGGCTTCTGTGGACCAAACAGAGTCCTGCGGCGGGGAAAAGGTAAGTGGGGGCCCCTCAGGAACTTGGTTCTATTGAGGGGACCCCCAAGCCTAATATGTCTTTCTGCCTGTTACCTAACGGTATTCCCGCTAAATATCTGTGCATGCCTGTAACTACTAAAAAATGTAATAATTTTAATAGTGGTCAAGAAAAAAAAAAAATATATAGACTGCGGTACCTGTGTTAATCCACTAGAGGCCGCTGTGAAACGTTTCTTGTCATGTGGACTTTTTTCTTTTCATCAGAGCAAGTCCAGGCAGATGGTGAGTTCTCTTGTGGGAAATTGCTTCCTCTGCCATGTTGCAATGTTCATCCGGCCTGCGGCAAACATGGCCCTGTCTCCTGTCCCTAGTTTCCCTTTTCAAAAAAGAGCGCCGAAGGCGCACGTGCCCGCCCGCGCGCGTGCACGCGCCTCTCTATATAGAGGTGAGTGGAAAAGGGGGCGGAGCTTGGTTGATGACGCTCTGTGCGCGCCGCATCGCTTCTGCGCATGTGCGGGCGTCCCAGCATGTTAAAAGGCACAATTATGTGTTGTGAGCTGGCTATGGTGCAGAAACAGAGCTGGCAACATTTAAAGAAAGGCATACAGCAAGCGGTTGATGCAGGCATCCCCATAGAAAGGCACATTAGTAGACACCAACTGTTTATATAGCAGCATTTGTGCTAGAATATTGTCAGTAAGTGGTGTATTTCGGCTGGAATACCTTAGCTTTGGGCTTAGGAATATGCCGTCTAAAAACTCCGGGACTAAGAATCCCAGGAAGCATAGGGGGTCTCCATCGGGCTCTGAGGATCTTGGGCATGCTTCGGCTGCACCAATCTCCCCTGAAAAATCAGAGGTTAGTGACCGTAGAGCACCCTCAGGAGTACCTGGTACTGTGGCTGTCCTCAGTTCACCTGCTCCTGTGTATGTAACAGAGGAGGTTTTTTCCTCAGCTCTGGGAGGGTTGGAAGAGAGATTGACAACATTGATCGCTGCTTCCCTGTCAGAGGGAAAGCGCGCCCGATCTCCGTCTCCTCCCTCAGAGTACCTGTTAGCGGAGCAACAGTCCCATACAGGGATCGACCTACCTGAAGGGGATCAGGACGAGGTTGATTCTGTTGTAGAGGAATCAACAGTGGAAGAACCATTCTCAGGCCTCGTACACACGGCCGAGATTCTCGTTGAAAAAAACATGTCGTTTTTTTCGACGAGATTCTTGGACAAGAAACTTGTCCCGGCCGAGTGTACACACGCTCGTTTCAAAGAACCCGCGGTTCTTTGAAAGGAGTGTACGCGGTGACGTCATCGACTACGTCGAGCATGCGCTCGTCACATTCGATGCCGTCGCCGCCATCTTGGTATACCCTACGTATGCCTTGGAAGCTACCGCGCATGCGTCGAATTCATTTCGAACATGCGCGGGCTTCCGGGCGGACAGGTAAGTGTACACACACTCACTTTTCTCGTCGAGAAACACGCCGAGGAGAATCTCGACGAGAAAATAGAGAGCAGGTTCTCTATTTTCTCGTCGAGGTTTCTTGTCGGTTTTCTCGACGAGAAACCCGCTAGCAGCGTACACACGACCGATTTACTCGGCAAGACCTCTCTGCCAGCAAGTTTCTTGCTGGTTCTTGCCGAGAAAATCGGTCGTGTGTACGAGGCCTCAGCATCACATGCTGAAAGATTATGGGTTCAGTCCCTGACTAACATGGTCCGATCAGCATTTAAAATGCCTCTTGCGGAGCCATCATCCACTTCTGTCTCCTCGTTGGGGTCGCTAAAAGCCCCCCAGACTGTTTGTTCCTTTCCAATCCATCCTTTACTGGAAGGGCTCATTTACCAGGATTGGGAACATCCTGATAAAATATTTACTCCTCCCAAGAGATTTCAGGTGGTCTATCCCATGGAGGATAAGTTCATCAAAAAATGGAAGGTCCCTACAGTGGACGCAGCCATCTCTTGTGTGAATAAATCACTGACATGTCCAGTAGATAATGTCCAAATGTTCAAGGACCCAATAGATAAAAAATTGGAGTCCTTATTAAAATCTGCTTTTGCTACAGCAGGCTTGGTGACACAACCAGCAGTAGCAGCTATTGGGGTCTGCCAAGCAGTGAAGGATCAGTTGAAACAGGTCTTAAGGGACTTGCCAGATCAGCAGGCTCTTGCCCTAGCTGATCTACCTAGAGCCTTATGCTTTGCGGTTGACGCTATAAAGGATTCAATCCATCAGGCCTCCCGCCTTGCGCTGTCTGTAGTACATATGCGCAGGCTTCTGTGGCTCAAAAACTGGTCTGCTGAAGCTCCCTGTAAAAAATTGCTGGTCAGCTTCCCATTTCATGGTGAACGCTTATTCAGGGAAGACCTGGACAAATATATCCAGAAAATTTCCAGCGGTAAAAGTACACTCTTGCCGGTTAAAAACAGAGTTAGAGGTCCCTCTTTTAAGAGGCCTGCTTCTCCAGTCCCTAGGACATCGGCTGTGAAACAGTTCCGACGGCCTCCTCGGTCAAATCCCGGGGGTAAAAATCAGGGACAATTGCAGGGTAACAAGAAACCCTGTGTCAGGAGAGGTACAAAACCTCCCCCAAAGTCAAATGCATGAAGGGTTGCCCCCACTCAATCGGGTGGGGGGAAGACTTCAGACCTGGCGGGACACGATCAGAGACAGATGGGTGCTCTCCGCAGTAAGTCTGGGATACAAATTGGAGTTAAAAGACTCCCCTCCTTCCCATTTTAGAAGGTCAAACGTGCCAAGGGATCCCCAGAAGAGAGGATCCCTCCTGTTGGCACTAGAACAATTATTTCTCCAAGCAGTAATTATAGAGGTTCCCCTGGAAGAATGGGGGTTTGGGTTTTACTCAAACCTCTTTACAGTCCCGAAGCCAAACGGGGACGTGAGGCCCATATTAAATCTAAAAGGGCTAAACAAATTCCTACATATCAGGACTTTCCGGATGGAGTCGATCCGATCGGTGGCCACTGCCCTACAAGGGGAGGAATGGTTAGCCTCGATCGACATCAAAATTTCTACGCTTTGCAGTAGAAGGGCGCCATTTTCAGTTCAGAGCCTTACCCTTCGGTCTGGCCACAGCACCACGAGTGTTCACAAAAATTCTGGCCCCATTATTGGCCAATCTAAGAACACGAGGTGTAACGATAATGGCATATCTAGACGACTTGTTGCTGATAGACCACTCAGTGGAAAAACTAGAAGTGGTTGTTCACGAGACAATCGAGTATCTGGAATATCACAGATGGATTATCAACCGAGACAAGTCAGCCCTAAAACCAGTCAAAAGTCTGGAATACTTGGGGCTAAGGCTGGATTCAGACCAGAGAAAAATTTTCTTGCCTCAAGAAAAGGTGTCGTCTTTGAGAGATTTGATCCACCTAGTGGGTACAAAAAGACAGCCATCCATACGCCTGTGCATGAGGCTGCTGGGGAAAAATGGTGGCATCATTCGAAGCAGTACCCTACGGTCAATTCCATTCAAGGAATTTGCAAAGGGCTATACTGTCAGCCTGGAACAAAAGAGTTCAGGCCCTAGACTTACCAATGTCCTTATCCCCTTCCATTCGCAAAAGCCTCCGTTGGTGGTTGGTTCCCCAGAGTCTGGAAAAAGGGAAATCCTTCAGTCCGATTTCTTGGAAGGTGGTCACTACAGATGCCAGCCTTATAGGCTGGGGAGCAGTACTGGAGCAATGGTCTCTCCAGGGCAGATGGTCGGATGCAGAAAAGGCCCTGCCCATCAATCTCTTAGAGATACGAGCAGCCCGGTATGCCCTAGTAGCATAGACATCCAAACTCCAAGGGTCCCCTGTCAGAATTCAATCGGACAATGCCACGGCAGTGGCATATATCAATCATCAGGGTGGCACCAGGAGTCGTGCAGCCCAGAGGGAAGTAAATTGCATCCTGAAATGGGCAGAAAGATATGTCCCAGCCATATCCGCGGTATTCATTCCAGGAGTGGAGAATTGGAAGGCGGACTTTCTAAGTCTCCAACAATTATGCCCAGGGGAATGGTCCCTTCACTCCGAGGTTTTCCGGACAATATGTCAGCGGTGGGGAACACCGGATGTAGATCTGCTAGCATCCAGATTCAACGCAAAGGTGGACAGGTTTGTCTCTTGGACAAGGGATCCCCTAGCTTGCGGCTCGGATGCCCTAGTGTTCCCTTGGGATCAGTTCAAGCTGATATATGCATTCCCACCGCCACAATTGTTACCTCGATTACTCCGCAGAATCAGGGTAGAAAAGAAACCAGTGATTCTGGTGGCTCCAGCGTGGCCCCGAAGAGCATGGTACGCGGAGATTGTAAAAATGTCTGTGGGGAGTCCTTGGACCCTCCCACATCGTCCAGACCTGCTTTCGCAAGGACCGATATACCACCCTTCCTTACCAGCCCTAGGTTTGACGGCCTGGCTATTGAAGCCCACATTCTAAAAAAGAGAGGTCTCTCTAATCCTGTGGTATCTACCATGATCAATGCCAGGAAGCCGGTATCCAGGCAGATCTACTATAGAATCTGGAAGGCGTACATCGCCTGGTGTGAGGCCAAGAAATGGCATCCACGTAAGTACGTAATAGGTAGGATTCTGGACTTCCTACAGTGGGCTGTAGATAGGAAGCTTGCCTTGAGTACTATCAAGGGTCAGATTTCGGCCTTGTCAATATTTTTTCAGAGGCCCTTGGCTTCGCATTCACTAGTCAAAGCCTTTATACAAGGAGTGATGCGTATTAGCCCTCCGGTTAATATTCCCATATGTCCATGGGACTTAAACCTGGTTCTGTCGGTTCTACAGAAACAACCATTTGAACCATTACAGCATATTTCCCTGGTTCTTCTCACCAGGAAATTGATTTTTCTAGTAGCCATTTGTTTGGCTAAAAGAGTGTCGGAATTAGCCGCTATGTCCTGTAGGGAGCCATATCTGGTTATCCATAAGGACAGAGTAGTGTTACGTCCTCATCCAGCCTTTCTTCCTAAGGTGGTATCGAGGTTTCATTTGAACCAAGATGTGGTTCTTCCTTCTTTTTTCCCCAAACCTAGTTCAGTAGAGGAAAAATTATTACATTCTTTGGATGTAGTAAGAGCAGTTAAAGCTTATCTAAAAGCCACTGCTCAGGTTCGCAGAACGGATACTTTGTTTATTCTGCCGGAAGGCCCCAGAAAGGGTCAGGCAGCGTCAAAATCTACGTTAGCCAAGTGGATTCGACAGGTCATTATGCAAGCCTATGGCTTGAGAAGGAGACCGCCTCCGTTCAAAGTTAGGGCGCACTCCACGAGAGCAGTTGGAACTTCATGGGCAGTGCATCACCAGGCCTCCCTGGCTCAAATCTGTAAGGCCGCAACATGGTCTTTAGTACACACGTTTACTAGGTTCTACCAGGTGGACGTTAGAAGTCAGGAGGATGTCGCCTTTGGGCGCAGTGTGTTGCAGGCCGCAAAAGATCCTCATGTCTGATAGCGCTCAGCTTATGTATGGTGTATCCCCCCCCCCTCATTGGGCATTGCTTTAGGACATCCCACATAGTAATGACTATGCCGCTCTGTGTCCCGTGATGTACGAGAAAGAAAATAGGATTTCTTTATCGTACACCACGGGACACAGAGCTAGTCATTACATAATGGGTTAAGGGTCACCAGCGGTGATTGGACACTGGCACAACCAATGGAAGACAGTTCCCCTCCATATAACCCCTCCCATCAGGGAAGTACCTCAGTTTTTTCGCCAGTGTCGAAAGGTGTTGGACGCGTTAGGAGGTGCTAAAGGAAAGCTCTACCAAAGAGACCCTCTGGGGGTAAAAGAGCTATGCTTTCGGATCCATCCAAGACGCCTACAAATGAGCTGAATCTGGATGGGATCCGGGCCTCATCCATGAGGCGTCGCCTGTAATGTCTCTCTTCGGAGGACTGGGCTCTAAGATCCAGCACTTTCGCTATTTCGCTATAAAGTCCTGGTAAGAGTCTTGTACAAGGCCCAGGGGAGAGGTATCCTTTAAATAGGAACCCATATCCCTGAAGGTTGGCACACATAGCCCACCGTGAAGGGTGAAGTTTGGTATCTGTCTGAAAACTTTCAGCAGAAAAAACCTGCGGCGTGGATAAGGTGAGATTAGAAGGTCCATAACTAGGTTGGGACCTTTTTCAAAAAGTGGATGTCTTCTTTTTTTCCACCACTGGGGGGAGTAAAGAGCTGAATATACTCACCTCACTCTGTTCAGTGTCGGCTTCGGCGAAGTACACTGCTCGTCACCTCCGCTGCTGAGCTTGCTTGAGCACCCCGCTCCTCCTTCCGGTGGCCGATGCAGACACCTGCAGATGCAGGTAAGTGGGGACAGGGGCTGATGAGAGTCCTCTCTCACTATGGCCACCACCATAGCGCTAAAGGCCGCGCGCGGGAGCGCGCTTTATCGGAGGGGGGGGCCGAGGCGTGCGCGGGCACGTGGCGCGCGCAGGCACAGAAACGGCGCCAAATTTAAAAGACTGTCAGTGTAAAAAGCACTGCAGCAGCAAGCAAGCTCGTTAGTTCTCTTGTTCCTGGCAGAGAAACACAGCAGCTATACAGGGACGTAAGACTCCATGTGGTTGGATTGGGTACTTCCTAGAAGACATCCATGTTATGCATAGTTATGTGTTAAAAGTTGCATACTTAATGTATTTGCTAAACTGAACACGGTAGTATATGCATTTAGGTACCTTGTATTTTGTCTAAACAGTAAGTCTTCCAGGGGAAGTAATGCGGACAAAAAGAGATAAAAGAGCACCGCCGCCTGAGACAGGGGGCTCTAGCTGTGCTGACTCGGTACCTTCCTCTCCTGTGTTGCCAAAAGCACCTGTACAGGATGAGCCATTACCTCTGTCAGGTATGGCGGCTTCCCCAGTGAAGCCTGGGCCTGCATATGTCACTGAGGACACTTTATCAGCTGCCCTAAATAATCTGGAGGAGAAAATTGCTACTTTAATCGCTAAATCCTCTAAAAAGGACAATAAGCGAAGCAGATCTCCTCCAGTATTGGACCTCCCTTCAGAAGTACCTGAGGAGGAGGAGGAGGATGAGGAGGAGGCTACATCAGCAGAGGATGAGGAGTCAGACGGATCAGGGATATCGGATGAGCCTTTTTCGGTATCCCAGATTTTAAAGTCACAGGTGCAATGCTATGCAGGAGCCGTGCGAGCTGCGTTTAGGTTACCCTCTTTGGAGGTAACAGAATCACCTGTCTCCTCCCTAGGATCATTAAGATCCCTGCAAGGTGCATGCTCCTTCCCGGTTCATCCGTTACTAGAGGATCTATTGTACGCAGACTGGCAACATCCAGATAAGCGTTTTTCACCTCCAAAAAAGTTTAACATTCTTTATCCTATGGAGGAAAATTTTTTAAAGAAATGGAGCCTGCCTACGGTAGATGCGGCTATTTCTTGTGTAAATAAAAACCTGACATGTCCAGTGGATAATGTACAAGTGTTTAAAGATCCTTCTGAGAAGAAGTTGGAATCCTTACTGAAATCCTCCTTCCTTTTGGCCGGCTCAATTATCCAACCTGCAGTAGCAGCAGTCGGTATGTGTCAGGTCGTCAGCCAACAGGTAAAGCAGGGGCTGAAGGAGCTGCCTTCAGAGCAGGCTAAAAATTGGGAGAATTTGCCTAAAGCCTTATGCTTCACAGTGGATGCCATGAGAGATTCTATCATACAGGCATCACGCCTTACACTCCAGCTGGTACAGATGCGCAGAGTACTTTGGCTTAAGCATTGGTCAGCGGAAGCCCCATGCAAAAAGTTGTTGGCAAGTTTCCCGTTCCATGGCGAACGCCTTTTTGGGGAAGATTTAGAAAGATATATCCAAAAGATATCAAGTGGTAAAACGACACTTTTACCTGAGAGAAAGAAAAACAAGAGACCTTGTTTTAAACACACTCTCTCCCCAGCTCCCGGGAAATCTGACTCCAGCCAGTGGCGACGGCCTTTTCAGCCGCCCAAAAAAGCCAAAGAACAGGCTCAGAAGAACAAGAAGCCGTGGGGTTCAAGAGCTAATAAGCAAGCCCCCAAAACCTCTCATTGAAGGGGCGCCCCCGCTCGGCCGAGTGGGGGGAAGGCTTCGTCAGTTCTCAGCGACTTGGCGGACAGAAACCCAGGACAAATGGGTGGTATCCACAATATCCTCAGGGTACAGACTGGAATTTCGAGAGATCCCATCTTCTCAATTCCGAAGTTCAAGACTCTCCAAGGATCCACAAAAAAGAGGATCCTTCTTCAAAGGTTGGAATCACTTAATAGCTCAAGGTGTGGTTACAGAGGTACCCCAAAAGGAGCAAGGTTCAGGTTTTTACTCAAACCTCTTTGTGATTCCAAAACCGAACGGAGAAGTCAGACCCATCCTGGATCTAAAAAATCTAAACCAGTTTCTGAACGTTCGCCATTTTCGAATGGAAACGATTCGATCCGTGGTCGCTACTTTAAAAGGCGGAGAATTCATTGCGTCCATAGATATCAAAGACGCATATCTACACATACCAATCCTCCCCGCTCACCAAAGATTCCTAAGGTTTGCGGTAGAAGATCGCCACTTTCAATTTGTGGCCCTGCCATTTGGTGTAGCCACCGCGCCCAGAGTATTCACAAAGGTGCTAGCTCCTCTGTTAGCAAACCTAAGAACACGGGGCATTGCGGTAACAGCCTATCTAGACGATCTACTATTAATAGATCAGTCAAAGGAGGGATTGGATCACGCTGTAGACACTACAGTAGGATACCTGGAGCATTTAGGATGGATTATAAACTTACAAAAATCCTCTCTCCAGGCCCAAAGAAGGATAGTGTACCTGGGCATGATCATAGATACAGCCCAAAACAGGGTATACCTGCCAGAGCCAAAGATACAGTCTCTGAAAGACCTGATCCACAAGGTCAAAGCAAACAAGAGGCCGTCTATTCGCCTTTGCATGAGACTATTGGGAAAGATGGTAGCCTCCTTCGAGGCGGTCCCTTACGCCCAGTTTCATTCGAGACTACTTCAAGGCAATATTTTAGCCTCCTGGAACAGGAAGAGCCAAGCTCTGGATATACCCATGCGCCTGTCCTCACAAGTACGCCACAGCTTCAATTGGTGGCTAGAAGCCAGGAATTTACGGAAGGGAAAGTCCTTCCTCCCAGTGGCCTGGAAGGTGGTATCTACGGATGCCAGCCTATCGGGCTGGGGTGCAGTATTCGAGGAGGCTTCTACCCAGGGAACCTGGGCCAAGACTCAGGGGATCCTGCCCATCAATGTGCTAGAGATCCGGGCGGTATATCTAGCCCTCAAAACCTGGACATACAGGTTACAGGGCTACCCAGTTCGGGTTCAATCCGACAATGCTACGGCAGTAGCTTACATCAATCACCAAGGAGGCACCCACAGTCGGGCAGCCCAAAGAGAGGTGAACCGGATCTTGGCATGGGCAGAAGAGCATGTACCTTGCATCTCTGCAATCTTCATTCCAGGGATAGAAAACTGGCAAGCAGACTACCTGAGTCGTCAGCAGCTGCTACCAGGAGAGTGGTCTCTTCACCCAGAGATCTTTCAGGCCATATGTCTGAGATGGGGAAACCCAGATGTAGACCTGCTAGCTTCCAGGTTCAACAAGAAATTGGACAACTTTGTGTCCAGAACGAGAGATCCTCTAGCCTACGGGACAGACGCTCTAATAACTCCATGGAATCAGTTCTCACTGATCTATGCATTCCCTCCGATCCCTCTTCTACAAAGACTGCTTCGCAGGATCAAGGAGGAGGGAATACCAGTAATCCTAGTGGCCCCAAACTGGCCCAGGAGGCCTTGGTATGCCGAGATCGTAAAAATGGCGATAGGAAGGCCCTGGAAGCTTCCACTTCGACACGACCTGTTGTCACAGGGTCCAGTATTCCACCCTTCCTTACAAAGGCTAAATTTGACGGCCTGGCTGCTGAGACCCACATTTTGAAAAAGAGAGGGGTCTCTGGCCTGGTTCTTTCTACGCTCATTAATGCTAGAAAGCCAGCCTCCAGACTCATCTATCATAGAGTCTGGAAAGCATACGTTTCCTGGTGTGAATCCAGAAGTTGGAATCCTCTGAAATATGAAATAAGTAGGATTCTTGCTTTTTGCCAGTTAGGAGTGGATATGAAATTAGCCCTTAGCACCATCAAAGGGCAAATATCGGCTCTATCAGTCTTCTTTCAGAGACCATTGGCATCTCACTCCCTAGTTCGGACATTCATTCAGGGGGTACTGAGGATAAATCCTCCAGTCAGGTCTCCCTTGTGTCCATGGGATTTGAATTTGGTATTGTCAGTGTTGCAAAAGCAACCTTTTGAACCTATTCGCCATATTCCTTTAATTATATTAAGTAGGAAATTGGCCTTTCTGATTGCTATAGCTTCTGCTAGGAGAGTATCAGAGCTAGCAGCTCTTTCTTGTAAAGAGCCTTATCTAATTTGTCACAAGGACAAGATCGTACTACGACCCCATCCGGCTTTTCTGCCTAAGGTGGTGTCGGCTTTTCACTTGAATCAAGACATTGTTCTGCCTTCCTTTTTTCCAAACCCGCGGACGGCGGGGGAAAAATTATTACACTCTCTAGATCTAGTGAGAGCGGTAAGGGTGTATCTGCAAGCAACCGCTCAGATACGTAAAACAGATGTTTTGTTTATTTTACCAGATGGTCCCAAGAAGGGCCAAGCGGTATCAAAATCCACCATTTCCAGGTGGATTAGACAAGTAATTGTTCAAGCTTATGGTTTAAAGAACAGGACTCCTCCTTTTCCTGTTAAGGCGCACTCTACCAGGGCGATAAGTGCTTCATGGGCAGTGCACCAACAGGCTTCGATGGCTCAGATCTGTAAGGCTGCAACTTGGTCCTCAGTCCATACATTTTCCAAATTCTATCAAATAGATGTGAAAGGACATGAGGATTCCGCCTTCGGGCGAAGTGTGCTGCAGGCAGCAGTATAGGGCTTCTGGTCCGCAAGCGGTCGGTTTGATCTGTGTCTCCCCCCCTTCATATGAGCATTGCTCTGGGACGTCCCATTATGTAATGACTAGCTCTGTGTCCCGTGGTGTACGATAAAGAAAATAGGATTTTTATAACAGCTTACCTGTAAAATCCTTTTCTTGGAGTACACCACGGGACACAGAGGTCCCACCCTTCTTATGGGAACCTTACTGCTTTGCTACAAAACTGAGGTACTTCCCTGATGGGAGGGGTTATATGGAGGGGAACTGTCTTCCATTGGTTGTGCCAGTGTCCAATCACCGCTGGTGACCCTTAACCCATTATGTAATGACTAGCTCTGTGTCCCGTGGTGTACTCCAAGAAAAGGATTTTACAGGTAAGCTGTTATAAAAATCCTATTTTTTATAACAGCTTACCTGTAAAATCCTTTTCTTGGAGTACATCAAGGGACACAGAGCTCCCACCCCTCTTTTGGGGACACTTATTGCTTTGCTACAAAACTGAGGTGCTCCCGGATGGGAGGGGCTTATATAGGGGAGGGTACTTCCGGTTTGGTAGTTGCCAGTGCCAGCACCTGAAGGTAAACTATATAACCCACATAGTAATGACTATGCCTCTCTGTGTCCCGTGATGTACTCCAAGAAAAGGATTTTACAGGTAAGCTGTTATAAAAATCTTATTATTTTACATTCATTAATGGAGCCATATTTGCTTTTTCCAAGACATGATCTATGTCTCAGGTGGATTTGATGGAAGCCGTCGACATACAAGTATGGAGCGCTATGACCCTAATATTGACCAATGGAGCATGCTGGGTGACATGCAAACAGCACGTGAAGGGGCAGGTCTTGTCGTGGCAAATGGAGTAATTTATTGCCTTGGTGAGGGACACTAAGTAATGTAATTTTGCATTATAAATAGCAATGTGTTCTAACATTTTAGTTAACTGTTTTTGTTTTGCGGCTTTTAGGTGGTTATGATGGTCTAAACATTTTAAGCTCAGTAGAACGATATGACCCACATACGAGCCACTGGAGCCATGTAACTCCTATGGCAACCAAGCGCTCAGGTAGTCGGACCTAACATTTTCCGTTGTCTGCATAATTTCTATATATTGCTTTGTTGTAAAGCTCACAGTTGTCCCTTTTGACCACAGGTGCTGGTGTGGCGCTGCTAAATGATCACATATATGTGGTGGGAGGCTTTGATGGCACATCTCATCTATCTTCTGTAGAAGCCTATAATATTCGCACTGACTCTTGGACAACGATGACTAGCATGACCACTCCACGCTGTTATGTTGGGGCCACTGTACTTCGTGGGAGACTTTATGCCATTGCTGGGTGAGTATTTTTAGGATCATTCAATTAAATTGTTCATCTTAAATTAGCCCCATTCCTAAATCATGTTTTCAAAATTTGTATGGGTGTCAAAAACCTGATCGCATATAACTAAATTATACAGATATGGTCACTTGGAAACATATTACACAAAAAGGATTTAACCACTTCAGCCCCGGAAGGTTTTACCCCCTTAATGACCAGAGCATTTTTTGCGATTCCGCACTGTGCCGCTTTAACTGACAATTGCTCAGTCATGCGACACTGTACCCAAACAAAATTGACGTCCTTTTTTTTTTTTTTTTTCCCCCACACTTGGCTTTCTTTTGGTGGTATTTCATCACCCCTGCGTTTTTTTGTTTTTTTTTTTGTTTTTTTTGCGCTATAAAAAAAAAAAACGAAATAAAAAAAAAAAATGTTGTTATAATAAATATCCCACATTTATTTTATTTTTTTTAAAAAATGTCTTCATCCGTTTAGGCCGATTTATATACTCTTCTACATATTTTTGGTAAAAAAAAATCGCAATAAGCGTATATTGATTGGTTTTTGCAAAAATTATAGCGCCTACAAAATGGGGAATAGATATATGGCATTTTGATTATTATTTTTATACTAGTACTTGGCGGTGATCTACGATTTTTATCGGATTGCGGCAGACAGATTGGACACTTTTTTTTTTTTGGGACCATTGACACTTATACAGCGATCACAGCTAAAAATAGCCACTGATTACTGTGTAAATGTCACTGGCAGGAAGGGGTTAACACTAGGGGGCGATCAAGGGGTTAACCGTGTTCCCCTATAAGTTTACCGGTGGGGGGGGGGGGCTTACTGGGACATGATAGAGATCACTGTCAGAACGAGGAAATGCCTTGTTTACATAGGCATTTCCCCGTTCTGCCTGTGTACAAGGTAATCGCAGGCCACCGGAGGACATCGAGTCCTCCTGACCCACGGGCACGCTCCCACAGCGGGAGCGAGCACGCGCCGCCCACAACTGAGCCTGCGCAGGAGAGCCATTGTGCTGCGGTTTGGCGGTGACCGGTCTTTAAGCAGTTAATAGATATATAATTTAGTAACATTCTTAAAGCTAAACTCCCATCTTTTCATACACTTTTACATAGTTTGGGCCAGCTTGTCACTCACTAACATGTGAGGCTGCTGGATGTGCGGTATATAGCATACCACACTGTTCCGGGTTTGAGCTGAGACTTCCAGTTTCATACCCGGAACACAGTAGCGTCGCTCAGCCATTCAGAGTAAGCAATGTACGCTATCCAGTATCCATGAATACAAAGCTTCCTCCGATTGGCTAAGTCAGAGAGGCGGGCTAATGATGTCACAACCTCTGACTCAAGCAGAAGAAGCTTTGTATTCATTGATAGAGTACATTGCTTACTCTGAATGACTGACCTCTGCTGTGATAGACTCTACTGTGTTCCAGGTATAAGGCTGGAAGTCTTGGCTCGAACTCGGAACACAGAGCTGTATGTAGCTTCATCTACATAGTGTATACAGCACATCAAACAACCTCACATGTTAGTGAAGGACATAGTTCGTTAGGGCCAGCTTGGCCCAAACAAACTAAAGTGTAGGGAAAAATGGAGTTCAGCTTTTATTTTTTTTTATTTTTTACTGTAATAGAGATTTGCAATACTCTGACTGGGATGGCGAAGATTTTGCATCCAAGCACTTTTTCCTGATTCCATAAAGTAATATTGACAGCATATTTAATAATTACTTTTTTTTCTTTTGCTCTTTGTTTTTTAGTTATGATGGAAATTCTCTACTGAACAGTGTTGAATGTTATGACCCTGTTATTGACAGTTGGGATGTAGTTACATCTATGGCCACCCAGCGGTGTGATGCTGGAGTGTGTGTACTTCGGGAGAAGTGAGAGCAAAAACTGTGAAAATGGGCTTAATAGACTTGGAACTGTGCTGCTGCTGCTGCCTGCATTTTACAGGAAAATGTGAAAACTGACTCTTCACTGTAACAATACAGATATATGCCTTTCCACTGCCAGGCCTTACAGAAACTTTTACTGGCAAAAGATGCTATACATTAGGAAGGAGATGCCTTGCCAATGTGCCACAAAGACCACATGATCTTTAATCTGCAGCCATAAGGGTGTCCAGTGGGCTTTCAGTTGATTTGAATGCCAAGAACGATGCAGGATGGAATAAAAGGGTTCAGTATACAAACTCTCAAAGTGCTGATATACCATCTTTACAATGTTCTCTGGATATTATAGACCTGTGGGTGACGGAGCTGTGTATAAACCTGTCACTAGTTGCCATATGGCTACAGAAGAACTCTACTTTTGGAGAGGAATGCTACATTTCAGGAATATTCGGGATTTCCAGTTTTATTGATACTTTGTGTTGTAAAGTGAACAAAATTCTGAAATGTATATTACAAATTTGACTAAACTGCCTGTAGCATCCTTTTTCACGTGTGTGTGTGTGTGTGTGTGTGTGTGTGTGTGTGTTAATCACATTGTTCTTTTCTGAATTTGGATAGAGTGGTAAAGGATTAGAACCCCTGATGTGTTTTCCTACTTTTTGGGACTTTGTTGGAGAGATTTCTATTCACTTTTTGGTCCAGTGGAAATGGGTTTCACCGGACAGGAGGTTAAGGAAAGCAACTCCGACATAAATACAATTGCTTTTTCTGTAGAGTAGATGAAGATTAAATGTTGTTTTTTTTTTGTGTCTTTGTCCCTTTTTCCCCTAATCACTTGTCTAGTAAAACTTTTATCACCATGATCAAATAATCTATCAATTTGAGCCCCAGATGACAGTCTGTAATCCTTCCCCACTCTAAAAAAAAATGTCAAGGGGTCTACTTTTAACCACTTAAGGACCGGACCAATACGGACCATAATGACCAGAGGTGATTTTACAATTTGGCACTGCGCTGCTTTAACTGGAAATTGTGCGGACATGCAATGTTGTACCCAAACAAAATTTGCGTCCTTTTCTTCCCACAAATAGAGCTTTCTTTTAATGTTATTTGATTGTCTCTGCGATTTTTTTTTTTTTTTTTTTTTTTTTTTTTTTTGCGATATAATCGGAAAAAGAGACCGAAAATTTGAAAAAAAAAATGATATTTTCTACTTTTTGTTATAAGAAAAATCGAATAAACTGAAATTTTAGTCATATTTTTAGGCCAAAATGTATTCAGCCACATGTCTGTAGTAAAAAAAATGTCAATAAGCGTATATTTTATTGGTTTGCGCAAAAGTTATAGGGTCTACAAACTAGGGTACATTTTTCTGGAATTTACAAAGCTTTTAATTTATGACTGCCGATCTCATTTCTTGAGGTGCTAAAATGGCAGGGCAGTACAAACCCCCCCCCCCAAATGACCCTATTTTGGAAAGTAGACACCCCAAGGAAATTGCTGAGAGGCATGTTGAGCCCATTGAATATTTTTATTTTTTTGTCCCAAGTGATTGAATAATGACAAAAAAAAAAATTACAAAAAGTTGTCGCTAAATGATATATTGCTCACACATGCCATGGTTATATGTGGAATTGCACCCCAAAATACATTTTGCTGCTTCTCCTGAGTACGGGGATACCACATGTGTGGGACTTTTTAGGAGCCTAGCCGCGTACGGGACCCCGAAAACCAAGCACCGCCTTTCTAAGGGCGCAAATTTTTGATTTCACTCCTCACTACCTATCACAGTTTCGAAGGCCATAAAATGCCAAAATAGCACAAAACCCCCCCAAATGACCCCATTTTGGAAAGTAGACACCCCAAGCTATTTGCTGAGAGGCATGGTGAGTCCCTGATCGATCCCGACCGTCCACTGTACCGGAGGGGGGTCCGATCGTTTTTAAAGCAGCAGAAAAAGCTAGCTTTTATCAGCGTTTTTTACTAGCATTTATTAGTGTTTTTCAGTGTAGCGTTTTTAGCTTTTTTTTATTATTATGGATCAAAAAACGCTCGCAACCAGCGTTTTTGAGCGTTTTGCGTTTTTTCCCGCCGAAAAACGGCACTTTGAACGCAAATTTCTTGCGTTCAGAAAAAAGCCCATTAACTCCACTGCTCATTAACGCTAAAAAAACGTTATGTGTACATGAACACATAGGCTAACAGAGTGCAGTTAATGGGCTTTTTAAAAAAAAACGCCAATAAACTACAGTTTTGTCAGCTTCTGTGTACATGGAGCCTAAGGCATTGAAGCGAAAGTTCTGTATGGTTTTTTTTTTTTTATAGAAGTGCAGAAGGGTTAGAACCTGCTGGGGAGAATTCATCCTTACTATTGGTCATAGTGATTGGAAATTTTAAAAAAATTCCATTGTCACCAAAACAGGAATACAGGGGAGAACTTCTAAAGGGTAGACCTGTTCTGGTAACAGCTGTCTAAGAGGGCATATCCCCTAAGTTTGGAGAGATCTTACTTTTCTGTCTTATGTCTGAGACAGGCGGTGATGGGAAATCTCACTGATGGGACACAGAGAAAAATCTTTGTTTGCAGACTCCAAATTTCATCTATTATAGATGGACACAAATTTCCCCTCTCGTGTGTGTGTGTGTGTGTGTGTGTGTGTGTGTATGTATGTATGTATACACACACACACACACACACACTATCATCGTGAGAGCCCATGTTTTACTCCTTTTTTTTTTTCTTAACCACTTCAGCCCCGGATAATTTGGCTGCCAATGACCAGGCCATTTTTTGTGATACGGCACTGCGTTGCTTTAACTGACAACTGCGTGGTCGTGCGACGCTGTACCCAAACAAAATTTACGTCCTTTTTATTCTCACAAATAGAGCTTTCTTTTGGTGGTATTTGATCACCTCCTGCGGTTTTTATTTTTTTGCGATATAAACAAGAGAAAAGCGACAATTTTGAAAAAAACACTATCTTTTGGGACTGCGACATTATGGCGGACACATCAGACACTTATGACACATTTTTGGGACCATTGGCATTTATACAGCGATCAGTGCTATAAAAATGCACTGGTTACCTTAAAAAATTCACTGGCAGGGAAGGGGTCAACACTAGGGGGTGATAAGGGGTAACTGTGTTCCCTAATGTGTGTTCTAACTGTAGGGGGGGGGGGGGATAAGACTGACTAGGGGAAGAGATTGATCGGTGTTCATACATTGTATGAACACACGATCAGTCTCCTCACCCCTGAGAGAATCGGGGAAATGTGTGTTTACACACACAAATCCCCATTTTTGTTCTGTAACGAGCAGTTGCGGGTGCCCGGCGGTCATCATGTCTCCGGGGACACGCTTCGGGCAAGTCTTAAAGAGCCGACGTACAGCTACGACAGCTCACACAGGGGAGCCAGCCTACCGCAGTATAACTGCGGCAACTGGTCCGGAAGCCATTAAAGTGGACTTTCCATAGAAAAATGGAAGGTCTGCTGTATTGAAAGCTCCCCCCAAATCTGATATCCCACAACGGTGGTTGTAAAAGAAATCTGTTAGGGAAAATTACTTGCCTCCGTTATGGCTGCTGTCGCTTCCTGAAGACACAGACAAAGTCACCATGCATTACCACTGCCTGGAATAGTTGAGCACATGAAATCTTATAAGAATTTGCCTCTGCGATGGACTTTAGTGCATTCTATCAAGAATTCAAGACCCTAGCCATTTTAGGAGGTAGCGTTGAGGCACTGTGAAGTCACCTGCATTAAAAGCCAGGGTAAAAAATTTTTAGTTGTAATCGCTTTCTTTTACACCACCTTTTTGTTAAGCAACCTTTCTTCTTTTCGAAGATATCTCTCGCACACAATTGAAATATAAGAGGAACTTGTGTTTATTCTTAAAGTGTAATTTTTTTTTTTCATTTTGAATAGAGTAAGGGAGGATTATAACCCCTGTCAGGTTGTTTTTTTTTTGCCATCCATGTCCCATTACAGAGTTTTCCTTCAATTTCTGTCTGGTAGCCAAAACGGCAAGTGTGAGGGAATTCCAGGGTGTCGCCATAACTAATGTCACTATTTTTGAAGATTTACCCTCCTTTTCCTGTTCCTTGTGTCAACCCAAAATTTGGGATTTTCTTTTATTTTCACTTTAGATGATAATGGTAAACCGGAAAATGGGAAGATTCAATCTGCTCTAACGGGCACAGACAGCAGAAAAACCTGACGAGTTCTAATCCAGTTTCACGCTAAAACAAAAAAATGCCTTTAGTGACACTTTCATATCGTACGCTTTGCAAGGTAAACAGCTTCTACTACATTAGTAAAGCAACCAAGTTGTGTTGCAACCTGGTTTAAATCAGAGTTTAAATCTGAAGCTATCTTTTTCCTAACGCAAGCATGTTCCTTGCAAACTCATTAAGTTAGAAGGTGCTGCTTACAATGGTTTGAAGGGCTTAGTCTATCAAAGGCTATATAAAAGCGCTACAACCAATTTTAGTTGCAAGAACTGAGCATCTGGCCAATCTTACGGCAAGGTGAGGTAATGGATTACCTCCTCCAGTTTGCCACACAAAGGGTCACAGTTTGTGTCAAATCCTGGATAAATCCCTTTTAAAAAGAGGAAAAAAAATTGTGAATCCGCAGACTGGCTTATAATTAGAATCATAATGGGCATAGAGTGCAACACATAAGTGACTGTTTTTGTCTTAAATGAAAATACTGTTTTTAATAAAAATTTATGGAACACTGTAATTTTGCAGCATGTCCATTGAGTTTTGCAGTTGAAGGTCTACTCTTGCACTGGCAAAAATATGTAGGCTGCCATTGTGGACCTCCTTTATGAAAATTATTTCAATGATGTAAGAAATCACTAATGATAACCAGTTTGGAATGGTGTGGGTTTTTTTATTTTTTTGTATAATCTTGCCTTTTTAGAGCATACATCCTACATATTTATTTTGGAACCTTTTAAATAAATTGGGCGCTAGTTCTCCTAAATATTAACTAGTATCTGTGTTTCATAAAAACCATATATCTTACCAAATATCTGGTTAATAGCTCTAAAACACCATAAATATCACAATATTAAACCTACAACTCAAAACCGTGTAATAAGTTATCAATGTACACATTTGTAAAGAAAAACACAAAGAAAAATCCTTATAATGCTCAAACACGAAGTTCAGTGTCCACTGTGCCACTATTTAAGTGATTCTAAAAAGTAGACACAAAGTGCTCCACCACCAGTGATGCTAATATTGCCCTCACCAGAGCCCTGAGGCCCTCACGTCTTATTATTTAGCCAGAGAAACCAAATAGAAACTTCAATGCAGCTTTTCTTCATCCAAAAGACACATTCTCCCCTCAACGGATGAACTCCAGTCACCAAAAAAAGGAAATAACAGGGTAATCGTGCAACACAGTTTTATTAAAAATAGCCCATTTAAAACTCATCCCACAAGTCATGCGCCTACACATTAGAGTGCCCAGACTGGCACCATCAGGGAAGTCCCTGATGATGCTAATACAGTGAAATGCATAGAGGTCGTATTGCTACTTGCATACCCATGGAGCGCAAGTGATGTCACATTAGTTTGTCAGTGAAACGCACGCCGAGGCTTGGTAAGAGGTACGGCGGTGCTGGTCGGATTACCTGACAGTTGTTTGGATGGTATTCAGATATGCTGATCGAGCTGGTGCCGGTCTGGGCACTCATGTGTACGCATGAATTGTGGGATGAGTTTTAAATGGGCTTTTTTTTTTAAATAAAACTGTGTTGCACGATTACCCTGTTATTTCCTTTTTTTTTTGTTTTTGGTGACTGGTGTTCATCCATTGAGGGGAGAATGTGTTTTTTGGGTGAAGAAAAGCTGCTTTGAAGTTTCCATCTGGTTTCTCTGTTTTTAAATAATAAGGCGTGTATGACCCAGAGGGCCTCAGGGCTCTGGTAAGGGCAATATTAGCATCACTGGCTGTGGAGCACTTTGTTTCTGTTTTGAGAATAACTTCTATAGAAGCACGGTGAATGGGATGAAGGTTAACAAGTGCAATAACACTGAACTTTGTGTTTGAACATTATAAGGATTTTTTTTTCACTTTTTTTTTTTTTTCCCACAAATGTGTACATTGATTCATAATTTATCACAGGGATTTGAATTGTATGTTTAATATTGTGATATTTATGGTGTTTTTAGAGCTATTAACCAGATACTTGGTAAGATATATGGTTTTATGAAACACAGGTACTAGTTAATATTTAGGAGGACTAACGCCTGCTTTATTTATAAGGTTTTGGGTTGTTTAGTGTGCTTCACACTTAAAGGCGCAGCTGTCACACATCATTTTTGAAGTTTTGGTAATTCAGATTGGTGCCATTTTATACTAGTGTACAAATTGATACATATTTTTGGGGTAGTTGCAGAAGAAAACAAATTTGGCATACATTTAAACCTAAGGAAAAGTTGTCCCAAAAAGACGAGAAAGGTATTCCCAAATGAGGCATCCTGTGTAAATATGATGTGAAGATATCTAAAAATCACAGGAATAGCTGTCAGCAACTCGCATGTACAACATTCTGCAGGATTCCTCCTCCCCACTAAGGGAAAGAGTAAGTTAATGCCCAACTATGGGCAAAAATAAGTTTTCCCGTGCAGTGGAGTTGTGCCTGCACCGCGCAATTTAACTGCTCATTTTTGCCTAGGGGCGAGGAGAAAACGGAAAATTGTATCAAATACTTACTGTAATTTTCCTTTCCTGACGCCAAACCATGGCAGCATAATAGTGACAGAGCTCTGCCTCTTGACCACTCCCTCAGGACCAGTAAATAGCATAAATGAAGGCATGGTTAGCCACCACCCCATTCTTTGTAACAAGCCACATACCGGAACGCACATGGGTGGGCCCATATGCTGCCAGGGTTTGGCGTCAGGAAAGGAAAATTACAGTAAGTATTTGATACAATTTTCAGTTTTCCTGACTCCAACATGGCAGCATACTAGTGATAAATAATAGCTGACAGGGTGGGATCGACTTGTCCAACCAATCTTCTAATTAGGATGAGACAGAGGACTGAATAGTCCTTCCTAAAAAGTCCCCTGATGACAAGGCCCCCTGGTCTATTTCATCAAGTTTGAGTAGGAATGTTGGGACGACCACGATACCCCTCTACAGATGGACACCATATATTCTCTTGAATGTGCTGCCTATGAGGCTTCAACTGCTCTGGTAGAGTGCTCCACCGCTGCTGACGGAGGCTCGCGACCCCTAGTCCTATATGCACAACCAAGCCTGCTAGGGTCCAGGCAGTAACCTCTTTTCCTTGATGATTCCCAGCTGGAATGACAAAAGGTTTATTTAGATGACCTGAAAGGGACAATTGTGGACAGATACTACTTCAAAGTTCTTAAAATGATCAGTTCTTGTGACTTTCCTGTGTGATGTTCTGGAAAGTTAGGCAATGTCCAGCTGTCTGTTAAATAGCAGGCTGTTGCTACGTTTGATGCAAGATGATCTACAAGACCCAACTCTACTCCTTTTGGAAAGAAAATAATATATATATTTTTTTTTTTACTTTGAAGCTCCAAGAGCTTGAATCTCTGACAACCTTCTGCTTAAAGTTCTTGCAATTGATGCCTTATAAGTGATGGCCTGAACCGAACATTGCTCTGTTGGAACAAATGGTTGAACTGACATGAGAACCAGCAACTCCAATAGAGCTCTTTTCCTTGGTGACCAACTCCCCACAACTCAAAAGTTGTGCAAACTGAAGGATTCTTGGCCCATTTAAATGTGTTATTGCCGATATAGCCGACACTCGTGAGATATGTGAGGATAGGCAAATGTGGCGTGTACACGGCCGTTTTTAATCTCATTGAAAAATACGATGTTTTTCTCGACGTGATTTTTCGTGTTTCCTCTCAAGCCTGCCTTGCCTATACACTATCGTGGAAAAAAATGCTCGAGCAAAGCGCGGTGATGTACAACACGTACGACGGCACTATAAAGGGGAAGTTCTATTCGGATGGCGCCACCCTTTGGGCTGCTTTTGCTGATCCTCGTATTAGTAAAGTTTGGTGAGAGCCGATTCGCGCTTTTCAGCCTCATGCTCTTCAGTCCGTTACAGCGTGACGAATGTGCTATCTCCATTACGAACGTTAGTTTTACCAGGAGCGCTCCTGTCTCATACTTGATTCTGAGCATGCACATTTTTTTTCCCCTCGTAAAAGCATACACACTACCGTTTTTCTTGACGTTAAAAAGAACGATGTGAAAGACGACGTGAAAAAATAGAGCAGGTTCTAATTTTTTTTAGCCCATTTTTCACATCATTAAAAATGCTCTGGAGCCTACACACAATCGTTTTTAATGACCAAATAAAAAAATGGCATTTTTCACGCCATGAAAAACGGTTGTGTGTACGCGGCATAAGGCCCGGAGGAAGTATAGAACAGCTGACACTAGAAGGGCAGTAGGATCAATGTCTCGCCCTACCGAGAAAAAGTAAACTTGTTCCAGAATTAGGCCTAGATGTTGTAAGTACCGGAGTTGCCCACCCTCCCCTTTAGTGCCCCTGCTTGCAGCCCCAGTCTGTGTATGTTACAGAGGGGAAATGTCTTCTGTATCCTGAAAATGAATGGCCAGGGAAAACCGAGGGTCTCCTGGTCAATATGGAGGACTGGCTATGACAACTATGTTCTCCCTTGACAGCCTCAAGAGGAATCTCATTTACGGGAAATGTTGGGGAAAAATATATAGGTTAGATTGCAGTCCCAGGGAGAGACCAGAGCATCTGCCCCGTGTGCCTTGGGGTATGGAAACAAGTCAGACATACCCAAAGTTTGTGATTACTGTGGGAAACAAGGAGGTCAGTCTGTGGTAGGCCCCACCTGTGGACCAGCTCAGAAAAGACCTAGGACGTAGACCTACTTGTTGTGCTCTGGGAAGCTTGAACTTGTTAAAAAAAAAAAATCTGCTGAGAGGTAAATGGCTTCCGGAATTTTGCTGGTGACCTTCCGTCCCAGGCGTTATTGGTTTCACCTCTCTCAATAGCATATTGCCGTGAGTTTCACCCTGGAGCTGAATATAGGCAACTGCTGCCCTGTTGATCAACTGCAAGGAGACAGGCCTTACAACACAGAGTCAAGGAAGACCAAAGTGCTAAAAGGGCTGTTTGAACCCCCAGCGCATTCAAGATTACCCTCCTTGGCTGGGAATCTCCGCTTGCCTTGACCGAAAGGCCCTTGCAGTGCATCTTCCCAGCTGTCTTGCAGACATGATTCGTAGCAATTCTCCAGTCTAAAGGTCCTAACGGACTGAGACTTCAAGGACTTTCCATCACCACGGACCGCTACTTCTAACGGTGTTCGATCCTGTTTCCTCCCTTGCACTAAGAATTCCAGTTGAAATTTGCGCAGGTGCCCATGCACCCCAGAAATCGGCTGTATGCATGATGACGTTGTGCCCAGATGACTGAGGCACTGAGAAGCCATCAAACAAGCATAAGTATCCTTCCTCAGAATTCTGTTCCTGACTGCCACCACTTCCTCTGATGGAAGTAAGAGAAACTAGCAGAGCACCCCCGGGTACACTAACAGTTAGGGTGGAGAAAGTTGTCTTTGCTTTCCCTCCTAAGGTGTGAGAATAGGATAGGCATCCTGACAATCTAGCAACAGCCTCAAGCCATGTGGTTGTACCTTTTTAATGGACTCCATCTTAGGCCTGATTCACACACATGCATTTTTAGTGCTTTTTGCATTTTGCAGATTTGCACTACGGTCCATTTAACATCGTTTCCTATGGAACATGTTCTGTAGTGCAAATCTGCTAAATGCAAAAAGCACTAAAACTGCATAGGTGTGAATCAGGCCTTAAAGATTTCAAAGAGGGCCCAAAAGGGTTCGACCTCTTCCGATCTGCAACTGGACACTAGCCAACATCCCCTGCGAACTCCAAACAGGATTGGGTAGAAAACCTCCAATCTCTCTTGAGTCTGAAGTGTCTGTAAGCATTGTAGCAGCCCACCCACTGTTGTGGTGGACTTGGCAGATCCGTGGGAGAGAAATGGTCTGGAGGAGGAGCAGTGAGGAATCTCCCGAAGTGGCCATAAGTGCCTGATACATTCATCCAAGGACCTGTACAACATGCTGTCCAGAAACCCATGAAGTGTGCACTCTAGGTCTTAGCTTAAGGCTCTGTTTCCACTATTACAACCCCAAAGTCGCGTGATTTTGCCGCGATTTTTTGCTACGTTTTTTTGCCCCGATTTTGATGTGACTGGAAACAATGCCTGTGTAAGTCGCATCAAAGTGGGACCAAAGTAGTGCAGGGACTATTTTGAAGTCGCTGCGACTTGAAGTCGCACAGATATGAACGGTACTCATTGGAAATCATGGGGAACGACCTGTCATGCAAGTTTTTAGTCCCAAGTCGCACTAAAGGAAACCGAGCCCTAGAGTCTGGGCATGCACTTGTGTGACTTGCTCACTGATTTTCCCAGAAGTCTGCACTAAGATACAAGTCAGATTTTTGGCATCCACTGCTACAAAAATGTAATTTTTGGCAAGATACTCCCAAAGGGAAATCATGTCTAAAGGGATGCAGACTCTGCCACTCTCCTCAGAGTCCTGCAGGTGCAGCAGCTGGTTGATAAATATTAAACCATTCCCATTAGACTCACCCAGTACATGGGCTGGTTATTGCTGGTACCTGCAGATGCTACAGTATGTAGGAGCAGGTTGACCTTTAGCTTGTTCAGGGTATACAGTTTTGACAGCCTGTTTATACATGTATTCTTCTCTAACCCCTTCCATTCTTCCCCACTTTTGTTTCTAGGAAGCAATACGCCAAAGTGCCAGGATGCTCTTCCAGTGGTTAGACAAGCAACTATGAGGGACTTCCTGGTCAGCCTCCACATCCTGAGTAGCAGACTGCTGTATCTGTAATATATGTAGCAAGGACCCAGGCCTCCTTCAGTCTAACGAGAATATCCAGACCCATGAATTGCCAACATCCCTCCACATAGAGTGGGTCGTAAGGCATACCTCCCAACTTTTAAAAGTCCCATCGCGGGACATTCAGATGTCCCCTCTCCCCAGCTAACGAAAGTTGTTAAGCGGGGGGGGGGGCGATCGCGGGGGGGGGGGGCTTACCTGCTGCTGCTGTGTTTCCTCCTCTTCATCTCTTCATGCTTCCTGCTGTGCGGGAAAACTGACAGTCTCGCGGGACTGCGGGAAGGAGGAGCCTATGCGGGTAAAACCCGCAGAATCCGTGCCAGTTGGGAGGTATGCGTAAGGTATAGTGGGTGCAGTGCAATGTAGATTCATTCGCGCCAGACACCTAGGGTGTGCCACCTGTCCAGGATTCACCCGGACAGTTTGGGATTTGAATCAGGGCCTCAGTCTGCAAAGAGATTCCATCTCTCCTAAACAGAAATCTGGGAGAGAGGGTTAGGGCCAGGACACCCCCAGGCAGCCGCAACACCAACCCGGCAGACTCAGATACTTCTACAGAAGAACAGCCACGCAGGGAAAAGCATCCAGCAAGATGCCACATCTGCACTGATAGGAACGCTGTCTCCTATGCAACAGTCTCCAACAGTTTACAATACAAGTGTAACAGTAGCTTCAGGTAATTAAGGTGAGTTCAAAACAAAATCTTGTGCCACTCTTATCAATAATAAAGACATTTGGCATTCTCTGTTAGCTGCATACTCCTCCAGGCAGTGTCTACTCACCAGCCTCCTGGGCATAGGTACTGCGCCATAGGCCCTGCAGGACTCTTGCTGGGGCACTGGCTCTGGGGAAGAGGAGCAAAGACGTCTTCCTTGGAACTTTTCTCCTGAGTAGGAGCGCCATCTGGGCTATGCCCCCCTGAAGAACTTCGCCTTGCCTTGGCCTGGCCCTTTTGTGAGCGTGGACGTGCGGGGCTGAAGCAAATCAAAGCAATCCACACAAGAGGTCACTCATTTCTTGAAAACTTACCGATACAGTGTTCCCCACCCTAGTCGTTGAGGGTCTTTGTATGAGCAGTAACTGACTCTTGATCTGTGGAGAAATGGGACGGCCAGCTGAGGTGAGGATAGCTGAAAAGCGACAAGAAGGAGCAGGAGTAGACATAGGCGAAAGGATTACACTTTCCTTTCTCATTTATCTACATATGTATATACACATATATACCTATGTACATACACACATACCTACACATATATATATACATACCTACACTGCAGAGGGTCAGTCTGGGGTGGGTTATGAAGGGGTTAATCGAAGAGGTTAGGAACTTCCCCTTCAGACCTGCTTGTCAGCTGAGCTGAACATGTCAGAGATGAGTTGTGTGTCTGGAGTAGGGATGAGCCGAACACCCCCCTGTTCGGTTCGCACCAGAACCTGCGAACAGCCAGAATGTTCGCGCGAACTTTAGAACCCTATTAAATACAATGGACTCGAACGTTTGAAATAAAAAGTGCTAATTATAAAGGCTAATATGCAAGTTATTGTCCTAAAAAGTGTTTGGGGACCCGGGTCCTGCCCCAGGGGACATGTGCCAATGCAAAAAAAGTTTTAAAAACAGCAGTTTTTTCGGGAGCAGTGATTTTAATAATGCTTAAAGTGAAACAATAAAAGTGAAATATTCCTTTAAATTTCTACCTAGGGTGTGTGTATAGTATGCCTGTAAAGTCGCGCTTGTTTCCCGTGCTTAGAACTGTCCCTGCACAAAGTGTCATTTCTGAAGGAAAAAAAGTCATTTAAAACTCACTCGCGGCTATAATGAATTGTCTGCTCCCGGCAATATAGAGAAAAGTCATTGATAAAAATAAAAAAAATGCGTGGGGATCCCCCCAAATTCAATTACCAGGCCCTTCAGGTCTGGTATGGATATTAAAGGGAACCCTGCCACAAATTAAAAAAAATGCGTGGGGTTCCCCCAAATATCCATACCAGGCCCTTCAGGTCTAGTATGGATTTTAAGGGGAACTCCACCCCAAATAAATAAAAAAAATGGCGTGGAGTTCCCCCAAAAATCCACACCAGACCCTTTATCCGAGCACACAACCTGGCAGGCTGAAGGAAAAGAGGGGGGACGAGAGAGCGCCTCCCCCCCCTCCTGAACTGTACCAGGCCACATGCCCTCAACATGGGGAGGATGTCCCCATGTTGATGGGGACAAGGGCCCCATCCCCACAACCCTTGCCCGGTGGTTGTGGGGGTCTGCGGGCAGGGGGCTTATCGGAACCTGGAAGACCCCTTTAACAAAGGGGACCCCCAGATCCCAGCCCCCCCCTATGTGAATTGGTAAATGGTACATTGTACCCCTACCATTTCACGAAGAAAGTGTAAAAAAAAATGTAAAAAAAAAAACACACCTACACCTTGGAAAAGTCCTTTATTAAAAATAAAAAAATAAAAAACCCATTCCTGCGATGTAATCCAGTGTCCCGCGGTGATCGGATGTCTAGCGCTGTCCACATGAAACGTCATTGGCTGAGCCTGAGCGGACCTGATGGGGAACTTCCTCCGCAGTGTATTAAATGAATAGACCCGCCCCTTCTAAAGTTCCCCATCAGGTCCGCTCAGCCAATGACGTAGGTGTAAGGCTAAGAGGACCAGATGCGGAACATGAGAAGGGGCGGGTCTATTAATTTATTACACTGTGGAGGAAGTTCCCCATCAGGTCCGCCCCCTCGTATGTCAGACCCCGCCTACGTTAATGGCTGAGCGGACCTGATGGGGAACTGCCTCCGCAGTGTAATAAATTAATAGACCCGCCCCTTCTTATGTTTCGCATCTGGTCCGCTTAGCCTTACACCTACGTCATTGGCTGAGTGGACCTGATGGGGAACTTTAGAAGGGGTGGGTCTATTCATTTAATACACTGCGGAGGAAGTTCCCCATCAGGTCCGCTCAGGCTCAGCCAATGACGTTTCGTGTGGACAGCGCTGGACATCGGATCGCCGCGGGACACTGGATTTCATCGCTGGAATGGGTTTTTTATTTTTTTATTTTTAATAAAGGACTTTTCCAAGGTGTCTGTGTGTTTTTTTTAAAAAAAATTTACACTTTCTTCGTGAAATGGTAGGGGTACAATGTACCCCTTACCAATTCACATGGGGGGCCGGGATCTGGGGTCCCCTTTGTTAAAGGGGTCTTCCAGATTCCGATAAGCCCCCTGCCCGCAGACCCCCACAACCACCGGGCAAGGGTTGTGGGGATGAGGCCCTTGTCCCCATCAACATGGGGACATCCTCCCCATGTTGAGGGCATGTGGCCTGGTACGGTTCAGGAGGGGGGGCTGCTCTCTCGTCCCCCCCTCTTTTCCTGCGGCCTGCCAGGTTGCGTGCTCGGATACTGGTATGGATTTTTGGGGGAACTCCACGCCATTTTTTTTTTATTTGGGGTGGAGTTCCCCTTTAAAATCCATACCAGACCTGAAGGGCCTGGTATGGATATTTGGGGGAACCCCAAGCATTTTTTTTTTTAAATTTGCCACAGGGTTCCTCTTAATATCCATACCAGACCTGAAGGGCCTGGTAATTGAATTTGGGGGGACCCCCACGCATTTATTTCTTTTTTATCAATGACTTTTCTCTATATTGCCGGGAGCCGACAATTCATTATAGCCGCGAGTGAGTTTTAAATGACTTTTTTCCTTCAGAAATTACACTTTGTGCAGGGACAGTTCTAAGCACGGGAAACAAGCGCGACTTTATAGGCATACTATACACACCCCCCAGGTACAAAATTTTAAGGAATATTTCACTTTTATTGTTTCACTTTAAGCATTATTAAAATCACTGCTCCCGAAAAAACTGCTGTTTATAAAACTTTTTTTGCATTGATACATGTCCCCTGGGGCAGGACCCGGGTTCCCAAACACTTTTTATGACAATAACTTGCATATAAGCCTTTAAAATTAGCACTTTAGATTTCTCCCATAGACTTTTCGAATTTGCCACGAACACCCCAGTTGTTCGCTGTTCGGCGAATGGGCGAACAGGCAATGTTCGAGTCGAACATGAGTTCGACTCGAACTCGAA
This sequence comes from Rana muscosa, assembly GCA_029206835.1. Taxonomy (NCBI): domain Eukaryota; kingdom Metazoa; phylum Chordata; class Amphibia; order Anura; family Ranidae; genus Rana; species Rana muscosa. Next base: position 323,602,706 of record CM055117.1, read on the forward strand.
GCTCATCCCTAGTCTGGAGAGAGACAGCAGCATGCTGTGTAAGAAGATCCATTGCTGGATTGTGTACCTGCTGGGATGAGCAAAACCATATCAGAGACTGTAGTTCTGGCTATAGCCATGTACTTTGTCTATATATCAGCCTGTTGGCTAAAGAGACTGAACCTTTCCTATCTCTGCACCTGTGTAACAAGACAAGCCTGACGTTTCTTCTGTTTGTTTTGCTGAATAAAGGCATTTTATTTTACTGAACTGTCTGAGCCGGCCTTTCACCCCTCTGATCCCCTACAATACATACACACATATATGTATACCTATACATCCACATACATTTTTTTTTTTTTAATCTGTATATATGTATACACACACAGTACCTGCAGAGGACAGCAGGGAATGGGAAAGGGAATGAAAGGCGAAAGAGGGAGACATAGGTAAAAGGTACCGGCAACCCTGTATGGCACAAGGGCCAAGATAGAGATAAAGCATAGCTGGCCCCTCCATATTCCACAAGCGCTGCAGTTACAAATTTTAAAAGCAGATTTCGTTCCTAAAGAGGAAACACTGCAGGGGCCCCAATAAGACCCACAGAAAGGGGCTCCCAGACTATAGCACTTTTAGCAGCCTGAGCGCTGGGACTTCGCACTGGGAGAGGCTTAACCCAGACGGCTACTGCACTGAGGCAGGGGGGGGACATAGTACTGCTTACTCTTCACTGGTGCGTTGAGGTATGAGGAAAAAAAGAAGAATGGGGTGGTGGCTAACCATGCCTTCATTTATGCTATTCACTGGTCCTGAGGGAGTGGTCAAGAGGCGGAGCTCTATCGCTAGTATGCTGCCATGTTGGCGTCAGGAAAGAGATTTACTTGCATAAACCTCCAATCCACCCAGAACAAGACCGGTCCAACACCCCTGCGCTCTTGAGTTGCGGACTGTTCCTGACGGCATCAAGTCCACTGCTGGACAATGGGGGAGCTCCGTTTTCTGGTGGAACAAAGAATTGTGTGAGTGAAAGCTTTCTCCTCACCCCTAGGCAAAATGGGCAGTTGACTCAAGCAGTGTGGGCACAGCCATACTGCATGCTAAAACTTTTTTTGTCCGTAGTTGGACTTTTTAGGCGGAAGAGCAAGTTAAAGTGAAGCTCCTGCCAAAAGGGGAAGCTCTGCTTGTTTTCACCCTCTTCCACTGCCACATTTGGCACTTTTTGGAGGTGGGAGCGGGTACCTGGTTTTGACAGGTACGCACACTCCCACTTTTTGCTTGGATTGTGGTGGCGAACTGAGCCAAAAGTTTGGCCCCTCTCCTTTCCCTCAGTCTTCTGGGACACATCACAGGTCCTAGAAAACTACGGGACCATTAACAAGGCGCAGTGTGACTCGTGGATGCGCAGTAGGAAACAGTCTTTAGTCTGTTGGGATATGTCTCTACTAACTTTGTACATCTAGACTTTTCAATATTTGCCCACTCTACTTTGCATAACTGCTCAAGTTCAGTTAAATTTAATGGTGACCGTTTGTGGACTGCAGTCTTTAAGTCAATCCACAGATTTTCAATGGGGCTTAAGTCTGGGCTCTGAATAGGCCATGCAAGGACATTCACCTTTTTTCTCCTTCAACCACTGTGTTGTATTTTTTTATGTGTGCTTTGTGTCATTGTCATGTTGGAAGATAAACCTTCTTCCCATTGACAACTTTCTGGCAGAGGGTAGCTAGTTTTTCCTCAAGAATTTGATGGTATTTTTCCCCATCCATTTTTCCTTCTATACTGGCAAATGCTTCAGTCCCTGCTGCAGAGAAATACCCCTATAAAGGATATCACCACCTCCATGCTTTACTGTAGGAATTGTGTTATTTGGATGGTGAGCTGTATTGGATTTCCACCAGACATATCATTTTGTGTTGAGGCCAAATAATAAAAATTTAGACCATAACAACTTTTTCCATGTGGCCTCAATCTTCAAGGTGCGTTTTGGCAATGCTCAGTTGTGGCTGCATGTGGCCTTTTTTGAGGAGTGGCTTTTTTCATACAAGCCACATTTGTGGAGCATTTGTGATATTGTTGTCACATGCACACAATGGTCACTCTTTGTCATAAATTCCTGCAACTCCTTCAGAGTTGTCGTAGGCCTCTTGTAGCCTCTCTGACCAGGTTCCTCCTGGCTCTTTCATCCAGTTTGAAGCGACCTCCTGATTTAGGGAGGGTCTGTGTTGTACAAAATACTTTCCACTTCTTAATAATAGACTTAATTGTGCTTCTATGAATTGCTAAGTCCTTTGACTTTTTTCTTTGTATCCATCTCCTGATTTGTGCCTGCCCACAACTTTATTCCAGAGATCTTTTGACAGTCCCTTGCCACCCATAGTTGATTTTTTGCTTTAATTGCATACCAGGGACTGAAATGCCCCAGGAAAGCTCTTTTCATGCTGAGCTAATCAAAATTACCACAGCTGATAACAGTTGAAAGTCAAGTGGCTTTGTGTGCCATTGACACAGACAAGCCTGTGAAATACTTGGAGAATATAGTCTGGTTTGATGAGACCAAAGTTGAATCTTTGGATGCCATAATACACACCATGTTTGGAGGTCAAATGGCACTGCACATCACCCCAAAAACACCATACCAACAGTGAAGTTTGAAGGTGGGAACATCCTGGTGTGGGGCTGTTTTTCAACATACAGTACTGGCAACTTTCATATCCATGAAGGAAGGATGAATGAAAAAATGTACCAAGACATTCTCAATAAAAATCTCCTGCCATCTACCAGGATGATGAAATGAGGGTGGACATTTCAGCAAGACAATGATCCCAAGCACAAAGACAAGGAAACTCTCAATTGGTTTCAAAGAAAGACAATAAAGCTGCTAGAATGTCCTATCCAAACAACTGACTTGAATCCAATAGAAAATGTATGGAAAGAACTAAAGATCAGAGTTCATAAAAGAGGCCCACGGAACCTTAAAGGGGTTGTAAAGGTTTGTTTTTTTATTTTCTAAATAGGTTCTTTTAAAGTGGTTGTAAACCCAGAAAAAAAAAAACACCTGCAAGACAAAGCCATAATGAGCTAGTATGACTAGCATACTAGCTCATTATGCATCACTTACCTTAGTTCGGGGCCCCCGAAGCTGTCCTCGTCTCCCCCTCCAACCGCAGCCATCGCTCCACAGATACCCGGAAGGTTACTTCCAGGTATCGCCGCTCCTGCCAATCACAGCGCCGCTCTGGCGCTGTGATTGGCCAGAGCGGCGAAGACGTCACTCCGCGCCAGCGCGCGGGAGCCGTCAAATCCGGCAAAGCCGGATTTGTGAATGGGGATTAACCCTGTGAATGCACCAATGTCTACGGTGCGCGTAGACATCGGTGCATGTCTTTTTTTTGCAAATGTAGCACACAGACCCTTTTTTCCTGCCTACCTTCACTTGCAGGAGTAAAGGTGCAGGCAGAGCGGGTGTGGGTATGACTTCTTCCTTTAGGGCAGGGGCTTCCACTCTAGGTGTAGTTTCCCCAGAGTCCATTGGCAAAATCTCCCTATGGCTGCGGGGTGAAGTCACTGGAACTTTGTCCCACCCCTTAATATAAACCTTTCAATCTCGTACTCATCCCCCACATTGGACAACAATTCCAGATCGGAGGTGTTATACTCCTCTGCCGGCAGATAGTTAGTGGTGGACATAGACACATTGGGGCTGATTTACAAAACGTTTGCGCCATGAGTATCGGCACATCTGCGCGCAATGGCTGTTTTGGTATTTACAAAACATTAGCGTCGGTAGCGCAGCCCTATTTCCCATTTACTATAGTGTTGTCGGCGGACGGAAGGAGGCGCTCAGTGCGCCACTATGGACCTGGCGCACGGCATGTTAAAATCTAAATATAAAGAAGCTGGAAGTGAGAATATAATGAGGGTGATGTGGGGTGATGTGAGGAAGTGTAGTGACACCCGCCCAAATAACTAATATGCCCAAAATAGAGTGAGAAAGTAACTTTTTCAAAACCAGCCCGCTGCGCCGGAAAGTACGATTGTTTTCTTGCGCCAAGACACTGCGCCGGCAAAATCTTAGTAAATGTCAAGTCACGTAACTCAATTTGCATAAGTTGAACAGGCGCAGCTCTGAACTTCCCAGTGTGCCAGCAAAATGTTTTCCTGGTGCCTCCATGGCAGCATACCTGTGATAGAGCTCCACCTCGACTCCTCCTTCAGGACTAGTGAATAGCATAAATTAAAGGCATAGTCCCTCCCCCAACATTCTCCTTTTTTTCCTCATACCTTCTTGTGCTGGTGAAGAGTAGCAGTATGTCCATACCGCTGCAGTCAGCAGCGTCCGCCGGGTTTAGCCTTTCCCGTGCGCAGTCCCTGTTCTTGGGCCGCTCACAGCGCTGATAAGACTGGGAACCCCTCTGTGGATCTGTTGGGGTCATTTCGCAGAGTTTCCTCACAGGAACGCAGTCTGCTATCACATCCATGATGAATGCAGTGGAAGTCGCAAAAGGATCAGCTCCATCTTCCCAGGCTGGTGGTTTCCATTTTTTATTACAGGCATTTGTGTTTTTCCCCTTTCTTTTCCTCTCTTCCCCTCCCCTCCCCTTTCCTTTGCTTGTTAGGCGCCTTTAAAATGATTATTGTCTTACTTTTTTGTTCCTTTAAAACTGTGCAACTGGATAGGGCAGGTGTCTCTCTGTGCAACAACATTGTGGTGCTTATTTCCGGGTTCTGGGGGGGCTACAGGTGCTCTGTACATCCCGCCGGGTAGGAGAGTGTCACGGCGCGGTGTCCTTGCCGCCGTCTGCACATGCGCGATTCGGGAGTGATACAGAGCCGTAGTTTCTCGGCTCTCTGTACTGGGCGGCGCTGGATCTTCTGCGCATGCGCATGCATGGTCGCTTGGTTCAGTGTCGGCCATCTTGGATTCTGGAAAGAAGGCTAGATTTGCCCTTTTTTCAATCCATCCCAAATAGTGGTTTATGGGATTAGCCCATGCACCTTGAGCCTATTTAGGTTCAGATTCAGGGATTGCTGTCAGTCTCCTCAGCTGTGCCCTGCTAGGTCTCTCTGATGCTGCTTTGTGGTAGGTACTTTTTATTTTCTCAAAAAAAAATGTTGCCGATTAAAAATGTTTGTTTAAAAAAAAAAAGACGATATAAAAATGTTTATGTTTAAAAAATAAAATAAAAAAATAGAAAAAGATGACGATATAAAAATGTTGTTTAAAAAAAAAAAAAAAAAAAAAAAAAAGATGACGATATAAAAATGTTTGTTTAAAAAAAAAAAAAAAAAAAGTGACGCCAAAAACTCCTGATTCTTTTCCCTTTCTTACTATATTTCCGGAGCTGATCCTTGTGCCCAACTCCGCAATGAGTCATTCATCTCACAGCAAAGATCCTCACACTAAAAAAAAAAAAAAAAAAGCTATCTCCAGGCTGTCAGGAGGGAAGTCTGGTATGCTTCCACAGGACAGAAGGATGCGAAGATTCAGAGGTGGCTCCTCTAGGTTCCGCCAGTCAAACCCAAGGGATTTTAGGCAGTCGAGACAGCCCAGGGACAACAAAAGACCTTGGAAAGGTACTCGGGGATCCTTTTTGTATAGGAAGATGAAAGCCCTTCCAGCTCCACAGGAGCAGAAGCAGTCTTTTTGACGCCAGAGGAACCCAGGCACTCCCGGTGGGAGCCAGGCTAAAGTCTTTTGTCCCAGTCTGGGCCACCTGCTGCCACGACCCCTGGGTTCTGTCAACAATTCAATGGGGGCACTTTTGGAATTTCTCTTACCCCCCCCCCACCTCGGAACTCTTTCAAAGGAACAGAGATTCCATCCTCTCCACTGAAAGCTCAAGCTCTAAAAAAACTTCCTAACGTCACTCCAGCTTCAGGGGCGGCTGTTCCGGTTCCCTTGGCAGAGCGCTTGGCAGGCTTCTACTCCACCCTATTTCTGGTCCCAAAGAGGACAGGTGGGTGTAGGCCTGTGATAGACCTAAAGAGGTTCAGCCGGTATATCTGCCCCGAAAGCTTCAAAATGGAGTCCCTGCAGACGATTATTCAGGCAGTCCAGCCATCAGATTGGATGATTTCGGTTGATCTGCAGGATGCGTACCTACACGTGCCAATTCTACCTGCATTTCAAAAATATCTGATATTTGCAGTGGGACGAACCCACCTACAGTTTCAAGCCCTGCCTTTCGGTCTGTGCACCTCTCCCAGGGTGTTCACCAGGATACTAATCTGCTTTGGTTCCCCTGGGGGAGAGGGACTTGAGGATATACCAATACCTGGACGACATCCTCCTCCTGGCAAGCAATCCGGATCAGTTGGTACGTCACCGGGAAATTCTTCTACAGACCCTAAAAGAGCTAGGGTGGCTGGTGAATTCCGACAAGAGTCAACTAACGCCAACACAGCAGATAATCTATGCGCAATGTTCTACACTCAGGAGGGGACAGTGTCATTACCACCGCCGAAGGCACGGATTGTCATCCAGAGAATGATCAAAGTCATCCGGAGCCCGTATCTGACGGCTTCACAATGCCTGAGCCTCATTGACACAATGTCTTCCTGTATACCCATGGTTCCTTCGGCACATTGGCACTTGAGGTATTTCCAGACTGGTTTCTTGGCGCAGTAGAAGAAACGACTATCTCAGACGATCCTGCTGACGGGAAAAATGCGCAGGCGCCTTCACTGGTGGACAGTTCTGGAAAACCTCTCCAAGCCTCATCACCTGGGCTCCCTTCCTTGGATCACAATTGCGTCCACTTGCAAGCAGACAGGGCTGGGGAGCCCATTGCGGGCAAACCAGAATACAGGGGAGATGTTCATACACCACCCAGGGAGTGGTATCCAACATCTTTGGAGATGAGGGCAGCCTTCTTGGCACTGACCTCTTTGGCACCCCAAATCAGAGGCCAGAGAATACTCCTACGCCTAGACAACAGGGCAGCTGTCGCTTATCTGCAGAAGCAGGTCACTCCTCAAGGAGGTAGAGCCGATCATGCTCTGGGCGGAGCAGAACCTCCTGGACCTCAGAGCAATGTATCTGCCAGGCAGGTTGAACACGGAAACAGACACGTTACCCAGAAACTTCCTGGACAACGAGTGGGCTCTCCACCCTCATGTCTTCCTTCAGATTGCCAACATATCGGATCCCCCTCAGGTAGATCTGTTCGCCTCCCTGAAGAACGCCAAGCTGGATAGGTTCTGCTCTCGGCTGCCGCACCCACAAGCCGAGGCAGTGGATGCCCTGTCATATCCCTGGAGGTTCACCACGGTATATGCCTTTTCTCCCAGGCCATTAATATTCAAATTCCTCCTGAGGCTCCTCAGAGAGCCAGTCCAGGTGGCAGCAGTACTTCCGTATTGCGCCTCAGTGTGGGCTCTCCAATCAAGATCCCTCCTTTCCCTCAACTTCTGTCGCAGGGCAGTCTAGTTCATCTAAACCCTCAGAAGTTGAATCTTCGAATCTGGAGGTTAAGAGGCGAAGGTTCGAATCCCTAGGGTGTTCCTCAGGAGCCATAACAACCCTTCTAAAAACCAGGAAGCCTGCAACTAATGCCATATATTCAAAAATCTGGGACAAGTTCTTGTCATTTGCTTCCGGAAATGGATTTGATCCAATCCTTCCCTCTACTTCCCATGTTCTAGGATTCCATCAGACAGGACTTGATCTGGGACTTGGTCTGAGCTCCCTCAAAGTGCAGGTAGCAGCAATCTCTGCCGCAACAAATAAGGACCGGGACGGAGGATCCTTTAGTAGTCACTTACCTCAGAGGTGTATTGAAGATTCACCCTCCTGTCAGACGATCATTTCCTAAGTGGGATTTGTCCCTGGTCCTTGAAGTTCTATCTGACCATCCCTTTGCTCCAGTGGAACAAGTAACAATATGGAACCTGACACTAAAGACGGCTTTCCTGCTAGCCATTACATCTGGCAAAAGGATCTTGGAACTTCACTCTTTAGGGATAGGTGACGACCACATCTCCTTCTTCCCCGACAGAGTGGAACTTCGCCCCCTTCGGGGGTTCACACCAAAGGTCACTACTCCAAGCCACCTGTTGGAACCCTGGACACTACCAGTGTTTACAGACACGGATTCAGAGTCTTGTCATGAACTGGATGTATCCAGAGTGCTTAGGGCCTACCTAGAAGCCACCGGCCCCTTCAGAAATTCTGAGAGACTTTTCATCGTACCGTTCGGTAAATACAGGGGCAAAGAATCTTCCATCAGAACTCTGGCATCTTGGGCTGTAAAGTTAATCCAGAAGGCCTACAGGGTGAAGAATATGGAGCCTCCATCCCGAGTGAATGCTCATTCTACAAGGGCAGTCTCAGCTTCCTGGGCGGCAAGGGCTAATGTTTCATTGGAGACGGTGTGCAGGGCTGCCACCTGGTCTTCTCACCATACATTCCTCAGACACTACCATATTGATCCAGGAGCGCTCACGACTGTTGAGTTTGGAAGGAGGGCAGTTCAGGCTGCTATGTCCTCTTCTAATTAAACATTTATTGTTAAGCAATTATCCCACCCAGGAAAACGGAAAATTGTATCATACTTACCAGTAATTTTCCTTTCCTGGTGCCTATCCATGGCAGCATACGCTCCCACCCTCGGTATTCTATATTACAGAGAATGTTGGGGGAGGGACTTTGCCTTTAATTTATGCTATTCACTAGTCCTGAAGGAGGAGTCGAGGCGGAGCTCTATCACAGGTATGCTGCCATGGATAGGCACCAGGAAAGGAAAATTACTGGTAAGTATGATACAATTTTCCGTTATTTCTAAAGGAAAAAAAAGGCATTTAAAAGCACCCGTGCCTATAATGAATTGTCGGCTCCCGGCAATATAGAGAAAAGCCATTGAAAGTCATTGATAAAAAAAAATAAAAATTCAATTACCAGGCCCTTCAGGTCTGGAATGGATATTAAGGGGAACCCCGCCGCAAATTTAAAAAAAAAATGCGTGCGGTTCCGCCAAATATCCATACCAGGCCCTTCAGATCTGGTGTGGATTTTAAGGGGAACTCCACCCCAAATTAAAAAAAAAATGGCGTGGAGTCCCCCCAAAAATCCACACCAGACCCTTATCTGAGCACGCAACCTTGCCGGCCACAGGAAAAGAGGGGGGGACGAGAGAGCGCCCCCCCTCCCCCCTGAACCGTACCAGGCCACATGCCCTCAACATGGACAGGATGTCAGGAGGGAGGGGGGGGCGCTCTCTCGTCCCCCCCACTTTTCCTGCGGCCTGCCAGGTTGCGTGCTCGGATAAGGGTCTGGTGTGGATTTTTGGGGGTACTCCACGGCATTTTTTTTTTAAATTTGTGGCAGAGTTCCTCTTAATATCCATTCCAGACCTGAAGGGCCTGGTAATTGAATTTGGGGGACCCCCACACTTTTTTTTTTGTGTTATCAAAGACTTTCAATGACTTTTATCTGTATTGACGAGAACCAGCAATTCATTACAGCCGCGAGTACGTTTAAATGACTATTATTTTACTTTAGAAATGTCATTTTGCTCTCGAACTGTTATAAACATGGGAAACATGCACTACTTTACAGGCATACTATAGACACCCCCCAGGTATGATATTTAGGGCCAGTTCACACCGGATGCAGTGCAATGCGTTTTTTTGATGCATGAAAAACGCAAAGAAAGTTGATCACATTAATGCCAATGGCATAGGTCACACCACTGCAGTCCGTTCCAGTGCGTTTCATAAAGGAAAAAAAAAAATTGGTCATGCTGCATTTTTTAGGTACAGAACTGTACTGGACCGCAGTAAAACACATCAAAAACGCAACGGAACGTACCAAAAATGCACTGGAATGCACCGGACCGCACCTAAATGCACCAAAGACGCACTGCAACACACTTGTCCTAAGTGAAAAGAGGGGGAAAAAAACACTGGACTGCATCAAAAACACATCAAAAATGCACTGGAACACACTTGTCCTTCTCTTTTTTTTTTATATATCAAACGGTTTTTATTGCTCACAGAAAAAAAAATATGAGGTACAAAAATATGCAGCATATTATATCTGTTACATATACGGTAGCAATATATGTTTTTGACATTCCTTGGTCACATCTGAAATCGCATACATTAAACAATCCGCTCAGAGTTTCAAATAGCATAGGGTGAACTGTACACAACCCATCAGACTATCCCCCCTCCCACCCGCCCACCTGTTGCCGGTGGGAGCTTGCTACACACCTCCCAACAGCCTCATCCTCACCAATTCCATGGGGCTTAACCCCGGTACAGCAAGCCATGCATCCCAGAGCCTATCAAACTTTCCCGCGTTGCCCCTGTGCTGGTATATGTATTTCTCCATCAAAAGGGTTTTACCCATCTGCTGTATCCACAGCTGGACCGTAGGCGGCTCAACAGACTTCCACAGTAGTAGAATAGTTTTTCTCGCCTGGAACAATGCCCTAGTAAATGCCATTCGAGTCACCTCCTCCGGGATCTCCCCCCCCCCAGTATTCCTAACAAGCAACATAAGGGGTCAGAAGGAACGTTGGTCTGGAACACCAAATTAAGTGTAGCCAGTACCTCCGTCCAATATCTATGGAGTTTGGGGCAACGCCAGAGGAGGTGAATCAGATCTCCAGGCACCGCCCTACATCTACCACATAGCGGATCGGGCAGTCTACCCATCTTGAATAGTTTTACCGGTGTAAAATGTACTCTCAGTAGTATATATAGTTGGGATACCTTTTGTGCCACATTAAGCGAGCAGGCGTTTACCACCTGCATTGCCTCCTCCCAGAGCTCCCCCTCTATAGGACCAACATCCGCCTCCCACTGGCTCACCACTTTCATGGGGTGTCCCTCCAAAAACGAGGACAACAGCATGTTATAGCACTGAGAGATGACACCCCTGGTCTCACAAGCGTCCTGCAGCATGTGAAAGACAGGGGTGGGGGACTGAACCCACTCCACTGCATCTCCCTGAGCCCTGACGGCATGTCGCAGCTGCAGGTAGTAAAACAGCATATTGGACGGGAGCGCATATCTCGATTGAAGTACATGAAAAGGAAGTAAGGCCCCATTATGAAACACTTGTCTCAGGTGGGTTATACCTAGTGACCTCCACTTAGGGCCCTGCTGAAGTTTGGCCAGTTCAGTGTAATTGCCGTTCCCCCATAGCGGGCTCTACCTAGTGAACCCCGTGACATTCTGGAGTTGTTTGGCCTTATTCCACACCTTCTGAAGGAGTGAATAAGTGGGCATCTTTTTAATTGATTTCTGAAACCGCTGAGCCTCCAGCCCCTCCGGCACCGTGTCGGCCCCCGAGCCAAGCAGCATTAGCCTAGCCGAGGAGCCCACAGGAGCCGGTACCATGACACCTATCAGGTGCTGCAGTTGCGCTGCCAGATAGTATATCCAAGGATTGGGGAGGGCAAGGCCCCCCCTCCTTTGGTCGCTGTAGTTGTTCCAATTTGATCTGGGGGGGTTTGTTGTGCCACAATAATTGTCTAAAGAGGGAGTTGACGACCCTGAAGATTTTAAGCGTGATGACAACAGGAGCATTGTGTAGCAGGTACAGCAGCTGGGGCATTAGTATCATTTTAATAAGGTTCGTCTTGCCGGCCAGGGACATCCGCAGTCTGTTCCATATCTGTATTTTATCCCTGAATCTGGTCAATAAGGGGTATATATTCAGCTGACAGAATTCTGTGATCACCAGGGAGATGAATACACCCACGTACTTAAATGAGGATACTATGGGGACCGGGCAGGAGGGCCCCTCACCTAGCGCGGGGGCCTCATCCAGGAACATCAGAGCCGACTTGGACCAGTTAATTGTAAGGCCCGAGAAACGGCCAAACTCTGTGATAAGGGACATGACCTGAGCCAGTGATTCATCCACATCTTCCAGGAAGAGGAGCATGTCATCGGCGTATAGCATAATTTTCTCGTGTATATTGCCATAGCGGAAGCCCCTGACCGACCGGCAGTCTCGCACCAGAGCCGCCAGGGGCTCAATGGCCAGAGCGAAGAGCAGGGGGGACAGGGAACAGCCCTGCCTGGTCCCCCTGCCCAACGCAAAGGCGTGAGACATCCTGTCAGACATTCGTATGGCCGCCTGCGGCGAGCCGTACAACAGCCTCACCCACCATAGGAACCGGGGTCCGAACCCGAACTTGGCCAGTACAGCCCAGAGATACCGCCAGCCAACACTGTCGAATGCCTTATTGGCGTCAAGAGACCTTGTCCTTCTCTTTGGTTAATAAAAAAGAGGGGTGAAAAAAAAGCACTGGACTGCATCAAAAACGTAACAAAAATGCACTGGAACGTGTCAAAAACGAGCATGCAGAAAAGCACCTGGAACGCATCCAGACTGCGTTTCTATGGTGTGAACTAGGGCCAGTTCACACCATAGAAACGCAATCCGGATGCGTTCCAGGTGCTTTTCTGCATGCACGTTTTTGATGCGTTCCAGTGCATTTTTGTTACGTTTTTGATGCAGTCCAGTTCTTTTTTTTCACCCCTCTTTTTTATTAACCAAAGAAAAGGACAAGTGTGTTCCAGTGCGTTTTTGGTGCATTTAGGTGTGTTCCGGTGCGTTCCAGTGCGTTTATGATGCGTTTTGCTGCGTTCCAGTACAGTCCAGTGCAGGTAAAATGCAGCATGTTCTACTTTTTTGGGGGAACTGGAACGCACTGGAACAAACACTGCCATTTAGAACCATATAACCAACTTTCCATGCATTTTTGATGCATAAAAACGCAATGGACTGCATGTGGTGTGAAATGGCCCTTAAGCAATTTGGCATATTTAAAGGCACTTCTCTTTGTTTGGTTTTTGGTGTTGTCCAAATTGGTGACATTGATATATGTCCCTTAGGGTGGGACCTGGGCCCCCATTTTAAGGCCAATAACTAGAAGAAGAGCCAGCCAAGTGGGGACTAGCAAAATTAACAAGTCAGTTCCCATAGACTGCAATGGTATTTGTTGGTGGGGGGGGGGTGATTGTCCCATCCCTAATTTTGTAGCATGCTGGATGATGTGCTTAATTTTGGACGGGGGGGGGGTGTTTATTTTCTGATAGCTGCATTTGTGTTGTTATGCGCATGCCCAGGGACTTAGATTTTTATTGTGTGAACAGCACCTGGATATTTCTGGGCATGTTCAGAGAGTGTTTTTATGGGTTAGTAATTGAAGGACATCCTTAACAGGTGTAGCCACTTTGAAGTTCAGTCTCTACATTGGGTGAACTTGCATTTTGGGTGTTTCATGGACTGTGCATGTGTTTTCAATTGCCTCATTAGCTCACAAACATAGGTTATATAAAGCTCACAGTTAGGATTCCCTCCCTTGGTGTGTGTGTGTGTTTGTTTGTTTGTTTCAAATTGACCCTGTTTTTTTATTTTTTAGTATTCTTTGTTTTGTTGACCAATAGAATTTGATGCAAAGTTTTGAGGTTTGTTTTGCGTTTTCTTTGCAACAAATGTGACAGCTGATTGGCAATTTAAAACAGGTGTGATTTGTCTACCCTGGTGCCTTCATGCTAGCATATGCATGAATTGTGTGCTGCCATGGAGAGTCACCAGGAAATGAAAAATACAGAGCGGTAAAGTATTAAATTTTCCTTTTTACTGCAGTGGTTCTCAGCCTCAGTCCTCAAGTACCCCCAACAGGACATGTTTTGTGAATTTATCTCATGGAGAATTGCTGTCCAAAATACCAAACCATTGACTGTGATTTAAAGCACATGTGCAAGATGAAGGAAAACCTGCAAACATGGCCTGTTGGGGGTACTTGAGAAGCACTGATTTAGAGCACTGCACTTAAAAATAGCTCAAGGCAGTACAATTCTAATTGTGGGCATTTTGAGGGAAACAAAGTAAGTGTTAGAACCCCTGCTTGTGTTTTTTTTTTTGTTTTTTTTAAAGGTTGGGCTTTGTGTCCCCTTGTAGTAAAATTGGCTTCACTTCCTGTCACACAGCTAAACAGGAAGTGAAGGTAAAACCCTACCAATGTCTTTTCTTGGGGACACACAGATCAATCTAACTAGTGTCCCCATTAAGCAAATTGCACTCTAGGACTTTGTTGTGTACACCCCAAATCATTGGGTAGTTTGGGGTTTAGTAAAGACAAATCCACTCTGCAGTAAAAGTGTAGCTGCTGAAAATCTGAGGGATCACTGGTGATTGTAACATCCAATCATGTAAAAGCAAAGAAGGTGTTTTTTTTGTTTGCTTGCATTTCCCTTTCTGATATCCAGCAAGTGCACTTGTAGTGCAAAGTAGATTTGCCTTTATTAAATAAACCTAATAATTTGGGGTGTAACCCGCAAAATGCTGGAGTGCAATGTACATAATGGGCAAAGTATTTAGATTGACCTGTGTGTCCCCAAGGAAAGACATTGGTAGGGATTTCCCCTCACTTCCTGTGTGGCTATGTGACAAGAAGTGAATTATTTGGAAGGATAAAGTGGCCAAATTTGGGAGTTGTCTTCAGCTTATCAGGGGTGCAGACGTCCCCAAAAACTGTCTAGACGTGTAATCCCTCTGCACGCTATCCCCAAGCAAAAATAAAAGATTTCATTTAGTTTAACTTTGCAAAGACACATTCCTAGGTTGAATTGTGATGCATGTCAATGGCCCATTTAGACCCTCTTTATTCACTTGAGATCAGCGCTATAACTGATCGCCAGCCACAGCATGGTCCTCAATTGCCGGGAGTCCGTCAATAAACGTCATCCCCTTCGCGCGCGCTGTGGTCACCGAGTCACTGAGACTCGGGTGATGACAGATCCAAGTAAGGGGCCGATCCCTGCCCTTTACCATGTGCTCAGCTGTCAGCCAATGACAGCTGAATACGTGATGTAAACAAAAGCTGGGTAATGGTTTTTGTTTTTGTTTTCTCCTTGTGCTGACAGCGTGAGCATAAAAAAAGGCAATCACCGGCCCGAAGAGGAAGAGGCAATTCTGCGTCATCTGTGACAATCAGTAGCCCCTGCCAGTGCCACCTATCAATGCCCACCACTGCTGCCAATCAGTGCCACCTAGCAGTGCTGCGTATCAGTGCCCATCATTGCCACCTAGCAGTGCCACTTCTCAATGCCCACCAGTGCCAACTAGCAATGCCACCTCTCAGTGCCCACCCTTGCCACCTTATCGGTGCCCATCAGTGCAGCCCATCAGTGTACATCAATGAAGGAGTAAAATTACCTTTTGTCGAAATTTTCGAAATATTAACCACTTTCCTACCGCCCACCGTCAAATTACGTCCTTGGCTTTGTGCGGTGACATCTGAATGATGCCTGCAGTTGCAGGCATTATTCAGATATCATTCTTTTCAGCCGGTGATTCTGTGCACGATAAAAACGATCATAGCGGCAGTTCCGCCGCTTGATCGTTCTTATAGGCGGCGGGAGGGGATGTCCCCGTCCCCCCTCCCGCCGCCATCCGGTGCTTCTCCGGGCTCTCCCGTGCCATCTTGGGCTCGGAGAACAATTTGGCCGGCGCCGGATGGGAAGCATAGAGATGACTGGTGACCAGATGGTCACCAGTCATCTCTATGACCGTCGGAGGCCAGGGCGCGACGTTATGACATCACGCCGGGTTCCCGTATGTAAACCAAGCCGTGATCTCGGCTGTCAGCATGAGATTGGTGAATTTTTTTGACCGATCTCATGCTTTCCAGCCTGGAGGAGAGATGTGGGGTCTTATTGACCCTGCATCTCTCCATAAAGAGGACCTGTCACAATAGATTCCTATTACAAGGGATGTTTACATTCCTTGTAATAAGAATAAAAGTGATCCAAAAAACAAAAAAGTTAAAAAAAGAGTAAGAAATACAAAAAAGTAAAAAAATTAAAATTCATTCGAAAAAAAGAAAAAACGCCCATGTCCCCGGTAGCTCGCGCTCAGAAGCGAACACACACGTAAGTCCCGCCCACATATGTAAACGCCGTTCAAACCACACATGTTAGGTATTGCTGCGTGCGTTAGAACGAGTGCAACAATTCTAGCACTGGACCTCCTCTGTAATGCCAAGATGGTAACATGTAAAAAATTTTAAAGCATCGCCTAGGGAGATTTTTAAGTACTGAAGCTTGGTGTCATTCCATGAGTGTGCGCAATTTTAAAGCGTGACATGTTAGGTATCTATTTACTCAGCATAACAACATCTTTCACATTATCCCAAAAAATTGGGATAACTTTACTGTTTTGTAATTGTTTTACATTCATGAAACCATTTATTTACCAAAAAAAAGGCGTTGGAAAATTTATTGCGCAAATACCGAGCGAGATAAAAATTTGCAATGACCGCCATCTTATTCCCTAGGGTGTCTGCTAAAAAAACATATATAATGTTTGGGGTTTTGAAGTAATTTTATAGCCATAAATGTATGATTTTTACATGTAGGAGAGAAGTGCCAGAATAGGCCCAGTGCTGAAGTGGTTAAAATATCCATTTTTTTTTTTTTAAACTCGGTCTTTTGTATTTATAGAAAACAAAAAACCGCAGAGGTGATCAAATAGCACCAAAAGAAAGCTCTATTTGTGTGCCAAAAAATAATACATTTTCATTGGGTTACATTGTTGTATGAACGCGCAATTGTCATTCAAAGTGCATCAGCGCTGAAATGTGAAAATTGATCTGGGCAGGAAGGGGGTTTAAGTGGTCAGCGTGCAAGTGGTTAATATAAGGCTACATGCACACGGACGTTTTTCAAGCCGCTTGTTTGAGCGTTTTTTGCAGCTTAAAAACGTCTCTCCAAGTTAGCCTATGGCCTCATGGCCACCATGGCGTTTTTGAGCTGTAAATGGCATAGGTGTTTTTAGGCCCCATGTACACGGGACGCTGGTGCAAAGTGTTCAGAAGTAAGTTTGAAAGCGGCGTTTAGAAAGGCGCGCTTTGTGGCGTTTGCATGCCGCGTTTTACCAGATTTGTGTCTATATGCGTTTAGTTAGGAAACATGATAAGGAGCCGCCCTAAGCTCCAAAAACAGTATTATTAACGATTTCAGCTATTTTTTGAGACCAGAGTGAGTATCAGCAGCTGAGAGAGCAGCAGTGTAGTTGTATTTAGCGTGTCTCTTGCCACATCACTTGCCCCAAGTTGTGGATTGTCCACTTGCCACGTCAGCTGCCCCAAGTTGTGGATTGTCCACTTGCCACGTCACCTGCCCCAAGTTGTGGATTGTCCACTTGCCACGTCACCTGCCCCAAGTTGTGGATTGTCCACTTGCCACGTCAGCTGCCCCAAGTTGTGGATTGTCCACTTGCCACGTCAGCTGCCCCAAGTTGTGGATTGTCCACTTGCCACGTCAGCTGCCCCAAGTTGTGGATTGTCCACTTGCCACGTCAGCTGCCCCAAGTTGTGGATTGTCCACTTGCCACGTCACCTGCCCCAAGTTGTGGATTGTCCACTTGCCACGTCAGTTGCCCCAAGTTGTGGATTGTCCATTATTTTTTTGATATACCGGTATATATATATATTTTTAATGGCTTTTCCTCATTTGCCCTAATTTTTGAGTTTATCAATGTAAAAAAATAGGTCACCTTTAAAAACGCTTCTAAACTAAAATGCGTCTAAACGCCGGTAACGCGTCTGAAACGTGGAAATCTTTGGCGTCTGAAGGCATTTTTAGGCTTTGTGAAAAACGAGTTTAAACGCAACTGCAGATTTTTTTTCCAGGCCAAAAACAGTGTTTTGGATGTAATAGAATTCAATGGACCCGCATCCAAAACGCAAGTACCGCGAATTTGCGGCAATTTTTTTTTTAACCTGCTTATAGCTGGTTGTTAAAGGAAATGTAAAAAAAATAAACATTGCCATCTCTAAACAAAAAAAAAAACTGGAAAAAAAACAGTGTGGGGTCCCCCCCCAGGTCCATACCAGGCCCTTGGGTCTCGTATGGATTCAAAGGGGACCCCCCCACCAAAATGAAAAAAAAATGGCGTGGGGGTCCCCCTATAAATCCATACCAGGCCCTTCAGGTCTGGTATGGATTTTAAGGGGAACCCCGCCAAACTTAAAAAAAAAAATAGCGTGGGGGTCCCCCTATAAATCCACACCAGACCCTTTATCTGAGCATGCAACCTGGCAGGCCGCAGGGGAAGAGGTGGGGACGAGAGAGCGGCCCCCCCTCCCTCCTGAACTGTACCAGGCCACATGCCCTCAACATGGGGAGGATGTCCCCATGTTGATGGGGACAAGGGCCTCTTCCCGACAACCCTGGCCGTTGGTTGTCGGGGTCTGCGGGCGGGGGACTTATCAGAATCCGGGAGCCCCATTTAAAAAGGGGGCCCCAGAGATCCCGGCCCCCCACCCTATGTGAATGAGTATGGGGTACATCTACCCATTCACCTGGTGGCAAAAAAAGTTAATAACAAAACACAACACAGGTTTTTACCCACTTAACGACCGCTCACTGTATATATACGTCGTCAGAATGGCACCGACAGGCACAATCACGTACAGTGTACGTGATCGCCTTTGTACAGTTGGGGGGTCCGATCGGACCCCCCTCCTATACAGTGAGCGGCCGTTTATCATTGGGGAGCGATCAGAGATGAGGGGGTGACCATTCGATTTCGGCCACCCCCTCGCGATCGCTCCCGGCCAATGAAAATGCTTCCTCCGCCATGTGATGTAAACACAGGCAGGAGGAAGTGATGTCATCTCCCTCGCGGCGGTCTTTTCGATTCCGGCGCCGAGGAGAGAAGAAGCAGGTTAGTGCACCAACAGTCCACTGACACTTAGGTACACATAGGCACACATTTCACCCCCCAGTCACCCCCAGGTCACCCCCCAGCCCCCAATCACAGTGTCACTGATTGCAGTGATCATTTATTTTACTGATCACTGCATTTAGTGTCATCTGTGATAGTAAAAAGTTGCAGGGCAGTTAGGTTTAGGCCCCTTTAGGTCCAGGGTAGCCCCCTAACCCCCCCATATAAAGGTTTAACCCCTTGATCGCCCCCCAGGTAACCCTTTCACCCCCTAACGCCAGCGTCACTAAGCAATCGTATTTTCGATCGCTGTATTTAGTGCTGGTGGTGCCCTAGATAGCCAGTTATTTATTTTTAGTTTCGCCGCAGGTTTTTAGAGCGTCAGGTACCCCCATATATTATTTTAACCCCCTGATTGCCCCTAGAGTTAACCCTTTCACCAGTGATCACCGTATAAGCATCACTGGTGACACTGGTTACCCAGTTAGTTATTTAGTTATTTAGGTAACCCGTCAGGTTTTTATATAGCGTCGGGTACCCCCATATTTAACCTAATAAAGGTTTTAACCCTCTGATTGCCCCTAGTTAACCCTTTCACCAGTGATCACCATATAAAGGTTACGGGTGACGCTGGTTGGTTAGTTTGCTTTTTATAGCATCAGGGTACCCGCCGTATATAACCCAATAAAGGTTTAACCCCCTGATCGCCCGGCGGGTGAGATCAATTAGGTTTTAGCGCCAGAGAGGGTCTGCGTCGCCCCAGGCAGCGTTAGGTTAGTGCCAGTAACGCTAACACCCACGCGCAAAGCATACACCTCCCTTAGTGGTATAGTATCTGATCAGATCTATACTAGCGTCCCCAGCGGTTTAGGCTTCCCAAAAACTCAGTGTTAGCGGGATCAGCCCAGATACCTGCTAGCACCTGCGTTTAGCCCCTCCGCCCAGCCCAGCCCAGCCCACCCAAGTGCAGTATCGATCGATCACTGTCACTTACCAAACACAAAACACATAACTGCAGCGTTCGCAGAGACAGTCCTGATCCCTGCGACCGCTAACAGTTTTTTTTGTAGCGTTTGATACATTTGCTGATGACAGTCGGGTGCTTTTTTTCCTGTGAATCTTACTAGTGTACCCCTAAATTTAGAGCCCAAAATGGCAAGACGAAGGTACACTAGTAAAGAGGCCTACGAGATTCTGAGCATGACAGATAGTGAAGAGGAGGTCATGTATCTGTCAGATTCAGGCTCAGAATATCTTCCCGTAGAAGACAGTGACGTCAGCGGCCCCACGTCAGATAGCTCTGACGACGAAGTTGAGGTCCCTGCTAAGGTCAGGCGTACCCGATCCCGATCTTCTGAGGTTGTTGAGGAGCAAGAACCGCAGGGCTCTCGTATCATGGAGCAGAGTAGTACTAGCGCCGCTATTCCTTCTGGTGAATTGGCAAGCACCAGCGGTCTAGTACAGCCTGGGCGTACATCCAGCACTGCAGTATCACTTGGTGACATGGCGAGTCCCATAAGTGCAGTTCAAGCTGGCGAGGTGGCAAGCACAAGTAGTGTCCCGCTGCCACCAATAAGAAGACAAAGGCAGGCCCGTCGTACCCATAGTGCTCTTCCTGCAGAATTCGCCTATCCTGATTGGGTCCCCACCACTTCTGCAGAACCCGTACTTCCCCCATTCACTGCCCAACCCGGTATTCAGGTGGAAACAGCTGATTTTATGCCAATTGACTATTATTCGCTGTTTTTCACAGAAGATCTCTATAGATCTATTGTGGACCAGAGTAATTTATATGCTGGTCAATTCATCGCCGCTAATCCCCAGTTGCCTTCCATTGCCAAAGATTGGAAACCAATTACGGTTTCCGAATTTAAGACCTTTCTGGGCCTTTCCCTCAACATGGGCACACATAAATTCCCGTCATTGCGTGCTTATTGGTCCACGCACCCAATTGACCACATGCCCGTGTTCTCTGCCTCCATGCCCAGGAAACGATACGAGCAGATTTTGCGGTTCATGCACTTCGACGACAATGAACTTTGTCGTCCACGTGGGGACCCTGAATACGACCGGCTCTATAAAATTCGGCCCCTCATAAACCACTTCAACGAACGTTTTGCAGCCTTGTTTATTCCCGATCAAGCTGTCTGCGTTGATGAGTCCCTGATTAAATTTTCTGGCCGCTTGGCTTTCAAGCAGTACCTTCCCAGCAAGCGTGCCAGATACGGGGTCAAGCTCTATAAGTGCTGTGACAGGGCAACAGGCTATGTATGGAGCTTTATGGTTTATGAGGGAAAAGATAGTCAGGTTGAGCCGGTCAACTGCCCGGATTACATAGGGAGCGCTGGCAAGATAGTGTGGAAATTGGTGTCACCCTTATTCGGAAAGGGGTACCACTTGTATGTGGACAATTATTACACGAGCGTGCCACTGTTTAGTCACTTGTTTGATCATCAGATTGGAGCATGTGGCACCGTGCGACCTAATCGCCGGGGCTTTCCCCAGCGGCTTGTAGATGCCCGTCTTAGGCTGGGGGAGAGAGCCTGCGTAAAGTGTAATAACTTGCTCGCTATGAAGTGGAGGGACAATAAGAATGTTTTCCTTCTTACCTCCCTTCATGCAGACACGACAGCCCAAATTCGTACGGCGACTGGTGTTGTGGAGAAACCCCTCTGTGTCCACGAATATAACAAAAATATGGGAGGGGTGGACCTCAACGACCAGTTGTTGGCGCCGTATCTAATTGACCGTAAGGCGAGACGCTGGTACAAAAAAGTGTCTCTATCCTTATTTCAATTGGCTTTGCTGAACGCTCATGTGCTATACAGAGCTTCAGGCGGGACGTTATCTCTTCTAAAATTCCAGAATGAGATTGTCACAGAACTCCTGTATCCAGGCAGTTCTGCACCTCACTATCCCCTACCAAATGCAGTAAGCCGGCTGCATGAGAGGCATTATACGCATGTCCTCCCGAGTACCCCTACCCAACGAGCCCCCCAAAAAAGATGTTGTGTCTGTAGCAAGCGCGGATTTAGGCGTGACACCCGTCATTATTGTCCACTCTGTCCTGACAAACCTGGTCTTTGCCTTGGTGAATGTTTTGAACGCTACCACTCAAAAGTGAAGTTTTAGCGTAGGGTACAGCATTTCACAGACTAGGACACACTTACACAGGGTCTCCCAAGATGCCATTACATTTTGAGAGACCCGAACCATTACAGTTGTTAAAGTTACAAAAAAAAAGTGTAAAAAAGAAAAAAAAAAAGGAAAAAACAAAAACACAAAAAAAATATAAAATAAAAAAACCAAAAATAGTTGTCGTTTTATTGTTCTCTCTCTCTCTCTCTCTATTTTCTCTCTATTGTTCTGCTCTTTTTTACTGTATTCCATTCAGCAATGTTTTATCATGCTTGCTTTTCAGGTATGTAATTTTTTGTTTTCATGTGCGCCATTCAACTGCAGCGCGGAATTATTTATCTTGACAGCAACAGCGTTTGCTCCCACGATACATAAAGCCGTGACTCCAGTGCTGTAGGAGGTGATTTCACCACCACAGTTAAAAAAAAAGAGCATATATGCCGAAGCATGGGGGCAGCAGGGTTGGAGGAGCGATTTTGCTCCTAATGCCACGTACATACGGTCGAAATTCCGACGGAGGCTTGCCCGTGGAAAAGTCCGACCGTGTGTACGCGGCATAACCTTTTATGCCGCGTACATACGGTCGAAATTTCGACGAAGGCTCGCCTGTGGAAAAGTCCGACCGTGTGTACGCGGCATAACTTGTTTGCGGGAGGATGCCCCCATGCTTCGGCATAAATATATTTTAGGCACAGGTTGCGTTAAAAAAATGTTTTATTTTTTACTAGGTTTTGTTTTGGTATCTGCTTTGCAGGTATGGTATGGTAAGGTCTTACTGTTGTACTGTAATGTTACTTTGTTTTAATGTTAACCATCATTTGCTTAGCAGGTACGCCATTCAGTTGCATCGCGGATTTATTTATCTTGACAGCAACAGCGTTTGCTCCCACGATACATAAAGCCGTGACTCCAACGCTGTAGGAGGTGATTTCACCACCACAGTTAAAAAAAGAGCATATATGCCGAAGCATGGGGCAGCAGGGGCAGAGGAGCAATTTTGCTCCTAATGGCGCGTATATACGGTCGAAATTCCGACGGAGGCTTGCCCGTGGAAAAGTTTGACTGTGTGTACGCGGCATAACCTTTTATGCCGCGTACATACGGTCAAAATTCCGACGAAGGCTTGCCCGTGGAAAAGTCAGACCGTGTGTACGCGGCATAACTTTTTTGCGGGAGGATGCCCCCATGCTTCGGCATATATGCCCATCATTAGAAGTGGGTGGATGAAGGGAGGTATTCTAATGGTGGGCATACCCACCGATCAATCTCTTTTTTTCGTTCAGCCAACAGGCTGCATGAAAAAAGATTACAATACATGTCCAACAAGGACCAGCAACGTACTGGTATGTTGCTGGACTTTGAATGTTTATACCAGATGATGCCTGCAGGTTTAGGTATCATCTTGGTATCATTCTTTTCAGCCAGTGGCCGGCTTTCATGTAAAAGCAATTCTAGCAGATAATTAGCCTCTAGACTGCTTTTACAAGCAGTGGGAGGGAATGCCCCCCCCCCCCGGATATAAACAGCGCCATTGGGAAATTGGGAAAGCATTTTATCACACCGATCTTGGTGTGGTCAGATGCTTTGAGGGCAAAGGAAAGATCTAGGGTCTAACCCCCCAATTTTTTTCAAAAAAAGAGTACCTGTCACTACTTATTGCTATCATAGGAGATATTTACATTCCCTGAGATAACAATAAAAATGATTTTAAAAAAATAAATATGGAAAGAACAGTTTAAAAAAAAAAAAAAAAAAAGCAAAATAAATAATTAAAAAAATAAAAATAAAGCACCGCTGTCCCCCCCTGCTCTTGCGCAAAGGCGAACGCAAGCGTCGGGCTAGCGTCATATGTAAACAGCAATTGCATCATGCATGTGAGGTATCACCGCGAAGGTCAGATCGAGGGCAGTAATTTTAGCAGTAGACCTCCTCTGTAAATCTAACGTGGTAACCTGTAAAGGCTTTTAAATGCTTTTAAAAATGAATGTAGTTTCTCGCCGCTGCGCGTTTGTGCGAAATTTTAAAGCATGTCGTGTTTGGTATCCATGTACTCGGCCTAAGATCATCTTTTTTATTTCATCAAACATTTGGGCAATATAGTGTTTTTTAGTGCATTCAAAATAAAAAAAGTGTGTTTTTCCCCCAAAAAATGCGTTTGAAAAATCGCTGCGCAAATACTGTGTGGAAAAAAAAAATGCAACACCCACTATTTTAATCTGTAGGGCCTTTGCTTTAAAAAAATATATAATGTTTGGGGGTTCAACATAATTTTCTTGCAAAAATTTTTTTTTTTTCATGTAAACAAAAAGTGTCAGAAAGGGCTTTGTCTTCAAGTGGTTAGAAGAGTGGATGATGTGTGACATAAGCTTCCTAATGTTGTGCATAAAATGCCAGGACAGTTCAAAGCCCCCCCCCCAAATGACCCCATTTTGGAAAGTAGACACCTCAAGCTATTTGCTGAGAGGCATGTTGAGCCCATTGAATATTTTTTTTTTTTGTCCCAAGTGATTGAATAATGACAAAAAAATAAAAAATGTACAAAAAGTTGTCACTAAATTATATATTGCTCAAACATGCCATGGTTATATGTGGAATTGCACCCCAAAATACATTCTGTTGCTTCTCCTGAGTACGGGGATACCACATGTGTGAGACATTTTGGGAGCCTAGCCGCGTACAGGACCCCGAAAACCAAGCACCGCCTTCAGGATTTCTATGGGTGTAAATTTTTGATTTCACTCCTCACTGCCTATCACAGTTTCGGAGGCCATGGAATGCCCAGATGGCACAAGAAGATAGCGGGGCGCCCGGCAGAAGGCAGAAAGAACCGGAGATCGTGGAGAAGGCACCGGAGAACAGAACAAGAGACCCCCGAAGTCGGAAGAAGGCGACGACGAAGTCCGGGACCCCGCTAGCAAAAGAGCTGGAAGAAGATAGCGGGGCACCCGGCAGGAAGACCCCCGAAGTTGGAAGAAGACGACGAGGAAGCCTGGGACCCTGCTAGCAAAAGAGCTGGAAGAAGATAGCGGGGTGCCCGGCAGGAAGACCCCCGGAGCAGTGTAATAAATTACTTTAACCACTTAAGCCCCGGACCATTTGGTAGCTAAAGGACCAAAGGTGATTTCAGAATTTTGCACTGCGCTGCTTTAACTGTAAATTGTGCGGACATGCAATGTTGTACCCAAACGAAATTTGCGTCCTTTTCTTCCCACAAATAGAGCTTTCTTTTAATGGTATTTGATTGCCTCTGCGATTTTTATTTTTTGCGATATAAACGGAAAAAGACCAAAAATTTTTTTACATTTTTTTTTGTCCCAAGTGATTGAATAATGACAAAAAAAAAAAAAAAGAAAAAAATTTACAAAAAGTTGTCACTAAATGATATATTGCTCAAACATGCCATGGTTATATGCGGAATTGCACCCCAAAATACATTTGGCTACTTTTCCTGAGTACGGGGATACCACATGTGTGGGACTTTTTGAGAGCCTAGCCGCGTACGGGCCCCCGAAAACCAAGCACCGCCTTCAGGATTTCTAAGGGCACAAATTTTTGATTTCACTCCTCACTACCTATCACAGTTTTGAAGGCCATAAAATGCCAAGATAGCCCAAAACCCCCACAAATGACACCATTTTGGAAAGTAGACACCCCAAGCTATTTGCCGAGAGGCATGGTGAGTATTTTACAGCTCTTTTGAAAATGAAGAAAGACAGACATATTTTTTTTTTTCTTTTTTCAATTTTTAAAACTTTGTGACAAAAAGCGAGATCTGCAAAATACTCAACATACCTCTCAGCAAATAGCTTGAGGTGTCTACTTTCCAAAATGGGGTCATTTGGGCCGTTTTGTACTGCCCTGCCATTTTAGCACCTCAAGAAATGAGATAGGCAGTCATAAATTAAAAGCTGTGTAAATTCCAGAAAATGTACTCTAGTTTGTAGACGCTATAACTTTTGCGCAAACCAATAAATATACGCTTATTGACATTTTTTTTTACTAAAGACATGTGGCTGAATACATTTTGGCCTAAATGTATGACTACAATTGAGTTTATTCGATTTTTCTTATAACAAAAAGTAGAAAATATAATTTTTTTAAAAAAAATTCGGTCTTTTTCCGTTTATATCGCAAAAAATAAAAATCGCAGAGGCAATCACATACCATTAAAAGAAAGCTCTATTTGTGGGAAGAAAAGGACGCAAATTTCGTTTGGGTACAACATTGCATGTCCGCACAATTTACAGTTAAAGCAGCGCAGTGCAAAATTCTGAAATCACCTTTGGTCCTTTAGCTACCAAATGGTCCGGGGCTTAAGTGGTTAAAGTAATTTATTACACTGCTCCGGGGGTCTTCCTGCCGGGCACCCCACTATCTTCTTCCAGCTCTTTTGCTAGCGGGTCCCAGGCTTCCTCGTCGTCTTCTTCCAACTTCGGGGATCTTCCTGCCGGGCGCCCCGCTATCTTCTTCCAGCTCTTTTGCTAGCGGGGTCCCGGGCTTCCTCGTTGTCTTCGGGGGTCTTCCTGCCAGGCGCCCCGCTATCTTCTTCCAGCTCTTTTGCTAGCGGGGTCCCGGACTTCGTTGTCGCCTTCTTCCGACTTCGGGGGTCTCTTGTTCTGTTCTCCGGTGCCTTCTCCACGATCTCCGGTTCTTTCTGCCTTCTGCCGGGCGCCCCGCTATCTTCTTCCAGCTCTTTTGCTAGCGGGGTCCCGGGCTTCATCGTCGCCTTCTTCCCTCTTCTCTCCGCCCGATGTTGCCTCGTCGCTGTCCGCCGCTACAATGCTCTGGCAGCGGAGCGCGCCCACTTATAATGGCATGGGCGTGGTCACCAGGTGATGCCACCGCTGACCCCGCCCCGTAGCACGTCACAGTCCCATCATTCCTCGGGACTGTGACATCATACGGGGGCGGGGTCAGCGGTGGCATCACCCGGTGACCACACCCATGCCAATATAAGTGGGCGCGCTCCGCTGCCAGAGCATTGTAGCGGCGGACAGCGACGAGGCAACATCGGGCGGAGAGAAGAGGGAAGAAGGCGACGATGAAGCCCGGGACCCCGCTAGCAAAAGAGCTGGAAGAAGATAGCGGGACGCCCGGCAGAAGGCAGAAAAGAACCGGAGATCGTGGAGAAGGCACCGGAGAGCGGGAGAAGAACCGGAGAGCGCGGAGACGACACCGGAGAACAGAACAGAACAAGAGACCCCCGAAGTCGGAAGAAGGCGACGACGAAGCCTGGGACCCCGCTAGCAAAAGAGCTGGAAGAAGATAGCGGGGCGCCCGGCAGGAAGACCCCCGGAGCAGTGTAATAAATTACTTTAAAAAACCTGTGTTGTGTTTTTTATTTACTTTTTTTCCACCAGGTGAATGGGTAGGGGTACTCATTCACATAGGGTGGGGGGGCGGTATCTGGGGGCCCCCTTATTAAAGGGGGCTCCCGGATTCCCAAAAGCCCGCCGCCCCCGACAACCAACGGCCAGGGTTGTCGGGAAGAGGCCCTTGTCCCCATCAACATGGGGGCAGGGTGCTTTGGGGTGGGGGGGCCGCAGGTCGCCCCCCTGCCCCAAAGCACCCACCCCCCCATGTTGAGGGCATGCGGCCTGGTACGGTTCAGGAGGGAGGGGGGCCGCTCTTGTCCCCCCCTCTTCCCCTGTGGCCTGCCAGGTTGCGTGCTCGGATAAGGGTCTGGTATGGATTTTGGGGGGGACCCCACGCCGTTTTTTCGGCTTAGGGGGTTTCCCTTTAAATCCATGCCAGACCTAAGGGCCTAGTATGGATTTTTGGGGGGGACCCCCACGCCGTTTTTTCAGCTTAGGGGTTTCCCTTTAAATCCATACCAGACCTAAGGGCCTGGTATGGATCCTGGGGGAACCCACATGCCGTGTTTTTGGCTTAGGGGCTTCCCTTTAAAATCCATACCAGACCTAAGGGCCTGGTATGCTCCTGAAGGGGAACCTATGCCGGTTTTTTCATTAAAATTCGGCGTGGAGTTCCCCTTCATGATTCATACCAAACACGGGACAGCGAGGCTGCCGAGAACCAGCGAGATGCCATCGCGCTGGAGATATTCTCGGCCAGCTAGTCGCCTCTAGGACACGACTTGAGCGACAGCTTCACGTTCAGGTCGTGTCCAAGTTGCCTCGCAAAGTCGCGCTGTCCCTGTGTCAGCCGGCACACGAGTCGCCCCGCGTGTCGGATCCGCTTCACCGACTTCCCGGGCGACCTCTATTCAAATCAATGGGCTCCCATAGGGAACCATTCATTTTCAATAGCGCGCCGCTGACATTTGTATTTACTATAACAGTGCGCCGCTGGTTCCTGCACCCAGTGAAGGAGTTATCCGGCGCACCAATTAAGGTTAGAACCAGCGCAGCGCACTGTTATTAGTAAATCAGCCCCATTGTCTCCAAAAATAGAATGTTTCAGCGGGCTGGCTGTCCACGCATCCCCAGTAGTGTGGGGTATGAGCTTCTTTCCCGGCAAATTCAATATCACAGTTCCCCCAGCCTCCTGACGTGGATCTCCTGGAGGTCCCTCCGGCTTGGAGTTTCGGTTCAGGCAGGCGCTGGGGCAAGCTTCGACTACGGCCTCAGGAGGCCTTAACATAGCCCACCTTTCGTTTGGTGGGCGGAATGGAGGTCTCGGTTGTGGCGGAGACAGCATCCGCTCCGGTATCTGCCGATGGCTCTGCAGCAGCTGAGTCATCTCCATTTGCCACATCCGTGGCAGCCAACGCGGTGTGCGTGGGCTCAACTGTGGGAGTACAGGTTTCCTCCTCGGAAGTGATGGCACTCGTAATGTAGTTGATCTGGTAGACCCGGGGTTTCTCAGTGGGTTGGTCTACTTTGAAGAGAAACTCTCTACAGGTTGCACACCTTCCAAAAGGCCGTAGTTGCACCGCCAGTCCTTGACATCTGGGACAGAGCATGCCCAGGGCCTCCGCATCTCGGCAGACATAGAGAGCGAAGCGGTCCCTATGCTTTAGCCGGATCCCTGTATCCGTCAGGGGGGCAGTGAGGAAAGCAATGTCCATGGTTGGAGTGGTTTGGGACATCCGAGGTCCCGATGTAACAGAAGTCCATGGAGCAGCGGCCATCTTGCTTCTCTTCCAATGATCCAGCTCGTACTGTCCCTTTGGCGTCAAGTGCAACACACAAGTTGGCGGGGGCTCCTCCCTCTTTTCTATTGCTGCATGTAGCTCGCAGGCTTTTCTGTTTGAGGCACGCCCACGAACTACGCAGTCCAGTACAGGCCTTTACCTCTATTTTTCACACAAATGACGCAGTTCAACTTTTCTCAAATGGCCAATATTTACAGAACCACACTGGAAAATAGTCCAAACTCCAGGGGGTAGCTGCAAAACATCCTGGACTCGAGCCCCCACGTGTAGCACACAGACCCTTTTTTCCTGCCTACCTTCACTTGCAGGAGTAAAGGCACACCATGCCACATGCCCGTATCCTCCTGGTATAAGAGGTTGAGCGTTGTTCTTGCAATTTTGGGTCCTGCAGCGAGTTACCTCCCTCAGTTGGTTCTTGTCCCTAGAATGTAGGGAAAAGTCTATTCTTCCCCAAAAGAAGGCCAATGTCCAGACAGTATTTAAACTCCAACAAACAAGTTTATTTTCTTTGCTTGAAACAAAATTTGGGGAAAAGGTTGAAACAGCAATAGGATTTGGTAGGGAAATAGGTTCAGGCATGCGGCACCCAGTCATCCTATTCTCCACTCAAGCCTGAGTGGGTATTGCTCACCCGGATAGATCCCTCTCACAGTTTTAGCAGCCGGAGTGTAGCACGAACATGACACTTTCGTTTTAGTCCCCTTCACGGACAAGTTCAGGAGATCCTCTGCCACAGAATCCTTTAGTTCCTGAATTTAGAACTTCCTAACGCCTGTAGATTATAGAGACTATAGGTGCTAATGGGGCACACTACAGGAGCTATCTTGCAACTCACGAATCCTTCCCTCTGATAGGCAACCAGGCCTCCCCGAGACCGTGACTTCCTTCACCGATCCATCGGACAGGTCCTCCTCCGGTTTCCTCTGTTTCAGAGCGGGCCACCCTCCCTCTGGTTCCCTGGGACTCCAGTGGTTGGTTTGTAGACCCAGTTGAAGGTACTGGGCCTTCCTGGAACTCAGTAGCCTCGGGCTAAAGGTGCCCGAGACTCCTCGACTAGTTCACGCACCCCCGGCCAGTAGGGCCAAAGGGCACGACTTTGCCACCAGGGGTCCTACTTGGAATCCCCCCGGCACACCACACCAGAACATGGTGTCTGCCCTTTATGTACCCTCTTCCAGCATGCACAGCAGGCAAAACCCGCCGAAAGAGGACACCCAACCACACCGTAGTGCCACCTGTGGTTCTCCTCAAGACCTGGGCAACAGCGCTACCCGCAGGCCAAGGGGAACTATACTCCAGGCAACATTACAGCAGAGCAGAGTCCATACTAAGCAGAATTGGAGAACCTGAGCTAAACTATTGCTCAGACTGCCCTTAAATTTAGAGCATAGCAACCCCAATTTTGGGGGTCCGCTACACAAATATCTCTTAAACCGTGTAGGTTTAGGAGATATTTCTTGCACCTACAGGTAAGCCTTAATCTAGGCTTACCTGTAGGTGCAAGTTGCATAAGTGGGTTTACAACCACTTTAAGCTAGTGCATTGTTGGGTCACTTACCTTTTCCTTCGATTTCCCTTCTAAATATTTTTTTTCTTTGTCTGAATTTCTCACTTCCTGTTCCTCCTCAGTAAGCTTGCCCCCATCATCCGAGCCGTTCTGGCTGGGGGTTAGTCAGCGTGCTCGCCCCCTCCCTTGGGACTACGTCCCTATGGGGAGAGCGTCTCCCCGCAGGGATGTAGTCCCAAGGGAGGGGGCGAGCACGCTGACTAACCCCCAGCCAGAACGGCTCGGATGATGGGGACAAGCTTACAGGAAGTGAGAAATTCAGACAAAGAAAAAAAACATTTAGAAGGGAAATCGAAGGAAAAGGTAAGTGAACCAACAATGCACTAGCTTAAAGAAACCTATTTAGAAAATAAAAAAACAAACCTTTACAACCCCTTTAAATATTTAAAGACTGTGTGGAAGAATGGGCCAAAATCACACCTGAGCAATGCATGCGACAAGTTTTTCCATACAGGAGGCGTATTGAAGCTGTCAATACCAACAAAGGCTTTTGTACGAAGTATTAAATAAATTTCAGTTAGTGTGTTCAATACTTTTTCTCTGTCTCATTCCATTTTATTACACAGAATCTAATTTCTGAACTTATTTGTTTTGGTTTCTTTGTATGTATGGATTGCATGGATTGTTACCAACGTGGTGAAAATTTCATGTCAATAGCACCTTTAGAAATATATTTAACTAGAAAAATGGTGACTTGTTCAATTACTTATTTTACCGACTGTGTGTGTGTGTGTGTGTATATATATATTTAAGTTTACATACTCTGGCAGAATTTATGATTTCTTGACCATTTATCAGAGAATATGAATAATAGCACAAAAACGTTTCTTTCACTCATGGTTAGTGTTTGGTTGAAGCCATTTATTATGAATCAACTGTGTTTACTTTTTTTAACTGGTTCCAGACTGGCTCACGCAGATATATTGCGGCAGAATGGCTCTCCTGGGAAAAATCCTGTACATATAAGGCTTTGCCCAGGAGAGCCACCAGAGGCCGCGTGAGCGCCACCAGAGACACACACGCACTCCCGCCCCCTGCACACTGCACAGTGGGGGACTTGATATGCCGCCAGCCATGCACAAGCGCCAGCATGGGGATTTGTGTGTGTAAGCCGAGACAGATCGTGTGTTTCTACAAAGTAGGAACATCGATTTGTCATCTCTCCTAGTTAGTCTCATCCCCTCACAGTTAGAACACAGTGAGGAAACACACAGTTATGCCTTTGATCGCCCCCTAGTGTTAACCCCGTCCCTGCCAGTGACATTTATACAGTAATCAGTGCATATTTATAGCACTGATCGCTCTATAAATGTCAATGGTCCCAAAAATTTGTCAAAAGTCCGCCGCAAAACCGCTTAAATCGCAAATCACTGCCATTACTAGTAAAAAAATAAAAAAAATGCCCACTGTCCTTTATGGGGTGGTCGGATGGAAACAGACTGCATGTTTGTTTCCATTCAATTGTCATCCGATCCAACCCTCTGGGTGGATGTCGAACGTATCGCCATATGTTTGTTTTCAGCGGATTTTGTTGGATCGGATGCCTGGTGGGTGTCAGTGGACAGCTGCCCCATAGAGGGCAATGGGTGGCTCGATCAGGTCCACCTGAAAAATGAACAGGCAGGCCAATCAAGTCCGCTGGTGTAAAAAGGTCCTTAGTCTATGTGAGTGTTTGTTTTTTGGGATGTTGGGGTGGAGAGCAAAATTGGAAGGGGGGGGGGCAGGAAAATGTTTGCCCAGGATCCAATCCATATTAAAGACAGCCCTGCAATTGCCAGTTAAAGTAGGGCGGTGCTGAAGAGCAACAAAAATATCCAAGGCATGAAGAGGGTAAAACCTTTCGGAGGTCATGTGGCTAAAGCGGTAGTAAAGTCTGCTGTGTGATTTGTACCTACAGGCAGTGCTGTGTTCTGGCCTAGGCCAACACTTTGCGGGGGTGGCCATTACTATTCCCAGGGACTGAGCCATTAGGAAGTGCCTAGCCTGCTATTCTCTAGGCCTTATTGACCGCCACAACATCCCTCTCTGTCCTCTTCCCACGGCGTCCCTCTGTCCTCTTCTCATGCCGTCCCTCTGTCCTTCACCCATGGCGTCCCTCTGTCCTCTTCCCATGGCAACCCACTGTCCTCTTCCCAGGGCGTCCCTCTGTCCTTCTCCCGCGGCGTCCCTCTGTCCTCCTCCCATGAAGATGACAGGGCGGGTCTTAAAAAGGAAGGGGTGTGGCTTTGACAGGAATGGGTGGGTCGTATTTAAATTAGGGGGTGCGCAAGTTTAGTCAGGCCTAGGGCAACACAAAACCTAAATACACCACTGCCTACAGGTAAGCCTTTAATAACTTGCACCATTTAGGAGATATTCACACTGGATGCAGCCGGTGATGTCAGCGGCGTATGTGCTCTGAAGGTCCGGAATACCATGCTCGACGTTCAGGCTGGGTTCACACTTGTGCGGTGCGAATTCCAGCTCTGTTTTCTCTACGAAGAGAAAAAACAGCTGTTCAGCGGTTCGTCTCCGTTGTAGCTGCGGATTAGCTGAACTGGGAGAGGGGAGGGCGAGGGGGGGGAGGTGTAGTGAACAGGGAGAGAATTTGTGTTCAGAACGGAACACATCTGCGAATTCGCACCGCAATGCCTAGAAAACGCACACTTTTTTTGTGCAGTGCACAGTGTGAATGCCCCGTAGATATGTGAACCAGCCTCATTAAAATTAATGTATTTTAAAATGTTATGTGAATTGGATGCGGGGTAAGCTGCATCCAATTTGCATAGGTGTGAAACCAGCTGGGAGAAGATGGAAGCCATGTCAGGGTAGGTATTTCATAATGTGCCAGTATGTGATGCATATGAACACAATATGCAATTGCCTTATAGGGTAAAGTTTTTTTTATTTTTTTCTTACTGCCACGGTTTACAACCGCTTTAAGATCCCTTTCACACTGGGACCACAGCCGCGTCAGCGCTGCTCGTTTTAGCCGCGCTTAATCGCTGTTTAACCAGCTAAGGACCAGCCGCCGCAGTTGTACTGCGGCAGGTTGGCTCCCCTTGACGAATCGCCGTAGCTGTATGTCAGCCAGTTTAAAAGATCACTAGGGGGCGCACGCCCGCGCCGCGACGACGGAGCCAATGCACGTGCCTGGCGGCTGCGATGTCTGCCGGGCACCCACGATCGCTCCTGAGAGACACTGATGAGGAGGCACTAATATGCCGCACTGATAGGCATTGATGGGCAGCACTGACTGGCATCACTAATG
This sequence comes from Rana muscosa, assembly GCA_029206835.1. Lineage (NCBI taxonomy): Eukaryota > Metazoa > Chordata > Amphibia > Anura > Ranidae > Rana > Rana muscosa. Next base: position 323,636,451 of record CM055117.1, read on the forward strand.
GACACTGATGACGCTTTATTGTAAATCAGTGCCCTGATTACATTACATGTCTCAATGTCCCCTGCGAGGAGATGCCGCTGTCTCTGTGAGGCGATGAGAGCCGATTACCAGCATTTCCGTGTTTACATGTGACCGGCTGTGATTGGACACAGTCAATTACATGGTTAAAGAGCAACGGGCTCTTTGCAGAGATCGGGGTCGCGCCGTGTCCTAGCAACACGCATGATTGACCCGCTGCGCGCCCCCACAAGAGCAGCCGCTCTGGGACGACGTCATATGACGTCGTCCCAGAACGAGAGCAGCGCCGCCCCTCCGTCATTAGACGGCGGGCGGCAATCGGTTAAGCACCGTTTAAGGGGTTAAAAGCGCCCGTGTCGCAGTTCTTCCGAAGCGGTACCCATTCATTTCAATGGGCAGGGAGTTTTGGGAGCTACAGCGCTCCCAAACCGCCCCAAAGATACTGCTTGCAGGACTTTCCCTAACGTCCCGCAAGCGCACCGCCCCAGTGTGTAAGCAGGGCCGTTCCACCATAAATTCGGTAAAATTGCTAATTTCTTTCTTTGTATTCAAAGCATAGCAAAGCACACAGTCTCAGGAAAAGTCTTCATTAAAAAAAAAAAAAAACACAGAACGGTAACGATTCAAACCACCACAACTCCTTTCCTCTAGAACCGCCTTCACCAGCTGACTGAACAGACCGGTGTTCTATCAGATTAGCGAACACGCCTTCTCTGCAGAACGTCACATGACGTGGTGATGTCACCCAAGAGGCCGGTCACATGACCTCGGTGTCTTCTCCGGCCTTCTTGTGCACAGTGTAGAATGGATGAGTCTTTGGTGTCCGCGGACGGGAAGAATTCTCGGGCTGTGCTGTGTCAGCGGTGCGGCTGCCGGGTCTTGGCGGAGGGAATGGCCACCCTGGCGAAGAGAGAGGTCAGGGGCCGCTACGACTGTTCATGTACAACGCGTGCTTTCAGGGAGGAGTCTGCCTTGTGTTATCGGCTCTTCACTCACTGGACAGGGAGCTGCACAGTCCTCCTGACCAGCCGAGGGCAGTAGCACTGTGTAGGCTGCTCATTGTATAGGCATCATGTAAAGCTGCCCATAGAGTGCAGAGGTTGTGTGGGGGAAAAGCCAGTATACATCCGCCATTCTCAGGGCAAGTTGTCTACACTTGGAGTTTATCTGGTGGGGTTGGAAGACATACATTCTTATTCATAGGGGTTTCCATCGCAGGGCTTTATTTACTTCAGCCCCGGAAGGATTTACCCACTTCCTGACCAGGCCATTTTTTGCGATATGGCACTGCGTCGCTTTAAATGACAATAGCGCGGTTGTGCAATGTTGATGCCCCCCCCCCCCCCCACAAATAGAGCTTTCTTTTGGTGGTGTTTGATCACCTCTGTGGTTTTTTATTTTTTGTGTTATAAACCAAAAAAGAGCGTAAATTTTGGGAAAAAAACTTTTTTTTTACTTTCTCCTATAATAAATATCCCCCAAAAAATGTAAAAAAACATTTATTCATCAGTTTAAGCCAATATGTATTCTTCTACATATGTTTGGTAAAAAGCGTATGTATGTATATGTGTGTGTGTGTGTGTGTGTGTGTGTGTATATATATATATATATATATATATATATATATATATTTTGCTTGGTTTGTGCAAAAGTTATAGTATCTACAAAATAGGGGAAAGATTCATGGCATTTTTATTCTATTTTTTTTACTAGTAATGGCGGTGATCAGCAATTTTTTGCGGGATTGCGGCAGACAGATCGGACACCTAACTGACATTTTTTACACTTTTTTTGGGAACCAGTAACATTGTAGTAGGGATGAGCTCCGGCGTGTTCGCACACTCTATGTTCAGAGCCCGCCAGGAAGTCGGCACGGGTCTCCGCGCTAATCACAGGCAGGGAGACATGTCCCAATCTCTGCAGCCACGCGTCGGGACATGTCTCCCTGCCTGTGATCAGCGCAGTGCTGACTTCTTGGCGGGTTCTGCACATGGAGTGTGCGAACATGCCGGAGCTCATCCCTGCATTGCAGTAATCTGTGCTAAAAATATGCACTGTTATTGTATTAATGACACTGGCAGGGAAGGGGTTAACATCCGGGGTGATCGAAGGGTTAAATGTGTTCCCTGCAGGTGTGTTCTAACTGTATGGGGGACTGTGTGAGTGGGGAAATGGCAGAACGACAGGATCTGTGTGCTCTCCCCTGTCAGAACAGAAATCTTCCTAGTCTGCCGGCGTACATGGAGGCCGACAGAACTGCTGATTGGCTCACCCACTAGCCAATGGGAGCACACCCCCACAAAAGCGAGTTCCTGAGCCGACAAACATCTCTGGCGATTTGTGGGATCAAGCCACCTTGCTGCAGTATACTGACGAGGGCTGGTCGGCAAGCGGTTAAAACGTGTGTGTGTGTGTGGTGTTTTTTTTTTTCCTCCTTCTTTCAACCCAGCAGTCTGAGCCACTGTACTAAGGATACGTTAGTACAGCATTCTCAGCCATTGGCTAAGAGCGCTGATCGGGAGACGGTTGGCTGCTGGTTTTCCAGCATGCTCGTCTGACAGAAGCCGGCCCGGCTGCCATACCCACCAGCCGATGTCGCTCGACATTCTGCCCATGTGTACTAAGCTTTAGTCCCGGTTCACATATATGCGATGCGTGAACTAGCGCAGATCACCTGCTTCACACGGATATCTGTAAACCGGTGTCAATGCAAAGTTAATGACACCCCCAGATCGGATCGCAGTGCAAACCGCCAAATGGTGTAGGAATCGGAGCGTATAGGTGTGAACACCCATGCGATACGATTTCAGTGCAAACCAAAAAAGGGTCCTGCACCATTTTGGTCCGAATGAGTACAATATTTACCAGAATTTTTTTGTATAATGTGAAAGATGATGTTTCGCAGAGTAACCATATACCTAACATGTTGCACGTTAAAAGTACTGAAGTTTGGAATGGCTCCATATTTCAGTACTTCGAAATCTCCATAGGCTGCGCTTTAAAAATTTTTTTTTTTTTTTACAGGTTACCAGTTTAGAGTTAGAGGAGCCTAGTGCTAGAATTATTGCTCTCACTCCCATTCAGAGCGATACCTCGCATGTATGGTTTGAACGCTGTTTACATATGCGGGTGCAACCTACGTATGCATTTTCTTCTGCGTGCGAGCACGAGGGGCGCTTTAGATTGAAATTTTTATTATTTCAGTTTTATCTTTACACTTTTTTTTGTCACTTTTATTTCTATTACAAGGAATGTAAACATCCCTTGTAATAGGAATAGGGCATGACAGGTCCTCGTTGGAGATATCTGGGGGCTATAAGCCCCTAGATCTCTCCTCTATGCTGGAAAGCCTTAGATTAAAAAAAAAAAAAAAAATATTAGATCTCAGGCTTTCCAGCAAAAAAAAAGCACCAGTGTTTACATCTGCTGGTACCACTTCCAGCCTCCGAGGGTCATAGAGATGGCCAGGGAACATGTGGTCCACAGCCAGCTCCATGGTAAATCGCAGCTGCCGTCGGTGCATTGATTCTCTGACTCCTCGATCGCATGGGCAAAGGCAATCAAGTGGCTAAACAGCCTCTAAGATGGCCTTTACTTTGCAGGGAATCGCCTCCTGAAAAAAAAGATATCTGAATGATGCAGGCACCATACGGACAGGAAGTGGTTAAAGTGTTTGTAAATGATCAACTTGTAAAACAACCCATTCAGATTGAAATAGAAATAAAAGGCGAAAGATTTGAGTAAAGATGTAAAAATAAATTCCCCCCATTTTTTTTTTTTTTTTTTTTTAAGTGATCACATTCCCTCTATTCTCAGCTGCATAAGAGCTGGGGGGAGGAGAGAAACCGCATCACATCTTTCCAGTGAATGGCTGTACAGCGGGGGCATGTCAGGACAATTCTGATCATTGGAGCAGAGCACACAAAGTTCCCAGCACAGCTAGAGAACTGACCACGCTGTGCTCTTCTGTTTAATGTGGTCAGTTTTTAATAGGAAAGCAGAGGGACTGTCAGGAACATGAAGGATTTCACATAAAAAAAGCAATACAAAGAGAACAGGATACTTTTTTAATACAAGTACATGGTACAACAGGAATATTAAATGTTGGGGTAACAAACACTTTAAAGAGTAAGTTCAAACTTTTCATGAAGAATTAAACCATGTACTAAAGTTAACCTGGCCAACCCACTGCACATACCCTAGTGAGCCTGATGTCCTGGGTTGCCAGTGTAGCAGCAGTCTATACACTGCAATAAGCCTCCTTCACATGGGCGTATGAATATGCAGGCCCATGCGAGGGCCATATTTGCCCACACAGGGCAGCGCAGGTGTTCTATGCATCCTCATGCAGGCAGTCCCATTGATTTCAGTTGGGACACAGCGGCTGCACGGACATATCCTTTGGTCCCAGTTTGCCATCCGTGCGGGTGCACAGCTCCGAAAGCACGTTGTTTGAGTTCCCTGCACCATACCTCTTTCGTTGGAGTGAAAATGGGGCACAAAGGAAATGGTTGTTCTCTGTGTGACCTAAGGGTGCCCGGTGTTTTTCCAGTGCGGAAAAACACCAATTTCCACATTGTGTAAATGGGCCCCAAGTTATTACACTTGCAAGCTTTTAGGATGCCTTGGATCCCTTCTTCAGGCTGGCTGTATACAACTGTCAATGGGATAAAGTCTAAAGAAGGCATGTAAGGCATCTTTAAAGCTGAAGTTTGGCCAGAAAAAAGTTCCTATAGCTTTAGTTGGCTAACTTACCTGTAATGAAGCATGTCCTATGTCATGCAGACAACTGGATCCTGTAGAAACCATCTGTGCAGGGATGCCCCATCCTCCTCCTGTCTCTGAAATTCCGGTGCTTCGGGGGCTTCTTATTTGCTAGTTTTTTAATATGGTTTGCGCAATATGTATTTGATGTTTCCTATGGTTGGTCATACACAAGCCAAGTTTTTGTAATCCTGCTCTTTTTTTTTTTTTTTTTTTTTTTCATCTATATAGTTGCTTCTACCACTAATGAAGAAGAAATCCTCCTTGGCTGGAGATTCCAGTCCTGATTGTGAGCTGCTTGTTGAGCACTGGCTGGTACATGACATGTTCACTTTTGAAAATGTGGGATTCACCAAAGACGTGGGAAGTGTAAAGTTCCTGGTATGTGCGGACTGTGAAGTGGGACCTATCGGTTGGCACAGTCTGGAGGAAAAGAGCAACTTTTATGTAGCACTGGAACGCGTTCGACATGAGTGAGAGACAACCACTGCTCATAAGGGAACTGCCAGGATAAAAACTGAAATTTATAGCATATAATATCTGATGAATTACAGAGGGGCTGCTATACATCAGTGCCATGTTGTTTTAAAATACTGTTTACAAAGTCCAAAGTGTCTTTTCAAAGTGATGTTACATGGTTGTCTTAGTGTTTTGATTGCTGTATTCAAAGGATAAAGAGGAACCTCTCCAACCTGCCATTTTTTGATTTTTGGAAATGGTTTAATATTACAAGATTTGACATGTTTTGACACTTGCATGTTGTGTGTGTTGAAAGACCACTGTAGACCTAGTCATTCTGACCCAATACATATCCTATCCACCCGCAACACTTCTGCATCCCTAACTGATGACTCATTCAGCTGTCAGCGGGGTTCTCCTTTGACAGCTGAATTGTAAACAAAGTCCTGGCAATTGGAGCTGTCAACAACATTGCTTAGCCTAAAACAGAAATTTAAAAAGAAACATTGTTATATTTTGTATCTTTCTGTTTGTTCATCTACAGATCAAATGGATGAACTTAGATCTGGGGATGAAGTCAGTTTAAAGCAACCTGTCGAGTAAAAAAAAAAAAAAAAACTTTTTTTTTCTTTTTTTTTTAATTAAATGTTCCTCTGTTTAACCCCCTCATTAACCCTTAATTTACTCTAATCGCCCCTAATTAGCTTCTTCCCCTCCCATTTAATTATTTTCCTGCAAACTTTTTTCCCATTTCTATTTTATAAACTGAACTATTATTAATTAAAAAAATATTTTTTATTTTTATACCTTTTAACCTAATATTTACACGTTTTAAATTAAAAAAAGTTACAAAAAGAAAAAAATACATTTTATAAACCACTTTTTAATGCTTTGTACCGTTGCTGACAGCTGAAGTGTAAACAAAACAGTTGCCGGTAGGTAACGGTAATTGGAATCGACAAGTATTAAAGAATTGGTACTCGCTGTAAGAAAATACTGTATGTTTTGGTGCATCTCTCTCTATATCTCTTTGTCAAGGTTTCATAAGCAAGCGCTAGGGTTGTACCGATGCTACCATCGGTACCGAAACCGAGCAATTGTGCGAGTACTTGTACTCGCACAAATGCTCCCGAAGTCTAATCCGGCGGAGCGGAGATTAATCTGACAGCAGTAGCACCATGGGTAAGCTGGCCGTGACAGGGATGCAGGGCGCCGCTGCATATTCTGTCCAAAACGGTTACCGGAGCCATCACATTCGGTAAAGGAAGTGATGTTCCTTGTCTCCATCGGAGGGTAAACATCACAACGCCCCCCATTTTGGTACACCCTGCACTCGGTTGCAGTAAGCCAGCAGCGGACATCTTGTTACTCCCAGCCCATATAGTTCGGGCTTGGTGTAACAAAATGTCTGCTGCTGGCTTTCTGCAGCCGAGTGCAAGGTGTAACCAGATGGGCGCCACAGCATACTTGCTAGATGTTAAATGACACGAATGATGAGAGGCAAGGAAGGATTTTGCAATACTATATAGTATTGCAAAACCCTTCCTTGCCTCTCATCATTCATGTAATTTATTATGCAATTGCCCATAAGTGTCGCCCATCAGTCAGTGCCCATAAGTGCTGCCCATCAGTGCAATCTATCATCAGTTCCAGCCACCTATCAGTGCCCATCAGTCAAACTGTCACCTAAAAAAAAACCGTATCAGTAATTGGTATTGGCGAGTACTTGGGGCGGGGTATAGGTGCTTGTATTCAGTCTTAAAGTGGTATTGGGACAACCCTAGCAAGGGCTCTTCTTTCACGAAAAATATGGATTTTTTTATATATATATATATAATGTTAAGGGGTTCTAAGAAATTTTCTAGCAAAAAGTGGCAGTAAAGGCCTGGTCTTCAAGTGTAAAAAAAAAAAATATATATATATATATATATATATATATTTTTTTTTTTTTTTTTCACTTTTCTGGCACTTTTTGCAATTTTTTTTATGTCACATGGTATGCGCACAGTGGTTTTTCAAAAGCAATTTTTGGGGAAAAAAGCACGTTGTTTGAGTTTTAATACAAAAAAAAAACACAACCCAATGTTTTGGTAATATTTAAAAAAAAAAATTCTACGCCAAGTAAAAAGATGCCAAATATGTTACGCTTTAAAATTGCGCACACCCATGCACCAGAGACAAACAACATCAATTTTACTATCCATAGGCGATGCTTTAAAAGTCTTTACAGGTTACCACTTTCAATTTACAGAGGTCTGGTGCTAGAATTCATGCCCATAATCTGACGTTTGTGGTGATACCTTAGATGTGTGGGACTTTCGCGCGCGTTCGCCTTTGCACACAAGCACGGGTGGACCGGGGGACTTAAATAAAAAAAAAATCAAATATTTTTCTTTTTAATTTTCACACTGTTTTTTTTTTTTTTTTTTTTTTAATCACTTTTACTGCTGCCACAAGGAATGTAATGTAAACATCCCTTGTGACAGCAATAGGCATGTGACAGGTACTCTTTATGGACCGATCTGGGGGCGTTAGACCACAGATCCCTCCTCTGCCCTTAAACCATTTGATCACACTGAGATCGGTGAGATCAAATGCTTTTGATTTTTAAAAATGGCGCTGTATACATTTGAGTAACCCGAAAGTGATGTGCTATCATCGCTTCCAGGTTACTATATCATAGAGCCCAAAAAAGCCAATCTGGTCTATTTTCGGCTCTATGATCAGCTGGCGTAAGCACCGGTTGCTTGATTGGCGTTCCCAGTACAACCACGGAAGGCGGCAGGAGGGGGTGCGTCCTCTCCCGGTGCTTGTAAAAGCAATTCAAGGACTAGTTGGCCGCTAGGATTGCTTTTGCAAGAGAGATGACTGCCGTAGCTGCAGGCGTCATCCCGGCATAACTACTCAAACCTCAGCAGCATATCAGTATGTCGCTGGAGCTGAAGTGGTTATAAAATAAAGGTCAGGTAACATCTCCAGGAGCCTAATGTAGGGTGCGAATGGGTGCTTCTCTTAACCACTTAATAACCGGCCCATAGCCGAATGACGGCTACAGGGCGGTTCGATAATTCTGGGAGGGCGTACATTGACGTCCTCCCGGACATGACCGCCAGGTCTGGGAGCACTCGGCGCATCACGGATCACAGTAAATGACCACTGACGGCGGCCGTTTACCACGTGATCGCTCCGTCAAATGACGGAGCAATCGCATGTAAACAAACCGGCGTGATATCCGGTTCCTCTCTCCCTTCTCCGTACAGTGAGAGGGGAGAGATCGGATGCAGCAGCGATGTGGGCTGGATGTGTAGTGCCCACAGCGCTGCTCAGTGACAACTGCAGCCTCTGCCATCCCTCCGCCATATTCTGCATCCTGCCATCCCTCCAACATACTCTGCCATCTCTCCACCATACTCTGCATCCTGCCATCCCTCCAACATACTCTGCCATCTCTCCACCATACTCTGCATCCTGCCATCCCTCCACCATACTCTGCATCCTGCCATCCCTCCAACATACTCTGCATCCTGCCATCTCTCCACCATACTCTGCATCCTGCCATCTCTCCACCATACTCTGCATCCTGCCATCCCTCCACCATACTCTGCCGTACTCAGCAATACCCAGCAGTACCCAGCCTCTGTATGTGGCCAGGCTGTGGAAGTCTCCCACGTGTGGTATGACCATACTCAGGAGAAGCAGGCAAATTTATTTGGGGGTGTAATTTTTGCTATGTACATGCTATGTGTTAGAAATATTGTATGAATGGACAACTTTGTGTAAAAAAAAGCGTTTTCATTTTCTTTCCACATTTTCCAAAAACTTTTAGAAAAAAATGACATGTTCAAAAAACTCATCATGCCTCATAGATTATAAGTTTGGGTGTTTTCTTTCCAAAATGGGGTAATTTTTTGGGTGTTTCCATTGTCCTGGTGCTGGCCTTAAAGTGTAATAGGTAGTCAGGAAATTGAATGTGTAATTTTATGCTCCAGAACGCCTGAAGGTGCTCCCTGCATGTTGGGCCTCTGTATGTGGCCACGCTGTGTAAAAGTTTTTTGTGTGGTATCGCCATACTCGGGAGTAATAGCAGAATGTATTTTGGGGTGTAATTTGTGGTATGTATATGCTGTGTGTGAGAAATAACCTACTAATATGACAATTTTGTGGGAAAAAAAATAGATTTTGCAAAGAATTGTGGGAAAAAATTACAACTTAAAAAAACTCACCATGCCTCTTACTAAATACCTTGGAATGTCTACTTTCCAAAAAGGGTTCATTTGGGGGGTATTTGTACCTTCCTGGCATTTTAGGGTCTCAAGAAATAAGATAGGCCGTCAGTACTTCAGGTGTGATCAATTTTCAGAGATTGGCACCATAGCTTGTGGACTCTATAACTTTCACAAAGACCAAATAATATAATATAAACCAATTTGGGTTATTTTTACCAAAGATATGTAGCAGGTTTTTTTTTTATTATTTATTAATTTTTCTTACAATTCAATACACAGCAGATGGAAAACTAGGCGATCGAAAAATAAAGGGGCAAAGGAAACGCCTTTATCCATTGCTTTACCTAGTTCCAATGTTGTAAACCTAGCTTTGCTCATTAATCCCTCCCCTGTCTTCTTTCTTCCCCTCCTATTGCCATTCCATTAATCTCAATATAATTGGATTCATAGATCAATTCTCTTGACCATTTTTTTCATTTCACATACCTTAATTTATTAAATTTAAAAGACATGTAGCAGCTAAATTATCTAATGTGCATATTTCCTATCGAGTACTCTATTTTAGTTATTTTCCGGCTTTGCTATACGTTTTTCTCTCTAGAGAAGGGAACCCATTTTTTCCAGCCAAGCCCTCCACATCTTCTCAAATTCCTTTAAGGTTACCTCTTTTTGTATAAACTGCTCTTTCTTTGCAGATGGTCTAATTTATTACACTAATCCAGTCCCTTACTGCCGGGGGTGTCGTCGGCTGCCATCTCATTGCTATAATTTTTCTGGCTTGGAACAGACATCTTAATATTGCAACTGTGGTACTCTTCCTCTCCTCCCGTTCCTTCCTGTATCCTAGTATACATAGTGCGGCCTCCATCTCCAGTGTTATTCCAAATATGTCACCCACGGTATTAAGCACACCCTCCCAATATCGGAACAGCCTTGGACATCTCCACACCATATGTATGAGATCTCCGGTCCCCTGGCATCTGGGGCATTTGTCATCTGATCTTCTACCATACTTAAACTGTCACTTGGGAGTGTGATAAGCTCTATATATCAACATTAGATGGGATATCTTCTGCGGGGGCGAGACCGATACCATCGGTCCCATCTCTAAGATTCTCCTCCACTGCTCCTGTGTTATTTCCCCTATAGCCTCTTCCCATCTTTCTCTTTCCTTACGGAGGTTCGATCCGGTGTTGACTTTTTTGCTTATCTGTCCGTATATTTCGGATATAAGACCCTTAGTTGAGCCTGCCTGGAGTATATTTTGAAAGAGAGGTGTTTTATTCCACTCTAAGGCTTGTGTCCTAAATTGGGCTTCAAGGGCATGCCCCACCTGTAAATAAGTGTAAAATGAGTGTTGCGATATGTTAAATTCCCGTCTCAAGTCCAAGAATTTTTTTAAAGATGTTGCCATCATACAGTTGTCTCATCCTTTTAATACCTTGTGTTTCCCATTCTCTGACCTTTCCCATCGGAAGGATTTCCTGCAGATTCCTATTTTGGCCAAAATTTATGAAGAAAAATTACAAATTTGCTAAATTTTTATAACAGAAACAAAGAAAATTAATTTTTTTTACAGAATTTTCAGTCTTTTTTTTTTTTTTCTTTTATAGCGCAAAAAATAAAAAACCCAGACGTGATTAAATACCACCAAGAGAAAGCTCTATTTGTGGGGAAAAAAGGTCAAACATTTCATATGGGTAGCATGTTGCATGACTGAGTAATTGTCATTTAAATTGCAAGAGCAACGAAAGCTGAAAATTGGTCTGGTTAGGAAGGGGATTTAAGTGCCCAGTGGTCAAGTGGTTAACAATGCTAGGATATCTTTATGTGCATCTCCTAACAATGGTAAAATATTGTTATTGGTACCTGCATGCATATTCGGATATTAAGAACATATCGTCAATGAATTCACCCTGTAAACAAAAATTTTTAAGTCAGCAGCTGCAAATACCTGTCCTCAGCTTTTTGCCAGTCTTTGGGTCTCCGGCATCTTAACTGTAGGCAGCTGGCTGCCCACTGTGCATGCGCGAGCCGTGTTGCACCTCGTGAATGGTCCTGCAGTCCCCTCGGACCTGTGATGTGTAATGAGAGGTGGGGGGGGGCGAACTTCTGCTTCAATCTCCTAGGTCAGAGTGGAAGGGAATGCAAATACATGCTCACAAACCCCCCCCCCCCCCCAAGAAAAAAGTCAAATATGGTGGGAAGGGGGAAAGCGGAACTTCCATTTTTAGGTGATCTGCTTTAAAGGAAAAATACACATTCTTTTTGCCCCTTTGTCTTGACCTAAATGATCCCATTTTCCCCCCTCCTCTGGTGTATACCTACTGTGATCAGACAGCCACGGTCTCCATTTTTTGTTTACATCCAATGTTGAAAGGCTCCCTCTACTGGTCACACCTGCCCTGTTAGGCCCCATAGAGTTTTATGCACGCTCACACTCGCATCTGGAAGATGGCCCCATAAAGGTTTAATGAGCAGGCATGCCAGGAGAGGGTGCTTTGCGCCACTGGATGTAAGCAGAGGCAGTCGGATCTCAGTAAGTATATACTGTATTTGTTGATGGGGGAGGGTGGGATAGTTTAGATCAGGGCTAAGTAGAAAAGGGAATAAGTGTGCGTTGTCTGAAAGTGCACTCGTATGTAATGTTTATAAGACATGACGGTAAAGTCAGTAAGTTTAAGCCAGCATCTGAAAGTTCGAAAGACTTGCTAAGCTGGGGGACGGCTTCCTCTGATCTGCTTTGGGGTAGTTTTGTGGGTATGGAATAATTTTTTTTATGTTAAGTTATGCAGCATCCAGGTTTAATTAACCTTGAAACATCACTGGAAGAATGATTCTGCAGTACAAACAAAAAGTAAGATTTTTAACTGCTGTGTTTTTTATAAGAAAAACATTTATTTCAAAATGCAATCCATGGAGAAATGTTATTGGGTTATGGAAAATAAATCAATAAGAGCTTTTGCTCTGTACCTGCATCCTGAACAGTGATTTAAAGGGGTCGTAAGCCCTTGTGTTTGTTTTGTTTTGTTTTTTATAAATAGCAAACATGTCATACCTCCACCGTGCAGTTTGTTTTGCAGAGTGACCCCGATCATCATCTTCTGGGGTCCCCCAACGGCGCTCTTGACTCCTCCCCCGCATCAGTAAACCCCCTTGAAAAGCGCTCTCCCTGGGGGTTACCGTGCAGGCGCAATCCGAAGTCCAGCATTTGTGTCGAGAGAATGCCGGTGCCTGCGTCATTGGATTTGATTGATAGCAGCACAGCCATTGGCTACTGCTGCTATCAATCTATCCAATCAAGAGCCAAGAACCCCAGCCAGAGAGGTAGAGCGCGTCTCCCGCGGGGGAACGAACGGTCAGTAAAATGGGGGCGCTGCTCAGTGACAGAAGTTTTTTCAGATGCGTAAAATGGGGGGGCTGCTCATTGACAAGTTTTTCCACCTTAATGCATAGGATGTATTCGGGTTATAAAACACAAGGGTTTACAACCCCTTAAATACATAGAAAAAGGATTTGGGACTTTAACCACTTCAATACTGGGCACTTTCACCCCCTTCCTGCCCAGGCCATTTTTCAGCTTTCAGTGCTGTGGCATTTTGAATGACAATTGCGCAGTCATGCAACACTATACCCAAATACATTTTTAATCATTTTGTTCACACAAATAGAGCTTTCTTTTGGTGGTATTTATTCACTGCTGGGTTTTAAATTTTTTACCAAAAAAAAAAAGACCGAACATTAAAAAAATTTTTTTTTCCTTCACTTGTGTAAGCTGCACTGATGTCGCACTGATGGGCACTGATTGGTGGTACTGCTGGGGCTTTCCTATAATCGGGAAACTGATTACCTGTCCTGGTCTCCCCTGCGAGAAGATACTGCTGATCGGCACTCCTGACAGAGTGTGTGGCGAGGGGAGCCGATTAACGGCACTTTCGCATTTACATGTGACCGGCTGTGATTGGACACAGCTGATCACATGGTTAAAGAGCCTTGCCATTGGCTTTTTATAGAGATCGGGGGCATGATGTGTCCTAGGAACACGGCGTGGCCCCGTTCTGGGGCGTCGTCCTATGACACCCTCCCAGAACGAGAACCACTCCTCCGTGGGGAAGGCGGGCGGTGTGGTTAAAGGTGTCATACTGAGTCACAAAATCACAACATTGAAACCTTTTCATGAATTCAAAAAAAATTAAAAACAGACAAATGCCATATTGCAACATTATGACCTTGACAGCATATCAAACATCAGCTTGCCTCCACCCACATCATTTTTTTGGGGGGTTTTAAGGTTATTCTACCATCATATTTGTCACAAAATATTTTTCTGTGGATGCACCTAAACGGTTTCACAGAGTCTGTGGTGGGCTGCAGGGGATCAGGGTGAAGCCATATCTCACAATCAATTTTTAAAGCGGTATTAAACTCAAAAGCAAAAATGTAATATATTGCAACTTGCCAATCCCTAGATGCGGTGGCTGCAGTAGTTTTCTTTGGCTTAGCGTTCCGTTGCCTTTTTCACCTGGTGATCTGGCTAGTAACACACCTCCTGTATTAGAGTGCCTCCTCTCTGGATGCAGGACCACAGGGGGCACAGCAGATTACAGCATTGTCAGTGTGTGTGTGTTAGTTGTACAAGCAGATTTAAATACACTAACAAATTGAAGCCAAACTCCAGCTAACACTTTACAGGCAGTTACAGCAAACTGTTTTATTTATTTTATTTTTTTTCCATTTTGGGATAAAGGTTTTAAATAAATAAAAGCTAATCATTATAAGCACCCCTGCCAGTGTTGAGTGCTTTGTTCATCTCCCTAAAAGCAAGAGAGCTTGTTCTTTTGAAAAACAGACTTGCTGGATCAGCGTCAGCTGAAACTAGAAGCAAAAGTTTTTTTTTTTTTGTTTTTTTTTCTCTGACCAGAAGACTAAAGCCGGATACACACTATACAATTTTCTGTAGATTTTTTTTTCCCTTCAGATTTGCCAAAACCATATAATATGAGGTCAAACCTTAGGAGTTTCAATTTGTATGCAATGAGGCAGGCCCTTGCACTACATGTTTTTGGTAAATCTAAAGGAAATCGGACAACAAAAGTTGGATAGTGTGTATGGGGTCTAAGAGTCGGATTGTTCCTCCTGTAAGGTTTAGGAACACTGCCACTAACCTGCCCGCTTTTCATAGGTCGCCAATGGTGTTGTGCAGGCGATCTGGATGTAGCCAAGATCCCCCCCCACCGTTGCACGCCACTCAGCAGCTTGGCTCTCCTCCTGTTTTCCCCTGTATGCAGCAGGTGCCATTTTGCTGGAGTCCACAGAATGTAAGACACCAAGGGGAGGACCTAGCACGCTCCAAACCTCGATCTGAAACCGAAACTTCCAGTCCAGTCAGGTCAGAAAAGGGGCAGAGCGTGCCCAACGCGACCCAGGAAGTGGGGATAACGCGTGGAGGAGATGCCGGACCAGCGTGGCTGCGGAGGCTGAGAGACTCCTGTTCCTACCAGGACTCAGTGAGCTGAAAAAGTCTGCCTGGAACCACGTCATTGAGAAGGAGGATGGAAGGACAGCACAGGCCATTGCGGGCAAGAGCACGAAAGGCCAGGTAAGTGACTTTTCTGACTTGAGTTAAAAAAAAAAAAAAAAGGCAAAATGCCCTAAGGGGGACAGCGGAAGTGGAGAAAGGGTGTCTGCTAGCCACCCATGGCCTTAATGGCCCTGGCCTCCCCGCTCCCCCTTCTGAAAAAGTTTGGATCCCAGAAGAGGTGTATATGTATGCTGCTGGTATAGTATGAGGTAAACGCCTAACTTGGCAGCTCCCTAGTTGGGACAGCAACTTGGAAGGGGGCGAGTTTGGCTGCTTTCTTCCTCTCATGCGACCTTGACAATAGAGAAGCAAGCCCTGTGGGTGTGGTAAAGGGAAAAGACAACAGTGGTAAGTATTTCACTTTGCCTTGGGAGATTAGCAGCAGAACCCCTTATAGCAGCCATGTGGTTTCTGGCATTGAGATATGACTCCCTCCCTTAATACAGGGTGCTACTATCCTTGCCCTGGGGTCTGGGAATAAATAGCCCAGAAGCTTTGGCTAGACCAATGTCCACAAGCTTCCTTTTACCTCATCGATGAGGAGAAATATTGTGAAGAGTTGAGACCCGTTAGCCTGTAAGAGACTATTTGTGTCTATTTCTGCCACTGAACAAGTTGGTCATTCCTAAAGGTTTAATTGGAAGGGATGTGAAGTGGTCTGCAGGAACCTGTTGATTCCAGGATATCGCAGATTTTTCCCCTGGTCAGCAATGCACACCAGGTAATCTGAATATATTGGGCCAGCTACTATGAATCTGGCATGTAGCTCCAAGAGGGTGCCTTTTAGAGGTTGTTTGCTTTTAACCTGCCTCCTAATTTTTCCGCATGGGGGGGCCACAGTAAGGGGTACCCTTGTGAACATATTCTTCTTGTGGGGGTTGCTTGGTGGGTGTAACACCTTTTAACACGCTCCAACATATTCCTCTTTACGCTGCAGTTATATCTGTTGATGTGTAAGAGTTGATGATGAATTGAATAAAATGTTATCTTGCTACCTGAAGTGCCGGTTCACACAGGAGCGACCTGTCAGGTGACTTAGCCGCCTGATAAGCCGCACTCCATGCAATACAATGGAACTGTTGTAATAGGAGCGACTCAAAAAAAGGTTCCCGTACTACTTCGGAGCGGCTTACTTTGGCTTCTATCCAGAAGTAGCTTTGCAAGCCATGCTGAAGTCGTGCTGTTCGGGGCGGTTTAAAGGCGGATGAGAGTTGGGCGACTTTGAAGCTGCCCCTGTGTGAACCCGCACTTAATAGAATGGTTCTGGTGCAAACCTCTATGCAAGAGCTACTTGTACTAACCTGTATCTGATGATTGCTTGTTAAGCCCTACAGGTGTCTGATTGCCTCCAGGCTAAGATTGTGACCACTTCTTCTTGAGGCTGACTTAAAGCAGAGGTCCCACTAAAAAAAAAAAAAATATTTAAAAGCCAGCAGCTACTAATACAGCAGCTGCTGACTTTTAATATATGGACACTTACCTGTCCAGGGCACCTGCGATGTCGGAAGCCGATCTGTCGCTCGAGGATCGGCAGCTGACGCCGCCATACTCGGTAAGGGGATCAGGTAGTGAAGCATTGCGGCTTCACTTCCCGGTTCCATGCGCGAGTCGCGCTGTGCATCTTCACTGGTCCCTGCTGTGTTCTGGGACCTGTGCGTCTCCCAAAAGACAGTGAGGGGGACAGAGTAGGCGCCGGAAGTGGTGTAGATCACGAGGTGATCTATGCCAGGAAGTGGGAGCAAATACCTGTATTAGACAGGTATCTGCTCCCCCTGATGGGTGCCAAATGTGACACAGGGGGGGGGGAGATTCCAAAAAGTGGAAGTTCCATTTTTGGGTGGAACTCCACTTTAATTGATCTCTAGGTCTGTGCTTATTAAGACCTTAGTGTGTGTCTAACTACATCTACTCATACTTTGACAGTGGTAGTGCAACAGCTATTACTACTGTGGGGTATTCACACACCTTAAAGGACTTCCATTATTTGGAACTACGCTGGTTCCCCTCTGGTGGATGAAGGTTTAGTGTATAGTCCAGGCTATGCCTATGATAGATTTTGCCCTTTTGTTGGGCAGTTGAATATACTATGACTTCATGCTCTGTCTGGCTGCATATCAGAAACGCACAACGTGGAAGTTTAATGGTGTCTTTTCTGGTTGTCTTGCTGCTCATCAGAAATACTATTGTATTTCTATACTATACTATACTATACTATAAATACTAAATGTTATTGCTCATTAGAAATGCACAACATTGAAGTTTAACATTTCCGCTGGTTAAATAACTGTACCCTGTTGCTAATGAAAAATGCACAACATTCAAATTGTGTTAAGACACTGTACCCTGTTGCTAATCAAAAGGGACAGCATTTAAAGTTTGTTGGTGACATTTCCATGGATCATATTTCTGTGCCCTATTGCTAATCAGAAATGCACAGCATTGAAGGTTGCTAGTGACATTTCTGTGGGTTATATGATTGTAACCTATTACTAATCGTAAATGCACAGCATTTAACGTTTGTCAGCGACATTTCTGTTGATCATATGTCTGTACCCTGTTGCCAGTTAGCATTGCACAGCATTGAAGGTTGCTAGTGACATTTCGGTTGGTTATATGACAGTACCCTGTTGCTAATCAAAATGCACAACATGGAAGTTTGCTAGGGATATTTCTGTGGGTTATGTGACTGTTCACTGTTGCTAATCAAAAATGCACAGCATTTAAAGTTTGTTAGCAACATCTCTGATTTATATGTCGGTACCCTGTTGCTAATCAGAAATGCACAGCATTTAAAGTTTGTTGGCGACATTGCTGTTGATCATATGTCTCTACACTGTTCCTAATCAGAAACGCACAACATTGAAGTTTGTCAGTGTCTGTTATGATTGTACCTTGTTGCTAATCGGAAATGCACAATGTTCAAGTTTGTACCCTTTTCTGGTTTCATATTGGTTATATGACTGTACCTTGTTGAGCATTGGCAATGCACAGCATTGAAGTTTGTGTCCTGCTGTCTTTATATTGGTTAGATGGCTTATCTTGCTACACTTCAGAAATACACAACATTGGAGTTTTTTTGTGTCTTTTTTTTCTGTTTTTACATTTGGCTGCACATCAGAATGCGTAACACTGAAGACTGTTTGCGTCTTTTCTATTTATTATATAGCCATAGCTTGTTAAACTTTTGAAATGCACAACTTTGAAGTTCAGGTCATGTCTTTTTCAGATGTGTCCGCCATAATGTGGAAGTCCCGATAAAAA
The DNA here is from genome assembly GCA_029206835.1 of Rana muscosa. Classification (NCBI taxonomy): domain Eukaryota; kingdom Metazoa; phylum Chordata; class Amphibia; order Anura; family Ranidae; genus Rana; species Rana muscosa. The sequence goes on from CM055117.1 coordinate 323,654,760, forward strand.
TCACAGATCGCCGCCATAACTAGTAAAAAAAAATATATAAAAATGCCATAAATCTATCCCCTATTTTGTAGAAACTATAACTTTTGCGCAAACCAATCAATATACACTTATTGGTTTTTTTTTTTTTTTTACCAAAAATATGTAGAAGAATACATATCGGCCTAAACTGTGGAAGAATTTTGTGGTTTTATATATTTTTATGGGATATTTTATTATATCAAAAAGTGTAAAATGTTGCTTTCACCCCCCCCCCCCCCCCCCCAAAATTTACGCTCTTTTTTTTTTTTTTTTTGTTTCTAGCGCAAAAAATAAAAACCACAGAGGTGATCAAATACCACCAAAAGAAAGCTCTATTTGTGGGGAAAAAAAATTGATCCTGCATCCGAAGCGGAGAAGGCAGAGGGACATTGGTAAAGCAAACCTGCTGATCAGCCTCCTGATCCAGCTAAGATGCTTTCATCAGTCATAATGAAGTGGATGCGATCTACATAAAAAAAATAAAAAAAAAGGTGTGGAGACGTTTCAATAGCTGGTACACAAAGCTCCTTCGACATACGCAGTACAGTAGCAGTGTTGGAATTTCTGCAGTTAGGAGCGGACAAAGGGTTAGCCCTTAGCACCTTGAAAGGACAGGTATTCGCCGTGAACGTTTTCTTGGAAAAGCCGCTAGCAACAGATCAATGTATAGCCAGGTTTTTTAAAGCCTTTGTCACGAGCCGGACTGACGGCTAGTGGGAATACAGGAGGTGGATCCTCTGTACCAGAGAGGGGATGGCACGGGTCGTACTGAGGGACCGGTTCTAAGCAGCTACCAGTTTTCACCAGAGCCCGCCGCAAAGCGGGATGGACTTGCTGCGGCGGTAGCAACCAGGTCGTGTCCTCCAGTAGCGACTCCACCTCTCTGGCGGCTGAGATAGGCGCGGTACAAAAGGACTAGGCAGAGGCAAGGTCAGACGTAGCAGAGGGTCAGGGCAGGCGGCAATGGTTCGTAGTCAGAGACAATGGCAGCAGGTCAGATACACAGGCAAGGCAACTCACAAAACGCTTCCACAGGGTACTAAGACAACAAGATCCGGCAAGGACAGGAAGGGGAAGTGGGTTTATATATGTTTTGGGTGTGCACACAGTAATTGGGCCAGGCACCAATCAATGGTGCGCTGGCCCTTTAAATCTTAGAAGGCCGGCGCGCGCCGGGAAGGAGCAGGAGGGGGAAGGTGAGTAGGATGGGATGCGATCCGCGGACGGAGATGTGCCGCCGTGTGGATCGCATCCCCGCCGGTGACAGAGCAGCGCCCACGGCCAGGAGGGCTGACCGGGGCGCTGCAGGGGAACCGACGCCGTGAGCGCTCCGGGAAGGATGGGACACCCAGAGCGCTCGGCGTTACAGTACCCCCCCCTTAGGTCTCCCCCTTTTCTTGGAACCCAAGAATCTACGGATGAGCTCCTTGTCTAAAATGTTGGTCTCAGGCTCCCAGGATCTCTCTTCAGGACCACAGTTCTCCCAATCAATTTAAAAAAATATTTTACCTCGGATGACCTTGGAGGCGAGGATTTCTTTCACCGAGAAGACATCGGAAGAACCAGAGACAGGAGCAGGGGCAGTGACCTTGGGGGAAAATCGGTTAAGAATGAGGGGTTTGAGAAGAGACACATGAAAAGAATTGGGGATACGAAGAGAAGGAGGAAGATGGAGTTTGTAAGAGACAGAATTGATTTGGTTTTTGATTTTAAAAGGTCCGAGGTAACGAGGGCCCAGCTTGTAGCTAGGTACCCGAAACCGAACATATTTGGAGGAGAGCCACACTTTGTCACCCGGGACATAGACAGGAGGAATTCTTCTTTTTTTATCTGCATGTCTCTTCATGCGGGCAGAGGCCAGTGATAGCGACTTTTGAGTCTCTTTCCAGATAGAGGTGAAGTCTTGAGTTAATTCATCCACGGCAGGAACTCCAGAAGAAGTGGGGATGGGGAGGGGGGCAATGGGTGACGGCCATAGACCACAAAGAAAGGTGATTTGGAGGACGATTCAGAGTTCTTGAAATTGTATGAGAATTCTGCCCAGGGTAATAGGTCGACCCAATCGTCTTGACGGGCGGAGACAAAATGTTGTAAGTAGTCACCAAGGACCTGGTTAACTCTCTCCACCTGTCCATTGGATTGCGGGTGATAAGCGGAAGAAAAATTCAACTTGATCTTTAGTTGAGTACAGAGAGCCCTCCAAAATTTTGAGATGAATTGAACGCCTCTATCAGAGACGATATGTGAGGGTAGCCCATGGAGACGGAAAATTTGAAGAAAAAAATGCTTCGCCAACTGAGGTGCAGTAGGCAGACCAGGAAGCGGGACAAAATGAGCCATTTTCGAAAAGCGGTCAACGACCACCCAGATGACAGTGTTACTATGAGACAAAGGAAGGTCCGTGATGAAATCCATGGCAATGTGGGACCATGGTTGTTCAGGCACAGGTAGAGGAAGGTGAAGACCTGCAGGCTTCTGGCGTGGAGTCTTGTCACGTGCACAGATAGTGCAGGCCCGTACAAAGTCAGGCATATCTTTTTCCTGGGTAGGCCACCAATAGTGTCTGGCCATCAATTTGTATGGATTTTTTGATCCCAGCATGACCGGCTAGATGGGAGGAATGGCCCCACCTGAGTATCTGGAGACGAAGGCGTGGAGGAACGAAAGTTTTTCCTGGAGGAACTGGCATCAGACGCAGGAGCAGAGGAAATCAGACACTCAGGGGGTACGATGTGTTGAGGGGGAGTCCCGGTTTCAGAGGCATCGGAGGAACGGGACAAGGTATCAGCCCTGACATTCTTGTCTGCGGGACGAAAATGGATCTGGAAATTGAACCGGGCAAAGAACAATGACCACCTGGCCTGGTGAGGATTTAAGCGCTGAGCGGACTGTAGGTAGGACAAATTTTTATGGTCAGTGTAGATGGAGATAGGGTGAAGGGATCCTTCCAGGAGATGTCTCCACTCTTCTAATGCCAGCTTGATGGCCAACAGTTCACGGTCACCTATGGAATAGTTTTTTTCAGGAGGGGAGAAGGTTTTAGAGAAAAAAAACACACGTGACGTTTCTTCCTTTAGCGCTTTTTTGAAGAACAGCTCCGGCTCCTACCGAGGAGGTGTCAACTTCAAGGAAGAACCGCTTTGTGGGGTCTGGTCGAGACAGGACAGGTGCAGAGGAGAAGGCGGTCTTAAGGCGAGTAAAGGCTTCTTCCGCTTGAGGCGGCCAGGACCTTGGATTCGCGTTTTTCTTAGTCAGTGCCCCTATAGGAGCAACGATGGTGGAGAAGTGGGGTATGAACTGACGATAGTAGTTGGCGAATCCAAGGAAGCGTTGGATAGCACGGAGTCCAGAGGGGCGTGGCCAATCCAAGACTGTGGAGAGCTTGTCAGGGTCCATTTGAAGGCCTTGTCCTGAGACCAGATAACCTAGGAAAGGAAGGCTGCTGCGCTCAAAAAGGCATTTTTCAAATTTAGCATAAAGATGATTTACGCGGAGGCGCTGGAGCACTTGACGGACATGGAGCCGATGTTCCTCAAGGTTGGTAGAGAAGATTAGGATGTCGTCAAGATAGACAACCACACAGGTATACAGTAAGTCCCGAAAGATTTCATTGACAAAATCCTGAAAGACTGCAGGAGTGTTGCAAAGTCCGAAAGGCATGACGAGATATTCAAAGTGACCATCTCTGGTGTTAAATGCGGTTTTCCATTCATCTCCTTCACGGATTCTGATGAGCTTATAAGCGCCCCTGAGGTCCAATTTCAAAAAAACTTTTGCTCCGCGCGGACGGTCAAAGAGCTCTGAGATGAGAGGCAGAGGGTAGCGATTTTTAATAGTGATTTTATTGAGACTACGATAGTCTATGCAAGGGCGTAGTGATCCGTCCTTCTTGGCAACGAAGAAGAACCCCGCTCCGGCAGGAGAAGATGATTTCCTAATAAAACCTCTCTTGAGGTTCTCCTGTATGTAATCAGTCATGGCCTTGGTTTCAGGAGAGGAGAGAGGGTAAATTCTGCCACGGGGTGGTGTAGTACCTTGGAGCAAGTCAATGGGGCAGTCGTAGGGTCTATGTGGTGGTAAGACCTCCACCTGTTTTTTGCAAAAGACATCAGAAAAGTCCTGATAGGCCTTGGGAAGGCCGGGCAAAGGAGTAGTGATGGGAACTTGACTGGGGGTTACAGACTTAAGACAATGCTTGTGGCAGGAGTAGCCCCAGGATTTGATGTCCCCAGTGGTCCAGTCGAGGGTAGGAGAGTGGCGCTGGAGCCAGGGTAGGCCAAGAAGGATGTCAGAAGTACAGTTCGGCAAAACAAAATTCAATTTTTTTCTTGGGGAAGAACACCAACGGACATGAGCAGGGGTTCGGTGCGGTAACGCACGGTACAATCCAGATTCTCTCCATTTACAGAGGAAATGAAGAAGGGTTTGATGAGACGGATAACAGGAACGTTGAACCTGTTGATGAAAGAGGCTTCAATAAAGTTTCCTGCAGAACCAGAGTCCAGGAAGGCCACCGCAGAGAAGGGGGAGCCAGCAGAAGGGGAAATCCGCACAGGAATAGTCAGACGTGGAGAGGAAGAATTCACACCTAGTAACGCCTCTCCCACGTTCACTAGGTGCGGGCGTTTCCCTGACGTAGAGGACGAATAGGGCAGTCCTTTACGAAATGTTCAGAGCTCGCACAATAAAGGCATAAGTTCTCATTCCTGCGGCGAGTCCTCTCTTGTAGGGTCAGGCGAGATCGGTCCACCTGCATGGCCTCCTCGACGGAAGGCATAGTATCAGGATGCGTTGGATTCAGGAAGAGAGGAGCCAGGTGCGGATAACGCCTGGTGCGAACAAGATCTTTCTCCTGGCGAAGCTCTTGGCGTCTTTCAACGTAGCGTATGTCAATGCGGGTAGCTAAGTGGATGAGCTCCGTCAGGGAGGAGGGTATCTCTCGTGCGGCCAGACAATCCTTAATGTGGCTGGATAAACCTTTTCTTGAAGGTCGCGCAGAGAGCCTCATTATTCCAGGCTAGCTCTGAGGCCAGTGTGCGGAACTGTATGGCATATTTGCCCACAGAGGAGTTTCCTTGGACAAGGTTAAGCAGGGCGGTTTCAGCGGATGAGGCTCGGCCTGGTTCCTCAAAAACGCTACGAACCTCAGCGAGGAAGGACTTGAGCGGTGGCTGTAGCAAGGTCATTGCGGTCCCAGAGTGGCGTGGCCCAGGCCAAAGCCTTCCCAGACAACAGACAGACCACGAATGCCACCTTAGACCGTTCTGTGGAAAACTGGTCTGACATCATCTCAAGATGCAGGGAACATTGGGACAAGAATCCCTGGCACCTCCTAGGATCCCCGTCAAATTTCTCCGGAAGAGACAAGCGGATCTTCGAGGTAGTAGCGGCAGCTCGGGGAGGGGAAGATGCTGGAGCTTGTGGCGGCAGACGCTGCTGGATCATGGCGGTCAACTGCGACAGCTGCTGTCCTTGTTGGGCAATCAATTGCGACTGCTGGGCAACCACGGTAGTGAGATCAGCGAGACTAGGCAGCGGCACGTCAGCGGGATCCATGGCCGGATCTACTGTCACGCGCCGGACTGACGGCTAGTGGGAATACAGGAGGTGGATCCTCTGTACCAAAGAGGGGATGGCACGGGTTTATATATGTTTTGGGTGTGCACACAGTAATTGGGCCAGGCACCAATCAATGGTGCGCTGGCCCTTTAAATCTTAGAAGGCCGGCGCGTGTGCGCGCCCTAGAGCGCAGCGGGGCCGCGCGCGCCGGGAAGGAGCAGGAGGGGGAAGGTGAGTAGGATGGGATGCGATCCGCGGACGGATATGTGCTGCCGTGTGGAACGCATCCCCGCCGGTGACAGAGCAGCGCCCACGGCCAGGAGGGCTGACCGGGGCGCTGCAGGGGAACCGACGCCGTGAGCGCTCCGGGAAGGATGGGACACCCGGAGCGCTCGGCGTTACAGCCTTCTTCCCCGTGTGGGATCTCTCCTTAGTATTACAAGCCCTCACTGGGGAGCCATTTGAGCCGCTGGGGTCCTGTACATTAAAATTGGTCACCCTCAAAACTGTGTTTTGGTGGCGATCACCACGGCAAGGAGAGTTGGTGAACTCGAAGCCCTCTCTATTAGGGCAACCATTTTTCAGTTTTTTTTTTTTTTTTTTTTGGACTGTGTGATTTTTTTTTTTTTTTTTTTTTTATTAAGATGTATCCGGCCTTTTTGCCAAAGGTGGCCTCTAAGTTTCATAGAGGCCAGGAAATTATTTTGCCTACCTTCTGTTCGAGTCCTGTGAGGGAACAGGAACATTGTTTTCATAAATTGGACGTTAGAAGGTGCGTCCTTTAGTACTTGGTACAAAACCGTTTAGGAAATCTGATTCCTTTTTTGTTTTATTTTCAGGAGCTAGGAAAGGGTCCAGAGCCTCTAGACGTACAATAGCCAGATGGTTGAGGTTAGCCATTATTCAGGCTTATGTGGTCGGAGCCCCCGGAGGGTATTAAGGCATATTCCACCAGGGCAATGGCGACTTCTCAAGCAGAGTGGGCTGGTGCTTCTCCAGGGCAGATCTGTAGGGCTGCAACGTGGTCCAGCTTTGCTACGTTCGTGAAGCACTACAGGTTGGACCTGCTGTCGGCCAAAGACCAGGCCTTTGGGCGTAAAGTGCTTCAGGCAGTAGTCCCACTCTAAGGTAAGGTGCTCGCTTATCCTCTCTATGGTGGATGTCCTGAAAGACGGAGTTACACTTACCAGTAACATCCTTTTCCAGGAGTTTTTCAGGACAGCACCGTTACCCACCCAAATTGTTGGCTATTCCTGAAGAGCTCATCGCATGAGACTGTCGGGTAAGATGAAGGTTAGTATGACGTATTCTCATGTGTCCCCAGCTGGCCGGAGGTACTCTTGAAGAACTGAGGGGCCTGCGGGATGGTGAGGCTTAAATCTTGCAGTATAAGGCAATGTTTCCTGAGTTGGGAGGAGCCAAGGTCTCTCTATGGTGGCTGTCCTGAAAGACTCCTGGAAAAGGATGTTACCGGTAAGTGCAACTCAGTTTTTTGATTGTTTCTTTTGCACAGGGGTGTATTGGGATAGGGTCTGTCCTCAAATGCTTTTTGTCTCCTGTCTTAACATCAATTAAAGCCCAGGATAAGACCGAGGTGGTGGCCCCCAAGAGAAAATGTGCAGTTTGTGTGGCTAGGCTAAGCTCTGCGTGGGAAAAGCCCTTATGCCATAGCTGTGTGGATAGTCTGGTAAAGGACGATCCTGTAACCGCATGTCACAAAATGTTGTCATCAGTCAAGGATGAAATGGCTTCAATCATTAAATTGTATAAAGCTTTGATGGAAAAGATGCATGGTCCTGGGGTCCCTGCTATATTAGTCCCCACCCAAGGGGGGGAGGGAGAGGATACCAAATCCCATGCCTCTTCGCACGTCGATCCGGCTTCAGAGGATGATTTAAGAGGAGAGGGTGACTCCTCCAGGGGCTCAAGATACAAATTGTCCCTTGATGATGTCCCTTGATGATGTTGACGATCTGCTTAAAGCCATTTACAACACCTTAGAGATCGAAGAAAAGGTACAGCTGTCAAAGCATGACCTGATGTATGAGGGGTCTCATGCTAAGAAGTCGAGGGTGTTCACAGTCCATAGCGCTCTTGTGGATTCTATTAAATTGGAATTCCGAATCTGGAAAGAGACCTTCTTCTTTTTAGGCCCCCTGAAAAAAAAAAAAATGTGTTCAATATATAATTAAGGAATGTGTCTGCAGCAGGGCCGGACTGGCCTGCCGGGATACCGGAAAATTTCCCGGTGGGCCGCTTTGAGCTGCGGCTGACTGCAGCGCTCCTCTCTCTCTCTCTCTCTCTCTCCCTCTCCCTCTCCCTCTCCCTCTCTCTCTCTCTCCCACAGTGTGTGTCACAGAGCTGGCTGGGTCTGTGTTTGGCTGTGCTGTAGCAAGGTCCCGCCCCCCCTAGACTGGCTTGTGTGATAGTAGATGGAACACTGATTGAATCAGTGTTTCACCTATCACACAAGCCAGCCAGCTCTGTGACACACACCGCGGGAGATGCCCGCTATGTGTGATCTAGGCAATGCCATGTGAGTATGTATTTATGGGCCCAGTAAAGCTGCATCTGTATGGACAGTGAGGCTGCATTTGACGGGCACAGTGAGGCTGCATTGATCTCTTGTACCATGTCTCTGCAGTCTCTGACCATCTCTTCTCTTATATCATGTCTGCAGTCTCTGAGGGAGTCAAGAGAGGGAGTGCTGCTGGGATGGGGCTCATGGGAGAAGCCAGACGTGTGTGGACTGTGGAGAGGAGACTATAGGATAAAACCAGAGCCATCTAACAGAGCCCTGCACAGTGCACCTGAGAGGAGGTCTGTGACAGCACCGCCAGGCAAGTCTGAGGGGGGTCACTGATGTGAGGGGGGAGTGAATACAACAATGTAAGGGGGTACTGAGATAAAGGTTTCCCCCTATATTAGTGGTCTCTGGGAACGTGGGGGGCGACAACTCTGTTGACCAGAGTTCCTGGGGTCCCCCTTGATGATTGACCACTTCTTCTAGCACTTTTAACTGGAATTTTCTTATACACACACACACACACACACACACACACACACACACACTTATTATACATATACATACAGTGGGGCAAAAAAATATTTAGTCAGCCACCAATTGTGCAAGTTCTCCCACTTAAAAAGATGAGAGAGGCCTGTAATTGTCGTCATAGGTATACCTCAACTATGAGAGACAAAATGTGGAAACAAATCATTGTCTGATTTGGAAATAATTTTTTTTGCAAATTATGGTCGAAAATAAGTATTTGGTCACCTACAAAAAAGCAAGATTTCTGGCTCTCACAGACCTGTATCTTCTTCTTTAAGAGGCTCCTCTGTCCTCCACTCATTACCTGTATTAATGGCATCTGTTTGAACTTATCAGTATAAAAGTCACCTGTCCACAACCGCAAACACACACTCCAAAATCCACTATGGTGAAGACCAAAGAGCTGTCGAAGGACACCAGAAACAAAATTGTAGACCTGCACCAGGCTGGGAAGACTGAATCTGCAATAGGCAAGCAGCTTGATGTTAAGAAATCAACTGTGGGAGCAATAATTTAGAAAATGGAAGACATACAAGATCACTGATAATCTCCCTCGATCTGGGGCTCCACGCAAGATCTCACCCTGTGGGGTCAAAATGATCACAAGAACGGTGAGCAAAAATCCCAGAACCACACGGGGGGACCTAGTTGAATGACCTGCAGAGAGCTGGGACCAACTTAACAAAGGCTACCATCAGTAACACACTACGCCGCCAGGGACTCAGATCCTGCAGTGCCAGACGTGTCCCCCTGCTTAAGCCAGTACATGTCCAGGCCCATCTGAGGTTTGCTAGAGAGCATTTGGATGATCCAGAAGAGAATTGGGAGAATGTCATATGGTCAGATGAAACCAAAGTAGAACTGTTTGGTAGAAACACAACTCGTCGTGTTTGGAGGAGAGAGAATGCTGAGTTGCAACCAAAGAACACCATACCTACTGTGAAGCATGGGGGTGGCAACATCATGCTTTGGGGCTGTTTATCTGCAAAGGGAACAGGACGACTGATCCGTGTACATGACAGAATGAATGGGGCCATGTATCGTGAGATTTTGAGTGCAAACCTCCTCCCATCAACAAGGGCATTGAAGATGAAATGTGGCTGGGTCTTTCAGCATGACAATGATCCCAAACACACCGCCCGGGCAACGAAGGAGTGGCTTCGTAAGAAGCATTTCATTCAAGGTCCTGGAGTGGCCTAGCAAGTCTCCAGATCTCAACCCCAAAGAAAAACTTTGGAGGGAGTTGAAAGTCCGCGTTGCCCAGCGACAGCCCCAAAACATCACTGCTCTAGAGGAGGTCTGCATGGAGGAATGGGCCAACATACCAGCAACGGTGTGTGACAACCTTGTGAAGACTTGCAGAAAACGTTTGACCTCTGTCATTGCCAACAAAGGATATATAACAAAGTATTGAGATGAACTTTTGATATTGACCAAATACTTATTTTCCACCATAATTTGCAAAAAAAATTATTTCCAAATCAGACAATGTGATTGTCTGGATTTGTTTCCACATTTTGTCTCTCATAGTTGAGGTATACCTATGATGACAATTACAGGCCTCTCTCATCTTTTTAAGTGGGAGAACTTGCACAATTGGTGGCTGACTAAATATTTTTTTGCCCCACTGTATGTATATGTATAATAAATATGTGTGTGTGTGTGTGTGTGTGTGTGTGTGTGTGTGTAAAATTATATATATATATATATATATATATATATATATATATATATATATATATATATATATATATATATAATGTGCTTTCATATGTTGGGCTGGTATAAAAATGCTATGGGGCTGGTATGAATTTTTTTTCCAGGGCTGGTTCTTATTCCCAGTCTGGCCCTGGTCTGCAGTTCGGTAATGATTACATAAAGCAAGTTATGGCAATATGTTTATCTCCTGTTGTGTCTGGAGGAGGAAAATACAAACGTGCTTTGCATTTATAAGACTCGAACCTATCTATCTTGCTGTTAGGGTGACCACGTGTCCCGGATTGCCCGGGACAGTCCCGCATTTTGCAGGTCTGTCCCGGGCACATTCATTCCAGGACAATACAGTGTCCCAGAATGAAACTGACACAGCTACCCCCCGTGCCAATTGGATGGCCCCAAAAAAGGCCGCCACATCACTACTTTACTCACTGACAGTACTTGCCCTGACCGGGAATGCCTGGAGGAGCACAATCCCCGCCCCCTGCTTGTGATTGGAAAAATCATAAATCCCGCCTCTTATGTCCAATCACTGTGCTGTGATTCATTACAGCACAAGCTGATTTTTGGGAAGGGGGGGTGTCCCTGAATGGTGGTTTTGGAAATGTGGTCACCCTACTTGCTGTGTGTTACTGAGTAGTGGGGCTGGCTGCAGAATGAGGGGTGTGATTTTGTTTAAGTGGTCTTGTTTACATGTACAGGCCTAGTGTACCCTCCCACATTCAGTGCAATTTGCAAAGCATGAAGGGAAATGTAGTTTGAGAGTGTAAAGAGAGGGGAGAGGATATGGTGTAATCACTGTTCTAACAGCTCCTCTTTGACAGAATACATGCAGCATTTTTTTGAATTCCGGAGCTGACTTCCTGGAAATTCAGTTACTTTTCTCTTCGATGGTAAGGAATTTCACAAATGTAACTGTTTTTAGTGTTTGTGTGTGTGTGTGTGGGGGGGGGGGGGGTACTAATGGGGGATTTTTTTGCCGATCCTGGAGTTCTGCTTTAAGGCCTTATCCAAATCGAAACCAGTGGCAGTTTAGTCCTGTCAAGCCTGGGATCTTATTCTGGTGCTTAAAGCATTAATGTTAAGCCCCTTTTGAGCCCATGGAGGAATCCTCCTATTAAATGGCTAACCTTAAAAGTTTTCTTGGTGGCGGCCACGTCCGCATGAAGGGTCAGTGAGTTACAGGCCCTTTCCAGTAGGGAGCCATCCTTTTCTATATTTGAGGACAGGGTAATTCTTAAAACTGAAGGTATTCTCGACCTTTCATAGATCTCAGGATATTATATTACCCACCTTCTGTTCTGTTCCGCTTCTGCTAATGAGGAAGAGGAAATGTTTAGTCGGTTAGACGTCAGAAGTCTTTTTGTCCTATACCAATAATTCTAAAGAATTCAGAAAGTCAGATTCTTTATAGTTTTTGCAGGTGCACACAGAGGTTAAAAAGCATCTAAGTCCACCATAGCTAGATGGATCAGATTAGCTATTGCTGAATGTTCTAGCCGGCAGGCAACCCCTGCCTCCATTTATCACTGCACACTCAACCAGAGTCTTGTCTGCATCTTGGGCAGAGAGAGCTGGTGCTTCGCCAAAGCAAATATGCAAACCTGCTACATGGTCCAGCTACTCTACCGTTACAAAGCATTATTGCCTGGATCTGCTTAAAAGAAAAGATTAGGCGTTTGGCCGTAAGATCCTCCAAGCAGTGGTCCCACCCTAATTAAGTTATTGTGCATAGTCTCTTGTTCTGCAAGACGATTGGAGAACACCTGAGGTAGAGTTACGGTAACTCGTATTCTAGCAAGTCTGCCCCCCCATGCGTTTTCTGTCATTATATTATCATGCTGTGATGATTGTGTTTTTGTCTTCTAGTGCCTTCCTACAGTCCTTGGTGATTCTGAGGTGTGGGCCTGGAGGACCGCCTTTTTTCTTGAATTGGGTACCTGTTCTCTGTCCAGAGGGAGGAGCCCTAGGTCTCAGAGGCTGGCCTGGAAGACTTCCTAGAAAATTAGTTACTGGTAAGTCTCAGTTTTTTTTTTTTTTATGTACAGTAAGTTACATTAGATATGATGCAATAAATTATGTACTTCTGTTACTCTAGACAGATAACTTCCCAACATCTCAAGAAGCAGTTAGCAAAGGAATAAAGTTTGGATAAACCATAGGAATTTATTAACATTATCATATTACACACATAAACAGTAGTTACACAAAGATACATGTTAAGCATAATAACAGTAGTGGACATAATAACATAGTAAGGCCACTACTGAGAGGGTACACAGTATAATGGTTATAGCAGTAATACACAATTTTATGACATGGTTAGCACGAGGATAAGGCATAGATAATTCCAAAGGGTCACCACAATTAGGAAGGGTAAAATTGATAATAGGGGATAATGCCTGCGGCAGGGCCGGCCCAAGACATTGTGCTGCCTGGGACCAAGAATGAAATGCTGCCCCCCCCCCCCAAAAAAAAAAAATCACGCCCACCAAAAGGCCCCCACATTCATTATTTTAGATCATGATAACTAAAGGGAACCCGTCATGGCTCTATACATGTATAGGAGTAAAAAGAGGACCTGTCATGGCTCTATACATGTATAAAGGATAATAAAGAGGACCTGTCGTGGCTCTATACATGTATAAAGAGGACCTGTCATGGCTCTATACATGTATAAAGGAGTATAAAGAGGACCTGTCATGGCTCTATATGTGCATATAGGTGTATAAAAGGACCTGTCAGGGCTCTATACATGTATATAGGAGTATAAAGGGACCTGTGCATGGCGGGCGGCCGCAATGTCTTTTGCTCAAACTAATCAATGTACGCTAATTGTGTTTTTTTTTGGTACCAAAAATATGTAGAAGAATACATATTGGCCTAAACTGATGAAGAAATTATTTTTTTATACATTTTTTGGATATTTATTATAGCAAAAAGTAAAAAATATTGTTTTTTTTTTTTTTTTTAATTGTTGCTTGTTTGTTGTTTATAGTGCAATAAATAAAAACCGCAGAGGTGATCAAATATCACCAAAAGAAAGCTCTATTTGTGGGGAAAAAAAAGGACGCCAATTTTATTTGGGTACAGTGTCGCATTACCGCGCAATTGTCAGTTAAAGCGTAGTGCCGTATCGCACAAAATGGCCTGGTTATTAAAGGGTTTGTAAAGGTTCGTGATTTTTCACCTTAATGCATAGGATGCAAAAATGAAAAAACACCTGGCAATGACTGCCCCCCAGCCCCCCTGTTTTACTTACCTGAGCCCGTTCACTTGCTGTGCGCGTCCCCCGGCGTCCTCTTCTCCACGGAGTCTGGCCGTTAATTGGCTAGATTGATAGCAGTGCAGCCATTGGCTCGCGCTGCTGTCAATCACATCCAATGACCCGGGCCCTGGGGGGCAGGAACGAGTCATACACATTGTGTCTATGGACGCAGCGTGTATAACAGGGAGCGCGCCCGCAAGCTAACCCCCTTGGGAGAGTGCTTCCCAGAAGGGGGTTAGCTGATGCAGGGAGGAGCCAAGACAGCCGCCGAGGGACCAGAGAATCGGGGCCACTCTTTTCCAAACGCACTGCACAGTGGAGGTAAGTATAACATGTTGGTTATTTAAAAAAACAAAAAAAACAAAGCCATACAACCGCTTTAAGTGGGCAAATCTTTCCGGTCCTTAAGTGGTTAATCAGGGCTGGGCAAGGCAAGTCCCTCTCAGAGGCTCTCATGTCTCATACAACTTGTGATGTGTGTTTGTACTTACAGTTTTGCTTCGGACTCCACCACCAGATGCGGGTTGTCACCTGCCACACGTTGCGGATTGTCGGCTGCCACATGTTGGCATGGTCACTTATGTCACCTGCCACACGTTGCGGGTTGCCACTTGCCACACGTTGCGGATTGTCACTTGCCACGTCACCTGCCACACGTTGCGGATTGTCATCTGCCACACGTTGCGGGTTGTCTCTTGCCACGTCACATGCCACAACATCACCTGCCACACGTTGCGGGTTGCCACTTGCCACACGTTGCGGATTGTCACTTGCCACGTCACCTGCCACACGTTGCGGATTGTCATCTGCCACACGTTGCGGGTTGTCTCTTGCCACGTCACATGCCACAACATCACCTGCCACACGTTGCGCATTGTCACTTGCCACAACGTCACCTGCCACACGTTGCGGATTGTCACTTGCCACAACGTCACCTGCCACACATTGCGGATAGTCCCGTGCTACACATTGCGGATTGTCACTTGCCATGGCGTCACCTGCCACACGTTGCATATTGTCACTTGCCACAACGTCACCTGCCACACATTGCGGATAGTCCCGTGCCACATGTTGCGGATTGTCAAGACGTCACCTGTCACACGTTGCGCATTGTCACTTGCCACAACGTCACCTGCCACACGTTGCAGATTGTCACTTGCCACAACGTCACCTGCCACACGTTGCGGATTGTCACTTGCCACGGCGTCACCTGCCACACGTTGCGGATAGTCCCGTGCCACACGTTGCGGATTGTCACTTGCCAAGCGTCACTTGCAACAGGTTGCGTATTGTCACTTGCCACACGTTGCGGATAGTCCCGTGCCACACGTTGCGGATTGTCACTTGCCAAGCGTCACCTGCCACACGACATCACCTGTCACACGTTGCGGGTTGTCACTTGCTGTGTCCCAGAGTGAAGGCAGGCAGCAGAGAGATGATATAATCTCTCTGCTGCCCATGGCTGCACAGTGAGGGTGAAACTGTGGTGATGCAGGGCGGCGGGGAGAGATGACATCATCTCTCTGCTCCGCTGCCCGCTGACTGCTCCCAACCCAACCCCCCCATGCTGCGCATGCTCTGCCCACCCCTGTCACCAACAGCAGCGGCGCCGGGCTCCTCACAGGGAGCGGTGCCTGCAGTGCTCACTCGCTGACTGCCCCCTCCCCCCGCCTGTGAGTGTCCTCACAGGCAGCGGCGCCGGTACTCCGGGCTCCTCACAGGGAGCAGCGCCTGCCCATGCCTGCTCACTCGCTGACTGCCCCCCCCCCCCCCGCCTGTGAGTGTCCTCAGCGGCGCCGGGCTCCTCACAGGCAGCGGAGCGGGCTGGCGGGCGTCAGTTTGCCGCCCCCCTAACAGTGCCGCCTGGTACCATGGTACCACCCGGTCCCATCATAGGGCCGGCCCTGGCCTGCGGGACCTATGGCCTGGTTAAACCTGTAAAAGGGGTAACTCGGTATTGATTCTAGAAATTGATATGATTGAAAAGCGCGGCATCAGGTAGCTCTACGCGTTTCGTGACTGCCATGTCACTCATCAGGAGCATGCGCGTGTTGTCAATGGGGGTAAGATGTAAAACTCCCCAGCACAAAGGTGCATATTTACAAAATTTGTAACCGATAACTGCAAACCAGGTGGGGCATGGCAGGTGTCTGGAAGTGGCCCCCAGCGGGAGCCGAGGCGGACGGACCGGGAAGGAGGGTCCACACGGCGTACCAATGGACAGGCATGGCAAACGGGGCGACCCTGTGAGGAGATGATGGATTAAGGTGTGTGTCCAAAAGGGCGGCAAGGATGAGGAAGTGGAGGGAAAGGTGAATGCTAGTGGGGCCCTTTCCCTCCACTTCCCGGTCCGTCCGCCTCGGCTCCCGCTGGGGGCCACTTCCGGACACCTGCCATGCCCCATCTGGTTTGCAGTTATCGGTTACAAATTTTGTAAGTATGCACCTTTGTGCAGGGGAGTTTTACATCTTACCCCCATTGATACTTTTATCATTGCATTTACCCATTCTCTTTTTTACTTTACCAGTGACAACAGGCGCATGCTCCTGATGAGTGACATGGCAGTCACGAAACGCGTAGAGCTACCTGATGCTGCGCTTTTCAATCATATAATTTCTAGAATCAATACCGAGTTACCCCTTTTACAGGTTTAACCAGGCCATAGGTCCCGCAGGCATTATCCCCTATTATCAATTTTACCCTTCCTAATTGTGGTGACCCTTTGGAATTATCTATGCCTTATCCTCGTGCTAACCATGTCATAAAATTGTGTATTACTGCTATAACCATTATACTGTGTACCCTCTCAGTAGTGGCCTTACTATGTTATTATGTCCACTACTGTTATTATGCTTAACATGTATCTTTGTAACTACTGTTTATGTGTGTAATCTGATAATTTTATTAAATTCCTATGGTTTGTCCAAACTTTATTCCTTTGCTAACTGGTGCTTCAATTAAAGTCCCATTTTCCTTGTTCTCCCCCCTCTAGCATTTAATTGGAATGGAAATGCGTGTTCCTACCGGAACACGATTCCACAAAAGTCCCTAGGGATGGACATACATAGCCTTACCAGGCTTTGGCTCCTAACAGTCCCTATTCCCCCCCCCCCCCCCTTTTTCATCTCAAGAAGCAGAGCGTGGGTATAAACCTTCTTGCCTTGTTTTTATCAAGACAGATTTTTTTATTTTTTTGGACAAGATCATTTGAAAGCTAATATTTTATATGGCTTCTTTAAACATGATGGTATAATTTACCTTTTTAAAGTGGTAAAGTGGAGTTCCACCCACAAATGGAACTTCCACTTTTTGTAATCCTCCCCCCCCCCTCCGGTGTCGCATTTGGCACCTTTCAGGGGGGAGGAGGGAGCAGATACCTGTGTAATACAGGTATTTGCTCCCACTTCCTGGCATAGATCACCGCGGTGACCTACGCCACTTCCTGCGCCTACACTGTCCTCCCCCGCTGTCTTCTGGGAAACACACAAGTCCCAGAAGACAGCATGGACCAGTGAGGACGCGCAGCGTGACTCGCACATGCGCAGTAGGGGACCAGGCTGTGAAGCCGCAAGGCTTCACTTCCTGATTCCCTCACCGAGGATCGGCTTTGGCTGCCGACATCGTGGGCACCCTGGACAGGTAAGTGTCCGTTTATTAAAAGTCAGAAGCTGCAGTATTTGTAGCTGCTGGCTTTTAATATTATATAATTTTTTTTTTTTTTTTTTTTTTTTTTTAGGCGGACCTCCGCTTTAAGATAATGTAATATTTGATACATGTTTTGATGTGATGTCAAAATCATCATTCTAATACTGTATATAGTGTTTCTCTCTTTTTTTCTTTGTAATACTTTTGTGAAAATATTTTAATTCTGATATGATTTTGTGACGCAGTATGGTACCTGTTAAAGTCCCACATCTTTTTCTATATATTGATAATCCTTAAAAGGCAGGTATGGCCTCAGACTTGATTTACAGGTTTTACCTAATCAGGCACTAATACTACATTTCATCTTCCCTGGATGTTATGGGGAGTGGAGTTCTTAATTAAATGCGTCATCTATCTTATGTCTAAAAGTAGCTTCATTTACCTTGGCGTGCTTTTAACTATGTGTTAATATGTACATGACACTATATCCCCAAACAGAAAATATGAAGTACGCTGCAGAAACTGCATAAAACATAAATAATCTTAAAGTGACACTAAAGGTTCAGGTTTTTTTAAATAACAAACATGTCATACTTGCCTCCACTGTGCAGTTCGTTTTGCACAGAGTTTCCCCAATCGTCCTTTTCTGGGGTCCCACGGCGGCTCTCGCGGCTCCTCCCCGCAATGGATAACCCCCTCTGGGAAGCTCTCTCCCAAGGGGGTTACCTTGCGGGCACGCTCCCGTGTCATACACTTGGCAGCCATAGCCGCCAAGTGTATGACTTGGCCCCGGCGGCCACGTCATTGGATTTGATTGACAGCAGCGGAAGCCAATGGCTGCGCTGCTATCAATCTATTCAATGAAGAGCCGAGAAGCCGTTGGGAGAGCGATGTGGGATCGTGCCCACGGAAATTCAGGGCTCAGGTAAGTAAAACGGTGGGAGGGGGGGGCTGGACACAGCAAGGTTTTTTTTTTTCACCTTAATGCATAGGATGACCTCTAGACCTATTGTGGTCTTTGTTTAAGGGAAGTGCCCCATCGCTGGTGTCAGTTGGAGGAATAGTGCCCTATCCATGTCACTGAAAGGAATAGTTCCCTATCATTGGCATTAGTTGGAGGAATAATGCCCCATGGTTGGTGTCAATGGGAGGCATAATGCCCTATCAATGGTGTCAATAGAAGGAATTGTGCCCCATCGTTGCTGTCAGTGGAAGGAATTGTGCTCTTTTGATGGTGTCCGTGGGAGGAATAGTGCTGCATTGTTGGTGTCAGCGACAGGAATTATGCCCCATCGTTGGTGTCATTGGATGGAATGGTGCCCCAAGGGCCAGAATAAGGCAAGCAAAGGGCCACATCCGGCGACTGTTGGTGTAGGCCATTTACATACCTTTTCATGAAGCCTGACTGGAATACTCCGGGATGTTGCTAAGTGAGATCTAGTCATCACTGCTCACCTCCACAATCACAGTGAGCTCTTAAATGCTGAGCTCAGAGCTACTGCATCAGGGGCAAGACAGAGCAAAGTGTGTGTGAATCGGTGAAAGAGCTCACTCCTGCGATGGTGATGGTGGAGGTGAGCAGTGAACGACTAGGCCATATTTGCCAACATCCTGGGAGTACTTGGCAACGTTCTGGGAGTATTCCAGTCAGGCTTCATAAGGCATGTAAATGGCCTACACCTATAGCAAGGGTATTATTCATCTTTAGTCAGAGGTGCACAGTTTGTTTTTATCTACAAACATCTCTCACCTGCGTAGGCAGGTTATTTTGTAAAGGTGAACTATCCTTTTAACTCTAAACCAATAACCTGTTAAGGCTTTTAAAGCATTGCCTATGGATATTTTTAGGTACCGTAGTTACTGACATTTTACAGGTGACTAATTGAAATCCTGACATGTTTGGTATCTATATATACTTGACAACAATATCTTTTATATTTTACCGAAAAAATGGGTATTGGTTATGTGTTCACTTAAGTGCACTTTTACCTGAAAATTGTACGTTTTGATAAATGACTGCACAAATATTGTGTGGCATAAAACATTGCAACAACCAACATTTTATTTTCCAGGGCCTCTGCTTTCAGAAAATATTTAACATTTGGGGCTTCCAAGTGATTTTTCTAGTAAAAAAATGCTGAAGGTAAAATGTATGGGGGGGGAAATGGCAAAATTGTCCTGGACGGCAAGCGGATAACCCCTTCGACTGCGCTATAGCCGAATGACAGCATGGCCACACTTCGTCGGTAGGGCATCATATAAAGTGCTTGTGCTGCCTGCACGCCCCCTGCCGGGCACATCGGCAGTGATCTGTGATTGCGACGTCCTTCGGATGCAGCTGATCACAGATCGGGGTAAAGAGCCAATCGCGGCGGCTGTTTACCATGTGATCAGCTGTGTCCAATCAGAGCTGATCAATGTGTATACAGGATCTGATGGTAATTGGCAATCCTCCCCTCAAGCTTGTAAGGAGAGAAGAGCTGAAAACTGGCAAGTCCACATGGGACAGCTGCACTGACAATCAGGGCACTGATCATTAATGTCCAGCTTTATCAGTGCAGCCCCAACAGTGCCCACCAGTAGGGATGGGCTGAACGGACCCCTGTGCGGTTCGCACCATAACTTTCGAACACGGTTATATAATATTATATATGTTTTTTTAGCAGACACCCTAGGGAATAAAATGATGGTCATTGCAACTTTTTTTTCTTGCACGGTATTTGCGCAATGATTTCTCAAACGCCTTTTTTGGGGGGAAAAAAATGGTTTAATGAATTAAAAAATTAATAAAAAAGGTAAAGTTAGCCCAATTTTTTTGTAAAATATGAAAGATGATGTTACGCCGAGTAAATAGATACCTAACATGTCACGCTTTAAAATTGCGCACACTCATGGAATGGCGCCAAACTTCGGTACTTAAAAATCTCCATAGGCGACGCTTTGAAATTTTTTACAGGTTACCAGTTCAGTTACAGAGGAGGTCTAGTGCTAGAATTGTTGCACATGCTCTAACGCACGCGGCGATACCTCACATATGTGGTTTGAACGGCGTTTACATATGTGGGTGGGACTTGCGTGTGTGTTGGCTTCTGATCGCGAGCTACCGGGGACAGGGGCGGTTTTAATTTTTTTTTATTTATTTTTTTATTTTACTTACATTTTTTTTGATTTTTACACTTTTTTTTTTTTTACATTTATTTATTTTTTTTTTTTTTTTTTTTTTGATCACTTTTATTCCTATTACAAGGAATGTAAACATCCCTTGTAAATGGAATGGTGTGTGACAGGTCCTCTTTTATGGAGAGATGCGGGGTCAATAAGACCCCACATCTCTCCTCCAGACTGGAAATTCACTGATCTCATGCTTACTAGCCGCGATCGCGGCTTTGTTTACATCTGAGATCCCGGGCGTGACGTCATCACATCGCGCCCGGGCCTCTGACGGTCATAGAGATGACTGGTGACCATCTGGTCACCAGTCATCTCTATGCTTCCTATCCGGCGCCGGACGATTCATTCTCCGGGCCCCCCGATGGCACGGGAGAGCCCAGAGAAGCACAGGAAGGCGGCGGGAGGGGGGGGGATGTCCCCTCCTGCCGCCTATAAGAACGATCAAGCGGCGGAACTGCCGCTATGATCGTTTTTATTGTGCACCGAATCGCCGGCAGAAGAGAAGGATATCTGAATGATGCCTCTAGCTGCAGGCATCATTCAGATATCCCCCCACAAGGCCCAGGACGTCATGTGATGCCCACCCAGGATGGGAGATCCCATCTGTGAACGTCATATGACTATGGGCGGTATTGAAGTGGTTAAGCGGATTTTTTTTTTTAACTTTTTTTTTTTTTCAATGGATCAAAAATGTTAACTGACGTTTATCAGCGTTAGAGCGTTTTTACAACTGAAAAACGTCTCTCAGAACCCACTAGTTTTGGGTTTTTTTTACTGCTCAAAAACACCACTGCCCAAAACTGCTAACAGCCTATGTGTGCATGGACACATAGGATAACATGATGGAGAGTTTAATGACTGCAGAAAAAAATGTCTACTGCCAAAAACAGCTGCTGTAAAAACGTTCAGTGTGCATGAGGTAAAAGTCAGCAGCTACAAATACTGCAGCTGCTGACTTTTAATAATCGGACACTCACCTATCCCAGGGTCCAGCGATGCGGGGGAACGAAGCCCCGCTCGTCTCCGCGGCACCTGCATTGTCACTGTGGGCGCCCAGCTGTGGCTTCACAGCCGGGCACGCGCTGCACATGCGGGAGCCAGGCTGCGCACCGTGACTGGCTGAGCAATCATCTTGGACCTGTGACGTGTCCCAGATTGCTGAGAGGGAGGGGGGGAGAGGTGAACTTCCTTCCGGCGCTGTGGTGCCCCAGGAGGAAGTGGGAGCTGGAACCCTCTAAAAAGAGGGTTTCCACTCCAACCCCCCCCCCCAAAAAAAATAATGCTCGGGTCGAACCGTTCGCCCATCCCTACCCACCAGTGCCACATATCAATAAAGGAGAAAAATTACTTATAAAATTTGGTAACAGAAACTAACAAAAACATTTCTCTTTTTTTTTTTAAAGACGTCCTATGACGAAATGCGTAAGACTGAGCTACGCAATACGCACACCACGCTAACCTTACCTGGAAGTCCTGCTGGAACGCACGCTGCGAACACCAGCTTGTACCGTTCGCTGATACATATGCGATTGTGGAATTGTTTATTTCTTTCCTTTTTTTGGTTTGCTTTAATTTTAAATAAAAGTCCAACTTTTTACCGCACTATGGGAGCTTCCCTGTGTTTTTTACCACTGAGGTAACTGGAAGTCCTATCCACGGAAATTGAACTCTCTGGGGAAGCTGGAGCAAGACTAAACCAAGAGACACCGCTGACATCTCTTCCTGCATGCGTGGAAGTGCCTGGAAAGTGATTCGGAACACCTTCTCATGCTGTTTACCCCCATGGGGGTGAAGGGGTGAAGGGAGCTGGTGACTGGTGAGTGGGGACACATGTGGGGGATGAACTGTCTGCATAGCTGAAGATCAGAGTCTATACCTGCCATTTAGATGAAGAGGATTGTTGATAGTGAAATAAAGTTTACCACTTATTTGTCACCATAGACTTTTTATTAGTGGTCAGTCACTCAGACTTTAATATACACAAGTGCTTCTGCCCGGAGGCATAGCACATTGGTTCTAATCCTTTTTTTCTTCTTTTAATCTTTTGTTCTCCAGCTTGCTGACTAACGTTAACTTTATATTTAGCCTTGATGCACTTGTTGGTCTATGATATGTGATGCAATTTATGAGATATCTTTTGGTCACTTATATTGCACATTTTCACAGCTTTTTGACATTTGTGCTGTGTCTCTGGTATCTCTTACCAAGGTAGGGACAAGCATTTATTATTTAGGGGGCACGATTGCACTTGAGCATCTGCTACACATATTAATTTGACACAATCATTCACCTTTACTGGTCCTAGCTAGGGCCAGTGAGCAGCGCCATACCCCATCCATATATACTATTTCTCTTTTTTTGTTTAGCAAAAAATAAAAAAACAAGTGGAGACTTTAAATACCACCAAACAAAAGCTCTATCTGTTTTAAAAAAAAAAAAAAAAATTATAAAAAAATGTAGTTTTGGTTTGGGTGCAGTGTTACATAACCATGGAATTGTCATTCAAAGTGTGAATGACAATTGGCCTGGGCAGGAAGGGGGTGAAAGTGCCCAGTAGGCAAGTGGTCAAAGCGGAGTTCCACTCAAAGGTGGAAGCTCTGCTTGCTTGCTTCCTCCCCCCACCCCCCACCTTATCCATGCCACATTTGGCACCTTTCAGAGGGGAGAGGGGAACAGGTACCTGTTTTTGACAAGTACCCGTCCCCACTTCCGGGAGACCTGCCTGCGGCAAAGTTCCCCGGAAATTCGGCCCCCTCCTCCGGGCCAGTTAGAAAGCGCAGCATGCTTCGTACATGTGCAGTAGGGAACTTTTCGGCTTCACTGCTGGTTTCCCCTATCGCGAATGGTGACGGAAGCAACCGAGAGCCAATCGGAAAGTTGGCTGGGCTGCTGACATCACGGGATCCCTGGACAGGTAAGTTTCCTAATATTAAAGCGGTGCTCCGCCGATTTTTTTTTTTTTTTTTTTTTAAAGTCAGCAGCTACAAAAACTGCAGCTGCTGACTTTTAAAATAAGGACACTTACCTGTCCAGGGCGCCCGCGATGTCGGCACCTGAAGCCGATCTCTCCCTCGGCTCTCGGGTGGAGGTTCCGCCATCTTCGGTAAGGGAATCAGGAAGTGAAGCCTTGCGGCTTCACTTCCTGGTTCCCTACTGCGCATGCACGACTCGCGCTGCGCGTTCCCACTGGTCCCTGCTGTCTGCTGGGACCCGTGTGTCTCCCAGAAGACATCGGGGGGGGGGGGGGGGGGAAGTGGCGTAGATACCTGCAGGTGGCTCTGGTATCTATGCCCGGAAGTGGGAGCAAAATACCGTTATTACACAGGTATCTGCTCCCCCCCCCCCTCCCCCTGAAAGGTGTCAAATGTGACACCGGAGGGGGGAGGGCTGGAGCTCCACTTTAGCCTAGGTTCACACTGACGCAGATGTCTATTGAAATCGCACCCCGAAGTCTCAAAAAGTAGTACAGAAACTACTTTTGAGAATCGGTGCGGTGTCTCACCGATTCAGACAGTGCCATTTCCGGCAATAAGCGCTGATTCAAATCGCATGCCAAATTGCTGCAATGTGAACCAGGGCTTAAAGACATTTTGAACATCTGCATCTAGAAGTTTATTTCCTGCTGCTCTAAAAAGCAGTGATGGCACGAGTAGGGAAAGTATTTCGTTATATCATTGAATTGAACTTGCAGTCAGACAGGTACAGTCTCTCTGAATTGGGGAAAAGCTGCTTGTGTTCTAGTCATAGCCAGTGGCGGCCCGTCCATTAGGGGCACAGCCCCCCCCCCATCAATGCGTCCGGACCTCTAATCTACATGCGGGGCGTTGGATGCATGGATTACAATGGGGCTACAAAAAAAAGGGTGGGCTCGGGGCGCAGAGCACTGCACCTTGAGCCCACCCAGTTTTGTGTCACACTGATTCTCCTCTTGGCTAATCAGGAAGTGGGTCCTGAGACACTTCACCTGATTGGCTGAAAGGACAGGCGATTACTATTGGATGCCTAAGAGGGAAGAGACGCATTGCCCGCCTGCAATCTAGGTGGGGTAAGTGTGGGGCTGGATGACCGACCGCGGCGGGATGGGTGCGTGTGACCCGACCGACAGGGGGTGGTGTTGGCGACTGACCAAAAAACACCAGCTGCCACTGATGGCTCATTACCACCCCACCCCACAGCACTGCTTCTTTTATTGATACCGGTAATGACCTTCACATGGTGACAAGACACTGGAATGGACTGGTTTCTTCCATAACTATTGCGCTTGTGACAGTGCCCTGTAAACACGCTGTCAGAAAACAGTCTCTATCATCTGACTGTTACATCTTCCCCTCACCAGAACCCCCGCCCGCCCGCGCCAGGAATTTTCCCAGCGACCTACGCACAAGCCCCGCCCACCGCTTGCTCGTCTCTCATCCACTGCCTCATTTAAAGACCACTCGGTCCAATCAGAAGGCGACAGTTCTGCGGATGGACCAATGAGCGCGGGTCACGCCCTGTGCGGTGGTATATTAGACGCTTTCTGGGCGGGAGCAGTCAGTTGCTGTGTTGGCGGAGACCCGTTGCGCGTCTACGGTCAACGGAGCCGGGGGAAAAGGCGCTTTTAACGTCCCATCGCCGGTTGCGTAGCTTCATTCGTCTTTCTTCGTGTCGTGTGCCTTTGAAAAAGCTGTAAACATGGTGAGACACGAGGAGGGCGATAAGCTGAGCTGTGTGTGTGGGGCGGGGGCTTAGATAAGTGGCGCGAAGAGAAGTCAAAGGTTGTTTTTTTTTTTCCAGGCTGTGAGCGGTCGGGGCTGCCTTTAGTTGGGGGCGGTTAGTTTTCATGGCTCGATTAGTATGACTTCCTTGGAGTTTAATGCTACAGCTTTGTATGGAAAGTGTTTCTTTAAGACCTCCTTTCCAGATACGTTGTCTCCTTCGTATATGTGATATCAGGAATTCTGGGAAAGGAGAGGAGGAGTCTTCTAATATTACATAATAGCTCAGTGTTCTTGTCTATTACACTATCTCTGAGCCTATGACTGATGATCCTTGAGTCCTGTGGGTCTGTGTATGTCCACAGACCTGTAATAGGAAGGTTAGGCTTTCACAAAGTGTTGTAGGTTTGGCTTTTGGAGCTTCCAATATGGAGTAATAAAGCATGGCTGTGTGCTGAGAGTACAGAGAAGCCGGTAGGGGCAGTGACAACAGTGAGTGACAAGTACTGGGTGGGGTGATACCATCTGTGGAGGATGTCTCCACCTCCTGGACAGGATCAGCCGGTTTGAGCTGCTTGTGCTGTCATTGGGCGATCATTAGGGCAGGGTGCGTTCATTTTGGAATGCATGCAACCTTGACCGTCTTTAGTAAAATGTTAGACTGGGTTCACATTGCTGCTGTACAACTTTGATCTGTTAGTGCTTCTTGGATGTAACTTTGATGAGGTTTGTGTATTCTATTCTGCTTTTGATAAGGTAGTACAGGAACCTTTTACAAAAGTGCTGAAACCGCACTGGTGTAAATCAGGCCTACATTTTAATGTATAGCTTTGTTTCATTGTTACAGGATGCACGATTACATGCCTGTATAGGACTTCATGCACACTAGGCAAAAAAAAAAGTTCCCCTGGCAGAAAATATGCTCAGATCGTGTGTGTTTTTTTTTTTTTGTGTGTTTTTTTTCTGCCAGAAAGCTCCATTCGGAATCACAAACCTAAAGGTTTTTTTCCTGCCTCTCTAAATATTAAGACCCCTTTCCCACTGAAGGAGTTTTTCAGGCACTTTAGCGCTAAAAATAACGCCTGTAAAGCACCTGAAAAATGCCTCATCCTGCAGGCCCAGTGTTTTCACACTGGGGCACTGTGCAGGCAGGACGTTAGAAAAAGTCCTGCAAGCCGCGTCTTTGGGAAGCTTTAGGAGCAGTGTATACGCCGCCCCTGTCCATTGAAATCAATGGGCAGCATCTGCAAAGCATTTTGGCAGCGGTGCTTTGTGGGCGATTTTAACCCTTTTATTTGGCTGCTAGTGGGGGTTAAAAATAGAGGTCGACCGATATGGGTTTTTCTCTGGCCGATGGCTGATATTTGAGGCAGAGTTTTATTTTTTTTGGCAGTTGGCACTGGCAGGTTTAACAGCCGATTTGTCAGTTACACTATATGTAACTGAATGCAGAGAGTGACCAGCTGTTAGAATTCAGCGGTGATGTCGGGGGTGGGCGGGGCCCTGCAGCTAACACCAGCCAATGATTGGGCTGCTTAAAGGGATGGGATCCCATTGGCTGGTGTTTGATAGCTGCTGAATTCTGACAGCTCCTCTCTCTCTCTCTTCAGTTGCAAACGTCAGTTTCGCACACTGAGCATCAGAGCCGCTCAGTGTGTGAAAATGGCAGTGGGGTGTGGGGAAGGGAGGAGTGCAGTCAGTAATCGGCGGAATTTGCTCAAATAGGCCAATGCCGATTTCCTAAAGGCCAAATATCGGCCGATAGAAAGGTACACTCTGAGTGTGGTTCCTCAGGTGGGACTTTAAATTGAGTGACTGTTTCAACCTCATAAAAAATATTTATACAAAAAGGTTCTTTTTAGACATTTTATTGAAAAAATAAATAATGAACGGCTGCTAATTATACAAAACACATCCAAGTAAATGTAAGCACAATATTGGAACAATGAGAAATGCGCAAATGACAAATAACAGTTGACAAGTAAGAGTTGCAATACAGGACCCAGCTCTGTCTATGGGGTAAGACCGAAACCCAACGTTTTGAGGTTGTCTGTTAGTGGAACCTCTTCTTCAGGGGTGGGAGACTGCACTAGGACGACAACGGTATCTGTATTCAGTAAAGAGAGAGAAAGATAGGAACACAGACACAACAAAAGACAAAAAAACAAATGTAAGAGCATACCCGCTGAATCAATGTTAATCATACATAGGTAATCATATATATATATATATATATATATATATATATATATATATATATATATATATATATTCACTTTTTTTTCAACCGGCTGTCAGGTGCGGCTGCCACCATCTCCACTTAGACCCCTTTCAAACTGGGGTGCTTTTCAGGTGTTTTTAGCACTGAAAAGCACATCTCAAGCCACCCCAGTGTGAAAGCCTGGTGCTTTCACACTGGGGCGGTGCGCTTGCAGGACTGCAATAAAAAAGGTCTTGCAAGCCGCATCTTTGTGGCAGCGCAGCAGCGGTGTATACGCCGTTCCCAAACCGCCCTGCCCATTGAAATGAATGGGCAGCGCTGCTTTCTCTTTGCCGCTAGCGGGGGTTAAAAGCAATGCCGCTGTAACAGCGGTAAAGCGCTGCTAAAACTAGCGGCGCTTTACTGCTAATGCCCGCACGGCCCCAGTGTGAAAGGGGTCTAAGGGAAACCGGCAGTGAAGCCTTCCGGCTCCACAGCCGGACCTTTACTGCGCATGTGCAAAGCACGCTCCAATTTGTAAATGATGCAGGGGGGGGCAAACTTCCTGCTGGCTTCGCCATGGCAAGATCAGCCGGAAGTGGGAGCGGGTACCTGTCAAAACCAGGAGGGAGGAGGCAGCAAATAAGCGGAGCTTCCCATTTTGGGTGGCGCTCCGCTTTAAGCTTAAAATATGTCTAAATGTAATCATCCTAATGTGCACCGACTCATAGGCTAACATTGACCCGCTTCTACAGGCAGAACACACAACACCTGTAGTAGCAGCGATTTTTAAGCCAGTGCACATGGAGCCTAAAAAAGCATTTAAAGTAGAGCTCTGGGATAAAGTTAACTATTAATGCTCCCTCCCTCATATATAATCTGACTACCTCATTCACATGGTGCGATTTTTTTTTTTTTTTCCATGCGACACATGTCACAATGACTTTGAAGGGTTCCTGTACTACTTTTTGCCGATTTTTTTTTTATTTTTATTTTTTATTTTTTTAATGCGGCTTGCATAGACTTCTGTTGTATAAAGTTGCAAGCTGTAATGAAATTGGCAATGCAAATCGCACTGTCTCATGCTGAAGTAGTGCGATTTTTAAAGCTGCACTGGTGTTATGGGGGCTAAGATCTGCTTACTTGCCTATTGTCACATGATTGCTTGGTGTCCGATAGTGGCGACTGCAGGGGAGTTCTCAACAGCGGTTGGTAATGCCCTAAGTAGTGATGTTAAAGTCAATACTCAGTGTAGGAATAGAATTGTATCGGAACCTCAATGAGGGACAGACTACAAATCTAAATGTATACAGAAACAATTAGAGGAACCCCACCCTCTCTTTTTCAAGTTCCCCTTAAAGTGGTATTAAAGGTTCGGCTTTTAAAAACTCATACTTCTCTGCTCCTGTGTGATTTATTTTTATTTTTTTGCACAGGGCAGGCCTGATCCTCTTCTTGGGTCCCCTGCTGGAACTCCTGGCCCCTCCCCGTAAACAGTGCCCCCAATAGCAAGCTGCTTGCTATGGGGACACTGGTTATTTGCTTTCTCCCAAGCCCTGCTCTATGCGTCTATAAGACACAGCTGCAGCCTGGCCCCATCTCATTGGCTCACTGGCTGTGACTCTCAGCAATGGGAGCCAATGGTTTCTGCTGCTGTCTCCGCCAATGAGAGAGAGTACTGGGACAACTGAGGCTCTTGTGCACATCGCTAGATTGGGGGGGCAGCACACAGATTTTATTTTGCATGCAATACATGAAGGTAAAAAACCTTCAGCCCTCACAACTATATAACCTGATTGATTTACTGTTCCTATATTTTTATTTATTACAAATGTTCTTTTAAGAAGAGTGCATGGTTACAAGATACTGACCCTTTTTTTATATTGCAAAAATTGTACAGTTAAAAAAAATGAAATGAAATAAAAAGCAAAAAGAATAATATATCAGACCTAAGTTAATGCTGACGACACCATGACGTGACACGCCTTATACAGTATCCACTAACTTGAATGAAGGAGAACCTGTTATCTCCTAGTTTAGGCAGGATATTCTTCCAGCTCAGTGCGGTGGTGGCTTTTCTAACCAGGCATCCCGGATTATTGTTCCTATTGAACATTCATGCACCCCTAATGAATACAGCATTGTCTATTGTAATCTGCTGTTGAAGGTCTGGTCCCACGCCATCTTCCTTTGTTGTGTCATTGGAAGCTGAGTTCTCGCAGCTGGCTCCCTGACGATGTGGCACACGAGCACTTTTTGTAGATTGTCCGGAAACCTCTTGTAATGCATGACGTGAGTATCCCAAGAGGCTTGGACAGCTGGGGATTATGGCTTTATTGCCCTAGTTAAAACAGTTTTTCCTC
This sequence comes from Rana muscosa, assembly GCA_029206835.1. Taxonomy (NCBI): domain Eukaryota; kingdom Metazoa; phylum Chordata; class Amphibia; order Anura; family Ranidae; genus Rana; species Rana muscosa. Next base: position 323,684,452 of record CM055117.1, read on the forward strand.
CAAATGCATTTTAAAATCCTTCCAAACCTAAAAATGCAGTCCTCTAACACAAGGGGTGAAAATTGTATACAGTTGTATTTTTCATTGACCATCTTAATAAAATCTAAGATTGTTATGCAGTCTTGATTCCATGGTGTACTTGTGTCTTGGTAAGGGGGTTCATGGAATGTGGTTCCACATGCATGGATTGTAGTGATGTCAAACTGCATCTGGCAGATGGGCCAACTGCTTTCTGTCCTTAAAGCGGCGTTCCACCCACCGCTCATTTGCCGACATCACTGGACTCCAGGACAGGTAAGTGTCCTAATTAAAAGTCAGCAGCTACAGTATGTGTAGCTACTGGCCTTTAATTTTTGCAGGGGTGGGCGGACCTCCGCTCTGTTCACATTGCAGCAATGCGAGAACCCTGTGAATCCGGTACGGGTTCCCGCATCGCATGTCTCCCGCAGGTAGTTCACACTGCCCTATGCAAACCACTGGGAGTTAGAGCTGCACGATTCTGGGAAAAATGAGAATCACGATTCTTTTGCTTAGAATGAAGATCACGATTCTCTCACGATTCTCCAAAAATAATTTATTTGAAAAATTTACAACCTCTGAACATTAGGTTATCAAACCAAACGGCAATAAAATAAGCCATATAGAAAAGGGAGATCATCACCATGACACTGGATAAGACATGAATGTGAATGTAGTGGCCACATCCCTGGATTGTATAGAACAAAGGACTGTTCCTTCCCCCTTTGATGGGACTTTTAAGGCCAGAAACACTGAAGTGCGTTACAAAATTAATTTATTATTACATAAAGATAGATCACACATATACAGTGATCAATAGTTAAAAAGCATAATTTGTTTAGCTTTGTTTGTCACGTGACGTGACACATGTAAACCACATCTGGTTTATGCTTTTAACCAATAACCATTGATCATTGTTGTTGTGCGATCTATCTTTTTAGTTAAAAATAAATTATTTTTGTAACGCACTTCAGTGTTTGTGGCCTTAAAAGTCCCATCCAAGGGGGATTCGGGAACAGTCCTATGTTCTAAAATAAGCCATAATATTCTGGCTTCAATCAAACAAATTTTAAAGAAATGACAATGTAATGAAAAACAATTACATTCAAAAAATAATACAGGACACATTCATTCATTGCCAGATCATATGAACACAATACATCGTTTTATTATTGATACTAAAAATAGATGGGTTTTATCATTTACCTGGAAAATCATATAAGGCGCTAAGGTGACAATGTTTTCATGTTTCAGCTCCTGGAAGCTCCTGGAATGAAAGCACCAAATGTCAAATATTTCACCATCTAACTGCCATGCTGTTACTCAGTAACTCATCACACCACAAACCATTCAGGTTTACCTGGCTTCAGGATTTTCTTCCCTAAAAGGATCGGGCCAGAACCAGCCACTGCCAGCCAGGTCGGTCGGAGCCTCGGTCCTGCTTCTGTGGATGGAACACAAGTGCGTAGTCACTGCAGTGTTTCCCGGCTCTCTCCGACAAAACGTGGTGCCGCCCATGCCCAGGCATCACCGCGGCGCATCGCGCATCACGCATCACGCTCTCTCTGCTCTGCCTGACGTCAGTGCGCCCGACGTCAGTTCCTGTATCGGCGCCATTTGCGTGCGTTCCACCCTGGTTCCGACGTCTTTTCTAAAAATACAAAAAATCGCGGTAATCCAGGATCGAGATCGCGGGGGGGGGTGAATCGAGATCGCGATTCTCATACGATTAATCGTGCAGCTCTACTGGGAGTGTCAATACAAAGTTAATTACAGCCACAGATCCGTTTGAATATTGCAGTGCAAACTGTGTCAATTCGGAACGCATGGGTCAAAACCCATGCGATCCGATTCTGGTGTGGACCAAAAAAGGTCCTGCACAAGTTTGGTCCGAATGCGATGCAAAATCAGCCATACTTTCTGTATGGCTGAATTCGCATCACACAGACATTGCATATGATCTGCGCAGCGGTGCGAATCACATGCGTTGTCTGTTTTGACATCGCAGCAGTGGGAACCGGCCCTTAAGCCAAATGGACAATTGTTTACTGCCTTTTAATACACGTGTTTGTAAATCTCTGCCTCTTGTCTCATCGGTCACCTGTTTGCATTGTAAATTTTGATTAACAGGATGCAGAATACTAGTTGATACTGGATCTGACTCGCTATGCGTAATGGTGTATCTTTGTATATATTCTGTATTGCTTGATTTGATCACGTCTCCCTTACTTTAATTGGGGGTTCCTTTTGGGGTTTTTCCACGAACATTTGAAGGCTTAGTGACATATTTTCAAGGAAAGTGCTTGTAGAAGTGCAGTGGGGACAAGACTATAAAATAGCAGGCCGGCCATAGATGGTGTGTTTTTGTTTTTTATTTTATTTTTTCTTGCAACTATGGGTTGAAGGAAAAAAAGTTGCCCAATTCCCCCATCGACAGTGTTGATGCAAAAATTCCTCCCGCGGAGCCATTGTTTTCTCACAGCTGGGGGAGCTATCCTGGCCAGGAGAACACAGTAGTTATTGCTAGCGGCTTTTAACCACTGGCAATTATCGCAGGAAAAATCCTACCGGCTGGTTGATCATCTTGGATACAATCAGCCTGCCCATACATGGTTTGAATTTAAGCAGGTCCCTGTTGAACTGGCCAAGATTTGGACAGTTTATGGCTGGCAAAAGGCCTTTTAGAGCAATGGGACTGGTCCTGTTTAATCACTTGCCATCCGGGCCAACTGACATTTCGCTCCTACATTTTTGTGGAAAATACTTTTTTAATGACCTACTAGTTTCTGAAAACAGGGGAACAATGTCAGAACCCTCCCTCAGTTCTGTGCAGCCAGCTCTGCGATCGAATGGCAGAGCCCAGGAAAGATGGGTGTGACCCCCCCTTCTGCCACCCGCAGAAGTGATTGGCCATTTAAATTACTTCTGTTGGAAATAATCACCAGCTAAATTTTTTTTGCTTTAATGTGTTTCTCTGCACAATAGATTTTCTGGCAACAGGTGTAGCAGTACTTCCACCTTCTCAATCTCCAGCTCCACTCAGACTCGGGCTGCCAATGCCTCTCTAGCCTAGATCACTAGAGGAAATATCGGCACTTGGAAATAACCTCAAAATGCAGTTTTCCTATATTGCAATAACCTGAATAACAGCTGTAAAACAGCCATGATTAATGCCTGACGGCTGAAACACATTTGGATGTTTTACACATTGAAACACATTGGATGTTCATGTTTCAATAAAGGAAGATGCTATTTAATGTTATCTTGAGTGCCGACTTATTTTTCCAGTGATTTACAATCGTTTTACTGATCCTTTTGCTTTTTCAATATGGAGAAGGGCAGTGCACAACTGGCATTATTGCCTGAGCAAACCGGTCTAGCTGCTGAGTTTTATGTAGTTGGTTTATGTGGTGTAAATGTAACATCACACATGAAGGGATATTTTCCTTGCTGAAGACCTTTTTGGCACTTTGTAGCTTTATTAAAGAGGAAGTGAACCCTCTAAAACATTTCCTGAAAAACAAACCCCTGCAAGAGAAAGGCATAATGAGCTAGTATGCATAGCATACTAGCTCATTATGTGGCACCCCCGACATTCTCCTCCGCCGCCATGTCCCCTCAGAGCTTCTTCCTGGTATCGCAGCTCCGGTGCTGTGATTGGCTGGAGCGGCGATAACGTCACACGCATGCTCACTGGGCCGGCATGATCCCATTCATGAAGCCGGCCCGCTAGTGCGCCTGCACCGTTGTCTACGGTGCACATGCGCCGTAGACATTGGTGCAGTGTTTTCAGCAAATATCTCCTTAACTGTGTAGGTTAAGGAGATATTTCTTGCACCTACAGGTAAGCCTTAGTCTAGGCTTACCTGTAGGTGCAAGTTGTCAAAGTGGGTTTAGAACCACTTTAAGTGCAGTGATGTGTTCAACAGTCTGTTCCATAATATACTGTAACTTGTTTGTTTGGGTTTTTTACAGCGTGAGTGCATATCCATCCATGTTGGTCAGGCTGGAGTACAAATTGGTAATGCTTGCTGGGAACTGTACTGCTTGGAGCATGGTATCCAGCCTGATGGGCAGATGCCAAGTGACAAAACAATTGGTGGCGGAGATGATTCTTTCAACACGTTCTTCAGTGAGACTGGTGCTGGGAAACATGTCCCCCGAGCAGTGTTTGTGGATCTGGAGTCTGCTGTTATAGGTAAGCTAAAAAAAAGTGGTTATAAAGCCAAGAATCTCTCTGCTTTAAGCTAAAAATGCCCCAGTATTTGTATTGCCCTCACTTGCCCCTTAGACATACGTCTTTACTTGATCCATCCAATGCTATGTCAGTCTCTAGTGGTTTTCCCCCCTGCATTTACTGGACAGGCAGAAGTGGGCTCCTACTAATATCGTCAGACTGAGATGCTCTGTCTGTGGATGCACACAGCCCAACTTGTGAGTTGGCCTGTACATGCACCCACATAGGAAGCTGCTTTTTTTTTGGTGATGCCTCAAGCACTGGTAGGGGCCACTCTGCACTACCACTGCATAAAGAAGGCAAGTATTACAGGTTTAAAAAAATAAAAAAACTTTAGCCTTTTACAGTCAATTTAACCACTTAAGGACCACGCCTACTTTTCAGACTCCGTGTTTAAAAGTTAAAATCAGTTTATTCGTTGCATTACTTTGTCACACTGTATTTTCACAGCGGTCTTACAAGCGCACTTTTTTGACAAAAAAATAAATGAGACAACAGTAAAGTTAACCCATTTTTATTTTATTATATTGTGAACGATAATGTAACGCAGAGTATATTGATACCCAACATGTCACGCTTCAAAATTGCCGCCCCCCCCCCCCCCCTCGTGGAATGGCGACAAACTTTTACACATAATCTCCATAGGCGACGTTTAAAAACGTCTACAGGTTACATGTTTCGAGTTAGAGGAGGTCTAGTGCTAGAATTATTGCTCTCGCTCTAACGATCGCGGTGATAACTCACGTGTGGTTTGAACATGCGTGCACGACTTGCGTAGGCATTCTCTTTTGCGTGCGAGCTCGGCGGGACGGGGCGCTTAACATTTTTTATTATTTTACACTTTTATTCCAACACTGTCCTTCTTTTTCAAAAAAAAAGTTTGGGTCACTTGGGATGTACAAAAAAAGCATGACAGGACCTCTTAAATATGAGATCTGAGGTCAAAAAGACAATAAAAAAAATCCCTTTTAAGAGCATTGGGCGCAAGTGACGTTTTGACGTAGTTTCCGCCCTCCAATGCTATGGAGCTGAGCGGGGGCCATCTTTTTCCCCTCACTCTGCATCCAGGCAGTGAGGGGAGCTTGCGCGATCGTCTCCACTGATACTGATGGCTAGTGGTGCAACGGATCGGTGACGATCCGTGATCCGAACGGGTCACCCCGTTCGGATCGGCACACACCGCGAGCCTCGGCCTTAGGAAAGGCCGCGGCTTCGGCCTAGCTCCGGAGCCGCGGCCATCTTGGTACACCCGGCGGCGGCCGCCTTGTGCGTGCTGACGTCATCACCCCTCGCTGCTCGTGGATCTGAACTGGCCGGCGGGAGAGTAAGGTAAGTGGGGGAGATGATTGTGGCTATTGCAGGGGGAGATGATTGTGGCTATTGCAGGGGGAGAAGATTGTGGCTATTGCAGGGGGACAAGATTGTGGCTATTGCAGGGGGAGAAGATTGTGGCTATTGCAGGGGGAGAAGATTGTGGCTATTGCAGGGGGAGAAGATTGTGGCTATTGCAGGGGGAGAAGATTGTGGCTATTGCAGGGGGAGAAGATTGTGGCTATTGCAGGGGGAGAAGATTGTGGCTATTGCAGGGGGAGAAGATTGTGGCTATTGCAGGGGGAGAAGATTGTGGCTATTGCAGGGGGAGAAGATTGTGGCTATTGCAGGGGGAGAAGATTGTGGCTATTGCAGGGGGAGAAGATTGTGGCTATTGCAGGGGGAGAAGATTGTGGCTATTGCAGGGGGAGAAGATTGTGGCTATTGCAGGGGGAGAAGATTGTGGCTATTGCAGGGGGAGAAGATTGTGGCTATTGCAGGGGGAGAAGATTGTGGCTATTGCAGGGGGAGAAGATTGTGGCTATTGCAGGGGGAGAAGATTGTGGCTATTGCAGGGGGAGAAGATTGTGGCTATTGCAGGGGGAGAAGATTGTGGCTATTGCAGGGGGAGAAGATTGTGGCTATTGCAGGGGGAGAAGATTGTGGCTATTGCAGGGGGAGAAGATTGTGGCTATTGCAGGGGGAGAAGATTGTGGCTATTGCAGGGGGAGAAGATTGTGGCTATTGCAGGGGGAGAAGATTGTGGCTATTGCAGGGGGAGAAGATTGTGGCTATTGCAGGGGGAGAAGATTGTGGCTATTGCAGGGGGAGAAGATTGTGGCTATTGCAGGGGGAGAAGATTGTGGCTATTGCAGGGGGAGAAGATTGTGGCTATTGCAGGGGGAGAAGATTGTGGCTATTGCAGGGGGAGAAGATTGTGGCTATTGCAGGGGGAGAAGATTGTGGCTATTGCAGGGGGAGAAGATTGTGGCTATTGCAGGGGGAGAAGATTGTGGCTATTGCAGGGGGAGAAGATTGTGGCTATTGCAGGGGGAGAAGATTGTGGCTATTGCAGGGGGAGAAGATTGTGGCTATTGCAGGGGGAGAAGATTGTGGCTATTGCAGGGGGAGAAGATTGTGGCTATTGCAGGGGGAGAAGATTGTGGCTATTGCAGGGGGAGAAGATTGTGGCTATTGCAGGGGGAGAAGATTGTGGCTATTGCAGGGGGAGAAGATTGTGGCTATTGCAGGGGGAGAAGATTGTGGCTATTGCAGGGGGAGAAGATTGTGGCTATTGCAGGGGGAGAAGATTGTGGCTATTGCAGGGGGAGAAGATTGTGGCTATTGCAGGGGGAGAAGATTGTGGCTATTGCAGGGGGAGAAGATTGTGGCTATTGCAGGGGGAGAAGATTGTGGCTATTGCAGGGGGAGAAGATTGTGGCTATTGCAGGGGGAGAAGATTGTGGCTATTGCAGGGGGAGAAGATTGTGGCTATTGCAGGGGGAGAAGATTGTGGCTATTGCAGGGGGAGAAGATTGTGGCTATTGCAGGGGGAGAAGATTGTGGCTATTGCAGGGGGAGAAGATTGTGGCTATTGCAGGGGGAGAAGATTGTGGCTATTGCAGGGGGAGAAGATTGTGGCTATTGCAGGGGGAGAAGATTGTGGCTATTGCAGGGGGAGAAGATTGTGGCTATTGCAGGGGGAGAAGATTGTGGCTATTGCAGGGGGAGAAGATTGTGGCTATTGCAGGGGGAGAAGATTGTGGCTATTGCAGGGGGAGAAGATTGTGGCTATTGCAGGGGGAGAAGATTGTGGCTATTGCAGGGGGAGAAGATTGTGGCTATTGCAGGGGGAGAAGATTGTGGCTATTACAGTGAGGGGGAAATTACGTGGATATTAGTAATTTTTTTATTTTTTTTGCCGATCCGAAAATGATCCGATCCGTGACCCCTGATCCGAGGATCGATCCGTGAGTTTTTTGATCCGTTGCACCCCTACTGATGGCTCCGGTAAACGGCGGAGATGACTGAAGCGTGGCGGGAGGGGCCCTCTCCTGCCCCCGATAAAAGTGAACTCGTGGCGAATCTGCCGCTGAGACCACTTTTATCTGAAAGAGGACAGCCGGACGTTTTTAAAAATACTGGGTTTATGGCCGCTAAGCCCCCCCAGTACGCCCTCTTACGTTCATTGAGTCTTTGTCCGTCACAATGTTCACTACTGCAATTTTGTCCACAGAAGCTATGAATCTCCTGATCTTTTTGAGAACTAAATGTCTTGTATTAAAAGGTAAAAATGCAGGAAAGTAGTGGAGTTGGGACTTTAATTGAGGTATAAAGGTAAAATAAATAAAATAAAATGCATAGCTTGGATGTCATAGTTCCCTCTAAATTGACACAATACGGTATAAGTAACCCAGTAATCACAATATGTTTGATACAAAAATGTAATCACAAAGGAACAATTCATAATCATCATTAATTTAATAACACATGATTAATTGGGGAACATGATTAATGACATACAGACATGATAATAAAGCAATGAATAATAAATATATAAGTAATAACAACATGATTGACACATATCTGATTGATAAATAATGATATAAGCTGTTGTAGAGCATCCGAGGATGTAAACCCCACGCGTTTCATGGTCGCCTACCACTCATCAGGAGTTTGGATGCATGAAAGTAATCTAAAATGGAGATAAATGGAAGAATTTGTTGTGGTAGTTTTTAGGGATCCACTAGTCCCCATAGACCCAACCCAATAAGATGAAGGAAAAAGGGGGGGGGGAGAGAGCAAGAATAAGGAAAAGGGGGAATAGTGAAAATTACATAACAATATTGTACCTTGCTAAATAGCCCGTGTAATGAGACCTTGTTTGGGGAAAGGCTCGGAGGGTGATACCGCATACAGTGTCTCACCCGGGGTAGAGGCGGGAGATCAGTTAGCCAGGATGCATGGGGGGGATCGTGGGCGGCAGACCCGTTGCTCGCCGCGAACCAGCATGCCAGGATATAAGGCTTGTATACTGATTGGATATATCTGTATAAAAATGGAAAAACTGAATGAATAGAAGCTATGAAAAATTTATCAATGTGGAAATGTAGCGTAGAGTAAGAGACTGTAGATATGTGAAAAGGGTGAAAGAGAGCTATTGTATGATGAATAAATGATGATGTGCTAGAGTGGTAGGGGTGAAAGTGATGTTGACGCATCTGCATATCAAATGCACATGGAAGAGCATACCCATACATAAATGGTGTATAAGTGAATAAAGTGGGGAGTAAAGAATTTTTTAACAAATAAAAATATTAAAAGTGAAAAAAAAAAAATATGTGTACCGTATATATACTCGAGTATAAGCCGAGATTTTCAGCCCTTTTTTTTTGGGCTGAAAGTCCCCCCACGGCTTATACTCGAGTCAGCAAAAATTTTACATTGGAAATGGTACCTGTAAAGAAGCTGCGGCGTCCATCGTTCAAATTCCGCGGTCTCTTCCTGTTCCTTCCGTGATAGGCGATTCTCATCAGACACTCTCCGCCTATCACGATCATTCTCTCATCCTCAGTTTCCCAGCAGACGTCTGTGATTGGTGGAACACCCAACACAGTGTCTGCTGGGAAACTGAGGATGAGAGAATGATCGTGATAGGCGGAGAGTGTCTGATGAGAATCGCCTATCGCGGAAGGAACAAGAAGAGACCGCGGAATTTGAACGATGGACGCCGCAGCCGCAACTTCTTTACAGGTACTATTTACAATGTAAAATTATAGGATAGGGAACAGCGAGGCATTGTTGACCCTCGGCTTATACTCGAGTCAGTAAGTTTTCCCAGTTTTTTGTGGCAACATTAGGTACCTCGGCTTATACCCGAGTATATACGGTAAGTGTTTATGTATGAAAGTGTGTGTGTGTGTGTGTGAGAATCAATGGAGTTGACTATATGTATAACTGAGTTGAGAGTATGTGACGGGGACGATGTAAAATGCCCCGTTTTACCTGAGTTTCCAAAGGCTGAACAAGCAGATGGTGTGTCTTTGGAATGGTGGCCGGCAGGGAGGAAGCGGTCCGCCATCCACTGTTGAGTAGCCCCCCAGTCCTGGGCGGAACCCCGCCAACGTCATGTATGAACTCGCAATTGCTGGGGTCCTTCCAATCCCCTTGGATATATTGTGATTACTGGGTTACTTATACCGTATCATGTCAATTTAGAGGGAACTATGACATCCAAGCTATCCATTTTATTTATTTTACCTTTATACCTCAATTAAAGTCCCAACTCCACTACTTTCCTGCATTTTTACATATTACCCAGGGATGGAGGTATTCTGGTATGTTAATAGGTTGGGATGGGTCTCAACCCCTCTTTTCTTGTATTAAAAGGTTCAGCACTGCAGATCATAAAACAAATGGTTTACTATGTAAACTTTTTTTTTTTCCTTAGCTTTTTATAACCTGAACTTTTTACAGATGAAGTTCGAAATGGATCATATCGGCAACTATTCCACCCAGAACAACTCATTACTGGTAAGGAGGATGCTGCCAACAACTATGCTCGTGGACACTACACAGTGGGAAAGGAAATCATTGATTTAGTATTGGAAAGAGTGAGGAAGTTGGTAAGTATTGACTTGTGGTTGTGAAATGTGCTGTCTTGTTGTTTTATAGGTTTCTGAAGCGGGAAAAGTTGGACCCATTCACTCTATTCTAATTGACACCACAGTGCACATTCCCAGCACACGGCTGTTATCACACTGCCCAAAATGCTTGTGTTTTGGTGCATTAGACAGCCCTTTAAATGGATGTTTCCTAAAAAACAGGCCAGTGAGTTTGCTATAAAAAAAAAATTATGCATTCAAGAACCAGTTAATATGCCAGTACTTGGCCTGAAAAAAAACCCCAATGCAGCCACCACCTTGGATATACTCTTTTTGTGCAAGTACAGACAAATGTTCTGCCAGAAATCTTTTTACCCCAACTAAAATCTTAAACCATGTTTGCCTTCCAGTTCCTGGGGACTACAGAACACCTCTCTAAGGTTATGGAGATGAGGCCACTTTCACACTGAGGTGTCGACGGTAAAGCGCCGCTATTTTTAGCGACGCTTTATTGTAGTTTTTGCAGTGCAATTCAGCCGCTAGCGGGGGTTAAACGTTTTTTGACCCCCGCTAGCGACCGAAAAAGGGTCATAAGCGTGCCGGTTTGGCGGCGCTGCCCATTGATTTCAATGGGCAGGGGTGCTTTACACTGGAGTGAGCGGGCTTTCACACTGGAGTGAAAGGAGGCTTTTGCAGGCGCTATTTTTAGCGCTATAGAGCCTGCAAAGCGCCTCAGTGTGAAAGCAGCCTAACATTTCTGTAGCTCCTAAGACTCTGTACTATAAGACAGCATGTCCACCCAAGCACAGAAATTGTAAACTGGCAGGATCACCAGGTAGGAGGGGAACCTGAAACTAGTACAGCGACCACATTTAACAACTGATATGCTACAAGATAATGTTCATGGGTTTAAGTCCACGATGGTGAACCTTGGCACCCCAGACGTGTTGGAACTACATTTCCCCTAATCAACTACACTATAGAGTGCATGAGCATCATGGGAAATTTAGTTCCAAGACATCTGGGGTGCCAAAGATTGCCATCACTGATTTAGGTAAATGGAGTTTCTCAACCTGGCTTGCACCAATGTCCTTGTTTTGGCTCCATGATAAACTCTTGATCTATTTTGCTTTTAAAAGAAACTAAGTTGTCACGTCCCACCTTTAATTGGTGGCTAGCACTTGAAAGGCAATTCCACCAAAGGTACAGTGGAACCTCGGATTACGAGCATAATCCGTTCCAGGAGAATGCTCGTAATCCAAAGTACTCGCATATCAAAGCGAGTTTCCCCATTGAAGTTAATGGAAACGAAAATAATTAGTTCCGCATTGGCTTTAATGGGATGCAATACCGCATGCGGCCAGAGGGGGGGGGGGGGCAACAGAGAGCATCGGAAACAGTCAAAAAGGCCCGAGGACACTTCGGCTAACCTCGGAAAGACTTCCTACCCGAGATTTTCCAAGGTCAGCCGTGCTGTCCTCGCGCCTTTCCGTGCATTTCCGAACGCCACTGATCAGCTAGGATCGGCGACGCTCGGCTCCGACACCCCCCCCCCCCCCCCAGGCCAAAAGCGGTACTGCACACAGCTTTGCAGCTTTGTTTTGCGAGACAACACTCGCAAACTGAATCACGATTTTTAAGAATACAGTGCTCTTATTGCGAAACGCTCGTTAACAGCATTACTCGCAATCCGAGGTTCCACTGTATAGATTCCACTGTATACTTGCATCCATGTTAGATATTCAATTTTGGGACCATCTCCCAACCTGTAGATAGTCTTGAGGCTTTACCTTGCTTTTAACCCTTAAAGAATTGTGTGAGGTTAAAGAGGAGAAAAGTGACACACCTTCAAACTTATGCCGCGCACACACGACCGTTTTTAATGTCATTGAAAAAACCGGCATTTTTCTCAAAGTGATTCTTCTCAAGCCTCCCTTGCCTACACACTATCATTGAAAAAAATGTTCGAGTAAAGCGCGGTGATGTACGACGGCACTATAAAGGGGAAGTTCCATTCGCCACCCTTCATGTTAGCAAAGTTTGAGCGACGATTCACGCTTTTCAGCCTCGTGCTTTTCAGTCCGTTACAGCGTGACGAATGTGCTATATCTTTTACGAACGCTAGTTTTACCAGAATGAGTGCTCCCGTCTCATACTTGATTCTGAGCATGCACATTTTTTTTCACGTCGTTAAAGCCTACACACGGCCGTTTTTCATGACGTGAAAAACGACGAGAAAAATTAGAGCATGTTCCAATTTTTTCTTGGCCATTTTTCACGTCGTGAAAAATGCTCGGAAACCCACACACTATCATTTTTAATGACCATTTTAAAAAAAATTGCATTTTTCCCGTCATTAAAAACGGTCGTGTGTACGCGGCATAAGACCTGTAAATGTTTTCCTCCTAGTGAGATTTGTTACTCGGTGCATGCAAATTATACAAAAGCTTTTGAAGTACAGGTTTCTCTTGTAATAAAACTTGTGGGGCTTTTCCCATTTCAATGGAGGTCCAGGGAGTGGGTATTGCAGGTTTATGTAAGGGCATATTTGATGGGATGGGGTAACCCATACCAAGACTATTTTTTAAGTAAATCTAAATACACTTTTTTTTTTTTTTTTTTTTCTTTTTAGGCTGATCAATGTACTGGTCTTCAAGGTTTCCTGATCTTCCACAGCTTTGGTGGGGGTACAGGCTCTGGGTTCACATCGCTACTCATGGAGCGACTGTCTGTGGATTATGGCAAAAAGTCCAAACTGGAGTTTGCCATCTATCCAGCCCCACAAGTATCCACAGCTGTAGTGGAGCCATACAATTCCATATTGACAACCCATACAACACTGGAACATTCAGACTGTGCATTTATGGTGGATAATGAAGCCATTTACGACATTTGCAGGCGGAATCTCGATATTGAGCGCCCAACATACACAAACCTGAATCGTTTGATTGGCCAGATCGTGTCTTCCATTACAGCATCTCTGCGCTTTGATGGGGCCCTCAATGTGGATTTGACAGAATTTCAAACCAACTTGGTGCCTTATCCACGTATCCACTTCCCTCTGGTCACTTACTCCCCCATTATTTCTGCTGAAAAGGCTTACCATGAGCAGCTGTCTGTCTCTGAAATAACAAATGCCTGCTTTGAACCATCAAATCAGATGGTGAAATGTGACCCGAGGCATGGAAAATACATGGCATGTTGTATGCTGTATCGTGGAGATGTGGTTCCCAAAGATGTAAATGCTGCAATAGCTGCCATTAAGACAAAACGCTCAATTCAGTTTGTGGATTGGTGTCCAACAGGTTTTAAGGTAAAATCTTGCACTATGGATTCATTGCTTACCTCAGGTAGTTTACATGTACATATCGCTGTTTTGTCACTGTTAATTCTACCCAAAACACTACAGCCCCAATGTAATAGTCCTCGATGTGACACTTGAGGTCCTTAATGCTTTATTCTTGTATGGTTTCTTTAAACTCCTCCTTGGCACAAATCTTTAGCCTTTCATGCAGTGGTGGAGACTAGAGTAACTCTATGGCTGCATAATGCAGAGAATGTTGCAGGCTGCCTCTGCTCACAGCTATTTTTAATGTTAAAATTCTTTTAAAGTGTAAGTTCACCTTGACACGAAAATCCCTGCATCTACAGACATCCACAATCTAACACTAACCTATCTAGCGTTGTAAGAAGAAATCCTTATACATACCTTTTTTTTGGATCCAGTTTCCAGCAGTAGAAGTTCTGCAGAGGACACGGCTGACAACGGCTGTGAATTGAATGGGGAGTGACGTCACCCATAGACTTACTATGGGGCTTCTGTTGTCAGATGAGTCCCCTGCACCCACCTTCACAGCAAAGCCACGGCTGACAGCTCAGCGTGTGGTTGGATCGGCTTCAGAAAGGTATGTATACTGATCTCTTCTTTATAGGGCTAGATGGGTAGGTTAGTGTTGGATCGTGGATGTCTGTAGATGCAGGGGTTTTAGGTTTGGGGTGGACTTCTACTTTAACTGCTCCAAAATTAGTTCAGGTGGTAAAGGCACAAGTTTTTTTTTAACTTCATACATTCTATGTGCAACCTTGTTTGTAGCACCCCCCTCTCGATCCACCGATGTCCATGAAAGCCTTGCCTCTCTGGGCACTTGCACCCCTGATTGGCCTTTGACAACAGCGGGGAGTCATTGGCTCCTGCACCTATCAATCACAGCCAGTGAGCCAATGGGGGGGGGGGGGCTTGAGGTGTGTGAATGGACACAGAGCTGCGGGTCGGGAGCGTGCCTGCTTGGGTGCCCCAGAGCAATCTGCTTGCTATGGGGGCAGGTGGGAGGAGCCAGGAGTGACAGTGTGGGTCACGGGAAAAGGAGGCTCCGGGCTGCTGTGTGCAAGAACTGCACAGAACAGGCAAGTATAAAATGTTTGTTATTTTAGAGGAAAAAAACAAGACTTTAATATTGCTTTAATTTTCATGAGACTTTTTATTTTTTATTTATTATTATTTAATGGTACTTCAAGTTTTTGCATGCGTGTGCCACAAAGTTTAAAAAAAAAAAAATCTGGAGTCAAAAACCAACAAGGCAAACTACCTCAGGGTACCAGTATCTAGATTTCTTAATTTTGTTGTGGCAGTTGCATGCTACCAGCTTATTCTGTATGTGCTCCTATGTGGTTTGCATCCGGGTGAAAATAGATGGCGTTTGTATGATGGCCAGACTTCCACATGGTTAGTAAGGAACCATAAATGTCCTTTTAACATTTTATATTAATGAAATGAGCTGTTTTTATTAACGGTTCTCATTTTTTACAGGTGGGCATAAACTACCAACCACCCACTGCAGTCCCAGGTGGGGATTTGGCTAAGGTACAACGAGCAGTATGCATGCTTAGTAATACCACAGCCATAGCTGAGGCATGGGCACGTCTGGATCACAAGTTTGACTTGATGTATGCCAAGCGTGCTTTTGTTCACTGGTATGTGGGTGAAGGCATGGAAGAAGGAGAGTTCTCTGAAGCACGAGAGGATCTGGCTGCATTGGAGAAAGATTATGAGGAGGTTGGCACCGACTCTGTGGAGGGAGAAGATGACGGCGAAGAATACTAATGCTGACAAAGCATTATGAAAAGTGCCTTTTCTAATTAACATTCTGATCATGGCTGCTTTGAATAAAAAAAAATTAACGAACCAATGTCTGCTTCAGTCTAATCTTTGAGACTAGAAATTAAATAATTGGCTTCTTTTTTTTTTTTTAAACGGACTACTTATGTAAAGTATTTTGTTTAGATGAGGTGTGTTGCAGTTACAGGTGTAATCCTGTTGGGACTTGGGGTCTCATTAAGAGAGCCCCCTATGTCCTTTGCCAAATAGTTTTCCAATATATTTAACAATGGGGCTGACTTGCCAAAACCTGGAGGGTGAAAATCTGGCACAACTCTGCATAGAACAATTGGCTTCCAGTGGTGTTTTTTTTTTTTTTTCGTCTGTCAAAGCTTAATTGAGCAAGCTGAAGTTAGAATCTGGCTGCCATGCACAGCTGCACCAGATTTTACACACTCCAGATTTGGTAAATCGACCCCAATTTGTGCTGTCATTACAAGTCAGCCTTATTAAATATTTTAAATGGGCACCTCTGCCCAGGCTATAGAGCTACTTTACATTATTTATGAGCAGCAAAATTGACAATCCCTGACCTCTTGTCAAATAGAAACTACCGTATTTACCGGCGTATACGACGACCTTTTACATCAGGGATCATACGCCCGGGTTTAAAATGCCACACATAGGATTTCAGCCTGCTGGATGGGGAGGGGGAGAGCGCGGGTACCGCCGGCATACGGGGTTGATCAGGAGCCGTTCTCCCATCAATCGCCCCAGGGGAATTGAGGAAGAGAAAAGCCGTGGGATTTCAGAGTTGATAGTCGGCTGTTACAGCAGAGTTTACATTATAAAGGCCTCCGCTCGTGGTCACACACAGCCCCGCCTCCTGACCCTGCGCCTGTAAGATGGACAGAACACGTCCCAGCATTGGACTGGCATTCTGTCTATCTTACAGGCGCAAGGTCAGGAGGCGGGGCTGTGTGTAATCACGAGCTGAGCGGAGGCATTTACAATGTAAACTCTGCTGTAACAGCCGACCATCCACTCTGTAATCCCGTGGCTTTTCTCTTCCTTTTGATGATCCTCTGCACGGGTTAGCAGAGGCTGCAATGGTGGCACAGGTTAGCAGAGGCTGCAATGGTGGCACAGGTGACTAACACTGGTTGGAATAGCGATAAATATTGTCGGATGTAAAGTATGCCCATGTATCTACATTTAGGTCGGTGGTGGAATCCATTTTTTTTATTTTTTTTTTTAAATGGTGTTGCCTTGGAAGGGGATAGTCTTATATGGTGAGTATAGCCCAAAAGCTATGTTTTCACAAAAATAGGGGGTCGTCTTGTACGCCGGCAAATATGGTAGCTTTAGTTGTGGGATGTAGTAATTGCTTCAAACAGTTTAGGAACTCCTGGTGGCACATTAAAAGGATGGCAGGCTGCAAAGATCTGTTGTCCTAGCAGATGTTGGTGCCTCCAAATGAATGTCATCACAATGGCTATAGCTGGAGGTGATTGAGGAAATGGTTAAAGGGGTTGTAAACCAAGGTTTTTCACCTTAATGCATTAAGGTAAATAAACCTGTAGTGCAGCAGCCACCCTTTTACTTACCTGAACCTAATCTTTCCAGCAACGAGACAGCCTGCAAAAACCCTTGCACAGAGGAGCTAAGTATACCATGTTTAAAAATAAAAATCTTTACTACCCCTTTAGGTGTTTACTGATCAGGATATGCACAATATTCTAGTGTGCATAGTCTGGCCTCATGTTTTACTTTAAGGTTTTTTTTTTTTTTTTTAAAGGTACATTTTTTATTAAGTGTTTTTTTCAAAACAAGACATACAATAGACAACAGACACACATGGAGCGAACATCGCCCAATCCAGTACAGTGCAAAAAATGTTTTTTAGAAAGCTGGTAAACAATTGGCATATATCAGGAAGACAATATTCAGTCACATTTATAAGGAGCAGGAGAGACGGTGCTCTCGGAATCAACCCAGTAGCCCCAAACCTTCCTGAATTTTTTCGGACACCCTCTCTAGCCTCATATGTCAGTTTGTATAATGATACAGCATGGTTAATATTTGTGAGCCAGAAGGCAAAAGTGGGTAAGGATGGACACTTCCAATGGAAGGTTATTGCTTTCTTAGCATAAAACAATACTATTCTCGGATATACTATCATCATCAATATAACCCAGTAAACACCTTAAAGGACATTAGGTAATTGTGTCAATGAACTAATAAAGGCCGTGACCTCTGACCAGAACTCCCTGATCGGAGCACACTCCCACATTAAATGAAAGAACGTGCCATCAGCCATGCCGCAACGAGAGCATAATGCAGAGGGCAATCTATTCAGTTTAAATAGTAAGCATGGAGTAAAGTAGGATCTGTATAACAATTTAGTTTGTATTAATTTATCACGAGAAGAGATGACAGGGAACCTGGAGGGGCAAAAGCCCCTGCCAGATTTCCTCCGTCAGCTCGGGAATATCAGCTTTCCAGCTGGCAGCTGTCTTGCTCAGCCTTTGAGTCGTGGAATGCAGAAGGGACCTATAATATGTAGAACCTAGCTTGGTGTGCGAGGAGTCGGTCAACATACGTTCCAGTGGGGAGAGTTGAATGGATATGTTGCGAAGACCAAACTGCGTTGCTGCAGTGTGGCGTATCTGTAGGTAGAGGAAGTAAGCTGTGCGTGGTAGATTGTAATCTCTACGAAATTCATCAAAAGAACGCAACGCATTGTCTGAGAATAAATGCAAAATAGTTTTTACCCCCCTTTTCGACCAGAATCACCTGTCGGATCTGCGGAAGAACTTTGGTAGAGTCGGGTTCCCCCAGAGTGGAGTGTTCGGCAAGTAAGTATTACTGTCAGTGAACGACTCTAGTTTTGTGAGCTTAATAAGCCTTATAGTCATTGCCAGGACACTCGTACCCTCCCGCCCTCTAAGGGACATACGATAAATCAGGTTCTGCAGGGATTCGTAGGAGGTAAGCAGCCTCCAAGGCAGTGGCTGCGTTGTTGGCTTCAGGAAAAAAAACACCAATGTGCATGAGCTAATTGTGAGGCAATATATAATGGGTGTGGAGGCAGGGTAAGGCCAATCCCCCCTCCAGTACCGGTAACTGGAGGGTGATCTTGGCAATCCTGACTACTCCCCCCCCCCCCCTCCATAAAAAGGAAGTAAGGATGGAGTCTATTTCTTTAATTTTATGCTTAGTGACATATATTGGTGAATTACCCAATACATACAGAAATTGCGGCAGGAATATCGTTTTAAAAATATTAATTTTGCCCAATAAGGTAAGTGGGAGATTTGCCCAGGTTTTGAATGTGGTCTTCATTCTCCCTATAAGGGGGTCTGGTCTATATTGAGTTTAGCATAAGAGGTAATCGGGAGCTGTACCATAACTCCTAAATATCAGAAGGAGGTGACTATTTGTAGTGGACAAGAGGAAGGTAGCATGGGTGGATATGTCTGGTCAATCTGAAATAGGATGGACTTGTCCCAGTTAACCTGGAGAAATGCCCAAACTTGCCAATATTCTCCAGCAGGACTGGGAGAGACGACTGGGGGTCCGACAAATAGATCAACGTGTCGTCAGCATAAAGAGACACCTTCTCCTCCAGACCCCCAATCGTCAGTCCCACAACCTCCCCGCAAGATCTCATCAGTGCTGTCAAGAGCTCTATCTATCAGCGACAGAGGGCACCCCTGTCTGGTGCCTCTCTTTATCGGAAAGGGATCAGACATGGCCGCGTTCACCCTCAGTCGAGCAGTGGGTTTTGAATGTAACAGCTGGACCCACCTGCTGAAGGTACCGCCAAAACCAAACTTTGCCAGGACCTCCAGCAGATAAGGCCATTCGACTGAGTCAAATGCCTTGTGTGCGTCCAAGGCCAGAACAGCCCTGGAACCCATCTCCGCATGAGTGGCCTGAAGATTGGTGAACAATCTCCGCAGGTTGATGGAGGTCGATCGCCCAGGGATGAACCCAGTTTGGTCTGCACCAATAATGGTAGTAATGACTGTTCAATCGTCGGGCGAGCACCTTGGCCAAAATCTTAACATCTGAATTGATGAGTGATATTGGTCTGTAAGATTCACATAGGAGGTGATCCTTATGTGGCTTAGGAATGAGGACAATCAGCGCCTCCGACATAGAGGGGGGTAGCTGTCCCGTTTTCATAGCAAAATCATATACCCTGCTTAGATGGGGTATAAGCAAATCTTTGTATTGCAAATCCATCCAGTCCCGGCATTTTGTTTCTGGCAAAGGATTGGATAGCCTCCCCAATTTCCTCAGTTGACAGAGGAGCGTCAAGATCTGATGCCTGCTGGGCCTGAAGTCTGGGCAACGAAATGTCCGCAAGATAGTCATCCAATTCCACAATCGTGTAGTGAGCTCTAGTAGCATATAAGGAGGAGTAAAAGGAGATAAAGGCTTCCATGATCTCTTTGTTCTGTTCTACCCCTATGTGCTCTTAATTCTGGGTATGCTGCATGGCTGATAGTCAGGCTTAGAAAGATATGCCAACAAACGGCTGTTCTTGTCACCAAATTCAAAGATTCGCTGATTCTGGTATAACAGCTTCTTCTGGGAGCGTTCCAAAAGCACTAGGTCCAATTCTCTGGACCCATGCTTCCAGGCAGCATGTGTCTCAGGAGAGGGAGTCGCGGTATAAGCGGCTTCTGCCTCCCTGAGAGCCCCCTCTGCATCCATCAACTTGGACACTGAGGCCTTGCGTGTCTGACCAACCGCCGCAGCAAAAGAGCCACGTGTAGTGGCCTTAAAGGCATCCCATACCACTGGAACGGATGCACTCTGTTTATTAAGTAGCCAGTATGATTTCATCTCCGTCATACATTGGTTCACCACGATCTCATCCGCCAACCACAGTGGGCTCAGTCGCCACACCCAATAGGAGGAGGGGCCCAGGGCGAGGTCCACCATCAAAGGAGAATGGTCGGATATCGCCCTAGGGAGGTATTTAACCTCTGATACCATGGAAAGTAGATCTGACGAGACCAGACACAAATCTATACGAGACATAGTACCGTGTGACACGAATACTCCCTCCTGTCCGCATGCTTCTACCTCCAAGCCTCCACCAAGTCAAATTGATTTAAGAAGGAACCCAGGGGAGTGGGGGGGTAATGAAGAGCAACGTAATCGGTCTATAGAATTATCCAGTACTGTGTTATAGTCACCTGCTATTAGCAAAGGACCCTCTGCTATTGCCAGAATGGAGGTCATAACTCTTTCAAAGAACAATTTAGGGAAGGGGGAAGGGGCATACAGGCTAGTCACGGTATATGGTCTTCCCATAAGTTTGAGTACAACAACTACAAAACACCCTTGCGGGTCCAGTTTAACATGCTTAATACTAACCGGGGCTGATTTGGCTATTAGGATGGAGGTCCCCCTGGCATATGTGAAGTATGTAGAATGGAGGGCGTAGGCAATTTTTGCCCGTTTGAGGGCCATGACTCTAGAGCCCTGGAGGGCGGTTTCATGAAGTAGGATTACATGCGGATTGTGGCGTGCCAAGTAGTCAAACATCAGAGATCTTTTCACCTTGGAATTCAGCCCCCGTACATTCCAAGACACTAAACGTAGCTTAGACATAGGGAGGCGTAAAGCACATGACTAACCGTACCCACTTCCCATGGCTCGCTGGAAACAAGCAGGGCCCGAGGTCTCTCGAACCAGGGGAAGTGCGCAAGGTATAAAACAGGTCAAAAAGATAAGGCAAGAGCATAGAAAATAAAGTGGTCAGATGCATATCCTAAGGCCCCTTTCACACTGGGGCGGGCAGGAGCGGTGGCGGTATAGCAGCACGTTTTGCAGCGCTGCTATATCGTCGTTCTTATCGCGGTATGCGGTCGCTAAGGGGGGCGAATTTAACCCCCGCTAGCGGGCAAAAAAGGGTTAATACCGCCCGCAAACCGCGGCTATTGCCGCGGTTTGCGGCCGGTATTACCGCGGTGTCCCATTGATTTCAATGGGCACCCGCGGTAAAGGAGCGGTGAACACACCGCTCCTTTACCGCTGTAAAGAAGCGGCTAGCAGGACTTTTGGAGCGGTCCTGCTAGTGCACCGCTTCAGTGTGAAAGCCTTCGGGCTTTCACATTGAAGGCTACAGGGCAGGACTTTTTCATGCGGTATAATAGCGCTAATATTAGCGCTAAACCGCATGAAAAACGCCACAGTGTGAAAGGGGCCTTAGGGTCAGCTATACCAGCCTGTAAATGGACATGCACAAATGGATACCAGCACTGCAGAACAAAACACGTAAAAATAAAAACTTCAAACAAAAATCCCCAAACATCCCCACCCACCCTAGCCCTCCTGGCTCCCAAACCCAAACATATGAGAGCTTTGTTCCCAAAACCAAAACTGCAAAGCAGGGGGGTCATGACACAGACCCCAAACTAACCAACCCTGAAGAGCGTTAAAGTCCCTTAGACGCGGGCTACCGTCTGTGACCGCACAGGACAAGTATGCTAGTTGACCCTGAGTCTGAAGGAAAAAATGCAGCAGTCTTCCAGATCAAACAAGTGGAAAACAAACAGTAGAATGTAGTTCGCCACTTTCATATAACTGTAAAGAGGGAAGTGAGATGATCACAGGCGTAAGGATATTCAGGCCCACTCCGCCCCCCCCCCCCCTCTCAGCTGTCCTTTGCTGGAAAGGGGTAACGCACGCCACATAAGGCACAAGGTGTAGCTATCAAAAGGTGCAGGTTAGGTGCGATGTCAGCGCGGAGGGGATCTTTGATTCTGATTCCGGCGTTCAGGATGTCCCAGGATATCCACCCAGTGAGATGCCTCCTTAGGATCCGTGAAGAAGTAGGCCTTGCCCTGGTAAACAATCCTCAATCGAGCAGGATATAGCATGCCATAGGGGAGATGATGCTCACGGAGCCTGCGTTTAATAGCCAGGAAAGTGGCCCTCTGCTTTTGTGTAGCTACAGAGAAGTCAGGGAAAATAGTAATTCCACTCCCATTAAAGGACACCCTTCCCTTTTCTCTGGCCGCACCAACAATTGCCTCCCTGTCCCTGAAGTGCAGGAGTTTGATGATCATGGCACGTGGCTGGGCCCCAGGTGGGAGGGGGCGCATGGGAACCCTGTGTGCTCGTTCAATGGCGAATAATGGTGAAAAGGGTTGAAGCGCCGAATGTAGTGATTAGCCATCTTTCCATAAAGACCTCCGGGGTTCTACCCTCAGCCCCCTCTGGGAACCCCAGGATACGTAAATTGCTCTTCCGTAAACGGTCCTCCATTTCAGTAAGCTTATCTGCTGTGTAATCCTGGGCCTGGCGTAGCTCCCTAACAGAGCCCTGTAATGGACGGGTCTCATCCTCCAGCGTGCCAATGCGCTGCTCAGCATTAGACACCCAGTGGCGGAGGTTATGGACATCCTGTTTTAGGAAGGATAAGTCTGTTTTAATGGAGTCCATTGGAGTGGTCAGGGAAGCATGGCTGTGCTGGATGGCCTCCATGATCTGGGACAGGGATGGCTCTGCAGGGCCTGCATCAGCAGTGTCCTCGCTGGGGGTATCAGGGGCAATGTCCTCAGCTGGAGAGAACAGGAAAGGGTCTTCCGGGCTTAGAACAGGGGGGGAACAGTGTGACTCACCCTTCCCTGCAGGCTTCTTTGTCAGCGCTGAGGAGCATGAGGATGGCTGGCTGCATGTGTCTGCACTCTGCAGCATGGTGACCGGTGCCATCTTGCCTCTGTTTGCATGTCGGGGGTGGTGGGACGGATCCTGAGGCTTCCTCCATCGGTGGGCCGTATTTGACCATCTCCCGGTGGACACAAGGTTCCCTGGATGCTGCAGGGACAAACGGGATCCTCGGATGGCGAACGGATCAGCGGGATTCAGTCAGGATGTAAGTGGCACGGACGGAGCTCAGGCCAAGCACATCCTCACATCCCGGTCGTTGGCCACGCCCCCCCTTTACTTTAAGGTTACTGAAAGCTGACAGGTATAGGAAATGCCTGTACGTAGCAGCAGCTTTCACAATTCTGGGCTGCTTTGATGGGCAAAGCTCTACCCTTTCAAGTAGTGTGGGCATTACTCCCACCCATTCCTTGCTAGGGTAGGCTGCCTGACATATAGGAATGTGTAGAATTGGGTGGGTACACTTCAGCATAAACTAGAGTGCGTTATCTTTGCGTAATTCAAATGGCTATATATTCCAATAAAGTATAAGATACTTTGTTTGCAGGACATTTTGGAAGTATGCAATGATACAGGCTCCTGCACCATATAAAAATAAAATCTGATCAATATTCCTATCGCACACGTTCCTGGTAGAAATGGCTCATAAAAATGGTGGGTGCTGCAGCAATTACCAGTTGGGTCCTGGAAACATCAAGCAAGCGTACATATTCGCCAGCACACCAAGGATAGTTTTGGACGTAATTTGACGATCCTTGGTGTGCTGGCGAATATGTACACTTATATTTTTTTTAAAAAGACAGTTTACTCTTTCGTCCATGGACCAACACAGCTTCTCTATTGACAAAGTGGGTATTATCCGTTAATTAGGAGTGACTAGGCAGAAAAACTTGTAAAAAGTGTTGCATCACACCTTCTACAGTACCGCCCAGGGGGCGGACCCTCTGGGTATACCCTCTCAGTCTGCACATCGCAGATCAGTTTTTTTCTGTCTAGCAAGGAGTAGGACATGGCTCCCTTCGGGCCCATTGGTCCGGGGAAAAAAGATATATATATATTTTTTATTTTTTTTGCTACATTTGTTGTTTCCTGCGATCTTCGATCAACTGCCGACTGGGTGACAGGCTGGATCCTCGATCCTTGTAGTCTCCCCATTTTCGGCCATCGAGCGTGTGCCGACCCTAGCTACGCGCTGGGTTTTCCACGACATGCCCGTCGCTCCACGGGTGGCCGGTGAGCCTACGCTCCAGGGCCTGCATCGGACCGCTCAGCTTCGGCTGACCTTACGGCCGAGTCGCAGCAGCCTGGCCGGTGAGCTTACGCTCCAAGGCTTGCATCGGACCGCTCAGCTTCGGCTGACCTTACGGCCGAGTCGCAGCAGCCTGTCCGGTGAGCGTCATGCTCCAGGGCATACATATGATCGTCCCTTCTGGGTCCAATCACAGCATGCCTGGCCAACAGTCACCTTCCGTGCGCGGACGATGATCTGTTTGGAATGTCTTCCAGCAGAATACATGCAGGATAGGTAAGTAAAACTCCCCTGCCTCGGCTGGGTGATTTAGCTGGACATTCCTGGAGAGATCAAGTAAGTGGTTGTGGCCCCTTTCTTCCCTCTCTCCCTGCCTTTCCCTCCTCCCTGGGCTTCTAGCTAAAGGTTGCTGGGTGCTGGGGGTCACCTAGGGGGTCCCACTGGTGCGGGGCTGGCTGTAACTAACATTTAAAAGAAATGTCATTTTTGCTTACCTGTGTTTCTGTGTCTCCATGCTGTCGGCGGCCATTTTGAGGTGGTCCATGCCAAGTTTGGCCTCTTGTAACTGCCTGGCGGCCATCTTCCTGTGGTTCGGCCACACCCACTGGCCCCTATCAGGTGATCGGCGGCCATGTTTGTCCACCCTGTATGCAGATATTGCCGTTCGGCGGCCATCTTTTTGTGGGCTATGGCTGCCTGACCTCTATCTTCCGTCGGCGGCCATTTTCTTAGAGCCCACATTATCTTCCATACAGACGTTTTTGGCAACCATTTTGCGAGAGCCTCCGGCCTCTAGGGTGCATTACACTGGCGCAAAAATTCACACAGGAAGTGCTGATAAAAGAAGCAGACTGACACAGCAGCAAGGGGACAGCATCACAGGCGCAGCATAGCAGTACCTATCCAGGGTGGTGAGTCCTCTGGGTAACCCAGCATCTCTGCAGCGCAGGAGGGTGGCCTATTGATATCTTGCCTGGAGCCCTGTGAGTGTCAGCGTGTGGTCAGCATGGCATCTGAGCCAGATGTCTTCTCCCCTGAAACACCAGATTTAGCAGCTGGTGTCCCTGAGGTGTCTATGGACGCTATGTCGGCAATCCTAGAGGCGTTTGCTGCCAGGGTGGAAGCAGCACACGGGAATACAGGGGGTAATAAACGCCCCCGTCCCCTGCAATCTTCTGGGGATATTTCTGATGCAGAACCAGGTCCAGCTACGGCTCATGGCCCAGATTCTGATGCATCAGAGACTGCAGACCGTGACCGATCGGACAGTGAGGAGGACTCCAAGTCCAGGTCAGTACGCGAGACAGCTTTGGTATCTGACCTTATTTCTGCAGTGCGGGATACGCTAAAGTTGGAAAGGACTGAAGAAGTAGCAGATACTCCAGTCCCCTTTGGGTTTCGTAAACCTGCCCGCACTGCTAAGGTGTTCCCTTGTGTGTCTTATTTTGACAAACTCTTATACAAGGAATGGGAGAACCCACTGAGGGTCTTTACAGCCCCAAAGAGGTTTGCAGTACGGTACCCCTTTGAGGAGAGTTTTCTGAAGATATGGACCTCTCCCCCTATAGTGGACCCTTCGGTGTCCAGACTTAATAGAGCCACCACTATTCCAGTAGAAGGGGCTCCTGTTTTCAAGGACCCTGTGGATAAGAAGGCTGAAACACTCGCTCGCTACCTATACTCAGTGGTAGGCTCGGCAGTACGCCCGGCATTGGCGGGGGCCCTAGTGTCTCAGACACTTACTGAATGGGCAAAATTGCTACTCCAGGGGTTAAAGGAGCGAGATGCTCCTCCTAATGAGATAACTTTGGCCGACCAGTTGGTCCAGGGCCTTAAGTTTGTCTGCGAGTCAGACATGGATACTATTCCCCTGCTGTCAAGAGCTTCGGTTTATGCAGTAGCAATACCCCGCCTGATCTGGCTAAAGGGCTGGTCTGCGGACCAGACTTCCAAGAAAGCCCTATTGGATCTGCCTTTTAAGGGCGACAGACTTTTTGGGGCTTTTCTGGATGACATCATCAAGGATGCCACAGGAGGTAAAAGCACTTTGCTTCCCCAAACTAGCAAGGGTAAGGGACCACGCCAAGGGCAAGGGCCCTCCTTTACTGCACGTAAGCGTTTTTTTCGCCCCCTTAAGGTGACAGGGAAAAGACCCCAGGCCGATAAAGCGCCTGCCCAAGGACAAAAGCGTCCTTGGTCCCGCAGACCCAAAAAGCCTGCGGACAAATCTGCGTCCACATGAAGGTCCGCCCCCACCCAGCTCTCGGGTGGGGGGACGTCTTCGCAAATTCGCGACTCAGTGGACTGCTCTAGTCTCCGACAGGTGGGTTTGCGAAGTAATCTCCTCAGGCTACAAGATAGAATTTCTCTCTTGTCCACCAGACAGATTCATCACCTCCAATCTCCAGCTACTACCGACCCGTCGGGAGGCCCTGTATGGGGCGGTCCAGGGTCTACTGGAACGCGGGGTAGTTATTCCAGTTCCAGAACAGGAACGGGGTCAGGGTTTTTACTCAAATCTGTTCATTGTGCCAAAGAAGGAGGGGGTTCGTCCAATCTTGGATCTCAGAGCCCTCAATTGCTTTGTGAAGGTACAAAGATTTCGGATGGAGTCGGTTCGATCCGTAGTCACGGCTCTCCATCCGGGGGACTTTCTGGCCTCCTTGGACATCAAGGACGCATACCTGCATGTCCCCATATACTCCAGACACCAGAGGTTTCTGCGATTTGCTATCGGGAAGAACCACTACCAGTTTGTGGCCCTCCCGTTTGGCCTTGCCTCAGCACCCAGGACGTTCACCAAGGTGCTCGCTCCGATTCTGGCACTTCTAAGACAGCGGGGTATCGCTATCACAGGTTACTTGGACGACCTTCTGCTGAAGGCCCCTTCAAGCTCAGAATTAGAGGTAAGCGTGTCCATTACCTGTCAGACTCTTCGAGACTGTGGTTGGATACTAAACACGCAAAAGTCAGTATTGGTGCCCACTCAACGCCTAGTGTACCTGGGGTTGATTCTGGATTCCTCAGAGGCAAAGGTATTCCTCCCTGTGGAGAAGTTGCAGACCCTCCGGGCTGCAGTACAGCAGCTGACTTCCAGGAATTGGTCGTCACTCCGTTTTTGCATGCGAGTGTTGGGCCTCATGGTAGCCTCCTTCGAGGCGGTCCCATATGCTCAATACCACACTCGAGTGTTACAGAAGGAAGTTCTGTCCAGATGGAACAGATGCCCTTCATCTCTGGATTATCAAATCCGAGTGAACCACCTAGTCAGGAGATCCCTGGTATGGTGGCTGACAGCACCGGCTCTAATGGCCGGGAAGTCATTTCTTCCGGTTTACTGGATAGTGATCACGACGGACGCCAGCCTTACAGGTTGGGGGGGAGTCTGGGGTGTCCAGTCGGCGCAAGGTCGCTGGACTCCAGAGGAAGCCCTCCTGCCGATCAATGTCCTGGAGATCCGGGCGATCAAGCTGTGCCTCTTCAAATGGTCTCAGAGACTGCAAGGGCGTCCAGTCAGGATCCAGTCAGACAACGCCACAGCAGTGGCATATGTCAATCATCAAGGAGGAACAGGAAGCTCAGCTGCAGCATCGGAGATCGCTCGCATCCTGAAGTGGGCAGAGAGGAGCGTACCGGCACTGTCGGCCGTGTACATTCCGGGTGTGGAAAACTGGCAGGCGGACTACCTGAGCCGCCAGATGCTGGACCAGGGAGAATGGTCCTTACACCCGGAGGTGTTCCAACTCCTCTGCCAAAGATGGGGCACACCAGACGTAGATCTTCTGGCTTCCCGACTCAATCGGAAGGTATTGAGGTTTGTGGCCCGGTCAAGAGACCCATGGGCAGACGCAATGGACGCGTTGGTAGCATCGTGGGGTCAGTATCGGCTAATCTATGCCTTCCCTCCCTTAAGGCTTCTTCCTCTTCTGCTCCGCAGAGTGGAGGCAGAGGGAATTCCAATGATCCTAATCGCTCCAGATTGGCCTCAGCGTCCTTGGTACGCCGATCTAGTACGTCTGGTAGCAGACGTCCCCTGGCGCCTACCACTACGGAAGGACCTGCTATCGCAAGGTCCCATATTCCATCCTGCTTTACAGTCATTGGCTTTAACGGCATGGCTGTTGAGAACCAGGTACTGAGAGATCGGGGCCTGTCAGACTCAGTAATCTCTACTATGAGAAGTGCTCGGAAACCGTCCTCTAGGAAGGTCTATCACCGCACTTGGAGGGCCTACATCTCCATGTGTGAGGAAATGAAATGGCATCCGCGTACCTATTTGGTTTCCAGAATCCTGCTGTTTTTACAGCATGGGGTAGACCAAAGGCTTGCCCTAAGTACGATTAAAGGACAGATATCTGCCCTGGCTGTCTTTTTTTCAGCGACCCCTGGCGACTCACTCTCTCGTGAGTACATTTGTGCAGGGGGTTCGACATGTGGCCCCTCCGGTCCGCCCCCCGTTACCTCCGTGGGACTTGAACCTGGTCCTCTCGGTGCTTCAGAAGGCACCGTTTGAGAATATTAGAGATATTCCCCTGTTGACACTTTCTCAGAAGGTGGTCTTTTTGGTGGCTGTTACGTCAGTTAGACGAGTCTCTGAGCTGGCAGCCCTGTCCTGCAAGGCTCCCTATTTGATTTTCCACAAGGATAAGGTGGTGCTGCGGCCGCAGCCTTCCTTTCTTCCGAAAGTCGTTTCGGCTTTTCATCTCAACGAAGACATTGTACTTCCATCCTTGTGTCCTCAGCCGTCGAATCCTAAGGAGTCGGCGTTGCATTCCTTGGACGTTGTCCGAGCTTTGAGAGTATACATATCTGCTACTTCCCTGTTCCGGAAGTCAGACTCACTGTTTGTTTCGGTGGCTGGTCCCAAGAAGGGCCAAGCAGTCTCATCGGCCACCATCTCTAGGTGGATCCGACAGATAGTAATCCAGGCTTACGCCTTAAAGGGTCAGGCGCCCCCCTTTCCTGTCACGGCGCATTCGACCAGGGCAATAGGTGCCTCTTGGGCTTTCCGACATCAAGCGTCTGTTTCCCAACTATGTAAAGCAGCGACTTGGTCGTCCGCTCACACTTTCACAAAATTCTACAAAGTTGATGTAGGTGCATCTTCGGATGCCTCTTTCGGCCGCAAGGTTTTGCAGGCGGCTGTTTAGAGTTGCAACTCCTCCGTTGGAGGAGTGCTGTTTTGTGTTTTGGGGTGAAGTTTGTTTTTATGCTGTTACCACCCCTCGTTTTTTCTCTGACACTGCTTTGGGACGTCCCACTTTGTCAATAGAGAAGCTGTGTCGGTCCATGGACGAAAGAGTAAATAGGATTTTTTACTCACCGTAAAATCCTTTTCTCTGAGTCCATGGACCGACACAGCACCCACCCCTCCTTTTAAGTTTGTACTGCTTTTTGACGAACTGATCTGCGATGTGCAGACTGAGAGGGTATACCCAGAGGGTCCGCCCCCTGGGCGGTACTGTAGAAGGTGTGATGCAACACTTTTTACAAGTTTTTCTGCCTAGTCACTCCTAATTAACGGATAATACCCACTTTGTCAATAGAGAAGCTGTGTCGGTCCATGGACTCAGAGAAAAGGATTTTACGGTGAGTAAAAAATCCTATTTTTCTGGTGAGTTGCTGACCTAGCAAGAGTTTAGCATGTGATATTAATCATGATAAACACCTTTTCAGGGCAGAATTTATTTTTTGATAGAAAATTACTTGGAACCCCCAAACATTATATGTTTTTTTTAGCAGACACCCTAGGGAATAAAATGGCGGTCATTGCAACTTTTTATCTTGCACTATATTTGTGCAATAATTTTCAAATGCCTTTTTTTGGGAAAAAAAACGTTCATACCATGGACGTCCTCCCAGAGTTAAGAAACCGCCCTGTAGCTGTCTTTCGGCTATGGGCCTGTTATTACGTGGTTAATATTTTAAGACTACATGCATCAGGCAGGTACTGGGATCTTATTGCCAAATGTACAGCTGGTTTAAAAGAAGAAAAGAACACTGACAACTGTTAATTATATTGGTGGGACTCACAGGGCAATATTTCTCAAGTACCCACAACAGGTCATGTTTTCAGGATTTCCCTCAGATGAAACGGCTGTGATAATTACTAAGGCAGTGAAAACTGGTCAAATCACCTGTACAAATTAATGGAAAGCCCGAAATCATGGCCTGTTGGGGGTACTTGAGGATTGGAGTTGAGAAACATTGTCTTAGGGCTTGTGCATGTGCACACATACAGTTGGAGGCATGTCCGTAAAATATGCCTGTATTTGCAACTCCCGAGAGCCCCAACTGCTACATAATTCTGCCCATAGGAATGACTTACAAATGATGCATGTCTATAATCTTCTACTTGCATGTGTTAAGTTTTATTTTTTCCAAACTGGAAAATTCTGTTGGGAAGTGGGGAATGCACTCATACAAAATGTAAGTACTGTCAAATACTACAGCTTATTTTGGAATTCATTCCTTTGGGTAAAATTATGTGGGATCCCCATGTGCGACAAATACAGGTATATTTTACTCTGTGCGCAAATACAGTCAGATCCATAAATATTGGGACATCAACACAATTCTAATATTTTTGGCTCTATACACCACCACAATAGATTTGAAATGAAACGAACAAGATGTGCTTTAACTGCATACTTTCAGCTTTAATTTGAGGGTATTTACATCCAAATCAGGTGAACGGTGTAGGAATTACAACAGTTTGTATATGTGCCTCCCACTTTTTAAGGGACCAAAAGTAATGGGACAGATTAACAATCATGCTTTCACTTTTTAATACTTGGTTGCAAATCCTTTGCAGTCAATTACAGCCTGAAGTCTGGAATGCATAGACATCACCAGACGCTGGGTGTCATCCCTGGTGATGCTCTTCCAGGCCTCTACTGCAACTGTCTTCAGTTCCTGCTTGTTCTTGGGGCATTTTCCCTTTTGTCTTCAGAAAGTGAAATGCATGCTCAATCGGATTCAGGTCAGGTGATTGACTTGGCCATTGTATAACATTCCACTTCTTTCCCTTAAACTCTTTGGTGGCTTTCGCAATATGCTTCGGGTCATTGTCCATCTGCACTGTGAAGCGCCGTCCAATGAGTTCTGAAGCCTTTGGCTGAATATGAGCAGATAATATTGCTCGAAACACTTCAAAATTCACCCTGATGCTTTTGTCAGCAGTCACATCATCAAATACAAGAGAACCAGTTCCATTGGCAGCCATACATGCCCACGCCATGACACTACCACCACCATGCTTCACTGATGAGGCGGTATGCTTTGGATCATGAGCAGTTCCTTTCCTTCTCCATACTCTTCTCTTCCCATCACTCTGGTACAAGTTGATCTTGGTCTCATCTGTCCATAGGATGTTGTTCCTGAACTATGAAGGTTTTTTAGATGTTGTTTGGCAAACTCTAATCTGGCCTTCCTGTTTTTGAGGCTCACCAATGGTTTACATCTTGTGGTGAACCCTCTGTATTCACTCTGGTGAAGTCTTCTCTTGATTGTTGACTTTGACACACATGCACCTACCTCCTGGAGAGTGTTCTTGATCTGGCCAACTGTTGTGAAGGGTGTTTTCTTCACCAGGGAAAGAATTCTTCGCTCATCCACCACAGTTGTTTTCCGTGGTCTTCCGGGTCTTTTGGTGTTGCTGAGCTCACCGGTGCGTTCTTTCTTTTTAAGGATATTCCAAACAGTTGATTTGGCCATACCTAATGTTTTTGCTATCTCTCTGATGGGTTTGTTTTGTTTTTCCAGCCTAATGAGGGCTTGCTTCATTGATAGTGACAGCTCTTTGGATCTCATATTGAGAGTTGACAGCAACAGATTTCAAATGCAAATAGCACACTTGAAATTAACTCTGGACCTTTTATCTGCTCCTTGCAAATGGGATAATGAGGAAATAACAGACACCTGGCCACGGAACAGCTGAGCAACCAATTGTCCCATTACTTTTGGTCCCTTTAAAAAGTGGGAAGCACATATACAAACTGTTTGTAATTCCTACACCGATCACCTGATTTGGATGTAAATACCCTCAAATTAAAGCTGAAAGTCTGCAGTTAAAGCACATCTTGTTCGTTTCATTTCAAATCCATTGTGGTGGTGTATAGAGCCAAAAAGATTAGAATTGTGTCGATGTCCCAATATTTATGGACCTGACTGTACATCTGTTTGAACCCTTAAATGTCACTATACGGTGTAGAAAATGTCTGGCCAGAGTAAAAAGTGTTACTGTCTAACAGCAAATGGCTTAAAAGTTTAGGCAGACATTTTTGTGGTTCCCAGGCTTAAAGGATCACTAAAGAATTTTTTTTTTTTAAATAACAAACATGTTATACTTACCTCCGCTGTGCAGCTCGTTTTGCACAGAGTGGCACCGATCCACGTTTTCTGGGGTCCCTCGGCGGCTGTCTCGGCTCCTCCCCGCAATCACTCACCACCTATATGCGAGCGAGCGAGCATGGTGGTGAGCGATTGCGGGCGCACTCCAGTGATACAGCCAGCGGCTATTGCCGCTCACTGTATCACTCGGCCCCGCCCCCCGGTGCGCCCCGTCATTAGATGTGATTGACAGCAGCGCGAGCCAATGGCTGTGCTGCTTTTAATCCATCCACTGTAACCAATCAACGGCCAGGCTGAGCGGCGAAGAGGATGTCGGGGGTGAGCGCGGGACTTTTGAGGGGTCAGGTAAGCTAAACGGTGGGCCAGGGGGAGCTGGTATTGTCGGATGTTTTTTCACCTTAATGCATAGAATGCATTAAGGTGAAAAAACTTTTACCTTTACAACCCCTTTAAGGGCTATGTTGTTCACCTTTTGTTACACCCATATTCAGGGTATAACATGTTACAAATGGTGCAGCCCCCGATCTCCTTATTTGGCAGCGCGCTGGGGATCTTCTTCCCCACTCGCTGCCACAATCTAAAGCAACCGTGGCCGCGCTCTGCCCGGCTGTGTCATTCATTTGCAGTGTCCTGTAAATGGACTTCAACTACAGACAGCCATTGCGGCTGTTGGCTTGTAGTTCTCAATGAACTACCACAGTGCTGTTCAGCGCTCTAGTGGTTCATTGATTCTTACTGCTACTATGATGTACGAACAGATTGCTAAGGCAGGCCTATACTAGCTGCTAGCGATAATCGCAAGTAAAATCTGGCAGGCTGGTTGTACCCAAGTTGATCGATCAACTTGGTACATTCAGCCTGCCCATACATGGTTAGAATCTTGGCCGATTCCTGCTGAACTGGCTGAGATTCAAACTGTCTATGGCTGGCATTACACTGACAGACTGCAGGAGAACTGCACTGCAACTGCCATCTGCTGGTGCAATGCTTGCCAGGCTCCTAAAACAAAACATAGTAAATGCATTTTTTTACCTGCAAAATAAATTTGCATTTATTTTCTGTTAAAAGGTGAACTTATCCTTTTAAATAAATGTAAAGGTCTGAAACATACAGTTAATGCAAGATGGCAAAAGAATAGTTTACCCAATTGATCAGTAAAAACCCCTGCTTATACATGTCTGTGCCAACCTTATTTCATTACAAAGATGAAGAATTTTTTTAAGACTGGTGTTTTAGGCTGGGTTCACACTGCAGACGGCTGCGTATCGCAGCAGGGGGCCCTGAAACTGAGCCAAAGAAGCACAGGACTCCTGTGATAGCCGCCTCAAAGATATGTAAACCGGCTCAATAGTCTGTCACAATCTCCTGTCATGCGAATTGGTAAAGGGGGAAACCTGCATCAAATTCACAAGTGTGAATCCAGCCTGAATCTTGTAAAGAAATTAATAAAAATTAAGCTTCAAAACTGCTAACATGATTACCTGTTTAAATTCTAGAAGTGCTCTGCTTTCCAATCTATTGTTTGGATAGTGTATATATATATATATGTATGTATGTATGTATGTATGTATGTATGTATGTATCTCAAACAAATTTGAATATCAAAAAGTTAATTTATTTCAGTAACTCAATAAATAAAAATATGAAACTTGTATATTAGATAGATTCATTACACACAGAGTGATATATTTCAAGCATTTCTTTCTTTTAATTTTGATGATTTTGACTTAAAGCTAGCGAAAACACAAAATTCAGTATCTCAGAAAATTTGAATATTGTGAAAAAGTTCAATCTTGTAGACTCATGGTGTCGCACTCTAATCAGCGAATTAATGCAAAACACCTGTAAAAGTTTCCTGAGCCTTAAATGGTCTCTGCCTGGTTCAGCAGGTTACACAATCATAGGGAAGACTGCTGACTTGACAGTTGTCCACAAGACAGTCCTTGACACCCTCCTCAAGGAGGGTAACTCACAAAAGGTCATTCTTAAAGAAGCTGGCTGTTCACAGAGTGCTGTATCCAAGCATATTAATGGAAATTTGAGTTGAAGGAGCGTGTGGTAGAAAAAGGTGCACAAGCAACAGGGATAACCACAGCCTTGAGAGGATTGTGAAGCAATGGCCATTTAAGAATTTGGGGGAGATTCACAAGGAGTGGATTATGGCTGGTATCAGTGCTTCAAGAGCCACCACACAGACGTATCCAGGATATGGTCTACAACTGACGCATACCTTATGTCAAGCCACTCCTGAATCAGAGACACTGTCAGAAGTGTCTTACCTGGGCTAAGGAGCAAAAGGACTGAACTGTAGCTCAGTGGTCCACAGTCTTCTTCAGATGAAAGTAAATTTTGCATTTTTTTGGGGGAAATCAAGGTCCCAGAGTCTGGAGGAAGAGCAGAGAGGCACAGAATCCAAGTTGCATGAGGTCCAGTGTGATGTTTTCACAGTCCGTGATGATTTGGGGAACCATGTCATCTGCTGGTGTTGGTCCACGTTGTTTCATCAAGTCCAAAGGCAGCACAACACCCTACCAGGAAATTCTAGAGCACTTCAAGTGATTGTAAAGTCTTGTTTAAAAAAAAAAAAATATATATATATATATATATATGTATATATATATTGTGACAGCAGGAAGGTAAAGTCACCTGGTTGCATCCAGGGGGGTAGATATATTTCGCCCAGATTCAGGCTTTACGCCGACTTATACAACTAGGCGGAGAGTTGTATAAGCCCAGCTAAGGCTAGTGGGCTCATGGATGACTCCTACCTCTAGGGAGAGTGCTGGGCGTCGTGCAGACAGGGAGTTGAGTAGACCAGCTGAAGCCTGTCAGTTCGTTTAAGGCCTCTATAAAAACTCCCAGATTCATTAGGTGTTTGCTCATGCCTGGAACCAGACCTGTGTGGACTGTCTAGGGAGAGTGAACCCCTGTGCGGTGAGACAAAGCCTGTGTGGCTATTTGCTTGGACATTTAAAACCAGGGACTTAGGGACTAGGACAGCACTAGGCTGATCCCAGTTGTTAGTTAGGAAACCTGTATGTTTAGTCAGAGGTCAAGTTGACCAGGATTTATTTTGTTTATGTTTCTTTTGCTTTGCTGTGTTTTGTCACTGTAAATAGAAAATAAACCGCACCTTTTTGATTTTGAAAACCACAACCTCCGTTTGCTGGGCCTGTTTTTGTGTGGGGAGCCCATCCCGGGGGTCACCCACACCCGCTGCCGAGCTAACCCCCTCACAGTTGGTGGAGAACGCGGGCATATTCTTGGAGGTCATCTGGGGACAGAGAAAACCCGAGAGAGGGTATTACAGAGATTCTATTGGCCGGGGGTGATGAAGGACATAGAAAATTATTGTTCCTCCTGCCCTGTGTGTCAGAGGTCGGCCCCGATGCCACATTTCCGTAGCCCGCTGGTCCCTCTACCCATCATTGAGGTCCCGTTTGAGAGGATCGCCATGGATTTGGTAGGTCCTATAATCAAGTCCGCTAGGGGGCACCAGTACATATTAGTTATAATGGACTATGCCACCCGTTATCCAGAAGCGATCCCTCTCCGAAATACCTCGGCCAAAACCATAGCCAAAGAGCTATCTCTTGTGTTTAGCCGGGTGGGTATTTGTAAAGAACTGCTTACGGACCAAGGTACACCCTTTATGTCCCGGGTTATGAAGGAGCTGTGTAAATTGTTCAAAGTGACGCAATTACGTACATCTGTGTATCACCCCCAAACCGATGGGCTGGTTGAAAGATTCAACAAAACCCTAAAACAAATGTTGAAGAAAGTGGTGGATAGAGATGGAAAGGATTGGGACTGTCTACTTCCTTATCTGATGTTTGCTATTAGGGAGGTGCCCCAATCCTCTACGGGATTCTCCCCCTTTGAGTTACTGTATGGGAGACACCCAAGAGGGCTGTTGGATATTGCCAAGGAAACTTGGGAAAGTGAGAGTTCTCCCCACAGGAGTGTGATTGAGCATGTCGCCCTGATGCAAGACCGAATTGCACAGGTAATGCCCATCGTGAAGGAACATTTGGCCCAAGCGCAGTTAGCACAGCAGAGAGTGTACAACCGTGGAGCCAAGACCCGTACCTTTTCCCCGGGGGATAGGATACTGGTACTTGTCCCTACGGTTGAAAGTAAATTCCTTGCCAAATGGCAAGGCCCCTACGAGATAATGGAAAAAGTGAGCGAAGTGAATTACAAGGTCAGACAACCAGGAAGGCGAAAGCCCGAACAGATCTATCACGTTAATCTGTTGAAAGCCTGGAGGGATAGAGAGTCCCTAGTCGCAGACACTTGGTCACCAGCTCAAACTGGTTGCGTGATTCCTGAGGTTGGAATAGCAGCCACCTTGTCACAACCCCAACAACAGGAGGTTAAGGAGTTTGTGCTTCGCAACAAGGAGGTATTCTCTGAGCTGCCGGGACAAACATCTGGGGTAGAGCATGACATCATTACCCCGCCCGGTGAAAGGGTGAAGTTAAAACCCTATCGGATCCCAGAGGCCCGACGGGAGGCAATACGGGAGGAAGTACAGAAAATGCTGAACTTAGGGGTGATAGAGGAGTCCCAAAGTGATTGGTCTAGTCCCATTGTGTTGGTGCCTAAACCGGATGGGAGCTGGCGATTTTGTAACGATTTTCGTCAGTTGAACAAAGTTACAAAATTTGACACCTACCCCATGCCACGTATAGATGAGTTGATCGACCGGCTGGGAACAGCCCGATACATGACGACTCTTGACCTCACAAAAGGGTATTGGCAAATCCCCCTGGCCAAGTCGGCCAAAGAGAAAACCGCATTTGTAACCCCAGACGGGGCGTTCCAATATAAAAGAATGCCGTTCGGGTTACAGAATGCGCCGGCCACATTCCAGCGGAAAATGGACCAGATGCTGAGGCCCCATCGGAAGTATGCTGCGGCTTACCTGGATGACGTAATTGTCCATAGCACAGATTGGGCCTCACATCTGCCAAAAGTGCAAGCAGTCCTGGACTCTGTTCGGGAAGCGGGGTTTACGGCTAACCCCAAGAAGTGTACCATTGGGCAGGAAGAGGCCAAATATCTTGGGTACACCATTGGGAGGGGAGTAATAAAACCCCAACTCAACAAAGTCGAGGCCATCCAGAGTTGGCCACGTCCCAACAGCAAGAAGCAGGTACGAGCCTTTCTGGGAATCGCTGGGTATTATCGGCGATTCATTCCCCACTTTGCTTCTAAGGCTGTGCCCCTAACCAACCTGACGAAGGGGAAAGGGTCGGTCATGATTAAATGGACCCCCGAGGCTGAGGCAGCATTCCAATTCTTGAAACAAGCCTTATGTAGCCAGCCAGTGTTGTACTCACCCGACTTCTCTAAAGACTTTGTCGTACAAAGTGATGCGTCAGATGTGGGGTTAGGAGCAGTATTGTCCCAGGTCTGGAACGGGGAAGAGCACCCAGTCATTTACCTCAGCAGGAAGTTGAAGTCCCATGAGGTAAATTACGCCACCGTTGAAAAGGAGTGTTTAGCGGTGAAGTGGGCTCTAGATTCCCTTCGGTACTACCTGCTAGGTAGGCACTTTGACATGGTTACGGATCACGCTCCGTTAAAGTGGATGGCTCAAAACAAGGAAACAAATAGAAGAGTGAATAGGTGGTTCCTGGCCCTCCAGGAATTCAACTTCACAGTAAAGCATCGCCCTGGCGTTCAAATGGGGAATGTGGATGCTTTGTCTCGAGTACATGAATGCCTGATTGCTGGTGTTCCAACCCCGAGGTTAAAACAAGAGGGGGGGGTATGTGACAGCAGGAAGGTAAAGTCACCTGGTTGCATCCAGGGGGGTAGATATATTTCGCCCAGATTCAGGCTTTACGCCGACTTATACAACTAGGCGGAGAGTTGTATAAGCCCAGCTAAGGCTAGTGGGCTCATGGATGACTCATACCTCTAGGGAGAGTGCTGGGCGTCGTGCAGACAGGGAGTTGAGTAGACCAGCTGAAGCCTGTCAGTTCGTTTAAGGCCTCTATAAAAACTCCCAGATTCATTAGGTGTTTGCTCATGCCTGGAACCAGACCTGTGTGGACTGTCTAGGGAGAGTGAACCCCTGTGCGGTGAGACAAAGCCTGTGTGGCTATTTGCTTGGACATTTAAAACCAGGGACTTAGGGACTAGGACAGCACTAGGCTGATCCCAGTTGTTAGTTAGGAAACCTGTATGTTTAGTTAGAGGTCAAGTTGACCAGGATTTATTTTGTTTATGTTTCTTTTGCTTTGCTGTGTTTTGTCACTGTAAATAGAAAATAAACCGCACCTTTTTGATTTTGAAAACCACAACCTCCGTTTGCTGGGCCTGTTTTTGTGTGGGGAGCCCATCCCGGGGGTCACCCACACCCGCTGCCGAGCTAACCCCCTCACAATATATATATATATGTATATATAAAAAAAAAAAACCTCCTCTGGGCAGTCGGTTTTGCATAGAGCAGCCTGGATCATCCTCTTCTCGGGTCCCTCTTTGCCGCTTCTTGCCCCTCCCTCCTATTGAGAGCTCCCTCAGCCAGCAGCTTTCTATAGGGGCACCCGAGCCAAGTCAGAGCTCTCTGCATCTATTCAGACATCTGCCCGTGCCCCCTTTCTCCCCTGATTGGCTGGGTGACTAACTTTGACAGCCGTGGGAGCCATTGGCACCGCCGCTGTGTCTCAGCCAATCAGGAGCAGTGTCTCAGATGGCTTAAACATTTGTGGACATCGCTGGAGAGAGAAGGGGGCTCAGGTGAGTAATTGGGCAGTGCTGGGGAGGCTGCTACACACAGTTTTTTATCTTAATGCATAGAATGCAGATGTTACTGCTTCAATGTCAAAAGGAGAACTCCGCAGATGTTACTGCTTCAATGGACAGGGAGAACTAACTGATTTGGCATCTGCCTTTTTCTGTCAAATTCAAGGGGGTGTTGACAGTGAC
Source organism: Rana muscosa (assembly GCA_029206835.1). Lineage (NCBI taxonomy): Eukaryota > Metazoa > Chordata > Amphibia > Anura > Ranidae > Rana > Rana muscosa. The sequence continues at coordinate 323,723,949 of CM055117.1, forward strand.
CAATGACCAATCGGCTGGTCCTCCGAATGTAGGGGTTGGGCACTGGGAGGTGTCCCACTCATGCCAACCTCATGTACACTTCTGTGATTATGATTCATATCTCTGCATCTCTAAGGTTTACAGACTAACAATATTCAAATTATCGTTCAGCGTGATTTTACCTTTAAAACAAGTACAGACACGACTCTTCTGTCATTTATAGTTGACCTAGGGGGGATAAAGGTTACCCAGGGCTTTCCCTATGACCGATCATATCGATGTCTGGACTTGAAACGTTACAAATTCTCTGAGGAAACTAAATATGTCCATGTTATGGCGGTGCATTTTGTTATTTGGAAGTTATGAAACATGTTGAATTTTCATACTTACTCCCTAGCTGCAAGCTTGATGTGCTCTAAGGAATTTACGATCTGTGTCTGCTAAAACTCTGAGGTGAAAAGGGTGACAGCTTTACGACCGGCCAGGAACTTTGCCAGGCCACATTATCAAACCTAGCTTCCTCTGCCAAGATAAAGGGATTTTTATAACAGCTTACCTGTAAAATCCTTTTCTTGGAGTACATCACGGGACACAGAGCGACTTAGTCATTACTAATGGGTTATATAGTTTACCTTCAGGTGCTGGCACTGGCAACTTCCAAACCGGAAGTACCCTCCCCTATATAAGCCCCTCCCATCCGGGAGCACCTCAGTTTTGTAGCAAAGCAATAAGTGTCCCAAAAAGAGGGGTGGGAGCTCTGTGTCCCGTGATGTACTCCAAGAAAAGGATTTTACAGGTAAGCTGTTATAAAAATCCCTTTTTCTTTTTCGTACATCACGGGACACAGAGCGACTTAGTCATTACTAATGGGACGTCCCAAAGCAATGCCAAATGAGGGGAGGGATACATAAGCTGGGCGCCATCAGGCATGAGGATCTTTTGCGGCCTGCAACACACTGCGCCCAAAGGCGACATCCTCCTGACTTCTAACGTCTACCTGGTAGAATCTAGTAAACGTGTGTACCGAAGACCATGTTGCGGCCTTACATACTTGAGCCAGGGAGGCCTGGTGATGCACTGCCCATGAAGTTCCAACTGCTCTTGTGGAGTGCGCCCTAACTTTGAACGGAGGCGGTCTCTTTCTCAAGCCATAGGCTTGTATTATGACCTGTCGAATCCACTTGGCTAAAGTAGATTTTGATGCTGCCTGACCCTTTCTAGGGCCTTCCGGCAGAATAAACAAAGTATCTGTTCTGCGAATCTGAGCAGTGGCTTTTAGATAAGCTTTAACTGCTCTTACTACATCCAAAGAATGTAATAACTTTTCCTCTACCGAGCTAGGTTTGGGGAAAAAAGAAGGAAGAACCACATCTTGGTTCAAATGAAACCTCGATACCACCTTGGGAAGAAAGGCTGGATGAGGACGTAATACTACTCTGTCCTTATGGACAACCAGATATGGCTCCTTACAGGACAAGGCGGCTAATTCCGATACTCTTTTAGCCGAACAAATGGCTACTAAGAAAATCAATTTCCTGGTGAGAAGAACCAAGGAAATGTGTTGCAATGGTTCAAACGGTTGTTTCTGTAGAACCGACAGAACCAGGTTTAAGTCCCATGGACATATGGGAATACTAACCGGAGGGCTAATACGCATCACTCCTTGTATGAAAGCTTTGACTAGTGAATGCGAAGCCAAGGGCCTTTGAAAAAATATTGACAAGGCCGAAATCTGACCCTTGATAGTACTCAAGGCCAGCTTCCTATCTACAGCCCACTGTAGGAAGTCCAAAATCCTCCCTATCACGTACTTACGTGGATGCCATTTCTTGGCCTCACACCACGTAATGTACGCCTTCCAGATCCTATAATAGATCTGCCTGGATACCGGCTTCCTGGCATTGATCATGGTAGATACCACAGAATTAGAGAGCCCTCTCTTTTTCAGAATGTGGGCTTCAATAGCCAGGCCGTCAAACCTAGGGCTGGTAAGGAAGGGTGGTATATCGGTCCTTGCGACAGCAGGTCCGGACGATGTGGGAGGGTCCAAGGACTCCTCACTGACATTTTTACAATCTCTGCGTACCATGCCCTTCGGGGCCACGCTGGAGCCACCAGAATCACTGGTTTCTTTTCTACCCTGATTCTGCGGAGTAATCGCGGTAACAATTGTGGCGGTGGGAATGCATATATCAGCTTGAACTGATCCCAAGGGAACACTAGGGCATCCGAGCCGCAAGCTAGGGGATCCCTTGTGCGAGACACAAATCTGTCCACCTTTGCGTTGAATCTGGATGCTAGCAGATCTACATCCGGTGTTCCCCACCGCTGGCATATTGCCTGGAAAACCTCGGGGTGAAGAGACCATTCCCCCGGGCATAATTGTTGGCGACTTAAAAAGTCCGCTCTCCAATTTTCCACTCCTGGGATGAAAACCGCGGATATGGCTGGGACATATCTTTCTGCCTACTCCAGGATGCAATTTGCTTCCCTCTGGGCTGCACGACTCCTGGTGCCACCCTGGTGATTGATATATGCCACTGCTGTGGCATTGTCTGATTGAATTCTGACAGGGGACCCTTGGAGTTTGGATGTCCATGCTACCAGGGCATACCGGGCTGCTCGTATCTCTAAGAGATTGATGGGCAGGGCCTTTTCTGCTTCTGACCACTTGCCCTGGAGAGACCATTGCTCCAGTACTGTCCCCCAGCCTATGAGGCTGGCATCTGTAGTGACCACCTTCCAAGAAACCGGACTGAAGGGTTTCCCTTTTTCCAGATTCTGGGGCACCAACCACCAATGGAGGCTCTTGCGAACGGAAGGGGACAGGGACATTGGTAAGTCTAAAGCCTGAACTTTTTTGTTCCAGGCTGACAGTATGGCCCTTTGCAAATTCCTTGAATGGAATTGACCGTAGGGTACCGCTTCGAATGAAGCCACCATTTTTCCCAGCAGCCTCATGCACAGGCGTATGGATGGTTTTCTTTTTGTACCCACTAAGTGGGTCAAATCTTTTAAAGACGACACCTTCTCTGGAGGTAAGAAAATCTTTCTCTGATTTGAATCCAGCCTTAGCCCTAAGTATTCCAGACTTTTGACTGGTCTTAGAGCTGACTTGTCCCGGTTGATAATCCAACCGTGATATTCCAGATACTTGATTGTCTTGTGAATAGCTACTTCCAGCTTTTCCACTGAGTGGTCTATTAGTAGCAGGTCGTCTAGATATGCCATTATCGTTACACCTTGTGTTCTTAGATTGGCCAAAAGTGGGGCCAGAACCTTTGTGAACACTCGTGGTGCTGTGGCCAGACCGAAAGGTAAGGCTCTGAACTGAAAATGGCGCCCTTCTACTGCAAAGCGTAGAAATTTCTGGTGGGCCGGAAAGATGGGAATATGCGGATAAGCATCCCTTATGTCGATTGAGGCTAACCATTCCTGCCCTTGTAGGGCGGTGGCCACCGATCGGATCGACTCCATCCGAAAAGTCCTGATATTTAGGAACTTGTTTAGCCCTTTTAGATTTAATATGGGCCTCACGTCCCCATTTGGTTTGGGGACTGTGAAAAGGTTCGAGTAAAACCCGAATCCGCTTTCTTCCAGGGGAACCTTCATGATTACACCTTGGAGCAATAGTTGTTCTAGTGCCAGAAGGAGGGATCCTCTCTTCTGGGGATCTCTTGGCACGTTTGACCTCATAAATTGGGCAGGAGGAGTGCCTTTTAACTCCAGCTTGTATCCCAGACTTACTGCGGAGAGCACCCATCTGTCTCTGATGGTGTCCCGCCAGGTCTCTGTGAACAACTGAAGCCTTCCCCCCACCCGATTGAGTGGGGGCAACGCTTCATGACTTGGGGGGAGGTTTTGTACCTCTCTTGATCCAGGGCTTCTTGTTACCCTGTGATTGTCCCTGATTTCTGCCCCCTGAATTTGACCGCGGAGGCCGTCGGAACTGCTTCACAGCCGATGTGCCCGGGACTGGAGAAGTAGGCCTCTTAAAAGAAGGACTTCTACTCTTGTTCTTAACCGGTAAGAGTGAACTTTTACCGGCAGAAATTTTCTGGATATATTTGTCCAGATCTTCTCCAAATAAGCGTTCTCCATGAAATGGGAAGCTAACCAGCAGTTTCTTACAGGGAGCTTCAGCAGACCAGTTTTTGAGCCACAGAAGCCTACGCATATGTACTACAGACAGCGTAAAGCGGGAGGCCTGTTGGATTGTATCCTTTATGGCGTCCACCGCAAAACACAAGGCTCTAGGCAGGTCAGCTAGGGCAAGAGCCTGCTGATCTGGTAAGTCCCTTAAGACTTGTTTCAACTGATCTTTCACTGCTTGGCAGACTCCAATCGCTGCTACCGCAGGTTGTGTCACCATGCTTGCTGTAGAGAAAGCAGATTTTAGTAAAGACTCCAATTTTTTATCTATTGGGTCTTTGAACATTGGAACATTATCTACTGGACATGTCAGTGATTTGTTCACAGAAGAGATGGCTGCGTCCACTGTAGGGACCCTCCATTTTTTTATGAACTTATCCTCCATGGGATAGATCACCGGAAATCTCTTGGGGGGAGCAAATATTTTATCAGGATGCTCCCAATCCTGGTAAATAAGCCCTTCTAATAAAGGGTGGATTGGGAAGGAACAGACAGCCTGGGGAGCTTTTAGCGACCCCAGCGAGGAAAACGTAGTGGTTGGTGGTTCCGCCAGAGGCATTTTAAATGCTGATCGGACCATGTTAGTCAGAGACTGAACCCATAATCTTTCAGCCTGAGATGCTGAGAAAGGTTCTTCCACTGTTGATTCCTCCATAACTGAATCAACCTCATCCTGATCCCCTTCAGGTAGGTCGATCTCTGTGTGGGGCTGTTCCTCCACTAACAGGCACTCTGAAGGAGGAGACGGAGATCGGACGCGCTTTCCCTGTGACAGGGAAGCAGCGATCAATGCTGTTAATCTCTCTTCCAATCCTCCCAGAGTTGAGGATAAAACCTCCTCTGTTATATATACAGGAGCAGGTGGACTGGGGACAGCCGCAGCACCAGGCACTCCTGTGGGGTTTCTACGGCTACTGACCTCTGAATTCTCAGGGGAGATTGGTGCAGTACAAGCATGCCCAATATCCTCAGAGCCCGATGGAGACCCCTTTGGCTTCCTGGAAGACTTATTTCCGGAGCGTCTGGACGACATATCCTTTAAGCACAAAGCTGAGGTATTCCCGTCGTCATACACCAATTTTGCTGGTAATAGTCTAACACAGTTGCTGCTATATACCAGCTGGTGTCCACTAAAGTGCCTTTCTATGGGGATGCCTGCATCAACCGCCTCTGTGTGCCACTGTTTGTTGCTAGCTCTGTTTGCATCCAGCTGACACTTGTACTGTGTCTTTATACAAGCTGGGACGCCTGCACATGCGCAGAAGCGCCGTGGCGCGCATCGAGCGTCATCCACCCGCCCCGCCCCTTTTTTTTCATAGGAGGCGCGTGCACGCGCCCGCGCGCGCGCCCGTGCGCCATTGGCGCCCTTTTCGAAAATCAAACAGGGACTAGGAGCCAGGGCCCTTTTTGCCGGAGGGCCTGTGCGGTGGATGAGCGCAGCAACAGGGCAGAGGAAGTGGATTCCCACAGAGAAACTTACCAACTGCCTGGATCTTTTGACTTGAGAAAACCAAAGATCCACATGACAAGAAAAATGGACCACAGCAGCCTCTAGTGGTTTAACACAGGTACCGCGGTCCTCTTTTTTTTTTTTTCTTGACTATTAAAATTTTACATTTTCAGTAGTTACAGGCATACACAGATATTAGCGGGAATACCGTTAGGTAACAGACAGAAAGACAAATTAGGCTTGGGGGTCCCCCAATAGAACCAAGTTCCTGGGGGCCCCCACTTACCTGTTCCCCGCCGCAGGACTCTGTTTGGTCCACAGAAGCCCAAACTTCACCTATCACGGCAGGCATTGTAATTAAACCTTCAGGGTCCGGGTTCCCAAGGATTCCACTCCCCTGGACCTGTATAGCACCCTGCACAGACAACATCTTGGTCGTGGGTATGACCAGAGCTCTGGATCCCAGGGTCCAGCCCTCCTAAGAGAGGCATTACAGGCAAAACCTTGCTCTTCTGCTGCAAGGCCCGGGTACCGACCGTTTAGCTATGAAGCTTTTTTGGTGGGATCCGGAACAGCTTACTAAGGCCCAAAAGAACCTGTACGCAAGCCCAGTGAAAACACATGTTACTCTTTGGCCAACACCTTAGACACTGGCAAAAAACTGAGGTGCTCCCGGGTGGGAGGGGCTTATATAGGGGAGGGTACTTCCGGTTTGGAATTGGCCAGTGCCAACACCTGAAGGTAATCTATATAACCCATTAGTAATGACTAAGTCGCTCTGTGTCCCGTGATGTACGAAAAAGAAAACAGTGTGTTTGAAGTAGAAACTTAGGAATGCCTGAGGAAAAGGAGGGGGTGAGCGAGTTCAATTCAAATGTACACTGTTAGCTAAAAACTGTCATGGATGACGTACGGTTCACAAACAAAATGGACACCTAGCTACGCTATTCGTGTGTCCAGTGCGTGATATCGTCACACTTGGCATCTGCCCACACTGCCAAAAGTACTAATACCTGGTTTGGGCTCCATGCACACTAGCATTTTTTTAAGCTAAAAAATGCTGGATGAAAAACGCTGGCAATAGCTTTTTGTAGTAGTGTTTTAGGAGCATTGGGGTTTTACTAGCATTTTTTGCAGTTTCTTGAAAAGAAAATGAGCTAAAAAAATGCCATTGGTAGCATTTAGCAATTTGCTTGAAAAACGCTCCAAAAGAACTCTACAAAAACCAGAGTTAGACTTACCGGTAACTCCATTTCCAGTAGTCTTCCGGGACAGCCCTTGAGAGATGGAGCCCCTCCCATCGCCACAGGAAACACATTGCCATACAGTACAAAAGGTGGTCCCTTAGGTCCCTGGCCAGTCATTTACCAAGAACCGAAGGATGGAACTGAAAAACATAATCATAACAGGTAATAACATTAATTCACCAACATATAAGGGTGGGATCGTGCTGTCCTGGAAGACTACTGGAAATGGAGTTACCGGCAAGTCTAAATCCGGTTTTCCCCAGTTGTCTTCCAGGACAGCCCTTGAGAGGATCCCCAAGTACTCACCAGATCAGGGGGGGACCACAGCTTGGAGGACTTTCCTCCCAAAAGCCTGGTCCTGACTAGACAATAGGTCTAGTCAGTAATGTCTTGAAAAGGTGGAAAAGCTTGACCATGTGGCTGCTTTACATATTTGCTCCGGGGTGGCACCAGCCCTTTCCGCCCAGGATGCCGAGAGTGCCCTTGTGGAGTGGGCTTTAACACCTCCAGGAGGATCTCTATTTAGTGTTCTATACCCTTCTGCAATAGCTAGCTTGATCCACCTAGCTAAAGTGGCGTTAGAAGCTTTTTGTCCCTTACGTTGTACGGAGAAAAGGACAAAAAGTGAATCTGCAATTCTAAATGGTTTGGTTGCTTCTAGGTACGCCAGGATACACCGCCTCACATCTAGTAAGTGAAATTGCTTCTCTTTTTCGTTTGAGGCGTTTCTGACAGAACGTAGGGAGGACAATATCTTGCGATTTATGGATTTATGAAATTTAGATGCCACCTTTGGCAAGAACCCAGGGTCCGTCTTTAGGATGACTCGGTCCTCAAAAATCTGAAAGAAGGGCTCTCTACTGGAAAGAGCTTGAATCTCACTCACCCTACGGGCTGACGTGATTGCAACGAGGAGTAGTGTTTTAAGAGTGAGCAGTCCCAGAGAGGCCTCTGAGGTTCAAATGGTCTCCCCAAAAAGGCCCTAAGGATGACCGATGGGTCCCAAGTTGGAGTTATGTTAACTCTGACCGGTTTATGTCTAGCGATTGCCTTATAGAACCTATCGATAAGGGGATCCTCCTGTAATCGTTTCTCTAGGTTCACACTTAAGGCGGCTATCTGAACTTTAATAGTACTAGAAGTTAACCCCCTATCTATCCCTTCTTGGAGAACCTGTAGGATATTTGTTGTATCCTTGTTTACCTTACCTCGGCCATCCAACCAGATGTTAAACTTCCTCCAAACTTTCCTATAAATAGCTAGGGTGACTGGTTTCTGGCTCTGTAGTAAGGTCTGAACAACTCTTTTTCTGTTAGGCTCTTGCTCCTCAGAATTTCTTCCTCAGTAACCACGCTGAAAGTTTCAGCATGGCTGCTTGCGGATGTAATAGAGATCCCTGTGACAGGAGGGCCTGTCTGCGGGGAAGTCTCAGAGGAGGTTGGTCTGTCGGCTTTAGTAAGGTTGTGTGGTCTCTTGGGCCAAAATGGTGCCACTAGGATTAAACACGTTTCTTTTGCTAGAACTCTCGGGATGAGGTGAAGCGGTGGAAACGCATAGGCCAAGTTGAAGATCCAGGGGGTCTGTAAGGCGTCTACCGCCAAGGGTTGATCTCCTGGGCATAGCGAGAAGAAACTGGGAACTTTTGCATTCTTCTTGTTTGCAAATGGTCCACTTCTGGTTTCCCCCAGTGAGCTACTATGTGGTCGGAAACTTCCGGGTGCAGAGACCACTCTTGATTTGAAACTAGTTGTCGACTCAAGAAGTCTGCAGTGCTGTTCTGCTCCCCTTTTGGGTGTATTGCAGAGATGGATTCTAGGTTGGTTTCTGCCCACTGAAAAATATGCTTGGCTACTAACATTAGCCGAGGACTTCTGGTGCCTCCCTGCTTGTTTATATAGGCTACCGCCATCATATTGTCGGACTGGACTTGTAGGTGGTGACCTTGTACTGTGTCCTGAAATGCTAGTTGGGCTCTGAGGATAGCTGTTAACTCCCTCCAATTGGAAGAGAATTTCTTCTCCTCTGGTGTCAACCTGCCTTGGGCCCAGCATGAGTTGTGATGGGCTCCCCAACCCCAACTGCTGGCATCCATGGTCAGTATGGATGTGATAGGCAAGACCCAGAGTACCCCCTTGTTTAAGTTTTCCATTTCCTTTCACCACCGAACCACCAGGAAACGTTTTACTTTGGTGGGGATTGATACCTATTCTTCCAGATCTTTGTCCTTTAATTGTTCCAACAGAAACCTCTGTAGGTTTCTTTGGTGGAACCTGGCCCATTGTACAGCTGGAATAGCTGCTGTCATAAGTCTTAATGCTGACATCACCTCCCTCACTGTACATTTGGTGCTGGTTTGAACAAAAGACATCCTCTGATTCAGATTCAATATTTTTTCTTCCGGCAAAACTATCCTCTGATCTACGGACAGGATCTTGTAGCCCAAATACAGAATATTCTGTGTTGGGGTTGGTTTGGACTTTTCCAAATTGATTATCCACCCCAATTGACTCAGGCTGTTGTGTTACTGCTAAATCCTGACAGTTGTTTCTCCGAGTGGGCCATCAGGAGCAGGTCGTCTAGATACGGAATGATCGAGACGGACTGAAGTCTCAATGGGACCAGTGCTTCTGTGAGAACCTTGGAAAAAATTCTCTGGGTGCATGACAGTCTGAAGGGAAGTGCTCTGCACTGGAAGTGATAAACATTGGTTTCGATCTGAATTGCCATACGAAGAAACTTCTGGCATTACTTCCTTATTGGGATATGTAGATAGGCATCCCTTAAATCCAGGGTAGCCATAAACACTCATTTTTGGAGAAGATTCCTTATTGAATAAATGGACTCCATCTGAAATCTTTTGTATCGGATGGACAGGTTCAGGGGTCGGAGGTTCATGATTAATCTGAACTTCCCTGACTTTTTTTTACCACAAAGACGTGTGAGTAAAAACCGTCCCCCTGTTCCTGAATAGGGACTGGTGTCAATATCTCTTGATCCACCATCTCCCCAATTAGTAATGGTAAGGCCCTGGCCTTTTCTGAGTGTCTTGGAAGCTTTGTCACTAGAAATTTTGACGGTGCGTCGCTGTGAAATTTCAGCGCATAACCTCATTTTATTATGTTTAAAACAAAATCGTTTGAGGTTATCTTTTCCCACTGCGGGAGAAACTTTTTTTTTAGACTTCCCTACACAGGGATCCGGATGTCACTGTGGTTTGGGGTTCTGACTGGGGCCGTTAAAAAGTATACCCCCTTTTCCTTTCCTTTTTTGCCCTGTCCAGTGCTTTTTGGGTTTGAACTCCTCTCTTTTTGAGGGCTCTTTTGAAGAACGAAAAAACTTCCTTTGAAAGGGTTTCTTCTTAGTGGGGAAAGTCTTCTTTTTATCCGCCGTTCTTTCTAAGGCGGTATCTAGTTCAGGACTGAAGACTAAAGCCCCGTACACACGATCGGTTTGACTGATGAAAACCGTCCGATGGATGGTTTTCATCAGACCAACCGATCGTGTATGGTACCCATCGGTCTTTTTTCCATCGGTTGTAAAAAATAGAACTTGTTTTAAAATTTTCCGATGGATAAAAAACCGATGTGAATTTCCGATCGTCTATGGGCAAGTCCATCGGTTAAAAAACCCACGCATGCTCAGAATCAAGTCGACGCATGCTCAGAAGCATTAAACTTAATTTTTCTCGGCTCATCGGAGTGTTTTACGTCACCGCGTTTGGAACGGTCGGTTTTTTGACTGATGGTGTGTGGCAAAGACTGATGAAAAACAGTTTCATCGGATTTCCGATGGACAAATCCATCGGACGAAAATCCATAGGTTATCCGATCGTGTGTACGGGGCTTCAGTCTCCAGTAAAGGGGACACTGCACAGGTGCGTCTTGGATGCCGTGTCTCCCCCCCAAGTTTTCATCCAGACTGACCTTCTGGCTGCGACTGAAAGTGCCGCAGTCTTAGGCGCAAATTTAACGGACTCAGTTGAAGCGTCAGAAATAAAACTTGTCGCCTTAAAAAGCATAGGGAAAGTTTTCAAAAGCTCCCCTCTAGGAGTTTCCTATCCACTAAGTGTTCTTGTAGTTGTGATAACCAGAACTCTAGATTTCTAGCTACACAAGATGTGGCTAGGGCTGGCTTCAGGCCTGCCATTGATGCATCCCAGGCCCTTTTCAAGACTACGTCTGTTCTCCTGTTCATTGGGTCCTTTAAATGTCCCATATCCTCGAAGGCAAGGTCAGACTGCTTCGACACTTTGGACAGTGGGGCGTCTAGTTTTTTTTTTTTTTGATTTTTATTCCAGACCACCTCTGTGTTCTCGTCAAAGGGAAATCTTCTCTTAAGAGAATTTGGAAAGAAAGCTTTCTTATCCGGCTCGGCACACTCTTTACAGACAAGGTCAGAAAGTACACTATGTATTGGAAATGCTTTTTCTTTCTTTTTTCCCAGGGTCTCATACATTTTATCATGCCTGGACAACTGAACTTCTTCCTCATCAATTTTCAGAGTGTCAAAAATGGCACTCAGTTAGTCCACTTCCTCAAGGGACAGTTTGTATTTTGCGGCTTTGTTGGCTACAGCCTGATCCTCATCCTGGTCTGAGTCTGAGTCCGAAGATTCAGGCCTAACTAACGCGGGGCTATGCTCCCTGACTCGACGGGGCTCCCCGGAGCTGGATGTTGTAGGGCCTGGTGAAGTGGGAATTGCAGCTGCGCTACAGGTGGAAGCAGACGTGTTTAAATCTGTGATTAGCTAACTGAGAGATGTAAAGGTTGACGCCATCTCATCTTTGAAGGAGCTAAGGAATTTAGCCAAAGGGGAGTCTGCCTCCGATTTAAGTAAGCCTGCAATACACTGCATGCATAAAGCTTTGTTCGAGCCTGAGGATAATTTGTTCCCACAGTTAGGACACTTTTTGCAGCCTGACTTGTCTTTCCTCGGAGCCTCCGTAGCCTGTAACATAGAAAATAGATGATCTTGGCATCAAACTTCTGCCCTCTTTAAACACCCGTGCTGCAACCACCACTACTACATATTCCCAGGACAGTGAGGGGTCCACCATCATGGAGCTCCTTAGTCCCAGCCCCACAACTACCAACAAGATAGAAAACACAGTACAGGGCTTGCCCAGCAGCCTACCTGTGTTTGGCTGGTGCCTGATTCCGCCGGAGTGTCCCGGGGATTTGTCTCCATGGTCCCCTCTTTCTCCTCCGGATCCCGCCGCTAGTCCGGTTTTGCTGGACGCTGATCGGGAATTAGTAGGCCCAGCCTGGGCTTTTCCCCTCCTCCTTGCGCCCTGGAGATCCGTAACTGGAAGTCTCGGTGCTCAGTGATGACGTGGTTCCGCCGGAAATGACGCAAATGGCGTCTCTAGCCCCCACCGCGATTGCAGCAAGGAGCTGAAATGGACGAATCCACCTGCAGTGCCCCTGGGGGAACCTGCATCATCCTGCCATGGGTAAACATAGGCACTGGAAGGAGGGGGGTGACGGGTTTGCTCCTGTCTGCTGGACGGTACCCGAGCCCAAAAGAAAATAAGGTAAGGACCTCACTGGAGCCGACGGATAGGACCCAGTCCCCCCGTGCGGTCTCCACTCCCTTCAAGCAGCCCCTGAGAGATGAAGTCCCTCTCCTGGTTCCTCAGCAACATGTTCCTTCGACGGAGGAAACACAAATGACTTGGCCAGGGACCGCCTTTTGAACTGTATGGCAATGTGTTTCCTGTGGCGATGGAAGGGGCTCCATCTCTCAAGGGCTGTCCTGGAAGACGACTGGGGAAAAGATTTTTCTCTTTCGTTCATTGACAGGCACAGCGCTTCCTTATTCAGAACCATAGGGTTATACCGCCTCCTACAGGAGTGGGACACTAGGCAGAAAAAAGACTTTGCTACACCTATGGGCAGTTCTAGGTGGTATACACCCCCCTCTCTGCTATAGGCCTTCAGTTTTTTTTCTGCCTAGTCAGGAGTAAAGACCTAGTTCCCTGCTTGGATTTCTAGTCCTAGCAATTTTTTTTGTTTTATTTTTTCTGGGATTTTTTTCCGGTGAGACCTACAATCAACTGCCGGGCTGGACATTTAATTCAGTGGTCTCCCCAGTCTGGCCAGCGAGCGCGTGCAGACCGCAGCTACGCGGTCGCATACAACTGGGTATCTACCCGAGTCACAGCGTCCCTCATGGCCAACAGCCCCCCCACTTCGGTGGCGAGGAGGTTCTGTCTGGAGCGGTGCCCGCCTGGTTCCTGGTATGGTGAGTACCTGTCCCTTTTTCCCCTTGGTGGGTTTGCGATGGATGCGGGCCCCTCCCTGGGTTAGTAGGTCCTGCGGGGATCCCTTACATCCTCTTTCCCTGGAGGTCCCCTGGTAGCCCCCTGTATATGGGGTAGCGTGGTGCCGTGGCAGACCCTGGGGGTTGGTGTAGAGAGTACTGGTGGGCAAGGAGTGCGCACCGCCGGGTGCTGTGCTTACCGGGGGGGGGAGAAAGACAATCGTGCCCGGATTCCTTCTTCTTCAGGTGGCTTTCTACTATGGGCTACAGAGTTCCCTCGTGGGTCCTTAGTAGCCTTGTGAGCACGGCCAGCGGCCATTTTGCTGTAGCCGGCGTCATTTTCCCCTAGTGCCTGCTGACTGCCTATGGCCGGCGGCCATGTTTGTGTAGTCCGGCAGCCATGATACGATGGATAGTGTGCTCAAGCAGCGGCGGCCATTACTGTGTAGCCCAGGACGGCATTTTTTAGCAGGCGGGAGCTCCTTCTTTTACCCCAATGCTGACTCGTGGGTTATCTTCTCCCTCGGATGCCACGTGTGTGCAGGACTACATCTGAGGCAGCAAGCGCTACTTGCGCTACTGAGTCTGGTGTGGTCCCTTCCTCTCGTGGGGGGTGTCCCATAGCAGTGGTCGCTCTTGGTGTCTATGGAGTCTCAGGAGCATGTTTCCCCCTCCTGACCCCCTCTCAGATGCTGCAAGTCCCTCCGGTCCCAGCCATCCTTTGACGCACTGACGCCGGTCCTTGAGTCCTTTGTGTCCCAGGTGGAGGTGGCTCTTGGGCGGCGGACTAGCAAGAAGCGTCCCCTGCCTTCCCCTGCTTCATCTGTCTCGTCAGATCCTAAATCTGATTCGTCCGCCGTGGATGGGGCCCACCCTGCGGGGTTTGCTGCAGCACTCCCAGATTTTTCAGACAGTGAGGATGATTCCTCTGCCCCGGTGGCTGCACACGAGAAGGAGCTGGTGGATGCACTGATTGCATCTGTGCGGGAAACTTTAAAAATGGAGGATGCAGCCGCGGCTGAGGTGCCAGTGCTCACAAGCCGTCTCGCATGGCGAAAGTGTTCCCTTATCCCTCCTATTTTGACAAGTTTGTCTATAAAGAATGGGAAAGTCCAAAATGTCCCTTTTGTGGTCCCAAAGCGCTTTGCTGTGCGTTATCCCTTTGAGGAGAGTTTTCTCAAGAAGTGGACATCTCCCCCCCGTGGTGGATCCTCCGGTTTCTCGATTGAACAAAGCCACCATGATTCCGGTTGAGGACTCTCCAGCTTTTACAGATCCGGCTGACAGGAAGACAGAGTCTCTGAGCCGCACTATAGTAAAAAAGGATTCCTCAAAAGTGGGATTTTAAATGGACCACAGGCAGTAATGAGTATAAAAATTACAAATTTATTATGCAGTACAAATAACATACAACATGAAAAACATAGATAGCCAATGATAAAAACCAGGTAGATGGAACCAAATATAGAAACCAGCTGAAAGAAGGAAGGAGGCCCGCAGGCTGATGACCGACACGTTTCGATTTCACATACAGTGTAGATCTTCCTCAGGGACTATGCAGGCTTCAAAAGCTGTGATTCCCAAATATAAACATTTCACCGGCAGTGGACAGACTTTCAAGTAGTCTAGAATAAAAGGATCCGTCAGGGCCAGACGGGGAGCGCCAACCTGGATGTCATGGATCGTTATGTGTTTACAAAAGTTGCTCTTGATCATTTGATGGATTTACTACAGCAAGTTTGTTGCTCATGGAGGATGTAGCCAACCAAAGCCGTATTCCTGTGCTGTATGATAGAGCTTATCCGGAAAAGGTCATAGTAAAGAATGTCCTGTAGTTTAAATCCTCATGGCCACTGTCGTTATATATGGGATAAAGATGTAGAGTCTGTCAGATCCGATACCGGATCTGAGCCGCACTATGTTCACTATTGCGGGTTCGGTGCTTTGGCCGGTCTTGGCCATTGCTCTGGTGTCTCAAACGCTAACAGAGTGAGCGAAGCTGTTGAGCCGCAATCTGGAGGCTGATCAGTTTCCTTCTGCCTTCACTGAATTGGCAGACCAGTTGGTTCAGGGGCTGCAGTTTGTCTGCGATGCCTCTTTGGACGCAGCTCCCTTGCTTTATAGGCTGTCTGTTTCAGTGGTGCTGCTTCGGCGTGAATTGTGGCTGAAGTGTTGGGCTGCGGACCAGGCCTCTAAAAAATGCCCTAACTGATCTGCCATTTCAAGGCGATCGTTTGTTTGGGGCCACTCTGGATGATATCATCAAGAGTGTCACAGGGGTGTCACAGGAGCTCTGCTCAGGGTCATTGGACGCTGGAGGAATCCAGGCTGCCTATCAACATCTTAGAACTCAGGGCGATCAGACTCTGTCTGGACCATTGGACAGATCGACTTCAGGGGCTCCCGGTATGGATCCAGATGGACAATGCCACGGCGGTGGCCTATGTCAACCACCAGAGTGGAACAAGGAGTGTGTTAGCAGGCCTGGAAGTACCCGGCATTCTCCGGTGGGCAGAGCGCTCCGTCCCGGCCATCTCCGCCGTCCACCATCCAGGGGTGGACAATTGGCAGGTGGATTACCTCAGTCGACAGGTGTTGGACCAAGGGGAGTGGTCCCTTCATCAGGATGTATTTCAACAGATATGTCTGCATTGGGGCACTCCAGAGGTAGATCTGTTGGCATCCCGGTTCAACAGAAAGGTGCTGCGGTTTGTGGCCAGGTCTCGGGATCCTCTGGCGGACACTCTGGTGGCCCAGTGGGGCCAGTATTGTCTGATCCACGCCTTTCCTCCTCTTAAGCTTCTGCCGCGGCTGTTACGCAGGATCAAGGCCGAAGGAATTCCGGTCATTCTAGTGGCCCCGTCGGTCCTGGTACGCCGACGCCCCCTGGCAGCTGCCTCTCAGAGAGGATCTGCTATCCCACAGGCCGATCTTCCACCCTGCTTTACCATCGCTGGCTTTGACGACCTTGCTGTTGAAAGCCAGGTGCTGAAGGATAGACGCTTACCTGCGTCAGTAAATCAGACACTACTCAAAGCTAGGAAGTAGGGATGAGCTCGGTGTTCGAGTCGAACATACGTTCGACTCGAACATCGGCTGTTCGATCGTTCGGCGAACATCGAACGATTTGGGCCGTTCGCGCCAAATTCGAGTGACGCGAACGGCCCACAATACACTGCGCCATCGCAGTGCAATCCCGGCGCTGTGATTGGCCAAGCATGCACTGTGACCCCGCATGCTTGGCCAATCACAGCGCCGGCAGCTAGGAGAGCCATAATTGGCCACAGGCAGGTTGCCTGTGGCCAATTATAGCTCAGGGGGTTTAGCACACGCCCCACACTATAAAAGGCCGCCAGCGCGGCGGCCTTGTGTAGTGTGTTCCGGCGTGCAGGGAAAGAGAAGGATAGGCAGGGACAGTGTAATATTCTTTGTGCTATTCTTGTGTGCAGGGAGAGAGAAGGATAGGCAGGGAGAGTGTCAGTGTCATATTCTTTGCTAAACCTTGTGTGCAGGGAGAGAGAAGGATAGGCAGGGGACAGTGTCAGTGTCATATTCTTTGCTAAACCTTGTGTGCAGGGAGAGAGAAGGATAGGCAGGGAGAATGTCAGTGTCATATTCTTTGATAAACCTTGTGTGCAGGGAGAGAGAAGGATAGGCAGGGGACAGTGTCAGTGTCATATTCTTTGCTAAACCTTGTGTGCAGGGAGAGAGAAGGATAGGCAGGGAGAGTGTCAGTGTCATATTCTTTGATAAACCTTGTGTGCAGGGAGAGAGAAGGATAGGCAGGGGACAGTGTCAGTGTCATTGTTGCTAAGCCTCCTGCACAGTATACACCTGAAGCTAGCCCGTATTGCTGTGTTTTCCTGGTGTGTTACACCAACAGGCATTTGCAGCACTTACAGCAGGCGTAGTGTGATTCCTGCAAAATATACTCCTGAAGCTAGCCCGTATTGCTGTGTTTTCCTGGTGTGTTACACCAACAGGCATTTGCAGCACTTACAGCAGGCGTAGTGTGATTACTGCAAAATATACACCTGAAGCTAGCCCGTATTACTGTGTTTTCCTGGTGTGTTACACCAACAGGCATTTGCAGCACTTACAGCAGGCGTAGTGTGATTCCTGCAAAATATACTCCTGAAGCTAGCCCGTATTGCTGTGTTTTCCTGGTGTGTTACACCAACAGGCATTTGCAGCACTTACAGCAGGCGTAGTGTGATTCCTGCAAAATATACTCCTGAAGCTAGCCCGTATTGCTGTGTTTTCCTAGTGTGTTACACCAACAGGCATTTGCAGCACTTACAGCAGGCGTAGTGTGATTCCTGCAAAATATACTCCTGAAGCTAGCCCGTATTGCTGTGTTTTCCTGGTGTGTTACACCAACAGGCATTTGCAGCACTTACAGCAGGCGTAGTGTGATTCCTGCAAAATATACTCCTGAAGCTACGCCTTATTGCTCTGTTTTCCTAGTGTGTTACACCAACAGGCATTTGCAGCACTTACAGCAGGCGTAGTGTGATTCCTGCACGTGGGTGCCTAATAGGAGAGAGGAGGAGGAGGATGAGGAGGAGGCACATCTCCACCGAGGCAGGATGCCCTCGGGGGGCCAGCGTAAGGGCAGCACACCGACGGAATCACACCGCAGAGCTCCGCCTGTGCAGGGCGCTGCCTCTGCCCGTAATTCAAAAAGTTCTTTGGTGTGGGCCTTTTTTGAGTCGAGTGCATCAGATCGCACAGCTGCTGTTTGCAACATATGTCTCAAGCGTATATCGCGTTGCCAAAACATCAGCCGCTTGGGCACCACATGCTTGACCAGACATATGTTGACCTGCCATGCAGCTCTTTGGCAAGCCTACTTTAAAGACCCACACCAAAGAACAAAGCAGACCTCTCCTTGCACCGCATCAGCTGGGATCTCCAACCCCACTATACCTTCAGTCCTCTCTGAAACCTGCACTGAGAGGAATGAAGGTGTAGAATTAGGTGTGTCACAGCCAAGTACTTGCGGGCACTCTGCTAGCAGTACACCGATGTCCGATTCTAGCAGGCAAATTTCCCTGCCCCAGCTGCTGGAACGTCGAAAGAAGTTCACTCCCAGCCATCCACATGCCCAGCGGTTGAATGCTAGCTTGGCTAAATTGCTAGCGCTTCAACTGCTGCCTTTTCAGTTGGTAGACTCTGCCCCCTTCCGTGAGTTTGTGCAATGTGCGGTTCCTCAGTGGCAGGTTCCCAAACGCCACTTTTTCTCACGGAAGGCGATTCCGGCTCTCTACCGGCATGTGGAAGGCAATGTCTTGGCCTCGCAGGACAGGGCGGTCAGCGGTAAGGTGCATATTACCGCTGACTTAGCAGGCATGGACAGGGACGTTACCTTTCTTTCACGGCCCATTGGGTCACTCTTTTGGCAGCTGGGAAGGATGCAGGACAAGGTGCAGTAGTGTTGGAGGTTGTTCCGCCGCCACGCCTCCAAAATGCTACTACTGGTTGTGACACACCTCTCTCCTCCACCCCTCCTCTTCTTCTTCCTCCATGGCCTCTTCCTGTGCTTTGTCCTCGGAACCAGCGGTGCTCCGTAGGCGTTCAAGGGGCTACGCAAGTACGCAGGCAAAAAGATGCCATGCCGTGCTTGCGCTGGTGTGTTTGGGGGACAGGAGCCACACTGGGGCAGAGGTTCTGTCTGCTCTGCAGGGGCAGGCCGAGAGGTGGTTGACGCCACGCCAGTTTAAGCCAGGAATGGTGGTTTGCGACAATGGCACCAACCTCCTCTCTGCCCTCCGACAGGGACAACTGACTCATGTGCCCTGTGTGGCTCACGTCCTTAACCTGGTGGTGCAGCGGTTCTTGGGCAGGTACCCGGGCTTACAGGATGTCCTGAGGCAGGCCAGGAAAGTCTGTGTGCATTTCCGCAGATCTTATAATGCCAGTGCTCGCCTGCCTGAGCTGCAAAAGGAGTTGAACCTGCCCAAGAACCGCCTTATGTGTGACATGCCCACCAGGTGGAACTCAACGTTGGCCATGCTGCAGCGGCTGCACACGCAGCAGAGGGCCATCAATGAGTACCTGTGCAACTACGGCACCAGGACAGGGTCAGGGGAGCTCGGTTTTTTTTCACCACGCCAGTGGGGCATGATCAGGGATGCATGCACTGTCCTGGCACCATTTGAGGAGGCCACAAGGATGGTGAGCAGTGACAGTGCATGCATCAGTGACACTGTACCTCTTGTCCACCTGTTGGAACATACGCTGCGTGGAATAATGGACAGGACACTTGAGACAGAACAGAGGCAGGAAGAGGAGGACTTCCTTGCCTCTCAAGGCCCCCTTTACCCAGACAGTGTTCCTTCTGTCCCACCCATCGCACAGGAAGAGGAGGAGGAGGAGGAGGAGGAGGATTGTGTCAGCATGGAGGTGGAGCCTGGCACTCAGCATCATCAGCAGCAGTCTTTTAGGGATGATTTACAGTCCCAAGAAACCCGTGGACTTGTACGTGGCTGGGAGGAGGTGGCTGCGGATCATGTTGTCCTTAGTGACCCAGAGGACTACGGACCGAATGCCTCAGCTAACCTACGCTGCATGGCCTCCCTGATCCTGAAAAGTCTGCGGAAGGATCCTCGTATTCTTCGGATCAAGGAGAGGGACCATTACTGGCTGGCCACTCTCCTTGATCCACGGTACAAGGGTAAGGTTGCGGACCTTATCTTACCGTCGAAGAGGGAGCAGAGGATGAGACAACTCCGGGAGGCCTTGCAGAAAGGTCTGTGCAACACGTTCCCAGAGACTGTGAGGTTACAAACTCCTGGTCCTGGACAACGAGTTGCTGAGGCTTCGGTCAGTCAAAGAAGGAGCGGTGGGGAAGGTGGCCGTCTGACCGATGCGTTCAGACAATTCTTTAGTCCGCAGCCCCAAGGTACGATCGGTTCCAGCAACCATCGCCAGCGTCTGATATACATGTTGCAGGAAAAACCAGGGGCAAGGTCAGACTTGGACACCTTCCCTACCGAAAATCCTCTGGCTTACTGGGTCTTGAGGATGGATCACTGGCCAGAGCTTGCACAGTATGCAATTGAGCTACTGGCCTGTCCTGCATCCAGCGTTCTTTCAGAACGCACATTCAGTGCTGCTGGAGGATTTGTCACAGATCACAGGGTGCGCCTGTCCACCGACTCGGTTGATCGACTGACTTTCATAAAGATGAACCAGTCTTGGATCACCACCAGCTACCAAACACCTGAAGCTGATATAACAGACTAATTTATTTTCAAATGTCACATCCCTTCAAGACTGATGCTGATGCTGAGTGACTGTCCTGTTATGTTGACTGACTATCCTCCTCCTCCTCAATGATCCGATTGATGATGATAGCTTGGAAGAACATTTTTGTTTCTGGGTGCCGCCACCAGTGCCTAAGGCCCAATTTTTCAGCCCATTTAACAGGGGAATGTAATTACAATTTTTTATGCAATGCTTTGCAGCAGGGCTCATTCCTGCACTCCAACTAGAGTATCTGGGAGAGGTTGCAGTGTCGTGGCACCAGCACCAGTGCCTAAAGCCCAAATTTTCAGCCCCTGTTTAACAGGGGCATGTAAATACAATTTTTTATGCAATGCTTTGCAGCAGGGCTCATTCCTGCACTCCAACTAGAGTATCTGGGAGAGGTTGCAGTGTCGTGGGACCAGCACCAGTGCCTAAGGCCCAATTTTTCAGCCCCTGTTTAACAGGGGCGTGTAATTACAATTTTTGATGCAATACTTTGCAACAGGGCTCATTGCTGTGCTCCAAGTACAGTATCTGTGAGGGGTTGCAGTGTTGTGGCACCAGTGCCTAAGGCCCAATTTTTCTGCCCCTGTTTAACAGGGGCATGTAATTACAATTCTTGATCTAATCATTCACAGCAGGGCAGATTCCTGCGCCCACCAAGAGTAACTGTGAGGCCTTACAGTGTTGTGTCAACACCACCACCACCACCACCACCAAAGGCCCAATTTTTCAGCCCCTGTTCAACAGGGGCATGCAATTACAATTCTTGATCTAATAATTCACAGCAGGGCCCATTCATGCGCACACCAAGAGTAACTGTGAGGGCTTACAGTGTTGTGGCAACATCAACATGTAAGGGGCAAATTTCAGCAGAGTATATAGGGCAGGCCCCTACTTTCAAACATCCAACTTACAAACGACTCCTACTTGCAAACGGAAGGAGACAACAGGAAGTGAGAGGAAATCTACCCCTAGGAAGGGAAATTCTCTCCTGTAAGAGTTAATATGGGAAAAAGGTGTCTCCTCTCTACTGATGCTTTATCACCAATCCTTGTTTCAATAAAAACCCCACTTTTCAAAAACATTTGTCATTGGGACGGAAAGTGAGGTGAAATGTTCTGAACAGGGGCACAGACAGCAAAACAAATGTTACAGGGGTGATAACCCTTCCCTATGTTTTCCAAAAAGCTTAAAAATAGATTTTTTGGCTGGAGCTACACTTAAACAATGTACCTGTTCAAAATTACAAACAGATTCTACATAAGAACAAACCTACAGTCCCTGTCTTGTATGCACCGCCTGTATACGGCTGTTCAGAGTATATAGGGCCTTTTTTATTTTGTGCGCGGGGTTCCCCTTAATATCCATACAAGACCCAAAGGGGCTGGTGTAGGGGTGGGGGGGGGGTGGTGATGGGGTAGCTATGCCATTTTTCGTAAAGATTTTCATCCATATTACCGGGACCAGACATTACATTAAAGCCGCAAGCAGTTTTTTTTCCTTTAGAAATGTCATTTTGTGCAGGGACAGTTCTAAACACGGGAAACACGTGCCACTTCACAGGCATACTTTAGACACCCCCCAGGTACGATATTTAAAGGAATATTAGACTTTTTTTTTCACTTTATGCATCATTAAAATGACTGCTCCCGAAAAACGGCCGTTTTTAAAACTTCTTTTTGCATTGATACATGTCCCCTGGTGCAGAACCCAGGTTCCCAAACCCTTTTTAGGACAATAACATGCATAATAGTCGTTATAATTAGCACTTTAGATTTCGAACGTTCGCATCCATTGTATTTAATAGGGTTCTAACGTTCGTGCGAACTTTCGGTCCGTTCGCGGGTTCTGGTGCGAACCGAACCCGGGGGTGTTCGGCTCATCCCTACTAGGAAGTCTACTTCTAGGAAGATATATCATCGGACGTGGAAAGTGTACGTTTAACCACTTCAGCCCCGGACCATTTGGCTGGCCAAAGACCAGGCCACTTTTTGCGATTCGGCACTGCGTCGCTTTAACTGACAATTGCGCAGTCGTGCGACGTGGCTCCCAAACAAAATTTGCTATAATAAATATCCCCAAAAATTATATAAATAAAATATTTTTTTCCTCAGTTTAGGCCGATACGTATTCTTCTACATATTTTTGTTAAAAAAAATTGCAATAAGCGTTTATTGATTGGTTTGCGCAAAAGTTATATCGTCTACAAAATAGGGGGTAGTTTTATGGCATTTTTATTATTATTTTTTTTTTACTAGTAATGGCGACGATCAGCGATTTTTATCGATACTGCAACATTATGGCGGACACATTGGACACTTTTGACACCATTTTGGGACCATTGTCATTTTTACAGCGATCAGTGCTATAAAAATGCACTGATTACTGTAAAAATGACAGTGGCAGTGAAGGGGTTAACCTGTAGGGGGCGCTTCTAACTGTTAGGGGGCATGGCTTGCCATGACACATCACTGCTCGCTGTTCCCGACGACAGGGAACAGACGATCAGTGACATGTCACTAGGCAGAACGGGGAGATGTTGTGTTTACACTAACGTCTCCCCGTTCTTCAGCTCCGTGACACGATCGCAGGACACCGGCGGACATCGAGCCCGCGGGCACGGTCACGGAGCTCGCGGCAGGGTCGCGAGAGCGCCAGGGTCGGCGTGCGACCACACTGCGGCAAATTAAAGGGGACGTATATATACACGCCCATTTGCCTGTCCATGCCATTCTGTCGACGTAAATGTTCGTGCGGCGGTCGGCAAGTTGTTAATGGTGTGAGTCGGTGGGTGTTCACCCACGTTCCTTTTCAGTGGCTCGGGTCTTTACTTTTCTTCAACGGGGCGTTGAAAAGAATTTGGCCTTGAGTACTATCAAGGGGCAGGTGTCAGCTTTGGCAGTTCTCGTTCAACCTCCCCTGGCTTCGCATTCCCTTGAGCGTACCTTCATTCAGGGGGTTCGACATGTGACTCCACCTGTGCGATCTCCTTTACCACCGTGGGACTTGAATCTGGTGCTTTCGGTTCTACAAAAGCCTCCTTTTGAGAATATTAGAGATATTCCCCTGCTCACTCTGTCCCAGAAGGTGGCCTTCTTGGTGGCTATCACTTATGCTCGCAGGATGTCGGAATTGGCGGCGTTATCCTGTCGTATACCCTTCCTGGTGATCCACAAAGACAAGGTGGTTCTTCGTCCTTGTCCTTCGTTTCTTCCAAAGGTTGTTTCCGATTCCCATTTAAATGAGGACATTGTGTTGCCTTCCCTGTGTCCCAGGCCGCAACATCCAAGGGAATATGCCTTGCACACCCTGGATGTGGTTTGGGCGATCAGGGTGTATTTGGCTGCCACTGAGTCCTTTTGGAGGTCAGACTCCCTGTTTGTGGTCATGGACGGGCCAAAGAAAGGGCTGTCTGCTTCCTCTGCGACTATTTCTAGATGGATCAGGCAGACGGTGACTCGGGCCTATTCTATCAGGGGTTGGGTTCCCCCCTTCCCAGTAAAGGCGCACTCTACTCAAAAAGTAGGGTTTTTTTTTTAATCCTAGGAGAACTTGAGCTAGATTAGGCAGTTTAGACACACACACACTGCAGACTATATATACAGTGCAGAGTTTATAATAGTGCATTGAAGTGGCTAGGGGAAACTTATGACAGAATTAGGAAAAAAAAGCACCCTCCCCATGTTGAGGGCAAGCTGCCTGGTATGGTTCAGGAGGGGGGTGCTCGCTTGTTCCCCCCCCTTTCCTGGCCTGCCAGGCTGCTTGCCCGGATAAGAGTCTGGTATGGATTTTGGGGGGACCCCACGCCAATTAATAATTTTTAATGTCCTTGATTTTTTAGCTATGTTGCCGGGAGTGGGCAATACATTACAGGCACGAGCAAGTTTAAATTAAATTTTTTCCTTTTGAAATGTAATTTTGTTGCGGCCCTGTTCTACACATTGCACAGATGCGCCACACTACAGGCAGACTAAGGGGACCCCCAAGGCACAATATTTAAAGGAATATTTCATTTTTATTGTTTCACTTTAACCACTTAAGCCCCGGACCATTTGGCTGGCCAAAGACCAGGCCACTTTTTGCGATTCGGCACTGCGTCACTTTAACTGACAATTGTGCGGTCGTGCGACGTTGCTCCCAAACAAAATTTACGTTCTTTTTTCCCCCACAAATAGAGCTTTCTTTTGGTGGTATTTGATCACCTCTTCGTTTTTTTTTTTTGCGCTATAAACAAAAATAGTGCGACAATTTTTAAAAAAATGCTATATTTTTTACTTTTTTTTTTATATAATTTCCTTTTTATTTAGAAAAATTATTCTCATTATACACACACACTTATTGCATTTTATCTTTTAAAACACTACATTTTTTGTGTTACGCATCGTATACATAATACTTTATCCTGTTAATATATTCTCCCTTCCCCTTTTCCCCCCCCCCTCTCCTGAACTACATCCATTTACTTTATTTCTTTGTGTCCAGTCACCACAATTTACTCCCTCCACCACGGCCACCACTCATCCCTCTCTGTTATAAACGCATTTTTCCTCCTTCCCTCTCCTCCTCTCTCCCTTCTCTTCCCCCCTGCTCGTTCACCCCATTCCTTCCCTCTCTTCTCCACCTTTCCCGCCCACAGCCCCTAATTTCCTACATCTGGAGTCTTTCCACTACTAGTTGAGGTGGCGCAAGAACAGCATCCCCCAACCATGGTTTCCATATAGTGTCAAACTTTTTCACTTCTCCCTTTTGCCTATACATCAATCGCTCTCTCAGAAGCACAGAGTTCACACATGAAATCCACTGCTTCCCCGTAGGTGCCGCTGGTGACATCCAGTATTTTGCAATAAGTTTCCTGGCCAGATACATTAGTCTAGTCAGCAAACAATACATTCCTCTTGGGAACATCTCTATGTTGATGGCTCCCAGCAGGTACACTAAGGGGTTTAAAGGAACCGATACCTGAGCTAATTTCGTAATGTACTGCGAGACTTCCTCCCAGTACCTATGGAGTTTTGGACATTTCCATATTAGGTGTATAAAGTCCCCTCTATGTACCTTACATTTTGGGCACAGGGGGGAGTCTCTTCCTCCCCACCTGTATAGCTGCTCTGATGTTCTATATGTCCGATGCAAAATAAATAGTTGTGATAGTCTGTGGGATGCAGATACCGATACCACCGGGATGGACTTAAGTGCCATTTCCCACTGGTTCCCATCTATTTCCCTTATGTCCTCTGCCCATTTACTACTACTTCTCAGGGAGGTATGATCCTGGACCGAGGACAACAATTCCATATAAATTTTTGATATTAATCCCTTCCGGGTGTCTGCCCCAAGAACTTCCCTCAGCATGGGTGATGTTGACACTATCATAGGGTGTGTTATTTGTTGTACTTGAAGGGCATGACGGAGCTGAAGATATTGATAGAAGCCCCTAGGGCTTAACTGGAATTCCCGACATAGCTGTTCATATGTCTTCAGCTCCTTCCCGTCATATAGTTGTGCAAAGAACCAGATCCCCCTCTCTTTCCAGGGGGTAAAGCCCTGCAATTTCTGTACCTCTAGGTATCTTTGGTTGTGCCATATCGGGGTAAAGGGCAGCAAGCCCTTTATCTTTAAAGCTTTTCAAATCTCTCCCCATACTCTTTTAAGAAGGACGCCTGTAGGTGCTGAATCTGGTATACTCGGTAGGTCCATTTCCATGTGGGAAGCCGCTTCTAATATTGGGGCGGATGTAGTCACCATTTTGCATATCTGGTCCTCATTTCCCTCCCGCCCCCATCCTGCTATCTGCTGAAACTGTGAGGCCAGGAAGTACATTTTGGGGTGAGGTATTGCCAATCCTCCTCTATCCTTTCCATACTGCAAAGTTACTAGGCTTATCCTGGCTGTCTTTTTTTTCCAGATTAATTCCCTCATTAGTGTATCAATCTGTTTAAACCACTTATTGGGGATCCATACTGGGGAATTATGGAATACATACAGTAACTGCGGGGCCCACACCATTTTTATTAGATTTGCCCGTCCTACTACTGACAGTGGAAGTTTACACCAGCTGTTGCATTTAGTTTTCTGTCTGTCCAACAGCGGGCCCAGGTTTAGCTGTATATACTCGGCCGGTTCTGCGGATACTACTACTCCCAAATATTTGAAACTTTTTACCACAGCTATTTGATCTGCCCCCTCCGGTAGCTGTTTCGTCCACTGATCTATGGGCATTAAAATTGATTTTGACCAATTAATGGTAAAACCTGAGAAACCTCCATAATCCTGAATTATCCCCATCACTGCTTGCAATGAGGCGGCCGGGTCGCCTAGATATATAAGCGCATCATCCGCATATAGAGATATTTTTTCCTCCTCCCGGCCCCTGCGAAATCCCACCACTTCCGGGGCACTACGTATCAGGATAGCCAGAGGCTCCACCGCCAGGGCAAACAGTAGTGGGGATAATGGGCACCCCTGGCGGGTACCTCTATATAGCTCAAATGGGGCGGAGACATTGTTATTAATCCGAAGTCTGGCTCTGGGTTTGGAATAGAGCACCTTCACCCACTTTATAAACGTATCCCACAGTCCAAACCTTTCCAGGATCTCCAGGAGGTAGGGCCACTCCACACTGTCAAACGCCTTTGCGGCATCCAGTGACAGAATGGCCCTACCCCCCGGATTATCCACCGGCACCTGTAGGTTCATATACAATCGCCTGATATTATCCGCGGTGGAGCGTGTGGGTATAAAGCCAGACTGGTCATGATGGATCAGCCTGTCAATTACCTGAGATAGCCTCTTAGCTAGAATACTAGCCAGAAGCTTAACGTCCGCATTTAATAGGGAAATTGGACGATAAGAGTCCAACTGAAGCTTATCCTTCCCCGGTTTTGGAAGTACTAAAATTATTGCCTCCTGCATGCTATCAGGTAGGCTACCTACTTCTACTGCCTCCATTAACGCCTGTAGCAGTTATGGCAGAAGGTCCTCCCCATATTGGGTATACACCTCTGCCGGTAGCCCATCCGGGCCTGGAGATTTATGGTGTGCAGCCCCCTCCAATGCCTCCGTCAATTCTTTTATTGTTATTGGGGAGTTTATCATTTCCCTATCGGCCTCAGAGAGCTGTGGGAATGTGCATGTTTGCAAAAACAGAGCAAGGTCAGATGGGGTGTAACTAGTTTTAGAGGAATATAAGTCCTTATAGTACCGCTGGAATTGATCCAGAATATCGGAACTAAGGATATATTTCTCCCCAGACTCTGTCTTTATGGCAGAAATATTAGTTGATTCCCGCTGTTCTCTAGCTATAAGGGCGAGGAGACGACCCGTGTTTTCCCCTTCCTCGAAATAACTTTGTTGCTGAAAGTATCTCCTTTTCTCCGCTGCTGTTAACAAAACTGAACTATACATGGATTGCGCCTCTGTCCAGGAGTCATGATTAGACTGGGAGGGGTCCGCTATTAGAGCCTGTTCTCTCAGCTTCATTTCTTCTCTTACCCTGCTTTCCCATTCCCTAGACCGAGTTTTAATTCCATTTATCTCTCTAATAAGGAATCCCCTTAGAAATGCCTTGAGTGTGTCCCATACTACCGCTGCGCTAGCGGATCCCCCATTAAAGTGCAAAAATTCCCGCATCGCCCTCTTCATTTTATCCTGAGACGGGAACAGAGTTAGCCAAAAAGGGTTCACTTTCCACAGCGGGCGGCCCGATGCTGTTGTAGCATCTAGCCGTACCCAAAATGGAGAGTGATCCGATAACATTCGCGGCTCGTAGGCCGACTCCCTTACCCGCTGCATAAGTACCTCGTTCCCTAAACCCAGGTCAATACGGGAGAGTCCGTCGTGCGTGGCGGAGTAGCATGAGTAACTTCTATCCTCCGCATGCCCCTCTCGCCACACATCTCGAAGTCCCAACTCCAAGAGTAGGGAGGCAAAGGCCGTCCTACCAGCCCTCTGCCTCACCACTCTTGGCGTCAAGGACATTCTATCCAGAGACATGTCCAAAACATTATTAAAGTCACCTAGCACCAGTACCGGAACGTCCGGAAAAAGGGCCATGAATTGTGCTAAACTTCTAAGAGAGCCTGCCGAGAATGGTGGAGAGATATAAACTGAGGTGACAATACACACTAATCGATTAAGTTTGCAAAGCAAAAAAAAATACCTACCCTCCCCGTCCACCTCCTGTCGAATGCATTCAAAAGAAACGTCGGTAGACACCATCACACTCACTCCTCGTGAGTGTGACGTGTGCATAGAGTGAAATTGTATCGGGTATCTGCGTGAATGCAGAAGGTGGACAGAGTCGGGTCGCACATGCGTTTCCTGCAAGCAAATTATCTGGGGTTTCATTCTATCGAGGTATTTAAACATTGCATTTCTTTTGTTCCTTTCCCCCAGACCCCTAACGTTCCAGGTCATTAATACTATCCCCTCGTTGTTCACTTTAACCATTGTGTATACCTAAAAAAAATATCATTTGCAATCAATAAGAAAATAGATAAATAAATAAATGAGTAAAATAAAATTATTAATATATCCAAATTAATTTGCCCTTCTAATAGGGATCTAACCCTAGTGGGGTGCAAGTAGCAGTACCAAGGTACCAAACTATACATTTGTAGTAATTTCCTTATTTTTGTGAAGTGTATATAGCAGACCTTTTATTTGTGGTGTTTTCCCATAGTCCCTTGTGATGTAGCTCCCTCTCCCTCCCCTACCCTTCCTAACCCCCCCTCTTTACCTCTACCCCCCCTCCCCACCCCCTCCCTCCTTGCCCAACTGGGCCTACCCTCGGGGTTTTGCCAGTGGCCTTTACTCTGCTCTCATTCCCACTCACCTTCCCTCTATAATACATCACTCTACACCCCTACTCTGAGGATCTCACCCCCCCCCCCCCTCCGACTCTTTAATACTTTTCCTGTGTTTTACTATTTATACCCATTAGTGTATTAGATTTATCAGATCTGCCCCATTTCAAACTAATTAGTGTACTCCCCCCCCCCCCCCCAAAAAAAAGTGCTTTTGCTAGTGCTTTATTTATTATTTTCCCTCCCCTCCCCTCCCAACCCCGTATTTAACTATGTATTACAAAAAAAAAAAAAAGTGGGGGAGAGGGGAAAAAGAGAAAAAACTCCCCCGTCAAAAGTTTCCCCCCTCCCCCCTCCCCTTCCCGGGGGGGGGGAGACAACAAAAAAAAAAAAAAAGGGAGGGGAACAAACTCCCTCAGCATCCAATTAGTCTCTTGTCTCTTGCCCTGCCGTCTCTTGTGGGGTTTTCCTGTTATCTTCCAGCCACCTCTCAACACTCGTTGGGGAATCAAAGAAATGTATGCCATTCAGCGCTGTTACCCGCAGGTGGGCAGGGTATAGGAGTGCGTAGTCCATCTTCTTTTCCTGGAGAGTACGTTTGATCGATATGAAGGCCGCTCGCCTCCTTTGGAGTTCAGGGGAGAAATCCTGGTAAAATGAAATTCTTGTCCCCCTATATAGGACTTCCCCCATTTCTCTTGCCTTCCGGAGTATAATCTCTTTGTCTCTATAATTAAGCATTTTTAAGATTAATGGTCTTGGTCTTGGACGCTCATTGCCCTGAGGGGGTCTAAAGGGGACTCGATGGGCGCGTTCTATACCAAAAAAAGGTGAAAAGGAGGTTACCCCAAATGTCTCCTTGAACCACCCCTCCAGGAATGATATAGCGTCAGTTCCCTCACTTCGTTCAGGCATGCCAATAATTCTAATGTTAATTCTCCGATTCCTATTTTCTAATTCATCAATTTTAGCGGCCTGAATATCCATTTGTTTTTTCATCCCCGCAATATCTTGACTAAGCGGGAATAACACGTCTTCAGCTGCGCTTAGCCTTTCCTCTAGGGCTGTGGTTCTTTCAACTGTTTCTTTCAGCTTACTCCCCATTGTGA
This sequence comes from Rana muscosa, assembly GCA_029206835.1. NCBI lineage: Eukaryota > Metazoa > Chordata > Amphibia > Anura > Ranidae > Rana > Rana muscosa. The sequence continues at coordinate 323,754,205 of CM055117.1, forward strand.
CCAACTCCTCTTTTATATCTTTTAATTGAGCATCCAGGCCATTTATTGATTCCTGCATGCATTAATTGCATACAGAAGATCTCTCAATGTAGGCTCTTCCTCTCTTTCTCCAGTACTCTCCGCCATGTTCGCCTCTACTATATTGGTGTTGCTTGTTGTTGCCGCTGCTTCTGCAGTCTTCGCATTCAGTTTCCCTGCCCCTTGCCCATTATTACTAGATGTTTTTGCACTTGATGTTACTGCCCTGTTCACAGGTACTGGTGCCTGGCCACTACCTTGTCCTTGACTTTTCCTGGCCCCCGAAATTCCTGCTTGAGCTGACTGTTGGGGTTTTACTGGTGAGAGGGTATTTCGGGCGTATCGCTCCAACTTCGCTGCTGCAGCTACTGCTGCTGCTGCCTTTGCTTGACTTGCTTGACTCTTTGCGGACCGTGTGGCCTGAGCCCCTTCCTGCATTATCTGATGCTGGGTTATCTGTTCCTCTGCTCCCCGTTTTGCTAGACAGATTAAACTGTCACTCTGTTGCAGTTTTCTAGTTGTAGAGGTGGGTATTCAACCTTTAGATTTATTAAGCTTATCAAACCCAAACCCACACTACTGCTAGGGGGCTGCTCTGTAACTGAGCTAGATTAAACTAGAGCAGTATCGTTTATAATATTTGGTTTATGGTGGCCCTCCCTAAAGAGGAAAGAAGCGCCCTCCGCTACAGGTTGGTAGCTGCCAATTATCACACACGGGGAGGCCACCTTAGGTTGCAAAAGTGAGGTGTCCCCCCCACTTATTCTCATGTACTTTCCTGTTTTTACCGCCCCCCGGTAGAACCAGCTATACAGAGTTAGCTTAATGAACGAAGACAGTTCAGGTGTATCAATATGAGTTATATACAGTAGATTACCGCCGTATCATCGTCATTGCCCCACCATGTGCTGTCTGTTGCAAACTTCTCAAGCCAAGCCAGGCCAGGCAGGTGAAAATACTAATCCACATGAGAGAGAAAAAAAAAGCCCAAAAGGGAGGGGGAGACAGTTCACAAAAGTGGTTTCACCGTTCCAAGAACTCAGCCCTCTCAGTCAATACTCGGTGAGCTTATCGCACAGGGTAACCTCCTTCAAATCTCAGCACTATGATCTTCACTCTGCTGCTGCTACTACTGCTGCCCTCTATGCTGTTCAGAGTTCTCTGGCTCTCCTGCCTGCACCTTTACAGTTCATCATATAAAAGATTTATGCAGCACATACCGTTGGGGGCCCCCCCCGCTTGATAGTTCGGGTGTTTGAGTTTCCTCTGGGTCCCTTCCCCTCCGCTCCTGTGGTGCGTGGCTTCAGGTCCTGGCAAGCTAAGCTCCTTGCCACTCTCTCTTCCTCCTCCGTTCGCACCTCCCGCTGTGCTGTGCCTCTCGCTCCTACTCCAGTCTCGCGGGATTACATGGCTCTGCAGCGTCTCGCGTGATTACTCGGCTTTGCAGCATCCAGACGCGAGCTTCCGAACAGCGCATCAGCAGGGTCAGAGAAGCTGATAACACAAGCAGCGCAAATACTGGGGTGGCGATGTTAACAGGGCTGTTTACTCACTCTTAAGCATACTAACTGGGCATGTTTCCAGTCAGAGGAGGGGTGGGGGTTGGAGCGGAGACCTCACACACTCACGGACGCAAACATCCTCACACCCTCACTCCTACATCCGACCACATCCCCCGTTTGACACATTTTTACTTTTAGCTATAATAAATATCCCAAAAATTATATAAAAAATATACATATTCTTCTACATATTTTTGTTAAAAAAAAAATCGCAATAAGCGTTTATTGATTGGTTTGCGCAAAAGTTATAGCGTCTACAAAATAGGGGATAGTTTTATGTCATTTTTTTTTTTTTAATCAAATAATCTTTTTATTGTTTCATTTTCATTACATACATACAAAAAAAAAAAAAAAAAAAAATCCAATACTACATACAACCCATGCCCGCATTGAAAGGAAAGAGAGAAAAAAAAAACACATAAATTACATCCCCCTTACCCCCGACTCTCCCCCCTCCCAACCCCCCCTCCCCCATCCCCCCTCCCCTCATATCTCCAAAATATCACACCACCCTCTCCATATTTTTACAAATTTCTCTGAGGAGCCTCTGCGTAAGAAAATATATTTTTCTTTAATTACTGTTTCCCTTACTTGTGTTTTCCATTCTTCTACGGTGGGTGGATATGGGGAAAGCCACTTTTGTGCAATAAGCTTACGAGCCTGGAATAGACTTCTATTTATTGAAGTAATACATTCCATTGGGGTTGTCAATTCGTCCAGTATACCCAGAAGACAACCTCTAGGCTCCATGAGGATCCCACTATCAAGTATCCTATTAATCATAGATACCACCCCGGACCAATAACGATGAAGTTTGGGGCATCTCCACATCATGTGTATTAAGTTGGCTACTCTCCCTTTGCATCTAGGGCATCGGTCTGTGTCTCTACATTTCCATTTAAATAATTTCTCTGGTGTTTAATGTGCCCTATGTAGGATAAATAGTTGTGTTAAATTTTGTGTTGGAGATAGAGAGGCCTGAGGTATTACTGATAGTGCCTGTGCTCACTGTTCCTCTGAGATTGTCCCAATGTCCCCTGACCAAGCTATTCTTGCTGGTATGTCCAAGTTTTTTTAAAATTTATCAAATAATATGTCATATAATTGTGATATCAAGCCCATTTTTTATTTTTTTTGCCCCATCTTGTCTAGCAAGGCTATCACAACTGACTTATTAAACTTAAATTCCTGTGTGCGCCCCTGTGTTTTTATCGCGTGCCTGAGCTGGAGGAACTGAAAAAATCTTTGATTTGGAATATTATATTCTTTACTTAGTTCACTAAAGGATTTCATCTGGTCTTCCTCAAATAACCGTGTCATATACCTTATTCCCTTCTGCCTCCAAAACTCAAACCCCTCCAATTTCCCCAATTCCGCATATCTGCTATTATTCCAAATTGGTGTATATGACGTAAATCCCTTTACCTCAGTAATTTTCCTCATTTCCTGCCATACCATACCAAATAATTTACCCGTGTGGAAACTTTTATCACACAGTAGATTTCTCGATTCTAATAATGAGATTAGTGGATAAACTTCATATACTGATAACAGCAGATTCTGTATAGGGTCAGAAAGTGATACTTTTGTCCAACCACTGAAATGTTGAATTTGTGAGGCAAAAAAGTAGTTTTTGGGATGGGGAATTGCAAGACCTCCCTCTTCCTTATTTAACATTAAAGTTGTTAACTTTATACGTGGTCGTTTATTCCTCCAAATCAGTTCTCTAAAAAGAGATTCTAATTTTCTAAACCAAAAAGCTGTAATCCATACAGGTGAGTTATTAAAGACATAAAGTAATTGGGGAGCCCAAATCATTTTGATTAGGTTTGCTCTTCCTATCACCGTCAGAGGTAATTTGCACCAGCTTCGACATTTATCTTAAAATTTTGCTAATAATGGTTTCAAATTAATATAGTCTTTTACATCCCGAGAGATCTCTATCCCCAGGTATTTCATCGTGTCCTTAATTTGGATTTTAGAAGCTTGGTTTAATAATGGGGTTTTTAACTCATCTAATGGTAAAAGTAAGGATTTATCCCAATTGATCTGGAAGCCCGAAAATGACCAAAATATGGAGATAAGGCTCATAAGTTCCGATATTGAATTTGAGGTGTCCCCCAGGAAAATAAGAGCGTCATCTGCATAGAGGGACACTTTATCCTCTCTTCCTGCCCGACGAAACCCAACTATTTTAGTTGATTGTCTTATGGCAAGGGCAAGGGGCTCTACTGCTATAGCAAACAGTAATGGGGATAAAGGGCAACCCTGTCTTGTCCCTCTAGATAAGGTAAACGGGCTTGATAATGTATTATTAATTCTTACCCTAGCTTTAGGGTCCCTGTATAATATTTTCACCCATTTCAAAAAACCCTTACCTATTCCAAAGGCCTCCAATACAATCCAAAGATATTCCCACTCCACCATGTCAAAGGCTTTTTGGGCGTCTAAACATAATATTGCTCTAGATCCCCTGTTTTCCATAGGCAATTGCATATTCAAAAATAATCTACGAATATTTGTTGCAGCTGCTCTCTTTGGAATAAAACCTGTTTGATCTTCATGTATCAAACTACTAATATATTTTGATAGCCTATTTGCAAGAACCCTGGCCAAGATCTTTATGTCTGAGGTAAGGAGGGATATAGGACGATATGATTCAGGCAGCATTGGGTCCTTACCCTGTTTTGGAATCACTATTACTATAGTTTCCTGCATTGATTTCGGAAGTGTTTGTTTTTCATACGCATCTTTTATTACCTCTAGAAGTTCTGGTAGTAAAATTTTTTCAAATTTTTTATATATCTCAGTCGGTAGACCGTTCAACCCTGGAGCTTTATTATTATGAGTTTGTGAAACAGCTAAGCTCAATTCTTCCAGGGATATGGGACTGTTAAGTGCTTCTCTATCCTCTAATTTAAGTTTTGGGAGAACCAATTTATCCAAAAATTGTTAGGCTTGGCTAATTGGGTTCGACACCTTAGACTCATAAAGTGAGGTGTAGAAATCAACAAATATCTTCTGAATGCTGCTTGTGTCATACTTCACCTCACCTTCAAGATTTTTAACTGCTGTAATAGTATTGGGGCCTTCTTGTGCCTGAGCTATAATTGCCAGCATACGTCCCACCTGTTCCCCCATCTCATAATGTCATTTTTATTAATATTTTTTTTTTTACTAGTAATGGCGGCGATCAGCGATTTTTATCGTGACTGCGATATTATGGCGGACACATCGGACACTTTTGACACCATTTTGGGACCATTGTCATTTTTACAGCGATCGGTGCTATAAAAATGCACTAATTACTGTAAAAATGACACTGGCAGTGAAGGGGTTTACCTGTAGGGAGCGCTGAAGGGGTTAAGTGTGTCCTAGGGAGTGATTCTAACTGTTAGGGGGTGTGGCTACGAGTGACACGTCACTGACCGATGAGAGGGAACAGACGATCAGTGACATGTTACTAGGAAGAACGGGGAGATGTTGTGTTTACACTGACATCTCCCCGTTCTTCAGCTCTGTGACCTGATCACGGGACACCGGCGGACATCGAGTCCACGGGTCCCGCGGGCACGGTCACGGAGCTCGCGGCAGGGGCGCGAGCGTGCCGCTGATGGCGCGCGACCACACGGTGGCAAATTAAAGGGGACGTATATACACGCCCATTTGCCCAGCCGTGCCATTCTGTCGACGTATAAGTTCTTGCGGCGGTCGGCAAGAGGTTAAGCATTATTAAAATCACTGCTCCTGAAAAAACGGTTGTTTTAAAAACTTTTTTTTTAGCATTGATACATGTCCCCTGGGGCAGTACCCAGGTCCCCATACACTTTTTATGGCAATAACTTGCATATTATCCTTTAAAATAGGCACTTTTGATTTTTCATGTTCGTGTCCCATAGACTTTAATAGGGTTCGCATGTTCGCTTCTGGTGCGAACCGAAACTGGGGGGGGGGGGGGGGTGTTTGGCTCATCCCTAGTAGAGAGTGACAGTTGGAGGACCCTGAAGGGAGTATTCATGAAAATATATATATCATTGACAATTAAGACATTTTTTCATCATTATTAATATTTTCGATTTTTTTTTGTAAAACAGAAAATGATTAGTTTGCTGTTCTTTTACTCCATAAAATCAAGAGACAGGGACAGCACTTCTTTTAGTTTTCAACCTTGAAAACTGGCCACGTAAATCAGAGTAACACAATGTTCCCAGTGCTCGATTGCAAACATATACATTCATTTTTTAGTGCAATGTCAAATTAGTCAAATAAACCAAGGTTTTGACACTGTGCAAGATCTCGTTCTGAAGATGACATAGTGTCTACCATGTTGTCTTGAGGAAGGAAACATGCATGGCCCCGAAACTCTGGCTTATTTGACTAATGTGAAATTGCATTAACAAATTAATGCACATTGTATTTGTTTGCAATGGGGCACTGGGGACATCTCATCTTTTTACTCCATAGGATACCAGTGGAAGATTTGTTACATATCTAAAGCCCATTTACCATCCAGTTTTGTACTCGTCCAATACTGGAATTCCTTCACACTCTGGAAGTCCTATATATCTCTAGAAAATTCAATTCTTGGACAAAATGTTCCATATATATGGTACGTTACAATTGTTTTAAAACACAAGCCTTTTTCAAATCATATCATTTGATTCCTTGCATTATATTAAGATTCATCTATTATTAGTAGAGCGAAGGATCCCTTCTACTACTAAACATGAAAGATTAATTTTCTGCCATATAGAAGTACATTTTCTTGTTGGATTTGGAAGAAAAAAAATCACATTTTACTATATGTCAATTGAGATTTGAGTCTGATCTTTTGACATTTGGTTTAACTCCTTCTAAAAGGAAATCCATAGTGGGAAAAAAATAGACTGCCATTGCTAACTTGTTCTGAAAATAGTAGTTACCTGAGTGCAGGGGAGAATCCAGAGTCTAGTCTTGGGAGGGGCACTGCCAGAAAATACGTTTTTTTGTGGGCAATTTATCGGGGCAATGGCTGGTGTTGGCGCTTCAATCATTATGGCACCATGGTTGATATGGTGTTAGGATTAGAGTTGAGCGGACACCTGGATGTTCGGGTTCGACGGGTTCGGCCGAACTTCGGAAAAAAGTTCGGGTTCGGGACCGAACTTTAACCCGAACCCGGACCCGAACCCGAACCCCATTGAAGTCAATGGGGACCCGGACTTCTAAGGACTAAAAAGGCTCTAAAAAGGTAATGGAAAGGGCTAGAGGGCTGCAAATGGCAGCAAAATGTTGTTAAGAGCATGGCAAGTGCTCTGCAAACAAATGTGGATAGGGAAATAACTTAAAATAACATTAAAAAAATAAAAAAATATGCTGGAGGCCCCCTTTTCAGCAGAAGAGGTACGGGAAGTCATTAAGAACCTCAGAAACTCAACGGCACGATGCCACACATATGGTGGGAATGCCCCAGAATACGCCCTTTCTGGAATAAATTATTAAATTTAATGGATAAGCTAGTGGGAAAATAAAATACTTTGAAATAAAAATGTAGCGGGGTGCTAAATTTAAGGGAAGTGTTTGAGTGGTAAATAGGCTCAAACACCCTAATTCTGTAGGATTCATGGACCATTTTGTCCTCGGGGGACAGTATTGGTGTGCAGTTCCCTGCGGCCTACAGGTGGCGCTACCATGGTAGGCTAGGGTTGAACCGCCGATACAGTGCTGTGCCTTTTGTGTCCCCTCTTGGCAGTAGTACAGCGGGGCGGGGAACCTGCTGTGCATGCCGGGAGAGCATATAAAAGGGGCAGAACTTTGGCCTGGGGGCTGATGTCCAGTGGGTCCACGCCCAGGTGCCTTCGGCCTGGGTGCATGTGTTCCTGTTCCATCTCGGGTACCTTTAGCCCGGGGTGAGGTACTATCCTGGAGTTCCTGCTGCCCTGGGTATGGAGGCCTAGGTGCGGGAGTAAAGCCTGGAGTCCAGAGCCTTCGTCTGGAGTCCGCTAAGGGTCGAGGAGTCTTAGGGTGCCGCCTCGTGTAGGGGACCATGTTCCAGGGAAGGGAGGATCATTCTGATGGAACGATGCGGGAGTCATGGTGAAGGAAGGGTCTGTTGACTCCCTGGAGAGATGTCTTCCCCTTGATATGGGCTAGGTTCGTAGAAGGAGAAGCTCAAGGTCATCTTGACTGTATCAGAGGCCTTATTCACCCGGCCCGTGGCAGGGGCCTTATACACCCTGGTCTGTGGCAGAGACCAAAGTTCTCCAGGTCCGTGGCAGGGGCCTTGTACACCCGGTCTGTGGCAGAGACCAACCTCAAGGTCTGTGGCAGAGACCGTGCACCTAAAACTGTTTGAGAAACCTAAGCAGTGAAGTGAATGTGCTACGTTTGTGCCTGGACCTCCTCCACACCTTAAGCTGTCCTGTTTCTTTGCTCTAACCTTTTCTATCCGAGTAGAGTTTATTTTGCCATGAGAGAATAAGAGTTGTAATTTCAGCTGGTGTGGACATTGACTTTACTGGGAATTAAAGGACTTGCCTCTACCTACAGTAGAGGTGAGAATCATCCTCTGGAGGAGTTTTGACTCCGGCTGTGGACACGGCCCGTCAAGTACACCGCTCAACCTCTTTATATACGGGCTGGTAGTGCGGTGTGCCTTTCTCCCTCCTGCGAGGAGCCAACAACATAAAGGCAGGTAAGGGGGAAAGGATCTGTGCGCTACAAAAAAATAAAATAAAAATTATAATCTTGACCTAGGAGGACGAGGTCCATATGGAGTAGGAGGTTGAGGTGGCGGTGGATGTGGCTGTGTAGGTGGAAGCGGCGGTGGAGGAGGACGAGGTAGCCAACACTGGTTCAAAAATACAACAATGGCTGGGTAAGGTTGGTGATGTGTCGAATTCTGTCCCCCGTCAAATAGTGTCCACCCTGTACTGCGCTTGCTCAGTATGTAGGACAAGGGGATTTAGAAAATCTCCCAAGACGAACGGCGCCTGCGTGGTGAGTTCAGGTGAAGGCCACACCATCCGTGGGTCAAGCCGAGCCAAGTGAGGCCGTGCCCGAAGCGTGGCAATCAAACCGAGCCCGTGAGGGGCCCTGTTACTATGTGCTACCGTATGTCCACTTGGATGGTGGGGCTTGAACCTGCACTCACAGCGCAGGCGCCGTTCATCTTCGGAGATTTTGTGAATCTCCTTGTCCTCTGTACTGCGCAAGCGCTGCGCCTTCGCAGTATGGGCCAGACACAATCCGATGGCCGGACAGTTTTTGTCACAACACCGGTATACATGTCTATTCTGCACAAGGTACGGACAAGTCCTGTGGGATCCATGCTTGGTTCATTTTAATGAACGTGAGCTTGTCCACATTGGCTCTGGACAGGCGGCTGCGCTTGTCTGTGATAACGCCCCCTGCCGTGCTAAATACACGTTCAGATAATACACTGGCTGCAGGGCAGGCCAGCACCTCCAAGGCATAAAGGGCAAGCTCAGGCCATGTGCCCAATTTGGAGACCCAGTGTCAGGGTCACCTGTGGCCAGGTGACAGATGCACACCGTAGGGGGACAGGAGTGCACCGCGAGGTAGTGAACCCTATGGCTGGCTTCTGTGGATAGGAAACTGGGTGGTTGTGGAAAGCGGGACCAGAGGAGCACAACCGGGATCCCAACGGAAGCGAGAGCCAAGATTCCCCAGGGCGCGGAGTCTAAGACCCAGCTGGTCTTCTCCAGGGCCTCTAGTGGTGAGGATGTTACTCTGCAGGCTGGGACCAGGTCGCGGCCCCTGGAGTTTCCTAGCTCACGCCCCGTAGGATAAGGGGAAGCAGCAGCACACGATAGAGAGAACCGAATAACAAGCCGAAGGTCAGGGGCCACAAGCAGACAAGGATAACGAAGAACGAGCCGAAGGTCAAGGGTCACGAGCAGACAGGGATGGTCAGGGACAAGCCAATAACGTAACAGAGAGACAGACGTAGCACACGGCAGGCAGGAACCCAAACACACAATGCCTAACAAACACGTTGATCAGCAAAGCAGGCTTGCAGTGCACAGGTTAATATAGTGTTCAGTGATAGGGCCTGGGGTGGAGTCAGGCTGGGAGGAGATTATAAAGGAAGCCAGGTGAAGGAGGTCTGGTCTCTAGATGAACACATGAGGAGGAAGGTAAGATGGCAGACAGACATTAATGCATATCCATGACAGTACCCTCCCTCTTACGAGGCCTCCCCCTTCCCCGCCTGGGCCCAGGTTTAGAGGGAAACTTCAGATGAAACTCCTTTAACAGACGAGGTGCAAAGACCTCAGATGCAGTGATCCAAGACCTCTCCTCAGGACCAAACCCTTTCCAATGAACGAGGTACTGAAGAACGCCTTTACAGAGTCGGGAGTCCAGAATTTGACTGATCTCGTACTCCTGATTATCCTCAGAGACAGGCGCCACGGTAGGAAGAGGACGAGAGAATTTATTGAGGACTAAAGGCTTTAGAAGAGCAACATGAAAGGAGTTAGTGATTTTAAGGCTCTTAGGAATCTGGAGTTTGAAACAAACCGGATTCAGTTTAGCAGTTACCGTGTATGGACCGATGAATCGTGGAGCAAACTTCAGAGAAGGAACTCGGAGCTTGATGTTCCTGGTAGAGAGCCAGACTTTGTCCCCTGGCTGAAGAGAAGGCGGTTTACGACCTGCGGCGGTCGGCAAAGCCTTTGAATTTTTCAGCAGCTGCCCGGAGGGAATCATGAACGTGACCCCAAACGGAATTGAGAGACTCCTGAACCGAAGCCAAAGCTGGAATGTCTGGAGAACAGATCATAGGAAGAGGAAGTTGAGGGTGTTTTCCATAAACTGTGAAAAAGGGTGTCTTCTGCGAACTGGTATTCACATGATTGTTATGGGAGAATTCTGCCCACGGGAGTAGAGAGGACCAATCGTCATGGTGAGAAGACACAAAGGTGCGAAGAAAGACCTCTAACTCCTGATTAACCCTCTCAGTCTGTCCATTGGATTGGGGATGGTAAGAAGAAGAAAAATCCAAGACAATATTGAGGGATTTGCAAAAGGCTCTCCAAAAACGAGACGTGAATTGGACTCCCCTGTCGGAAACAATATGAGAAGGGACCCCATGTAGGCGGAGAATTTCTCGAATGAAAATGGGAACCAAGGCAGGGGCAGAAGGAAGACCAGGAAGAGGAACAAAATGAGCCATCTTGGAGAATCGATCGATTACCACCCAAATGACTGTATTATTCTCAGACAGTGGGAGATCGGTGATAAAATCCATGGCAATATGGGCCCAGGGTTCCTTAGGAATAGGCAAGGGCATGAGGAGACCAGCAGGAGCTTGTGTGGAGGATTTGGACTGAGCACAGACATGACAAGCTTTAACGTAGTCTTTGACGTCTGAGCGGAGATTAGGCCACCAGTAGTGACGACTGATGAGTAGGAAGGACCGGAGGAATCCAGAATGCCCTGCCACCTTGGAATCATGTCCCCAACGAAGGATCTTAGCTCTTAGCTCAGTGGGGACAAAGGTCTTACCAGGCGGAATTTTAGACTTCAGGGTGGTAGAGTGGGCAACAATGCATGAGGTGGGAATGATCGGCTCAGGTTCAGGGGCGGACTCCTCGTCCAAAGTGTCAAATGACCTAGAGAGCGCATCAGCCCGACCGTTGCAGGAACCAGGTTTGTAGGTAATCGTGAAATTAAAACGGGCAAAGAAGAGACTCCACCTGGCCTGTCTAGGATTCAGACGTTTAGCATTCTGTAGATACTGTAAATTCTTGTGATCGGTAAAGATCGTTATGGAGTGAGGGGAACCCTCCAAGAGATGACGCCACTCCTCTAACGCCAATTTAATTGCGAGAAGTTCCCGATCACCGATGGCATAATTCCTCTCTGCCTGAGAAAATTTTTTGGAGAAGAACGCACATGGTTGGCGTCTCTTCTCAAAGATTTGAAGAAGCACAGCTCCCACCCCCATTGAGGAAGCGTCCACTTCAATAAAAAATGCATTCCCAGGATTTGGTCTCCTCAAGAGGGGGCCAGAAACAAAGGCCTGTTTCAGGTTGTGAAATGCAGAGACAGCTTCGGGAGGCCAGTCTCTGGCATTCACACCCTTCTTGGTCAAAGCGATAATAGGCGCGGCAATGGAAGAGTAATTCCTTATGAACTGCCTATAATAATTAGTGAAGCCAAGAAAGCGCTGTGTGGCCTTGAGGCTAGCAGGAAGAGGCCAGTTGGTGATAGCCAAGACCTTCCCAGGGTCCATACGAAGCCCCGAACATGAGACAAAGCACCCCAAAAACAGGACCTCAGAACATTCAAAGGAACATTTCTCCAGCTTGGCATAGAGATTGTTCTCTCTAAGACGTTGAAGTACAGTGCGGACATGGTTTCTGTGGACGAGCAGATTTTCAGAAAAGATCAGAATGTCATCCAGATAGATGACAACAAACTGGTACAGCAGATCTCTGAAGATTTCATTGACAAAGTTTTGAAACACGGCTGGAGCATTACACAGACCAAAAGGCATCACCAGATATTCGTAATGCCCGTCTCTAGTGTTAAATGCAGTCTTCCATTCGTCACCCTCCCGTATTCGAATGAGATTGTACGCGCCTCTGAGATCCAACTTGGTGAAAATGGAGGCACCCTTCAACCTATCGAATAGCTCAGATATTAAGGGTAAGGGGTATCGATTTTTAATAGTAACCGCATTTAAACCCCGATAATCGATGCAGGGTCTTAAGGTACCATCCTTTTTGGCAACAAAAAAGAACCCTGCCCCTGCAGGCGATGAGGATTTCCGGATGAACCCTCTCTCCAGATTCTCTGCTACATACTCCGACATGGCCTGGGTCTCTGGGATGGACAGAGGGTAGGTACGACCCCTGGGTAGAGTTGCTCCGGGGACAAGATCAATAGCACAGTCAAAAGACCTGTGGGGAGGAAGCACCTCAGCTGATTTTTTACAGAACACATCCCGGTAATCGCTGTATGCGGCGGGAAGATCAGAAGAAACAGAAGTGGCAGCAACCGGAAGACTCTCCTTGGGGGTCACCTTGAGAAGACACGACGAGAAACATGAGGAACCCCAGGCCAGGATCTGCCCAGAGACCCAGTCCACATGTGGAGAGTGGAGCTGTAGCCAAGGGAGGCCCAATACAACTGGGGTAGAGGCCTTGGGTAGAATAAGAAAGGATATCCACTCCTGGTGGAGAATCCCTACCGACATCCTAATGGGTAGCGTCTGGAAGCGAATAGGGCCCCCTGGGAGAACAGTGCCATCAATTGCCGAGACTACCAATGGGGTAGTGAGAGGTGAAAGGGTAAGCTTCATAGAAGAAGCAGTTCTCCAATCCATGAAATTGCCGGCAGCCCCGGAATCCAGGTATGCAAGGGTTGACTGAGGAGAAGTGCCTACATGAAGGGACACCGGCAAGAGCAGGCGAGAAGGTGATGTTTCTGGGTCCAATACTCCACCTTCCAAATGTATTAGACCCGAGCGTTTCCCGGACGAAGCGAGCAGGAGTCACGAAAATGACCCTTGCCCCCACAATAGAGGCACAAGCCCAGAGTTCTGCGCCTAGCACGTTCTTCGGGGGTTAGTCTGGTCCGGCCCAGCTGCATAGGTTCTTCAGCAGGTAGAGGATGCTCCACGGAATGAAGGGAGGGGAGCTCAGACTGGCTAGGACCCAGAGAGTGCTGGCGTCTTTTTTCTAAGGACCTCTCTTGAAAACGAATGTCGATCTGGTTGCATAATGAAATTACATCGTCCAGACCGACGGGAATGGCTCTTCCCGCTAATTCGTCTTTCACTCGGTCAGAGAGGCCATGTAAAAAGGTAGCGACCAGGGCCTCATTATTCCAGCTCAATTCAGCTGTGTGGATACGGAACTGAAGAGCATATTGCCCCACTGAACTAGATTCTTGGCGAAGACGTAAGACAGCACTAGCCGCTGAAGAAGCCCGAGCCGGCTCTTCGAAGATATTACGAAAGAGCTTCAAGAATTCGGACAGACTGGAAACCACCGGATCGTTCCTCTCCCACAGGGGGGCAGCCCAGGCCAAAGCTTCACCGGAGAGGAGGGAAATGATATAGGCTACCTTAGCCCGGTCAGATAGGAAGCTTTGAGGCTGAAGCTCAAAATGAATAGTGCATTGGCTGAGAAACCCCCTGCAGGCCTTGGAGTCCCCAGAGAAATGGAACGGAGCTGGCAATCTTAGTGAGTGTGAGGCTGCGACTGGTGCGATAGGTACAGCCGCTGGTTGTACTTGGGGTTGCGGATTCGGGGTTCCCAAGGAGACCTGAAGCTGCTCGAATCGAGAAGCCAGATCCTGGAGGAATCGCATCACCTGGGTCTGATTTGATTCCTGGGTCTCAAGTCTGCGAACTATGCCCTGCAATGGATCATCCGCGGGAAGCGGGATGTCAGCCGGGTTCATGGCTGATCAAACTGTCAGGGTCACCTGTGGCCAGGTGACAGATGCACACCGTAGGGGGACAGGAGTGCACCGCGAGGTAGTGAACCCTATGGCTGGCTTCTGTGGATAGGAAACTGGGTGGTTGTGGAAAGCGGGACCAGAGGAGCACAACCGGGATCCCAACGGAAGCGAGAGCCAAGATTCCCCAGGGCGCGGAGTCTAAGACCCAGCTGGTCTTCTCCAGGGCCTCTAGTGGTGAGGATGTTACGCTGCAGGCTGGGACCAGGTCGCGGCCCCTGGAGTTTCCTAGCTCACGCCCCGTAGGATAAGGGGAAGCAGCAGCACACGATAGAGAGAACCGAATAACAAGCCGAAGGTCAGGGGCCACAAGCAGACAAGGATAACGAAGAACGAGCCGAAGGTCAAGGGTCACGAGCAGACAGGGATGGTCAGGGACAAGCCAATAACGTAACAGAGAGACAGACGTAGCACACGGCAGGCAGGAACCCAAACACACAATGCCTAACAAACACGTTGATCAGCAAAGCAGGCTTGCAGTGCACAGGTTAATATAGTGTTCAGTGATAGGGCCTGGGGTGGAGTCAGGCTGGGAGGAGATTATAAAGGAAGCCAGGTGAAGGAGGTCTGGTCTCTAGATGAACACATGAGGAGGAAGGTAAGATGGCAGACAGACATTAATGCATATCCATGACACCCAGAAGTTAAAGGGGGCAGACCCGTCATCCAGTACGTGTAGGCCTGTGGACACATACTGCTCAACCATGTTGGTGAAATGCTGCCTCCTGCTAAGACGTTCCATCTCAGCTGGTGGTGCTGGTTGTTGTGACGTGCTGACAAAGCTTTTCCACATTTCAGCCATGCTAACCCTGCCTTCTGAGGTGCTGCCGGTGCCCCGGCTGCGTTGGCGACCTCTTCCTCCTCCTCTGCCTTCGCCTTGTGCTTCCACCGCACGCCCGCTGTCAGGTGGGAATGCCACCAGCAGCGCGTCTACCAGCGTGCGCTTGTACTCGCGCATCTTACGATCCCGCTCCAGTGAGGGAATTAAGGACGGTACGTTGTCCTTGTAACGGGGATCCATCAGGGTGGCCACCCAGTAATCAGCACCAGTTAAAATGTGGGCAACTCGGCGGTCATTGCGGAAACACTGCAGCATGTAATCGCTCATGTGTACCAGGCTGCCCAGAGGCAAAGAAAAGCTGTCCTTTGTGGGAGGTGTATCGTCTGTGTCCTCTGTATCCCCCCAGCCACGCACCAGTGATGGCAACGAGCTGGTCTGGGTGCCACCCTGCTGTGAAAATGGCTCCTCCTCCTCCTCCATCTCCTCCTCCACCTCGTCATCCTCCAGAACTGTGCCCTTTCTGCCGGACAATTGTGTACCTGGCGTTTGTTGGTGCAGGAACCCACCCTCGTAGCCACTTGTGAAAGACTGCCCTGAAAGCCTTTGAAATGATCCCGCTTCCTCCTCCTCATCCTCCTGTGCCACATCCTCTTCCATCATCGCCCAAAGCGTTTTTTCAAGGAGGCATAGAACTGGGATAGTAACGCTAAGAACGGCGTCATTGGCACTGGACATGTTGGTGGAGTACTCGAAACAGCACAACAAGGCACACAGGTCTCGCATGGAGGCCCAGTTATTGGTGGTGAAGTGGTGCTGTTCCGCAGAGCGACTCACGCGTGATTGCTGCAGCTGAAACTCCACTATCGCCTGCTGCTGCTCGCACAGTCTGGCCAGCATGTGCAAGGTGGAGTTCCACCTTGTGGGCACGTCACATATGAGGCTGTGAGCGGGAAGGCCGAAGTTACGCTGCAGCGCTGACAGGCGAGCAGCAGCAGGGTGAGAACGCCGAAAGTGCGCACACACAGCCCGCACTTTCTGCAGCAGCTCTGGCATATTGGGGTAATTTTTAAGGAACCTCTGGACCACCAAGTTCAGCACATGCGCCAGACAAGGGATGTGCGTCAAACCGGCTAGGCCCAGAGCTGCTACGAGATTTCGCCCATTATCGCACACCACCAGGCCGGGCTTGAGGCTCACTGACAGCAACCACTCATTGGTCTGTTGTTCCATGTCCCTCCACAACTCCTGCGCGGTGTGGGGTTTTTCCCCCAAACAGGAAAACTTTAAAACTGCCTGCTGTCGTTTACCCCTGGCTGTGCTGAAGTTGGTGGTGAAGGTGTTACGCTGACCGGATGAGGAGGCGGTAGAGAATGAGGAAGCGGAGTAGGAGGAGTTAGCAACAGGAGGCAAACTGAAGCGCCCTGCAATCCTCGGTGGTGGAAGGAAATGCGCCAAACTGCTATCTGCCTCAGGCCCAGCCGCCACTGCATTTACCCAGTGTGCTGTTAGGGAGATATAACGTCCCTGACCGTGCTTACTGGTCCACGCATCCGTAGTTAGTTGAGACCTTGCCACAGATGGCATTGCGCAGTGCACACCTGATTTTGTCCCCCACTTGGTTGTGCAGGGAAGGGATGGCTCGTCTGGAAAAATAGTGGCGGCTGGGCACGACGTACTGTGGGACAGCCAATGCCATCAGGCTTTTAAAACTCTGCGTCTCCACCATACGGAATGACAACATTTCAAAGGCCAGGAGTTTTGAAATGCTGGCATTCAGGGCCAGGGATCGCGGGTGGCTAGGGGGGTACTTCCTCTTCCGCTCCAATGTTTGGGAGATAGAGAGCTGAACGCTTCCATGGGACATTGTGGAGATGGTTGGTGACCCAGGTGGTAGTGTTGCTGGCAGATCCTCTGTTTGCGGGGTGGCAGGTGCCACTGTCACTACAGAGGTGGATGAAGAGGCCGAGACTGCAGCAGAAGAGGAAGCAGGAGGAGCCAGAGACCTTTCTTGGTTTTTGAGGTGTCTACTCCACTGCAGCTCGTGCTTTGCACTTAGATGCCTGGTCATGCAGGTTGTGCTCAGGTTGAGAACGTTTATGCCTCGCTTCAGCCTCTGATTGCACAGCCTGCAAACCACTTGTGTCTTGTCATCAGCACATTGTGTGAAGAACTGCCACGCTAGGGAACTCCTTGGACCTGGCTTTGGTGTGCTCGGTCCCTTGCTGCGTTGGGCAGTAGCAGACATACTGTCTAGGGGACGGATGCTCCGCTTTTGCACCCTGCTCCCTCTTCTGCTGTGCTGGTGGCTCTGTGTGACCACCGCCTCTTCCTCCAAACTACACTGGTCACCTGTATAACGTTGATTCCATGTGGGGTCGAGGACCTCATCGTCCTCCACATCATCTTCCACCCAGTCTTCACCCCTGCCCTCCTTGTCTGTCTGCACAATTGCGAAAGCAGCAGCAGTTGGCACCTGTGTTTCGTCATCATCCGAGACGTACTGCGATGGTCCTCCCATGTACTCATCATGAAACATAAGTGGTTGGGCATCGGTGCACTCAATCTCTTCCACTTCTGGGGCAGGGCTAGGTGGATGGCCCTGGGAAACCCTGCTAACAGAGTCATCGAAAAGCAGAAGAGACTGCTGCATGATTTGGGGCTCAGACTGCTTGGCTGATTTGCAAGGGGGTGAGGTGAAAGACTGATGGACATGGGTTTCAGGTGCCAACTCTGATCTTTCATCAGAAGAGTGGGTGGGAGACAATGTGAAGGAACCCGAGGCACTGTCAGCAACCCAATCTACTATCGCCTGTACTTGTCCTGGCCTAAACATTCGTACAGCCTCATTAGGCGCGACAAAATACCGCCGCAGGCTCGGTCGCCTACTCGCACCTGAGGAAGGTGTTTCACTTGTGCGTGTATCTGGCACAGATCCACCACGTCCTCTCCCTGCAACAGGAGCTCCACCAGCAGCACCACGACCGGGGCCACCACGTCCCTTTGACCTTCTCCTCATATTTTCCAAATTTAGGATGTTGCCCTAAATGGGTGTTTTTGGAAGAGCAGAACACACCCACAGTACGTAACCGCTGAATCGCACAGCTACAGAACTGCAGAAAATGCTATTCAAAAAAAATGTTGTTTTTTTAGTATAGCACAGTAGGAGAAAACTATATAGAAATTGTTTATTTCACACACCTCCAAATATGTATAACACACTGCAAACTATTTTTTGTGCCCCTAAACGGCGTTTTTTGGAAGAGCAGAACACACCCACAGTACGTAATCGCTGAATCGCACAGCTACAGAACTGCAGAAAATGCTATTCAAAAAAAATTTTGTTTTTTAGTATAGCACAGTAGGAGAAAACTACCGTATTTATCGGCGTATAACACGCACTTTTTTCCCCTTAAAATCAGGGTAAAATCGTGGGTGCGTGTTATACGCCGATACTCCGTCGAATTCCCCTGCTGAAAACGAGCGAGAGGAGCGAGCGGAGCCGAAGCCGAAGTACAATCGGCTTTACTCGGCTCCTCTCGCAGTCCCGCCCATCTCTGACTGCGCCGCTGACATAGAGAAAGCCGAGTGTACTTCGCCTAGTCTCGGCTCCTCTCGCAGTCCTGCCTGTGACTGTGAGCAGGCACGAGTCTAGCCGAAGTACACTCGGCTTTCTCCGTCAGCGGCGCAGTCAGTGGAGATGGGCGGAACTGCGAGAGGAGCCGAGTCCAGCCGAAGTACACTCGGCCCCGCTCGCTCCTCTCCACAGAAATCGGCGCCAAATTTTAAAAACCGCCGGGACTGACACGATCGCAAAGGCACTGGGCAAGGCTGCAGATGGACAGATGAACACTGGGCACGGCTGCAGATGGACAGATGGACACTGGGCACGGCTGCAGATGGACAGATGGACACTGGGCAAGGCTGCAGATGGACACTGGGCAAGGCTGCATGCTGCATTTAAATGTAAGTTTTTTTTCCTTGAATTTCCCTCCTAAAAGTTTTTTTCCTTAAAATTCCCTCCTAAACTTGGGGTGCGTGTTATACGCCGGTGCGTGTTATACGCCGATAAATACGGTATATAGAAATTGTTTATTTCACACACCTCCAAATATGTATAACACACTGCAAAACGGAAAATTTATATCAAATACTTATCGTAATTTTCCTTTCCTGATGGACTCCATGGCAGCCTACGTGTGGGTTAATCCCGCCCCTCATACCTCATAGGACCCTTCTCCCATAAATCTTTGCTCTGGGCCAGAGGCCGTGTTCCATAATTTAGCCTACTCCAGCCACTGGGAGGGAACTCCTGCTGCCATGGAGTCCATCAGGAAAGGAAAATTACGGTAAGTATTTGATATAAATTTTCCGTTTTCCTGACAGACTCCATGGCAGCCTACGTGTGGGAAATAACTAGCCATACACACTCGGGTGGGCAGAGTGCTGGACAAAAGAAAAAAGGTTTAATTGGCACCATCAACAGACAAGATACGTAAACCAAATTAAACAGAAGATAATGAGGCTGGCTCTACGCAGTAGTGTGCCATGAACGTGTTAACTGAAGACCACAAGGCCACCTTGCAAATAACTTCTGGAGGCACGTGACGTGATGCCGCCCATGATGAAGACACTTCTAGTTGAGTGAGCAGTCACCGCTTCTGGAGGCACCAAGCCCTTGGCTTTATAGGCCCACTGAATGGCCTGAACAATCCCTGCTCCGATAGATCTGGAAGAGGCACGCATGCCCTTATACTTCCTGTGAAAAGAACGAGCAGGTGGTCAGTCTGACGGAAAGAAGCTGTAGCTTCAAGATACTGACTCAGAGCTTTTCCAACATCTAAGGGATAAACACTGGAATCCTCGGTAGATCTGAACGTTGGAAGAGCAATCTCCTGATTGTCATGAAACACAGATGCCACTTTGGGGTTTGAACCCAACATAGGAATTAAAAAGTTTAGAAATGGCTCCTTGCATCCCAGAGAGCTGATTTCAGAGACCCTCTTGGCCGATGTTATAGCCACCAAGAAGACAACTATTAGAGAGAGTCAGTTGACAGAAGATTGATCTTCATGTTCCAACTCTCTACCTAAGAAAAAATCCAGGACAAGGGGAAGATCCCAATTAGAAAAACTTGGCTCTGAGGTCTGAGCCTTATTGCTCCTCTGAAAAACTACTGAGTAAGAGGGTGTCTAGCCCAGGAAACACCCGTAAAGGCAGAGATTACAGCAATTTGGACTTGCAGCGAGCTGACTGACAATGAGAGATCCAATCCTGATTGTAAGAAGCCCAGGATATCATGTATCTTTGGGTTATTGCAAGAACCTGCAGTGGAAGAGGTGTAGTCTGAAAACTTTTTCCAAATCCTCTGGTAGACCCTGTTGGTGCCTGTTCTTCTGGCATTTAATATTGTGGAGATGGCCCTACTTGGACAGCCTAGGGCCTCCAACCTTCCCCTCTCAAGAACCAGATCATCAGATGTAGATGGGCCGGGCATGGATGTAGAAATGCCCCTTGTGATAGGAGATCTGGTCTGGAGGGTAGAGGAACTGGGTCCCGGAAGCTGAGTTGCATCAGCAGTGGAAACCATGGCTTGTTTGGCCAGTACGGGACTATTGCCACTATCTCTGCTTCTTCCATCCTGAGCCTCGACAAAAAACGGAGAATGACAGGAACCGGGGGAAAGGCATAGGCCCTGTGGAACCGCCAATGGTCTGTCAGAGCATCTACCCAAAAGCCTGGGAATACCAAGACCTCGTGTAGTATCTCTCTAGTCTGAAGTTACATGGGGAGGCGAACAAGTCTACTTCCGGAATGACTCCCAGGGACAGGACCCACCTGAAGACTTCGGGGGGGAAGTCCACTCGTTGTCCAGAGAAACTCTCAACAGAAAATCTGCCTGAACGTTCGGGACTCCAGGGAGATAGACAGCTGTCAGGTTGGCCAGGTTTTTCTGGGCCCAGATCATGATGGGCTCTATTTCCTTTGACAGGGAGAGACTGCGAGTACCCCCCTGTCTCTTGATGTATGCAACTGCCGTTGTGTTGTCCAGTCTTAGGAGGACTGAGTCTCCTGCTGTTAAGTGGTGAAAGGCCTGCAGAGCGCAGAACGCTGCCCGGAGTTCCAGAACATTGGAGACTATCCTGTGAGAGGAAAAATTCCATATGCCTTGGGCTACTTCTGTCAGCCCCTGTTGCTGGCATCTGTTGTGATGGTGACCCAAGACACAGGTGCGATGGAGTGACAATTGAGGAGGTTCCTCTGTTGTAGCCACCAAGAAAAGCTCTCCCGCATGGATGAGGTTATTTGGATAAAGTGATCCCGAAGCCCTGGATTATACTGCTGGAGGAAACCCTTCTGGAAGGGCCACATTTTCCACTGAGCCCACTTTACCATGGGTGTTGTTGCCACCATGGTGCCAATGATCTTTAGGCATTGAGAGGCTTGGAGATGAGGACGACATTGCAAGCCAAACTCCGTCCCGGATCACTGGGATTTTTCCAGGGGTAACAAGATGGTGCTCTTGATAGCGTTGAAGTGTGCCCCGAGGAATACCAGGGACTGCGTAGGATCCAGATGGCTCTTTTCCAGATTCAGAAGCCAACCAAACTCGAGTAGAGTGGAGATGACCTGGGATCTGTGGATTAGCAACTGCTCCTTGTCCCGAGACAACAGCAGGTCGTCTAGATAGTGATACAGACGGATACCTCTGGTCCTAATCAGAGCCACGACAGCCAACAAGTTTTGAAAACACACGAGTCAATGTTGTAAGCCCGAAGGGGAGACAGGTGAACTGCAGACGGATTTGATCGACAGCAAAGCAAAGGTATTTCTGGAATTCTGACGCGATCGGAACATGGAAGTAGGCGTCCTTCAGGTCTATAGAGACTAGCCAATCGCCTGGTTGGATTGCTTGACTGATCATGAGTAGTGTCTCCATCTTGAACTTCTCCTTCTAGATAAAAGAATTCAAGTGGGTTAGGTCTATAACTGGCCTCCAGGAGACGTTTTTCTTCAACACCATGAAGAGGGGCGAGTAGACCCCTTAAAACCTTTTGTCGTCTGGAACTGGAATTGCAGCGCCCTGAGCCACAAGAGAGACAGGAGAATTCGCTTTTTCTCTTCCGAGAGAGGCAAGGATGCCGACTCGCTCTGTTTTAGGCGGGTGCAATATCATAAAGACTTAGGGGATTCTTGTCCACCGGAAGATGCCCCTTTTGAAAACTTCTGGCCTGAAGGCTGTTTTTTTTTTTTTTCTTCCAGGTCTTCTTGAACTCACGGCCAGGCCTATAGTAGCAAGCATTCCTTGCTCGATCTGAACTTTGCCTGGGCTGTGTTCTCTTCTGGTTTAGCAGACGGCTATCCTGGGGAAGGAACCCCGACTTGCCCCCTGTGGCACGGGTGATGGCACTGTCCGATATGTTCCCAAAGAGGGACGAACCCCCAAATGGAATCCTGCACCATGCCTGCTTGGAGGCAGGGTCAGCTACCCATGGGCGCAGCCACAGGGCACACTTAGCCGTGACAGATGTCAGCATGATCCGAGCCACCAGGCGAATTATGTCTAGGGAAACCCCACGAGAAAAGCCAACGTCAACCTTAGCCCATGAATAGGTGAGCTCCTGGCCAGTTCTTCCGAGATGCTCCTTAGAGAAGCATCTACGTCGTCTGCCCAGACTTCCATCGCTTTAGAAAGGGCTGCGAGAGCTATAGCTGGTTTGCAGGTCATACCCGCTGTAATGTAGATCCGCTTGAGGTCGGTATAAATTTTCCACTCCAGGCAATCCCTAAAGGAAACAGTATCCTCCAATGGGAGTGTGACGTGCCTCACCATCCTCATTAGGGCTGAGTCAAT
Source organism: Rana muscosa (assembly GCA_029206835.1). Lineage (NCBI taxonomy): Eukaryota > Metazoa > Chordata > Amphibia > Anura > Ranidae > Rana > Rana muscosa. The sequence continues at coordinate 323,776,892 of CM055117.1, forward strand.
GAGAGGAGCCAACTCCAGGTGTTTTACATCCTTGCTTTTAAATGGGTACATTTTTGATACCTTCATTAACAGTCAATTCTTCCTTTCAACACCACCCCATTCGTCGGTAATTATTGCGCTGAGTTCACCCAAAAAGGAGAAATTAGGGCGTTCTTTTTTGAGGTGTTTAAAATATTTCCTCTGTTTGGAGGGTGCCTCCACTGGCTCTTCCATCTCAAAGCTTCTTTGACAGCTTTTGACCAGCTGTGGTACTAGGGCAAATTCAAAACCTGCACCAGGGTCATCTACCTCCACCTCACTGTCTGAGGCTTCAATTGAGGAATGGCTCGGCTGTGAAGGGCCTGGAGCCTTGAAATCATCCCTAATAGGGACTGACATAGTGTCGCCAGCAGGGTTGTGGGTATGACCAGAATCCCCTTTACTCAGGGACTCACGGACCACCTTTCTGACCAGTGCTTCCACTTGTTGGTCTCCACCCTCTCTTTCTTATGCGACTTTAGAAAAGCATCGCTCGCAGAGCGATTTGCCTTTAGGAACCTGGGCCCCGCATACCCAGCAGGCTTTCCTCACAGAGCGGCTGGAGTGGCGGTGAGAGTGACGCCCAGAGGTGGTTTTAGACTCCTATCTGTGGTACCTAGATCTAAAAGGAAGATCTGACGTCTGGACCTTGAAGAGGAGTGACAACGTTGAGACCTAGGACGGTCTTTGCCGTGCTTTGGTGTTCAGACCTAGAAGAGCTGAGTGAAAAAGAAAGGGTTAAGAGCTCCTGAATGAGTGAACCCAAGCATCACAGGTAGAAAATAAATAAATCCTACCTGCCGCGCAAGGGTTGGCCACAAGAGGGCGGTGACAGATCCATGGCAAGGCAGTTTGAAAGTGAAATGAATCATTAAAGCCTTATGAGAAACAGGAGTGACAACAGGCATGAGAGACCACATAACAAAACATAGCCAGCACCCAGGGAGCCTGCAGCAAACAATTTACCTTGTAAACCAGAGCCCAGTGCCTGGGTAAATACCGCATAAGCCTGCAAGTCATCCCAAGTAATAGCTGCTTTGACAGCTATTTAAATCTGCCACCGTTAACGATGTCACCGCCCCATAGCGGTTGCCATCCGGTGGCGACCAATCACATGCGCGACCGCCGCCGCCATTTTGGCGAAACTGCGCCTGCACGAACCAAGCACGGAATCTTCGTTCGCGGCTTGCGGATGCGCAGCGACTTCCTGAAACGGCGAGCTGGAACGCAGCTGCGCTCCAGCCGCCGTGGCCACTCACTGGAGCTTGATAGAAAATAAGGAGGAGACACACAAAACACAGAGATACGGCTGCCATATAAAAGGAATATCTTTGTACATTACCACCACCACGGCACGATCCGGACCAGAACCTGGGACTGGGGAGCTGTTTGCTCGACCCACCGCACGATCGGGCGTTTACAAAGCCTCCCGCTAATAGCTGGGACGTTTGGCCATATTGCCGCTTGCCTGCCAATGGCCAGGTTAGTAAGCTCTTCATGGTATCACATCATATCGCCCATGTCCACCTGCTAATAGCTAGGATTGCTGGACTGCAGAGAGGATCACCGCTAACCACCAACGTATCGCCGTGCACACCGCCAGGCCTGGATTACAGGAAAACTTCATGAAAAGGTAAGACTATATCTTGGTCCTAGGAGGAGGACAAAAAAAGGAACACGGCCTCTGGCCCAGAGCAAAGATTTATGGGAGAAGGGTCCTATGAGGTATGAGGGGCGGGATTAACCCACACGTAGGCTGCCATGGAGTCTGTCAGGAAACTATTTTTTGTGGCCCTGAATGGCTCTTTTTGCAAGCGTACATTAAAGTGCAATTTTTTTTTTTTTTTTTTGCCCTAAACGGGTCTTTTTTTGCCCTATGGGTCTTTTGGAAAAGAGCACAATAAAGTGCCTTTTTTTTTCCCCCTAAAAGTTAGATTTTCTCTGACACTGGGCTCATGGCAGTGTAAAAAGACTGTGCACTGCAACACAAACAGGTAAACCTATGCAGAGCGCTGATTTTAATCTCTGAATCTGGACTCCTATATAATATTCTCTCTCCCTGAAAGCACCAACAGGAACCTGGCCCTACACTACACTACACTACACTATCTCTCTATCTTTTCCCTCAGATTGCAGAATCAGGACTACCTCATGTATTTTACAATCTCTCCCTATTAGCAACAGCAGCAGCCAAGATCCTCTCCCTATCTATTCTGAAGCAGAGTGACGTGTGTGCTGTGTGCCTCTAGCTTATATAGAAGCTGGGTCACATGTTGCACTGACCAATCACAGCCATGCCATTAGTAGGCATGGCTATGATGGCCTCTAAGGGCACACCAGCTAATCAAAAGGTGATTGGCTGGCCCCTGAAGCATTTCTAAATGCGTAATTAGATTGCCGAACCCGAACTTGGACTTTTGCGCAAAGTTCGGGTTCGGGAAAAACCTAAAGTTCGGTACGGACCCGAACTTTACAGTTCGGGTTCGCTCAACACTAGTTAGGATGATTAAAGCGCATTATTTCTATTATTACATTGTAATATAAAAGTTCAACTCACCATAATGCTGAATTACTGGGAGCCCAGAGTGGGTCTCTTGTCACGTCGCCTGCTACCAGATGCAGATTGTCACTTGCCACGTCGCCTGCCACCAGATGCAGATAGTCACTTGCCATGTCGCCTGCCACCAGATGCAGATTGTCACTTGCCACACACTGCTGATTGTCCCCTGCCACACGTTGCAAATTGTAACTTGCCACGTCACCTGCCACACATTGCGGATTGTCACTTGCTGTGTCACTTGCCTGCTACAAGGTGTGTCCCAGAGTGCAGGCAGGCAGCAAAGAGATGATGTAATCTCTCTGCTACCTGCGGCTGCACAGTGAGGGCAGAACTGTGGTGATGCAGGGCAGGCAGTGAGAAATTATGTCATCTCTTTGCTCCCCCGCCGGCCTGCTGACTGGCCTGCCCGCTCACCTGCCGACTGGCCTGTTCGGCCACTCAACAGCGGGTCGCTGACTGTCCCGCTCACTCACCCGCGGCCCGCTAACGAGCCTGCCCACTCACCTGCTGGCCCGCTCACCCGCCAGACGGCTGACTGGTCCGGCCGCTTACCCGCCGGGCCGCAGACTGATCCTACCTCTCACACGCCAGCCCCCTGCCTGAGTGTCGTGTGATTTATTAACTTCCCTGACCTGAAACAAGTATGCAGATCTAGCTATATGCTTTTTTTCAGTGACCTAAAACAGCCAAGGATGGACAACTTGCATTTACAGAAAAGGGGCAGTAATTGCAGCCTACATTTTCTCTCAGTACTGGTCTCCCTGGGCTTCATGTACACTAGCAGCTCTGTCCTAAACATGAGTTTAGGAGTTTTTGGTGTTTTTTTTTGCCAAAGCTCCTAAACTCAACGCCATAAAGGCCCATGGGGGAGATTTACTAAAACTGGTGCACACAAAATCTGGTGCAGCTCTGCATAGTAACCAATCAGCGTCCATGTTTTATTGTCAAAGTCTTATTGAACAAGCTGAAGTTAGAAGCTGATTGGTTACTATGCACAGCTGCATGGGCGTAGCATAAGGGGTTGCAGGGGTCACAGTCGCAACCCCCGCCCCTAGCTCCAGGGAGCCCCAGCAGCCTCCCTGTCATATTATCATATCCTCCACAAAGTCCAGCCCTGATCTGCCCTAGGGCCCCACAGCCACGCTCCAGTGCTGGTCTTCTACTTTGCCTTCCACAGTCCACACCCCTCCAATCTCATTGGCTGGGGAGAAGCTGTGAGGCATTTCCTGAATGGAGTGGAGAACGAGGTGAGAACAGCCCAAAGTGTCTGTGCTATGTGCTGGCAACATGGAATGGTAACCGTGCTTAGCGAGGCAAGAGAAGGCAAGTGCCTATAGCCACGATGGGACCGATGTCACTGGTGAGGTAAGACACCGCTCAGTGTCTCCTAGTCACCAGCTGGGATTCTCTGTACCCCCCACCCGGAGATGTCCGCTTACCCCACTTCCCTGACAACTGGGGAAAAGACAGACACCTCCAGGAGGTGACCTTCCCCCAACACCTGCCAACAATGACAGAGAAACCTTCAGAAATTGCTAAAACAAATCCCTTTACACCTCCTCAGGGGGCCCCTGAAGGGCTACAGGCTCCAGATTTTATGTCACATGGCTTTTCCCTCCCAGATCTAAGTTGCCCCCCCCCAAAGCCCCCTGACCACCCCCTCTGCCCTGGATACTATGCCCAGCTGCTGAGCTCCTTTCCCATTACAGTACTCTATACTGTTCCTCCTCTGCAGGGCTGAAATCATATTCCTTTACAACACCCAGCCAGTTAGCCTTTATCTGCACAGGGTGTATCTGCCTACTGCAACTACACTGCCGTTCTGACCAGAGAATTTCACAGGTCAGAAGGACAACATAAAAGCCAGAAACACCCTGTGAGGACTGACAGACTGTGTGTAAAGAAATGTGATTTTGGCCCTGTGTAGTGTGGGGGGGGGGGGGAGGAGCTGTATGCAGTGCTGGGATGGCAAAGGAGCTCTGCCAAGTGACCTGCCAGGGGTCCCTGTCCTCTAATTCTCCAGCGGTGATCCCTGTCCTCTGATTCTCCAGCGGTAATCCCTGTCCTCTGATGTAAAGAGGAACTCTGGGAACTCACAACTCTTAAGCCACTTTGAGTATCTTGGAATGCGGTGGATGTATCTGTGGTGGAAGTGGTGGGTGGTAATGGGGGGGGGGGGGGCAGGTCAAATTTTGCATCGGGGCCCACAAGCTTCAAGCTACGCCTCTGCACAGCTGCACCAGATTCTGTGTGCACCAGTTTTAGTAAATCTACCCGTATGTGTCTATGTGAGACATAGGCTTTTAGCAGAGTTTGGGAGCTGCTGTGGTTAGATGAGAGTCAACCTCTCTCAACCCCCCTCTCCTGAACGTGGAAGAATCATGTTCAGGATAGGAACGTTTTGACCATCAGCCACGGGAAACCGCAACAAAACCACTGCAAAATTTTGCTGCATTGTGCGTTTTCCCACGGTCGTGGTAAATGTAGAGAGGGTGTACATGAAACCTTAAATAGATTGTATAACAATTTTTTTTTGTCTCTAACTACTGAAATTAAATTATATTAGTTTACAACCAATTTTAATAGTTTTGTAGTAAATTTTTAAACTGAACTTTTCAATCAGTTTTTAATATTTGTATAAAATCTTTGCTTTACAAATAAATATTAGAAGGCAAAGGATTCCGGGGGGGGGGGGGGGGAGGAGAGATTTACTAAAACTGGTGCACTTAGAATCTGGTTCAGCTGTGCATGGTAGCCAATCAGCTTCTAACTTCAGCTTGCCCAATAAAGTAATACTAAGGCCCCTTTCACACTGGGGCGTTTTTCATGCGGTTTAGCGCTAATAATAGCGCTGTTATACCGCATGAAAAAATCCTGCCCTGTGCCTTCAATGTGAAAGCTTGAAGGCTTTCACACTGAAGCGGTGCGCTAGCAGGACCGCTCCAAAAGTCCTGCTAGCCGCTTCTTTACAGCGGTAAAGGAGCGGTGTGTTCACCGCTCCTTTACCGCGGTCTCCCATTGAAATCAATGGGACACCGCGGTAATACCGCCCGCAAACCGCGGCAATAGCTGCGGTTTGCGGGCGGTATTAACCCTTTTTGGGCCGCTAGCGGGGGTTAAATTAACCCCCCTAGCGACCGCATACCGCGGTAAGAACGACGGTATAGCAGCGCTGAAAATCGCGCTGCTATACCGCCACCGCTCCTGCCCGCCCCAGTGTGAAAGGGGCCTAAAGCCTCGTTTTTTTTAATTTATTAAAAATAACAAATATGCAGGGGTTTTGCACAGAGCAGCCCAGATCCACCTCTTCTCGGGTCCCTCTTTGGTGCTCCTTGCCCCTCCCTCCTGTTGCGTGTCCCCACAGCAAGCAGCTTGCTATGGTGGCACCCGAGCTGAGCCACAGCTCCGTGTGTTCGTTCAGACATGGAGCTGCGGCCTGGCTAGGGTTGCCACCTTTTCTTCAAGCCAAACCCAAACACTTTAGTGGCGCACGGCAATTTTTTTGTACTACGCACTATAGGATTGTAAAATACCTGGGACACCTTTTGGGTTACCCAAAGAGAGTAGTAATGAGGTGTGCTACAATGAACAGTGGCTGTGGCCAAATTGCATTAACAGTGGGGGGGGGGGGGGACTTAAAGGGGCATGGTTAAATAAAACAAAAGCATTAGTGTACCCACAAAATATGATTCAATAAAAGAAATGTCAGTTAAAATATGAAACTAGCCTACCTTAAAAGTGGACACTGTCAGCCAGTAGAGCAGTAGACGGTGTCAGTAGAGCAGAGGACGGTGTCAGTAGAGCAGAGGACGGTGTCAGTAGGGCAGTGGACGGTGTCAGTAGGGCAGTGGACGGTGTCAGTAGGGCAGTGGACGGTGTCACCCGGTAAGAACTGTATATATGGATGGTGTATGGGGGGTGGAGAACTGTATTTATAGATGGTGTATGGGGGGAGAACTGTATATATGGGGGTGGCTGTATATATGGATGGTGTATGGGTGGGGAACTGTATATATGGGGGGGGCTGTATATATGGATGGTGTATGAGTGGGAACTGTATATATGGGGGGACTGTATATATGGATGGTGTATGGGGGACTGTATATATGGATGGTGTATGGGGGGGATTGTATATATTGGGGGGACTGTATCTATGGATGGTGTATAGGGGGCAACTGTATATATGGGGGGGACTGTATACTGTATATAGATGGTATATGGGGGGACTGTATATATGGATGGTGTATGGAGGGGATGATAAATGTGTATATGAATGGTGTATGAGAAGGAGAGGGATAACTATATGGATGGATGGTGTATGGGAGGGGGGTGGCAGAACTGTATGTATAGTGTATGGTGGGGGGCAAAAATTTACCTTACAAGCTGAGCTCCAATCCCAGCGCGATCTCTGCACACTTTCCAACAGAGCAGCAGGGAATGGGGAGGCTCCGCCTTCAACTCCACCTCCTTGTCCCTTCTGCAGCCAACCAGAGGAGAGTCTCTGGCAACATGGAGGCTCCGTCTCTGCCTCTGTGTCCCGTCTGCAGCACACAGAGCGGACGGAGGTGAACAGACAGTGCGGGGGAGGGGGTAGATAGGAAGGCAGCAGTTGCAAAATCAAGCGGACCGAACCCGAGACACACACGACGGTGGCGGCACAGCTTCAGGACAGGGACTCAGGGAGCCACTGGCGGGTCTGAGTAATGTGCCCGGGTCTCAGGCGGGAAGAGACCCGGGCACATGTTTCAAAACCCGTACTGTCCGGGTGAATCCCGGACAGGTGGCAACCCTAGGCCTGGCCCTGCCCCCTTTCTATCCTCATTGGCTGACAGACTTTGATTAACAGCAGCGGGGAGCCAATGGCCCAGAGCTGCTGTCTCAGCCAATGAGGAGGGGAGTCCCAGGTAGCCGAGACACTCTTGCAACATCGCTGGATCTAGATGGGGCTCAGGTAAGTTTAATGGGGGCTGCTGCCCACAGAAGGCTTTTTATCCTAATGCATAGAATGTATCAAGATAAAAAAACCTTCTGCCTTCACAACCACTTCAACCACATCAGCCCCGGACCATTTTGGTGGTCAAAGACCAGGCCACTTTTTGCGATTCGGCACTGCGTCGTTTTTTTTTCAAATTTTTTCATTTTATTTATTTGGTCATTATACATTTTCAAGATACACATGTATCATTTACTCAACTTTAACAGTTTAGTTCAAAGTCCGTGAGATAACTTATAATAACTAAAAACAAAAATTATCTCATTTTCCAAAAATACAATCTCTGTTTCTCATCATTGACCAAGAAGTGTTATTCCATTTTACCCAAAAAACAAAAACAAAAAATAAACCCTTGCAAAACAATAAAAAGAAGAGAGAAGAAGAAGAAGAAAAAAAAAATGCGGGGGGGGAGGGGGACCAAACACATCGGAGACCAAGATTCCTAAGGATCCTTCTAATTATTATCATAGAGAATTTTCCCTTCTTCTGATATTACAAAATCATTCCATTCTGACCATCTTCTATCATATAATTCCCGTTGATGTCGAGCTGAAAATACCAAGTCTTCCAATCTACTAATTTCTTTAACCATATCTAGCCACATCCTTACCGTCGGTGGCAGTACTGATTTCCACCTCAGGGGAATACATGCCCTTGCCGCCTCCAAGAGGTGGCCTATAATCAATTTTTTATATATTTCCTCTGGTATATATGATTTATGAAAAAGGAAAAAGGCCGGATCCTCTGGTAGCATATGGCCAGTAAATCTCTGAAGCGTATGTCCCACTACTGTCCAAAAGTGTTTTAGTTTAGGACAATTCCAAAATATATGGAGAATAGTACCTTTGCTTCCTTGGCATCTCCAGCACAAATCTGAACATTCCAGAAAGGCTTTATTCAGTTTTTCTGGAGTTTTATACCATCGGCTAAGAATCTTATAGTTTATTTCTTGTAATTTTACACAAATTGATGTTTTATGAATAAGCCTAAAAATCCGCTGTCTTTGTGTGCTATCCCACGATGTTCCTAGGTCCTGTTCCCATTTTTTAATAAATACGTACGTATTCTTCCCCAGGCATATTTAGCAATTTGTAGTTTACTGATAATGTATGGGATGTTGCCTCTATCTTATAGCAGTACTTCTCAAACGTAGTCAAAGCTCTATTAAACACTTCTGGATTCGCAAGAGTCTTAAAAAAATGTGTGATCTGAATAGAACTCCATAGTCTTAATTTATATATATCTGTTTGTGTCATTAACTCCGTAATCTTTACCCATCTTCCTTCTTTTATATATGATAGTACTTGTGTGTATCCTGCTTCTAAAAAATGCCAGAAACTTATATCTTCATACCCCGGTGAGAAAAGGGGATTTCCCAGTATCTGGTATAAGGGAGATGTTTCAGGTATTATACCTATACTAGGTAATAAATCAAAACTAATTTTTACAGTGTTCCCTATCAAGGGATGGTTTTTTATTTGTTTCGGGAGAGAGGCATAACACCAAGGGGCTCTGCCCAGAGGTATCAAGGATTGTGCGCATTCCATCTGAACCCAGAGTTTAGTATCTTTGTGCCTATTCCAGTCAATTACCCTACTTAAATGAGTTGCTAAGTAATATTTTCGTATATCCGGCACTGCCAATCCTCCATTTTCTTTTGGGTTCATTAAAACCCTACGTTGTATCCTAGGATGTTTATATGCCCAAATAAAATCAAACATTATCTTTTGACTCTGTTTAAAGTAGCTAGGCGGAATACGTATTGGCAGTGTCTGAAATAGGTACAACAATTTAGGTAGTATGTTCATTTTAATAATACTACATCGTCCTAGCCAAGAGTGAAAGCCCGTATTCCAACCAGATAACAATGTCTTAATTTTTAGTAATAGAGGAGGGAAATTCAGCTCAAAAACGTTTTCTATTTTAGGAGGGATCAACGTACCCAAATATGTCAGTGCTTTATCCGTCCATTTGAATTTAAAATTTTGTTTCAGTTGTTTTACTAATTCTCAAGGTAAATTCACCCCCATTGCTTCTGATTTTGTAAAATTGATATTGAGGTTGGAAAGTGAGCCATATTTCTCAAATTCTTTCATCAAATTTGGAAGTGTAGTCACTGGGTTCCTTAATGAAAATAGCATATCATCGGCATATGCCGAGATTTTATGCTGACTCTCTCCTATCTGAATCCCTGTAATATTTTGGTTTGATCGAATAGTGCAGAGAAATGGTTCCAATGACAGGGCGAACAGGAGAGGCGAGAGGGGACATCCCTGCCTCGTTCCATTTGTAATTTTAAGAGTATCTGACAAAATCCCATTTACCCGTATTCGGGCCGTTGGGCGGGAATAAATAGCAGTGATCCATTGTAACATTTTATTTCCAAAGCCGCCATATTTTAGGACTGCCAGCATGAAATTCCAGTTCACCCTGTCAAAGGCCTTCTCTGCATCTGTATTCAAAAGTATACATTGGGTCTGGGATACATTAGTCTTCTGTAATAAGTTCAATACCTTTATAGTATTATCCCTTGCCTCTCTTGTGGGTACAAATCCCACTTGATCTAAGTTTTGGGATATGACGTTGAATTCTGTTGGCCAATATCTTGGTAAAAATTTTAAGGTCTAGATTAAGTAATGAAATCGGCCTATAGTTTCCACATAAGGTCAAATCTTTCCCTTCCTTAGGTATCACCGAGATATAGGCCAATAAGGTTTCTGTTGTAAAAGATGCAGAGGAACCCAGTGCGTTGAAGAATTTGATCATATACTGACCAAGAGAGGGAAGCAAGATCTTATAGTATTGTGCTGTTAAACCATCCGGACCTGGCGCTTTATCTAATTTAATTGTTCTTACTGCTTCTTGGAGTTCTTCTATTGTTATAGGATCTTCCATTTCATCTCTGTCTGTATCTGATAACTGAGGCATTGAAGATAGAGTAAGATATGTAACTATTTGTTCTTGAGTATGAGGTTTAACCTTCAGATTATAAAGTGATTCATAGAATTCTTTAAATTCCTGTGCTATATCATATGATTTTACAATCTTCGGTCTATTAGGTGTTATCAAATGAGGAATATAAGTCTTTGATTTTTGTCCTTGTAACGTTCTAGCTAATACCTTTCCACATTTATTCCCAGCTTCATATGAAAATCTTTTACATATCTGTAACGCCGCCTTTGCTTTATACTGCAGGAGATCTACAATTTGTGTCCTTTTAGTCAAAAGTTCTTTCTCAACTGCTTCAGTTTGAGCTTTTTTATGTTGATCTTCTAATTTAGCTAGTTCTTCCATAAGTAGTTTTAATTGTTGTGTTCGTTTCCGTTTTATTCTGGCTCCATGCTTGATCAGGACACCCCTGATAACCGCCTTATGAGCCTCCCAAATAATCCCGGGGTCACAATCAAGAGTATCATTAGTTTCAAAATAAAACCCCATTTCCCTGACTACCTCTTCCCGTACTTCTTCATCTTGTAAAAGACTTTCATTCAGTCGCCAATGGTTGGACCTTGTCAGGGGAGAGTCTTGTAAGGTGTATATCAGGGACATCGGTGCATGATCTGACCAGGTAATGGAGCCAATAGTAACATCTTGAACTGCATGAAGTTGGGCATGTGGAATAAGAAAATAGTCGATACGAGAATATGTTTTATGGGGAAAAGAATAAAAAGTATTGTCCTTTTCTGTGGGGGTGAAGTAGTCTCCATACATCAATTAATTGATTTTTATAAAGAGATTGGGCTATGTTTTTACGTGCCCTATCAGAAATGGTTGACCCTCCAGTTGATGCATCTTCTACTGGTATTAGGGGGATGTTTAAATCTCCACCTATAATCAATTGTCCTATTTTAAACTCCATCAATTTCCTAAGTGTTTTATTTATAAAGATCTCTTGGTGTTCATTAGGAGCATACAACGCTGCCAAAGTAATTTCCGCTTCTCCTATTGTGCCTTTTACAAACAAAAAACGTCCTCCTGGGTCTTTGATTGAATCTATATACCCCCATGGTACTTTACTTGATATAAGGATCGAAACCCCCTTTGATTTTGTTATCTGATTAGTTGAATGATATGTTACCGGAAATGACTTACTTTGCAAGCTAGGTATTTTATCTTCTCTAAAATGTGTTTCTTGTATAAAAACAATATCAGTTTTAGATCCTTGCATATCATGTAAGAGCACTGCGTCGCTTTAACTGACAATTGCGCGGTCGTGCGACGTGGCTCCCAAACAAAATTTACGTCCTTTTTTCCCACAAATATAGCTTTTTTTTTGTGGCATTTGATCACCTCTGCGGTTATTATTTTTTGCGCTATAAACAAAAATAGAGCGACAATTTTGAAAAAAAATGCAATATATTTTACTTTTTGCTATAATAAATATCCCCAAAAAATATATTAAAAAAAGTTTTTTTCCTCAGTTTAGGCCGATACGTATTCTACTACATATTTTTGGCAATAAGCGTTTATTGATTGGTTTGTGCAAAAGTTATAGCTTCTACAAAATAGGGGACTGTTTTATGGCATTTTTATTAATATTTTTTTTTTTATTAATTATGGCGGCGATCAGCGATTTTTATCGTGACTACGACATTATGGCGGACACATCGGACACTTTTGACACCATTTTGGGACCATTGTCATTTTTACAGCGATCAGTGCTATAAAAATGCACTGATTACTGTAAAAATTGCACTGGCAGTGAAGGGGTTAACCACTAGGTGGCGCTGCAGGGGTTAAGTGTGACCTAATGAGTGATTCTTACTGTTAGGGGGCGTGGCTACACGTGACACATCACTGATGACCGTTCCCGATCACGGGGAACGGTCATCAGTGACAGTGTCACTAGGCAGAATAGGGGAATGCCTTGTTTACAAAGGCATTCCCCTGTTCTGCCCTTGTGGACCGCAATCACGGGACCCATCGGGAACATCGAGTTCCCGGGACCCGTGGCCGCATTCGCGCCCGCTGGGCGGCAGATTTAAAGGGACGTACCTGTACGCCAATCTGCCTGCCCGTGCCATTCTGTCGACATACATAGTCGTGCGGCGGTCGGCAAGTGGTTAAGTTGGTAGCTAATTGGTTTCTATGCAGAGCTGCACCAGATTTTGCATGCTTCAGTTTTAGTAAATCTCCCCCCATGTGTTATCTAAATCGGGGGCACAACAGTAAACAGCCTGCCCTGCAGCTGGCTTTTTATGACTAAAACTTGTACTGGGATGCCTGTTAAGAGATGAATCTCTGCAACAACTCATTCAAATCTGTGTTTACATTGCAGCTTGAGCTATAAGGCCCTGTAAACAAAACGATGCTTACAACAGACTGCAAAGCAATCTCATTAGGACATGTAAAAATGAGCATAAAGTGGTATTACCCTTCCCCCACCCTAAGAAAAATGTAATACACTGCAGTGTACATAGGCGTGCGCACAGGGTATGCCAGGTGTGCCTAGGCACACCTTAATCACCCTACGCTGAGCAGATTCCCCCTGCTGCTTGGCTGCAGAGAAAGGGACTCGGGAATCTCTGTCCTCAGGCCCTTTCTCTATTTCCAAAGTGACACATTAGGGGTCTGTTTAGATCCCTAATATTTCACCAAAGCCCCCCAATGGGGCTCCTAAATTGTAAAAAACTATAATAAAAAATACTGTAAAAAATTATTGTAAAGAATAATAAAATTGTAAAAAAATAAGCTACTGACACCAATCTCTGCTCTACTGACGTCACCTACTGCACTACCAACACTGCCCATTGCCCTACAGCCCTATACAGTATACAGTATGTGTGTTTGAGCTTTGCAATAATGCAATAGGCTGCGCACGCCTATGGCAGTGTACCAAACCTTAAATGTGATGGCTGCGCTAGTTTTATTTTTTAAGGCTTTTATCCTTTATTATTATCTGATTATATAGCCAGTAACACACTTCCTGTTTTAGGGTGTCTCCACTCTGGATGGAGGAGCATTAGAGACACCCCTTGACAGCAGGGCTGTCATTCAGGGGTGAGGCTAGTGTTAGATACACTTGCAGATTTAGATGAACTTGAGTAACAATTAAAGCTGAACTCCAGTTAACACTTTATAAGCATGTACCACAATAGCTCTTCCCTTTTGAAGTAAAGTTTTTACATAAATGAATGAAAGCTGACTATTGTAAGCAGCGGTAAATTGTTTGTCTCAATCCACTAACTGGCACTTTTGCTGGTTTGTAAAAGTAAATGGAAAAACAACAAACTTATAGGCTGGATCAACAGGTGAAAATAAAGGAAAAAAGACTAAAAAAAACAAATGCAGCCACCACATCAATAAATTGGTAACTTGCAACAATGGAGTGTAATAGAGGTTAATGAATGGTTCCATACCCACTGAAAAACATGAGGTCAACAGATTTGTATATGTACAACAAATATATTTAGGTGTATCCAATGAAGCTACCCATATGACAGCAAATTATGATGATGGTCTTATTTGACAGATGCAGGTGGGTTAGGTGGGCATCTACCACCTATTTAGTTTGAGAGACATTGTGGGAAACAACTGTGATTAGAAATCTGCCACTAAGACCCTGTTTTTCAGCTCTTTACCGCCACCCTTTGGACAACTTCTGCTATTGTTGTCTGATGTTTAGCATTGGTTCGGAGCATGCGTGTTTGTACTTTGGATTTTAGTCCGATGGATTTGTGTACACACGATCGGAAAAATCCGACGGAACACATTTGTTGTCGGAAAATTTGAGAGCATGCACAGCCAATATTTGTTGTCGAAAATTCCGTCAAAAAGGGTCCGATGGAGCATACAGACGGTCGGATTGTCCGATAAAACACGTCCGTCGGACCATTGTTGTCGGAAAATCCGATCGTGTCTATGGGCCTTTACAGTGGTCAGATTAGGTGAAGCCTGCCAATGTAAGGTCTGTATCTTTACATTTAATTATGGAGCTACCTAAGGCGCGCCATCTCTATTGTTGAATCTGTCAGCATTGTCATACCAAAGTCCTTTTTTTGCAGAATTCTATATATCTGAGAGGAAGTTGTATGGTGAAGAGACTGAACTGTCAGGTGTTGCAGTTTACAGTATGTGGACTTTGTAATGCAAATGGAAAATCACAGATAAGATTACATGCGTTTTTAAATAAACATTCCTACCCAAATAAAGGAAAATATATATTTTTTAAATCCAGTTCATAGTAAAAATGCATGGATTTTCACATGCTTTATGCATGTTTGAACACACTGGTGCATTTTAAAAAGTAGAACTATAGGCAAAATGTTTTTTTTCCTTCCATTTTGGGTAGAAAATTTGAGGGTTATATAATAAGTACCTTTTGACTAGAAACTAGTAATTTGGACTTTCAAAGGCACACGATAAACAGGATAAAAAACTAGGGGTATTTTAATATAGAAAATATCATATAAAAAGCAGTTATATAAAATCGAGTAGATATTCAATATTATAACTGGTCCACATAGGTTATCACAGTATTAACATTAAAGTACAGTTTCCTTAAATAAACTCAATTGAGTGAGATAAGGTAGTAGCAATATGACTGTACAGTGGATAACCAAACAGTGGGTCCAGAGGAGAAGGAGAAATTGCTCTACATGCTACGTGTTAGTGTAACGCTTCCTCAGGAGCATAGACATATGAATCTATTAAAATATACAAACAACAAAAAAAGAAAATCAATAATCAACATTTTAATACATAGAAACATTATACATAGACATTTGCTGGCATGTGGCAAAGTAGCAACAGAAAGGCCCCGAGAGCCCAGTGGAGTGAGTAGGCAGCATCTCTGCTAGGGTACAGATAGACATTGCAATAGGTAGAATTTAATAGAAACAGACAATTCATGTAGGGAGAGCAACAGTTGAAGTAAATAATAGAGAAAGAGAAAAACCATACTCACAGAATTGGCCGTGTTGAAAAAACAACAGTCAGCCTAGTTGCCCAGACAATGGCAATGTATTATAACATGTAGCCAGTCAAGGGAGTATTATCTGTGGGTAATGGTAACAAATTAGTTAAGTATCAAATATACATATGGACTCCAGGGTAGTATATAAGGTAAGGTGACCAGATTTTTTAAATGAAATCCGGGGACATATTTTTTTTTCTTACTAGTAATGGCAGCAATCAGCAACTCATAGCGGGACTGCGATATTGCGGTGGACAAATCAGACACTAAGTGACACTTAGTGGGAACCAGTGACACTAATACAGTGATCAGTGCTAAAAATGTGCACTATCACTGTACTAATGACACTGGCTGGGAAGGGGATAACATCTAGGGCAGGGGTGCCCAACCAGTGGCCCGGGGGCCACATGCGGCCTGCAAAGCCCTCTGATGTGGCCCGCGAACCTCCTGCACTGGGATGGTGGTTTGGCAAGCCCAGATTCCAGGTTGCTGACCCGTCATCCCAGAGCATCAGTGTTGTGAATGAAGCCGGCGGTAGAGAGAGCAAGCAGCTGCAGAGCCACATAAGTTGATGTTTCCTGTATAGCGCCAGCTCCTGTCACAATTGATACCAAATGCACTCTGCCTGGGACAGCAACAGCTGGGAAAAACTGAATGGAAGATTGTTATTAAAGGGTAAGTTTATTACTGAAATCAGTGCAGTTAGCCATAAACTTCTGTTATTACCTGTGGGTTTTGTGTGCTTTCAGAAATTGCACCACATTTACAGGATATAATAGAAGTCTATGGCAAAGTGCAGCTAACCTGCAGGAAAGCCACAGGTGCATGTGGTGCATCAGTGTGAAAGCAGCCTTAGGACCCAATCGGACCCTCCATTCACATTCACCTCTATGTTCATTTACCCCCACTTACCTTACGTCTTCTGCTACCTTCCCTAACCGGAAATGCGGCGATTGACGGGGACACAGGGCAAATTGCTTGCCCTGTAATCCCCGCCCTTGCTGCCTATGCAGTGGTCCATACTCGCCACGTCAGCAGCAATGTGGCACATGCGCAGTGGCCCGTGGACAGACCGGAGGTCGTCCGTTCCGGCTGGGATTGACGCACTTCCGGTAACGGCGCATATAGACACGGAAGACGCCGTGGTCTATTATAGGCGTTCAAACAGAGCCCAGGAGTACTCGCTGCCGGCTAACCACAACCCTGATAAGGTAACACATTTATTTGCAGCATATTACCTTCTTTGCTCTGCTGTCTATATATGCAGCATTATTATGGATACTATACACTCTGTCATCTCCGTAGGGCCCTGACCTCTCTATTGAGTAGGCCAGGTTTACTATGGTAGTTTGGACCAAGCTGACTGTTTAACGCCGCTCCAGCATTTTAAAACAGTATCTTTACACCGGATCAGCTGAGTCTCCTCTCCTCTACTCCCTGCTTACCAGCACAGATCGTCCTATCAATTACCTTAATTATTTATACATGGTAAGATTCCTTATTTACCAAACTAATAGGCTCTGATATCCACATGTGCCAAACACTTATGGCCATGTGGCTCCTTATATACTACCTGGGAGTCCATATGTATATTTGATACTTAACTATTTTGTTACCATTACCCACAGATAATACTCCCTTGACTGGCCGCTTGGGCACCACGTGCTTGACCAGACATATGTCGACCTGCCATGCAGTTCGTTGGCAAGCGTACCTAAAAGACCCACACCAAAGAACAAAGCGGACCTTTCCTTGCTCCTCATCAGCTGGGATCTCCAACCCCACTATACCTTCAGTCCTCTCTGAAACCTGCACTGAGAGGAATGAAGGTGTAGAATTAGGTGTGTCACAGCCAAGTACTTGTGGGCAATCTTCTATCGGTACACCGACGTCCGATTGTACCAGGCAAATTTTCCTGCCCCAGCTGCTGCACCGCCGAAAGAAGTTCGCTCACAGCCATCCACATGCCCAGCGGTTGAATGCTAGCTTGGCTAAATTGCTAGCACTTCAACTGCTGCCTTTTCAGTTGGTAGACTCTCCCTTCCGTGAGTTTGTGGAATGTGCGGTTCCTCAGTGGCAGGTTCCCAAACGCCACTTTTTCTCACGGAAGGCGATTCTGGCTCTCTACCGGCATGTGGAAGGCTATGTCTTGGCCTCTCTGGACAAGGCGGTTAGCGGTAAGGTGCATATTACCGCTGACTCATGGTACAGCAGGCATGGACAGGGACGTTACCTATCTTTCACGGCACATTGGGTGACTCTGCTGGCAGCTGGGAAAGATGCAGGACAAGGTGCAGTAGTGTTGGAGGTTGTTCCGCCACCACGCCTCCAAAATGTTACTACTGGTGATTCTGACACACCTCTCTCCTCCACCCCCTCCTCTTCTTCCTCCATAGCCTCTACCTGTGCTTTGTCCTTGGAACCAGCGGTGCTCCGTAGGCATTCAAGGGGCTACGCAAGTACGCAGGCAAAAAGATGCCATACGGTGCTTGAGCTGGTGTGCTTGGGGGACAGGAGCCACACTGGGACAGGGATTCTGTCAGCTCTGCAGGGGCAGGCTCAGAGGTCGTTGACGCCAGGAAAGGTGGTTTGCGACAATGGCACCAACCTCCTCTCTGCCCTCCGACAGGGACAACTGACCCATGTGCCCTGTTTGGCTCACGTCCTTAACTTGGTGGTGCAGCGGTTCTTGGGCAGGTACCCGGGCTTATAGGAGATCCTGAAGCAGGCCAGGAAACTCTGTGGGCATTTCCGTCGGTCATATAATGCCAGTGCTCGGCTGGCTGAGCTGCAAAACGATTACAATCTGCCCAAGAACCGCCTAATCTGTGACATGCCCACCAGGTGGAACTCTACGTTGGCCATGCTGCAGCGGCTGCACACGCAGCAGAGGGCCATCAATGAGTATCTGTTGCAATATGGCACCAGGACAGGGTCAGGGGAGCTTGGATTTTTTCCCCCGAGGATGGTGAACAGTGACAGTGCATGCATCAGTGACACTGTCCCTCTTGTCCACCTGTTGGAGCACACGCTGCATGGAATGATGGACAGGACACTTGAGGCAGAACAGAGGCAGGAAGAGGAGGACAGGCCCCCTTTATCCAGATAATGTTCCTGCTGGCCCGGCTATCACATAGGAAGAGAAGGAGAAGGAGGAGGATTATTGTGTCAGCATGGAGGTGGAGCCTAGCACTCAGCATCAGCAGCAGTCCTCAAGGGATCAATTACAGTCCCAAGACACCCATGGACTTGTACGTGGCTGGGAGGAGGTGGCTGCGGATCATGTCATCCTCAGTGACCCAGTGGACTCCGCACCGAAGGCCTCAGCAAACCTACGCTGCATGGCCTCCCTGATCCTGCAAAGCCTGCGGAAGGATCCTCGTATTCGTGCGATCAAGGAGAGGGATCATTACTGGCTGGCAACCCTCCTTGATCCACGTTACAAGGGTAAGGTTGTGGACCTTATCTTGCCGTCGCAGAGGGAGCAGAGGATGAAGCATCTTTGGGAGGTCTTGCAGAAAGGTCTGTGCAATGCGTTCCCAGAGACTGGGAGGTTACAAATTCCTGGTCCTGGACAACGTGTTGCTGAGGCTTCGGTCAGTCAAAGAAGGAGCGGTGGAGAAGGTGGCCGTCTGACTGATGCGTTTAGACAATTTTTTAGTATGCAGCCCCAAGGTATGATCGGTTCCAGCAACCATCACCAGCGTCTGGTTTACATGGTGCAGGAATACCTAGGGGCAAGATCAGCCTTGGACACCTTTCCCACCGAAAATCCTCTGGGTTACTGGGTCTTGAGGATGGATCACTGGCCAGAGCTTGCACAGTATGCAATTGAGCTACTTGCCTGTCCTGCATCCAGCGTTCTTTCGGAACGTACATTCAGTGCTGCTGGAGGCTTTGTAACCGATCACAGGGTGCGCCTGTCCACCGACTCGGTCGATCGACTGACCTTCATAAAAATGAATCAGTCTTGGATCAACACCAGCTACCAAGCACCTGATGCTGATGTAACAGAATTTTTTTTTTTTAAATGTCAGATCCCTTCAAGACAGCATATGCTGATGCTGAGTGACTATCCTGTTATGCTGAGTGACTATCCTCTTCCTCCTCAATGATCATGCTGATAGCTTGTAAGAACATTTTTGGTTCTGGGCATCGCCACCAGTGGCTAAGGCCCAATTTTTCAGCCCTTGTTTAACAGGGGCGTGTATTTACAATTTTTGATGCAATACTTTGCAGCAGGGCTCATTGCTGCACTCCAAGTACAGTATCTGTGAGGGGTTGCAGTGTTGTGGCACCAGTGTCTAAGGCCCAATTTTTCTGCCCCTGTTTAACAGGGGCGTGTAATTACAATTTTTGATGCAATACTTTTCAGCAGGGCTCATTGCTGCGCTCCAAGTACAGTATCTGTGAGGGATTGCAGTGTTGTGGCACCAGTGCCTAAGGCCCAATTTTTCCGCCCCTGTTCAACAAGGGCATGTAATTACAATTCTTGATCTAATAATTCACAGCAGGGCCCATTCCTGCGCTCCACCAAGAGTAACTGTGAGGGCTTACACAGTGTTGTGGCAACACTACCACCACCAAAGGCCCAATTTTTCCTAAGACTGTTCAACAATGGCATGTAATTACAATTCTTGATATAATAGTTCACAGCAGGGTGTTCCAGCGCCCACCAAGAGTAACTGTGAGGGCTTACAGTGTTGTGGCAACACCAACTCCTAAGGGCCACATTTCTGCAGAGTATATATGGCAGGCCCCTACTTTCAAACATCCAACTTACAAACAACTCCTACTTGCAAACGGAAGGAAACAACAGGAAGTGAGAGGAAAGCTACCGCTAGGAAGGGAAATTCTCTCCTATAAGAGTAAATATGGGAAAAAAAGTGTCTCCTCTCCACTGATGCTTTATCACCAATCCTTGTTTCAATAAAAACCCCAAATTTTCAAAAAACATTTGTCATTGGAACAGAAAGTGAGGTGAAATGTTCTGAACAGGTGCACACTGCACAGACAGTAACAAATGTTACAGGGGTGATAACCCTTCCCTATGTTTTCCAAAAAGCTTAAAAATAGATTTTTTGGCTGGAGCTACACTTAAACAATGTTCCTGTTCCAAGTTACAAACAGATTCTACTTAAAGCGGAGCTCCACCCTAAAGTGGAACTTCCGCTCATCGGAACCCTCCCCCTCCGGTGTCACAATTGATACCTTTCAGGGGGGAGGGGGTGAAGATACCTGTCTAAGACAGGTATTTTCACCCACTTCTGGGAGTCCTCTCTGCGGGAAATCTGCGGGAAGCACGTCACTTCCCGCAGAGTACCAGCTGTGTTCTGGGAGACACTCAGCTCCCAGAACACACAGGGACCAGTCAGAACGGCGCAGCGCGACTCGCGCATGCGCCGTAGGGAACCGGGCTGGACTCCAGGACAGGTAAGTGTCCTAATATTAAAAGTCAGCAGCTGCTGTAGCTGTAGCTGTAGCTGTAGCTGTAGCTGCTGGCTTTTAATATTTTATTTTCGGCGGAGCTCCGCTTTAAGAACAAACCTACGGTCCCTGTCTTGTTTGCACCGCCTGTATACTGCTGTTCAGAGTATATAGGGCATTTTTTTAATTTGGGTGCGGGGTTCCCCTTAATATCCATACAAGACCCAAAGGGGCTGGTAGTGGGGTGGTACCCATGCCATTTTTCTCAATGATTTTCATCCATATTGCCGGGACCAAACATTACATTAAAGCCGCAAGCAGTTTTAAATGACTTTTTTTCCTTTAGAAATTTCATTTTGTGCAGGGACAGTTCTAAACACGGGAAACACGTGCCACTTCACAGGCATACTAAAGACACCCCCCAGGTACGATATTTAAAGGAATATTTCACATTTTTTTTCACTTTAAGCATCATTAAAATCACTGCTCCCGAAAAAACGTCCGTTTTTAAAACTTTTTTTTGCATTGATACATGTCCCCTGGGGCAGGACCCGGGTCCCCAAACCCTTTTTAGGACAATAACTTGCATATTACCCGTTAAAATTGGCACTTTTGATTTCGAACGTTCGCATCCATTGTATTTAATAGGGTTCTAAAGTTCGCGCGGGTTCTGGTGCGAACCGAACAGGGGGGTGTTCGGCTCATCCCTACTCTGTAACACATCTTTGGTGCATTGTGATACATTTTATATCTTTTGCATGCACACATGATAAAACAAAAGCAAAAACACAGGCATGTACACTCACCGGCCATTTTATTAAGTACACCTGTTCAATTGCTTGGTAACACAAATTGCTAATCAGCCAATCCCATGGCAGCAACTCAATGCATTTTGGAGTCTAGATGTGGTGAAGATAACTTCCTGAAGTTCCTTAAGGAATTTAAGTGACTTTGAACATGGCATGGTTGTTGGTGCCAGACCGGCTGCTCGGAGTATTTAAAAAAAACTGCTGATCTACTGGGAATTTCACGTACAACCATCTCTAGGGTTTACAGAGAATGGTCTGAAAAGGAGAAAATATACAGTGAGCGGCAGTTGTGTGGACAAAAATGCCTTGTGGATGTCAGAGGTTAGAGGAGAATGGACAGACTGGCTTGAGATGATAGACAGGTAACAGTAACTCAAATAACCACTCGTTACAACCAAGGTATGCAGATTTCCATCTCTGAACCCACAACACATTGAACCTCGAAGCAGATGGGCTACAGAAGAAAAACACCAAACCGGGTGCCACTCCTGTCAGCTAAGAAAGGGAAACTGAGGCTACAATTCGCACAGGCTCAAAAAAATTGGACAATAGAAGATTGGAAAAACTTTGCCTGGTCTTATGAGTCTCAATAGGGTAGGGTGTAGCCTGTAGGGTCAGAATTTGGCTTAAACAACATGAAAGCATGGATTCACCCATCCTGCCTTGTGACAATGGTTCAGGTTGGTGGTGTAATGGTAATTTTCTTGGCACACTTTGGGCCACTTACTACCAATTGAGCATCATTTAAATGCCACGGCCTACCTAAGTATTGTTGCTGACCATGTCCATCCCTTTATGACTAAAGTGTACCCATCTTCTGATGGCTCTTTCCAGCAGAATTATGCAACAGGTCACAAAGCTTAAATCATCTCACCACTGGTTTCTTGAACATGACAATGAGTTCACTGTACTCCAATGGCCTCCACAGTCACCAGAGAACTTTTTGGGATGTGGTGGAACGGGAGATTCACATCATGGATGTGCAGCTGAAAAATGTGCAGCAACTGCGTGATACCATCATGTCAATATGGATTAAAATCTCTGAGGAATGTTTCCAACAAGGGGTTCTAACCCGGTACTTGCAAGGTGTACCTCATAAAGTAGCCAGTGAGTGTATATGGGCCCTTATTATTATAAAATATAGCATATACAGTACAATTGCCATACAAGCCATATTGTAATTGAATGTTATTTTAAAAAACGACCTTATCTTCTCAATCTGCAGCGCTGTAATTTTCAGTAAAATTCAATGGAATATGACAACCTAGGGGTGTTCCGTACACCATTTTCTAAAACAAAAAAAAATTTGGTGAGATTCTCCAGAAGGGAAAATCACTTCTAAATGGATGCAGACCATATATTTTCCTCATTAGAACACTGCAAGTGTATGAGCTGACTATTAATGATAAAGTCACTCCTATTCAGATTCACTCTGCACACAACAAACAGCTTTTTCTTCAGAGCAAAAACAGGTAGGACTCTGCAACAAAATAATATATGGGAACTGTCGTGGCAAAACTGGTTGTTTGCAGAGCACCCAACCATTTTTGCCTTGTGCTAAATAAGCACACACTTCATCTTATTGCAATAATGCTTCTTAAACTAAGATTCACTCACCATTCATTCATCCCATTCATTCAAAGAAGGAAGCATCACCAGCCAGGTCTCATTATCAAGGCATCCCAGAGCAGAGTCCTCCCTAGGATAGCCAGCTCCCTTTATTTATAGTGTCAACATGAATAACAAAAGAAGGTGGTGGCTTCACAAAACAGCCAATCAGACATTTTGTATTCTTTCAAAAGAACCAATCACAGACATGTATATATTCAAATAGAATGCTAGCAAACGGCTGGGTACAGGGGCCATGCTTTCTTTGAGACAAAAGAACACTAGAAAGCATGGCTTTGTACAAAGCCGTGTGCAAACCAACTCACCGCTACCAATGACGCCAACCATACTTTTTTTTTTTTTTAACAGAAGGAATTTTTATTAGAAAAAAAATATCGTTGTACATGTGAGAAAGCTGTGGACAATACACAGAAAAAGAATGGCATCTAACAGACTAGGTCAGCACTTGAACAGGAGGCATATAATCAAACATATCAGTTATATATAATAGTGTTGCTACACCTAGTCATAGGGCACTTATACACCCCGCCAACAGGACCATCCATCTACCTATTCAGCGCGGAGGGGGGGGGAACAGAAATGTAATACCAATTAGTACCAACCCAGAGGGATTGAGGGGAGGAATCATTGTCATATCCACAGGCCACGATCTACACCGTGAGGTGTCTGGCCTCAACACAACTTGACCATATTTTCAGAAACTTTTTAGGACAGTTGCGACCCATGTACGTCAGCTTTGGGAGCGTGTCATTCACCAGTTTCTTCCATGCCGAGATTCGGGGTGGCTCAGGCATTTTCCAATTAATCAGAATGGTTTTCCTAGCATAATACGCACAATAAAAAATAAAAAGTTTTGTATGTGTGTTAGTGGGGAGGTTGCCAGTTATACCCAAAAGAAGGATCAGGGGGTCCAGTCCGACGGAAACACCACTAAGTGATCTAATGTCAGCAGTCACCTCTTGCCAAAACGTCTGTATCCGAGAGCAACTCCAGACCATATGGATAAAGTTACCTACACCCTCCTGGCAGCGCGGACACTGATCGTCCGCCAGGCGATAGATGACCGAGAGCCGCTGTGGCGTGTAGTACACCCTGTGAAGAAACTTGATTTGAACGAATCGGTCCCTGGCAGCTATCATAGGGGGGATGTACTGCTGTAGGCCCTCGGACCAATCCTCCTCCGTGAGGTTTGGTATATCCCTTTGCCAGGCACTGAATGCTCTGTCAGCACCAGTGCCGCCAGCACAGGTGAGCCTAAAGTATATGGAGGACAACGCTCTATCTATGTTACTGGCCGCAAGAAGTCTCTCAACCGAGTGTGGGGCTAAGGTGATCGGTTCCGGGAACTGAGCCCTAAGTGCATGTTGAAGCTGCATAAATCTAAAATACATCCAGGAAGGAAGCGAGAATTTGTCCTTCAGGTCCCGAAAGGAGAGGAGACAGCCCCCCGGCATAACATCCCGGAGGGTCCTAACCCCGTGCCTGGCCCACACCCACGGATCCGGCACAGTCCGCAGATGGGGCAACTCCGGGTTTCCCCATAGGGGAGTATATGGAGAACAGGTCCGGGGCTTCACCAGGGACCCCGAAACTCGCCTCCACACTCCAATGGTTGTTCTCATAGGGGTAGTGATATGTATGCTAGAGCGAGGCCCTCGGTACACCAAATTGCTAAGTTCATCATAGGAACCCAATATTGCCGCCTCAAGATTCACTGCGGGGTTGGACCGGTCCTGCATGAACCACCACCTCACTGAAACCAGGACCGCAGCCCAGTAGTATTTTTTGAAGTTGGGTAGTGCCAGGTCCCCCCCCGACAAAGGGAGCTGGAGCGTGGATCTAGCCACTCTGGGGACCCTACCCTGCCACACAAATGTTCCAATCGCCTGGTCCAGTTTGGTAAAAAAGGAATTAGGTATACTAACAGGAGTGTTCCGGAATGCATAAAGGAATTTAGGGAGGAAGGACATCTTTATCAGATTAATCATACCTTCTGGGGTCAGCGGCAGGGTCTTCCAAGTGTTACATTTGAGGGTAAAATTTTGCATGATCGGGCGAACATTGGCTTCCAAGTAGTCCGGCAGGTTCCTCTGAACATATATGCCCAGGTACTTAAATCCGTCGACCCAGTGAAGGGGGGCCGGTAGGTCAGGAGGAGGGGTCATCGGGCGTAAAGGAAAAAGCACTGATTTGTCCCAATTTATTTTAATGCCCGAGAACCTGCCAAACCGCTCGAAAATCTCAAGGGCCGCCGCCAAGGAAGCATGAGGGTCACCCAAATACAGGAGGGTGTCATCGGCGTACATGGATATTTTTTCCACCAGGGGTGGCACCTGAATGCCAGACACCCTATCGGAAGAACGTATCAGCGCAGCCAACGGCTCAACTGCCAGGGCAAAGAGGGTGGGAGAAAGGGGGCAGCCCTGTCTGGTGTCTCGGCAGAGTGGGAAGGCCGCAGACAAAATACCACCGGTACGGACCCTAGCCGTTGGGCGAGAATACAATAGCTGTACCCACGAAATAATGACCGGTCCGAACCCAAACTTTTGCAGCACTGCCCACAGGTATTCCCACTCCACCGAGTCAAAGGCTTTTTCAGCATCCAGGGAGGCAACCACGCCAACCATACTTAATTATGGATCAGATAATCACAATTTCCGTATAGTTATGCTATAGTAATTCCCATAAACACAGATCTGTTTGCTCGGAGTCATTTAATGCAGTCGACAAGAAGTGGCCAGTCCCTTGGTGAGGCATAAATGAACATCGCTAAAAGGAGCAAGCAAATCTGCTGTGTCCATGGGAAGGTGTTTGCGCCAATGCTCTTCCAGCAACATCTGTATGTGCGAATACACTCACATTAGCGCATTACAGCAAAACCGACACTGGGGGACATCTGACAACATACATTAATAAAATTTTCCACAACAGTCATCCCTTTTTGTCATGTGTCCATCGATGAAACTTGATCTCCTTCTTACACCTGGAAATGAATCAGTCCTTACAGTCCATAAAAACGAAAACGCGGCTTGACATGTAGACTCTGTTCTTCAGGAGCATGACTTATAAAGAGGACATGACATGGTGAGCTGTAGTAATCGCCGATCCGTCTGTGATCCTCTGTGTCTTGTACGTGGGCCTGGCTTCGGGGCGTCTCATCAAGGAAACTCTGGTCACGCGTCCAATCAGGCAACAGGAGCACCTCGTCACGACATAGAAAGAATAGAAATAAAAACGACATGAATATATGTATTCCCACTTCCTTTAACCACGATCCGCTGTAAAATAAAAATTAGATCCCCAAAGATTCCCAGACCCGTAAAAGGGCTCCCAACCTTCACTAGCTACAGCTCTGGCTTCAACAGTTACATGAAGAATCCTATCCTTAATGGATGAGAATTGTTCAATCCCTGGTCGGGGTTGGTGAACAATTCTCTTCTAGCTATCCCTGCCATTCTTAATTTCTCGCGCCATCGGATCCTCGCAATCGGCCGCGACATAAGATGCTGGGACAGCTTCACCATCACGCATGAACCTCTTGCTTTGGGGGAATTACCTTTATAAGCTGCAGATCCGCATAAGCACCAAACTAAAGTTCAAACACACTTGTGGGCTACCTAGATACCCAAACCGACAGGAGGCAGAGCTATTAAAACTAACCAATTTTACCCTCTAAAAATGCATCGTTAGATTCCATTGACAAGTGTCTGTTTGGAGTCTTCACCAGTTTGTCAAAACTCCTCATACCCATAATAACATCATAAATGGCATGTACCGCTCTC
This sequence comes from Rana muscosa, assembly GCA_029206835.1. Classification (NCBI taxonomy): domain Eukaryota; kingdom Metazoa; phylum Chordata; class Amphibia; order Anura; family Ranidae; genus Rana; species Rana muscosa. The sequence goes on from CM055117.1 coordinate 323,804,025, forward strand.
ATCGCTGGGGACTAAAACTCGGTGGAGACTGGAGACTCAGAACAGACCTAGCAATCGGTCCTGTTAGCTTTCTGAGCTAGTCAGGAAATACACTTTAAATAATAACTTGGGATGCTTTTCATCGTTACCCTTCCTAAAATTTACTAAACAAAAAAATATATAAATAAACAAAGATACTCCTCATTCTTTGGTGTGGTTGAGTCGCTTCTTTCAGTGGCTGGCGTGGTCTCATCCCTCAAGCTTCTTTACAACGACCCAGTCACCTGGTTGGAAAGAATGTAAACTGGTTATTGTGTCAGGGTCCAGGAGGGACTCGTGAACCCTGTGGTGGACATTTTGAAGTTCATGTCACAATGATCGCACCCACCCCATCAGCCGAGAATATAAGTGACAGCTAATGAGGAAAGTACGACTCTGGTTTTGATTGACCTCCAAACAACCCTCATATGACAATAACCCAGACCACGGGACTGTGGTCACTGCATAACCTGTGCGTGGCTTACAATACCTGGAACCATTGACAAAAGGTTCTTAGCATCTGGGATGGGAACCTACTTCACCAGACTGCTGCTTGCCGATTCAAATTCTATCAAAGAAAGACATTCTTGGCACAAACTTGGTTAGAATTACAGAGGTTAGTATTATTAGTTTGAAAAAAAAACTGTAATTCTTCCATTTATCACGTCTCCCCCCATTTTCTTCCTCATTACAGACTGTAGGAAGAATTTCGAAACAATTAAATAGCCTATGATACTTTTACCTCCTTAGACTCGTATTTATCCATATGTACAGCTGTCTACATACACCTGCTCTCTGTGTACAAACTCCTTGGACCTGAAAAATACTTATAAGCAAAATCATTACTCTATCCTTCATATTTAACCTGCAAAGAATGGTAAACAAAAATGACATTTCTGTACATTGGTAAATTGTCAATGACATTCTTTCAAAACCGATTCAAACAAAACCCTCTGTAACCCATACTTTTCCAGTTTCTACAAAAATACAACAGCCGCGACGCATCGGAGGATCGCTGCGGTAAGTTCGAACATATTTACGCTACTACATACAAACATTACGATACAAATGTGGGGGAGATACTTCATAGTTTCCAAAACCAAAAATGAAAAAAACAAAACAGCCACAATTCTCCCTTCACTCTTTCAGCAATAGAAAAAAATACAATGGGAAAAACATGAGAGCAGCACGAGAACCTTGCATGGACCAGCCATACAAAGTTCAAACAAACGGGCATGAGAATTTAACCACCGTTCCTCCTCTGAGAATCACAAAAGTGTGTACTACACCTCCATCAACACACTCATCATTACAGATTTCTGAAGCCGCAGCTGAACTACATCCATTCCAGAGGGATACCCAAAATAGTATCCTTGGACCACCTATGTTAATCTTTTTGGGGTTCAAAGGCCTTTGCCCCAAAACTAGGCTTCGTGCACCGTGTAACCGTCGACTGTGGGAAGCCTCCATTCCTTCCCTTGCACAGACCTCCTTGTGTCCATGGCGATTCGAATCGGCTTATCGGCTTACTCCCGCGTCCAGGAGAAACCATTGCACCCATTTCGGGGAGCACCGCTCGGTGTCTTCTTCTACAGTGGATTGAAGGACTACAACCACTATCTGGTCAAGTCCCCCAACTAGAAACCCTAACCGAGGCGTTATCACCCCCCCCCCCGAATTAGGCCTCTACCCCTTACAGTGTATGCATACACAAGCGTTTTCCGCTATACACCCATAAACTGCGTCGCCAGACTAAACCACACAGAACACTTACGCCCGCTTACCACCTGCGGAACAATGTGGCATCTCTCTGTATCCAGATGTTACAATAATTGTGATGCCCCCCCCCTGTTTGCTCTCTACCCAAAACTGTATTACAGTACAAAACTTCACAAAACTGGAACAAAATATAAAACACTTTTAAACGCCAAAATGCTTTCCATTTTCCAAACACAAATCTCATTGCCCAACCTTTCAGAAAAACCCAAACTCCTCCCACCAACTTTCTTCTGATATATAAATCCTGAAAAGAACTTCCTATGGCATGCTCAGCTCTAAAAAAAACGAACAAACTGGTTTATTTACATATCAACGTACAGGAAGAGGGGGGGGGGGGGGGGAGCCTAGCCCCATCACCTTGTCTAATAAGACACCAAAAAATCCATGGCTAAACATCATATATATTTCAACAATTAAAAAAAACCTTTGTCAAGGAAATTATGGAATAAACCCCCCTTTTTCAAATGGGAGGGAATCCCCCCTGACCCACACATCCCCTGGAAGTCAAACCACAAGTTGAGACTCAAATACAAACTCCTGCCAAAAGATGGCTATACAGTACAAGCTTCAAAAACAATGAATTGCCTTCTGGGAAACTCCCAAATATTTAAACATAAAAACAACACACACCACTGTGTACAAAAACTCAGTTAGTCTTACAATCTATCAAAATTCTGTGTAAAGTAGAGTTTTCACTTAAAAATGAAATCCAATACAAATATACTGCAAAATCAGTTAACCCTGCAATAGCTTACATTCACTTAAATGAAAACAGAGAAATCCCCATCCTAACACCATCTGCATGGAGTTTGCATGTTCTCCCTGTGTATGCGTCGGCTTCCTCCCACACTCCAAAGACATGCTGGTAGGTCAACCAGATCCCATCCATAAATGGGCCCCAGCATGTGCATGTGTCCGCAAGCGTGTCGGGACCCCTCGGGGTAAGACCGCGCTATATCAAGATACCACCCTACTCAATTCAAAAGGCGATGCTTAGAAAAACGATTTAAACTAGCAAATTTAACATTAAACAAAAAGAGCCTCTCAGTATGTCACCCTGGTGTCTCACTACTCTCCCCAGCAGTGCACAGGTCAAACTGTAAACGCATAGAACAGAAGAAAACTGCGCCAATCAATGTTAATATAGCATCCAGGGGCTGATGTGCAAAAAGCAGTGCACACTCAGCAAAGACACCAGCCACTAGATACCAAAAAATAATGTCCAATGATTAGAAAACATATAATGATAAAAGTCCAGATGAATGCCCAGATGATGCAATAAAAACCCCAAAAAATTAGACCACAATACTGAATTATAGAACTAAATGATGGATTAATAGTCCCATGCAAAGGTATAAATCCGGCAAATCACAAGATGAGATCAGTCAACGTCTTTGTTATTTCCTCCCGACTCACCTCTAACCTGGAACTTCCTATCTCAAATTGTAAACGTCTCTCAAGATGGCCGACAAGCCAGGCCACAACAACAAAATGGCGCCATTAAACGCATTCAATGCAGTTTTTGATTTCGCCAAAATCAGCACAAACTTCCCTACCAGCCAAAAACTGACAAACATGGGACATCAAATGAACACTTAAATATAAAAACGCAAGACCACATGGGTTCCCACACACAAAAGGAAAACAAAAATGGTCTCCACCAGATTCCAACACAGAAAAGACCGCACTACTCAATTCGAACCAAACATCAAAATCTGCCCCAAAAGCTGAGAAATTCCACCAGCAAAATAGCCAACGAATGCCACAGCACGGTCACATGATATCACACCCAAAAGGAAAAGTGGCTGTGCGTTCCCCTATAGGATACCCACAGGCTAAGGAAACACTGCGCCTCAAGATGGCAGACAAACCACATGGCCAACAACAAAAGCCAGGAATGGCGCCATTAACACATGTACTTTTTCCCACCAAAACCAGCATCTCTTTACTACTAGCCAAAACATCTCCACAAACACTGACAAACATTGAAACTTTTCTAAATGACCATCGAAATCCAATGAAAAATGTGTGTCTTGAGTCAGCTACACTCCACAAGGCTCATGCCATCTCCACAAAGCCACACACCTGAGACACCACATGAGCACTTACAAACATTTTAAGACCTTTTGGCCACTAAACAGCACATTCAAAAATGTTATACATGCACAACATTAAAACAACACTTTTCTCTACACATACACACTGTGGCATCAGCTTCCATAACAAGCCATTGAGAAATATAACTCCTCAATGCTAGCATCCAAAACAGCCTGCAACCATTCAAAGGGCGTATTCCTTTCAACAAACAGCTACTATTGTCTGCCTTCCAACAATGCCTGGCCACTTGAATATGCGGCAGGAATTTTCAACTTAAAACCAAACCCTTTACTTAAAATATTTTTACAATTATGAGGACATGTGTCTTGGTCCCATACAAAAGGTAAAAATCACAATTTATCCATTTCTATTTTTCATATAGGTTCCCCAGACGACGCTAATTGTGGCGAAACGTACGTCGGGAGGCTGACGCGCTGACGTCATCGCTACTGGACGGGAGACTGCATGCCAGCCGGCTATCCTTTATTTTATGCTCGCTAATTCAGCTTTCTTGTAAGTTGCCATTTTTATATAAATAAACCAGTTTACTTAGACGATACACACTATGTGCCTCTCCTTTTCCATTTCTGGATTATGACTATTGGATAATGTGTTCCTGCCTCTGGAGTGTTCCATCCTTGAGTCCTTCATCCACTACGAGGAAGTGAGCTATTCAAGTGTTTGGCTTGGAATTAGCTTGCCTTTGGTAAGCGCATTGATTTGGTGGTGGTGCACGTGTGCAGTTTGGTGCGAGTTTTGAAGTTCACCCTTTTCTTCTCCATTCACTTCTTCATTTCAAGATTTACGTTATGGATTTTATTTTTAAAATTTTATTTTTATATTTTTTATGGACATTCATATCGATTTTTATTGATTTTTATTGGTGTTTTTTATGGGTGTTCATCTAAATATCAATTTATTGGTGTTCACATTATTGGTATTTAATTGTTACTTACACTATTAGTTTGGTATAAGATGATTATTTCACATGTATGCACATATTTATAATTTGTTCATTAATTTTTGCGCAGCTCTTTCTTTCTCTATTTCGTCCTTTATTAGTGTTTTGTCTATACACTTTGAGCGTGCTGCATACTTAGGAGTTACATTTAATTCAATTTTTATTTTCATTTTTATTTAATTTACTCAGGTTAATTAATCCTTCCTGAGATTATTTCAATTATTAAGCGCGGTATATCCCTTTTCCTTTTTATTTTTCATATAGATCACGAACATATTACACATAATTTTGTTCTGAAACTTGGAAAGTCAACAGGTACACAGAACTATCCACTAGGGGTGCAATGGATCAGTGGTGATCCGAACGAGTCACCCTGTTCGGATCGGATCACCACGCGATCCGCGGAGTGCTCCGGAGCCTCGGCCATAGGAAAGGCCGCGGCTTCGGCCTAGCTCCGGAGCGGCGCCCATCTTTGTACACCCGGCGGAGGCCGCTGTAGTGCCGTTTTGCCGCCGCCATCTTGCTCCACCCCACACTCCTCACTCTCATTACTGTGAAGGGGCCAAGCGGACATCTTGTTACACCCAACAGAGTTTTAGATTTCAGGTATTTTATATGCTTATAAGCTTAAATACATTATTTGGAAATCCAAGGCACTGTTTACATTTTAAATTTTAAAAGCAGCAGCAAACCTTACATGCTTGCTAATGTGACAGGAACACCTCTGATTTTCACATTTAACATTTAGTTAAATGTGAAAATCAGAGGTGTTCTGTCACATTAGCAACCATGGAAGGTCAGCAGGTTTGCTGCTGCTTTTAAAATTTAACATGTAAAGAGTCCGTTGGATTTACAAATACTGTATTTAAGCTTATAAGCTCCGTTTTGTGTTGAAAATAACTGTGAAATCGAAAAACCCGGTGGGTGTAACATTTATTTATTTTTTCTTTCCTTTTTTTTTTTTTGGGCGATCCGAAAATGATCCGATCCGTGAGTTTTTTTGCCTGCCCCTCCCCCACAAAAGTACATGGCAGAAATGACTGGCTGTACAAGCTGCTCAATACATCGCACAAAGGTCATTTTCCCAAACAGCCATCTCTCTTACATCTCCCATACAACAGACAAACGATGACAGAATCACACACATACGATCGGATTCACAGACATCCACACACAGGCCCACATGATCGGATTCACAGGCATACGATCTCTCTCCCAACAAAATCACACACACACACGATCGGATTCACAGACATACACACACACACACATACTGCAAACTTACAGCATTATTTCAAAAAGACGAAAAATGTGTTCTTTTACAGAGCAGAGCCCCCCACGCATCGGATCGTGCATCCATACTCCCCCATCTCGACCCGATGCCTAAAGGGGCTCCATCTAGTCCCTTCAGAGCCGCCATTCTGTTAGCGAAATTAGGCTGTACGCAAAGCATACAGCCAGATATCGTGTCTCCAATAGTAACACATTTCGTCTCAGTGATACAATGCATGTTAATCTAAGATTCACTCACCATTCATTCGTCCCATTCATTCAAAGAAGGAAGCATCACCAGCCAGGTCTCATTATCAAGGCATCCCAGAGCAGAGTCCTCCCTAGGATAGCCAGCTCCCTTTATTTATAGTGTCAACATGAGTAACAAAAGAAGGTGGTGGCTTCACAAAACAGCCAATCAGACATTTTGTATTCTCTCAAAAGAACCAATCACAGACATGTATATATTCAAATAGAATGCTAGCAGTGATGTGTGCAACTGGCTGGGTACAGGGGCCATGCTTTCTGTGAGACAAAAGAAACACTAGAAAGCATGGCTTTGTACAAAGCCGTGTGCAAACCAACTCACCGCTACCAATGATGCCAACCATACTTAATCATGGATCAGATAATCACAATTTCCGTATGTAGCGGGTATATGCTTTCTATTTTTGAATATGGGGGGGAAACTGTGATGTATGGTTCCCTGGGGCCCACCAGATGGTGCTGTCACTTTGGGCCCGGGGTTGAGCCATCGTTGCGGTGTCGTACCTCTTTTGGCCCCTCTCAGCGGTTGTATGGTGGGGCGGGGAACCCGCCGTGCTTACTGGGAGGGGGTATAAAGGGGGCGGCCATTTTCGGTGGCGGGAGTCGAGTCCTGGGCACCTTCAGCCTGAGGGCGGTGGTTCGTGTCGGTCCTCTAGGCGGCCTAGGCCTAGAGGACGTTCGGAGGTCGTGTTCCATCCCAGGCACCTTTAGCCTGGGGTGAGGTACTAGGGAGGAGGTCTGGAGCTCAGTGCCCACCACTGAGTTCCGCGAGGGAAGGAGGTCCTAGGGAACCCCGGGAGTGGGTACCCGAATCCGGAAGGCGTAATGGACCGGTGGGAGATACTTGCTTGAAGACCCGGTGCAGCATATTGCCAGTGACAGGTGAGCCTCCCATCGGAGACCGCCTGGAAGGAAATCCCCCCTCGCTCGGAGACCGCAACCCACTTTCAGGAAGGAAAGTGGAGAGAGCATTGTGTCTGGGCCTACTCGCATCCACACCTCCTTGTCTGTTCTGTTCTCTAAGGGAGTCCAACTGACTGTGTTCACTTTTGCATGGAGAAGAATAAAGGAGTGTTGGACTTTAATGGTGTGGGGCTCATTTTCTGGCAGACATTGTTCAAGGTAACTCTCTTTGGAGGTTCCAGGTGCAGAACACTGACCCGAAGGTAAAACAAGAACTTTGCTTACACCACACAAACATCTGCGGTGAAGGCTTGGTGTGGTGACCCCACACTCTCTCCTCTAAAGTACCCCTAGACAAGAGACAGACGAGCTGAGAGAAGAGGGGAGAGAGGAGACCGCTACACGTATAGTTATGCTATAGTAATTCCCATAAACGCAGATCTGTTTGCTCTGAGTTATTTAATGCAGTCGACAAGAAGTGGCCAGTCCCTTGGTGAGGCATAAATGAACATCCCTAAAAAGGAGCAAGCAAATCTGCTATGTCCATGGGTAGGTGTTTGCGCCAATGGTCTTCCACCAACGTCTGTATGTGCGAATACACTCACATTAGCGCATTTCAGCAAAACCGACACTGGGGGACATCTGACAACATACATTAATAAAATTTTCCACAATAGAACTACAAAATACAATTCACGAAGAACTGGAAGGACTGCATAAACTGGATATGGGCAAAAGCAACTCTTGCATGACATTTCCAGATAATTAACTGAATTAAATTATTTACAGATATTTTGCAATGTAATCATATTGCAACATTTTCTTTAAAGTGGAACTCAATGTAACACGTAACATTTAGTTTGCTAAAGCACGTTGTACAAAGCATTGCCCTTTTTTTAAAATAAAAAAACAATTGTTTTTACCTCTTAATTTTCAATGGATCTCATTTCGCTGATCTCCTGCAATTTCCTAAAGTATTGAAACTGACTTTTTAAATGACATTAACATGTTAAAACTTGTATGATACATTAGTGATTAGTTTTAAATTCTAAAACTCTGTATGTCTTCCAGATCTGTGCAGTAATCCAGTGAGAAAATTCACCTCATTGCCGGAGTTTCATGTAATAAAGGAGAAGTACAGCCAAAGCATGTTTGGCTGTACTTCTACTGTGGATCACAGGAGTGCAGTTCATTCTGTACTCCTGTGGCCTGTTTTCAGCAGACAGAGGGCTAAAGTCTGCTGTCGCCACACAGTCCGTCCAGGCTCAGGCAAGATCGTGAAAATGGAGTCGGAATCCGCCCACATGCCTGGACTGGCACCCGGCTCAGCCTCTTAGCAAGTCGCTGAGAGCCTGAGCCAGCCGATCCCGCCCCCTCCACAACCCAGAGCTCCAGCATACTTCTCTTTTAAAAAACAGGTCACTTCTTCTCCCTCTTCTTGTATTGCTAAGGATTCAACACAGGCCAAATGCAATCCCAACACATAGATGAGACATGATCTAAGAAAGGCTATTCCCTTCAAAATACAGCACTCAAATCTCTACCAGTATTAAAAAAGATGTATGAACAATATATGCAATAAATACAAACTGTCTGTTTAGCCCCTGTTCACACCGGTGGACTGGTCATGCGATTTGACAGTTCTAAATAGCATGACAAGTCGCATCCCACTGCCGGCAATGGAACCATTCATATCGGCAGGACTCATGTTGCAGCTATTATGAAAAAAGGTTCCTGCACTACTTTTTACCGATTTCATTGCATAGACTTCTGTTAAATGCGATGAAATTGGCATAGCAAATCGCACTGATGTGGGACTTTAAAATCGCGCAGCACAGCGCTAGGCTGTCTTGCAGTGTAAATGATAAACATAAGAAACAATTGTTTCCTGTGTGTCCCTGCGGTACCGTGCGGTACAATGTCTGTCACTGCACATAGTATGAATTAGAACTTAGGACAAATAAGAATGGTTGTTTTCCTCTGGTTTTCTTGTGCCCTTTAGCAATTATTTTTTAGCTCTTGGAGGGGATGATAAGGGACTATATACAAGATTTTAGTAATGAAAATGGTATCATTAGCAGTAGTCAGCATTGATTCATGAAGAATTGTTCTTTATTTGTACATCATAGCTACTATGCCTACATCCCTCCCAACATTTTGAAATAGGAATGAGGGACACCTACAAACAAACGTATGTAGGCATAGGACACACCCCCTGCCACACCCCCATAAAGGAGAATTAACCAAAAAAAGGTTAATTAAATCCACAAGGACTTTTTTTTACCACTACTATTCCTTTATATTGGCTTTTAAAATGTACAAATGCAGCAATTTTTTATTTGGAAGAAAAGTTTAGCACTGGGAAACACCTTTTGAAAGATAAAAAGTGCATTTTATATAAAACTATATAGATCAGATCAAAATGAGGGACACATGAGGGGGAAAGAGGGACAGAGGCACATTGCTCCAAATCAGGGACAGACCCTCGAAATCAGGGACAGTGGGGAGCTATGTGCCTACAAAGGTTTCATGCACATGGCATTCAGATAGCTGTACAAGGCACACACAGTCACAGGCATAATTCTCTTCCTGGAATTCACATGTGCAATCTTGGTCTAGAGCAGTGGCGGAACTACCGCCATAGCGACCCACGCGGGCGCTATGGGGCCCGCAGCCGAGGGGGGCCCTGTGAGTCGACTGTGTGGGCGGCGGGTGAACCGCCGAGCTGCCCGTCCGCTCGGCGTTCGCACAGTCACATGCAGGCGCGGGCTGGGGCGGGTGGCAAGGGGGAGATTTCCCCCCGGGCCGCTTCCATTATCTTTTAAAATGGCCGCGGTCTGCGGCGCTAGCTGTCTGTTTTTTTTTTTTTTTCAAAAAGGCGGCCGCGGCGGCCGCCGATTTCCTGGCTGCTGCCTTCTGCACACGCACTGCATTGTGGGAGTTGTAGTTCGGCCGCGCTACATAGGTAATGAACCTATCAGCGCAGCAAACTACAACTCCCACCTCCCAGGAGTCTCAGAGGCAGCCAGGCAGGTCATGTGGCACGTCAGGGGAGGGTCAGGGGGGTACGAGCGGCATCAAGAGCGTCACACTCGTGGGCTCGGACTGGCTGCAGAGGAGAGACGTGAACATCATTAAAGTAAGTGTGAATGATGACCCCCCCCCGCCAGCCCCGCCAGCACCCCCCCCCGGCCAGCATACTCAGCCAGCCCCCCCCCCCTCGGCCAGCCAGCATACTCAGCCCAGCACCCCCCCTCCCCAGTCAGCATACTCAGCCCAGCACCCCCCTCCCCAGTCAGCATACTCAGCCCAGCACCCCCCTCCCCAGTCAGCATACTCAGCCCAGCACCCCCCTTCCCAGCCAGCATACTCAGCCCAGCACCCCCCTCCCCAGCCAGCATACTCAGCCCAGCACCCCCCTCCCCAGTCAGCATACTCAGCCCAGCACCCCCCTCCCCAGCCAGCATACTCAGCCCAGCACCCCCTCCCCAGCCAGCATACTCAGCCCAGCACCCCCCTCCCCAGTCAGCATACTCAGCCCAGCACCCCCTCCCCAGTCAGCATACTCAGCCCAGCACCCCCCTCCCCAGTCAGCATACTCAGCCCAGCACCCCCCTCCTAAGCCAGCATACTCAGCCCAGCACCCCCTCCCTAGCCAGCATACTCAGCCCAGCACCCCCCTCCCCAGCCAGCATACTCAGCCCAGCACCCCCCTCCCCAGTCAGCATACTCAGCCCAGCACCCCCCTCCCCAGTCAGCATACTCAGCCCAGCTGGGAGGCTCGGTGGGTGGACTGGCCAATCAGCGGGTGGCGGAGCAGAAAGATGACATCATCTCTCACCGCCTGGTGCCCGCCCTGCATCCCGGCAGTTCTGCCCTCACTCACTGTGCAGGCAGCAGAGAGATTACATCATCTCTCTGCTGCCTGACTCAGACTGGGACATAGGAAGTGACAATCCCCATTCCCCACCTTAGCAGGAAAGTGACAATCTGCAACTTGTGGCAAGTGACAATCCGCAACTTGTGGCAGGTGACGTGGCAAGTGGACAATTTGCAACGTGTGGCAGGTGTCGTGGCAAGTGGACAACCCGCAATGTGTGGCAGGTGACGTGGCAAGTGGACAATCCACAACTTGTGGCAAGTGACAATCCGCAATGTGTGGCAGGTGACGTGGCAAGTGGACAATACGCAATGTGTGGCAGGTGACTTGGCAAGTGGACAATCCGCAACTTGTGGCAGGTGACGTGGCAAGTAGACAATCCGCAACTTGTGGCAGGTGACGTGGCAAGTGGACAATCCGCAACTTGTGGCAAGTGACAATCCGCAACTTGTGGCAGATCACGTGGCAAGTGACAATCTGCAACGTGTGACAAGTGACAATCTGCATCTGGTGGCAGGCGACGGTGGCGAGTGACAAACTCGGGGCTCCCACTGATTCTGCATTATGGTGAGTTGAACTATTTAATTTTATATAACAATGTAATAATATAAATAATGGGCTACAATCATCCTGACACCATAACAACCATGGTGCCGTGATGATTGAAGTAATTTCCCAAATAAATTGCCCGCAAAAAAATCCATGGAGGTCAGCAATGTGTGTCCTTCAGGGGCTGCATACAGTATACTGCATACTTTGTTGTTAGAAATTAATAAAAGATGTTGCCTGGGTACTGTGCCACGTGAGTGTGGTAATCTGTTGTTCAATGGCACTAGTTAATTTTTTTGGTGGGGGGGGGCTGTTTGACCAGCCAGAATGAAGGAGAATTGGTGTTAAAAAGGACATGTGAGCTTACCCAATGATTTTCTGCATATTCATTCTTTACCATCTGCATAACTGGTGATGTGTCCTTTGTCTACATACTTTGTCCCGTTTTCCCATCTCAGAAAGTTGGGAGCTGTTGTGTTACACTATGTGATTATTCTTGCTCTGTGTCTTTAAGATCTGTCCCCTTCTTTCTAGCTGAACTCTCTCTCTCACCGTAGTTCTTTATATATCTCCTCCACTTCCTGATTCTGGTCATTACTCCTGTATATCTTCCATGCTAAACATCTTACATGTGGCTTACAACTGCAACGTTTTTCTATCTATGAATATCCATCATTAAACGGAACATTCGAAAGGATTCATCGTCTGTCGTCCTAACTGTGAGTTTATTCATTGAGTTAAACTGCCTGTATCGATGCAAGGGATGAATATCAAACCAGCTTGAGTAAGGCCTACTTCAACCTGGAGATGAACTTTATCGCTTTGTAGTTGAGACAGAACAGTAGAAAAACAGAGTTTCACAGCCTAATTACAAGATTTCTGCATGTCAGTACTGAAACAGACAAGATTTACTGCCCTCATAGCAAGACAGAAGGGACAGAGCAGCACATGGCAGCCTTATAGCCTGAGACAATATGCACAGTGTCATATTTCAGCACACAGATCCTGCCTGCTTTCACAGTCAGTCTGCTATCATGAGTGACCAAGCTTCTGCATGTGAACTCACATCTACCTCCCCACAAGTTCCTGAAGAAACTGAGTTACCCAAACGCTCAGTTAAACCCACTTGGAAAGTAATGGAGAATTATGAAGCTTCAAGGACTGAATTGTCAAATAGCTTGGAATTAGTCTGGGAGAAAATCCTTGCTGAAGCCAATACAGTGTCTGTTGAACGTGAACTACTGACACTAGAGGGCGCCATTAAACAACTTTCTGCCTCATATGAGCTTTATCAGCTTACCAGCATCAAATTCACTAATGTCTTACAAAACATGAAGTCAGAAAGTGCGATGATGCAATTAAAGCGCGTCAATGCTCTCAATATTGAAAGAGACAGTTTTATCCAGCAAACCAGATTAAAGGCAGAAGCAAAAATAAAGCTGTTACAGGACACTGCATCTCACAGATCTGTTTCCACCAGACGTTCTAAAAACTCGTCAAGATCCCATAGTTCAAGATACTCAACACTCAGTGAGTGACTTATTAATGCCCGCGCTGAAGTGGAAGCCAGCAAAGTGCAGGTGGCATATGCAGAAAAAAGAGCAGAGTTGGAAGCGCAGTCAGCACGTCAAAGGGCAGAGTTGGAAGCGCAGTCAGCACGACAAAGAGCAACAATGGAAACCTTAAATGAACAGTGTAAACATGACGCAGCTATGGCAAAGCTAAGGGTCCTACAGCAAGCTATCAGTGCAGACGAAGGTGCAAGTGAGAAAGACAGCATTAACCTAAACATAGCAGATATGGAAGACCCCTCAAACGCACTAAAGACTATGTCCTAAGCCACTGCAGTGCACACTCCATTGTCTCCAATGCTCCCGACTACATAGAGACTCCTTCACAGCTTCAAGTTAAAGAGGTTCCAGCAACTTCCTGCACTCAAAATCACTCCACTGCATTTCCCACCTGCCTACCTTGCCTGCCTTCATACGTCACAGAGCATCAGCGCAAGCTTCAAGCAAGTCATCAATCTCCAGTCATTGGTACAGCCTTGAATCAACGTACCATTGGAACAACTGACTTCAAGCAAGCAACTCACCTGGATGCATCTGCTGCACCATATTTCCCTGTGTCCTTTAACAACAATGTCATAGATAACGCAATCAGCACCATACAGCCAACAGCATCTCACATAAAGGCGGAGACAACTGAGACAGAAGAGTTTGTGAGGTACATGCTTCGCAGAGAGCTCACAAAGACTGGTCTTACAAGTTTTGATGACCAACCTGATAACTACAGAAGTTGGAAATGTGCCTTCAGAACTACAATCAGCAATATTGGCATTACAGCTTATTAAGAATTGAATCTGCTGATCAAATGGCTTGGTCCTCTATCTGCTGCACGTGTTAAGCCATTAAGATCGGTTTTCATGGACAATCCTACTGCAGGCCTCACAGCTGCATGGGAGCGACTAGAGCAAAGTTATGGCAGTCCAGAAGCTATAGAAAATGCTTTGTTCATGCGTCTGGAAACTTTCCCAAAGATATCCGGTAAGGACAACAAGGAGTTCCAGAGACTGAGTGACCTTCTCCTTGAGCTTCAGCTAGCCAAGACAGACCCAAAACTACCTGGACTCAGTTACCTTGACACTCCAAGAGGGGTAAACCCAATTGTCTCCAAGCTCCCGTATGGTTTGCAAGAGAAATGGACTGCACTAGGGTCATCATACAAAAGAGAGAACAAGGTTTCCTTCCCTCCATTCTCTTTCTTCTGTGAATTCATCAGGAAAATTGCAGAGACCAAGAACGATCCAAGTTTTTCCTACGGTGAGTACAGCCACTTCTCACCCTTTCCTAAGAGTACCAGTCTTCAGGGCAACTATAGAAACCATAGAGGCCCAGTGTCCGTGAAAAACACTGACATCCTTCCCACTCCTACCACAGTTCTGGCCACGAACAAACAGAGTAGGAAGATTGAAAACCCTAACAGAGAGTGTCCCATACACAAGACGCCACACCCCCTCAATAAATGTATCGGCTTTAGGAAAAAGCCTCTGGAAGAGCGCAAGGAGCTTTTAAAGACATTTAGGGTATGTTTCAGGTGCTGTGCTTCTACAGAACATTTTGCAAGGGACTGTAATGTGTCCATCAAGTGCATAGAGTGTGGCTCTGAAGAACATGTGCAAGCCCTCCATCCTCTTGAGCCCAGCTCTGCACAACCTGCCAACACTCCTCCCAGGTTAATGCATGGCGGGGAGAATACAGACCAAGTGCCTAATTCTACCATCATTTCTTCATCCTGCACTGAAGTTTGTGGAGAAGACCGCTGTGGTAAGTCCTGTGCTAAGATATGCTTGGTGAACATATACCACAAGGATCAACCAGAAATGTCTCTAAAGGCATATGCTATCTTAGACAATCAGAGCAATCGATCACTTGCAAAATCGGAATTGTTCAATCTATTTGAAATAAAAGGCGAAGCTCATCCTTACACCTTGGGTACCTGTAGTGGAACTATAGAGGTTTCTGGAAGAAGGGCTCATGGACTCATGGTATCTTCTCTCAAAGGTAACTTGCAATTACCCTTACCTACACTTGTTGAGTGCAATCAGATACCTGCTAACAGGGAAGAAATCCCTACTCCAGCTGCTGCTTTCCATCACCCTCACCTCAAGGTAATAGCAAATGAGATACCGCCGCTTGACAAAGATGCTCAGATCCTTCTTCTGTTAGGAAGAGACATTCTAAGAGTTCACAAGGTACACAGACAAGTCAGTGGACCCCCAGATTCCCCATTTGCCCAGCGCACGGATCTAGGGTGGGTCATCATAGGCAATGTCTGCATAGGCAAAATGAAAAGACCTACCAACATTTCGTCATTCAAGACAAATGTTCTGCCAAATGGCCGAAACACTTACTTTGAGCCATGCCCACATCACTACTGGGTGAAAGAGAAGATAGCCAGCCACGAATGGCAACATGGTATCTCAGGTGACACAAGCCCTTTCTCCTGCCATGATGGCGACTTCGGTTCTACAGTGTTTAAAGCAACCAGTGAAGATGACATACTGGCTCCTTCAATGGAAGACAAAGAATTCATCAAGGTAATGGACAATGAGTTTTTTCAAGATGACTCCAATAACTGGTTAGCACCCCTACCCTTTCGTCTCCCAAGAGAGAGATTGCCCAACAACTTACAGCAGGCCATCAGTAGATTCTCCTCCTTAAAGCGAAACTTAAACAGGAAACCAGAGATGCAAAAGCACTTTGTGGACTTTATGCAAAATGTATTTGACAGAGATCATGCAGAGCCTGCTCCCCCACTAAAGGAGGGAGAAGAATGCTGGTACCTTCCATCCTTTGGCGTGTATCACCCACGCAAACCAGACCAAATCAGAGTTGTCTTTGATTCCAGTGCTCAGCACGAAGGTGTTTCTCTTAACAACATGCTCCTTACTGGACCCAACTTGAACAACAGTCTAATAGGAGTCTTGATTCGTTTCAGACAAGAGCCTGTAGCAGTAATGGCCGACATTCAACAGATGTTTCACTGCTTCATCGTCAGAGAAGACAACAGAAACTACCTCAGGTTTCTATGACACAAGGACAATGACCTCAACAAGGAAGTTATAGATTATCGCATGAAGGTACATGTCTTCGGTAACAGTCCTTCCCCAGCAGTGGCAACTTATGGGCTAAGGAAAACAGCTCAGACTGGAGAAGTTGAATATGGATCTGATGCCCGTCAATTTGTTGAAAGAAACTTCTATGTTGACGACGCACTTAAGTCCTTTCCAACTGCTAAAGAAGCAATTGATCTTCTCACCAGAACAAAGGAGATGCTGTCTGTAGCAAACCTTAGACTGCACAAGATTATATCCAACAGCCAGGAACTTATGAATGCCTTTCACTCTGAGGACTATGCCACTAGTCTAAAAAACCTTGACTTAGGTACAGATGTGCCTCCTGTACAGCGAAGTCTGGGTTTGTTGTGGAACATCAAGCAAGACAAATTCACCTTCCAAGTGTCAACTTGTGACAAACCCTTCACTAAGAGAGGAGTCCTGTCCGTGGTGAATAGCATCTATGACCCACTGGGTTTCCTTGCTCCAGTTACCATTCAAGGTAATATTTTACTAAGACAGTTGTCTACTGAGAACATAGACTGGGATACTCCCTTGCCTAGTGAGAATCAACACAAGTGGGAAAGGTGGAGATATTCTTTGAAGTCACTAGAAAAACTTCAGATTCCCCGTTGCTATGTTCCAGGATCCACTTCAACTGCTAACCGGAGAGAGATTCATATTTTCTCTGATGCATCAGTTGAAGCTATTGCTGCAGTAGCCTATTTGAAGACCTCTGAACTGAATGGAGAATCACACTGTAGTTTTGTCCTAGGCAAGGCAAGACTCACACCCAAGCCTGCACATACCATACCAAGACTTGAACTTTGTGCAGCCGTGCTAGCAGTAGAAATTGCCAAGGTCATACGAAGTGAAATGGACACTAGAATTGATTCTTTCACCTTCTATACAGACAGTAAGGTAGTACTTGGTTACATAAACAACCAAACAAAACAATTTTATGTGTACGTCAGCAACAGGGTTGAACGTATCAAGAGATTCTCTCTACCAAGTCAATGGCATCACATTCCCACTGAACTCAACCCAGCTGACTGTGGGACCAGAGCCGTGTCACCTGCCGCTCTTCAGGACAGCTTATGGCTGTCACCTCCAAGGTTTCTGTTTGAGGACTCTTACTTACTCCCTATTGACACCACCTATGGCCTAGTAAACCCTGAAGATGATAAGGAAATAAGAACTGTGAACACCTCACTCCACACTTCTGTAAGTACAAAACAGAAGCTGCGGTCACACCATTACGAGCATCAATGGAAGCAGGTGCAGCATCTAGCCAATGTGTTCTGGCATCGCTGGAAGAAAAAGTATCTTCACCACCTTCAAGGTCGTAACAAATGGCAAGCATCTAAGCCGAATCTTAAGGTTGGAGACCTCATCCTTCTAAAAGACAAGGAAGTTTGTCGGAATGAGTGGCCTATGGGTCTTATTACTAAAGTTATGCCCAGCGACGATAACAAATTCCGGAAGGTAGAAGTCAAGGTAACCAAGGGAGGATCGACACGAACCTTTAGTCGACCAATTACAGAGTTAGTACTCCTTTTGCCAGGTGAGTGACTTGTGCAAGGACTAGCCATGCTGTCGGCACGGCGGGGAGTACATTGCTGCCATCTACAGGTTCTACTCAGAACTTTGGAATTATTTGAAGACATCATACTGTGACTTTATGTTCTTCATCCTGTTGAACTTACGTTTATTATTTGCTTGTTGCATGTTTTTCATTACAGGTTCCAGGACATTCATCAGTATTGGACTTTTTGAAAATATATATATTAGTTTAAGGTTATGAAATCTAAAGATTTCAGACGGGGAGTGTTGTGTTACACTATGTGATTATTCTTGCTCTGTGTCTTTAAGATCTGTCCCCTTCTTTCTAGCTGAACTCTCTCTCTCACCGTAGTTCTTTATATATCTCCTCCACTTCCTGATTCTGGTCATTACTCCTGTATATCTTCCATGCTAAACATCTTACATGTGGCTTACAACTGCAACGTTTTTCTATCTATGAATATCCATCATTAAACGGAACATTCGAAAGGATTCATCGTCTGTCGTCCTAACTGTGAGTTTATTCATTGAGTTAAACTGCCTGTATCGATGCAAGGGATGAATATCAAACCAGCTTGAGTAAGGCCTACTTCAACCTGGAGATGAACTTTATCGCTTTGTAGTTGAGACAGAACAGGAGCTATGTGTACGGCCATGTGCAAAAAGCCTTGGCATTCTGTCTATATTTTCCACTTGTCTCTGCAGCAGAATCTGGCTAAATATTGTCTGCAAAGCCAGCAGGGTAAAGCCACATTGTTGTTTACCTATGTAGCGGGCATTTAAATTTGGGGGGAGCATCTGGGTTATTCAACCCGGATGCACTAATTGTAAGGGAGTCTGAGAACCTCTTTTGTGGTTCTTGGAGGACTCTGGTGATGTGAGGTTCCCTGCGGCCTACAGGTGGCGTTGTTGCCCTGGGCCGGAGGTGAACTCACATCGCAAGACTGTGCATTTTTGTCCTCCCCTGGAGCTGGTACAGCGGGGCGGGGAACCCGCTGTGATGCAAAGGGAGAGGGGATAAAAGGGGCGGACACCCTTACCATGGGGTTGTTGTGGTCCGAGGGTTCAGAGTTCGGAGTTGGAGGACGCGGCCGCACCCAGGCACCTTCAGCCTGGGTGCTGGCGTACTGGAGTTCCGGTCCCAGGTGCCCTTGACCTGGCCGGAGTGAGAGATGGAGTCCATCCCAGGCACCTTAAGCCTGGGGTGAGGTACTACGGCCAAGGCCTGGTGCCCTGTAACTTCGACTGGGTTACGCGAGGGTGGAGGAGTCCGAGGGGCCCTAAGGTGTTGGGACCCGTATCTGAGGTGAGGAGGCCGGGGGGTGTAACCCTTACGAATAGCCTGGTACAGCATTAATCCGGTGACGGCGGGGCCTCTGGTAACTCTCTTGGAGGGATGTCTTCCCCCTTACAGGGACTGCAGCGTAGCGAAGGTAACTCCAGTTCCTGTTCATTAGAGTCACTGGAAGAGACTCTGAAGCCAAAAAGTACATTTTACAGCCACTGTGCTTAGCAACCGTTGGTGAAACCTCAACAGTTTAGTTTCTTTGAGGATTGCGCCTTGACCTACTCCCCACCAATACTGAACTGTTCTATGGGTCTCAAACTGTCTGCTCGCAAAAGACTATTTGTTTGCCGTTATGGAATAAATAAGTGTTGGACCTTTTCAGTGTGTGGTACTCCAATTACTGGGAGCAAAGGGGGGTTATCAGCAGAACAGACTTGGCTCTGAGCATATACACAGCCCGAAGGTAATCTGGTGCTGGCCTTCACCTCTACATGCTGTAATCTATAGCAGGGGTTGTCAACCCCCGGCCCACTACCGGGCCGTGGCCCTTCTGCAGTCGGGCCGCGGGTGTGGGTGGCCCTCAAGAGACATGCTGGGCTGCTGGCATGAGAGCACTGGGTGGATTGAAGAAGGGAGCGGGCAAGCAGAGATATCATCTCTCTCCGCCCCCTGCACCACCGCTCTTCCGCCCTCAAAGCCAGTGCTCTGTCTCAGTGTCGGAGGGAGCAGAGAGATGACATCATCTCACACTGCCCGCCCCGCATCGCCGCTCTCCTGCGGCTCCTCGCTGTGAGAACTTCCTGAGATTCCTTGTTCAACGGCGCAGATTGCCTGCCCCCCCGGACAGCTAATCAGGAATGGCAGAAGGGTGGAGCCAGAGAGTGACAGCCGAAGGAGTCCCGAACCCTCCCTCTGCCAGGTGAGACCGGCTGCAGCAAGAGGAGGGAGACACCCTGCTACATCCAGAGGGGCGATCCCATAGAGATGTGACATCATCAGTGACAGGTGAGCTGTGTGTGGGAGTACAGGTGAGGTGTGCTGGGACTTGTAGTTCACCCCCTCAGCTGTCTGCCTGATATACCACAAGGGGCGCTCCACTCACTCCGCATCTGGTGACAGGCAACGTGGCAGGTGGCATGGCAAGTGACATGCAACGTGGCAGGTGGCAAGTGACATTCCACATTTGGTGACAGGCAACGTGGCAGGTGGCAATCCACATCTTGTGGCAGGCGACAGTGGCAAGTGACACGCTCAGAGCTCCCACTGATTCTACATTATGTTGAACTATTTCATTTATTACTACAATGTAATAATAGAAATAATGCGCTTCAATCACCCTGACACCATATTAAGCATGGTGCCGTGATGATTGATTGCAAAAAATCGTAACCCCCCCCCGGTCCTTGGCACAATTTTCTTCCACGCAGCCGGTCCCCGGTGCCAAAAAGGTTGGGGACCACTGATCTAGAGGACATGGGCCGTGGTGCACCTCGCTCTCCCCTTCAAGGTACCCCTAGACCGCCGGAGCCAGACTAACCGCTAAAGAAGAAGAGAGAGGGTGAGGCCGCTACACCTATCTAGAATAAACTTTCCTATAGTCGGAAGCAACGCTGTATCCTGGCCTAGGCCAACAAGGCCCAGGCCTAAGGCAGCACTTTGCAGGGGGGCAGCACAGAAATAGTCCCCAGCGGCTTGCGCTACACTGTTAGTGTAGCGCCAGTCTTATGGGGCGGATTGGGCTCAGAGGCAAATTAGTCTAGCGCCCCCATAAAGCGACTGCACTGCTTTCGGTATGCAGGCGCAACTGGGGGGGGGGGGCACTGCTTCTAATTTTGACTGTCCTATCATCCTGGACCACAAACCTTCCTCACTGTGCAATATGTTTCTGCTGCACCATTGTCATGGTTATATCTTCTTAGTCCTCTCCATAAAATTATCAGAACTTTGTGCTTAAAGTAGAACTATAGGCAACACTTTTTTGTTTCATTTTGGATAGAGTAAGGGAGGGTTATAGCCCCTGTCAGTTTATTTTTTACCATCCCTGTCCCATTGCAGAGATTTCCCTTCTCTTCCTGCCCCATAGCCAAACAGGAAGTGAAAAGAAATCTATGAAAATTAAGGGAATTCATTGCCCCCCTCAGAACTAGTGTCCCCACTGGAAAATTTCAGGGCGGATCTTAAACAGAAAGGGGTGTGGCATTGTCAGAAAGGGGTGGGTCATGTTTAAATTAGGGGGTGCACGAGTTTAGTCAGGCCTAGGGCAGCACAAAACCTAAATACACAACCGTTGCATGTACGCTGAGAGCCGCAGAGTTTTTATATGCCTTTTACTCTTGTTTGTCCTGTAAGTAGACTACAAATAAATGTTGTATGGTTTACCTTTATGGGCTTCACTATGGTTGCTTCTTTTCTTATACTGGGTCTAATCTCCCGTTGATGACTGTGTAAGATGGGAAGCAGCTCTCATTGTCTGAACACTGTTTACAATTAAATATTTAACCGTCATTCTGCTGTTTGGCCACAAGATGCCGCTGGTTTTTCCTGACACAGATAATGGGCTGTAGCCATGGAGACGCTGTACACAAATCAGTGCTGTGACACACAGGGAAGAAAGTGAGAGGAGAACTGTAGTATAATGGGCTGTTTTGGACAGAGATTCAAGAAAGAGAGAGAAAGTGTGTAGCGAGCAGGCAGTCATTTTGAGAAGGAGTTTGTTCTGAGGACTGTGTGCAGAGAATCCTACAACATCCAGGTGTGGAAATAGAACTGCAGCTGAGTGAAGTTACTTGTGTCTAAGATCCTGATCCTGTCCAGAGGAACGAGGAATTGCTTGCAGGAAGACGGATGAGACCTGAGGAACAAAACAATATACACTGCAGGACCATATACTTGTTAGAGAGACATTTTGTTCCGGTCAGAGTCACCAGCGGATGCAGAGCAGACCCGGGTCGGTAAGATCGTGCACGCACCCCATTACTTTGTTGGCGCCTAGAGACTGAGACCAGGCCTGTAGATAGTTAGTAGGGTCTCTGTTTGTGTCAGGCCAAAAGTGTTGCTACTGTTCACTACAGGGACTCCATAACCTAAAGTGACACTTCACAATTGGAGAGCTGATGAACTTTCTATAAACTCAAGATAGACTGGCGTTGTGCTCAGGAGGAACACGCAGACGCATGATACAACACCAGTTAAGGGGGGGGGGGGAATACGGTAGAGCTTTGTGAGTTTGTAAACTGTTGTGCTGCACCGCAGGCTAGCCCGCACCACACACCCATACAGTTATTCTTGTGATGTTTTTAGGGTATTAACAGGTAAGGTGTGGCGGTTTGGTTGTGCCCACCAGTAGGCAAATTACTCCTGCATCCTACGTAGGGCGCCGCGCTGTGCAGCATAAGGGTCTTAGCCTTCGGGCTGGGTGTCTGTAAATATATTGTATGTTCCCAGAATTGGCGGTTGGGTTCAATACCCCGTCTAAGTAAAATTCAGTTTTAACAAGAGCTGGTGGTGGAGTGGTTTTCCTTGTTCGTGACTTTGCTGTATCCTGGGGAGCCCACCCCGGTACACGTTCTACATCTGTGCAATCCATTCATCTTCCTGTTTGAGTCCTGGAGTCCCTGCATTTTGATGTTGATAATATCCACCATTCATCTATCAAGTTAGGAGTGTTGCCTTTTGTCACTGCCCACCTGCATCCTATGATCACATTGCCTTATTGTCATATATTTCTGGTAAGCAGACTGAGAGCACGTTGGTGTGGTGTGTTTTTCTTCCTGCACACTGAAGCTTGGTGGAGGTGTTCATACCAGTTTTTCATCTCATATTGATTCCATTATATGGACTTTAACACATATATGTTTTTTCACTGAAGCGCTGCATTTTGGATTTTTATCTAAATACACTACTGGTCGGAAGTCACTAGTACAACTGGTTTTGACCATTTGAGTATTTAAAGCGTTTGTTAACCTCAAAAAAAAATGATCCTGTTTCTTTAAAGCATTTTATACAGCACAGTACTTGTTCTGTGTAATTTGGCCCCCTGTAACACCTGTAATACCTGGCTGATCCTGACAGTTTCTACCCTCCCCTATGTAAACTGACCACGGTGTATCATGGCTGCTGAGCCTTGACACCGTGGTCAGTTTATGTGCCTCCGTCATCCGCAGCCTGCTATCTGCTGCTCTCCTCTCTGCTCCTGTGTCCTTCTCCCCCCTCCCCTCTCTGCCTGTCATCTCTGTGAGTGAGCTGCCCCTCCCCTTCTATCACTGTTCCGAGCAGTGCACATATTACTGCTCCCAATCACAGCCAGCCCCACTGCTAGGATTATACGATGTATATACTATATGCCATTTTTTTAAATTCTTATAAATACTGTTTTTCTTATCCCCGATCAGCAGTCATGTGACCGCCCGGCGCTGTCTTTCTCCGGTGTATGTATTACGGAGGGAGGGGCTGAGCTCTCCCTCTGACATCTGCCGGGCGGTCACGTGACCGGGGGGGGGCTGTCTTCCTTTGATGTTTGTATTACAGAGGGAGGTCACATGACCTCCCGGCAGACGTCAGAGGGAGCGCTCAGCCCCTCCCTCTGGAATACATACAACGGAGATAGAAAGCGCCGGGCGGTCACATGACCGCTGATCGGGGATAAGAAAAACAGTATTTATAAGAAGAATTTTAGAAAATGGCATATAGTATATAGATCATATAATCCTAGCAGAGTGGCTGGCAGTGGCTGTGTGTACTACCTTAACAACCACTTTAAGTTGATTGCCACAGAATGTTCAGAGATATGCTAAAGGTTTCTTCCAATTGTCTTTAGAGGTTTATGGCTAAAATTATTTAAAAGGTGTAGAACATTTTAATGGTTAAAATGGAATTCCAGTAAAGTTTAGGACCCTTTTTAGGTTTTTATTGCTGTGCGTCTCCACTAGGGAAGTTTCCTTTCACTTCCTGTCTCAAAGGCAAAGCAGGAAGTTAGAAGAAAACTCCCAAAAGAATAAGGAAATCCATCCTTTGACCAAAATGTCCCTATTAACCACTTAACGACCGCTCACTGTATATATACGTCGGCAGAATGGCACCGACAGGCACAATCACGTAGAGTGTACGTGATTGCCTTTGTACAGTTGGGGGGTCCAATCGGACCCCCCTCCTATACAGTGAGCGGTGGCTAAGTGTCCGGGAGCGTTCCGGGATGAGGGGGCAGCCATTCGTTTCTGGCCACCCCCTCGCGATCGCTCCCGGCGAATGGAAATGCCCCCTCTGTCTGTGTCAGACAGAGGGAGCAGGAGGAAGTGATGTCATCTCTGGTGCGGCGCTCACATATACCGAGCGCCGTACAAGAGAAGATATCAGGTCAGTGCACACAACACTACACTGACAGTGCACCAGGACACATAGGGACATAAATCGCCCCCCAGGCCCCCCCAGACACCCCAGATCACCCCCCAGATCACCCCCCAGCCCCCAGTCACAGTGTCACTGATTGCAGTGACCATTTATTTAGTGATCACTGCAATCAGTGACATTTGTGACTGTAAAAGTGTCACCAAAGTTTAGTCTTAGGTCCAGTGTAGCCCCCTAACCCCCCTAATAAAGGTTTAACCCCCTGATCACCCCCCAGATAACCCTTTCACCCCCTATCACCACTGTCGCTTAGCGATCATTTTTCTGATCGCTGTCTTAGCGTCAGTGATGCCGATCGGCAGCCAGTAATTTTTTTTAGGTTCGCCGCAGGTTTTTATAGCGTCAGGTACCCCAATATATTATCTAATAAAGGTTTAACCCCCTTGATCGCCCCCCAGGTAACCCTTTCACCCCCTATCACCACTATCACTAAGCGATCGTTTTTCTAAATGCTGTCTTAGTGTCTGTGATGCAGATCGGTAGCCGGTAATTTTTTTTAGGTTCGCCGCAGGTTTTTATAGCGTCAGGTACCCCAATATATTATCTAATAAAGGTTTAACCCCCTTGATCGCCCCCCAGGTAACCCTTTCACCCCCTATCACCACTGTCGCTAAGCAATTGTTTTTCTAAACGCTGTCTTAGTGTCGGTGATGCAGATCGTAGCCAGTAATTTTTTTTAGGTTCGCCGCATGTTTTTATAGCGTCAGGTACCCCAATATATTATCTAATAAAGGTTTACCCCCTTGATCGCCCCCCAGGTAACCCTTTCACCCCCTATCACCACTGTCACTAAGCGATCGTTTTTCTAAACGCTGTCTTAGTGTCTGTGATGCAGAACGGTAGCCGGTAATTTTTTTTAGGTTCGCCGCAGGTTTTTATAGCGTCAGGTACCCCAATATATTATCTAATAAAGGTTTAACCCCCTTGATCGCCCCCCAGGTAACCCTTTCACCCCCATCACCACTGTCGCTAAGCAATTGTTTTTCTAAACGCTGTCTTAGTGTCGGTGATGCAGATCGTAGCCAGTAATTTTTTTTAGGTTCGCCGCATGTTTTTATAGCGTCAGGTACCCCAATATATTATCTAATAAAGGTTTAACCCCCTTGATCGCCCCCCCAGGTAACCCTTTCACCCCCATCACCACTGTCGCTAAGCAATTGTTTTTCTAAACGCTGTCTTAGTGTCAGTGATGCAGATCGGTAGCTGGTAATTTTTTTTAGGTTCGCCGCAGGTTTTTATAGCGTCAGGTATCCCCATATATTATCTAATAAAGGTTTTAACCCCCTGATTGCCCCTAGTTAACCCTTTCACCAGTGATCACCATATAAGTGTTACGGGTGACGCTGGTTAGTTAGTTTGCTTTTTATAGTGTCAGGGCACCCGCCGTGTATATAACCCAATAAAGGTTTAACCCCCTGATCGCCCGGCGGGTGATATCAATTAGGTTTTAGCATCAGAGAGGGTCTGAGTCACACCCCAGGCAGCGTCAGGTTAGTGCCAGTAACGCTAACACCCACGCGTGAAGCATACACCCCCCTTAGTGGTATATTATCTGAACAGATCAATATCTGATCTGATCAGATCTATACTAGCGTCCCCAGCAGTTTAGGGTTCCCAAAAACGCAGTGTTAGCGGGATCAGCCCAGATACCTGCTGGCACCTGCGTTTTGCCCCTCCGTCCAGCCCAGGCCACCCAAGTGCAGTATCGATCGATCACTGTCACTTACAAAACAAAAACACACATAACTGCAGCGTTCGCAGAGACAGGCCTGATCCCTGCGACTCCAGTGCTGTAGGAGGTGATTTCACCACCACAGTTAAAAAAAAAAATCTGAATTCACCTCTGGTCCTCTAGCTACCAAATGGTCCGGGGCTTAAGTGGTTAAAAGATTACCCTGTTCTGGTAACAATTTTTTTTTTTTTATATTTCCCATGGCTATTTAGTTTGGCAACAACAGTCAGAGAGAAAAAATCTCCCCAAGTGGGACACAAAAGCATAATAATTTTTCACTCTACCCAAAACTGAGCTTTGGACAGAGTTCTACTATGGAAGTGGACTGTGTAGATGCTATAGGTGCATGTTTCTCAACTGGTTTTGAAAAATCTATTTTCCTGGTGCCAACATGGCAGCATACTATCACATGTATGCTGCCATGGATTGGATCCAGGAAAGGAAATTTATAGTGAGTATTTGATACAATTTTCTGTTTTCCTGGCACCAACATGGCAGCATACATGTGGTAGATTGCTGCCATGGATTGGTGCCAGGAAAGTCTACTCTACTAACTATAGTAACATGTAGGTCCTGAGCCACTAGCCAGGCCTTAAAAGTTACTCGCCACCAGTTATCCCACCCGACCTCCACCCTGTCCCGCCACTAAACATGCCCTCGTAAATTATCTCATGAAATTACACTGGTAAATGTTTTATACAGAGTTTAGCTCTAAAATTAAATATTAACAACAACTTTAACGATATTAGCATAAAGCATATACAGTCAGGTCCATAAATATTGGGACATCGACACAATTCTAATCTTTTTGGCTCTATACACCACCACAATGGATTTGAAATGAAACGAACAAGATGTGCTTTAACTGCAGACTTTCAGCTCTAATTTGAGGGTATTTACATCCAAATCAGGTGAACGGTGTAGGAATTACAACAGTTTGTATATGTGCCTCCCATTTTTTAAGGGACCAAAAGTAATGGGACAGATTAACAATCATAAATTAAACTTTCACTTTTTAATACTTGGTTGCAAATGCTTTGCAGTCAATTACAGCCTGAAGTCTGGAACGCATAGACATCACCAGACGCTGGGTTTCATCCCTGGTGATGCTCTGCCAGGCCTCTACTGCAACTGTCTTCAGTTCCTGCTTGTTTCCCTTCAGTTTTGTCTTCAGCAAGTGAAATACATGCTCAATCGGATTCAGGTCAGGTGATTGACTTGGCCATTGCATAACATTCCACTTCTTTCCCTTAAAAAACTCTTTGGTTGCTTTTGCAGTATGCTTCGGGTCATTGTCCATCTGCACTGTGAAGCGCCGTCCAATGAGTTCTGAAGAATTTGGCTAATTATGAGCAGATAATATTGCCTGAAACACTTCAGAATTCATCCTGCTGCTTTTGTCAGCAGTCACATCATCAATAAATACAAGAGAACCAGTTCCATTGGCAGCCATACATGCCCACGCCATGACATTACCACCAACATGCTTCACTGATGAGGTGGTATGCTTTGGATCATGAGCAGTTCCTTTCCTTCTCCATACTCTTCTCTTCCCATCACTCTGGTACAAGTTGGTCTTGGTCTCATCTGTCCATAGGATGTTGTTCCAGAACTGTGAAGGATTTTTTAGATGTTGTTTGGCAAACTCTAATCTGGCCTTCCTGTTTTTGAGGCTCACCAATGGTTTACATCTTGTGGTGAACCCTCTGTATTCACTCTGGTGAAGTCTTCTCTTGATTGTTGACTTTGACACACATACACCTACCTCCTGGAGAGTGTTCTTGATCTGGCCAACTGTTGTGAAGGGTGTTTTCTTCACCAGGGAAAGAATTCTTTGGTCATCCACCAGTTGTTTTCCATGGTCTTCCGGGTCTTTTGGTGTTGTTCACCGGTGCGTTCTTTCTTTTTAAGGATGTTCCAAACTGCTGATTTGGCCACACCTAATGTTTTTGCTATCTCTCTGATGGGTTTGTTTTGTTTTTTCAGCCTAATGATGGCTTGCTTCACTGATAGTGACAGCTCTTTGGATCTCATATTGAGAGTTGACAGCAACAGATTCCAAATGCAAATAGCACACTTGAAATGAACTCTGGACCTTTTATCTGCTCCTTGTAAATGGGATTGTAGCAATACCCCCGCAGGGGCCGCTGGTTAAGATTTGGGCCTGCCGTTACCTTACTGTTCACCACGTCCGTCCTAGGGGTCTTCCTTGAAGAGTTTCTCACAAATGTCTGCACCAAACATTTAGTCTCTTTTTCTCAAGGGTTTTTATTAAAGAACTTCCAGACAGAGGGATGGAGGGTTAGGGGAGATTCAGGTACCTTGCTTGCGGATCACGGGTATTTTCCTATTCCAGAGGACCAACAGCTTCCACCCTGGATATAGCCACCACTGGATAGGCCTCTCTCACTGACCTAGCAGCCGGTGTGAGCTCGTTCAAAAGTCTCTGCCACAGACTTGGATAACCACACACTTGGTAAAGTTCTGAACACATAGCACACAGTACCAGGATCTTTCAGCCAGGCCGGCAGCACTGTGAGGTAGAGTTCAATCCGAATACGTCCTTGAATTGAGTCCTCAATTGCTCGGTCCCTTCCCGCAGGCAAGGCGACACAGGACCATCCCTGGAATAGTAGGCCCCAGAAACTCCTGGGCCTACTCTCAGTAACGGAGCCTCGGGGAACTGCAGGCCCCGAGGCAGAAAACTGCTAACACATCCCTGAGGCCAGGAGGGCCGTCAGGTCAGGATCGGAAGACTCCAAAGTAATGGCGCCTGCCCCTTAAGTACCCTCTCCCAGAATGCACCGCGGGGTGAGCAATCCCACTGAGCTGCTTCTGGGCAAGAGGTACCAAATACATTCAGCCTGCTGCATTTCCAACCCTGACCTGTGGTGACAGCGACACCCACAGTCAGGTGGAAAATGTGCAACCCAGCTGAACTGGAACAGAGACCCGTAATTTGGTACAATTATTAAATTTACACTAGAGCCTACCCAATAGGAGCAGGGCGCTACAGGATAATGAGGGAATAACACACACCTGGCCATGGAACAGCTGAGCAGCCAATTGTCCCATTACTTTACTCCCTTAAAAAGTGGGAGGCACATATACAAACTGTTGTAATTCCTACACCGTTCACCTGATTTGGATGTAAATACCCTCAAATTAAAGCTGAAAGTCTGCAGTTGAAGCACATCTTCTTCATTTCGTTTCAAATCCATTGTGGTGGTGTATAGAGCCAAAAATATTAGAATTGTGTCGATGTCCCAATATTTATGGACCTGACTGTAAGTACCCATCAGTCCAGCCTCATCATTGCCCATCAGTGCAGCCTATCAGTACAGCCTATCAGTGCCCATCAGTGCAGTATATTATTGCCCATCAGTGCAGTATATTATTGGCGATCAATGCAGCCTACCTTTGCTTACTAGTCCGCCACTGCTTCTGGTTGGAGGTGCCCTCAGATGGCCTGCGGTGCCCGGGACCATAACACCAATACACGACATACAGTACGTAAGCATGCACCAGGTGTGGGGTCCCCCTGATAACCCCGCCCTTGTTTCATGTCTGTATATATTAGACTACTTATATACAATATAATTTTTATTCTAGAGCTACCAGATGCCGTGTTTCTATCAATACTTACACATATCCCTCAAGTTGCTATGCATTACCCACTGGTACAAGATTAGTGAGGCCATAGGTCCTGCAGGCACTACCCCATTTTTTATGGTTGTATACAGTTTTTGGTGAACTGTGGAATATTATTGTGTTTATATCATGAAATACCTATGTCATTACTATGTTTATTGCTATTACCATTTCATCAATTATAATTGATATTAGAAGTATATGTACATTTATACCTTAAATTAAACAATAAACTTCCTCTATGCTCACCTAATCTACTTTATTGCAACCATGTGCTTCATTTAAAGTCCCATCCTCTTTCTCCCCTCATTTTTGACCTCAACAGGGATGGAAATACATGACCTTACCGGGCCATGATTTAGTTTAAAGTCCCAAGGGATGGAAATACATGGCCTTACTAGGCCATGACTTCACGTAAAGTCCCTAAATCTTCCCCATTCTCTCAATTAAATAGTCTGAAATGATTTACAGTGCAGAATGTGGTAATGTTAAATAGGAAATTTACAGTGCGGAATGTACGACGGTGGGTAGTTTGTGCAGAGAGAGGGGTACAGAGTGTACGGCAGTGGGTAGTATGTGCAGGGAGAGAAATGCAGAGTGTACGGCAGTGGGTAGAATGTGCAGGGACGGAAGTGCGGAGTGTGCGGTGGTGGGCAGTATGTGCAGGTAGAGGGGTACAGAGTGTACAGCGGTGGGTAGAATATGCAGGCAGAGGGGTACGGAATGTACAGTGGTGGGTAATATGTGAAGGGAGAGGGGTACGGAATGTACAGCGGTGGGTAGTATGTGCAGGGAGAAAGGTATGGAGTGTACAGCGGTGGATAGTATGTGCAGGGAGAGGAATGCAGAGTGTACGGCGGTGGGTAGTATGAGGAGGGAGAGGGCAGCAGAGTGTACGGTGGTGAGTAGTATGTGCAGGGAGAAGGGTATGGAGGGTACAGCGGTGGGTAGTATGAGCAGGGAGAGGGCTGCGGAGTGTACGGTGGTGAGTAGTATGTGCAGGGAGAAGGGTACGGAGTGTACGGCGGTGGGTAGTATGTGCAGGGAGAAGGGTACAAAGTCATTGCTCCAGCACTACAGAGGCCACTGGGAAGTGGCATGTATGGAGTAACTGACACTGGCTACAGGCACACAGCAGCAGTACTGGACTTCCTGCCACCTGTAGACCAGGGACGTGCAGGGAGGTCAGTGGCTGGTGAGGCACTGGCTAGTATCAGAGCCAGATACAAACAGGTTACATACACCATGATCGTTAGAACGAGAGCAATAATTCTGGCACTAGACCTCTACTAACTCTAAACATGTAATCTGTAAAAAAAATTAAAGCGTTGCCTATGGAGATTTTTAAGTACTGAAGTTTGGTGCCATTCCATGAGTGTTTTAAAGTGTGACATGTTAGGTATCTTTAGTGTTTTTTTTATATATATTTTTTTATATTCATGTTTGGGGGTTCTGAGTAATTTTCTAGCAAAGAAATTATAATTATTATATGTAGGAGAAAGGTGTCAGAATTGGCTTGGGTGGCAAGGTGTTAATTACCATAAGTAATTTATAAATAATTATGATATATTGTTTTTAAGGTAATTTACTATATTTTCAAAAACTGTACTCAAGCAGGTGGCTTAATGGACAAATTACTGATGTTTGATGTTGTAGCGGCCTCCTCTCTCTTTCTCCACTGCTGGCTGGTTTCTGCTTGTCTAGGGGTACCTTGGAGGAGAGAGTGCGGGGTCACCACGCCAAGCCTCCACCACAGATGTTTGTGTGGTGTAAGCAAAGTTCCTTTACCTTCGGGTCGGTGTTCTGAGTTTGGAGCCTCTGCCTCTTCTGTGGAACCGTGTCTGCCAGTAAATGAGCCCCACACCAATAAAAGTCCAACACTCCTTTATTTTCCAATGTCAGGATGAAGCACAATCAGTTGGACTCCCTCAAACGAACAGACAGGGGGTGTGGATACAAGTAGGCCCAGGCACAATGAACTCTCCTATTCCTCTATCAGCGAATAGGTTTGGCACATGGTCTATGCCACCTGTTGAGAATCTTGGTCACTGCCACCGACCAGGTGAACGGTGAACCTTCCTCCTGACTGCACTCGGCCCCTGTTTGGGAAGATACCCCTCCGGGCGGTCTCCTGAGGCTCACCCGGCACCGGCAATCTGCTGCACCAGGTCTTCGGGTGAGTAGCTCCTCCGGTCCCTTACGCCTCTGGATTCGGGTACCCCACTCCCGAGGTCGCCTAGGATATCCTTCCCTCGCGGAGCCCAGCGGAGGACACTGGGCCCCAGGCCTCCAACCGAGTACCTCACCCCAGGCTGAAGGTGCCCGGGGTGGAACACGAGCTCCGGGTGTCCAGGCCTAGGCCGCCTGGACACCGACCACAAACCACAGCCCTCAGGCTGAAGGTGCCTGGGACTCGACAAAAAACACCCCGTGACCAAAAATGGCCGACCCCTTTATACCCTCCCCCAGCAAGCCCAGCGGAGCCCCCGCCCCGCTGTACTCATGCTGCGAGAGGCCAAAAAGGGTATGCCACTGCAACGATGGCTCAACCCGGGCCCAAAGTGACAGCGCCACCCGCTGGGCCCCAGGGAACCACACATCACAGATCCCCCACCAAATTTAAACATAATAGGAAAGCATATACCCGCTACACTCTCCCCCTGGTTGTTTGACACTGGTCCCCAGTGTCTGGAATAAACCATGCCCTCAAGGGCTGACATAGTCCAATCCAGAAATCGACAGAAAATGTCAAAAATCCCCAAAAAATTGAAAAAGCTAAACTAACTACCTAGAGCAGTTGTGCCTGAGCTTCAACAAAAAGGGAGGGGAAAGGAACAAACAACACATAACTTGAAACATATATATAAAAGTCACATCATTACATTTTCCCCCACCCACATCAATGACTAAGACCCGCCCCACACTCAGCGGTCTTGATGGGATGCTCTCCTGCAGAGGGGAAAAGAAATATTAAACACACACAACCCTGACACATATGTTCGTGTGAGAACGAAAAAACCTCTCCGTAGAGAAATCCTTTCCTTCTAAAAGTGTGTGTGTGAAAAGTGAATGCAGATGCACGACACTGCCACCTGGTGACAGCGTCGCGGTAACTGCACTTGTGGAGACCTCTTCTTCTTTGGCCCTATCTACCCCAGAGTCCATGATCACTGACTGAAGAATGAAGAACAAACAGAAACAGTCCTTCCCTTCCTTTGAAGAGCATAAACACCCTTAACTGGACACAGTCACTGAAGTTCCCCCGAGTAATAAGAACAACAACCCCGAAAAGTTCAGCAGTGTAAAGAAAACAAGAACGGAGTCTCTTTTCTCCTACAGATAGAAACAAGGGTGTGGCAGGACAAGTGGTTTCAAATGCTGGTCCATGGTTTCCAAGTGGTATTCGACATCTTCTCCTTCCTTGCGTCGAATCAGCACCTTGTCCGTGTGGATATGCCGCCCCAGCATCCATTCTGCCTTGCAGTCTTTGAAGCGCTTAGACGCCTTGGGAGAACACGCGAGGTACCTACGAGCGTGCGGGACCTGAAGGTGGGTCCACACAAAGTCATTGTACCAACGCTCCCGGGAAACTTCCACTTCGTATAACAACTCCTTAGACAAGTATGGGTACTCCCACCCATACTCAGCAGCAACCTTCTGGCAGAATAGGCGTTGTAGTCTCGCCAGTGGAGGCATAGTGGCTTTGTCTCCCAGATCGGAAAGCGACTTCAGGTTGGAGGTGTCACACTCCTCCGCAGGCATGTAGCCTGTAGTGGAGACTGAACTGCCACCTCCCACGGACACACAGGGCCGTGACTCCCCGACACCTCCGCCCATGCACCAAGTCCCTCCGCCTGGCTTACCTCGGCCTTTACTTGAGACGGGATGTCCGGAACTCCTCTCACCGGTTCCATCCGGGCCGGGCGTAAGCGGGCAGGATGGTCCACTGCGACCGCTGGACGGGGCTACCATGCCGGCCTTCTTCTTCGGCGGTGGACGCTGTGAGGCAGTGGTGACCGAGTCAGCATCCTCGGATTTCTCCCGTGTTTGAGTGATTATGACCTCCTCCGCGGTCGCTGCAGTGCGCATGGGGGCGGCTACAAAAGCGGTGATTCCTCCAACTTGAGTGGTGCTGCCTGTGGTACGACCGGGGTAGATGGTTCTTGGCTTCTCGATGACTGCATCCACCTCGAATAAAAACTCCCCACAGGCTTCGCATCGCCCGAATGGCTTCAGCTGACACACCAGTCCCGAGCAGCTGGGACAAATCACACCCAGGGCCTCAACGTCCATGCATGAGTACAGGGCAAATCTTCCCAGAGGCTTTAGCTGGATCCCCGTATCGGTCACCGGAGCAGCAGTAGTCAAAGTCGTGGTAGAAGGGTGAAGTGGAATCCACGATGTATTTCCGAACATGGCAACTCACTGCTGATCCATTGCGCACTGCAAGTTTGGCACCAAAGTCCCCACGTGTAGTCCTTCACACGGCTGGACTCCTCCCCTCTTGCGCTCCAGTTCGCAGGCTTTCTCCTTCCCTGGGTCACGCCCACGAACTATGCAGGGAGGGTGTGCCTCGTGGCGCAGTGCAATAAAAGTCCCCACGTGTAGTACCTCACACGGCTGGACTCCCCCCTCTTCTCGCTCCTCTGTGTAGTCCTTCCCCTTCTTAGGGTCACACTCACGACTTCTAGCAGGGTTGCACTTTGGCCAGTAATATGGCCGACCTACTCGGAACTCCTCCGGGCAGACACGTTCAAACTCTGTCCATTCTAGCTCCATAGTAACACGAACACCATCCCGGACCCGAGCCCCCACATGTAGCGGCCTCCTCTCTCTCTCTCCACTGCTGGCTGGTTTCTGCTTGTCTAGGGGTACCTTGGAGGAGAGAGTGCGGGGTCACCCAACCAAGCCTTCACCGCAGATGTTTGTGTGGTGTAAGCAAAGTTCCTTTACATTCGGGTCGGTGTTCTGAGTTTGGAGCCTCTGCCTCTTCTGTGGAACCGTGTCTGCCAGTAAATGAGCCCCACACCAATAAAAGTCCAACACTCCTTTATTTTCCAATGTCAGGATGAAGCACAATCAGTTGGACTTCCTAAAACGAACAGACAGGGGGTGTGGATACGAGTAGGCCCAGGCACAATGAACTCTCCTATTCCTCTATCAGCGAATAGGTTTGGCACATGGTCTACGTCACCTGTTGAGAATCTTGGTCACTGCCACCGACCGGATGAACGGTGAACCTTCCTCCTGACTGCACTCCGCCCCTGTTTGGGAAGATACCCCTCCGGGCGGTCTCCTAAGGCTCACCCGGCACCGGCAATCTGCTGCACCAGGTCTTCGGGTGAGTAGCTCCTCCGGTCCCTTATGCCTCTGGATTCGGGTACCCCACTCCCGAGGTCCCCTAGGATATCCTTCCCTCGCGGAGCCCAGTAGAGGACACTGGGCCCCAGGCCTCCAACCGAGTACCTCACCCCAGGCTGAAGGTGCCCGGGGTGGAACACGAGCTCCGGGTGTCCAGGCCTAGGCCGCCTGGACACCGACCACGAACCACAGCCCTCAGGCTGAAGGTGCCTGGGACTCGACGAAAAACACCCCGTGACCAAAAATGGCCGACCCCTTTATACCCTCCCCCAGCAAGCCCAGCGGAGCCCCCGCCCCGCTGTACTCATGCTGCGAGAGGCCAAAAAGGGTATGCCACTGTAACGATGGCTCAACCCCGGGCCCAAAGTGACAGCGCCACCCGCTGGGCCCCAGGGAACCACACATCACAGATCCCCCACCAAATTTAAACATAATAGGAAAGCATATACCCGCTACAATGTTATAACTTAAAACCAGTAATTTTACAGTAAATAGATAAATAATAAATTGTCTTATAACATATAGCATATTAATATATGATGTAGCTTGATTATAACAGTACCTTTTCAACAGCAGCAGATTCTCATTCTCCCTTTTAACTGTGTGAGAAAAACATGGGATTGTGGGTAAATCTTATACCCCTAAACCCATGTTTTTTTCCTTGTAGTTAAGAGGGCTGGGCTGCAGTGAGAGGACAGCCTCCACTGCAGCATTTTTATTGCACAGCTGGGGCTAATGGTACTTGACCATTGGTCCAAGACTCCAAGCTGTCCATTGAGCTCCGTGCCTCTGACAAGAAGTGAGGAGAGGCATTGTGAGCTCAACCTCTCAGTCTACTGCAAACAGAGTGTGCCAGCTTGTATTTAAACTGGCTGCTCTGTATGTAGCTTCTGACAGTCTGCGCAAGGAGCCCTGTATCTCCGGAACCATAGGTCGTAGGAGCCCCAGTGGCCGGGTTGGATTTAGGCTACCTACCCCCCCCCTGCCTCCCCTGACTGCACGTTCCTGTTGTAGACACTGCTCTCACCCCCTCCCTGCCATTTCTCCTCAAGTCCCTGCACACAAGTCCCTTCCTGACATTTTACAAAACCATGACAAATAACCTCAGCACACACATCTTCCTGTCACTAAATACATACAGCGCTGCTAAGTTGATACACTGCCAGCCTGGATTCTCCCTCCACCTCTCTCAGAATGAACTCCTACAACTGGCATCCCTCCCAGCGGGACCTGGGGCAATGAGCTCCCATCCGGCCAGCACTTGTCAGCAGAGGTCGTCAGCTCCACCTCCACCCAGAAGACATTTTTTACAGGCAGCGTTGGAGCACACTGAGCGAGTGTGCTGGGAGAGGTGGAGGGAGAAGAATGTATGGAGGGTGCAGCTGGGATAGGAGCCTCCTCTGCAGAATCTGTCTGTCTTCTGCAATATGCAGGTCTGAGCTGTCTAACACTTATAGCTCAGTCTTGCAGATTTCACTGGCAACGGTCCCTGTTGAACTTACTGTGAGCTGTGTTCTGTTCTCTGTGCGTAATCTGTATTTTAGGATTAAGCTGTCAGTTTGACAGCCCGGCTTTGCACTGCATTTATTTATGAATAAAGGCTACTTTAAGTCACCTACTGCTGGCAGTCCAAAAAAATATTGACCCATCTATGGCCAGCCTAAAAGTTACTGTTCTCTGCTTCTAGCAGACTGGGTAATCAGTGGTTATGTGATCTGCCAGCTCTCGGGCTTAAACTAGAACTAAACCCACCAGTTTAACGGTTTCCCAAAGCAGTTACATTAAAGGCATGCCATGAATGGTAACTGTCACAGTTACTTGGGCTCTCAACCAAACTGTCAACCCACCAAATGGCTGTTGTCATAAAGAGCACCACATGCAGCAACATGGCAACTGCAGATCAAACAGAGGCTAAGATGGCAGCTTCTTTGACTGTAAGGCTGGGTTCACACTGCAAACGTATGCGGCTGGCAGCAGGGGTCCGGTGCATCCATGTTCTCCGTTTCAGGGGTGAATCAGGTCCGAAGTTTTGCCTGAATGAATTCAGACCGGAAACAGACCAGAAGACGCCACGGATCTCTGTGCAATTTGCTCAGCAGTCACTCTGGAGATGTGTGTACCGGCTCTATTGAGAGCCAGTCACAATGTCCTGTCCTGCTAATTGGATGCGGGGAAAACCCACATTCAAT
This sequence comes from Rana muscosa, assembly GCA_029206835.1. Lineage (NCBI taxonomy): Eukaryota > Metazoa > Chordata > Amphibia > Anura > Ranidae > Rana > Rana muscosa. The sequence continues at coordinate 323,841,556 of CM055117.1, forward strand.
TCGCACTTGTGTATCTGAATGATGCCTGCAGCTACAGGCATCATCCAGATATCTTTTTTTAGCCGGCGATTCCCTCACATGTAAAAGCCATCATAGCGGCTGTTTAGCAGCTCGATTGCCTTTACAGGCAGCAGGAGGTGATACCCTCCCGCCACCCTCTGGTGCTTCTTCCGGCCTGCCTGTGCGATGAGCGAGCTGGAGAATGAATCCACCGGCGGCGGTTTACCATAGAGCTGACCGCGGACCGGATTGTCCCCGAGTCATCTCTATGACCCTCGGAGGCCAGAAGTGACGCCGGTCGATATAAACACTGAATTTTTTTTTCTGGGAAGCCTGAGATCTCTCCAGCATAGAGGAGAGATCTGGGGACTTATAGACCCCAGATCTCTCTGTAAGAAGGACCTGTCATGCCCTATTCCTATTACAAGGGATGTTTTCATTCTTTGTAATAGGAATAAAAGTGATCAAAAAATAATAATTTAAAGGGAAAGTGGAAAAATAAAGAAATAAAATTAAAAAAAATTAAATTTTAAAGTGCCCCCCATCCCCTCGTGCTCGCACGCAGAAGGGAAACGCATACTTAGGTCACGCATTCAAACCACACATGCGAGGTATCGCTGCAAACGTTAGAGCGTGAGCAATATTTCTAGTGCAAGACCTCCTCTGTAACTCTAAACTGGTAACCTGTAATCATTTTTAAAATGTAGTCTATGGAGATTTTTAAGTACTGAAGTTTGGCGCCATTCCACAATTTTAAAAACGTGACACGTTAGGTATCTATTTACTCGGCAAAACATCATTTTTCACATTATACACAAAATTTGGGCTAACTTTAGTGCTGTTTATTTTTAAATTCATGAAATAGTTTTTTGTTTTCCCCAAAAAAAATCGCATTGTGAAGATTGCCGTGCAAATACCATGTGACATAACAAATTGCAACTACTGTCATTTTATTCCCTATGGTCTCTGCTACAAATATATATGTATGTGTGTGTGTATATATATATATATATATATATATATATATATATATATATATATATATGTAGCGGTACCCTCAGCTTAAGAGGGCTGCTTGTTTGTTTGGGCCCTGTAATGCACTGATACCAACCCCTGGCAATCGGCTCTGACTTCTCTTTGACACAGTTAGGAAAGGGGAGAATGGTATAATTGTATTATCTCTATACACTATTATACAGTACAACCCCCTTTGTATACCAGCACAGTAATTGACACTCACAACGAAATTACTTAACTATAACTCTTTACTGAAGGTAGAAAGATAACAGAGTAATTTGTATACAATATTCTATGCAGATCCCTGCAATATAGGTGTGCACATTAAAAGGGTATGACAGTCAATAATGCAATATCACATCAACCCCGCTGCGGCAATCCTCCCTCGTGAGCATAAAATGGCGCCCAGCAATGTCCTATACTACCCAGTCAGGCCTGACTATAACTTATGCCCCATACACACGAACGTTTTTCATGCCGTTAAAAATGCAATTTTTATAAATGGGCATTAAAACCGATCGTGTGTATGCTCCAGAGCATTTTTAACGACGTGAAAAACGGGCATTAAAAATTTCGAACATGCTCTATTTTTTCACATAGTTTTTCATGTCGTTTTTTTTAACAACGTGAAAAACTATAGTGTGTATGCTTTTACGAGGTGAAAAAAAACGCGCATGCTCAGAATCAAGTATGAGACGGGAGCACTCGTTCTGGTAAAACTAGCGTTCGTAATGGAGATAGCACATTCGTCACGCTGTAACGGACTGAAAAGCACGAGGCTATAAAGCGTGAATCGTCGCTCAACAAACTTTACTAACATGAAGGGTGGCGCCATCCGAACGGAACTTCCCCTTTATAGTGCCGTCGTACGTGTTGTACGTCACTGCGCTTTGCTTGAACGTTTTTTAAAATGATCGTGTGTACGCAAGACAGGCTTGAGAGGAAACATGAAAAAAAACGACGAGAAAAACGTTGGTTTAAAAAATGGCATGAAAAACGATCGTGTGTACGCCGCATTAGGGTATAGTTTGCTGGAGAATCTTCGCTAGCAACTGTCGGTGGTGCACATGGAGAAACCAATTTGTAATCCAGTAAAAGGGGGTAACAGATATTCGCCAACCAGGCAAAGCTGGAGAGACTGACAAACTCTGTTCAACACAAACAGTCTCTCCAAAGTATAACTGTGTTCAATAATGGGCCTGGGTAAAGTTAATGGGCACAAAGTTATTGATATATGGTTCTGAGCTGGCGCTCTCTCACCCAGACCGGACCGATTCCTGTCCGGTTCCTCCGCTACTGTGAGTGGCGTCACAGTGCCCACGATGCATCGAGTCCTCGGTCCTTCAGAAGATGATGGCACCTCAGGTGGATCGGATGCCTCACAGACTCCCCAGCGGAACGGAAGGCTCTCTGGAACAAAAGCGCGAGGCCCAAGCTTCAGGCCTAGCGCACGCAGCCGGTCAGTGCAGGGGATCCTCTTGCAAGGAGGGCGGCGTTCCGAGAGAGCGAGTGAGCCCCGCCTCTCCCCTTTTAAAGTCCACCCCAGCAGTCCCTGCGCGGGTAATGGCACCCTGGGTGCCGCAAAGCGTGCTGGGAAATGTAGTCTTGCGGGTAAAACGATACCCCACTACATATATATATATATATATATAATGTTTGGGGATTTTGAGTAATTTTCTAGCAAAGAAATTATGATTTTTACATGTGAAGAATGCCAGAATAGGCCAGGGCTGGAAGTGGTTAAAACCTGCATGGGACAGATGCAGTGTGACACAGATGCTACAGCATGGAGGCGTGTATGTATGTTTTTTTTTTTCAAACCCCATATTCTCCTTTAAATCGCCTAAACGTGTTCAAGATTAATCTGATCTTTAATCTGATGTCAGACTACCACCATTTCTATAATTATTATTTATCACAGGTAATTATATGGCACTGGCAATTTCTGCAGTTCCTGCCCTCAATGAGCTTACAATCTAAGGTCCCTATCTCAAAAAAAAAATCTTGAAAAATATACTTTATTTACATATAAAAAAAAAAATACCTTATTGGGGTACATGCTACCCTGTACTGTGATACAGCGCTTAAAAACACCACATAATACTGTCCAATTAGTGGCGGCTGGTGTTTTTCTTTTTTCGGGGGGGGGGGGGGGTGGGGGTGGCAAAAAAAAACACCCCCCCGGGGGTCTCGCGGTCGGTAATCCAGCCCTGCGCTTACCACATCTAGTTTCCATATGGGCACCGCTCCTACGGGCGACATCTCCTCCTCCTCTGCATCACGGTGGGTTCCGCCGTGCCTCTCCTCCCTCCTCCTCCTAGGCATCCAATAGGATCGCCTGTCCTTTTAGCCATTTGGGTGACGGGTCTCAGGACCCACTTCCTGATTGCCCGGGAGGGGGATCAGTGTGAGAATAGCGAATATTCATTCGCTATTCTCACACAACTGGGTGGGCTCAGAGCGCAGTGCTCTCCGCCCGGAGCCCACCTTTTTTTGAAATGTATTAAAGCCTCTGGCTCTAATCATGTGCTTAAAAAACAAAACAACAACCCCCCTCCCCTTATTGGAATTCATGCGTCGGTGCCCTGAATGTAGATTTGGGGGGCCAGACGCATTGATAAGTGGGGCGTCATACCTCGCAACTTTTTCAGAGGGAAATGAGAGACAACTATTATATTAGTGTAGCGGCCTCACCCCCTCTTTCTGGTCTAGGGGTATATTGTACGTGAGAGTGAGATGCGCTACGGCCCATGTCCTCCCCATTGCAGCGGGTGAGGTGAAGGCCAGTACCTGTTATTCTCCTCGGGCCTGTGTGTCTCTTTAAGAACCAAGTCCTGCCGTGCTGACACTCCCCTCGCTCCCATTAACCAGAGTTCCACACACCGATAAAGGGTCCAACTCTTGTTTATTATAGCACACAAATAAACAGTCCTTTGCCAACTGACTGGTTGGGACCCATAAAACAGTTCAATACGGTGGAGTGAGCAGGTCGAGGCACAGTCCTAACAATCAATCTAAACCACTGTGGTTTCACCAGCGGTTGCTACAGCCATCGGCTAGAGAGATAACTTGAATCTTTGGAGTCTCTACCAGCGACTCTAGAGAACATGAACTGGAGTACCTTCGCTGCATTGTGGCCCCTGTCAGGGGGAAGATGTCCCTCCAAGGGAGTTACCAGAGGCCCCTCCGTCACCAGGTTGATGCTGCTCCGAGCTCTTCAGAAGGGTAACCTCTCCGGCCTCCTCACTTCAGACACGGGCCCCATCCACCTCAGGGTCCCTCGGACTCATCCGCCCTTGCGGAGCCCAGTCAAAGTCACTGGGCCCCAGGCTTCCGATGTAGTACCTCACCCCAGGCTTAAGGTGCCTGAGATGGATGCCAACACTGCTCCGACCAGGCCATGGGCGCCTGGGCTGGAACTCCGGACCGCCAGCACCCAGGCCTAGGGTGCCTGGGCGCGGGATGCAGAAGACCTCGTGGCGAGGGCATCTCTCCCCTTTATATCCTCCCGTGACGTCACAGCAGGTTCTCCGCCCCGCTGTACCACCGCCTGAACGGGACAAAAAGGGGACAGCACTGTGGCAGTGATTCTACCTCGACCCGTGGGAACATCGCCACCCACAGGTCAAGGAGAATAGCACACCACCAAAGTCCTCCACGATTTAAATGGTCTAAATCCTCTCATGATTAGCACATCCTGGATCATACTACCACCCAGGTGTACCCCCTAAATTTAGACCCCCGCTACACTCTCCCCCTAGTGATTTGACGCTGGTCCCCAGCGTCTGGTGCAAACCCATGTCTCCCAAGGAGTGGTAACATAGGCCTGACCCCAGAGGCCATCCCTCAAATTCAAATCCCCATTTTTGCCAAGACCTGCTCAAGGGAAGGGGAACATAAAATAATAAACTTTTCAATAGAACCATCTGAACATGTACACATATACAATCCCTCCCATCACTGTCTAAGAACCACCCCACACTCAGCAGTAGGGATGAGCTCGGTGTTCGAGTCGAACATACGTTCGACTCGAACATCGGCTGTTCGATCGTTCGACGAAGATCGAACGATTTGGGCCGTTCGCGCCTAATTCGAGTGACGCAAACGGCCCACAATGCACTACGCCATCGCAGTGTCATCCAGGCGCTGTGATTGGCCAAGCATGCACTGTGACCCCGCATGCTTGGCCAATCACAGCGCCGGCAGCGAGGAGAGCAATGATTGGCCACAGGCAGGATGCCTGTGGCCAATTATTGCTGAGGGTGTTTAGTACACGCCCCACACTATAAAAGGCCGCCAGCACGGCGGCCTAGTGTAGTGTGTTCCGGAGCAGGGAAAGAGAAGCATAGGCAGGGACAGTGACATTTTTTTTCTTGCTTAACCTGGATTCCTTTAGTTTAGGGAAAGAGAAGGAAAGGTAGGGAGAGTGTCAGTGTGTTTTACTGTGCGAATCCTTGTTTCTAGGGACAGGGAAGGACAGTGAGGGAAATTCTCCTTGTGCTATAGTGTGCTAAAGCATTGATCATCAACCATCTTTAAAAAATCATTTTTTCTAGGGACAGAAAACTATAGGTAGGGAGAGTGTCAGTTTCTTTCACTGTGATAATCCTTGTTTCTAGGGACAGGGAAGGACAGTGAGGGAAATTCTCCTTGTGCTATAGTGTGCTAAAGCATTCCTCATCAACCATCTTTGAAATCCTTGTTTTTTGGACAGTCAGGGAAATTGTCGTTGTGCTATTCTGTGCGAAAGCAATCATCCTCAACCATATTTAGAAATCCTTAAGTAAAGGGACAGAGAAGGACACCTGAAGGTAGCCCTTATTGCTTTTTTCCCATCTCCCTGCAGGCCATCTATTAGAATGTCTGGAAGGCAAACAAGGAGAGGCAGACAGTCAGGAGGCAATAAAAGAGGGCAAGCAGGCTCTGTGTCTGGGGGCAACAGAGCTGGTCGTGGACGCGGTGCATTGTCATCAGCACATGGCCATGGGACATGCTTGTCCTTCTTTTCGGCAGCTGGACATGTTGAGCCACATCATGCCGAAGACTTGGTAGAGTGGATGACCAAGCCCTCCTCCTCCTCCTCATCCTCTCTCACCCAGGCTCAGGGTACTGGCAAAGCAGCTGCCAAAGTGTCCTCTTCCCTGGTATCAATGTCAGACTCATCATCAGTCACTCCTTCCCTAGACCCACCATGTCCTCCTCCTGAGGAGTCCCCCGAACTGTTTGAGCACAGTGTTGGGTACATGCTCCAGGAGGATGCCCAGCGTTTCAAAGGGTCTGATGATGAAACCCAGCTAGAGGAAGGCAGTAGCGTGAGAGCAGACAGAGGGGATGCTCAAGAAGGACACCAATCTGGCAGTCATGTTCCAGCAGCTGCAGCATACTGCCAGATTGGCTCCAGTGATGAGGAGGGAGGGGATGATGAGGTCACTGACTCCACGTGGGTGCCTAATAGGAGAGAGGAGGAGGAGGAGGATGAGGAGGAGGCACATCTGCAACGAGGCAGGATGCCCTTTGGTGGCCAGCGTAAGGGCAGTACACCGACGGAATCACACCGCAGAGCTCCGCCTGTGCAGGGCGCTGCCTCTGCCCGTCATTCAAAAAGTTCTTTGGTGTGGGCCTTTTTTGAGGCTAGTGCATCAGATCGCACAGCTGCTGTTTGCAACATATGTCTCAAGCGTATATCGCGTGGCCAAAACATCAGCCGCTTGGGTACCACATGCCTGACCAGACATATGTTGACCTGCCATGCAGCTCGTTGGCAAGCCTACCTCAAAGACCCACACCAAAGAACAAAGCGGACCTCTCCTTGCACCGCATCAGCTGGGATCTCCAACCCCACTATAACTTCAGTCCTCTCTGAAACATGCACTGAGAGGAATGAAGGTGTAGAATTAGGTGTGTCACAGCCAAGTACTTGCGGCCACTCTGCTAGCAGTACACCGACGTCCGATTCTAGCAGGCAAATTTCCCTGCCCCAGCTGCTGGACCGTCGAAAGAAGTTCACTCCCAGCCATCCACATGCCCAGCGGTTGAATGCTAGCTTGGCTAAATTGCTAGCGCTTCAACTGCTGCCTTTTCAGTTGGTAGACTCGGCCCCCTTCTGTGAGTTTGTGCAATGTGCGGTTCCTCAGTGGCAGGTTCCCAAACGCCACTTTTTCTCACGGAAGGCTATTCCGGCTCTCTACCGGCATGTGGAAGGCAATGTCTTGGCCTCGCTGGACAGGGCGGTCAGCGGTAAGGTGCATATTACCGCTGACTCATGGTCCAGCAGGCATGGACAGGGACGTTTCCTTTCTTTCACGGCCCATTGGGTCACTCTTTTGGCAGCTGGGAAGGATGCAGGACAAGGTGCAGTAGTGTTGGAGGTTGTTCCACCGCCACGCCTCCAAAATGCTACTACTGGTTGTGACACACCTCTCTCCTCCACCCCCTCCTCTTCTTCTTCCTCCATGACCTCTTCCTGTGCTTTGTCCTCTGAACCAGCGGTGCTCCGTAGCCGTTCAAGGGGCTACGCAAGTACGCAGGCAAAAAGATGCCATGCCGTGCTTGCGCTGGTGTGTTTGGGGGACAGAAGCCACACTGGGGCAGAGGTCCTGTCTGCTCTGCAGGGCCAGGCCGAGAGGTGGTTGACGCCACGCCAGCTTAAGCCAGGAATGGTGGTTTGCGACAATGGCACCAACCTCCTCACCGCCCTCCGACAGGGACAACTGACCCATGTGCCCTGTGTGGCTCACGTCCTTAACCTGGTGGTGCAGCGGTTCTTGGGCAGGTACCCGGGCTTACAGGATGTCCTGAGGCAGGCCAGGAAAGTCTGTGTGCATTTCCGCAGATCTTATAATGCCAGTGCTCGCCTGGCTGAGCTGCAAAAGGAGTTGAACCTGCCCAAGAACCGCCTTATATGTGACATGCCCACCAGGTGGAACTCAACGTTGGCCATGCTGCAGCGGCTGCACACGCAGCAGAGGGCCATCAATGAGTACCTGTGCGACTACGGCACCAGGACAGGGTCAGGGGAGCTTGGGTTTTTTTCTCCACGCCAGTGGGGCATGATCAGGGATGCATGCACTGTCCTGGCACCATTTGAGGAGGCCACGAGGATGGTGAGCAGTGACAGTGCATGCATCAGTGACACTGTACCTCTTGTCCACCTGTTGGAGCACACGCTGCGTGGAATAATGGACAGGGCACTTGAGGCAGAACAGAGGCAGGAAGAGGAGGACTTCCTTGCCTCTCAAGGCCCCCTTTACCCAGACAGTGTTCCTTCTGTCCCACCCATCGCACAGGAGGAGGAGGAGGAGGATTGTGTCAGCATGGAGGTGGAGGCTGGCACTCAGCATCATCAGCAGCAGTCTTTTAGGGATGATTTACAGTCCCAAGAAACCAGTGGACTTGTACGTGGCTGGGAGGAGGTGGCTGCGGATCATGTCGCCCTTAGTGACCCAGAGGACTCCGGACCGAATGCCTCAGCAAACCTACGCTGCATGGCCTCCCTGATCCTGCAAAGTCTGCGGAAGGATCCTCGTATTCTTCGGATCAAGGAGAGGGACCATTACTGGCTGGCCACTCTCCTTGATCCACGGTACAAGGGTAAGGTTGCGGACCTTATGTTACCGTCGCAGAGGGAGCAGAGGATGAGACAACTCCGGGAGGCCTTGCAGAAAGGTCTGTGCAACGCGTTCCCAGAGACTGGGAGGTTACAAACTCCTGGTCCTGGACAACGAGTTGCTGAGGCTTCGGCCAGTCAAAGAAGGAGCGGTGGGGAAGGTGGCCGTCTGACCGATGCGTTCAGACAATTCTTTAGTCCGCAGCCCCAAAGTATGATCGGTTCCAGCAACCATCGCCAGCGTCTGATAAACATGGTGCAGGAATATCTAGGGGCAAGGTCAGACTTGGACACCTTCCCCACCGAAAATCCTCTGGCTTACTGGGTCTTGAGGATGGATCACTGGCCAGAGCTTGCACAGTATGCAATTGAGCTACTGGCCTGTCCTGCATCCAGCGTTCTTTCGGAACGCACATTCAGTGCTGCTGGAGGATTTGTCACGGATCACAGGGTGCGCCTGTCCACCGACTCGGTTGATCGACTGACTTTCATCAAGATGAACCAGTCTTGGATCACCACCAGCTACCACACACCTGATGCTGATATAACAGACTAATTGATTTTAACATGTCACATCCCTTCAAGACTGATGCTGATGCTGAGTGCCTGTGCTGTTATGTTGACTGGCTATCCTCCTCCTCCGAGTCCTCAATGATACGATTGATGATGATAGCTTGGAAGATCATTTTTGTTTATGGGTGCCGCCACCAGTGGCTAAGGCCCAATTTTTCAGCCCCTGTTTAACAGGGGCGTGTAATTACAATTTTTGAAGCAATAATTTGCCATAGGGCTCATTGCTGTGCTCCAAGTACAGTATCTGTGAGGGGTTGGAGTGTTGTGGCACCAGTGCCTAAGGCCCAATTTTTCAGCCCCTGTTTAACAGGGGCGTGTAATTACAATTTTTGAAGCAATAATTTGCCATAGGGCTCATTGCTGTGCTCCAAGTACAGTATCTGTGAGGGGTTGTAGTGTTGTGCCACCAGTGCCTAAGGCCCAATTTTTCAGCCCCTGTTCAACAGGGGCATGTAATTACAATTCTTGATCTAATAATTCACAGCAGGGCCCATTGCTGCACCCACCAAGAGTAACTCTGAGGGCTTACAGTGTTGTGGCAATGCCACCACCACCACCACCACGAAAGGCCCAATTTTTCAGCCCCTGTTCAAAAGGGGCATGTAATTACAATTCTTGATCTAATAATTCACAGCAGGGCCCATTGCTGCACCCACCAAGAGTAACTGTCAGGGCTTACAGTGTTGTGGCACCAGCACCACCATCAAAGGCCCAATTTTTACTACCACTGTTCAACAATTATATGTAATTAAAATTCCTGATATAATAGTTGACAGCAGGGCGTTCCAGCACCAACCAAGAGTAACTGTGAGTGCTTACAGTGTTGTGCCAACACCAACAACTAAGGGGCCTATTTCTGCAGAGTATATACGGCAGGTCCCTACTTTCAAACATCCAACTTACAAACGACTCCTACTTGCAAACGCAAGAAGACAACAGGAAGTGAGAGGAAATCTACCCCTAGGAAGGAAAATTCTCTCCTGTAAGAATTAATATGGGAGAAAGGTGTCTCCTCTGTACTGATGCTTTATCACCAATCCTTGTTTCAAGAAAAACACCACATTTCAAAAACAGTTGTCATTGGGACGGAAAGTGAGGTGAAATGTTCTGAACAGGGGCACAGACAGCAAAACAAATGTTACAGGGGTGATAACCCTTACCTATGTTTTCCAAAAAGTTTAAAAATAGATTTTTGGGCTGGAGCTACACTTAAACAATGTACCTGTTCAAAATTACAAACAGATTCTACATAAGAACAAACCTACAGTCCCTGTCTTGTATGCACCGCCTGTATACGGCTGTTTAGAGTATATAGGGCCTTTTTTATTTTATGTGCGGGGTTCCCCTTAATATCCATACAAGACCCAAAGGGGCTGGTAATGGGCTGGGGTGGGGGGGGGGGGGGTCATGGGGTAGCTATGCCATTTTTCTTAAAGATTTTCATCCATATTACCGGGACCAGACATTACATTAAAGCCGCAAGCAGTTTTAAATGGCTTTTTTTTCCTTTAGAAGTGTCATTTTGTGCAGGGACAGTTCTAAACACGGGAAACACGTGGCACTTCACAGGCATACTTTAGACACCCCCCAGGTACGATATTTATAGGAATATTTGACTTTTTTTTTTTTCACATTATGCATCATTAAAATGTCTGCTCCCGAAAAACGACCGTTTTTAAAACTTCTTTTTGCATTGATACATGTCCCCTGGTGCAGAACCCGGGTTCCCAAACCCTTTTTAGGACAATAACATGCATAATAGTCGTTATAATTAGCACTTTAGAATTCGAACGTTCGCATCCATTGTATTTAATAGGGTTCTAATGTTCGTACGAACTTTCGGTCCGTTCGCGGGTTCTGGTGCGAACCGAACCCGGGGGTGTTCGGCTCATCACTACTCAGCAGCCTTGACAGATGAATCTCCTGCAGAAGGGGAACAAAAACACAACATCCTAACACATTTGTGTTAATTTGGAATGAATGGGTCTATCAGCCGAGAGGCCCACTCGCTCCAATGAGTAAGGTGGTGCAACTGAAAAAAAAACAAACAACCGTTGCGCAACACTGCCACCTGGTGACAGTGCCGCGGTAATGACACTCGGTGGAATCTTCCAAACAACCTTCCTTCTTCTGGCTGTGTCCCTACTCTGATTCTACCCCAAGTCTTTGCCTCTGATGCATGAAGAAAAGAGAGAACAAAACAAACAGCTCCCATTTCTCCAAAAAGCAGAATAGCCCAAATAAAAACTAGGGCACAGTTCTTGTATTCTGGCAAAGGCACTTCCAGAAAGTTCAGCAGCAAAAAAGAAAAAACCCACAGGAGTCCCCTTTTTCTCCTTACAAATAAAACTTCGGATGCAGCAAGAAAAGGAGCTTCAGATGCTTATCAAATGTTTCAACAGTATAGTCAATGGCCTCTCCATCCTTCCGGTAGATAAGCACCTTGTCTGCATGGATATGACGGCCCAACATCCATTCCGCTCTGCAGTCCCTGAATTGTTTAGACACTGATGGTGAACAGGACAAGTACCGGCGGGCATGAGGCACTTTAAGTTTCTCCCACACGAACTCGTCATACCATCGCTGCCGCAGGACTTCAACCTCAAAAAGCAAGTTCCGAGGCAAGTAAGGATACTCCCATCCATACTCACGGGCAACCCTCTGACTGAAGAGCCGCTGCAGTCGGGCCAAAGGAGGCATCGTGGTCCGCTCACCTTCTCCAGGCAGAACAATAGCCTCTGGATGCCGAGGTACTTTAACTACCTCTGATGGTTTGAATCTCGGTGCCCGCAGTGATGCGCGCTGTGTTCCCACTACCAGAACGGGTGATGCTGCGGGTGGTGGAAGGACAAGCGGAGGACTAGGCTTCCTCGTGAGCTCCGGGGCTTCCGCCCGGGGCGTACTGTCTCCTGTGGACATAGGCAGATCCCGTGGTGCACGTAGCACAGGCAATGGCTTTTTATCCCAGCCCTCGCGGTGAAAGAGTTTGTCAATTTCACCATCATCTCCACAGTCCAACAGCGATTCCAGGTCGGAGGTGTCATACATCTCTGCGGGTAGATAGTCCCTCGTAGACACGGAACTACCCTCCCTGGCGGGCTCCACCGACGGTGGACTCCCGACACCTCCAACCAACACCACAGTCCCATCCCCTGGCTCACCTGGACCTTTTGAAGAACAGGGATGTCCATGACTCTTCCAACCGGATCCATCCAGGCCCGGCAAGCGACGGGGTGAAGCTCTTCCACGACCATAGGACACCTGTACCAGGCCGACTTTCCTCTTCGGATGCAGAAGACCTCGTGGCGAGGGCGTCTCTCCCCTTTATATCCTCCCGTGACGTCGCAGCAGGTTCTCCGCCCCGCTGTACCACCGCCTGAATGGGACAAAAAGGGGACAGCACTGTGGCAGTGATTCTACCTCGACCCGTGGGAACATCGCCACCCACAGGTCAAGGAGAATAGCACACCACCAAAGTCCTCCACGATTTAAATGGTCTAAATCCTCTCATGATTAGCACATCCTGGATCATACTACCACCCAGGTGTACCCCCTAAATTTAGACCCCCACTACATTAGCAAAAGTACTTAGAGGACACCCCCCTGCTACACCCCTTTAAAGGAGAAGTCTACACGAAAAAAAAGGAAGGGGGATTAGTTAAACCCACAAGTGCGTTTTTTTTTTTTTTTTTTTTTTTTACCACTACTATTCCTTAATACTGGCTTTTGAAATTTACAAATGCAGCAATTTAGAATTTGGATGAAAGGTTTAGCACTGGGAAACACTTTTTGAAAGATAAAATAGTGCATTTTATATACAATTATATAGATCAGACCAAAATGAGGGACAAATGAGGAGAAAAGAGTGACAGAGGGACTTTGTTCCAAATCAGGGACAGTTCCTCGAAATCAGGGACAGTTGGGAGCTATGGACAATGTGCTGAGCAGAATTGTCACCCTAGTACAGGGAGTGTGTTAGGACTACATAACACCCCCTCTCATATCCATAAAGGGGAGGTGTTTTGTAGTCCACAGAGATAGCAAGGAGTGATGATAACTGATAGCTTCCTGTGCTCTCTGCCTCTGGACTGTTATCAGCTCACAAAGCTGGTTGGATGAACAGTTAATTTTAATTTTTTTTATGCGGAAAAGATATAATAAAACACCTTCAGGCTAGGTTCACACTAGATAGCGGTGCAGGTAGGGTTGCCACCTGTCCAGGATTCACCCGGACAGTTCGGGTTTGGAATCATGCGTCCGGGTTTCAGACTGCCTGGAACCCGGACACATTATTTAGACTGGACTATGGCTTCCCAGCAGGGTTTCTGGCTGCAGTTGTCTAAGCTGAGAGTGGCTTTTACACTCTCTTTCACACTGCCCAAAGCCAGCACTAACAACCCCCCCCCCAAACACACACACATACGGGAGAGGAGAGAGGGCTCGATCTGCACCTCTTCCCCCCCACCACTTCCCCTCTGTGTCTGCCCACACTCCAATCCCTGTGCCTTAGAAAAATAAAGTTGGGGCCGGAAATTTGATGTCCAACAGCCTCAGATACATCTGGATGAGAGGTACTGACTGCCAAGGGGTGACTGAGCTCACCATCCATCCCTCTCTGTGACTAAAGGCTCCCCCCTTTTCTCTTATGCCTCTGAGTGAGTACACAAAGGTAAATCAGGCTTCTCAGAGCACCCCTTACATCAGATTTCCCCTTTACACCAGAGGCCACAGTGTTCCCCCTTACATCAGAGTCCTCTCCGTACATCAGAGTTCTCAGTGTTCCCACTTAAATCAGGGTTCTCAGAGTTCTCCTTTACATCAGAGTCTGCCCCTTACAGTGAAAGGGAACTCTGTGAGTTCAGATGTAAAAGGGGAACTCTGTGGATTCAGATGTAAAAGTGGAACTCTGCGGACTCTGATGTAAAGGGGGACTCTTGTTATTAACTTCATATGATTAGAAATTGTATTCAATAGCAAAATATATGTATAGTTTATTCTATAAAAAAGAAATTGCCGTGCGTCGTTAAAGTGTTCGGGTTTGACTTGAACAAAAGGTGGCAACCCTAGGTGCAGGAAACCCGAGATCCGTGTGCATTTCTTGAATTGCGTTCATAACACACTGCAGTTGCCATCTGCAGTGGGTATCAATGTTAACAACTACGTGCCGAGCGCACGCAAATATGCGTTCTCTCAGTGGCTGGGCCTTGACGCTAAGCGGCTGCATATTTGCGTGCTAGAGCGTCGATAGGGCTGTTCCGAGAGCGCGTGCCCTGCGCACTCCCGCCACAGTTACTGGTGGCTGATGGAAATCTTCCGGTCTCTGCTTGCGATCGGGAGCTTTCCGATCATGTGACAGCGAATCACATGACCATAAGCCCCGCCTCCCAGCACTCTAAACCCCCTTAAAGGGCCGGCAGGTCCCGGTGTCGAAAAAATCAGATGTACCTGATTGATTTTTCCACTTCTATCCCAAGCCACGGGTGCAGGCAATGCATATAATGATACGAAAAAATGGAAGGAAACTATTGGACAGCCGCACTCCAAAAACAATTCCTTTATTGGAAAATCACGGAAATCCAAACCACAGCAAAGAATAAGAGCAGACAAGCTGACGCGTTTCGCACTGTAATTTCAGTGCTTACTCATAGCTAGTTTACATGACAAATGCACACCAAATTTATACTTTCAAACACATAATCATTAGGAAGTTAATTGAAAACAGGGTCAGTTAATTATCTAATTAGATGATTGGAGCAACTAATAGGTGTTCCCTGTGTGTGTGTGACTCCAACAAGACTGTGTTCGAGATGGACAATCTCATATTAAACACCTGTGTTATACATAAGTGATGAATATGTGAAACATATGTGCTAAAATAAGGAAACAAAAAACCTTTTCTTCACAATAAACACCAATATATATGTATACCAAAAATCTCATATTAAAGTGCTTCGCTATTTGTTTTGCAAAAATATATATATATATATATATATATATATAATATATATATATATATATATATATATATGTACACATAGACACATATTACTTGTGATGCATAAAGATATAAATGAACTAAAGCACAAAAATTACAAAAATTATTGTATATAGTGAATATATGAAAAATCATTATTATTTTCCGTTTTTTAGTTATTTATGTAGCACTGTGTATAAGGTGAAATGACGGATAAAGGTGATGAGGTGATAAAGTGTAAATATGTATAGTGAAAGAATAGATAAATACGTAAAAATAATTAGGAAGAAGAAAAAATAAAGAATAAAAGAACAGTGAATGACAGCATCATAAAAGTGAGAATAAATATATAAAGTCTCAATCCAATTAGTACAGAAACCATGGTGAATATAGAAAATTCATATGCATTGTTTCTATGTTTTTATCTGTATTAATTTATTTCTATGTTCCAATCACCATGTTTGTGTTCTCACCTATTAGATATATTCAAATATTTTGTCTAACTCAAATGTGTGTATTATTACATGTTTAAAGGTATTAGGCAGCTATTAAGTATCTTATAAGCATGGTTCATTGTCACATACATAAACAAACTGATTGCCTGTGGTTACAAAGCTGTGTTGTATCCATTAATCTCTTATTAGATATATATCTATGAATGGCAAGGCATATTATTTTTTGTTTATCTTAAAGGAGTAGTAAAGTTACATGTTTTTTCACCTTAATGCATCCTATGCATTAAGGTGAAAAAACATTCGACAATACCGCCCCCCCCCCAGCCCCCGTTTTTCTTACCTGGCCCCTCGAAAGTCCCATGCTCGTCCCCGTCATCCTCTTCGTTTTTCTGCCTGGCCGCCGATTGGCTACACTGGATAGATTGAAAGCAGCACAGCCATTGGCTGGCGCTGCTGT
Organism: Rana muscosa; assembly: GCA_029206835.1. NCBI lineage: Eukaryota > Metazoa > Chordata > Amphibia > Anura > Ranidae > Rana > Rana muscosa. Next base: position 323,857,638 of record CM055117.1, read on the forward strand.
CAATCACATCCAATGACGCGGCACGCCGGGGGGCGGGGCCGAGTGATACAGTCGGCGGCTATGGCCGCCGCTGTATCACGGGAGCGCGCCCGCAATCACTCCACACCATGCGAGCTCACTCGCATTAAGGTGTGGAGTCCTTGCGGGGAGGAGCCAAGACAGCCGCCGAGGGACCCCAGAAGACCAGGATCGGGGCCACTGTGCAAAACGAGCTGCACAGTGGAGGTAAGTATAACATGTTTGTTATTTTTAAGCAAAAAAAAAAAAAGCTTTAGTGCTCCTTTAAAATGACAGCTAGACCTAGCTAAAATACTTGTTTCTAAAAAACACAGTGGGCCTATGTGAACAAAAGGCGAACCGTGTATATATGCGTGTGGGGATTTATAGGTGCCAATAGATAATGAAAAGCATTACGCTTAGTGAAAAAATGTTAGTAAAACAAATCACTCAGCCCATATATTGTTTTTATGGAATGATGTATATGTTAACACCAGACCCCAAAACGCATATCGAACCCCAAAAAAAGGGGGGAAAGAAACAAGAAAAGAAAAGCAAAAACACCATAATAAAAAATGTAATAAAATAATACTATTCATTTCCCCTATTACTTTACACTACCTCTAAGATGTCTATGGGGGTGTAGGGGTGTGCAACTATTATATCATCAAATTCCTGTCGAGAATAGATTTGTAAAAGAACGATTTTTATAAAAAGATTTTCTATGTATATAATCGACTGAAAGGAATGGGGATATATAATGGCATGAACTATGTGGAACTCTTACTGCATATGAAGGAGATTATATTGCATAGAAAAAGCAATGTGTATATACCCTTCGGGAACCCTCAAAGATGAAAAGATGGTAAGAATAAAGAAAAGTGGAGATATGAGATGGATGCAATATCCTCTGGAGATATGTATGTGATGTGGGCATTACGTAAAATGTAGCCGATACTCATCTATATACACATGATCCCATGCAGTTACTGACGGCCAAATTCTCGTCCGTGGATCCATTGACCCATGGAAAATGATGAAACCTTGTGGGGCATACATGTTGCCATTGTGTATGGAAAAATGTATGTTACAGGCCAAAAGGTTAGGGAAAAGTAGAAGAACAACTGGAAAATCAGATGGAACTCAAAACACAAACATGTCGAAACTAAGGATGGGTGATGGAACCGGCTCAGGATGCAGGCAGAGCGCGGGGCTAGGGCCGTGTGTGTGTTAACATGTATAGATGACTAAAATATGAAATGCAAATGACTGAAAAATGTGGATCAAAAAGATCCCCAAATCAGTCGTAGTAGTGGGATACATCCCACTCAAAGTTAAGGCCCAGGGGTATTCTCGTGTGTAGAGAAAAGATCCAAAAAACTTGCGCCTGCACAGCATCCTGAACCTGTCCCCACCTCTGAAGGTCCCGGTGTCTTGCCGAAAAAGTTCCCCCAGCGGATAAGGACCCCCCCTGTACTGCGCAGGCACGGCGCTTGCGCAGTACTAAACTCAATGGACCCTCCGAAAATAGCCGAAGTTGTAGAGCTGAGAGTCAGCTCTACACGGCGCCTGCGCAATGAGTATGACACATGCCGCACGCTCCCGATTTCCACAAACTATTTACTGTTGATGGCCAATTTCAATACTCGACATTGCAAAATCCGCCCATCAACATTGCAAAAGCCGCCCATTAACCTGCCCCGCTAAGACGTGTACTTTATTGCTTAAATCACCCCCGCCCCTTGCAGAATAGCACTAGCTTCGGGAGCGTGCGGCCTGTGTGATAGTCATTGCGCAGGCGCCGTGTAGAGCTGACTCTCAGCTCTACAACTTCGGCTATTTTCAGAGGCTCAGTTGAAGTTCGTACTGCGCAAGCACCACGCCTGCGCAGTACAGGGGGGTCCTTATCCACTGGGCTGAACTTATTTGACAGAACAGGTAAGGAATTTAAGTGCATGTAAACCCGATTCCTGAAATTTGAGCTGAGCACATATATGTGCAGTGTTTTATTATCTGTCTCCAAAGCCCTAAGTCCTATGGCTTTCTCCTGCTCCGTTCTTCTGTTATCAGCATGCAAACTTCTGACACGTTCTCTGACACTTGATTAAATCGGCCTGAAATTTGTGTCTGGGCAGCCAATATAAATAGATTAGCAGACAGCTGGTCAATTCACAGCACAGCTCTGCAAGTCTCTGCCTATGAGGAGGGAGGGGGGGGGTGTGCCTTTCCTCCAATAGGCTGTCTCACAGTGTATGGCAAGACTCCCCTACAGGAAGAGAAAATTCTAACAGAACGTGCACTTTCTCTTACCATCCATGGACTGACACAGTGTCTCTTTACACTTTACACGTGGGTTATGTCCCTGCCTGCAGGAGAAGACCTAGGCAGAATGTGGGATGTTATACATACATTCTAAAAGCCAGAGCTGAACAGCCCCACCCAGGGGCGGTCCCTCCGGACATAACCCTCCCACTACAGTCAGCAGACTTCAGTTTTTTTCTGCCTAGCAGAAGGAGAAGACGTGGCTCTCTCAGGAGCCAGTCTCCTGACCTATTTTTATTCCTTTTCTGGAATTCTTTTTTATTTTATTTTTGAGAATCTTCTATCAACTGTTGGCTGGGCAACAGGTTGGGTACAAGATATCCTCGTAGTCTTCCCTGTCCGACCATCGAGCGTGCTGATCCTCGCCTTGTGTGCGTGAGACTCAGTTCACGACAGGCCCCATGACTCCAGGGGTGGCCGGGTTTGCTTTCATGCTCCCACGGTCCTCTCAAGACTGAACAGTTCCTGACTGACTGTATCTTTCGCGGTGGACTGGGCCGACAGCTACTCAGTACTGCACTGTGATAGTCCTGTCAGAAACACACCAGTGGGTCCCTCAGGGGACGGGTAAGTAGTCTCTCCTGCCTGCAGGTGAGTACAAAAAGCTGTGTGTTTCTCTGTGGGGGATTTTCCCTGTCTCCCCCTGTATTTCATTGTCACTCTCTGTCACCATTGCTGGCGCTGTGCTGTGTGGGGTGCCTGGGGGTCACACTGTTCTTGGAGGGGCTAATGCTGGTCTGCAGATATGCTTGGGGCCGTTTTTTGTGTGTTTTGGGGCCTGAGCGCCGAGTGGCGCTGTGTGTGTGCTGTTTTTTTCACTTTTGCTGAGTCATGGTGGCCATCTTGCCATTGGATCGCCTCAGTGAAGTGCGGCGGCCATTTTCTTGTAGCCCGCGCGCTCTTCAGCACTAGTTTTGGCCTCTAGCGCTGCTGTAACAGCGCGAATCTCCTCACAATCTCCTCACAGCTCACCAGCGCTGACACAGCGCGGTACAGACAGCGAAACTGAGCGGTCCCTGGTCCGGTTTGGTGAGTCCCCTGGGCGCCCCCTCCTCAGTCAGCACAGCCTGTGGGTGGACTTTTTATCTGAGGAGTCTCAGAGGGGGGCAATATGGAGTCTCTGTCACCAGCTTCCCCTAAATGTCAGTGGACAACAGGCAGTGCTTCAGCACCTGCGGTCCCTGTGGGCAGTCCTGGAATCATTTCTGACCAGGATGGGAGCTGTGTGCAAGCGCAAGGGAGCAAAAAAGCGCCCTCTCCCCACTTTACTTCATGAGGGCAGTGCGCTGATTCAGATATGGGCCTAGCCACTACCGCTCAGGACCCTAGTTCTGAATGTATTGGATGGTTTTGAACAGGACATTCTTTATGAGGAAAACTCCAGTTCTGAGTCAGTAAATGACAGGGCGCTTGTTAGTGTTCTCATGACTGCGGTGAGGGACACTCTCAAGCTAAAATGCTGCGGATGCAGAACCTCAGGCGGATACAGTCTCCTTTTGGTTCTTTTAAGGCCAGGCCTCCTAAAGAGGTTTTTCCATATGTACTTTCTTTGACCAGCTCATTGATAAGGTCTGGGAAAAGCCGCAGAAGAATTTTTTTATGGTCCCGCGGCGTTTGTCTATCAGATACCCCTTGAAGATGCCCTACTTAAAAAGTGGGCTTCTCCCCCAGGGTCGACCCTCCAGTCGCCCAGTTGAACAAGGCCATCACTCTCCCGATGGAGGGGACTCCTGCATTTGAGGACCCCACTGACAGGAGGTCAGAAGTGGTGAGCAGAGCCATGTTTGCCTTGTTGGGATCCGCCCTACGGCCTGTGGTAGCGGCGACCCTTGTGTCTTAAACACTTACAGGTTGGGCAAAAATGTTGCACCTAGCTGTACAGGAGCATAATCTTCCTCCAGACACAGTTGCTCTGGCCCACCAACTGGTTCAGGGCCTGGTTTATGTGTGCGACGCCACGTTGGACGCGGCCCCTTTAATATCCAGGGCCTCTGTCTCGGCGGTGGTATTGCATCGTCTTATCTGGTTGAAGTGCTGGTCTGCTGACCTAGCCTTAGGAAGCTCCTGACGGATCTACCATTTAAAGGTGGTAGACCTTTCAGTGCTGCTCTGGATGACATTGTCATGGATGTCATGGGAGGTAAAAGCACTCTTCTTCCTTAGACTAGCAAGAGTGAGGAGGCCCGCCGAAAACAGGGGCCTTCCTTTCCAGCAAAACGGGGTTTTTTCGTCAGTCCGAGTCCATGGGTAGGTCCTCTCAGACTGACGGCAGTGCGGCTGGTGGGCACAAGTGCTCCTGGGTGCGTAAGCCGAACAAGTGGCTCCCAAGCCCGCCTCCGCGTGAAGTCTTGCCTCCGCCCGACTCTGGGGTGGGGGGACGACTTCGCAGGTCACGAATCGGTGGTCCTCCCGAATCTCCGACTGGTGGGTGTGTGAGGTGGTCACCTCAGGATACAGGATAGTATTCCGATCCTGGCCCCCAGACAGATTCTTTCCCTCTAATCTTCCTCTCCTTCCTACCTGTCGGGCAGCCCTCTTGGGGGCTGTACAGGATTTGATCAGGTCCGGAGTGATTGTGCCGGTTCCGTCACAGGAGAGTTTTCAGGGATTCTACTCGAATCTGTTTGTCGTCCCAAAAATAGGACGTGGTTCGACCTATCCTGGACCTCAAGGCCCTGAATGCCTTAGAGAAGGTGCAGAAATTCCGCATGGAATCCATTCGCACGGTGATCGCTACACTCCACCAAAGGGATTTTCTTCTGGCGTCCTTGGACTTCAAGGACGCCTACTTGCATGTTCCGATCTGCGCAAGTCACCAGAAGTTTCTGCGCTTGCGATCAGCGAAGTCCACTATCGATTGTGGCTCTTCCTTTCGGCCTAGCCTCGGCACCAAGGGTGTTCACCAAGGTGCTTGCTCCGGTTCTAGCCTTCTGTTACAGTGAGATATTGCTGTCGTGGGCTATCTGGACGATCTTCTGCTAAGAGCAGAAAGTGGCTCAGACTTAGAGGAAAGGTGACTATCGTCAATTAGACCCTCAGGGACTTCGGGTGGTTCCTGAACATTCAGGAGTCAGTCCTGGTCCCGACTCAGTGTCTGGAGTATCTAGTTCTGATTCTAGACTCCTTGGAGGCAAAGGTATCCTACCTCCTGGAGAAGTTGCTGACACTTCAGTCTGCGGTGCAGGTGCTGACATCCCGAAAATGGTTGTCAATCCGTTTTTTTTTTGCATGAGAGTCCCGGGACTCGTGGTGGTCTCCTTCGCGGCCGTTCCGTATGCCCAATCACACACCAGGGCATTGCAGAAGTAGATCTTGTCCACCTGGGACAAATCCCCGTTGTCCTTGGATCTTCAGATCCTGGTGATTCACCTGGTCAGGGCGCCCCTGACATGGTGGTTGAGATCCTCGGCTCTTCGGTCCGGAAAGTCGTTCCCCTCCCATCCAATGGACGGTACTCACGACGGACACCAGCCTGACGGGCTGGGGTGGAGTCTGGGGAGTCCTGTCGGCTCAAGGCCTTGGACTCCGGACGAGCCAGTTTACCAATCACTGTTCTGGAAATATGGGCCATCGGACTGTGTCTCTCCTCAGGTCGGAGAGTGTACAGGGTCGCTCAATCAGGAGCCAGTCGGACAACGCCACGGCGGTGGCGTATGTAAACCATCAAGGGGGGACTCGGAGCTCAGCTGCGGCTTCCGAGGTAGTCCGTATCCTGAAGTGGGCCGGAAGAAACGTGCCGGCTCTGTAGGCCATTTACATTCTGGGCATAGACAATGGGCAGGCGGACTATCTGAGTCGCCAATCGCCGGACCAAGAAGAGTGGCCCTTGCATATTTCAACTCCTTTGCCGACGGTGGGGCACGCCGGATGTGGACCTGATGGCCTCTCGACTCAATCGCAAGGGTCGAGGTTGTGGCCAGATCCAGGGATCCTTGGGCGATGCCTCGGATGCGTTGGTGGCCCCATAGGGTCCTTATCGCCTGATATAAACTCCGGTGATCCTAATTGTTCCGGATTGGCCTCAGCATCACTGGTACGCTGATCTGGTACGTCTCGTCGCGGACATTCCCTGGCGGTTGCCGATGAGGGAGGACCTTCAGTCTCAAGGTCCTATGTTTCATCCGGCTTACAGTCTCTGGCTTTAACGGCAGGGCTGTTGAAAGCCAGGTGTTGAGGGTCCGAAGGTCTCTCGGACTCGGTCATTTTGACCATGTTAAGGACACGGAAGTCTTCCTCCAAGCAGATCTATCACCGTGCCTGGAAAGCTTATATCGCCATATGCGAAGCGCTGGACTGGCGTCCTCGGACGTATTCCGTCCCGAGAATCCTGCGTCCTCTGCAGTGTGGAGTGACCAAAAGCTTGCTTTGAGTACCATCAAGGATCAGATTTCGGCCTTGGCCGTCTTCTTTCAGCGACCTCTAGCGGGTCATTTCTTGGTTAGCACCTTGTGTTGGGGGTTCGCCATGTGCTCCCTCCTGTCAAGCCTCCTCTCCCACCGTGGGATCTGAATTTGGTGCTCTCGGTCCTCCCAGGAACCTCCTTTTGGGAATATCCGGGATATTCCCCTCTTGTCTTGTCTCAGAAGGTGGCCTTTTAGTGCAATCACTTCTGTTTGACGGGTGTCTGAGTTGGCGGCTTTGTCCTGCAAGTCGCCATATTTAGTCATCCATAAGGATAAGGCGGTGTTGCATCCGTGACCTTCCTTTTTGCCAAAGGTGGTGTCGACCTTTCACCTACATGCGGACATTGTCCTCCCGTACTTTGTGTCCTCACCCATCGCATCCCAGAGAGTTTGCGCTGCACATATTGGATGTGGTACAAGCCTTACGGGTGTACCTGTCTGCTACGGCTTCTATTCGAAAGTCCGACTCACTGTTTGTGACTGTCTCTGGTCCATAACAGGGCCAAGCGATTTCGTCTGCCATCATTTCTAGGGGAATCAGACAAACCGTCATTCAAGCCTATGCTCTCAAAGGGCGGGCGCCTCCCTTTCCGGTTACGGCGCATTCCACCAGGGCAATTGGTGCTTCCTGGGTTTTCCGACATGAAGCGTCGGTTGCACAAGTGTGCAAGGCGGCGACCTGGTCGTCTGTTCATGCCTTTTAAGTTTTATAAGGTTAATGTGGCTGCATCTCCGGATGCTTCCTTCAGCCGCAGGGTGCTGCAGGCCGCTGTTTAAAGTTGCGACTCCTCCGTTGAGGAGCTCTGCCTTCTTGGAGTGAAGTTTTTTTGGTTTTTCCATTTATACTGCTCCCATCCCTCTTGACACTGCTTTGGGACATCCCACGTGTAAAGTGTAAAGAGACACCGTGTCAGTCCATGGATGGTAAGAGAAAATAGGATTTTTTGTACTCACCGTAAAATCCTTTTCTCTGACATCCATGGACTGACACGGCACCCACCCTTCCTTTTTAAGTTTGTACTGCTTTGTTACGAACTGAAGTCTGCTGACTGTAGTGGGAGGGTTATGTCCGGAGGGACCGCTTCTGGGTGGGGCTGTTCAGCTCTGGCTTTTAGAATGTATGTATAACATCCCACATTCTGCCTAGGTCTTCTCCTGCAGGCAGGGACATAACCCACGTGTAAAGTGTAAAGAGACACCGTGTCAGTCCATGGATGTCAGAGAAAAGGATTTTACGGTGAGTACAAAAAATCCTATTTTCTAAACAGTATATAAAGCTGAAGACAGCAGATATACATGTAAAACTTATATAGGGGGATTTGTTTTATCCTTGTGTATCATCTGAGGCTGTTCACTTCACTGGGTATATGTGAGGGTTTACATCCACTTTAAGATAACAACAATCCAAATGCAGGTCACAAACACAGTGCATTCACCTGCACAAGAAAGCATGGTATACTATGCGATCCAGTTGCAGTGCTTTTCGAAAAGTAGAGCATGTATCACGTTCAGTGCGATGACGTGTGATTTGAGCCCATTCACTGAATCGAATGCGAGTCAAACAGGAATGCGCTGTGCGTTCCTGTGCGATTCATAGTGTAAACCGAGCCTCAACGGTAACTTTATTGGTCCAAATGAAAGCAAACAAGAGAAAGGTATTGTATATAACATACACTCACTGTCGCTTTTGTTCCTTCTCTTCAGTGGAAAACAGGATTATATTATGGCACATTATTCCGTTGGTGGAACAGACACACATTTGATTTGCATATTAGTTAGAGTAAAAGCCTTTGTATAGCCTCCATTTTTTTTTCATTAAACAGTGCACACAAAGATCTCAACATGTAAACTAATTCAGATGTAAAGGTCATTGGTGTCACTTTTCATTGCTTTCTTGGCTCCCTTTGTAGTTTATGCATCTCTTATTACACATCAGTTAAATATTAGTACCATAAAGTACGCTACAATTAGCACATTCATGAACCAGGAGCGTACACAAGTTCAGATAGCTGCGCCCCCATCTTTTCAGTGCAGTACTAGACATTGGCTTTTGCCCTATTTAAATATGGCTGCGGGCTCGTACTAACAGCACCAGGGAGGAGAAGAGGGCGTCAACGTGTACGTGTGCTACGTGATCCTCTGGCTGGAGCGTATGGACAGATGGGTGTGTCGGCGATCAATAAAGTTCTGGTGAATTTGAAGACGCTGTTTGTGTGTGCTGGACGCTGGGGAGGTCACAGCCAATAGCATTGCTCATATCCGCTGTCTGGTATGATAAGCTCGGTGTTCAGACATTGCATTCAACTGCTGGAATTACTCAGACATTCGCAAGGCTCTCCCACTTTTTTGTACTTGTTATGCAGTAGTGGAGAACTTAGCAAGTGATTGTTACTTGGAGTTCAGACATCCTAAACTGGTGTCACTTGTGGTAGATGCATGCTTGCATATATGAACAGACTCTGTTCATATAGTCAGAGACAGACTCTGACTATATGAACAGTCTGTCTCTGACTATATGAAATATAACCAGAGACAGATTCTGTTCATATAGTCAGAGACAGACTCTGTTCATATAGTCAGAGACAGACTCTGTTCATATAGTCAGAGACAGACTCTGTTCATATAGTCAGAGACAGACTCTGTTCATATAGTCAGAGACAGACTCTGTTCATATAGTCAGAGACAGACTCTGTTCATATAGTCAGAGACAGACTCTGGTCATATAGTCAGAGACAGACTCTGGTCATATAGTCAGAGACAGACTCTGGTCATATAGTCAGAGACAGACTCTGGTCATATTTCATATAGTCAGAGACAGACTGTTCATATAGTCAGAGACAGACTCTGTTCATATAGTCAGAGACAGACTCTGTTCATATAGTCAGAGACAGACTCTGGTCATATAGTCAGAGACAGACTCTGGTCATATAGTCAGAGACAGACTCTGGTCATATTTCATATAGTCAGAGACAGACTGTTCATATAGTCAGAGACAGACTCTGTTCATATAGTCAGAGACAGACTCTGTTCATATAGTCAGAGACAGACTCTGTTCATATAGTCCGAGACAGACTCTGTTCATATAGTCAGAGACAGACTGTTCATATAGTCAGAGACAGACTGTTCATATAGTCAGAGACAGACTCTGTTCATATAGTCAGAGACAGACTCTGTTCATATAGTCAGAGACAGACTCTGTTCATATAGTCAGAGACAGACTCTGTTCATATAGTCAGAGACAGACTCTGTTCATATAGTCAGAGACAGACTCTGTTCATATTGTCAGAGACAGACTCTGTTCATATTGTCAGAGACAGACTCTGTTCATATAGTCAGAGATTGTCAGGGCTGGGTTCAGCCCTTCCTTCTCTGTGCTGGCAGCTCAGCTGTCAGCTAATTGCCAGCTTCTTCTCTCCACAGTGATCCAATTGTTGATGATCTGCTCGTGAGCTTTGACTACTTTAGGCCCCTTTCACACGGGACGGATCCGTGCACACTGTGCAGGGACCGCTCTGTCAGATCTCCGCTCTCCCCTATGGGGGGATCGGATGAACACGGACCGTCTGTCCGTGTTCATCCGATCCGCTCTGCAGACGGATAGAAAAATAGGATTTTCCTCCGTCTGCAGAATCGGGGGATTGGGGACACAGAGGAGATCGGGTGTTATAGCGGATGTTCATCCGCTGACACCCGCGATCTCATAGGGACCAATGTATGTCCCTTTTTCATCTGTAAACGTTTGATGAAAAAGCGGACATACGGTCCGCTAGTGTGAAAGGGGCCTAAGGACTTCCAGTTCATTTGATCTTCGCCTTCGCCTGTGTTAACATCACAAGAGACTTTCTCCTGCGTTCCAGTTGAAGACCTGCTTGACTGCTATTCCCTCTGGCTACGGATCCTGCTTACTGTTTCATTACCTTTATCGCTGGCTCTTGGACTTTGGCTTGGCTGACTACTCGATCCGGTTACTGAACTCTGGCTATGTTTTGACTATGCTTACTCTGTTTACCTTTTTATTATTTATTATTAAACAAGTGTTATTTAACTGCACTTCTGTCTCAGTCTGATTCATGGTTTCTGACAGTAGGCGAAGGCCATGAATTCAGAAGATGCAACCAATCCAATTGTTAATAATATTTTTTCCAGATTGGATGACCTGGATCACCGCGTGGATCAGTTTGCCACGGCGATACAGACGCTCCTGAGTCGCATGGCTCGTCTAGAGTCTCCCACTGTGGCCGTTCCGGTAGTCCCTGTTCAGGCACCCGCCTCGAGTATTACCTCTATTACTGTAGAGGTATGTCTGGTTCCACCCCACTTCCCCAGCGATTTGGGGGCAATCCAATCCAATGCAGAGGTTTTAAAAAAAACAGGTTGAGATATATTTTGAGATGCTGTCCCAGGCGTTTCCCACGGACAAAAGCAAAGTAGATTTCGTGAAATCTTTGCTTTCTGAGAGAGCCTTGGCCTGGGCAAACCCTCTATGGGAGACACAAAAACCCGTGGTCCTGAGTTACCCAGAATTTGCGGCTTCCTTCAAAAGGGTATTTGACGTTCCCGCACGCTCCGCTCCTGCTGCCAAGAGTCTCATATCCATCAAACAGAGTACGAGATTGAATTCCGTACTCTGGCAGCAGAGGTTGCTTGGAACAATGAGGCCCTCGTGGCTGCTTTCTCTCATGGTCTCTCGGATAACATTAAGGATGAGATAGCAGCCCGAGATATACCCACTGAGCTGGAGAAGTTGATCACATTTGCCATCCTCATTGACTCCAGACTCAGAGAAAGACCCTCTGTTAAGGAGCGCTTGCGGAAGCCTCCTGTATGTTTGTCTCCGAGCTTTGCAGTACCGAGTCGGTCTGTGAAGATGAACCCATGCACTTGGGCTTCATGCCTCTCTCTGCGGATGAGAGAGCCCTTAGGAGGAGGGAGAGATTGTGCCTTTATTGTGGCAAGGCTGGTCACTTTTTGAAGTCTTGTCCTACCCATCCAGGGAATGCCTGAACCTTGAGGTCCTGTCACGGACAGACCTTAGGTGGCGTTGTTTTGTCTCCTGCTGCCCAGAAGGATAAGCCCTTGGTTTTGGTTACCCTGTCTTGGGCTGAGTCATCCATCGAGATACAGGCTCTAATCAACTCCGGGGCTGCAGGCCTGTTCATTGATACTGCCATTGTGTCTAAGCACTCGATTCCGCTGCAGCTGCGTGACACTCCACTTGCCATTGAGGCTCTTGACGGGAGACCTCTACAGCCTGCCCATGTGACTCATGAGACTGTTCCATTGTCCATGGCTGTAGGGGCTCTTCACCATGAGATAATCCAATTCCAAGTTATTTCCTCACCTAAGTTTCTGTTGGTTATTGGTTATCCTTGGTTACAGAGGCACAACCCGTCTTTTGATTGGCTCTGTGCTGAGGTTCTGTCCTGGTTGCCACAGTGCAGTGAGAGATGCTTCCAGAAGGTAGCCAAGGTGCTGTGCACCTCTTCACTCTCCTCCCTGCCGGAGGAGTACCGCAATTTTAGCAATGTCTTTGACAAAGGTCAAGCCCGGTACGTTGCCTCCTCATCGTTCATATGATTGCGCAATTGACCTTCAACCTGGTGCCATTCCCCCTCGTGGCCGGGTTTACCCTTTGTCGGTCTTGGAAGATAAGGCCATGGAGGAGTATGTTGCAGACGCACTTTCTCGATGTTTCATCAGCAAATCCTCGTCTCCTGCTGGTGCTGGTTTCTTTATTGTGAAGAAAAAGAGTGGTGAACTGAGACCGTGTATCGATTTATAGGGGTCTCAATCGTTTCACCATTAAGAATGTCTATCCGATCCCATTGATTACGGAGTTATTTGACCGCCTCAAGGGAGCAAGGGTCTTCGCGAAGCTTGATTTGAGAGGGGCATACAATCTCTCATCAGGATTAAGGAGGGTGACGAGTGGAAAACTGCGTTTAATACCAGAACAGGTCAATATGAGTATCTCGTAGTGCCTTTTGGCCTCTGTAATGCTCCGGCAGTTTTCCAGGAGTTTATTAACGATGTCCTCCGAGACTTGTTGCAGTTATGTGTGGTGGTTTATCTCGACGATATCCTCATATTTTCCAAGTCCCTGGAGAACCACCACACAGATGTCTGTCGAGTGCTTCAGAAACGAAGAGAGAAGAATCTCTATTGTAAACTGGAGAAGTGCGAATTCCATCGTGAACTGGTTAAATTCCTGGGTTACGTAATTTCCACGGCTGGTTTTTCGATGGACCCAGAGAAATTTTCTGCAGTCCTACAGTGGCCTCGACCCGTGGGTTTACGTCCTCTGCAGCCCTTTCTTGGCTTCGCCAACTATTATCGGAAGTTTATTCGTAACTTCTCGTCTCTGGTCAAGCCCCTGACTGATATGCCCAGAAAGGACGGTAACCCACAGAGTTGGTCCCCAGAGTCCATTAAGGCTTTTGAGAGTCTTAAGACTACCTTTGTTTCTGCTCCTGTGTTGGCATATCCTGATCCCACGTTGCCTTTTATCCTTAAAGTCGATGCTTCTGAGACTGGAGTTGGCGCCCTTCTGTCTCAACGTCCTAGCTTTGACAGCGCTATGCATCCGTGTGGCTACTTTTCCAAGAAATTGTCACCTGCGGAGTGCAATTTTGAGATTGGTGACAGAGAGCTTTTGGCGATCATTTTAGCCCTGAAAGAATGGAGACATGTCCTCGAAGGTACCACTGTGCCGGTTCTCATTCTTACTGACCATAAGAATCTCACATTCTTGGCTGAGGACAAGTGCCTCTCTCATAGAAGGGCACGATGGGCTCTTTTCTTGTCGAGTTTCAATTACATTGTCTCATTCTTACCCGGTACTAAGAATGTAAGGGCTGACGCCTTGTCACGACAATTTTCCTCCACTTCCAAGATGGAGTCGGTTCCTGTGATTTCTCCTGATCGTATTCTGGCTACGGTTCGCACCAGTCTCACTTCTCCTTTGGGTGACAAAATTCTGGCTGCTCAGGTTGATGCCCCTCCTGAGAAACCTTGTGACCGCTGCTTTGTTCCCGAGAGTCTCCGTACTGCCGTGCTCCAGACTTACCATTCTCCCAAGGCTGCTGGCCACCCTGGGAAGAATCAACTCTTTTGGGCCATTTCCCAACAATTCTGGTGGCCTAGTCTACGTGCCGATTTAGCTGCCTTCGTAGCTGCCTGTTCCGTGTGCTCAGAGTAAGACTCCACAACACCTTCCAGTGGGCCTCCTACAACCCATACCCAATGGTGAGAGGCCCTGGACCCACCTGTCTTTTGGATTTCATTGTGGAGTTACCCAACTCCCAGGGCAACACGGTTATCCTTATGGTGGTAGACCGGTTCTCGAAAATGTCTCACTGTATTCCACTTAAGAAGTGCCTACGTCTAAGGAACTGGCTTCCATTTTTGCTCGGGAGACCTTTCGTTTACATGGCCTACCCAAGGTCATTGTCTCTGACAGGAGAAGTCAGTTTGTGTCCCAGTTCTGGGGAGCCTTTTGTGCACAGTTGGGAAATCAGCTTGCTTTCTCCTCTGCGTATCACCCACAGTCTAATGGGGCCACAGAATGAGCCAATCAGTCCTTGGAGCAATTCCTGCGTTGCTATATTTCTGACCATCACAACAACTGGTCAGACCTCTTACCATGGGCGGAGTTTGCTCACAATAGCGCTCTGAATTCTGCTTCCCGTTTGTCCCCGTTTATGGCGAATTATGGTTTCCAACCTTCCATGTTGCCTGACTCGTTTGTTCCTCAGAATATTGCTACGTTAGAGGAACATCTCTGTGGTCTTTGTTCCACTTGGGTACAAGTCCAGGAGGCTTTGCGACAGGCTAACGAGAGGTACAGACTCCATGCTGACCGCAGACGCCTGCCTGCGCCTTCCTACCAGGTCGGGCACAGGGTCTGGCTGTCATCTCGCAACCTCCAACTTCGTCTTCCTTCTCTGAAGTTTGCACCTAGGTTTATTGGGCCTTTCCGTATCCTTCGCAGGATAAACCCAGTGGCTTACGCGTTGGACCTTCCTTCCAGTATGCGTATCTCTAATGTGTTTCATGTCTCCTTATTGAAATCTTTGGTCTGCAACCGTTTTACCACCTCTGTGCTACGTCCTCACCCTATACAGGTTGAGGACCATGAGGAGTATGAAGTACAGTCCATTGTTGACTCCCGTAGGTTCCGTGGGCGCATTCAGTACTTGGTGCATTGGAAGAGGTACGGTCCGGAGGAACGCTCTTGGGTCCCATCCTCGGACGTACATGCCCCTGTCCTCCTCCATGATTTCCATAGACGTTTTCCTCTCAAGCCCGGTGGTCCTCCGAGGGGGAGGGGTCATTGAGGAGGGGGTACTGTCAGGGCTGGGTTCAGCCCTTCCTTCTCTGTGCTGGCAGCTCAGCTGTCAGCTAATTGCCAGCTTATTCTCTCCACAGTGATCCACCTGCTGATGATCCGCTCGTCAGCTTTGCCTACTTAAGGACTTCCAGTTCATTTGATCTTCGCCTTCGCCTTCGCCTGTGTTAACATCACAAGAGACTTTCTCCTGCGTTCCAGTTGAAGACCTGCTTAACTGCTGTTCCCTCTGGCTACGGATCCTGCTTGCTGTTTCATTACCTTTATCGCTGGCTCTTGGACTTTGGTTAGGCTGACTACCCGATCCGGTTACTAAACACTGGCTATGATTTGACTACGCTTACTCTGTTTACCTTTTTATTATTAAACAAGTGTTATTTAACTTCACTTCTGTCTCAGTCTGATTCATGGTTTCTGACAGAGATAGACTCTGCTCATATAGTCAGAGACAGACTCTGCTCATATAGTCAGAGACAGACTCTGCTCATATAGTCAGAGACAGACTCTGCTCATATAGTCAGAGACAGACTCTGCTCATATAGTCAGAGACAGACTCTGCTCATATAGTCAGAGACAGACTCTGCTCATATAGTCAGAGACAGACTCTGCTCATATAGTCAGAGACAGACTCTGCTCATATAGTCAGATAAGCAGTCTATTGTACAATCTGATGGAGATGGCAAGCTAGGATTGAAGGCACAGCTTTCACTTTCACTTGCATCTGTCCAGTTGGTCAGGTGCTGAGCGTGTGCAGCAACTGTAGGAGAAGATGCCCTTAGCAGAAAGGGGTTAAAGTGATTGTAAACGTACATAAAAAACAAACAAAAAACTAACATGTTATACTTACCTGCTCTATGCAGTGGTTTTGCACAGAACAGCCCAGATCCTCCTCTTCTTGGATCCAATGCCAGTGCTCCAGGCTCCTCCCTATTGCAGAGTGTCCCCATAGCAAGCTGTTTGTCTATGGACCCCAAACAGCGTGGCTTGGCTCCACCCCTCCACTCCACAGGAGCCAATGGGTCCTGCCACTGCCTCCATTTCCAGTGAGAAGAGAACCGCTGCTCCCAGCGACAGTGCAGAATTGAGATCAGGTTCAGGAATGTATTTATATGGGAGGATTCCAAACACAGAATATTTTCTTTTACCTTAAGGCGCCTTTCATACTTGTGTGATTTGTCCTGTGACTTGGGACTGCAAAGTCGCATAACAAGTCGTACCCCATGATTTCCAACGAGTACCGGTTATATCTGTGCAACTTCAAGTCGCAGCGACTTCAAAGTAGTCCCTGCACTAATTTGGTCCGACTTTGATACGACTTGAGGTCCGTAGACTTGAAGATCACACAGGCACAGAAAGTCACGCTACTTTCAGGTCGCACAAGTGTGAAATGGGCCTAATGCAGTGAATTTATTAAAAGAGAAGTATGGGATTTAATTTTTTTTTTTTTTTTAATCCTACTTACCTATGCAGATGCAGGATTGGTCTGATGCTGTATCTCAGAGCTCCCGAAGCAGAGATCTGGTGACTGTCAGTCACTGTCTTTGTGGCCCCCGTGCTCACTGGAGCGTTGGGCTGTGGAGAGGGGAGCGGGAGGCTCAGGCTCTCGGCGGCTCGCTGAGAGGCTGAGCTGGGTGCCGTTCCAAGCATGTGGGCAGATCCCGACCATATGGTTGCAGTCCTTCCCAAGCCTGGACCGGCTCGGTGACGGCAGTCAACAGCGGGCTTCAGCTGAAAAGGGGTCAAAACAATCTGCACTCTTGTGATCCACAGAAGTACTACCAAACGAGCTTTGGCTGTACTTTTCCTTTAAAGTATTTCTAAAGGTTTGATTTGTTTTTCTAAAAAAATTCATCACATCATATTTAGCTGCTCTGTGCAGTGGTTTTGCAGAGCAGCCTGATCCTCCCCTTCTCAGACCCCTTGGGGGCACTTCTGGCCCCTCCCCCTTGCCGAGTGCCCCCATAGCAAATTTGTTTGCTCTGGGGGCACTCGTGCGTGCTCGCACCTGAGCTGCCTCTGTATGTCTATGGGACACACAGAGCGTGGTTCAGTCCAGCCCCCTCTCCCTCTTAATTCGTTGTCATTGAGAGGGGCTCAGCCAATGAGGAGCAAGAGACCCGGAAGAGCAGCTGCTCTTGTGCACATCACTGGATCGAGCTTGAGTAAGTATTAGGGGGGCTGCAGGGGGAGCTGCACACTGAAGGTTTTTTACCTTCATGCATAGAATGCATGAAGGTAAAAAACCTTCACCCATTACAACTACTTTGAAGAGGAGGTTCACCCTAAATAACAACACTGTTATCGTGAGCACCGCACCACATACATATACATATGGCAAAAGTTTTTTTTTTAACTCATTTAAATACCATGAAATAGCCTTTTTAAAGTTGGACTTCCGGTCTTTCCTCCCGTGGGAGTAGGCGTCTCCACTCTTTTCCCCAGCGCCGCAGTGTTCACGGGAAACTCTCCGGAATGTCTCCTGGGAGCAGAGCCGCCCGTTGTCATGGCAACCAGGATGTTTACGGCGCAGGTCGCCGTAAACACTGCACATGAGCGTGAAAGAGCGGTGAATGCCGGGAGATTCCAGGAAGTAAGTGCTTGTGGGCTTCACAATACCCACAAGCAAAATGGGAAATGCCTACATCGGTTTTTAAAAGTTTATATTTTAAACGAAAACGGACGGGGGATGGTTTTAGACACCTAACAAGTGAGTACTATGTTCTGATCTAAAACCCCATTGAATGCACACAACAACAAAAAAAGATTGGCCACGGAACCTCCGCTTTAAGTAAAAAAAAATCCTCTGCCTTTAGAACCATTTCAATTTTGGGAGGAAAAGGCAACTTAAAGAAGTCTGGTGGCTAGCAGTGCTGACCTTGACCTCAGAAATTACTGGTTACCTGTTTTGCTGATCCATTAACCTCAAGCAGATCTCCAGTTATGGTGCCCCCCTCTTTCTATACCCCTTCCACTAATACATGTTTAAAAAGATGTAGAATGTTTAAAGTGAAACTGAAGGCAAAAAGTCAAAAATTACGCACTCGCAGTGTAGCGGAATGGCTGCCCTCCTGCACATGCATGGGAGGGAAGTCATCCTGCACCGGCCAGCTAGGATGACCGAAGCCAGGGACAAGATGCCGGTGCTGGTGAGGGACCTTATGGGCATCAGACTGTTGGAACAGAGTTAAAGAGGAGCTCCAGGCTCCTTCAGAAAAATTCAAAAGTCAGCAGCTACAAATACTGTAGTTGGAGACTTTTAATATTAGGACACTTACCTGTCCACAAATTCAGCGGCGTCCTCACCCAAGCCGATTTTTCAAGTGGCTCTCGGGTGCTGCCGCCGCCATCACGGATAAAAAACCGTCAGTGATGTCTTGCGGCTTCAAAGCCGGTTCCCTAATGCGAATGAGCAAAGCAACGGGGGAATGGCCCAGCAACAGGGAAAGTAGGAGGAGGGCCGAGCTTCCAGCTGAGTTTTCTGCGGCAAACTCACCCGGAAGTGGGAGTGGGTACCTGTCAAAGCCAGGTACCCGCTCCCCCCCCCAAAAGGTGCCAAATGTGGCAGCTGAGGGGGGGGGGGAGATGAGGAGGCAGACAAGCGGAGTTTCCACTTTTGGGTGGAGCTCCATTTTAAGTACAGTATCTGTGCCTTTAGTTCAGTTTTAAAGGGCAACTAAACGCATCAATTTAACTGTTTTCCAAAACAGTTACATTGAAGGTATGCATTAAAGCGGAGCTCCGCCGATTTTTTTTTATTAAAAGCCAGCAGCTACAGCTACAGCAGCTGCTGACTTTTAATATTAGGACACTTACCTGTCCTGGAGTCCAGCGACGTCCGCAGCAGAGGACGAGCAATCGCTCGTCACTCTGCTGCCCCCACCGCCATCCTCGGTGAGGGAACCAGGAAGTGAAGCCTTGCGGCTTCACTGCCCGGTTCCCTACGGTGCATGCGCGAGTCGCGCTGCGCCGTTCTGACTGGTCCCTGTGTGTTCTGGGAGCCGAGTGTCTCCCAGAACACAATGGGTATTCTGCGGGAAGTGACGTACTTCCCGCAGATTTCCCGCAGAGAGGACTCCCGGAAGTGGATGCAAATACCTGTCTTAGACAGGTATCTGCACCCACTCCCCCCTGAAAGGTGTCAATTGTGACACCGGAGGGGGGGGGGGTTCCGATGAGTGAAAGTTCCACTTTAGGGTGAAGCTCCGCTTTAAGTGATAACTGTCAAAGTTGCTTGTGCACTCAACCAAACTGTCAAGCCATCAAATGCCTGGTGTCCTAAAAGAGATGTGTGGAATTTCAGAAAGACAAACATAAATACTCATCTAAGTATATGGGGCATCGGTCCGATGCTGCATTTGTCCCCCCGCCCTCGACACCAAGAATTGGGCCACCAAAGACTGCTGATCGCTCAGATCTCAGTCTTCAGTGAGTAGAGAGCAGTGACTGTCAGCTCTCTGCTCTGCCCCTACAGCGTTCACTGGAGCACAGCGCTGTGGAGGGGGCAGGAGCGGCTGGCTCAGGCTCTCAGCAGAGCGCTGAGAGGCTAAACCAGCTGCTGGTCCAGGCATCTGGGTGGATTCCAATATTGAAGTTGGGATCCCTCCAGAGCCTGGACTGGTTGAGTGATGTCAGCTGACAGCGAACTTTAGCCCTCTGTCGGCTGAATCAGAGTCACAGGAATGCAGAACAAATTGCACTACTGTGACCCACAGAAGTAGGGCTAAAAGAGCTTTGGCCATACTTCTCCTTTAACTGATCACATGGGCAGCACCATGGCAGGTGCTAACATGGCAGCTTGGCTGTACAGGAAAGGAGTGTTTAGTTGTGCTTTAATTTAACACTACTCACCCACTCTAGGCTTTAGTATTATCCTCTGTTGATTGTTCTGTCATCCAAGACTTGTCCTTTTCTGGTTTAAATGACGCATCGATCAACCACTTCAGCATCATTCAACCACTTCCTGTCACCACAGGCTGTCAATGACAGAAACCATTGGAGTATGTTATGATGTGAGTGTCAATCCATATACATTTGGCCCATGTGTACAGCAGCCTGTCCGAATGGCTTCTGTCGAACAGGCATGCTGGAAAAACAGCTGCTGATCAGAACACAATAGCTCAGTGGGGAGATTGCTGTACTAACATTGTGCTTAACGGTCACAGTTGCTAGTATGCTTATGTCAGCTTTCAACCAAACTGTCAAGCTATCATAACTGATCACATATACAGTGCCATGCAGATGAAACAGAGACTAGGATGGCAGATTTCTGGGCTGTAAAGAATAGGAAGGTTTAAAGGGGTAATAAAGTGGATTTGTTTATGTTGTACCTACAGGTAAGCCTATAATAAGGCTTACCTGTAGGTACTGTAAATATCTCCTACGCATGCACCATTTGGGAGATATTTACTTGTGTAGCAGCTGGTGATGTCACAGACCCATGTGCTTTGAAAGAACGGCATATCTGTGCCGTAAACCTTGACTCCCGTGTGCATGCACGGGAGTGACATCATTACGGCTCGGCCATTCAAAGGACTGGAGCCGCGACACAGGAAGAAAGACTGGGTGAAGACGGAAGCCCTGTCAGCGATCACAGCGCGTAGCTGGAGGGCTTCGTTATAAGGTAAGTTTCACATAATGTGCTAATATGCAATGCATATTAGCACATTATAACATTGCCTTGTAGGGGAAAGTTTTTAAAATTTTCCACTTGGCTACCACCTTAATTACACTTTAACTTTAATAAACATTATATATTGTCACCCAATATGGTTGGTAACTAGGCAAGTGTACAGTATAATAGGTTAAAAATTGTAAAACTCAATTTACATACAAAGTATTTAGGCATAAAATTAAATTTGGTGTCCAGATGAGAATAAACAGTAGCAAGGCCATCTCAAGTGCAGCAGTAAACAGTAGTACATTTTAATTTACTGAGTGCTGGAACTATACTGCCAGAGCACATTTATAGCAGCAATGCTAGTCCTCAGCATAATAATTATTATGGGAGGGGCAGTCCTTTGAGTTGTTCTTCTGCTGGCTATCGTTGGGGACCTTTAAGAATGCTGGTGCACTTACCAACAGTCCCAGTTAGCCTGCATGCAGTAAAGGTACAGTAATGTGCAAGGAAGCTCTGGTTCAGATGCAGTAAAGGTTCAGTATAGGTGCAGTCTAAGTTTGGAATAAGTGCAGTATAGTGTGCAATTTTGGATTAGGTACACTTAATGTCCTGCTCTCAGTTGCTCAGTCCCTGCTAGCAGTATCAGCAATGCTTGCCAGTTCCCGGGATGCTGCGGTGACCTCTTGCTGCAAAAGAGGGGTCCCTTGGTCTCTCCCCAAAGGTCTCCGGTGATCAGCAGTGGGAAGCAGAGGGTGAGTGGATGCTCCAGTCTCCTGGCAGCAAGGTGAGTGCTGTGATGTTAGCAGTGCTGAGCTGCCCCCAGTTGTCCTCACTCCCAGTCTCAGGCGCAGATCTCCGTTAGTATGGTCTTCCGCTGGCAGGTGAATATTCAAACAGAGGTACGCTCTCTATAACCCCCTCAGGTTATGCTAAGAGGAAGAGCTTTCCCAAGCAGTTTGATAAAAAAATAATCTCTCACTCCTTCTACTGCACAGTGCCTATTTCTATTATAGTTAGTCAATTGGCTCCATTATATGGCTGCCATCTCAAACTACAACACCCAGGATTCTAGTCACTCTGCTTAGAAGTCTATGGGCTTGCTCAGCTTTAACACTCCGCCTGCTGTCTGGAGAAGAATGGTGCAGCATAATACCAGCATATCAATAGAGGGAGAGAAGAATAAAATGCAATGCAACCAAGCACCTGGCTACACTCACACACTCCAAAGACATACTGGATGGTTAATTGGCTGCTGCCTAAATTAGCTCTAGTATGTGTGTGTGTATACATGTAAGTAGGGATGAGCTCCGGAGTGTTCACATTGAACACGTGCAGAGCCCGCCAGGATGTCGGCACCGCGCTGCGCTAATGACAGGCAGGGAGAAATTTCCCCATGCTCGGCTGCAGAGATCGGGAAATGTCTCCCTGGCTGTGATTAGCGCAGCACGGGTGCCGACTTCCTGGCGAACATGCCGGAGCTCATTCCTACATGTGAGAGAGGGACCTTAGATTGCAAGCTTCCGGAGAGCAGGCACTGATGTGAATGTACAGTATATAAAGTGCTATGTAAATTGCTGGAACTATATACAGTACATGCCTGTAAAAAAATATATAAATTATGAAATTATGAAATTATGAATTATAAATTATTTTCTAAATAATTGCAGAGAGGTCAGCAGTGGCAGTCCTTGTACTGTATCTTTTAACGGGCCCACTGGTTTTTAGTGTTGTCTTGCTGCTGTACCCACTCTCCAGGATGGCTTTTTCTACTTAGAAACATTTACAGAAAGGCAGGTAGGTAGGTCAATGTTGCCTTTATTTCCAGGTTCAAACTCTGGAACTTCCATCACCATCCCTGCTCCACTTCTACTTTATCTATTGGACTGTTCGCTCTTTCATTAGACTGTTTTTAAAGAGACAGGTTAGAAACCCATACGATCAATCTCTTTAATTAGGAGATTTCTCTTGAGGTGCTCCTGTGTCCTTTTTAACAATTCTTCCTTTCTGTGAGACTCTGTTTAGGTCATCTACTCTGACCTGGAGCACACAATGTGCCTTCAAAATCTTTTTCATTTTTATGATTGGAGGGAAGGTTTTCGGGGGAACGTGCACTTCCTGACACCACCGATCATGGATGGGAGTTCCACACCCTTACCACTCTGACAGTAAAGAACCCCCTACGCATTTTAAGGTTAAACTGCTTCTCCTCCAGTTTTGTTGAGTGGCCACGTGTCTTCATAATCTCCCTGAAACTGTATAGTTTTTTTTCCCCTATGCTAATGTAGCGGGGTGCTATATTTAAGGGGAGTATCTGAGTGGTAGTATGGCTCAGATACACGAATTGTTAGGTTTCTTGGACCATTTCTGTCCTTGGGAGATAGTGTTGGTGTGCTGTTGCCTGTGGCCTACGGGTGGCGCTGTTGCCATAGGCCAGGGTTGAACCACTGATACAAGGTTGTGCCTTTTCTTGTCCCCTCTCGGCAGCAGTACGGCGGGGAACCTGCTGTGCCTGTCGGGAGAGGATATAAAAAGGGGCGGCCATCTTCCATAGGGGAGCGGGTCGCGCCCAGGCACCTTCAGCCTGGGTGGTGGTGTGTCGTCTCTGGGTGCCCTAGGCCCGGAGGCCGAGTTCCTGTTCCATCCCAGACACCTTCAGTCTGGGGTGTGGTACTATTTTTGAGGCCCGGAGCTCAGCACCTTTGGCTGGGTTCCGCCGGGGATTGAGGGCTCCCAGGGTGCCGCCTTGCGAGGGGACCCGTATCCAGGATCGAGGAGGCCAGGGAGGTGACCCCTTCTGAAGACCCAGCGCAGAGTCGTGGTGACAGTGGGAGCCTCTGGTAACTCTCCGGAGGGAGGTTCTTCTCCTTAACAAGGGCCAAGTTTCTTCAAGAAGGAAGTGCATGTTCTGTAGGTCATAGTGGCAGTGACTCTATGCACACCAGGTCAGTGGCAGTGACCAAATAGGGCAAGGCCCTATTCACCAGGTTAGTGGCAAGCAACAACTTCAACAAGTCAGTGGCAGTGACTTTTCATATTCACCCGGTCTGTGGCAGAGACCATGCGCCCAAGCCTGTCACGAAGGCAGAACAGTAAGAGAAGCCTAAATTGAGTTTGTGCCTGGACCTCCCCCTGCTTTATCTGACCTGTGTCTCGTGTCAACCTGTCTGCTCTCATAGAGACTATTTGTTATCCGTGGTGAAATAAATACTAAGGTTGGACTTTCAGTTGGTGTGGACAGTTACTTTACTGGGGAGAATTAAGGACTTGTCTATGGCTAATGCAGAGACGAGATCAGCTCGGGAGGATTCTAACACTTGCCGCAGGCAGGCCCGAAAACTAACACCGCTCAACCTCCTCATCCAGGAGGGTATGGGCTTCTGGTGTGGTGTGCCCCATTTTTTCCTGCGGAGGAGCCAAGTAAAAGAAAAAGCAGGTAAAGGCTGGGGTGGGTGCGCTAGACTAAAATCACCATTGAGGATTTGTACATTACTATCATATTTCTTCTCAAGCATCTTTTCTCCATTTAATGCTTTAATGTAGTTGTTCCTCATAACTGAGGTCCTCCCGCCCCCTTATTAGTTTTGTTGCCCTTCTCTGGACTCTCTCCGGTTCCAGCCCAAACTTCTTGAGGATTGGTGATCAGAACTGGATACTCAAGATGTGGTCGGACCATGGTTTTATAAAGTGGTAGTCCTTAATAGATCACAAATGATTTTGTTAGTTGCGCTGCACTATTTAGTATGGTTTATTTCTTGAACTACGACTACTTTGGGTGCTTAATGCCTAAGCTATCAAATTCAATAAAAGTGTAGTCTGACAAGCAGGTACTGTGTTTAGTAACCTAGTTCCAATCAGGCTCAGTCAGATGTGAGTACTTCCATGATCCATCCTTATCTTCCAAAGAGAGTTTGTCATATTTTTTGGGGGCAATTCTTACACATTACCACAGGTCTTAAAAGCTTACATCATAGCTTTTAGGAAGCCATATCATCTGTTAGTTACTTCCACTGTGGTCAACAAGTGAAGAGCTGCCTCCTTGAATTCCTACTTAAGTTGTATCGTCTAAATCATCTAGGCTTCCCTATTAGACTAAGGGGTTCAATCCAACTCAGAAAGTGTCCACTTAAGATCTTTTGGAGTCTTGGGCAGTATTCACCAGAGTGCCTCTAGAATAGACATCTGCACACTTTTGCATATTACAGGGTGAAGCCTGTCTTATATTCATTGCTGGGGACACTGGTGGCGAAGCTGCTTTGCTGGGGACATTGGTGGTGAGGCTGCATTGCTGGGGACACTGGTGGCGAAGCTGCATTGCTGGGGACATTGGTGGTGAGGCTGCATTGTTGGAGACATTGGTGGTGAGGCTGCATTGCTGGGGACACTGGTGGCGAGGCTGCATTGCTTGGGACATTGGTGGCGAGGCTGCATTGCTTGGGACATTGGTGGCGAAGCTGCATTGCTGGGGACATTGGTGGTGAGGCTGCATTGCTGGGGACACTGGTGGCGAAGCTGCATTGCTGGGGACACTGGTGGCGAGGCTGCATTGCTGGGGACACTGGTGGCGAGGCTGCATTGCTGGGGACACTGGTGGCAAAGCTGCATTGCTGGGGACATTGGTGGTGAGGCTGCATTGCTGGGGACACTGGTGGCGAGGCTGCATTGATGGGGACACTGGTGGCGAAGCTGCATTGCTGGGGACATTGGTGGTGAGGCTGCATTGCTGGGGACATTGGTGGTGAGGCTGCATTGCTGGGGACACTGGTGGCGAAGCTGCATTGCTGGGGACACTGGTGGCGAAGCTGCATTGCTGGGGACATTGGTGGTGAGGCTGCATTGCTGGGGACACTGGTGGCGAAGCTGCATTGCTGGGGACATTGGTGGTGAGGCTGCATTGCTGGGGACACTGGTGGCGAAGCTGCATTGCTGGGGACATTGGTGGTGAGGCTGCATTGCTGGGGACACTGGTGGCGAGGCTGCATTGCTGGGGACACTGGTGGCGAGGCTGCATTGCTGGGGACATTGGTGGCGAGGCTGCATTGCTGGGGACACTGGTGGCGAGGCTGCATTGCTGGGGACACTGGTGGCGAGGCTGCATTGCTGGGGACACTGGTGGCGAAGCTGCATTGCTGGGGACATTGGTGGTGAGGCTGCATTGCTGGGGACATTGGTGGTGAGGCTGCATTGCTGGGGACACTGGTGGTGAAGCTGCATTGCTGGGGACACTGGTGGTTAGGCTGCATTGCTGGGGACACTGGTGGTTAGGCTGCATTGCTGGGGACACTGGTGGCGAGGCTGCATTGCTGGGGACACTGGTGGCGAGGCTGCATTGCTGGGGACACTGGTGGCGAGGCTGCATTGCTGGGGACACTGGTGGCGAGGCTGCATTGCTGGGGACACTGGTGGCGAGGCTGCATTGCTGGGGACATTGGTGGTGAGGCTGCATTGCTGGGGACACTGGTGGCGAGGCTGCATTGCTGGGGACACTGGTGGCGAAGCTGCATTGCTGGGGACACTGGTGGCGAAGCTGCATTGCTGGGTACATTGGTGGCGAGGCTGCATTACTGGGGACATTGGTGGTGAGGCTGCATTACTGGGGACATTGGTGGTGAGGCTGCATTGCTGGGGACATTGGTGGTGAGGCTGCATTGCTGGGGACATTGGTGGTGAGGCTGCATTGCTGGGGACACTGGTGGTGAGGCTGCATTGCTGGGGACACTGGTGGTGAGGCTGCATTGCTGGGGACACTGGTGGTGAGGCTGCATTGCTGGGGACACTGGTGGTGAGGCTGCATTGCTGGGGACACTGGTGGTGAGGCTGCATTGCTGGGGCCACTGGTGGTGAGGCTGCATTGCTGGGGACATTGGTGGTGAGGCTGCATTACTGGGGACATTGGTGGTGAGGCTGCATTACTGGGGACATTGGTGGTGAGGCTGCATTACTGGGGACATTGGTGGCGAGTAGGGATGAGCTTCGTGTTCGAGTCGAACATACGTTCGACTCGAACATCGGCTGTTCGATCGTTCGACGAAGATCGAACGATTTGGGCCGTTCGCGCCAAATTCGAGTGACGCGAACGGCCCACAATGCACTACGCCATCGCAGTGTCATCCAGGCGCTGTGATTGGCCAAGCATGCACTGTGACCCCGCATGCTTGGCCAATCACAGCGCCGGCAGCGAGGAGAGCAATGATTGGCCACAGGCAGGATGCCTGTGGCCAATTATTGCTGAGGGTGTTTAGTACACGCCCCACACTATAAAAGGCCGCCAGCACGGCGGCCTAGTGTAGTGTGTTCCGGAGCAGGGATAGAGCAGCATAGGCAGGGACAGTGACTGTTATTTCTTTCTTGCTTAACCTGGATTCCTTTAGTTTAGGGAAAGAGAAGGATAGGTAGGGAGAGTGTCAGTGTGTTTTGTGCTTGTGCTATAGTGTGCTTAAAAAAAACATTTATTCTAGGGACAGAAAACTGTAGGTAGGGACAGTGTCAGTTTCTTTCACTCTGCAAGTCCTTGTTTCCAGGGACCTGGAAGGACAGTGAGTGAATTGTCCTTGTGCTATATTGTGCTTAAAAAAACATTTATTCTAGGGACAGAAAACTGTAGGTAGGGAGAGTGTCAGTTTATTTCACTCTGCAAGTCCTTGTTTCCAGGGACCTGTAAGGACAGTGAGTGAATTGTCCTTGTGCTATATTGTGATTAAAAAAAACATTTTTTCTAGGGACAGAAAACTGTAGGTAGGGAGAGTGTTTTTTTTCTTTCACTCTGCAAGTCCTTGTTTCCAGGGACCTGTAAGGACAGTGAGTGAATTCTCCTTGTGCTATATTGTGCTTAAAAAAAACATTTATTCTAGGGACAGAAAACTGTAGGTAGGGAGAGTGTCAGTTTATTTCACTCTGCAAGTCCTTGTTTCCAGGGACCTGTAAGGACAGTGAGTGAATTGTCCTTGTGCTATATTGTGATTAAAAAAAACATTTTTTCTAGGGACAGAAAACTGTAGGTAGGGAGAGTGTTTTTTTTCTTTCACTCTGCAAGTCCTTGTTTCCAGGGACCTGTAAGGACAGTGAGTGAATTGTCCTTGTGCTATATTGTGCTTAAAAAAAACATTTATTCTAGGGACAGAAAACTGTAGGTAGGGAGAGTGTCAGTTTATTTCACTCTGCAAGTCCTTGTTTCCAGGGACCTGTAAGGACAGTGAGTGAATTGTCCTTGTGCTATATTGTGATTAAAAAAAACATTTTTTCTAGGGACAGAAAACTGTAGGTAGGGAGAGTGTTTTTTTTCTTTCACTCTGCAAGTCCTTGTTTCCAGGGACCTGTAAGGACAGTGAGTGAATTGTCCTTGTGCTATATTGTGCTTAAAAAAAACATTTATTCTAGGGACAGAAAACTGTAGGTAGGGAGAGTGTCAGTTTATTTCACTCTGCAAGTCCTTGTTTCCAGGGACCTGTAAGGACAGTGAGTGAATTGTCCTTGTGCTATATTGTGATTAAAAAAAACATTTTTTCTAGGGACAGAAAACTGTAGGTAGGGAGAGTGTTTTTTTTCTTTCACTCTGCAAGTCCTTGTTTCCAGGGACCTGGAAGGACAGTGAGTGAATTCTCCTTGTGCTATATTGTGCTTAAAAAAAACATTTATTCTAGGGACAGAAAACTGTAGGTAGGGAGAGTGTCAGTTTATTTCACTCTGCAAGTCCTTGTTTCCAGGGACCTGTAAGGACAGTGAGTGAATTGTCCTTGTGCTATATTGTGATTAAAAAAAACATTTTTTCTAGGGACAGAAAACTGTAGGTAGGGAGAGTGTTTTTTTTCTTTCACTCTGCAAGTCCTTGTTTCCAGGGACCTGTAAGGACAGTGAGTGAATTGTCCTTGTGCTATATTGTGATTAAAAAAAACATTTTTTCTAGGGACAGAAAACTGTAGGTAGGGAGAGTGTTTTTTTTCTTTCACTCTGCAAGTCCTTGTTTCCAGGGACCTGTAAGGACAGTGAGTGAATTGTCCTTGTGCTATATTGTGATTAAAAAAAACATTTTTTCTAGGGACAGAAAACTGTAGGTAGGGAGAGTGTTTTTTTTCTTTCACTCTGCAAGTCCTTGTTTCCAGGGACCTGTAAGGACAGTGAGTGAATTGTCCTTGTGCTATATTGTGCTTAAAAAAAACATTTATTCTAGGGACAGAAAACTGTAGGTAGGGAGAGTGTCAGTTTATTTCACTCTGCAAGTCCTTGTTTCCAGGGACCTGTAAGGACAGTGAGTGAATTGTCCTTGTGCTATATTGTGATTAAAAAAAACATTTATTCTAGGGACAGAAAACTGTAGGTAGGGAGAGTGTTTTTTTTCTTTCACTCTGCAAGTCCTTGTTTCCAGGGACCTGTAAGGACAGTGAGTGAATTGTCCTTGTGCTATATTGTGATTAAAAAAAACATTTTTTCTAGGGACAGAAAACTGTAGGTAGGGAGAGTGTTTTTTTTCTTTCACTCTGCAAGTCCTTGTTTCCAGGGACCTGTAAGGACAGTGAGTGAATTGTTCTTGTGCTATATTGTGATTAAAAAAAACATTTTTTCTAGGGACAGAAAACTGTAGGTAGGGAGAGTGTTTTTTTTCTTTCACTCTGCAAGTCCTTGTTTCCAGGGACCTGTAAGGACAGTGAGTGAATTGTCCTTGTGCTATATTGTGCTTAAAAAAAACATTTATTCTAGGGACAGAAAACTGTAGGTAGGGAGAGTGTCAGTTTATTTCACTCTGCAAGTCCTTGTTTCCAGGGACCTGTAAGGACAGTGAGTGAATTGTCCTTGTGCTATATTGTGATTAAAAAAAAACATTTTTTTCTAGGGACAGAAAACTGTAGGTAGGGAGAGTGTTTTTTTTCTTTCACTCTGCAAGTCCTTGTTTCCAGGGACCTGTAAGGACAGTGAGTGAATTGTCCTTGTGCTATATTGTGCTTAAAAAAAACATTTATTCTAGGGACAGAAAACTGTAGGTAGGGAGAGTGTCAGTTTATTTCACTCTGCAAGTCCTTGTTTCCAGGGACCTGTAAGGACAGTGAGTGAATTGTCCTTGTGCTATATTGTGATTAAAAAAAACATTTATTCTAGGGACAGAAAACTGTAGGTAGGGAGAGTGTTTTTTTTCTTTCACTCTGCAAGTCCTTGTTTCCAGGGACCTGTAAGGACAGTGAGTGAATTGTCCTTGTGCTATATTGTGATTAAAAAAAACATTTTTTCTAGGGACAGAAAACTGTAGGTAGGGAGAGTGTTTTTTTTCTTTCACTCTGCAAGTCCTTGTTTCCAGGGACCTGTAAGGACAGTGAGTGAATTGTTCTTGTGCTATATTGTGATTAAAAAAAACATTTTTTCTAGGGACAGAAAACTGTAGGTAGGGAGAGTGTTTTTTTTCTTTCACTCTGCAAGTCCTTGTTTCCAGGGACCTGTAAGGACAGTGAGTGAATTGTCCTTGTGCTATATTGTGCTTAAAAAAAACATTTATTCTAGGGACAGAAAACTGTAGGTAGGGAGAGTGTCAGTTTATTTCACTCTGCAAGTCCTTGTTTCCAGGGACCTGTAAGGACAGTGAGTGAATTGTCCTTGTGCTATATTGTGATTAAAAAAAAACATTTTTTCTAGGGACAGAAAACTGTAGGTAGGGAGAGTGTTTTTTTTCTTTCACTCTGCAAGTCCTTGTTTCCAGGGACCTGTAAGGACAGTGAGTGAATTGTCCTTGTGCTATATTGTGCTTAAAAAAAACATTTATTCTAGGGACAGAAAACTGTAGGTAGGGAGAGTGTTTTTTTTCTTTCACTCTGCAAGTCCTTGTTTCCAGGGACCTGTAAGGACAGTGAGTGAATTGTCCTTGTGCTATATTGTGCTTAAAAAAAATATTTTTTCTAGGGACAGAAAACTGTAGGTAGGGAGAGTGTCAGTTTCTTTCACTGTGAAAGTCCTTGTTTCAAGGGACAGAGAAGGACACCTGAAGGTAGCCCTTATTGCTTTTTTCCCATCTCCCTGCAGGCCATCTATTAGAATGTCTGGAAGGCAAACAAGGAGAGGCAGACAGTCAGGAGGCAATAAAAGAGGGCAAGCAGGCTCTGTGTCTGGGGGCAACAGTGCTGGTCGTGGACGCGGTGCATTGTCATCAGCACATGGCCATGGGACACGCTTGTCCTTCTTTTCGGCAGCTGGACATGTTGAGCCACATCATGCCGAAGACTTGGTAGAGTGGATGACCAAGCCCTCCTCCTCCTCCTCATCCTCTCTCACCCAGGCTCAGGGTACTGGAAAAGCAGCTGCCAAAGCGTCGTCTTCCCTGGTATCAATGTCAGACAAATCATCAGTCACTCCTTCCCTAGACCCACCATGTCCTCCTCCTGAGGAGTCCCCCGAACTGTTTCAGCACAGTGTTGGGTACATGCTCCAGGAGGATGCCCAGCGTTTCGAAGGGTCTGATGATGAAACCCAGCTAGAGGAAGGCAGTAGCGTGAGAGCAGACAGAGGGGATGCTCAAGAAGGACACCAATCTGGCAGTCATGTTCCAGCAGCTGCAGCATACTGCCAGATTGGCTCCAGTGATGAGGAGGGAGGGGATGATGAGGTCACTGACTCCACGTGGGTGCCTAATAGGAGAGAGGAGGAGGAGGAGGATGAGGAGGAGGCACATCTCCAACGAGGCAGGATGCCCTTTGGTGGCCAGCGTAAGGGCAGTACACCGACGGAATCACACCGCAGAGCTCCGCCTGTGCAGGGCGCTGCCTCTGCCCGTCATTCAAAAAGTTATTTGGTGTGGGCCTTTTTTGAGGCTAGTGCATCAGATCGCACAGCTGCTGTTTGCAACATATGTCTCAAGCGTATATCGCGTGGCCAAAACATCAGCCGCTTGGGTACCACATGCCTGACCAGACATATGTTGACCTGCCATGCAGCTCGTTGGCAAGCCTACCTCAAAGACCCACACCAAAGAACAAAGCGGACCTCTCCTTGCACCGCATCAGCTGGGATCTCCAACCCCACTATAACTTCAGTCCTCTCTGAAACATGCACTGAGAGGAATGAAGGTGTAGAATTAGGTGTGTCACAGCCAAGTACTTGCGCCCACTCTGCTAGCAGTACACCGACGTCCGATTCTAGCAGGCAAATTTCCCTGCCCCAGCTGCTGGACCGTCGAAAGAAGTTCACTCCCAGCCATCCACATGCCCAGCGGTTGAATGCTAGCTTGGCTAAATTGCTAGCGCTTCAACTGCTGCCTTTTCAGTTGGTAGACTCGGCCCCCTTCCGTGAGTTTGTGCAATGTGCGGTTCCTCAGTGGCAGGTTCCCAAACGCCACTTTTTCTCACGGAAGGCTATTCCGGCTCTCTACCGGCATGTGGAAGGCAATGTCTTGGCCTCGCTGGACAGGGCGGTCAGCGGTAAGGTGCATATTACCGCTGACTCATGGTCCAGCAGGCATGGACAGGGACGTTACCTTTCTTTCACGGCCCATTGGGTCACTCTTTTGGCAGCTGGGAAGGATTCAGGACAAGGTGCAGTAGTGTTGGAGGTTGTCCCACCGCCACGCCTCCAAAATGCTACTACTGGTTGTGACACACCTCTCTCCTCCACCCCCTCCTCTTCTTCTTCCTCCATGGCCTCTTCCTGTGGTTTGTCCTATGAACCAGCGGTGCTCCGTAGCCGTTCACGGGGCTACGCAAGTACGCAGGCAAAAAGATGCCATGCCGTGCTTGCGCTGGTGTGTTTGGGGGACAGAAGCCACACTGGGGCAGAGGTCCTGTCTGCTCTGCAGGGCCAGGCCGAGAGGTGGTTGACGCCACGCCAGCTTAAGCCAGGAATGGTGGTTTGCGACAATGGCACCAACCTCCTCTCCGCCCTCCGACAGGGACAACTGACCCATGTGCCCTGTGTGGCTCACGTCCTTAACCTGGTGGTGCAGCGCTTCTTGGGCAGGTACCCGGGCTTACAGGATGTCCTGAGGCAGGCCAGGAAAGTCTGTGTGCATTTCCGCAGATCTTATAATGCCAGTGCTCGCCTGGCTGAGCTGCAAAAGGAGTTGAACCTGCCCAAGAACCGCCTTATATGTGACATGCCCACCAGGTGGAACTCAACGTTGGCCATGCTGCAGCGGCTGCACACGCAGCAGAGGGCCATCAATGAGTACCTGTGCGACTACGGCACCAGGACAGGGTCAGGGGAGCTTGGTTTTTTTTCTCCACGCCAGTGGGGCATGATCAGGGATGCATGCACTGTCCTGGCACCATTTGAGGAGGCCACGAGGATGGTGAGCAGTGACAGTGCATGCATCAGTGACACTGTACCTCTTGTCCACCTGTTGGAGCACACGCTGCGTGGAATAATGGACAGGGCACTTGAGGCAGAACAGAGGCAGGAAGAGGAGGACTTCCTTGCCTCTCAAGGCCCCCTTTACCCAGACAGTGTTCCTTCTGTCCCACCCATCGCACAGGAAGAGGAGGAGGAGGAGGAGGAGGAGGAGGAGGATTGTGTCAGCATGGAGGTGGAGGCTGGCACTCAGCATCATCAGCAGCAGTCTTTTAGGGATGATTTACAGTCCCAAGAAACCAGTGGACTTGTACGTGGCTGGGAGGAGGTGGCTGCGGATCATGTCGTCCTTAGTGACCCAGAGGACTCCGGAGCGAATGCCTCAGCAAACCTACGCTGCATGGCCTCCCTGATCCTGCAAAGTCTGCGGAAGGATCCTCGTATTCTTCGGATCAAGGAGAGGGACCATTACTGGCTGGCCACTCTCCTTGATCCACGGTACAAGGGTAAGGTTGCGGACCTTATGTTACCGTCGCAGAGGGAGCAGAGGATGAGACAACTCCGGGAGGCCTTGCAGAAAGGTCTGTGCAACGCGTTCCCAGAGACTGGGAGGTTGCAAACTCCTGGTCCTGGACAACGAGTTGCTGAGGCTTCGGCCAGTCAAAGAAGGAGCGGTGGGGAAGGTGGCCGTCTGACCGATGCGTTCAGACAATTCTTTAGTCCGCAGCCCCAAAGTATGATCGGTTCCAGCAACCATCGCCAGCGTCTGATAAACATGGTGCAGGAATATCTAGGGGCAAGGTCAGACTTGGACACCTTCCCCACCGAAAATCCTCTGGCTTACTGGGTCTTGAGGATGGATCACTGGCCAGAGCTTGCACAGTATGCAATTGAGCTACTGGCCTGTCCTGCATCCAGCGTTCTTTCGGAACGCACATTCAGTGCTGCTGGAGGATTTGTCACGGATCACAGGGTGCGCCTGTCCACCGACTCGGTTGATCGACTGACTTTCATCAAGATGAACCAGTCTTGGATCACCACCAGCTACCACACACCTGATGCTGATATAACAGACTAATTGATTTTAACATGTCACATCCCTTCAAGACTGATGCTGATGCTGAGTGCCTGTGCTGTTATGTTGACTGGCTATCCTCCTCCTCCGAGTCCTCAATGATACGATTGATGATGATAGCTTGTAAGATCATTTTTGTTTATGGGTGCCGCCACCAGTGCCTAACGCCCAATTTTTCAGCCCCTGTTTAACAGGGGCGTGTAATTACAATTTTTGAAGCAATACTTTGCAACAGGGCTCATTGCTGTGCTCCAAGTACAGTATCTGTGAGGAGTTGCAGTGTTGTGCCACCAGTG
This sequence comes from Rana muscosa, assembly GCA_029206835.1. Lineage (NCBI taxonomy): Eukaryota > Metazoa > Chordata > Amphibia > Anura > Ranidae > Rana > Rana muscosa. The sequence continues at coordinate 323,891,950 of CM055117.1, forward strand.
CCTAAGGCCCAATTTTTCAGCCCCTGTTTAACAGGGGCGTGTCATTACAATTTTTGAAGCAATACTTTGCAACAGGGCTCATTGCTGTGCTCCAAGTACAGTATCTGTGAGGGGTTGCAGTGTTGTGCCACCAGTGCCTAAGGCCCAATTTTTCAGCCCCTGTTCAACAGGGGCATGTAATTACAATTCTTGATCTAATAATTCACAGCAGGGCCCATTGCTGCACCCACCAAGAGTAACTGTCAGGGCTTACAGTGTTGTGGCACCAGCACCACCATCAAAGGCCCAATTTTTACTACCACTGTTCAACAATTATATGTAATTAAAATTCCTGATATAATAGTTGACAGCAGGGCGTTCCAGCACCAACCAAGAGTAACTGTGAGTGCTTACAGTGTTGTGCCAACACCAACAACTAAGGGGCCTATTTCTGCAGAGTATATACGGCAGGTCCCTACTTTCAAACATACAACTTACAAACGACTCCTACTTGCAAACGCAAGAAGACAACAGGAAGTGAGAGGAAATCTACCACTAGGAAGGAAAATTCTCTCCTGTAAGAATAAATATGGGAGAAAGGTGTCTCCTCTGTACTGATGCTTTATCAGCAATCCTTGTTTCAAGAAAAACACCACATTTCAAAAACAGTTGTCATTGGGACGGAAAGTGAGGTGAAATGTTCTGAACAGGGGCACAGACAGCAAAACAAATGTTACAGGGGTGATAACCCTTACCTATGTTTTCCAAAAAGTTTAAAAATAGATTTTTGGTCTGGAGCTACACTTCAACAATGTACCTGTTCAAAATTACAAACAGATTCTACATAAGAACAAACCTACAGTCCCTGTCTTGTATGCACCGCCTGTATAGGGCTGTTCAGAGTATATAGGGCCTTTTTTATTTTATGTGCGGGGTTCCCCTTAATATCCATACAAGACCCAAAGGGGCTGGTAATGGGCTGGGGTAGGGGGGGGGGGGGGTCATGGGGTAGCTATGCCATTTTTCTTAAAGAATTTCATCCATATTACCGGGACCAGACATTACATTAAAGCCGCAAGCAGTTTTAAATGGCTTTTTTTTCCTTTAGAAGTGTCATTTTGTGCAGGGACAGTTCTAAACACGGGAAACACGTGGCACTTCACAGGCATACTTTAGACACCCCCCAGGTACGATATTTAAAGGAATATTTGACTTTTTTTTTTTCACTTTATGCATCATTAAAATGACTGCTCCCGAAAAACGACCGTTTTTAAAACTTCTTTTTGCATTGATACATGTCCCCTGGTGCAGAACCCGGGTTCCCAAACCCTTTTTAGGACAATAACATGCATAATAGTTGTTATAATTAGCACTTTAGAATTCGAACGTTCGCATCCATTGTATTTAATAGGGTTCTAATGTTCGTTCGAACTTTCGGTCCGTTCGCGGGTTCTGGTGCGAACCGAACCCGGGGGTGTTCGGCTCATCACTAGTGGCGAGGCTGCATTGCTGGGGACATTGGTGGCGAGGCTGCATTGCTGGGGACACTGGTGGCAAAGCTGCATTGCTGGGGACATTGGTGGTGAGGCTGCATTGCTGGGGACACTGGTGGCGAGGCTGCATTGCTACCGGTACGGTGATTTGTACACTAGCTTTCATGGGTGCGCGCTCCGATTGGCCAGCGGGGGAGCCAATCAGCGGGTTCGGCAGGCTCGATGTCCGCCAGCCGCCCTACGATCATTCCCCCGCAGTGACAGAACGGGGATCTGCCAAAGTAAACAAGGTAGATCTCTGTTCTGTCAGGGGATGACACTGAGATCTGTCTCTTTCTGCTAAGCAGGAAGAAACGAATCTGTGTATTTCCCCAGTCACACAGTCCCCCATACAGTTAGGAACACATTTAACCCTTTGATCGCCCCTGATGTTAACCCCTTCCCTGCCAGTGTCATTAGTATAATAACAGTGCATATTTGTAGCACTGATCACTGTAATAATGTCACTGGTTCCCAAAAAAGTGTCAAAAATGTCAGTTAGGTGTCCGATCTGTCCACCCAATGTCGCAGTCCCGCTAATCGCCACCATTACTAGTAAAAATAAAATTAAAAAAAAAAAATGCCATAAATCCCCTATTTTGTAGACAATATAACTTTTTTACAAACCAATCAATATAAGCTTAGTGGGATTTTGTTTTACCAAAAATATGTAGAAGAATACATATTGGCCTAAATTGATGAATAAATTTGTTTTCTTATATGTATTTTTTGGATAAGTATTATAAAAGGACGTAAAAAATATTGTCTTTTTTTGTTTGTAGCGCAAAAAATAAAAACTGCAAAGGTGATCAAATACCATCAAAAGAAAGCTCAATTTGTGGGAAAAAAAGAACGTCAATTTTGTTTGGGTACAACGTCGCACGACCGCGCAATTGTCATTTAAAGTAACGCAGTGCCGTGTCGCAAAAAATGGGAAACTTTAGTCATTATTTCATCTTTCCATCTATTAAATCTTCTGCCTTTGTTGTTTTAACTTTGGATAGTAAAACATTTTTTTCTATTATGTGAGCAGACTGCAGTTCCTCTTTAAAGCGGAGGTCCCGTGAAAAAAAAATAATTAAAAGCCAGCAGCTACAAATACTGCAGCTGCTGACTTTTAATAAATGGACACTTACCTGTCCAGGGTGCCCGCGATGACGGCAGCTGAAGCCGAGCAATCGCTCATCTCTCGGCTGCCCCGGCCGCCATCCTCGGTGAGGGAATCAGGAAGTGTAGCATTGCGGCTTCACTGCCCGGTTCCCTACTGCGCATGCGCGAGTAGCGTGACACGTTGTCACTGGTCCCGCTGTCTCCTGGGACCACTGTGTTTCCCAGGAGACAGCGGGGGGTGACGCGAAGGGGTGTGACTCCTGCGGGAGTCTATGCCCGGAAGTGGCTGCAAATACCCGTATTAGATAGGTTTCTGCACCCCCCCTGAAAGGTGCCAGATGTGACACTGGAGGGTGAGAGAGAGAGATTTTTACCGCTCCAGGTGAACACGCTCCAGCAATTTGTAGTATCAGGACTACCGTGGGTGCCAGCAATGCACGTAGCATATAGAGAAAAAAAAATTAAAAATATGGACAGCTGCACTCCAAAAAACCTTTGACGGTCGCCTTTATTGTAAAAAATGGAAGATCACACCAAAAATCATCACAGCATAGCCGGGGTAACAGCTTACATGTTTCACACTGAAGGTCAGTGCTTAATCATAGCACTGATTAAGCACTGACCTTCAGTGTGAAACATGTAAGCTGTTACCCCGGCTATGCTGTGATGATTTTTGGTGTGATCTTCCATTTTTTACAATAAAGGCGACCGTCAAAGGTTTTTTGGAGTGCGGCTGTCCATATTTTTTATTTTTTTCTCTATATGGAGGGGGGAGGGTTCCGAAAAGCGGAGGTTCACTTTTTGTGGGGACCTCTGCTTTAAGGGGGTAAATCCTTCCAGGACTGAATTGGTTAAAAGGGGAACTCTGTGGACTCTGATGTAAGAGGGGATGCTTGTGATTAACTTCATATGATTATAAATGTTATTTAATCACAAAATATAGGTACTGCATAAAAAAAAGAAAAAAAAAAGAAAAATTGCTGTGCGTGGCTAAAGTGTTCGGGTTCGACTTGAAGAAAAGGTGGTACCCTAGTTTCCTGCATCATCAGTGTGAACTAGGGTTTAAGGCGATTGTACAATCAGATTGTACAGTGTATGGCCAGCTTCCGATGTTCACCACACTTTACAGTTTTGATCCTGCACTCTCAGTGCCCATGTGCAAACTAATAACTACAGCTTGGGCTCCATCACTAGATAATCCAGGCCATGTGATCGCTAGCTACACTTTCCATGTCACATAGCGATCCATTCAATCCACTATCACATAATAGAAGGAGGAGGACTCTCATGGCTTCAAGTGACACGCCTGCTCCCCTCCGTCTCCACTCAGCCCCAGGGTCACGTGACTGGGTTCCACGCTTATTGTAGACAATGAACTCCCAGATACAGCCAGTACGACACGCCCCTCTTCTCTTGCTGACGTCACCTCCCCCTTCCGCCAATCCGGGGACGGAACGAGGCTCTTTAAAAAAAGAAGGGCCGGCGATGGTGTGGCAGTCAGCTGTATACAAATCCTTCCGCCCATGTAAACATAAGGAGTGGATCCCACCGTTGGAAGGCAGTTGGTCTAGGATGGGATGGGATCTGTCAGTGGAGGAGGGACGGGCCAATCGCTGCTCGGAGGATGGAGTTTTCTCTCTATGGCGAAATCAGCTAGTGGACGATTACTTAGAAATACATTCAAATAAAATCGGCTGTTTCTGAGTGTTTACACCAATGTCACTTATTGTGATTGCACATGTCACACGCCTACCATTCATATAAGTTCAGTCCATCATGGGACAATGGAAGGCAGAGTGAAATAATTAGGTCACTAGCACAGCTTGTCCCTATGGCTGTCCCAGGCAGGTCATTTGTTCTCCAAGCATTGTGCGCCCCCCCCCCGATCCCTGACACAGCCCCCCATCTCTGACACAGCCCCCATCCCTGAAACAGCCCCCCCATCTCTGACACAGATCCCCCCATCCCTGACACAGCCCCCATCTCTGACACAGCCCCCCCATTCCCTGACAGAGGCCCCCCGATCCCTGACACAGACCCTCTGATCCCTGAAACAGGCCCCCCGATCCCTGACACAGACCCCCCTGATTTCTGACAGCCCCCCATCTCTGACACAGATCCCCCCCATTCCTGACACAGCCCCCATCTCTGACACAGCTCCCCCATTCCCTGACAGAGGCCCCCGATCCCTGACACAGCCCCCCGATCCTTGAAACAGCCCCCCGATCCCTGACACAACCCCCCATCTGTGACACAGCAGCCTCCCATCTCTGACACAGCCCCCCCATCTCTGACACAGCCCCCCATCTCTGACACAGATCCCCCCCATCTCTGACACAGCCCCCATCTCTGACACAGCCCCCATCTCTGACACAGGCCCCCCGATCCCTGACACAGCCCCCCGATCCTTGAAACAGCCCCTGATCTCTGACACAGCCCCCCATCTGTGACACAGCAGCCCCCCATCTCTGATACAGATCCCCCCACCCCTGACACAGCCCCCATCTCTGACACAGCCCCCCAATTCCCTGACACAGGCCCCCCGATCCCTGACACAGCCCCCCAATCCTTGAAACAGCCCCCCAATCCCTGACACAGCCTCCCATCTGTGACACAGCAGCCCCCCATCCCTGACACAGACCCCCCTCCCCCCATCCCTGACACAGCCCCCCCATCCCTGACACAGCCCCTCTCCTCCTGGTGGCTGACGTGCTCGGAGCACACACTGGGACTACTTGTTCTCAGCCACCCCTACTCGGCGGATGGACACCTCTGCTATCGCTGTGCACAGTGCGGCCTCGCTCGTTCTCTGTCGGTTGGATTGTGTCGCTCCGCCTCCCTGACTGGCAGCTCACCCGGTGTGTAGAGCCGGCTCGGTGCGACTTGAACGGTCCCCTCCTGATACCCGGTTGGTTCCGGTGACATGGAGTTCGTCCCCCCGCCGGAGTGCCCGGTGTTCGAGCCCAGCCGCGAAGAATTCTCCGACCCGTTCGCCTTTATTAATAAGATTCGACCCATAGCGGAGCGAACCGGGATCTGCAAAGTGCGACCGCCGCCGGTGAGTATGAGGAGAGGTGGGGGTACGGGGGACAGTCACCCGTGTTCTAATGAATGGGGGGGTTCTATAAAAGCCAACTGCCCCCCTCCAGGGCGGATCTGAGGCAGGTGACATTTTTGGGGTGCCCCCCCCCCCCATATCCAGTCACAGGATGATCGGCTCCTTCTCAGCATGGCGGAGGCTGCACCTCCCGGAAGTCCCCCCCCCCCCATATTGTCATTACATCTCTCCTTTTCTGGGCGATCGATCGCCTGTCACACTTATGTTTTTGGGGGGGTTGGAAGGAGACCCGGGGGCCTCCAGAAAGTCTTCAATATGGCGCCCGACCCCCCAATCCTTTGTGTGTGCAGAGAAGGGGGGCACAGCACACATCATAACATGACACCATGGCCCCCCACGCTGCACGATCACAACCTGTGGACACAACAAAGACAAGGTAAAGTCTACCATGGATGGATGGATGGATGGATGGGATCATGGTGGCTGTGACACAATGCAGCACTGGATGGAGCTGCCTACCCACCCATATCACATGTACACTGAGTGCCATTGGAAGCTAAACTTTACTGATTGTACATGGATGGGGCAGGGGGCCAGAAAGGAGGCCATTTCTCCATAGGAGAGAATAGGGATCTGTCTGTGCCTGGCAACTGGGCTACAAGGAGGATCTCTGGCTGTCATCTATCAGTGTCCTCCTACTAACTACTAGTAATAGACTTTTAGATTGATCACCAAAACTAACAATCCCAAGAAGAAATAACGCGATCCATAGAAAAAGAAATAAATCCCCACCCACCCAGTGTTGTCAAGTCCATAGGTGATCCAAAGCCTAAGAAATAATGCCAAGTATTGGCACTGATGTGTACATGGAGGTGGCACATCTTAGGATCTCTTTAGCTTTTCTTTTGGCTAGCCCCACATCATTTCTCTGTAAAATCAACTTTCATGTTCCACTTCTTTTAAAACAATACATTGGAAATTTGGGCTTTTTTTTTTTTTTTTAAGGATTTTGCTCAAGGATGATTTTATTTTTTTTATTTTTTTTAAACCTTTTTTTCTTTTGCCGAACTGATTATCCAAGCACAGACCAAAATCACACCCGGGTCAGCCATCTTTAAAACTCCTGCAAGCCTAGTAATCGGCTTGTGTCCTTTTATCTGTCAAGTGAATGTCATATTACAGGCTGCTTTTGATTAGTGGCTACCATCATTTATTTTTTCTTTTTTCTCTTTGGCTTGTTTCTTCTTTTTTTTTAAAAAAAATTTTTTTTCTTTTTTTAAGTCTTTATGTTTTTTTTTTTTTTTTTTCTTTTTTTTTTTAACCACCTTCTCTCTTTATTTTTTTTTAAACCCACCCCCCTTTTTTTTATAGTTTTTTTTTTTTTTTCTTTTTATGTCCTACAGCTGACTTTCAAGTTGAAACTTAAGTTTGTTTTTCCCAAACTATTACAAATATAAACAGATGGCAGTTGTAAAAGCATCATAGACTTTATTTTGGTTCAAAATGTTACGTATTTAAACATACAAAAAACAAACAAAACGAACTTGTGTTTTTGTTTAATTTTGTATTGTTGTGTGTACACCAGTTGTAGGTTTGTTTTTTCTTTTGTTTTCAAGTGCATTAGGCTTTCCCACAGGGTTCCATGAATGCTGTGTACAGTATAAGTTAATTGCCAAAATAATAGGGGGGGAGGGGGGCAACTATTGTGTAGTAGGGAGGATTTTGTGTGTGAGGAGTTGAAATGCCTCCTCAGCATTGGATTAGAGCTGCTCCATGTTGTTGTTGTAGCCAGCTTGGGCTGTGTTTAGTCTCTTTAACCTTGTCCCCTTTTTTTTGTGTGTGGTATGGGGGTGGTGGTGGCCCCAGCATGTCACATCCCAGCTTGTATGACAGAATAGATGATCATTTCCAGCACATCCAGGTTTCCCATCTGGGAGTCTGCTCCATCTTTCTCATTTAATACCGTCCACCATTTTACACACTGTCACATATACACATGCACAGAGCAGCCAATATGGCTACTCCACCTTTCAATAAAAGCTGTATGCTTTTGGCACTACAGTAGTTCTCTTATATGTGACATTGGAGTGATTTTAATTGAGTTGTATTCTGTGCCTTAATTCTGACCCCATTTACTTGCCTGTCCCACAATGACCGCTTTATGTTTCCAATTAGATGGGAATGAGATTGTTTTGTTTAGATTTTCCACTGCCCTATAATACAAATTAAATCAAAATCTAGATATTAATATTGGATATCCCTTTATGAATAAGCACCGAATCGCAGTGTGAAACGCGTCAGCTCCCTTTGCTGTGACATGTGTTCGTGTGACTTTGTTTTTTAAATAAAAAAAATCATTTTTTGGAGTGCGGCTATCCAAGCATTTCTTCAAATTTCTGCATTCTCCTTTATTTAAGATGTGTTTAAATTATTACTAGCTCAAGGGCCATTGTACTTGAAATTTCTGAGGCCTCTTGTCCATTGTACTTGAAATTTCTGAGGCCTCTTGTGAGTTTTGTTTGCATTGTTATTGGCTGTCCTGTGGGAGAGTAATGTATTTGTTATTACAGTATTCAAATGTAAAATGCCTTCTCACTGATAAAACTTTAAAGTCAACGTATACTCAAATGACCCATTCCCCTCATTGTAGCTGTTCCTATACCCTGCAATAATAGTAAAAAAAAAAAAAGTCCTGCTGTGAATGACAGATGTCTCCTAAGGGCAGAAGGTAGTGGTGACCAATCACTGGCTCCCACCGAACTACAGTTTTCCCCTTTTACATGACGAATACCATTTAGAAGCCCAAACAAGTGATATGGTGGCCAAAAGCGAATTTGTTTTGTGAGGTAAATAAGGCTCCATGCACACTAGGGTTTTTTTTTTTTTTTTTTTTTATAAACGCACAAAACGCTAGAAAAAATGCTAGATTAAAGATGCGGATAATAGCGTGTTTTTTTTTTTTTTTTTTTTTTTTTTTGTGCTGGCTTGTAGTCGCATCTTGGAGCCTTAGTATTTTTACAGTACATTTAAAAAAAAAAAAAAAAAAATGCCCCAAAAAAAGCCTTTAGGAGCATTTTATTTGGCAGGGGAAGTTTTGAAACCTCTTCCGAGCTTGGGTGCACACTGCTCAAAGCCACCTGCTAGGATCTGATGACCTGCTAGAAGAAATCCGGGTGCCTGCCTGGTCCGATTTAACTTGACAGATAGTAACCGATGTTTTTAAAAACGTCTATTACTCTTTCGTCCATGGACCGACACAGCTTCTCTATTGACAAAGTGGGTATTATCCGTTAATTAGGAGTGACTAGGCAGAAAAACTTGTAAAAAGTGTTGCATCACACCTTCTACAGTACCGCCCAGGGGGCGGACCCTCTGGGTATACCCTCTCAGTCTGCACATCGCAGATCAGTTTTTTTCTGTCTAGCAAGGAGTAGGACATGGCTCCCTTCGGGCCCATTGGTCCGGGGAAAAAAGATATATATATATATATTTATTTTATTTTTTTGCTACATTTGTTGTTTCCTGCGATCTTCGATCAACTGCCGACTGGGTGACAGGCTGGATCCTCGATCCTTGTAGTCTCCCCAGTTTCGGCCATCGAGCGTGTGCCGACCCTAGCTACGCGCTGGGTTTTCCACGACATGCCCGTCGCTCCACGGGTGGCCGGTGAGCCTACGCTCCAGGGCCTGCATCGGACCGCTCAGCTTCGGCTGACCTTACGGCTGAGTCGCAGCAGCCTGGCCGGTGAGCTTACGCTCCAAGGCTTGCATCGGACCGCTCAGCTTCGGCTGACCTTACGGCCGAGTCGCAGCAGCCTGTCCGGTGAGCGTCATGCTCCAGGGCATACATATGATCGTCCCTTCTGGGTCCAATCACAGCATGCCTGGCCAACAGTCACCTTCCGTGCGCGGACGATGATCTGTTTGGAATGTCTTCCAGCAGAATACATGCAGGATAGGTAAGTAAAACTCCCCTGCCTCGGCTGGGTGATTTAGCTGGACATTCCTGGAGAGATCAAGTAAGTGGTTGTGGCCCCTTTCTTCCCTCTCTCCCTGCCTTTCCCTCCTCCCTGGGCTTCTAGCTAAAGGGTGCTGGGGGTCACCTAGGGGGTCCCACTGGAGCGGGGCTGGCTGTAACGAACATTTAAAAGAAATGTCATTTTTGCTTACCTGTGTTTCTGTGTCTCCATGCTGTCGGCGGCCATTTTGAGGTGGTCCATGCCAAGTTTGGCCTCTTGTAACTGCCTGGCGGCCATCTTCCTGTGGTTCGGCCACACCCACTGGCCCCTATCAGGTGATCGGCGGCCATGTTGGTCCACCCTGTATGCAGATATTGCCGTTCGGCGGCCATCTTTTTGTGGGCTATGGCTGCCTGACCTCTATCTTCTGTCGGCGGCCATTTTCTTAGAGCCCACATTATCTTCCATACAGACGTTTTTGGCAACCATTTTGCGAGAGCCTCCGGCCTCTAGGGTGCATTACACTGGCGTGAAAATTCACACAGGAAGTGCTGATAAAAGAAGCAGACTGACACAGCAGCAAGGGGACAGCATCACAGGCGCAGCATAGCAGTACCTATCCAGGGTGGTGAGTCCTCTGGGTAACCCAGCATCTCTGCAGCGCAGGAGGGTGGCCTATTGATATCTTGCCTGGAGCCCTGTGAGTGTCAGCGTGTGGTCAGCATGGCATCTGAGCCAGATGTCTTCTCCCCTGAAACACCAGATTTAGCAGCTGGTGTCCCTGAGGTGTCTATGGACGCTATGTCGGCAATCCTAGAGGCGTTTGCTGCCAGGGTGGAAGCAGCACACGGGAATACAGGGGGTAATAAACGCCCCCGTCCCCTGCAATCTTCTGGGGATATTTCTGATGCAGAACCATGTCCAGCTACGGCTCATGGCCCAGATTCTGATGCATCAGAGACTGCAGACCGTGACCGATCGGACAGTGAGGAGGACTCCAAGTCCAGGTCAGTACGCGAGACGGCTTTGGTATCTGACCTTATTACTGCAGTGCGGGATACGCTAAAGTTGGAAAATACTGCAGAAGCAGCAGAGACTCCGGTCCACTTGGGTTTCATAGACCTGCCCGCACTGCTAAGGTGTTCCCTTGTGTGTCTTTTGATAAACTCTTATACAAGGAATGGGAGAACCCACTGAGGGTCTTTACAGCCCCAAAGAGGTTTGCGGTACGGTACCCCTTTTGAGGAGAGTTTTCTGAAGAAATGGACCTCTCCCCCCTATAGTGGACCCTCCGGTGTCCAGACTTAATAGAGCCACCACAATTCCTGTAGAAGGGGCTCCTGTTTTCTAGGACCCTGTGGATAAGAAGGCTGAAGCACTCGCTTGCTACCTATACTCAGTGGTAGGCTCGGCAGTACGCCCGGCATTGGCGGGGGCCCTAGTGTCTCACACACTTACTGAATGGGCAAGATTGCTACTCCAGGGGTTAAGGAGCGAGATGCTCCTCCTGATGAGATAACATTGGCCGACCTGTTGGTCCAGGGCCTTAGGTTTGTCTGCGAGTCAGACATGAATACTATTCCCCTGCTGTCTAAAACTTCGGTTTATGCAGTAGCAATACGCCGCCTGATCTGGCTAAAAGGCTGGTCTGCGGACCAGACTTCCAAGAAAGCCCTGTTGGATCTGCCTTTTAAGGGCGACAGACTTTTTGGGGCTTCTCTGGATGACATCATCAAGGATGCCACAGGAAGTAAAAGCACTTTGCTTCCCCAAATTAGCAAGGGTAAGGGGCCACGCCAAGGGCAAGGGCCCTCCTTTACTGCACACAAGTGGTTTTTTCGTCCCCCTAGGGCGACAGGGAAAAGACCCCAGGCCGATAAAGCGCCTGCCCAAGGACAAAAGCGTCCTTGGTCCCGCAGACCCAACAAGCCTGCGGACAAATCTGCGTCCACATGAAGGTCCGCCCCCACCCAGCTCTCGGTGGGGGGACGTCTTCGCGAATTCGCGACTCAGTGGACTGCTCTAGTCTCCGACAGGTGGGTTTGCGAAGTTATCTCCTCAGGCTACAAGATAGAATTTCTCTCTTGTCCACCAGACAGATTCATCACCTCCAATCTCCAGCTACTACCGACCCGTCGGGAGGCCCTGTATGGGGCGGTCCAGGGTCTCCTGGAACGCGGGGTAGTTATTCCAGTTCCAGAACAGGAATGGGGTCAGGGTTTTTACTCAAATCTGTTAATTGTGCCAAAGAAGGAGGGGGTTCGTCCAATCTTGGATCTCAGAGCCCTCAATTGCTTTGTGAAGGTACAAAGATTTCGGATGGAGTCGGTTCGATCCGTAGTCACGGCTCTCCATCCGGGGGACTTTCTGGCCTCCTTGGACATCAAGGACGCATACCTGCATGTCCCCATATACTCCAGACACCAGAGGTTTCTGCGATTTGCTATCGGGAAGAACCACTACCAGTTTGTGGCCCTCCCGTTTGGCCTTGCCTCAGCACCCAGGACGTTCACCAAGGTGCTCGCTCCGATTCTGGCACTTCTAAGACAGCGGGGTATCGCTATCACAGGTTACTTGGACGACCTTCTGCTGAAGGCCCCTTCAAGCTCAGAATTAGAGGTAAGCGTGTCCATTACCTGTCAGACTCTTCGAGACTGTGGTTGGATACTAAACACGCAAAAGTCAGTATTGGTGCCCACTCAACGCCTAGTGTACCTGGGGTTGATTCTGGATTCCTCAGAGGCAAAGGTATTCCTCCCTGTGGAGAAGTTGCAGACCCTCCGGGCTGCAGTACGGCAGCTGACTTCCAGGAATTGGTCGTCACTCCGTTTTTGCATGCGAGTGTTGGGCCTCATGGTAGCCTCCTTCGAGGCGGTCCCATATGCTCAATACCACACTCGAGTGTTACAGAAGGAAGTTCTGTCCAGATGGAACAGATGCCCTTCATCTCTGGATTATCAAATCCGAGTGAGCCACCTAGTCAGGAGATCCCTGGTATGGTGGCTGACAGCACCGGCTCTAATGGCCGGGAAGTCATTTCTTCCGGTTTACTGGATAGTGATCACGACGGACGCCAGCCTTACAGGTTGGGGGGGAGTCTGGGGTGTCCAGTCGGCGCAAGGTCGCTGAACCCCAGAGGAAGCCCTCCTGCCGATCAATGTCCTGGAGATCCGGGCGATCAAGCTGTGCCTCTTCAAATGGTCTCAGAGACTGCAAGGGCGTCCAGTCAGGATCCAGTCAGACAACGCCACAGCAGTGGCATATGTCAATCATCAAGGAGGAACAAGAAGCTCAGCTGCAGCATCGGAGATCGCTCGCATCCTGAAGTGGGCAGAGAGGAGCGTACCGGCACTGTCGGCCGTGTACATTCCGGGTGTGGAAAACTGGCAGGCGGACTACCTGAGCCGCCAGATGCTGGACCAGGGAGAATGGTCCTTACACCCGGAGGTGTTCCAACTCCTCTGCCAAAGATGGGGCACACCAGACGTAGATCTTCTGGCTTCCCGACTCAATCGGAAGGTATTGAGGTTTGTGGCCCGGTCAAGAGACCCATGGGCAGACGCAACGGACGCGTTGGTAGCATCGTGGGGTCAGTATCGGCTAATCTATGCCTTCCCTCCCTTAAGGCTTCTTCCTCTTCTGCTCCGCAGAGTGGAGGCAGAGGGAATTCCAATGATCCTAATCGCTCCAGATTGGCCTCAGCGTCCTTGGTACGCCGATCTAGTACGTCTGGTAGCAGACGTCCCCTGGCGCCTACCACTACGGAAGGACCTGCTATCGCAAGGTCCCATATTCCATCCTGCTTTACAGTCATTGGCTTTAACGGCATGGCTGTTGAGAACCAGGTACTGAGAGATCGGGGCCTGTCAGACTCAGTAATCTCTACTATGAGAAGTGCTCGGAAACCGTCCTCTAGGAAGGTCTATCACCGCACTTGGAGGGCCTACATCTCCATATGTGAGGAAATGAAATGGCATCCGCGTACCTATTTGGTTTCCAGAATCCTGCTGTTTTTACAGCATGGGGTAGACCAAAGGCTTGCCCTAAGTACGATTAAGGGACAGATATCTGCCCTGGCTGTCTTTTTTCAGCGACCCCTGGCGACTCACTCTCTCGTGAGTACATTTGGGCAGGGGGTTCGACATGTGGCCCCTCCGGTCCGCCCCCCATTACCTCCGTGGGAGTTGAACCTGGTCCTCTCGGTGCTTCAGACGGCACCGTTTGAGAATATTAGAGATATTCCCCTGTTGACACTTTCTCAGAAAGTGGTCTTTTTGGTGGCTGTTACGTCAGTTAGACGAGTCTCTGAGCTGGCAGCCTTGTCCTGCAAGGCTCCCTATTTGATTTTCCACAAGGATAAGGTGGTGCTGCGGCCGCAGCCTTCCTTTCTTCCGAAAGTCGTTTCGGCTTTTCATCTCAACGAAGACATTGTACTTCCATCCTTGTGTCCTCAGCCGTCGAATCCTAAGGAGTCGGCGTTGCATTCCTTGGACGTTGTCCGAGCTTTGAGAGTATACATATCTGCTACTTCCCTGTTCCGGAAGTCAGACTCACTGTTTGTTTCGGTGGCTGGTCCCAAGAAGGGCCAAGCAGTCTCATCGGCCACCATCTCTAGGTGGATCCGACAGATAGTAATCCAGGCTTACGCCTTAAAGGGTCAGGCGCCCCCCTTTCCTGTCACGGCGCATTCGACCAGGGCAATAGGTGCCTCTTGGGCTTTCCGACATCAAGCGTCGGTTTCCCAACTATGTAAAGCGGCGACTTGGTCGTCCGCTCACACTTTCACAAAATTCTACAAAATTGATGTAGGTGCATCTTCGGATGCCTCTTTCGGCCGCAAGGTTTTGCAGGCGGCTGTTTAGAGTTGCAACTCCTCCGTTGGAGGAGTGCTGTTTTGTGTTTTGGGGTGAAGTTTGTTTTTATGCTGTTACCACCCCTCGTTTTTTCTCTGACACTGCTTTGGGACGTCCCACTTTGTCAATAGAGAAGCTGTGTCGGTCCATGGACGAAAGAGTAAATAGGATTTTTTACTCACCGTAAAATCCTTTTCTCTGAGTCCATGGACCGACACAGCACCCACCCCTCCTTTTAAGTTTGTACTGCTTTTTGACGAACTGATCTGCGATGTGCAGACTGAGAGGGTATACCCAGAGGGTCCGCCCCCTGGGCGGTACTGTAGAAGGTGTGATGCAACACTTTTTACAAGTTTTTCTGCCTAGTCACTCCTAATTAACGGATAATACCCACTTTGTCAATAGAGAAGCTGTGTCGGTCCATGGACTCAGAGAAAAGGATTTTACGGTGAGTAAAAAATCCTATTTTTTCCGCGTTTGCATTTAAAAACGTTTTTTTTTTTTTCTCTGGTTAAAAATGTATCTCCATTAAAAACGCCTGTGAACGAAACAATGAAAGAGATGTACCGCTTCAAGCTGTGAAGCTCCAATAGTTACTCCCGCCCTGTTACTCAAACAGGTGCTGGCTCTGCACTAATGCATAAGAAAAGGAAAGAGCCCTGGACTGCCGCACTCTGTATAAATGATTTATTTTTTTCAAAAAAACTAAAATTGAATCCATAAGTCCAAAAACAAGCAAAAAACAAAAAGTTGACATGCAGGGGTAGATGGCTGACGCGTTGCACATCAGAAATTGATGCTAAATCATGCGTTAGCATCAATTTCTGATGTGCAACGCGTCAGCCATCTACCCCTGCATGTCAACTTTTTGTTTTTTGCTTGTTTTTGGACTTATGGATTACATTTTTGTTTTTTATTATCATTTTTTTGAAAATAAATCATTTATACAGAGTGCGGCAGTCCAGGGCTCTTTCCTTTTCTTATGTAAACGAAACGAGTTACTGCGTTTTACAAGCATTTGGCGTTTCAAATGCCTCTGAACATCCATCCTGAACGCATATTTTTTTTATTTTTTTTGCTTTCCAAAAAATGCTTCTAAACTCAACTGCCTAGAAACGACTATAAACAACCCTGTGTAAATGTAATAATATAACATAGAGGAGAGTTCAGGGGCAGCTGAAAAAAATGCCCAACTGCTCCTAAATGTCCGTTTACCAGCAGCAGTGTACATGAGGCCTAAGCGGGTTTTATTTTCTGCTCCTAAACGCTGAAGTTTAAAAAAACACTTCTAGTATAAAATAGTGTGCGTAGACACATAGAATAACACAATTCTCCTATAGGAACAGGAAAAAAGTGCCCCCATGATTGGGATTGGGGGGGTACTGGTTGGTGGTGGTTACTTTGTGTCAACTTTAAAAAGGACCTTTGCATTTCCGAAGCATGTAAACGTGGTGGTAACGTCTTAATCTATTTCATCACCTTTTTTCAAATGTTGATGATAAAGCTGTATAAATGCAAAAATCCTGCTTTAAAATGAGGAAACGGTGCACTCACAGGGGTAGTTTAAGGCGAACCCTACCCCCACCCCCATGCTAAGCCTATTCTATCTACCCTGCAAAGAACAGATGTCTAAACTTACCTATTCCAAAGCTTCTCCGGTTTGGTCCCACGGTCTGCTGACAGTACATGCTGGATTCAGTGTAGAGGAGGGGTCACCCATAGTAAGCCTTTGGGTGACATGATTGTGCAGGCTATGCAGCCATTGTCGGCGATCTCTCCTCTATACAGAAGCCGCCCCTGGAGAGATCATGTGACCAGACCGGAGCATCTTTAGAATAGGTAAGCATACACGTCTTTTCTTTACAGGGTTAGATAGACTAGGCTTAAAATGGGGAAGGGAGTAGGTTTAGCCTTGGGCTCCTTTTAAGCGGGCGGACCGTTTAGGTCCGCCTGTCAGTTTTTTAGGCGGACCTGAACGGACCCGTGAACCTCTATGGAGCCACGGATGTCAGCGGTGACATGCCCGCTGACATCCGCCCACCCCGATCCGTCAAAGTGTAACGGAGGAAAATCCTATTTTCCATCCGTCGATCGGATGACAACGGACTCTACGGTCCATCGTCATCCGATCCCCCATAGGGGAGAGCGGCGCTCTGACAGGTCGGTCCCTGCACAGTGAAGTACTTTAGTACTTATCGCATTTTAAACAAAACTGCATCTAGGGCAAAACTTTGATAAAGCCTTTGAGGGAAAAATCGTATATAAAATGTGCGAATTGTCTGATATAAAAGTAAAAAATGTCCAGCCTGGGAGACCTGAGATAAGTTATTCAGTAGTCTTAGTTCTCACTAATCTTTATAAATGCTTATAATCATATGTTGGCAGGGCTGGTGCTACCACTAGGCGGATAAGGCAACCGCCTAGGGCGCAGCCATGGCCTGTCACCTCCTCATCCCTGCTGGATGTAACCTCTGGAGCCGATGTCCCTGTGTGGCGGGTCTGCAGGAGTGTGTACTGGAGGTCCGGAGGAGGAGAGGGAATGTCCGCTGCCGGGGATCGCGCAGGGGCGCGGGGAGGTAACTATCACATGCAGTACACTGACAGATCCCTCCCCCGGCTCCCTTAGCTGCAGAGCTGTTTGGCATCTCAGGGCTCTGATGCAGAAGAGCTGGCCGCCTCCTTCATGGTCACTGGTCTGGACTCGTGAGGAGGTGTGGCCAGGTAAGGGCTAGGTAGCTGTTGCTATGGGTAACGTCAGATAGTGCAGTGTTATTAGAAGGGCATATGCTATGCTCCTGGCGTTTTTGCTGCTTTTGAACACCAATAAGAGGTGACCAAATCCACTGTGAAGTGCAGAAGTACAAACTGTATAAATTGAGACTTTTGGGTCATATGTTTAAGGCTAGGTTCACACTTTGTG
Source organism: Rana muscosa (assembly GCA_029206835.1). Lineage (NCBI taxonomy): Eukaryota > Metazoa > Chordata > Amphibia > Anura > Ranidae > Rana > Rana muscosa. Next base: position 323,909,360 of record CM055117.1, read on the forward strand.
TCTGCTTTTTCATGCATGTTTGTTTTTTTTGTTTCCTTTTTTTTTCCATTTTGCATTTTTGGTGCAATTTTTTTTCATGCACTCCCGTTGAAGTCTATGGGCCAAAAGAAGTGCCTTCGTTTTTTTCCCCAAGTCGCACATAAACACTAAGGATGAGCTCCGGCGTGTTAGCACAGCCCACGTGCAGAGCCCGCCAGGAAGTCGGCGCTGCGCTAATCACACAACATTAGCAGAAGGTGCCCAAAGGGTGGCGCTAAAGAGCTGAAAAAACACGTAGTTCCGGGTTTGTTGGCCGACAATTGTGTGCCATTTGTATGCAAGACAAGTTCATGGCCAACGCCCTTCGGACAAAAGTCTGAGGATTTGTCTGCGGAAAATCCAATCGTGTGTACGAGGCTTTAGAATGGCCACACAGAGCAAATTTTGTCCGGTTCTTGATGAAGTGACCAAAGTTTGCTTTGTGGGGTGGCCCTGTCGACCGCCTTCCCTCCAACATCCCTGGATTGAAGGAAGAGTTGGCTGGACATTTGTGGCTGAACAGCACCAGCATAAAGGCTCGTTCACACTAGAGTTTGTAGGGTGGTAAAACCCCAAGATTGAGCTGCATTTTTGCTCCTCCAAAGGCAGTGTCCAAAGGTGTGCACATGCTGCATCCATGATGCTTTGCTTTGGGGCTGTGGCAGGGATTATAACCCATTGTCTCTGTTGGCATTGCACCTACCTAGTTCCACCCATTTAAGTGAATGGGGCTGCTCTGCAACAGCTTGCAATGCACTCCTCACCGCCTGTCAGATGTTCTCTGAAGAACAATATGAAAGGAGAAGGATCCTCAGAGACCCAAACAAGTATGAACGAGCCCTAAGATGCAGGCACTGTTTGAGTATATTGATGACTGACAGGGTCAGTTGTCGAATACAATTCCCGCTGTGGTTATTGTATTTTATCAGTGCTGTTTAGTGTAGATGGAGGAATCTGTTAATCTATATGTGCATAGCCAGCTTTACTCTGCTCAGAATTACACATTGGTCACTATTGCTGCGAGTAACATGGAACAATGCAGGGTTGTTGAGAATGGCTATGCAGAACTCCCAGCATTGTCTGCACTGAAGTGTAAATCACAGAAGGGTTTTCTAGTCAAAGCAAACGTATGTTGCTGAAAAAATGGAAGAATCTCCTTCAGGAAAAGATATGGTAATGGGATCCTACCATTCATAAGTGGTACCCACATCAAGCTGAAGGCATGGGCAGATAGGTTGAGCCCCTTGCATCTTTGTCTCATGGCTTCCTTGAAGGGTGTTGCCTTTCTTTTTCTCTGTTAATTACTCATAGACTGGTTTTTAAATACACGTATTTTTCCAAAAACATGCAGATTTAAGCACCACTGTTATTGATATGAAAATTCAACTTCTCCTTTGCTTTCCCACTCTACCTGATTGGTATACAGCAGCAGTGACATGATTGTTGCAGTAAAGGCAAAGACTTGAGGTCTCTGACAGTCTGCCTTCATTTCCTCTGGTGTGTGACATAAGATGGCTGTTCCCAATTGGGGTGTAACTGGGTCTCCGGGGACAGAGTGTTTGCTGATTATGTACTGGTGAGTTGCTTATAAGCTGTGCCAGTGGTTTCTGAGAACAATAGCAAAGGGAAGGGTTGCTTTAAGAAATTCTTGTGCTTGGGAGTGCTAGCTATGGTCCATCTAATTTTTATTTTTGGGATTCCCAAAATATTATTTCTAAAATGCAACTATTCTCTCTGATATAAGACAGACTGCCGTTTTGTTTTTTTGTTTTTTGTCTTTTTTTTGTTTGTTTGTGCCAGAAGCCTGGGAAATGTGAAACCTCAGATGAATGCTGCCATGTCTGAATGCTTGGGCCATATACTAGTATTGTGCTGAACTAGTTTGCAGCCGGCAGTCAGAAAATGCTGATTTTATTTCCATTTATGATTTTATCGTGGTCCTCAGGAATTGTTACATCAGTTTTTATCTACATTCTATAGTATTGTGGCTTGCTGCTTCAGATAGAATGATGCTTTATGACAGATTTGGAGTGCAGGAGCAATGCAAAGGATAGTATGTGTGGTGGTGGGTGGGTTGTAGACTTTCTGTTGAGGTTTGAGTACCAACAGAAGAAAGAAAGTGCTCTGGTTTTGTTGAGCTGTGCAGGGAAAAGCTGATCACTTATCCTGGCCATACATTCAGCAGGCTATAGCTGTTTTATCCACAAAAAATAAATAAAATATCATGGGAAGCTGTCACTAGTGATTTTTATCAAGACCATTAAATGATCGAACATGTTAGCGGTAACAGGCCTTGATCTGCTTATTCATTTTTCCAGGTGAAATTGTTAGATTTGCCAAATGTATGGCTAGCATTGTACCAAAATGGCAGAATGAATTCTGAAGGCAATTCTAAGCTGTTATTGTGTGTCAACTGTACATTTTCCTTAGCTTGTGCAGTACAGTATAGTCTTTTTGGGTAGTCTTGGACAAATCTCTGAAGTCAGGTGGCCATTTCTTCAGCATTATAGCTAGTACTTCATGAACCCTTGCTGTTATTGTCTCTGGAAGTGTATGTCTTTGTGTCTATGAAATTGCCTTTTGGCATGTTGACCTGCCTAAAAAAAGGAACATAGGGAGGAGCGCCAGCCAAGTGCAGCATCTTCTCTTCCTGGAACATTGGCCTTGGATTCCCCACTGACAACACGCTGTTTGCCATCATAAGTGGCATGGTTGCAGATGAGCTCTTTTTGATTTTATATTTCTGTGAGTTTGCATTTTGGCTTTTTAATCGTAATAAACCCATTGATGCTGCACTTAGCTAGCGCTCCTTTGTGTTCCTTTTTTGTATTACCACACATAGGTTGGACTTGTGTCTTTTTTCAACCTCGCCTACTATGTAACCATGTATTTTCAGAGATTTGTTCCTGTCTCAAGTAGGGCTGCTTGCTGAAGTGCAACACCCTTCCTATGGAAATTTTGGTGCCTAAACCGAAAATGACAGTCTTTTTTTTTTTTTGTATATACTATATTTATTGGCGTATAACACTCCACTTTTTTACCCTAAAAATAGAGGGTAAACTGTGCCTGCGTGTTGTATGCAGGGGGGCTGTATAAAGTTTTTTTTTTCTGAAACTTCCCTCTTAAAGTTAGGGTGCGTGTTATACGCCAATAAATACGGTACATATTTTTATATCATTTTATTCAATTTTTTTAATTATGAATTTCAATTAATATGTCAGCCATTATCGGCACCTTTTTTTTTAGCACAAAAGCTCCAGAAAAATGCATCCCTTTTGAGCTATTTGTAAGTCTTCACACTGGTCTATTGCGCTGTTGTGCTGTTAAAAATCTTGCTGCATTTTTGGTCAGTTAAAAAAACTGCACCAAATTTGCACCTCTCCATTAAAATTCATTGAAATGCAGCAAGAAGGAATCAATAACACACCAGTGTTAGAATTTTGATGTGGCTGTTGAGTCACATGACCTATGAAAAACACACCATAAGCACAGTAAAAGTGTGGCAAAAATGCGTGCGTTTTGGGCACCATTATCGTTGCATCACAAATTTTTATGAACTCCTTATGAATATTGTATGACCTACCTATGCTGCCTGCACAGGTGTATCTTAACACTTGTCTATGGGGTAGAGGGCAACTCATGTGGATGGTGCATTAGTTTGCGCCACATTTGCGTGTTGTTGTGACTGACCTGCCTAGTTAACTATTCATCCAAGGTCTGGCAGATTGTATCCATGCTGCTTTTTCATATGTGATAACCTAAACAGCCGCATGTGTATATCTATGCCATTGCATAGATGTCGGTGTTGAAAATGCATCTAAAATATGTGTTTTCTTAGATAAAGTAAAAGTTAGTGGTTCTAGCATAATAATTGGCTTGATGTTTTCCAGTGCTTCTGAGGACAAGATTTTTTCCCCTTTTTTGTTGTTGCACTTATAGGCTCTCCAATTTTTTTTTCCCCAGCAGAACAAAGGAAAATTTGATGTGCATAGTGCGAATTGCACGACTTCAGATATAGTGCTTGCATCGTTGTTGTAAAATGCTTGTTAATATTCCATTCTATTATATTAATATTCGCCTTGCTTTCACCCCCCGTTTGCTTTGCATAATGGGACGAGGCAGGGATGTCCTCTCACCGATTTTTTTATTCATTATCTCGCTGGAAACATTTTTAAATTCAGTAAGAATGATTTCTGATATACTTAACCATCAGGAACATAAGCTGGCTGACAGCTTATGCTGATAATATCCTCCTTTTCATTCAGCAGACATCGATATCTCTCCATAACACTGTAAAAGAGCTACAATACTATCATAAACTTAGAAATTTTAGGATTAAAGCGGAGTTCCACCCATTAATGGAACTTCCGCTGATCAGATTCCCCTCAGGTGCCACATTTTGCACCTTTGAGGGGGGAGCAGATACCTGTCAAATCCAGGTATCTGCTCTCACTTTCGGGAAATATTAGGGCAAACTATGTAATGTCCGGCCCCTCCCCCCCACTGCCTTCTGGGAGACACAGGTCCCAGAAGACAGCAGGGACCATTCAGAAAGCGCAGCGTGACTCGCGCAGTAGGGAACAGGCTGTGAAGTTGTAAGGCTTCTTCCTGTTTCCCTTAGTAATGATACTGGCGCCTGCACCCGTAGCCGCATGCTGGATTTTTTTTCACCACACTGCCAGTGCACCGCCACAGTGTGAAAGCATTCATTGATTTTATTGAGAAGCATTTTTTGTGAGATTTTCAGTCGCTTTTTTTTTTTTTTTTACACTGCCAAAGCTCTTGAAAAACTCCTTAGTGTAAAGAAAGGGGTCTTAGACTTTAAAATGAAATAAGTTGGGTAGTCCTATCTTGAAGGAAAAAGTTCTCCCTCATGGATGGGAAGTTAGAAGTATTCTAAAAATGAGTGTGCTTTCTAGAATTCTTTTCCTATGTCAGGTGCTACCCACACAAATCCGTTCTAGACTGATGGACTGCGAATGTTTCTGACATGCTCCTGTCGACAGGATAAAAGTTGTTCTGTTTTAATCCCTTTTTATTTACACAGCTAATAGACAAACTTTTTTTTTTTTGTTGTAATTATTTTCTTTGTACATATTTTATGCACTGCCCACCGTTTGGGATATTAAATGAATAAGTGGCTTCTGTGCACTAAGCTAGGACTTGTATCCCTAGAGAGATTGTTGCATTGTAGTGTCTGTCCTCGGTCTAAGTTCCTTGCTAAGCTGTATGCAATTGCACTGTGTTTTAGTAGGTTGTAAACTAGCAGATCTGCTGGACGGAGATGTGTGTGTAATGTATATGGATGCCTAGCAGACCAGTTAATAGACGAATGGGTAGGTGGTGGCAAGCTACCATTTGTTGAGAGTCTGGTGTGGGGGTGTGCGTGAGCAGTGATTAACACAAGAATTCTAGCTAGTATGGTAGTCTGAGGAATCCTAGAAGCATGTGCTAATTGCTAGACTACTCCCCAACTTTAAGTCTTGTACGCACGACCGGTTTTCTCGGCAAGAAACAACAAGAAAACTGTTGGGAGAGCTTTCTTGCCGAGAAAACCGTTCGTGAATTTTCGACGAGAAAAAAAGAAAACCTGCCTTCTTTTTTTTTTCTCGTTGTGATTCTCGTCAGACTGTTTTTGGACGAAAAAAACGTTTGTGTGTATGCTTTTCCGAGTCTTCAAAAACCGCGCATGGTCAGAATCAAGTATGAGATGGGAGCGCACCTTCTTGTAAAACTAGCGTTCGTAATGGAGATGGCACATTCGAATGCTGTAACAAACTGAAAGCACGAAGACTGAAAAGCGCGAATCGTCTCTCACTAAAATTTTACTAACACACAGTACCACGAGATTAGCAAAAGCAGCCCAATGGGTGGCGCCATGAGAATGGAACTTCCCCTTTATACTGCCGTCGTATGTGTTGTACGTCACCGCGCTTTAGGCCGACGAGATTTTGGATTGACATTGTGTATGCAAGGAAAGCTTGACAAACCCGTCGAAAAACTACGTTTTTTTTTTGCGGCAAGATTCTCGGCCGTGTGTACTAGGCTTTAGAGTGCACCAGATTGCATGTAAGAATTGTATCTGCCTGTGTGTGGCCAGCCAGTTAGATCAGAGGTAGTGTGGGCTTTGAAAAGTGTATTACAGCCACTCTTACTTGCTCAAAGTAAGCTCCCCCTCATTCCCTCCTACCCCCAAGCAAGGTCCTTGCCTCGGTTAACCAGTGGCCTTGGGCTTGTGTCCTTGACATGCAGAGTTCTCCCTGCTGACATCAGAACAGTAAGGCCCGGATCACATATGTGTGGCCGCGGGGGTGTGTCTGTTCACCGGTTCAGGTGCAATTCAGGTCTTAATTTTTGCCTCAATTCACACCTGAACCGGATCCAAACATGCATCAGACACTTCTGCAACCTGGACCGCGGCCGCCACGGACCTGCCTGAACTGGCACGATTAAGAGCAAGTCACTCTCGCCTGTAATGCAAATTGGATGCGAGGCAACCTGCATCCAATTCGCATATGAGTGAACCCAGCCTCAAAGATGGAAACGGAGTGGTTACTATAGTTACCTTGGTAAAGAATTAAAGGTAAGCCGTCACAAGATAAATGCTATGCCGCTATTTCTGACCTCTGCCAAAGAAAAACTAAAAAAACAGCAGCTATTCTTGGGGAAAAGGACACTGAAAATATTATCTGCAATTATCATTAAGAAAATGTAACGACTTTCTTATGTTTTGAATGACTGAAGGCTGATGTCGTTGTGCGCCTGCGCCACCACAGCTGCGTTGATAGATGACTCATTCAGGGCCAGAGGGAAGATGTAAACATTAACAATGTGTAGGCAGTGGTGGCGGCGCAGACGCTCTGTTTTTAGAAGGCTGGTAGGCGGCCAACTACAGTTTTTTTCAAAAGGTTTTTTTTTTTTTTTGCTTCCTGAAAAACTTCAGGTGAAATACCCCTTCAAACTGAGCACAAATACATAGGGGTCTTGAGAAATATGAAATACATTTTCTCTTACCATCCATGGACTGACACGGTGTCTCTTTACACTTTACACGTGGGTTATGTCCCTGCTTGCAGGAGAAGACCTAGGCAGAATGTGAGATGTTATACATACATTCTAAAAGCCAGAGCTGAACAGCCCCACCCAGGGGGCGGTCCCTCCGGACATAACCCCCCCACTACAGTCAGCAGACTTCAGTTTTTTTCTGCCTAGCAGAAGGAGAAGACATGGCTCTCTCAGGAGCCAGTCTCCTGACCTATTTTTTATTCCTTTTCTGGAATTCTTTTTTATTTTATTTTTGAGAATTTTCTATCAACTGTCGGCTGGGCAACAGGTTGGGTACAAGATATCCTCGTAGTCTTCCCTGTCCGACCATCGAGCGTGCTGATCCTCGCCTTGTGTGCGTGAGACTCAGTTCACGACAGGCCCCATGACTCCAGGGGTGGCCGGGTTTGCTTTCATGCTCCCACGGCCCTCTCAAGACTGAACAGTTCCTGACTGACTGTATCTTTTGCGGTGGACCGGGCCGACAGCTACTCAGTACTGCACTGTGATAGTCCTGTCAGAAACACACCAGTGGGTCCCTCAGGGGACGGGTAAGTAGTCTCTCCTGCCTGCAGGTGAGTACAAAAGGCTGTGTGTTTCTCTGTGGGGGATTTTCCCTGTCTCCCCCTGGGGGTCACACTGTTATTGGAGGGGCTAATGCTGGTCTGCATATATGCTTGAGGCCTTTTTTGTGTATTTTGGGGCCTGAGCGCCGAGTGGCGCTGTGTGTGTGCTGTTTTTTCACTTTTGCTGAGTCATGGTGGCCATCTTGCCGCGGATCGCCTCAGTGAAGTGCGGCGGCCATTTTCTTGTAGCCCGCGCGCTCTTCAGCACTAGTTTTGGCCTCTAGCGCTGCTGTAACAGCGCAAATCTCCTCACAGCTCACCAGCGCTGACACAGCGCGGTACAGACAGCGGAACTGAGCGGTCCCTGGTCTGGTCTGGTGAGTCCCCTGGGCGCCCCCTCCTCAGTCAGCACAGCCTGTGGGTGGACTTTTTATCTGAGGAGTCTCAGAGGGGGGCAATATGGAGTCTCTGTCACCAGCTTCCCCTAAATGTCAGTGGACAACAGGCAGTGCTTCAGCACCTGCGGTCCCTAGGGACCAGTTGTGGGCAGTCCTGGAATCATTTCTGACCAGGATGGGAGCTGTGTGCAAGCGCAAGGGAGCAAAAAAGCGCCCTCTCCCCACTTTACTTCATGAGGGCAGTGCGCTGATTCAGTTATGGGCCTAGCCACTTCCGCTCAGGACCCTAGTTCTGAATGTATTGGATGGTTTTGAACAGGACATTCCTTATGAGGAAAACTCCAGTTTGAGTCAGTAAATGACAGGGCGCTTGTTAGTGTACTCATGACTGCGGTGAGGGACACTCTCAAGCTAAAATGCTGCGGATGCAGAACCTCAGGCAGATACAGTCTCCTTTTGGTTCTTTTAAGGCCAGGCCTTCTAAAGAGGTTTTTCCATATGTACTTTCTTTGACCAGCTCATTGATAAGGTCTGGGAAAAGCCGCAGAAGAATTTTTTTATGGTCCCGCGGCGTTTGTCTATCAGATACCCCTTGAAAATGCCCTACTTAAAAAGTGGGCTTCTCCCCCAGGGTCGACCCTCCAGTCGCCCGGTTGAACAAGGCCATCACTCTCCTGATGGAGGGGACTCCTGCATTTGAGGACCCCACTGACAGGAGGTCAGAAGTGGTGAGCAGAGCCATGTTTGCCTTGTTGGGATCCGCCCTACGGCCTGTGGTAGCGGCGACCCTTGTGTCTTAAACACTTACAGGTTGGGCAAAAATGTTGCATCTAGCTGTACAGGAGCATAATCTTCCTCCAGACACAGTTGCTCTGGCCCACCAACTGGTTCAGGGCCTGGTTTATGTGTGCGACGCCACGTTGGACGCGGCCCCTTTAATATCCAGAGCCTCTGTCTCGGCGGTGGTATTGCGTCGTCTTATCTGGTTGAAGTGCTGGTCTGCTGACCTAGCCTTAGGAAGCTCCTGACGGATCTACCATTTAAAGGTGGTAGACCTTTCGGTGCTGCTCTGGATGACATCGTCATGGATGTCATGGGAGGTAAAAGCACTCTTCTTCCTTAGACTAGCAAGAGTGAGGAGGCCCGCCGCAAACAGGGGCCTTCCTTTCCAGCAAAACGGGGGTTTTTCGTCAGTCAGAGTCCACGGGTATGTCCTCTCAGACTGACGGCAGTGCGGCTGGTGGGCACAAGTGCCCCTGAGTGCGTAAGCCGAACAAGCGGCTCCCAAGCCCGCCTCCGCGTGAAGTCTTGCCTTCTGCCCGACTCTGGGGTGGGGGGATGACTTCGCAGGTCATGAATCGGTGGTCCTCCCGATTCTCCGACTGGTGGGTGTGCGAGGTGGTCACCTCAGGATAGTATTCCGATCCTGGCCCCCAGACAGATTCTTTCCCTCGAATCTTCCTCTCCTTCCTACCTGTCGGGCAGCCCTCTTGGGGGCTGTACAGGATTTGATCAGGTCCGGAGTGATTGTGCCGGTTCCGTCACAGGAGAGTTTTCAGGGATTCTACTCGAATCTGTTTGTCGTCCCAAAAATAGGACGTGGTTCGACCTATCCTGGACCTCAAGGCCCTGAATGCCTTTGAGAAGGTGCAGAAATTCCGCATGGAATCCATTCGCACGGTGATCGCTACACTCCACCAAAGGGATTTTCTTCTGGCGTCCTTGGACTTCAAGGACGCCTACTTGCATGTTCCGATCTGCGCAAGTCACCAGAAGTTTCTGCGCTTGCGATCAGCGAAGTCCACTATCGATTGTGGCTCTTCCTTTCGGCCTAGCCTCGGCACCAAGGGTGTTCACCAAGGTGCTTGCTCCGGTTCTAGCCTTCTGTTACAGTGAGGTATTGCTGTCGTGGGCTATCTGGACGATCTTCTGCTAAGAGCAGAAAGTGGCTCAGACTTAGAGGAAAGGTGACTATCGTCAATTAGACCCTCAGGGACTTCGGGTGGTTCCTGAACATTCAGGAGTCAGTCCTGGTCCCGACTCAGTGTCTGGAGTATCTAGTTCTGATTCTGGACTCCTTGGAGGCAAAGGTATCCTACCTCTGGAGAAGTTGCTGACACTTCAGTCTGCGGTGCGGGTGCTGACATCCCGAAAATGGTTGTCAATCCGTTTTTTTGCATGAGAGTCCCGGGACTCGCGGTGGCTTCCTTCGCGGCCGTTCCGTATGCCCAATCACACACCAGGGCATTGCAGAAGGAGATCTTGTCCACCTGGGACAAATCCCCGTTGTCCTTGGATCTTCAGATCCAGGTGATTCACCTGGTCAGGGCGCCCCTGACATGGTGGTTGAGATCCTCGGCTCTTCGGTCCGGAAAGCCGTTCCCCTCCCATCCAATGGATGGTACTCACGACGGACACCAGCCTGACGGGCTGGGGTGGAGTCTGGGGAGTCCTGTCGGCTCAAGGCCTTGGACTCCGGACGAGCCCGTTTACCAATCACTGTTCTGGAAATACGGGCCATCGATCTGTGTCTCTCCTCAGGTCGGAGAGAGTACGGGGTCGCTCCATCAGGAGCCAGTCGGACAACGCCACGGCGGTGGCGTATGTAAACCATCAAGGGGGGACTCGGAGCTCAGCTGCGGCTTCCGAGGTAGTCCGTATCCTGAAGTGGGCCGGAAGAAACGTGCTGGCTCTGTAGGCCATTTACATTCTGGGCATATACAATGGGCAGGCGGACTATCTGAGTCGCCAATCGCCGGACCAAGAAGAGTGGTCCTTGCATATTTCAACTCCTTTGCCGACGGTGGGGCACGCCGGATGTGGACCTGATGGCCTCTCGACTCAATCGCAAGGGTCGAGGTTGTGGCCAGATCCAGGGATCCTTGGGCGATGCCTCGGATGCGTTGGTGGCCCCATAGGGTCCTTATCGCCTGATATAAACTCCGGTGATCCTAATTGTTCCGGATTGGCCTCAGCATCACTGGTACGCTGATCTGGTACAGCTCGTCGCGGACGTTCCCTGGCGGTTGCCGATGAGGGAGGACCTTCAGTCTCAAGGTCCTATGTTTCATCCGGCTTACAGTCTCTGGCTTTAACGGCAGGGCTGTTAAAAGCCAGGTGTTGAGGGACCGAGGTCTCTCGGACTCGGTCATTTTGACCATGTTAAGGACACGGAAGTCTTCCTCCAAGCAGATCTATCACCGTGCCTGGAAAGCTTATATCGCCATATGCGAAGCGCTGGACTGGCGTCTTCGGACGTATTCCGTCCCCAGAATCCTGCGTCCTCTGCAGTGTGGAGTGACCCAAAAGCTTGCTTTGAGTACCATCAAGGATCAGATTTCGGCCTTGGCCGTCTTCTTTCAGCGACCTCTAGCGGGTAATTTCTTGGTTAGCACCTTGTGTTGGGGGTTCGCCATGTGCTCCCTCCTGTCAAGCCTCCTCTCCCACTGTGGGATCTGAATTTGGTGCTCTCGGTCCTCCAGGAACCTCCTTTTGGGAATATCCGGGATATTCCCCTCTTGTCTTGTCTCAGAAGGTGGCCTTTTAGTGGCAATCACTTCTGTTTGACGGGTGTCTGAGTTGGCGGCTTTGTCCTGCAAGTCGCCATATTTAGTCATCCATAAGGATAAGGCGGTGTTGCATCCGTGACCTTCCTTTTTGCCAAAGGTGGTGTCGACCTTTCACCTACATGAGGACATTGTCCTCCCGTCCTTGTGTCCTCACCCATCACATCCCAGAGAGTTTGCGCTGCACATATTGGATGTGGTACAAGCCTTACGGGTGTACCTGTCTGCTACTGCTTCTATTCGAAAGTCCGACTCACTGTCTCTGGTCCATAACAGGGCCAAGCGGTTTCGTCTGCCATCATTTCTAGGGGAATCAGACAAACCATCATTCAAGCCTATGCTCTCAAAGGGCGGGCGCCTCCCTTTCCAGTTACGGCGCATTCCACCAGGGCAATTGGTGCTTCCTGGGTTTTCCGACATCAAGCGTCGGTTGCACAAGTGTGCAAGGCGGCGACCTGGTCGTCTGTCCATGCCTTTTTAAGTTTTATAAGGTTAATGTGGCTGCATCTCCGGATGCTTCCTTCGGCCGCAGGGTGCTGCAGGCCGCTGTTTAAAGTTGCGACTCCTCCGTTGAGGAGCTCTGCCTTCTTGGAGTGAAGTTTTTGGTTTTTCCATTTATACTGCTCCCATCCCTCTTGACACTGCTTTGGGACATCCCACGTGTAAAGTGTAAAGAGACACCGTGTCAGTCCATGGATGGTAAGAGAAAGTAGGATTTTTTGTACTCACCGTAAAATCCTTTTCTCTGACATCCATGGACTGACACGGCACCCACCCTTCCTTTTTAAGTTTGTACTGCTTTGTTACGAACTGAAGTCTGCTGACTGTAGTGGGAGGGTTATGTCCGGAGGGACCGCCCCCTGGGTGGGGCTGTTCAGCTCTGGCTTTTAGAATGTATGTATAACATCTCACATTCTGCCTAGGTCTTCTCCTGCAAGCAGGGACATAACCCACGTGTAAAGTGTAAAGAGACACCGTGTCAGTCCATGGATGTCAGAGAAAAGGATTTTACGGTGAGTACAAAAAATCCTACTTTTATTGACTATAATAGGGATGCACAGATTCCATTTAAAAAATAAATACACACACACGTACACACACACACACACGTACACACACACACACACACGTACACACACACACACGTACACACACACACACGTACACACACACGTACACACACACGTACACGTACACACACACGTACACGTACACACACACACGTACACACACACGTACACACACACGTACACACACACGTACACACACACACACACACACACGTGTACACGTACACACACACACACGTGTACACAAGTACACGTACACACACGTAAGTATAACAACATGTTTTTTTTTTTTTATAATTCAGCTATCGGTGGGGGAATCTCACTGACGGCTGAAAAAACTAAGCCTGAAAGTATCCGTTTTTAGGTATTGGAGAATTTGCACGAGTACTGATACTCATGCAAATGCTTAGTATCGCACCCATACCGTTTTTTTTTTTTTTCTGCTACAGATTGTCTCTACGACAAAATCTCATCCTTGTCCTGCCCCAACTTGGCCACTTCTATCTACAACAGTTCACTGTCGTCCACCGTGGATACCTTTGCCCCCCTCACTACACACAGAATCAGGCCCCGACCGCTACAGCCCTGGCAGACAGACAATACCAGAAGCCTCAAAAAACGTAGCCGTGCTCTTGAGCGTCTGTGGCGTAAAACTAAGTCACAGCAAGATTTCAGCCAATATAAATCTGCCCTCCAAAAATACCATTCCTGCCTCCATACTGCCAAACGGACCTACTTTATCACTCTCATTAACACCCTCTCACGCAGTCCCCGTCAACTCTTTTCTACCTTTACCACTCTACTTCGTCCTCCATTACCTCCACCCACTAACTTACTCGCTGCCCAGGAGATTACTAATCACTTCAAAAATAAGATTGAGACAATTCGTCTCGCGATCTCGGCTCTACAGATATCTCCCTTACTCTTCACTTCTTGTCCTCCTGCACTATCAATACTTCCCTCTTTTAACACAGCTACTATAGCGGAAGTCGTTAAACTTTTTTCTAACGCCCACCTAACCTCCTGCCCCCTGGACCCTGTTCCTTCTCAAATACTACGATCACCATCTGACTCTATCCTACGCTCTTTAACTCATATCTTCAACCTCTCACTCGCTACTGGCATCTTCCCCAACCCTCTAAAACATGCGCTAGTCACTCCCATACCAAAAAAGCCCTCACTAGACCCCACCAATCTTAACAACCTAACACCCATCTCTTTACTTCCTTTTGCCTCCAAACTCCTTGAACGTTTATTCTACAACCGACTGAGCAACCACCTCCTTGAGAATAACCTTCTTGATCCCCTTCAGTCTGGATTTCGCCCACAGCACTCCATAGAAACTGCCCTCCTAAAACTCACAAACGACTTGCTAACAGCGAAAAGCAACGGTCATTATTCCATACTCTTACTCTTGGACCTTTCCGCTGCCTTTGATACAGTTGACCACCCCCTCCTCCTCCAAAAACTCAATTTGCTTGGTCTCCATGGCTGCACTCTCCGTTGGTTCGAATCTTCCCTATCTCACTGCACCTTCAGTGTCGCTTACAACTCCACTTCCTCCTCTCCAACTCCTCTTACCGTTGGGGTCCCCCGAGGTTCTGTCCTTGGACCTCTGCTATTCTCAATCTACACATCCTCCCTGGGTCAGCTGATAGCCTCCCATGGCTTCCACTACCATTTATATGCTGACGACACCCAAATCTATCTCTCTGCCCCTCAGCTCACCCCATCAATCTCCTCACGCATCACGGATTTACTAACAGACATATCAGCCTGGATGTCAAACCACTTCCTCAAACTGAATCTATCTAAAACTGAGCTCTGAATATTTCCTCCCCCACGTTCCCCTTCCCCTGACTTCTCTATCAAGATCAATGGCACATCTATCAGTCCGTCCCCACATGGCAGGGTGCTAGGGGTAACCTTAGATTTTGAACTGTCCTTTCACGCCCACATTAAATCCCTGTCCAAATCATGCCACCTTGGCCTCCGCAACATTTCCAGAATACGCCCCTTTTTAACTAATGACACCACTAAGCTTCTAATTCACTCCCTGGTCATCTCTCGCCTCGACTACTGCAACTCCCTCCTCATTGGATTACCTTTACATAGACTATCCCCCCTTCAGTCCATCATGAATGCTGCTGCAAGACTCATACACCTTACCAACCATTCAGTGTCCTCCACCCCTCTCTGCCAATCCCTGACCTGGCTCCAACTCACCCAACGAATAAAATTCAAAGTACTAACAATAATTTACAAAGCCACCCACAACTTGGCCCCCAGCTACATCACTAACCTAGTCCCAAAATACCAACCAAGACGCTCTCTTCGGTCCTCCCAAGACCTTCTGCTTTCTAGCTCCCTTGTCACCTCCTCCCATGCTCGCCTCCAGGATTTCTCCAGAGCTTCTCCCATCCTTTGGAACTCCCTACCCCAATCTGTCCGACTGTCCCCTAATCTATCCATATTTAGACGATCCCTGAAAACTGTACTCTTTAAGGAAGCCTATCCTGCTTCTAACTAACTTGTACTTCCTCCATCAGCTCATCCCCCACAGCTATTACCTTTTGTATCAATTGACCCTCCCTTTTTAGATTGTAAGCTCTAATGAGCAGGGCCCTCTGATTCCTCTTGTACCAAATTGTAATGTAACTGTAATGTCTGCCTTTAGTTTGTAAAGCGCTGCGCAAACTGTTGGCGCTATATAAACCCTGTATAATAATAATCATCCCTAGATTATAATGTATTTAATTGCAAAATGTATCTGACATACTGCATGAGCTATAAAAGTTTGTTTGCTGCTGATTTTGGTTTGTCCTCGCTGTTCGGTGCATCTTGCTGCAGTGTCCATCAATAGCCAGGCTTGATGGACTCCATTTTCCCTGATACAATTTTTCCATTGTGGCAATATCCTGGTGAAACCTTTTACCATACTCATTGCTGACTGCACATAGATTTTCAGGAAGGACAAGTATGAATGCAAAAAAATGAATTTTCATTGACATGTTGCATTTCATAGTTTTTGTATGCTGTAAAAAGTTTACCAGCTGAATGTAGTTTGGCGCTTTGTAGTTAAGAAAATTCTTAATGACGTCCTTGAATATTTTCCAGGTGTTTTTCTCTGGCCCGTTAACAGATTTTCAAACCACTTCTTATTGGTGATGTATCTGGTCTGTGGACCAACGAAAATTCCTCCCTAATCTTGGTATCAGTTAGTATAGAAACATCTGTCCCAAATAATAAAAACCTTCATCTTCATTGTTCATTGCCTTTTACAAAGCTTTTCATCAGTCTGAGCTTAATGTGAAGCGGAGGCAAAACGATCTTTGTCAGGTCAACATGTGCCATCAGGGTGGATTTGATTTAAAATCTAGTAAAAAGGCTTGATTTAAATAATTTTTAAAGAGCAACTGTCATCTCTGACCCGCTGTTAACTCACCGACCGTCCCATTCACTTTAATGGGATGGCTGGTGATGCGGCAGTGACACAACAAGGTGAGGAATGTAGCGGCAGCAAGTGAGTGGATGCCTGCTAACGGGCGCTGCCATGATGGATCTGAAATGACAGGTGCTCTTTAAATGTAAGGACTTATTCTTACTGGTAGTTATAATCTTTAATATTTGTATATTTAGAGTAATAAGCTGTCGGGTTAGTAAAACGGCAATATCAGAACCGATTCAATCATACAGTTTGTAGTGTACATAGATTTGCAAAACAATGGAATAAAGGAATATTCCTGAGCTTTGTTTTACCTCATGGTTACTGTGACATTGTGTGAATGCATCAATGCAGTGCATGTTATCTGTTTGTAGAGCTTGGATTCATTGAATGAGTTTACCAAAAATTTAAATATTGCAGAATGCTACATAACTAAGCACCGTTTTCACGCTGAATAAACTAAATTATTAATGCATCTTCAATAGAAAACTATCTTTTAGATAGATTTTTTTTTTTTTTTTTTTTTTTTTTTTTTTTTTTACTCCAAAAGCATTTTATTAAAATAAATTTTGATAAAAATCAAAAAAAAAACTATTTTAATTAAACTCTTTTTTGATTTGTTTTAAAAAAAAATCATTGATTTATGTCCACCCTGTGTGCCATGTTTTTCTGTCCTTGAATCAAATCTTTCAGAGTGGAAATTTATTTTTAATGTAATGCGACTCTCTTGCATGGCTGTCCTTTTTGCGTATGCAAATGTAACAGATATCCACAGAAGAGAAATCTTTTTTTTTTGTCCAGTGTTCTGAGAGTAAAATTAAGAAGCTTCTGTTGTAAATTTTGGCAAATTATTCCACAATGGCTACAGAGGTCAGTGAGGGCTTGAGTTTTAAAGCATTATTACTGCTTGTTAAGACTGTAAACATGTGAATGTTCATAGCCTGGGCCCACGTCTATTTTTATTCCTGTTCTAATGACAGCAGGGGCAGAGGCCGCAGTTAAACATAAAAAGGATTTTAGTGGTTTCCCAACTTCTCCAAAACGGAAAAAGGTTTTGGCTTTATGTATATTTTAACTGCCTAGAGGGTCATTATTTTTATTTGTAAAGATTCTAAAGCTTTGAAGTAAGAAAAAAATATACAAAGTATGCAAAGGTTCAATCCGGCTGGATCGCACTTCTGGGGACACTTCCGGTGGCACAATGGTGCCACCGTACGTTGTTGCACTTTACATGTTTCGTCAGAGTTGACGTCTTTTGGGGCATTGATTGAATTTCTTATACAAAAGTGCAATTATTTTGCTTTTTATAAATCATATCATATTTTATACTATGTGGAGCGTATGGGTCTCCATTCTTCTTTTAACATTGTGCGTGTGGCATGCTAACTTAGGAATACATGATATAAGATGTTCTTGTTGTTCTTCTATGGAAGTCTGAGCCTTGCATATTAATGGTTGCTGTCACATCATGCAATATATGGTTTCTCTATAATTTCTGAGTCGTATACATCTGGTAAGCCCTTTGTTGTATTCCCAAGGTGGTGGAGATTCACTTGGAGTGGGCATCACGGTTTTCGAATTCTGAATATTTATTTGCACAATTTGGTCTTTTTGGGAAGATTCACAAGTGTGGACTTTTTTATTTCTAATTTGTTTTATTGTGCAATATACATGTTATATAGATGTTTATATATAAATTTGACTAGCGTGGCATATTCATTATGCTGCTAATCAGGAGGAGTTTGTCTCCTGCGAAAAAAAAGTCCAGCTACAAAAAGTGTGGCTACTGACTTAAAAAAAAAAAAAACAGGCCTGTCCCACCTGTCCCACGATCTAGCGGTGTGCTCATCCCAGTCGGTTTAACCCGCTGTCTTCTTTCCTCGGCTCTGGCATCTTCACTATGGGCACCTGGCTGTGACAGCTTGCGGCTTTGCAGCCGGGTGCCCACAGTGCATTTGCGAGCAGAGCTGCGCATCGTGAATGGTGAATGCAGTCTTCTGGGACCTGTCACGTGTTCCAGAACACTGTGGGGGGGCGGGGGTTTGTCAATGGACACACACAGCCTGACTCAGGAGTGAGCTCACACGAGTGCCACCATAGGAAGCCACTTCCTATAGTGGCACTTGTGTGGGCTCAATCCTTCAGAACTGGCTTCTTGTGGTGACACATGGAAAAGAGGAGGTGGGGGGGCCTCTAAAAGTGCAGAATGAAACCCCAGAAGAAGAGGTTTGGGGCTCCTCTGTGCAATAACCTTGCACAGAGCAGGTAAGTATAACCTCTTTTAAGAGAAAAAAAAAAAACCTTACAGTTGTTTAATTCTTGCAGTGTTTTTTTTAATTTTTTATTTAAAGGTGTTTATTTTTGATTTTCAAAAGAAACCATACAAAAGAAAACAGTACAGTCTGACAATTGAGTTAGTACACGAAACCAGCAATAAAGTGTGGAGGAGTGCATAGACATACTGCGGTAACGAAGGTAACCCAAAAACACTCGCATATAAGGACCAGTCACACTTGCACACACGCCCACACAAAAAACATACATTAATTCTTGCAGTGTTAGTGAAGTCCCCATTGCAAGGATCAATCCCCCCCCCTTCCCCCTCCCACAGGAAAAGTTGAGCCACCTGTCAAGCACAGCAGCAGATTATCGGAGTACTCATTTTTTGGGAGGAAAAAAAAGGCTATTGGCTGACAACTTCAACTAAAACATATGTTGGCCAATAGGCCTAGCAATAAATATCTAATCCTGTCTATTTTAGAAGGATCAGATGGGAGTTTATTAATTTATACTAAAGGAAGACAACATGCTGTCTACAGAGTCCGTTAGAGAAATTACAGGATGGCTTTGATATGGGAAGGCTTCCTTAAAGCCTTCCTTTTCTTCCAGCTTGCCATTCTCCTGTACTGCACCCTTCTTAATGTACTTACTGATTTATGACCTTTTTGAGCTTTTTATGATATTTAAAGCACACCTGTTATAGGAAAAGTGTGTGGTCTTTTTCTGGGCACATTCTGAAAATGCTTGTTTTTGTAATATTATTATTATTATTTTTTTTTTTAATGTTGCCTTTAACCACTTCAATACAGGGCTTTTTGTACCTATTCAATACCGGGCCTATTCGGACACTTCTCTCCTACATGTACAAATCATCATTCTTTTGCTAGAAAATTACTCAGAACCCCCAAACATTATATATGTTTTTTTAGCAGACACCCTAGGGAATAAAATGACGGTCATTGCAACATTTTTTTCTTGCACGATATTTGCGCAATAATTTTTCAAACGCCCTTTAAAAAAAAAAAAAAATGGTTTCATGAGTTAAAAAATAACAAAACGGTAAAGTTAGTCCAATTTTTGGGGAAAATATAAAAGATAATGTTACGCCGAGTAAATAGATACCTAACATTTAACACGCTTTAAAATTGCTCACACTCATGGAATGGCGCCAAACTTCGGTACTTAAAAATCTCCATAGGCGACGCTTTATTTTTTTTTACAGGTTACCAGGTTAGAATTACAGAGGAGGTCTAGTGCTCGAATTGTTGCACGCGCCCTAATGCACGCGGCGATACCTCACATGCGTGGTTTGAACGGCGTTTACATATGTGGGCGACTTGCGTGTGCATTCGCTTCTGATCGCGAGCTACCGGGGACAGGGGCGTTTTTAATATTTTTTTTTTTATTATTTTTTTTTTTTTTTTTTTACTTATTTTATTTATTTTTTTACAATGATTTTACTTTTTTTTTTTTGATCACTTTTATTCCTATTACAAGGAATGTAAACATCCCTTGTAATAGGATATGTGTGACAGGTTCTCTTTATTGAGAGATGCGGGGTCAATAAGACCCCACATCTCTCCTCCAGGCTGGAAAGCATGAGATCAGTGAAAATGTTTTCACTGATCTCATACTTACAGCCGCAATGGTGGCTTTGTTTACATTTGAAGCCCGGGCGTGACGTCATCACATCGCGCCCGGGCCTCCGACGATCATAGAGATGACTGGTGACCATCTGGTCACCAGTCATCTCTATGCTCATCACGTGACCCCACCAATGACGCCGGAAGATTCGCTCCGGGTCCCCGATCGCACGGGGAGCCCGTAGAAGCACCGGATGGCGGCGGGAGGGGGGATGTCCCCTCCCGCCGCCTGTAAGAACGATCAAGCGGCGGAACCGCCGCTATGATCGTTCTTATGGTGCGCAGAATCGCCGGCACTTCAAAAGGATATCTGAATGATGCCTCTAGCTGCAGGCATCATTCAGATATCCCCCTACAAAGCCAAAGACGTCATATGACGTCCACCCAGGATGGGAGATCCCATCTGTGGACGTCATTTGACTATGGCTGGGTAGGGAAGTGGTTAACCACTTCCATACTGGGCACTTATACAGCTTCCTGCCCAGACCAATTTTCAGCTTTCTGCGCTGTTGCACTTTGAATGACAATTGCGCGGTTGTGCTACACTGTACCCAAACTAAATTTTTATCATTTTTGTTCCCACAAATAGAGCTTTCTTTTGGTGGTATTTGAACGTATTTTTTTTGTTTGTTACAAAACTTTGTAAATAAGTACATTTTCTCCTTCACTGATGGGGCTGCACTGATAGGCGGCACTGATAGGTGGCACTGTAATGTGTTACTAATGGATGCCAATCAGTGATGCCCATTGTGGGCACTGATTGGCATCCATTGTGGGCACTGGCATCCATTGTGGGCTCTGATTGGCATCCCTGGTGGTCTGGTGGGCATCCCTGGTGGTCTGGTGGCATACCTGGTGGTCTGGTGGCATCCCTGGTGGTCCAGTGTGGGCATCCTCGGGGGGGCTGCGCTGATAATCGATCAGCACAAACCCCCCCTGTCAGGAGCAGCCCCATCAGTGAAGGAGAAAATGTACTTATTTACAAAGTTTTGTAACAAACAAAAAAAATACGTTCAAATACCACCAAAAGAAAGCTCTATTTGTGGGAACAAAAATGATAAAAATTTAGTTTGGGTACAGTGTAGCACACCGGCTTTTCCTGTTTACATCGTGATCAGCCGTGATTGGACACGGCTGATCACGTGGTAAAGAGTCTCCGTCGGCAACTCTTTACCTAGATCGGTGTTGCGGGGTGTCAGACTGACACCCTGCAACAACTATCGCCGCAATGCGCACCCCCGGGGGCGTGCAGCGGCTCAAAATCCTGAGGACGTCATATGACGTCCAGTCAGGATTTTGAAACCACTTTGCCGCCGTCAATCCGCTATAGGGCGGGCGGCAATTGGTTAATATCACTTTAAAGCAAGAGCATCAGCACAACAACCAAGCAATAAGCATTTTCAGGAGGAGAAGATTACCTTTATTTTATGCTTGCAGTTTTATACCTTTATACTTCTGATATCTGTCAATGAGAAACCACTTCTTTCATAGGAAGGATTATCGAAAACTAGTAGCAGGGTGAGAAATTTGACATTGTGCTATTAGGAAGGTCACTGCTAAGAATACAGGAAGAATAATTTCCGCACATACAAATGATCACCAGCCTGCGGCCTCTTTGATTATACACCGCTCAAAAAAAATTAAAGCAACACTTTTTAATCAGAGTATAGCATCAAGTCAATGAAACTCCTGGGATATTGATCCAGTTAATTGATCTGCTACAGTTAAGTAGCAGAGGGGGGTGTTAATCAGTTTCCGCTGCTCTGGTGTTAATGAAATTAACAGGTGCACTGGATGGGCAATAATGAGAATGGTTTTACAGGTGACCTTAGGAAGAAGGCCGTGCCGCCGAAACGCATTGTCATGGCAACTGTGTGAAGTCCTCACTCCCCCCCTCCCCTGTCCTGCTCATGTGGGTTTGTGTGTTCTCGGAGAGCAGCACCTGCTCTGCTGGGCGCATGCACATTAGAATCTGCACGTCGAGCGTGGTGGTGGATAGCCTTGGATGTGCTGCCAGGATCTGGGCAGCTAGGTTGAACATCCACGGCTCCCCCCTTCCCCTGTCAGGATCTCGAGGTGGAATCCTTATTAGGGCTGGGCGATTTCCCCCCCCAAAAAAATCAGCGATTTTTTTTTTTTTTTTTTTTTTTTTTATAAAAAACTCTATTTACGATTCGATTTTTTTTTTTATTATATTAAAGTGCATCAACAAACAAAATTGCAAAGGCAAACCCTTTCTCTAACTGCAAAGTCAGTGTGCAACAAAGATTGTTAAACATCCAAATTATTAATACTGTATTTGGATTTAGCTAATAAAACAACAAAAAATCCTGAGGTTACTCTTGGTTGAATTGATCTGTGCCCATGCCTCACTGTGCCCGTGTCTCACTGTGTCCATGCTTCACTGTGCCCAATGCCTCACTGTGCCCATGCTTCAATCACTGTGCCTGTACCTGATGCAGATTTTCATGGGATACGGATTTTACTGCTACACCGGCGGCCATTCCAGTATTCAAAAGCCGCGCCTCCTCCTCGTCTGTGATAGGCGGAACACTCAATTTCCCAGCATTCAGTGTTCCGCCTATCATGGACATCCGCTCATCCTCATAACACAGACGAGGATGAGGGGATGTCCGTGATAGGCTGAACACTGCCTGCTGTGAAATTGAGTGTTCCGCTTATCACAGACGACGAGGACTCGGGAGGCGCGGCTTTTAAACACTGCAATGTAGGGGTGCAGCGGATCGGTGGTGATCCGAACAGGTCACCCTGTTCGGATCGGATCACCACGCGATCCGCAGAGCACTCTGCAGCCTCGGCCATCTTGCTCCACCCCACACTCCTCACTGTCATTACTGTGAAGGGGCCAAGCGGACATCTTGTTATACACTCAACAGAGTTTTAGATTTCAGGTAGTTTATATGCTTATATGCTTAAATACATTATTTGGAAATCCAAGGGACTGTTTACATTTTAAATTTTAAAAGCAGCAGCAAACCTTACATGGTTGCTAATGTGACGGAACACCTCTGATTTTCACATTTAACATTTAGTTAAATGTGAAAATCAGAGGTGTTCTGTCACATTAGCAACCATGTAAGGTCAGCAGGTTTTTTGCTGCTTTTAAAATTGAACATGTAAAGAGTCCGATGGATTTACAAATAATGTATTTAAGCATAAAAGCATAGAAGCTCAGTTTTGTGTTGAAAATAACAGTGAAATCGAAAAACCCGGTGGGTGTAACATTTTTTTTTTTTTTTGCCGATCCGAAAATGATCTGATCCGTGGCTCTGTTTCGAGGATCGATCCGAGCCGTGAGTTTTTGGATCCGTTGCACCCCTACTGCAATGGCCGCCGTCTGTCTGCATGACACGCATCATGTAGGCAGACGGCGGCTTGCGGTTAGTGTTACATTACATCTACTCATGGCGGCGAGTAGATGTAATTGGGGTAACGCCGCCCAGTGCCATTCCGGATACACCCCCTGCAGCCCTGCTACG
This sequence comes from Rana muscosa, assembly GCA_029206835.1. Taxonomy (NCBI): domain Eukaryota; kingdom Metazoa; phylum Chordata; class Amphibia; order Anura; family Ranidae; genus Rana; species Rana muscosa. The sequence continues at coordinate 323,932,890 of CM055117.1, forward strand.
GAAACTTAAGGAAAAAAAAAAATCTAAAAAAAAAAAATCTAAAAAAATCGATTTTCTTCAAATCTGAATCGATTTGAACTCAAAACTCGATTCAAGATTAAAATCCATTTTTTTTCCCAGCCCTATGTTGAATCTATCTTCACACATGAGTTTGACCATTGTACTGTTTTTAACTTTACCATATTAAAGCTGAGTTTAAAGCAGAGTTCCACCCAAAAATGGAACTTCCGCTTTTCGGAATCCCCCCGGTGTCAAATTTTGGCACCTTTCAGGGGGGAGGGGGGAGCAGATACCAGTCTAATACAGGTATTTGCTCCCACTTCCGGGCATAGATATTTGCGGATAGCTACGCCACATCCGGCGCCTCCTCCGTCCCGCCCCCCCGCGCTGTCGTCTGGGAGACACACCCAGAAGACAGCAGGGACCATTCAGATCTTGCAGCGCGACTCGCGCATGCGCAGTAGGGAACCAGGAAGTGAAGCCACCGCAAGGCTTCGCTTCCTGATGCTCTCACCTAAGATGGCGGCGGCAGCACCTGTTAGCCGAGGGGGAGATCGGCTTCAGGTGCTGACATCGCGGGCGCCCTGGACGAGTAAGTGTCCATATTTTAAAAGTCAGCAGCTGCAGTATTTGTAGCTGCTGACTTAAAAAAATAAAAAATTTCGATGGTACTCCGCTTTAACTAGGGTGGCTTTGCGCTCTCTTCTTTTGTGTATGGTTTTACAGGTGGAGGCCACTTTTCCCTACTCATCTTTACTGACTGTTTTCACTAGATTTGTATTTGGCTAGGGTCAGTGTCACTACTGATCGCATGAGGCAACACCTGGACCCTATAGAGTTTGCACAGGCAGTCCAACACCTCCAGCATGGCACATCAATATGTGCCAATGCCAGAAAGCTTGCTGTTTCTCCCAGCACAGTCTCAAGAGCATAGAGGAGATTCCAGGTGACAGGCAGTTACTCTAGGAGAGCTGGACAGGGCCATAGAAGGACCGGTATCTGCTCCTTCGAGTTGCTGAAATGAAATTTCAGCAAAATGGACTAGCCTGCTGAATCTTTTCTTCACTTTGCTTTTCCGTGTTTCTTTGAATTCAGCCCCCTGTAGGTTGATCATTTTTATTTCCATCAAACGATGTGGCATCCTTTTTGTTCCTAACACATAACCCAGTACATATCAGTATAGATACCCAGCATGATATTTTTCCCCATTGAGATCTGATGTGTTTTCAAAGTGTTCCTTTAATTATTTGAGCAGTGTAATATCTTACTGGGTTCAAAATTTGTATTGCGCATATCCTGGCTTAAAGCATATCTAAACCCAAAACAATTTTTTTTTAAATAAATTTCAGCTTACCAGTCCTTGGATAAGGCAGCTGCATTCGTTTTCACCTGTTTATTCTGCCAATAACACACTTCCTGTCCTAGTATGACAACACTCCCTGTACCATATCAATAATGGAGCAGTGTTGTCATCCTAGACTTCTCTCCTGGTTACAACTACAGCACACCTTCCCTCTCCTCATCGATAAGGGGAGGTGTTCTGCTTACAGAAAAGAATTGGAAAGGCTGATACAGTACAAAGCTCACACGCACACTATTTCTGGCAGAGTCAACGGGCATTTTACTGTACTAGCAAAAAATATACTTGGCCAAAAAAAAAAAAAAGTCATGCAACCAACATATCTAATGGACTGGTAAGCTGAAATATATTACATATTTTTTGTTTTTGGCTATATCTTTAACTATTTGATTACATAAACCAAGCTGTGAGCTAGGTTTGGTGGCATGTTCTAAAATGTTGATATAGTGGTAATCTGTATTTTTTTATTTTTCTCTAGGATTGGCAACCTCCATTTGCTTGTGATGTGGACAAACTGCACTTCACTCCACGTATCCAAAGACTTAATGAACTTGAGGTACATTTTGGTGGTAATGGACTTTGTTCCTTTAAATAATGTAAAATATTATCTTTTTTCCCTATCTCTATTTTTTTTCCTTCAATTCTTTACTACCTCCTTAACGCCTCTTTGTTACTCAGTAAAATTAAGTGCAGCGCTACCAGTCTCTACCTAGATCCCATATAGGTACCAAAAACATAAATGGTCACAACACAATGTAAGATGACAAATGAGCAATATATCACTGTATATAATTTGTAGCAATTCATGGCTTCATGTGTCAATTCATATAATGAACGTAAAGTGACAGTTCATCTGGAAGTCATGTGTGATCCTTATAGAAAGAATTATCCAGTGCTTTCCCGACCACTTTCCATAACCTCAGTGCTCTCACTTTGGTGATCTGATACAGCACATGTGTAATCATATCCAACTTTTTATCTCCTGCTGTTATCCAGTGAAAGCGCCTTGTAGTATGGCCTCCCTCTCACTAGGGTACTCGTTGGGTATACTTCAGCAATGGGATTGTGGGCTTTCAGGAGCTCAAGGGTAATATGTATGAGGAACATGGAGGTGCACAGGGGCCCCAGGGAATGCAGGTACACAGGATACAGTTAGGGTGCACAAGGACCCGAAGGAACCACCTTGTCTTTTTCAGAGCTTCTGCAGGTGGAGTGGAGTAGGGTTGGGCTGCAAACAATTTCCCAGTTTGAGATTTTCAGACTCCCCTGAGCTTTAAGGCCCCTTTCACACGGGACGGATCCGTGATGATCCGCCCCGTGAACCTCCGCTTGCTCAGCGGGGATCGCTCTGCTGAACCCCGCTGAGCCGGCGGATGACAGGGCGGTCCCGCACACTATCAGATCTCCGCTCTCCCCTAATGGGGGGATCGGATGAACACTGACCGTCTGTCCGTGTTCACCCGAATCCGCTCTGCAGAGGAATTGAAAAATAGGATTTTCCTCCGTCTGCAGAATCGGGGGGGATTGCGGACACGGAGGAGATCGGGTGTCAGCGGATGTTCTCATAGGGACCAATGTATGTCCCTTTTTCATCCGTAGACTGTTCGCATGTGTGAAAGGGGCCTAAGCCCTATACTAACTATCCTGTAAAGTAAAGTAAAGATGCGTATACTCAGGGCTGCTGCTAGAAATCACAGGGCCCCGTACAGCCTACCTGATAGAGAAAACAAAATTCCAGGTTAACCAAATATTGTCTAAATCCAGAAGGCCCATGTGTCTTCTTTTCTGGCACATATGCTATTTGTCACATGAAAATACATTTAAAACCCAAAAAACATATATTTTATGAAAGCGGAGGACCACTGAAAATTACCATGGTAGTTACAATTTTTGTGTATTGCACAATATTATTCCATCGATTTCTTAAATCTATTATTTTTTCTAAAATGGCATTCAAATTTAATCTTATTGCACAAAAACACAAAATTTACAAATTTTCTTAAACAAACAGTCAAGTATAACCACTGGATCTTGCCACTTAAACTGGACTTAAACGAACAAGCATGTGTCTTGAGGTGGCTTTGCAAGCTACCCAGAAACCCTGAAACCCAGGAAGATCTAATTTGCAATTTCCACATTTTAAAGCACTTGAGGTTTTGTAGCTCTTGGGGTGCTTCAAAAGCTGTTTAAAGGTCCACACAGACACCTCTAATTACCTGCATTTTATTTCTATAACCAGTTTTGTAGCTTTATAAAATGACCCCTCCCAGCTGACTAACATGAACACACCTAATTTACCTGAATAGTGATTTCTATGTAAGTGTTACGTTTTTTTTTTTTTTTTTTTTTTTCTTCCTAAATTTAATTGACGCTCTATATACCTTTTTTAGAAAAAGTAGTAATACTGATAAAATGCCTCCCTTGTACAAACCTGGTGGTATGAGATACATTATTATTTTTTTTAACAAGGACAGGTGTCAACTATTATACTATTTATAATGTCAGAATATGCATGAAGGAAAATGAATCAAACTATGCAGGATAGCTCATGCTGATCTTTAAATTTGACAGATTTCCATAGTTCACAAAAGCCCCAGGTGACAAAGGTTTCTGATGCAATTGGCCACTTTATTTTAATAATAGTACTGTCAATTGTGTGCTTGTTTGTGAACTTGGCAGTGGATCCTGAGAGAGCAAGGAGCTAAAACCCAAGACTTGGTATAATAAGAGACGATCCCTCTAAAAACATGGGGAACAAGGTTTATTTGCTGAGGAGTTGAGGGCAGGTACAACGGTCATGGAGAAAAGGAGATGCTTATATAAAAACTGGGGAGGTAAAAATAAAAATACAACTTGGTGCAAACGCTGAGAACAAAAGGTAGAAGGAAGGAAGGCATGCAAGCAGGGCCGGCCCAAGACATTGTGCTGCCTGGGACCAAGAATGAAATGCTCATGCCCACTAAAAGGCCCCCACATTTATTTTATATCATAACTAAAGAGGACCTGTCGTGGCACTATACGTGTGTATATGTGTGTATATGTGTGTGTGTGTGTGTGTGTGTGTGTATAAATATAAAGAGGACCTGTCGTCATGGGGTCCTGTCATGGCACTATACATGTATAATAGGAGTCCTGTCGTGGCACTTTACATGTATAGAGGAGAATAAAGAGGTCCTTTCATGGCTCTATACATGTATATAGGAGTATAGAGAGAACCTGTCCTGGCACTATACATGTCTGTGTGTGTATATACAAGTATAAAGAGGACCTGTTGTGGCACTATACACGTATATAGGAGTATAAAGGGGACCTGTCATGGCTCTATACATGTATAAAGGGGACCTGTCATGGCACTATACATGTATATAGGAGTATAAAGGGGACCTGTCATGGCACTATACATATATAATAGAAGAAAGGAAACAAGGGTGCACCAGCCTAGTGCATTATCGTTTGGGATAGATTTTATTAAAAAAGCATAGATACTACTTACAAGTGTAGTAGAAAAAAACTTGCAGTGCAATGATATTCCAAATAGATGGCAGCTGAGACATGGAATATCATTGGAATATCATTGCACTGCAAGTTTTTTTCTACTACACTTGTAAGTAGTATCTATGCTTTTTTAATAAAATCTATCCTAAACGATAATGCACTAGGCTGGTGCACCCTTGTTTCCTTTCTTCTATTCTGCACTAGGACGCCCCTGTCCATGAAGGGCTGCAAAGCCAGTGTTAGCATCGTGCAAGATTGACTACTAGAGGATCCACTTGTGCGCAGGAGTTTTTGTGTGCTGTTTTCAAAAACACTATACATGTATATAGGAGTATAAAGGGGACCTGTCATGGCACATGTTATCTTGGTCCCCTCCGAATTCTCCTCTGAGCCTATTTCATATATCCATTTTGGAAGATCTTCTATGCAAGGTTGCCTTCCTTGTGGCCATTACATCTGTTAGGTATGTTTTTTTGAGCTGGCAGCCTTTTCTTGTTAAGATCTTTTTCTTATTTTGCACAGGGCAAGCTGATCTTGAAACCAAAATATTCTTTTCAGCTCAGGTTGGTCTCTTTCCACTCAAATGTGGATATTGTCCCTGGGTTCTGCTCCAAAATTTACCAAGAAAATGTTCCCTAAACTGCTTGGATGTTTTCCAGGCTGTTGGTCTACCTGGCAGCTATGGCTTCTCTTGGCAAATCTGCCACTTTGTCTTACCTGTAGGCTGTCAGAGGACAGCCTACAGGTAAGACTAAATGGGAGTTTTGCTAACTCATAGAGGACATCTAGCCTCCAGTCCCACTATTGCCAGGTGGATCAGACAAACTTTTTTCTGGGCCTGTGCCCTTAGGAAGAGTGTCTCCTATCCCTATCGGAGCTTATTTTATCAGGTCTGCTGGTGTCTCTTGGACTTTTCTGCATCAAGCATCTATATCCCAGATTTGCAAGGCTGTCACCTTGTCTTCTGTTCACATTTTCTCCAGGTTTTCCCAGCTGAATGTTTGGGCCTCAAGGTGCCAATAAAAAACAATAAAATATAAAGTGCGTACACATATGGAGATGGAGGTTTTTGAGTGCTAGCTTAAGGATTGTTGCAAAGCAGAAAATACCTATGTGAGACACTTCAGACTGAAAGTGCCATCCTTTGACTCCAGTGTACACGCTAGTTCCTTTTAGCTATACACAGGGGTGGATCCAGAGTCTAGCCTCGGGAGGGGCACTGCCAGAAAATACTTTTTTTGTGGGCAATTTATTGGGGAAATGGCTGGTGTTGATGCTTCAGTCATCACAGCACCATGGTTGTTATGGTGTAAGGATGATTGTAGCGCATTATTTCTATTATTACATTGTTATAGAAAATGAAATGGTTCATATCCACCATAATGTAGAATCAGTGGGAGCCCCGAGTGTGTCACTTGCCACGTCACCTGCCACAAGTTGCAGGTTGTCACGTCGCCTGCCACACGTTGCGGATTGTCCACTTGTCACATCACCTGCCACAAGTTGCAGATTGTCACTTTCCTGCTAAGGTGGGGATTGTCACTTCCTGTGTCCCAGAGTCAGGCAGCAGAGAGATGTGTAATCTCTCTGCTGCCCACGGCTGCCTGCACAGTGAGGTGAGGGTGGAACTGCAGCGTGGGCGCCGGGCTGTCAGATGTCATCTCTCTGCTCCGCCGCCCACTGATTGGCCAGCTCACCCACCGAGCCTTCCAGCTGCTCGTCTGCTCTCACATTGCCCGCCCAGCTGCGTCCGCTCTCTCACCCACCCGCCGAGCCACCCAGCTGCCTGTCCGCTCGCACAGTCAGTGTGAGCCCGGTTGCCCTGTTGTTGTCCCCCCCCCCCCCCCGAATCCGCCCCTGGCTATACAGCTAGTGATGTCGGTGCCCCAGAACCTAGGATTCAGAGAATGGCATTTTTAAAAGGAATTATTGTATAGGCAGGAAGGTGCATTGTAAAAACATCCCTGTGCTCTCTCTTCCTGTTTTTTTATCATGTTCTTTTATAGTCTGACAGAATTGTACAAAGCAGTGGAGGCCTAACTGGCTTAGAGTTCTGATCCCCTCTGTTCTAGTCCGACTTCCTTCTGTTTAGGGGATTACTGGAGGCTTATATCGATTCAGATTAATGTTTTTAATTGTATTTAAAAATGCGAACCTTTTTTTTAAGTGGAAGTATAAATTTTGTTTCCAATGTATATTTGCACTATGTTCAACTTCTAATGAACGTGTTTGCACTTTCCTAGTGAATATAGCTTCTACAGGAAGTGCACTGAGAGCAGAGGTGGTCAAAAACACAGCATATATTCTCAATATATGTGGTCTGCCCTGGCCTCAACAGGAACGCTATTTTAGACATTTGTGCATTGGAAACACATCAAAAATGCTTATGCATTTTTAATATATATTTTTTTTCCAATTATGCAGTATGAAAGCACCCCAATTCTCCTATGCCACCCTGCACAGCCCGGACTTGACTGTATCCTGTTCAGGTTGGACAACAAATCTGCATCATGAATGTGTTTTAATTGGCCAGGATGGTAGCAGGAGCTGTCAAACTGCTGGAAAGCTTCAAGTACTGTACTTTTCACCTCTGTTCTGTGTAGTTCTATATTTGGTATAGTCTACTTCCACTGTGCAGAGCAGATACAACACATGTGCAGCTGTTTTCTTAGCGAGGATGATGTCCTATATTGGTTTCCTGCATTGATGTCTATTGTAGAAGTAAGATTGTAGCAGTCAATCTGACCTTGGAGAACTACAATTAACAAACTTGCATAAAGCCTATCCCGCACCCACCTAACTGTCCCTGATCCACCCCTGTCATATCACGCTGCAGTTATTACGCTTTGTATCACTACCGCCTCCCTTTTAGAATGTAAGCTCTATGAGCAGGGCCCTCCTGTACCTTCTGTATTGAATTGTGCTGTACTCCCTCTATATTGTAAAGCACTGCGTAAACTGTTGGCGCTATATAAATCGTGAATAAAAAAAAAGTTATAGATTAAAAGTGCACCTTATTCATTAATGGCGATTCGTTAAGGTTGGGTGTTTAATAAAAAATAAATAAAAAAATTGACATGCAGAGCATAATTTTGAATTCTCTCCATACATTGGAAGGTCTTTGACCTTTTTGAAAACATTCAGTATTATGATACTGTATAAAACTGTATATGCATCCTTCTGTTTGTTATGTGCACTTTACAGTGGCTTACATAAGAATCCACTCTCCTTCCACTTTTTAAATTTTGTGGTGTTGCGACCTACAGTTAAATTTAAAGTGCTTGTAAAGGCTGAAGTGTTTTTTTTAACCTTCACGCTGAGCCACGCCGCTGAGCCACGAAACTCTGTTTCATGGATGCACAGAGCTGAATCTGGAGCAAGCATGCATGAGTGCTCCCACAGCAAGTGGCTTGCAATGGGGGCACTTGGCAAGGGGGGGGCTGCTCTGCTCTGTGCAGCAGTTTTGCGCGCGCGCGCGTGTATTTGTTTATAAAAAAACAAAAATAATAAATTTCCTTTTACAATCACTTTAACTACATTCTTTTGAGAGTGGAATATCCGGTAACACAGAGTTAGGGCCTTAAATCATCTATATACTCTCCTCTTGGAAAATAATCATAATTTTCCCTCTCCTCCTATGTAACAAAACTTTTGGAGACCTCTTCTGGTGGAAGACCCGGCCCAGATTTAAATAGATCAAGCTAAATGCTAAACCATTGAAGCAGTTGAGGCAAATTGGTAGTACTGGGTCCTAACAGAAATACCACGTGTGCTTCTTACATTTCCACCTACCTGCTTCTGAGACTATCAGCCAGAGGGTTCATTTTTACATGTGTGGTGGGATTGCCCAAAGGCTAGGAAATTCTTGATCAGGGAATGCCAACTCCTATACTGTGTATGGCCATGTGTACATATATTGGAAGGATCCTTCTGACGCTGTGTTGAAAAGAAAAATGGAATGCTGTATGAACACCCAGCTCAAACAATTGATTTATTATTCAGCAATCAAACAGGTATTTACTCAAGCGTAGAGATCATCCCTCCACTATCCCCTTTGCAGAGGTAAGGTGTGGATTCCATGGATTGAATCTTTCATAATCCTGTCTAGGTTCTCTGACATTATAACCACAGAGCTACCTGCCGTATATATTCCCCCCCCCCCCCCGAGACCATGCAGACATATATTTAGACAGGCTCTAGAGCAGGGGTCCTTAAACTTTTTAAACAGGGGGCCAGTTCACGGTCCCTCACTGTTGGGGGGGCCGGGCTATAGTTTGAAAAAAATATAAACAAATTCCTTTGCACACTGCACATATATTTTTTGTTGTGCACAAAAAAACGCTTTTAATCAACATAAAATTATTAGTATTTCACAGAATCCCTTCATCAAACTCCACCCCCCCCATCACAGTCTCTTCTTTATCGCAGATCCCCCCCCCCATCGCAGACATTTCTCCCCCCCACATCACAGACTCCCCATTGCAGTGTCTGCCCCCATCATTCCCTTTTTTGGTTTTCTCATGCCCCCCCCCCTCCTTTTTTACTTTTTTATAAATAAAATATTAGTGTTTTATAATCACAAAGGCATGTACACCTGAAATAAATACATATGAACCTAAAAATCTATTTTAAATGGGAATTTGTCACTGTTTTAAACTAACTTTTTTAAACCATGTTGAATAAAACAAAATCTATATACCGGTAGTTTACCAAATGTATAATTTTAATAACAAAAATGGCAAACCCTGGTACGCAGAAGTCCAGTGTATTTCTTTTATGGAGTCTACCTGTGTGTAGTTTGCATCACATGCTTTCAAAATAAACACACTTGTTGGAACGTTGGAATGTTATAGAACGCATCATGAAAATAATCATTTTTTTTGGTGTGTGGCTATTTATTATTATTATTATTATTATTATTATATTTCTTACAGTCTAGTTCATTGTTTCTCAACCTTTTTGCCTTGGAAGATCTACTGGCAAAAAGGCTGGGATCTTGGGGAACCCCTGAAAATTTTCATATCTACAGCTCACGGAACACTGATGTGATCAGCGAGCTGTAGATATAACAGCAATTTATTTTCAGAAATCGTATTAAACAATATAATAAATATTAATACTTACCCCCTTAACCACTTGCACACAGGGCACTTAAACCCCCTTCCTAACCAGACCAATTTTCAATTGTTTTGAACAAAGTCTAGTCCTCAACCAAATTCAGACTTTACATCAAGCCTACAAATTGCTGTCTACCAACCACTGTTTCCATCCAACCTTGATATAATTAGCTTGATTTAGATGTGCAAAGATGGTAGAGACATATCCCAACATATCTGCAACTATAAAATGCAGTCTGTGCTGGTGTTGCCATGTATTGACACAATGAATGCCTATGCTTCCAACTAATGTCGTCTTTTTTTTTTTTTCTTTTATTTCACAATATAATATACTGAACCTTTAGAGCACAGGTGTCAAACACAAGGCCCGTGGGCCAAACCTGGCCCTCCAGGCCATTTCATGTGGCCCTCGCACCTCTCCTGCAGCTGCAGGAGAGCTCCAGCCCTCCTTTGGTCCAACTCCAGACCCTTACTTTCTGCTTTTCAAGCAATGCTTCCAGCTTCTTCCCAGCAGCAGCATAAGGAAAGGGGGGTGCACTGTGATGTAAGGGAGAGTGGGAGACTCAATTTCTGATGGTGGGGTGGCTCTTGATATCTAATGTAAAGGGGAGGGGATGCGCTGGACATCTAATCTTACAAATACAACCGGCCCTTTTGAGGACAATCATGTTGCTGATGCGGCCCACGATGAAATTGAGTTTGACACCCCTGCTTTAGAGTGTTAAGCTGGCCATAGATTATACAATTTTCCTTTTCAACTTCCATTAGATTTACCTTCAACTATGTAGTGCAAGAGCCTGCCTGATTGCATCGAAATTGAAAGTGTTTAGGTTTAACCTCCATGTTTATATGGTTTTGGTAAATCTAAAGGAAAGTTGTACAAGAAAATGTTTTTTATATGGGCCAGCCTTAGGTATGTAGTGTAAATAAGATGGTTTATTGTTTTTAATCAAAATTTATTTGAATTCCATGTTGTAAGTCTAACAAAATGTGGAATAGTGCGAGGGAGATCAATATTTGGGAATGCATTTTCAGGCTTGACTGTGTATTTATAAACACTTTTTGGTGATTTATATGCACTAATACAATACTCTATTAAGCTGGCCATACATGAAGTGAAATTTAGCCGGTTCAAAAGGGACCGGCAGAATTTCGATCCATGTATGGCTATTGTGGTTGAACAGAATGAGATCTACCAATCATATTCTTGTTCTCCTCCCTGTTGGATTTAACTGCCCGATCAGTGCTGCAGCCTCATCTGTGTATTCTGTCAGTGGGGAAGTCTCTCTGCTGTCAGAATACAAAGACACAGTGGGATGACTCCCCCATCCACCTTGAATGTGTGGATAAGGGGAAATCAGGTCCGTTTTTGGTTGAATGAAAAAAACGGACTCCTGTATGTACAGTTTTAATCATGCAAATATAACCATAAAAAATGCAGCGCTTATAAACTAGTAACCACCAAGTGAGATACGGTGCTGCATAAATCTAAAGTCCATATGTTAAAAACAGTCCAAATAGCTCCAGTGACTGTAATCCAAAGCGATAGATTCTAAACCAAAAGCCACCACCTATAGGAAGGACACACACTGACCCTAACCCCATGTGTTGGGCTACCCAGATAGAGCAGCCAAACCAGTGTTATTTAAATATGGCTTTGAGTTTCCTCCAGGTACAAAACCGTTAAGATCGTCAAGTATGGTCTCCTTCCCAAGGATCAATCAATTCTCACATAAATGTAAACATAGATACTTCATTGCGCAGTTTGTCAAGTTTTTAAAGTAATATAAAGGTATCCAGGTACTCGCAAACATCGGTTATAAAAGCGCATTTGTGTCCACTGACAGCGATGAGGATGAATAAAAGTGACCATTTCCAACCAGCACAATGTCTGACCATCAGGACGTAGCGACGTCGCGTAGCTCAGCACCTTCCTACGTGTTTTGTCATAGACGTCATCAGGGGCGTGGCTACGTCTACGTTGGTCGCCCATTTTATAATCAGAAGGTCAGAAACCAGAATGAGGCATGTGCGCTCCGGAAATGAGACCAAAGTAACCAAGCCTGCATTCCAAAAAGCCGGAAGAGTCATGTGTGCTCCGGAAATGACACCAAAGCCGCGAAGCCTGTGTTCCAAAGAGCCGGAAGTCAATGGCCAGAAATAACTGTACTAAACAGATAATATACCGCTATGTGACTGGAACGAAAAACTAATTTGCTGGATGGAGAAAACTATGAAAAAACACAAAATATACTACATATATTGGAATAATTAATTGAAATTAATAATCGCTAATATATGGTATTATAGTAGTCCACACTACTAGATATGAAGGCGGACATCCATTAGTTGGAAACAGTCGCTACACAATAATCGATAAAACAAATTAAAATACGTAATAATATGACCATGTAATTTATAAAATATGGAAAATCAAATCATCAGGCAAAAATTAAAAAGTGAAAAAACACTATGGTAACATTGATGGGTGTCCACTATTATTCATAAAAGCGTTGACATCCCATTCAATGTTTAGTCCATAGGGCCTGTAAGAATGTAACCAATATATCCACTTAATTTCAAGCTTGGAGATATCTCTTCTGACATGACTACCTCTCCAATTAGAGCTGAACTGGTCAATCGCCCTAAATGATGTTCCAGCTGGATTCCTACCATGGCATTGATCAAAGTGCTTGGAAAGGCTGTGTTTGGAAAAACTCTGCTGTGGCCATAACAGGCGCACTTTAGCTAGATAGATTTACATAAAGTGTTGACTGAATGTTTGTAATCCATCCTCTAATTTCGTTAGGTGTTCCCTGTTGCACCATGTTACAATGCACCAATTCTCTTCCCACAGGCTCAAACCAGGGTGAAGTTGAACTTCTTGGACCAAATAGCCAAGTTTTGGGAATTACAGGGATGCACTCTGAAAATACCTCATGTTGAACGAAAAATACTTGACTTGTTTCAGCTAAACAAGGTAAAAAGTCAAACCTTTTCCCGTTTTTTTTTTTTTTTTTTTTTTTCATTCTGATGTTGAACTGGTAAAATATTTTATGATAGATATTTTATCGGTCATGCTTGCAAACCTTGAATTATCGTTTGTGTAAAGGTAATGCAATTTTTATTTTTTCATGTTTTTTTTCTCTCTTGCAGCTGGTAACAGATGAAGGGGGTTTTGATATAGTCTGCAGGGATAGGAAGTGGACAAAAATAGCTGTGAAAATGGGATTCTCCACAGGAAAAGCCATTGGATCCCACATTAGAGGCCATTATGAACGCATTCTTTACCCTTACACCCTATTTCAGTCTGAAACAAGCTTGCTGGTAAGTCATATTTGGGGATTGGTTTATATTTTGAGGAGGAGCAATAATTTTGCCTATAACAAACTTTGCAGTTTCAATGAAGATGTGAAGAGGAACCCCAGCCAGTACTAGCTTTTTGTTTTGGATGAATTAAAGCAGTATTAAACCCAAAACCATTTGGTTATATCGCAGCTTACCAATATTTATATATGGTGGCTACATTAATTTTTCTTAGGCTTTTTTCCTTTATTTTTCACCTGGTTATGCAAAATATGAACTATAAACGAAGAACGACTGACAATTTTGAGAAAAATAAATATATATATATTTTTTTTTTACTTTCTGCTCTTAAAAACATCCAATAAAAAAAATGTAATTCTGCTACATATTTTTGGTAAAAAAAATCCCAATAAGCGTATATTGATTGGTTTGCACAAACGTTATAGCGTCTACAAACTATGGGATATTTTTATTAGTTATTTACATTTTTTTACTAGTAATGGCTGTGAACAGCGACTTATAGCGGGGCTACGTTATTGTTGTGGAAAAATCAGACACCTGACTGACACATTGGACACTTTTTTGGGAACCAGTGACTTTATTACAGTGATCGGTGCTAAAAAAAAAAAAATGCATTCTCACTGTACTAATGACACTGGCAGGGGAGAGGTTAACATCTGGGCTGATCAAAGGGTTAACTGTGTGCGTAGTGTATTTAATTGTAGTGGGGGAGGTCCTTTTTACTAGTGGAAGGCATGGATCTGTGTTTCTGCTTTATAGGAACACAGGATCCATGCCTCCTGTACTGACAGAACGGCAGTCTGCCTTGTTAAGACAGATTGCCATTCTGTCAGTGTACTGAATGATCAGCAGGTGCCGCTGATCGGCTCCCGCTGTGTAAAATCACAGCGGTAGTGAGCCCAAAGCACGGAAGTGCAGAATCCTGTATGTGTGTATATATATATATATATGTGTGTGTGTGTGTGTGTGTGTGTGTGTATGTATATGTGTGTATATATATATATATATATATATATATATATATATATATATATATATATATATATATATACGTGCTTCTGCCCTGTAGCAATAATAAGATGGGGCGGTCGGTAAGAAGTGTATGTGTGTGTGTGTGTGTGTATATATATATATATATATATATATATATATATATATACATACTGTATTTATTGGCGTATAACACTCACTTTTTTACCCTAAAAATAGAGGGTAAACTGTGCTTGCGTTTTATACGCAAGGGGCTGTGGAAAGTTTTTTTTCCTGAAACTTCCCTCTTAAAGTTAGGGTGCGTGTTATACGCCGATAAATACGGTGTGTATATATATATATATATATATATAATAAAGAAGATAAAAATAATAAAGCAGAATACATTTTGGCATACATTGATGAAGAAAGATTAGAAACTTAGGGATGCAGTTTTTTTTCATAATGTTTGGTCTTTTTTTTTTTTTTTTTTTTTTTTTTTACTTTTATATAGTAAAAAATAAAAACATTGGTGATTTAAATACCACCAAGAGCTCCTATCTGTCTCAAAAAATGATCTAAAATGTATTTGGGTGCAGTGTTGCATGCCTTAGTAGTTTGTCCTTTTTAAAACACGACTAATGGCCTGGACAGAAAGGTTGTTTAACATGTTGGTCTTCAAATGATTAAATTTTGCCTGTTCACTTAAATTTCAAGCTATTCACTCTTGCTTTTCAAAGGATCCAAAAAAATGGGTTCTTCAACCACACTGACTGTAAAATGTTTTGTTTGGAAAAGGAATACTTTATTGATGGCATCTTTTATTTCTTCTAAACAGTCTCCAGACACCAAAATGCCTGGATATATGGATGATGCAGACGCGGATAAGGTATCTTGTACTTGATCTGGAAAGTTTTTAATGTTTCATACATAGCCAGAATACAATTTAAGTTTCAAGCTGTTCAGTTTGTTTTTTTACTTAAAAAGTAAATGCTATTCTTTATAGAACCCTTCTTTTTAAAAATTAAAATTTGAATGTCAGGATCTGCCCAGATGCCCGTTTGGCAGCTGGCTCAGCCTCTCAGTGCGCTGTTGAGAGCCTGAGTTAGCCGCTTTCACCCCCTCCACAGTCCTATGCTCCAGTGAGAACTGGAGGGACAGAGCACAGTGTGGCGACTGACAGTGACTGCTCTTTGCTTAGAGCTGACCCAAGAAATGATCTGCGGTCTTTGATCGCTCAGTTCTCAGTGTAGAGTCACCAGGGTCAGCGGCAGTATTGGATAGTGCTGCAGCCATCTAGGGCAGTATGTATCTTTTTGGTTTATGCAATCCCTGCACTACTTTTTCAACTTCCACAGCTTTACTTCTTCTTGGCCACTGCTGATGGGTATGTATAGACAGATTTTGCAGAGCTGGCCTTCTTTTAAAAGGTTCATTTTGGTGACAGGGTCACTTCAAACCTTTTGTGGCCATTAACCTATGTCATACGATGGCAGCATTTTATACCCAGTGTGTGTGTGTACATGTAGATGGCAATGATCAGGTGGCTGCACACCTTTTTTATCACTCCCAGTATGTAGGTTCCAACCCCCTACACACGCCCCGAACTACAAACCAAACCAGCGTGGATCAATGTAACTGAAACCATATGTAACAGTTACATTGTTACAATGTAACCTTACTTGTGAAATCCCTCTGGAAGCTGGAAATTACCAGGTCTTGTGCCGTGTGGCTGCCCTACTGCATTGTGAACACAGGAGTTCCCCCACTTGTTATGGCAGCCATTTAGATATTTTGCATTTTCTAAGTGAATGCAAAACCTTCTCTGATTGATCGAGGTGGCGAGGCATAGGGGTTATGTCACATACGCCACCTTTTCCGATCAGAGAATGCTTTGCATTCATTAAGAATTCTCATTGGTCACTGCAGTCACGTGACCACACTGACCAGTCACTGCTCACCATTATTCTGATACACAGCCTCCAGGGTTGTGTATGGAGTGAGAAATGTATTGATCAGTGAATCCACAGGGATAAACCTGTAATGTGGTGTTGATAATATTATCCCAACTATGACCGATATCTACTTCAGTTTGTAATTGGCTAAGTACACCGACACTGAAACAAGTGTAATTTCTGTTAGCCAACCAAAAGGTGCTTGTGTTGATTTTTTTTATAAAATGTGGAATTTTTAGGAATCGGATATGGACATTAAAGTACAGTGAGTATAGAAAATAATCGCCCCCTTTAAAATCATGTTTTGTTGCTTTACAGCCTGAAATAAAGACAGAGCGACAGTTTTTGTTTTATCCAACTCTATTTACTCAGTACAGCCCATAACGCCAATATGTCAGAATTTTTTTTTTTTCTTATTATTATTCAAAAACAGAATCGGTAAGAAAATGGATCACCCCCCCTCCTAAAAATGACTTGCGAACTCAATCAGGTGTAGCTAATCACCTTCTCAATGCCACACAAAGCCATTTTCTTTTAGCTGTGATCAGCTGTGGTCATTTTGATTAGCTCAGCATGAAAAGAGCTTTCCTGCAGCATGTTCCTGGTAGTGCAGCTGAAGCAAACAATCAACTATGGGTGCCAAGGCACTGTCAAAAAATCTCCATGATGAAGTTGTGGACATGCACAAGTCAGGTGATGGCTATGAAAAAAACTCAAAATGCCTAGAAGCACAGTGAAGTCTTTTAAGAAGTGGAAGGTTTTTGGTACAAACCAACCCTCCCTGGATCAGGCCATCGCTCCAAACTGAAAAAAAGAGCAGCTACCAAGAGGCCTACAGCAACTCTGAAGCAGTTGCAGGAATTTGACAGAGTGGTCATTGTGTGCACATGACAACAATATCACAAATTCTACACAAATGTGGCTTGTATAGGAGGGTTGTAAGAAAAAAGCCACTCAAAGGCCACAACCAGTCACAAACTAGCTTTGCCGAAATGCACCTTGAAGATTCTGGGGCCACATGGAAAAAGGTGTTATGGTCAGATGAGACTAAAATTAAATTATTTGGCCTCAACACCAAAACGATATGTCTGGCAAAAATCCAATACAGCTCACCATCTCAACACCATTCCTACAGTAAAGCATAGAGGTGGTAATATCTGGTAATGGCAGTGTTTCTCTGCAGCATAGACTGGAGAACTTGTCTGGATTGAAGGAAAAATGGGGCAAAATACTATCAAATTCTTGAGCAATATCTGCTGCCCTCTGCCAGAAAGTTGTCAATGGGAAGAAGGTTTACCTTCCAACATGACAATGACCCAAAGCACACTGCAAAAATGACCACACAGTGGTTGAGGGAGAAAAAAATAAATGTCCTTGCATGGCCTAGTCAGAGCCCAGACCTAAATTCCATTGAAAATCTGTGGAATGACTTGAAGACTGCAGTCCACAAATGGCCACCATCAAATTTAACTGAACTTAAGCAGATCTGCAAAGAAGAGTGGGCAAAGTTAGTAGAGACATATCCTAACAGACTAAATAAAGGCTGTAATTAAAGCAAAAGTGGGTTCAACAAAATACTGACACAACGGGGTGATCCTCTTTCCCACTCAGTGATTTCTGTTTTTTTTTTTTTATTATTATTCTTTTCTGACATGTTGATATCTTTTCACTTGGATGTTATACGTTGCACTGAGTAAATACAGCTGGATAAAACAAAAACTGTGCCTGTCTTCATTTCAGGATGCAGAACAACAAAATGTTATTTTAAAGGGGGTGATTCTTTTCTTTACTAACTGTTGTGTGTTTTTTTTTTTTTTTTTTTTTACATATTTTTAACAAGCCGCAAATCCAGCTTTACAGTACTTCCACTGCTTTGTCAAAATATGTAAATACTTTAGTGTGCATTAGTGCTGCACGATTAATCCATATAGAATTGAAACCCCGATTCTACCCCTCTTGCAAAGAACGGGCAGCCTGCTAAGTTTCTCACAACATTACGTAGGCGGAGATGACTATAAACATTGTAACACTTGAGCCCCTTTCACACAATCGGCCCGCCTGTCTGTTTTTCATGTGAATCCATGCTGCGACCACCCATTGACTTCTATGGGCAGGCGGATATCAGCGGAGATGTGTCGGCTGACACCCATCTGCCATCCGTCTGACAAGATCCGCTCAAAACAGACGGATGGCGATACATTCGCCATCCATCCAGCGGATCGGATGAAAACAGACAGGCTGTCCGATTTCACCATAGAACACAGCGGTGCTCTGACAGGTCCATCGCTGCACAGTGAGCGGAGACAGTCCTGTCATCCACAGGCTCAGTGGGGATCAACAGAGCGATCCCAGCTGAGCTAGCGGAGTCTGTCAAAATGGATCCACTCCATGTGAAAGGGGCCTTAGTCCTTTTAGATCAAAGGAATGGACTTTGGTCTGTAAATTAGGTCAGTTTAACCACTTAAAGACTAAACCTTTTTTTGACACTTTTTGCTTACAAGTTAAAATCGGTATTTCTCTTTTTGTCCATGGACCGACACAGCTACTTTAATTCTTTAAAGTTGGGTTATGTTCCGTCTATTAGGAGAGGACTAGGCAGAACATGTTGGATATTTTAATACATGTTACTTTAACAGAGTTGAACAGCCCCGCCCAGGGGGCGGGCCCTCCGTACATAACCCTCCACCCTGCAGTAGCAGCCTTAGTTTTTTTTCTGCCTAGTAGAGAAGGACCTGGCTCCCTTTGGGCCCAGAGTCCTGAAGACATTTTTTACTTTTTATTATTTTATTTTTTTGAAGAATCTTCTATCAACTGCCGACTGGGCATGACAGGCAGGATAATATAGATTCTTGTAGTCCCCCCAGTGCAGCCATCGAGCGTGAGCAGGCCTTAGCTACGTGCGGGGTCGGCCACGACATACCCCATGGCTCCAGGAGTGGCCAGTGAGCTATATGCTCCAGGGTTCACATATGACCGGGCTGCTTGCTGTCTCAGTCACAGTGGACCGGGCCGACAGCTACTCCGTACTGCTCGGTTGTAGGTCCGTCAGGAATGCACCAGCAGGTCCGTCAGGAACGCACCAGCAGGTCCTCGCAGGTGGGATGGAACAGCTGGGCATTCCCCGGGGGGTCGGTTAGGGGGTCTCCTGTCCTCCCTTCCTCCCCCTCTGTCCACCCCCCCTTTTTTCCTCCTCGCCTTGCGGGGCCTGCTACGTCGGCTGGGGTATACCTGAGGGGGATTCCGTATCCCGGTTTGGGGCTGTGGGGGCGTCCGGGTACGCTCTCTGTGGGGGGTGGTCTGCCTCTGGAAAGTCTCCATTCGGCATCTCTACGGCCTTCTTGTCCACCTTAGGTGCTTAGGCACCATTTTCTGAAGCGCCAACACCTTTTTTTGGGGCCTATAGTTTGCATTAAAATCGCCATTGGCGGCCATTTTGTCGTGGCTGCGCTATGATGCAGGTCTTCATTGCAGGGCGGCCATTTTCTTGCAGTCCCTATTTCTCTGAGGCGTTCGGCCATTTTGAGGGTGTATTTTTGCTTATTGATGTAGCCTCTAGTGCTTGGAAGGCTTCCTGAACGGCGCGAAGAGCGCTGTTCACATCACAGAACTCCTCAGACACACGCTGTGTGCGTCGGGAGAGCAGACAGCGACGCTGGGCAGCCTCTTACTTGGGTGGTGAGTTTTCCTGGGTAAAACCCCGGTCAGAGCAGCAAGGAGGGTGGATATTTTTTGGTACCATTACCTTGACTTAAGTCCTTATAGGCTGTCAGTGGGTGGGCATGGAGTCAGAAGCTGATGCTTCTTCCCCAGACATTCCAGGGCAGCAACCAGTGTCCCTACACCTGCGGTGCATATGGACAGTCCTGGAGTCATTTGTTGCCAAGGGCGGGTGTAAGGTGGCTGGGTAAACAAGCGCCCCCTCCCCCCGCCATCTCTTGGTGAATGCTCTGCCTCAGACTCGGGCCTGGCTGCGGCACAGGACCCCTGTTCTGAAGTGTCAGAGGATGCAAAGACCGTCCAGGCAGTGAGGGTGACTCCTCGCCCGGGTCAGCGCAGGGTAGAGCACTTGTGGTAGCACTTATCACAGCAGTGAGGGTCACTCTCTTAAGCTGGAGGATACAGCTGGGACATCCGCTGAGGTGTCAGTCCCTTTTGGCTCTCACAAACCGACCCGCTATCAAGGTTTTTCCTTATGCGTCTTACTTTGACAAGTTCATAGATAAGGAATGGGAAAGGCCGCAGATGTCTTTTGTGGTCCCTCAGCGCAGGGCGGTCCGTTACCCATTTGAATAGAGCCTTTTTGAAAAAATAGGCTTCTCCTCCGGTCGTTGATCCCCGGGTCTCTCGGTTGAATAAAGTAACCACTATCCCGGTGGAGGGGACCCCTGCCTTTACGGACACTTCTAATAGGAGGTCTGAATCGGTGAGCCGCTACATGTTCACCATGCTGGGATCAGCATTGCAGCCTATATTGGCTGCTACCTTGGTGTCCCAGACACTCGCTGAGTGAACTAAAGTATTGCACCAGACTGTGGAGGAGCATCAGCTCCCTCCAGAATGCTTGTCACTGGCCGTACAGTTGGTACAGGGACTTGTGTACGGCTGTGTTGCAACTAGGGTTGTCCCGATACCACTTTTTTAAAACCGAGTACAAGCACCGAAACTGATTTTCAAGTACTCGCCGATATCGATTACCGATACTTTTTTTTGTTATGTGACAGTGGCACATGTCAGTATTTTTTTTCTGCTATTTTTTGTTATGTTTTTCTTTTACAATGCTTTCTTTTTTTGGGTGGGGGGGGGGGGAGCAGGGGAGTGGGTGGTTTCAGTGTGTTTTTTTATTTATTTTTTTTACAATTTTATTTTTATTTTTATTTATTGCAATTTTTTTCTTCTTTTTTTTTTAGCCCTGTTGGGGGGCTTTGGTGAGATATCAGGGGTCTTAACAGACCTTTGACATCTCCCCTTTGAGACAGAGAAAGGGTCAGGGACTAAAAAAAGATTCCCCAGTCCCTTTCTCAGCAGCCTCAGCTGCACTGAAAATTAATGGACAGAAGACAGCGGCTCCTCTCCATTCATAAACTGAAGCATCGTAAACACAGGTTACGATGTTTCAGTTATATGAATGGACAGTCAGTGATCATGGACTCTGTTCATTCAGAAAAGGAAGGAGCCGAGTTTACTGGCTCCTACCTCTGCTCTCCATCCTGACAGATCGAGGACAGAGGAGGTGGAGGAAGACATGGAGGGGGGACACGGAGCGCGGAGGGGGAGAGCAGCAGAATGGGGGGGACACGCAGCGCGTAGGGGGAAAGCAGCAGAACGGGGGGGGACACGGAGCGTGGAGGGAGATAGCAGCAGAATGGAGGGGGGACACGCAGCGCGTAGGGGGAAAGCAGCAGAACGGGGGGGGGACACGGAGCGTGGAGGGAGAGAGCAGCAGAATGGAGGGGGGACACGGAGAACGGAGGGGGACACGGAGCGTGGAGAGGGCAGCAGCAGCACGAAGGGGAGACACGGAGCATGGAGGGGGAGAGCAGGGGGACTGGAGGAGGATACAGGTCAGCGGTGATTGGTGCGGCTTTGGGGGGAGTTGCACTTACAAGGTCCGATCACCGCTGTCTATATTTCACTAAAGCAGCTAAAAAAGGGGGGGGGGTCCGGGGAGAAGCTGTCAGGCTTTATTGAAATCTATACAGGGAGATCGGTGCTTGTAACTCCCCCCGCTGCACCGCTCATCCCTGACTGCCCAGGTATCGGGTGAAGCATCGGAGCATTTGCCCCGAGTACAAGTACTCGGTGAAATGCTCGGTATCGGGACAACCATAGTTGCAACCCTGGATGCAGCCCCTCTAATCTCCCAGGGCCTCCGCATCTACGGTGGTATTGCGCCGCCTGATATGGCTGAAATGCTGGTCCGCTGATCAAGCTTCCAAGAAAACTCTGGCAGATTTGCCTTTCTAAGGTGGTGGCTTTTTGGTGCCTCACTGGACGACATCATTAAGGATGTCACTGGAGGTAAGCGCATACTTCTCCCTCAGTCCACTAAAGGGAAGGAGCCGCGCCATAAGTCGGGGTCCTCCTTTCCCACACAGAAGCGGGTATTTTTGTCAGGACCTGCTGACAGACCCTCCCAAGCGGACAAAGGTCCAGCTAGGGGAGGGAAGCGTCCCTGGGTGCACTAGCCCACCAACCCAGCAAACAAACCTGCTACCACATGAAGTTTTGTCCCTGCCCGACTCCTGGGTGGGAGACAGCTTTGCGGGTTTAAAGCTCGGTGGACCTCCCTACTCTCCGACCAGTGGGTCTGTGAGGTAGTCACCTTGGGGTACAAGATCGAGTTTCTTTCTTGTCCACTAAACAGGTTCTTTCCCTCAAATCTGCCTCTCCTTCCAGCTCGTCGGACTGCCCTGCAGGGGGCAGTGCAGAACTTGTTGAGGTGCGGGGTGATCATACCCGTACACTGCAGGACAGGTTTCAGGGATTCTACTCGAATCTGTTTGGACGAACTCCGTCCCTCTTTGGGACCACAATCTTGGCCCTCAAGGCCCTCAATGCCTTTAAAAAGATTCAAAAATTACGGATGAAATCTATTTGTTTGGTGGTGGCTGCGCTCCATCCGGGGGACTTCCTGGCATCCTTGGATGTCAAGGACACATACTTGCATGTCCCCATCTGCGTCAGGCATCAGAGGTTCCTGTGTTTTGCGATCGGCGAAGACCACTATCAATTTGTGGCTCTTCCCTTTGGCCTAGCATCGGCACCAAGAGTTTTCACCAAGGTGCTCGCCCCGATCTAGCTTTGCGGCATTGTTATCGTAGGCTACTTGGACGACCTTCTTCTGAGAGCTGCTTCAAGCTCAGAATTAGAGGAGGATGTGTCTATAGCCAGTCAGACCCTCCAGGAGTTTGGTTGGATTCTGAACCTCCAGAAGTCGGTGTTGGTACCGACCCAGCGCCTAGAGTACCTGGGGTTGATTATGGACTCCTCGGAGGCCAGAGTCTTCTTCCCTTGGAGAAGTTGCAGACATTCCAGACTGCAGTGAGGTGGTTGACGTCCCGCAAATGGTCGTCTCTCCGTTTTTGCATGCAAGTCCTGTGCCTCATGGTAGCCTCTTTAGAGGCAGTACCATATGCCCAATTCCACACTCTGGTCTTGCAGAAGGAGATTCTCTCCAAATGGAACAGATCTCTGTTGTCTCTGGATCGTCAGATTCAGATAAGTCATCTTGTCAGGTCCTCTCTGAGTTGGTGGCTGAGATCCCCGGCTCTTCGGTCCTGGAAGTCGTTCCTCCCCTTTCATTGGACTGTGATCACGACGGACGCCAGTCTGACCGGTTGGGGGGGGAGGAGTCTGGGGGGTTCAGGCGGTCCCGGGTCGCTGGACTCCGACCGAATCCCAACTGCCGATCAATGTTCTGGAACTCCAGGCGATCAGGCTGTGCCTCTCCAGGTGGTCTCAGAGACTGAGGGCGTCCAGTCAGGATCCAGTCAGACAATGCCATGGCTGTGGCATACGTCAACCATCAAGGAGGAACAAGAAGCTCGGCTGCAGCTTCGGAGGTCGCTCACATCCTACGGTGGGCGGAAATGAGCGTGCCGGCCCGATCGGCAGTTTACATTCCGGGCGTGGAAAACTGGCTTTGCTGGAGATGGGGGCACGCCAGTCGTGGATCTCCTGGCTTCTCGACTCAATCGCAAAGTGTCGAGGTTCGTGGCCAGGTCCAGAGATCCCTGGGCAGATGCGTTGGTTTTCCCCCACTGAAGTTGCTTCCTCGTCTACTCTGCAGAGTAGAGACCGAGGGAATTCCGGTGATTCTAATTGCCCGAGATTGTCCCAGGCGTCCCTGGTACGCCGACCTCGTGCGGCTGGTGGCGGATGTGTCCTGGCGACTGCCACTGAGGGAGGACCTTCTCTCGCAAGGTCCCATTGTTCATCCTGCTTTACAGTCGCTGGCTTTAACGGCATGGCTATTACACGCCAGGTACTAAGGGACTGAGGCCTGTCAGATTCGGTAATTTCAACCATGTTGAGGGCACGGAAATCTTCTAGGAAGATCTACCATTGCACATGGAGAGCCTACATCTCTGTGTGAGGAGATGGAATGGCGTCCACGGACTTATTCGGGTTCCAGGATCCTGCTGTTTTTACAGCGCGGAGTGGATCAGAAACTTGCCTTAAGCACCATTAAGGGACAGATTTCAGCCTTGGCTGTTTTCTTTCAGCAACCCCTGGCGGCTCATTCATTGGTGAGCACTTTTGTGCAAGGGGTCCGGCATGTGGCCCCTCCGGTCCGACCACCACTACCTCAGTGGGATTTAATTCTGGTACTCTCGGTACTTCAGAAACCTCCATTTGAGGACATCGGGGAAATTCTTCTTTTGACGTTCTCTCAGAAGGTTCCCTTCCTTGTAGCCATAACATCAGTCGGGAGGGTTTCTGAATTGGCGGCCTTGTCTTGCAAGTCCCCATATTTGGTCCTCCATAAGGATAAAGCGGTGCTACGCCCGCAGCCTTCCTTCCTTCGGAAGGTAGTTTCTGTCTTTCACCTGAATGAGGACATTGTACTTCCATCCTTGTGTCCTCGGCCATCGCATTCCAAGGAGGTTGCGCTGCACTCTTTAGACGTGGTACGTGCCTTGCGGGTGTACCTGTCTGCTACGGCTCCGTTCCGGAGGTCTGATTCACTGTTTGTGTCAGTGTCTGGTCCACAGAAGGGTCTGACGGTCTCGTCGGCCACCATTTCTCGGTGGATCAGGCAGACTGTCATCCAGGCCTATGCCCTTAGAGGGCGGGCACCTCCCTTTCCTGTCACGGCGCATTTGACCAGGGCTATTGGTGCCTCTTGGGCTTTCTGACTTCGAGCATCTGTATCACAGGTGTGTAAGGCGGCGACCCGGTCGTCTGTTTACATTTTTTCAAAATTTTACAAGGTTGATGTGAGTGCATCTTCGGCCGCAAAGTTTTGCAGGCGGCTGTTTTGAGGTTGCAACTCCTCCGTTGAGGAGCTCTGCTTGTTTGGGGTGAAAATGTTTTTTTTTTTTTTTTTTTGATTGCTGTGCCCATCCCTCGTTTTTTTACACTGCTTTGGGATGTCCCAACTGTCAAGAATTAAGGAGCTGTGTCCGTCCATGGACGAAAAGAGAAAATAGGATTTTTTGTACTCCCCATAAAATCCTTTTCTCTGTCGTCCATGGACGGACACGGCACCCACCCCTCTTTTTTTTAGTTTGTACTGCTTTGTTACGAACTGAGGCTGCTACTGCAGGGTGGAGGGTTATGTACTGGGCAGGGCTGTTGAACTCTGTTAAAGTAACATGTATTAAATATTGAACATGTTCTGCCTAGTCCTCTCCTAATAGACGGAACATAACCCAACTGTCAAGAATCAAGGAGCTGTGTCCGTCCATGGACGACAGAGGAAAGGATTTTACAGTGAGTACAAAAATCCTTTTTTTTTTTTTGCTAGAAATTCACTTAGAATGACCAAAATGTTTTTATTTATATTTATTTCCCGACCAGCTCGCAGACAACCAATTAACCTGTCTAACAGTATGCGTTAAAAACAGGGGTTTTGTCCGCATGCATTTGCAAACGCATGCGTGAGCCACGCCAAGACACCCTGGAATCTGTGGTCCTACACTAAACTATGAGTGTCCTCACAATGGAGGCACATGCATTCTTATGGATAGAGGAGGACAGGTGGACTGAAGGGGAGCCTCCCCTCCTTAAAGGTACAGGAGCACACCAAACACCCAGCATGTAGCACAATGGCTGCAAGGTGTTGGTGTGCTGCTGGACCAATACAAACACCATAGGTGAAAACAAAACTTGTCCACCGCCCCCATCTATAGCTGGCCATCGAGCTGCGAGCTGGTCGGTAAGTAGGCTTGGTTTTTCCTGGGCATTCCCCAGGCTTTGTTGTTGCCTGTTTTAGCCTTCCAATGCTGTTTACTGCGATGGCAAGCTATAGATGGGGGCGGTGGACAAGTTTTGTTTTCAAATATTTTATGTCACATTGTATTTGCGAAGCAAACGCAATTTTTGGGGGAAAAATTTACTTTACGGTTTAGTTTATTAATTCATTAAAGTTAGCCCAATTTTTTGGTATAATGTGAAAGATGTTACGCCGAGAGTATCGTGATCTTTATTCTAAGCAAAAAAATTGCGATTCTCATTTTCGCCAGAATCATGCAGCTCTAGTGTTCATAGTCTGGGAACAGGTTGGTTTTAATGGATGTCTTGTGTACATTTTGAATCACGTCATTGCTTTGTTTTCATTGTGCTGCATGTTCATCTATTCCACCAGTTAATCTTTATATTGCAGAAGCCAAATCTTGCCCCAAATGTGAAAGACAAGGAATACAAACCTCATGATATCCCTCAAAGGCAATCTGTCCAGCCTTCAGAAAGCTGTGCCCCTGCTAGAAGAGCTAAACGTACGAAAGCAGAGGTGAGCACTATGGAAAGGCACACACTCTTCTTTTTGTATGTAAGCTGAGTGGCAACTTTAATTATTAAATATGATATTTTTTTTATTTTTTTTAAGGCTGTAAGGATTAAAACTGAACCGGAAGAGACACCAGAATTGAGACCTCGAACTTTGCGCCGCAGGATGGGATCTACACCTTCTGTCTGTGATAATGGTAAGCTTGCATTTGCCCTTACCAAAAGGAGCGAAAAAACTTGTGGATTTGACATTCTCATGCACATGTATGTGACATTTTTTTATTTATTTTATTGTTTTTTTTTAATTTATTTTTTATTTATACAATCATCGTGCTTTGCCTGTCCTTAGCAGGCTTAGAAGGCCCAATAATGAGGGCTTTTGAGGAAACCAGCCTAGCCTGTTCACTATAAAAAATGTGGGTTCACAGGAGTTTTCAGTATGTATTGGTGCTGTTAGAGAGAGCTGACAAATCTGTGTAGGGAGAGTTACCCTGCTATACTGTGGTTTACTATGGTAGGCTACATATCTTTTGTGTCCCCTTCTGTGTTTATAGTTCTATTAATAGACCCAACAGTCCTTTTTGAGACTACTATGTGACTGTATCGGCTGTACCAGCTCCACAAGTACATGCTGCATCTATACACAAGGCTGGTCCTACTGAGCTCACCAATGTGAGATTTAACGTGTTTGCTGCTGACAGTACCTTCATGGTCTGAAGCCACTGCCTGCTGCACATAAGCCACAGAAAAAGTACCAGTCTCTTGGGTACTTTGTGCATGTGGAACCATATGAGTTTACACTGCTGAGCTTAGTGGGAGCAGTACCTAATAGACACAAGCTAAATACCCAGACCCCTCCCCCTTATTTCTCAATTGCTGCATCTCCTCCTGCTCCCCAACATTCTTCAGTGTATCCATCACCATGTCGGCTGCATCCAACGAGAAGGAGAAAATTCAGAGACCAGCCCTTTTCCACATCCAGCAGTGGAGAGAGTTATGGGGAAAGGCTAAAGAGGGTAAAGCAAAAGCTGGGACTTCAGCAGTACAAAACACCTACCCCCACAATCTCCAATGGCAAGCTTCCTTTTTCTGGTTCCCTTCCATTGGCATAGCTATGTGTTGGTTATTCGTTGGACCCCAGAGTAGACTGAAATCAGGAGTCAAAATCTAACTTTTAGAGGCAGCTCCCAGTCATCTCAAAAGGTCTATGATGTTGTCTGTAGAGGATCAGAAGTGCGTGTCTCACAGCTTTATTTGGTCCGGTAAGAATTGTATTTTTCATGAATTGTAATCAAAAACCTAATGTGCTTGGGGGACTCAAAACTCCCCCTTCAACAGGGTTATTGTATGGATAGCATGCATTCCAGGTCACCAAAATGACCTGGGTGTTCGTTTTGGCAACCCAGGTTTAATTCTATCCATATTATTTTGCAATTGCTGTGCAGCACAAATCTGAATTAACTGCCAGCACAAAAGCCCTAAAGAAAGGGATAGTTTTGAGCCTGAAATGCTTTGGATTGTTGACTGTTATGAAGAAAAAAAAATTCTTACTGTACTTGATAGCACTTTTTGCTGCGCTCTCATCCTTGTAATACACTACCGTTTTTAAGCAAAGAGAAATTATTTTACAAATCACACCCAGCATCTGAAGGCCAGCTTGTCAAAAGCTGATAGTGCTTCAGTGGCTCTTCTACTAGCTGCCCCCTTTTATATGTTCATGATTTGCACTGCCCCAGAGTGGCAGGTATCTAGCCCCCATTATTTTTACCTTCACAATGAACAAAATGTATGTTGTTGGACTACATTTTCAGTGTCATGTACACATTCGGACAACTGCCAAGTGGTTGCGTAAACATGGGTAGGGATGCTATATGTCATTCACTGTGCACTAGGTGAACCTTCTAGTAGCTTGGACTGATGCAGAATGGAGCAAACCTCTAGAGTAAGTGGTGAAAGATAACAGCTTGATCACCATAAACACATCCTTTGTCATTGGCTAAGTTTTCATTATCTGCACCAACAGACCCTCCCAGGCATTCCAAAGCATGTGCAACGTTCCAGGCAAAAATGCCATCCAGTGCTTCAACTTGTATGCCTGATGGGCAAGAGCCACTCTGAATCAGAGCTATTGGAAATTCCCCAGTGCAAGAGGTGGCTCACCCTATGCCAGCTGCAGTCAAACAATATTGTGTGTGACACTGACAGAAACCTTGTTATGCAGTGCTTCCTCTTAACATTGCTCTGAATGTGCTTCATCGGGCATGGAAGTTTTGTGGACACTTTTTGTAGTTCTCTTACCTGACCATGGCTATCCTGGCAACAATGTAGTGCCAACACCAGCTGCCTTCTAACCAATTGGTATGTGACCCCAGAGATTTTACTGAAGTTCCATATGAGTCAAAAACCTACATAACCTGTCAGAGACACTAATGTCTCATTTCTAAAGGTCGGGTACATAGGTAAGCTTTTTGTTAACCGAACGTGCTGATGCCATCCATGTGTTCCACGAGCAGGAAGTCTCATGTTGTGCATAATGTCATTCCTGTCTTGGCAGCCTAGTGGACTGTGCTTTGAGTGGTAACTAGGCAGCCAAAGAAGTAGATAAATGACATTGACAGTAAAACGTAAAAAAAGGAACTTTGGCACAATGTGACGTAAGAGTAAAAGACCTGGAATGATCTGGTGGTCTGAAAAGAAGGGGACCCCACGGTTGTAAAGAAGTAACAAGAAAAACGATGATAAAAGTTGAAAAGAAGCACAAACGTATGCAATTTAAAGAAAACCGGACCAAGCCAAACAAAAAAAAAAAAAACATTGACGAGATGTTTGGATAAACAAAAACCCCCATTATCAGACCAGTTCATCTTTAAAGCTAATATACAGATGAAAATAAAGTGCTATAAGTGCAAAAAAGAAAATTCATCCATATAATACATGTAAACGTGCATCCATAAATGTTCAATAAATTGCCAAGTAAGGTATACAGATTTGATATTTTCAATTATAGTGCCAATTAATCTGTCTAAAGCATAAAAAACG
Organism: Rana muscosa; assembly: GCA_029206835.1. Lineage (NCBI taxonomy): Eukaryota > Metazoa > Chordata > Amphibia > Anura > Ranidae > Rana > Rana muscosa. Next base: position 323,962,601 of record CM055117.1, read on the forward strand.
CAATGTTCATTCAAAAAGTACAAAACTTCAAATGTGGCCTAAAATTGGTAAATCTAGACAGAGGAATCATGATTCCCAATACTGGTGATGACACAGATGCTCCACATGTGTTTAATCACAGTCCAATCCAAGTAATCCCTTGTCTATGCTCCACCATATATAATAATGAATGGATGCTTACCAGATAAAGAGACCCCAAAACTAGGTCTAGCCACGCATTGGTGGGCAACAACCCCCACTGTGGGTATGCAGTAGGCTTGTGCACAACGGAAAAATTCGGTTAGTTTCGGTTAGTTTCTTTTCGGTCCTGTTGATTCGTAATCATTCGTAATTTTGCTAGACGGGATTTTTCGTGTTCGGACTAATTCGTATTTTCGCAAGCGACATTTTTCGTTGAATTTTTAGTTGATTTATAATTCGTACTTTCGGTAGAGTACGTTGTTTTTCGTTGATTCTGGACACAACTCCTACTTTCGTAACTTTTTTTGGGTTCGTTGATTCGTAATTTTCTGTGTCTCTCTCACGACGACGCTGCCTATTATGCCTAATGTGCTTTGAATGGATTTGTACTTTTCTAAATACATAGCGGTTATTTGTAACGATTCGAAATCTCGTATTTTACTTTCGTTTTTTACATGCGGCTATAGCCTCCGCCCCTGTACACCATTTTGAGAGGGTTCAGCATGGTGAGGGAGAAGCAGAGAGCAGAGCAGAGTGTTATTGTGCTTCGAATGGATTTGAAATCTCGTATTTTACTTTCGTTTTTTACATGCGGCTATAGCCTCCGCCCCTGTACACCATTTTGAGAGGGAGTTCAGCACGGTGTGGGAGAAGCAGAGAGCAGAGTGAGTGTTATTGTGCTTCGTATGGATTCGTACATTCGTAACTTTTTCATAACGAATTATGCCGAAGACATTCGGGCATTCGCTATTTGCGGTATAATTTATTTCGGATTCGGTCTTATTCGTAATTGCTTTGTTCGGAAATTCGAATGCTTCCGAATGTCCGAAAGTTGCTAAATTCGGACGAATTTCAATTCGTTACGAAACGAATTGCACAAGCCTAGTATGCAGGTAACACTCCCTTTACAGGACCCGTATGTTTAGCTGTGTCATCAAAAAGATTGCCCGATAATGCGGCCGGTTAATTGTCTTTACTCATTAACCAGACGTGTATAAAAAAGGAACACAATCGCTCATTGCATAATTTCCCAACATAATGTTCTTTTAATACATTTCTTATTCTACTCGAAAGTAAAATTAATACATGAGGATATTAGAAATTATTGTCCTGCACCCCGGCGGGCGTGCTGACATCACCGTGATGCCCCCCAACCCGATGTACGTTTTGTCTCAATAGACTTTATCACAGGGGCAATGGAGACTATTGAGAAGAAATTTACATCTGGTTGGAGGACATAGCGGTAGTGTCAGCACACCCGCCGTGGCACAGGGCGATAACTTCTGAATGCCTGATGTTTTCATTTTACTTGTTGGTAGAATACTGTTCTTTTAAATAAATTTCTTATGTTGGGGGAATTGCGCAATGAGCGATTTGTATTTCTTTTTTATACACTGCTGTCATCACTTGACCAGGCATAACCGGCTGCAGGTGATCTTTTTGATGACACATCTAACATACGGGTCCTGTGAAGGGAGTGTTACCTGCATACCCACAGTGGGGGTGTTGCCCACTAATGCGTGGCTAGACCTTGTTTTGGGGTCTCTTCATCTGGCAAGCATTTCATCCAATATATATGGTGGAGCACGGACAAGGGACCACGACTGTGATTAAGAACATGTGGAGCATCTGTGTCACCACCAGTATTTGGGATTTCTCGGTCTACATCATTTTACCAATTTTATGCCACATTTGAAGATTTGTCATTTTGAATGAACATTATTTGAGTTTTTATTTTATTTTTTTCATGCTTTGCACAGAATAATTGACACTTTAATTGAAAATATCTAATCTCTATACCTTACTTTATTGAATAATAACATTTATGGATGCACATGTTTACAGCTTTACATATATGGATGAGTTTTTATTTTTTGCACTTGTATCACTTTATTCTCATCAGTGATTATTTGCATACACGTTTGTTTGATTAAATTCACAGCGTAACACAATTTTTTGTTTTAGTATAGGGATGTGCAATAAAGTGAGTGCAGCAGTTTGTTAATCACCGATTTTAGATCACAACAATTCGATTATTTTATTTTGTTTCTTCTGTTGCTCTGGGGATGAAAGGCAGTGGCTATGATGTTAAAGTGTTCCGGTTTCCCTCCCCTTGTCCACTCACTAAATGCCTTGTATTCTTTACACAGAATGCATGGCAATGTACTCCGCTACCCCAGCAGACACAAACCTGACCCCAGGCCAGGACGACTCGCCCCCTCATTCCCAGCCAGACCCAAACCATGTACCCACCAAAATGGAAGACGTCTGTTAGCCTTTGCAGATACTGCACAGACAATGTCGCAGGTGCTTGGGGTATTATAGTGGTTTGCAGGTGCTACAAGCTACAGTTATGCTTTTAGCCCCCTCCCTGATTCATGTCTTCCAAGCTAGCCCCCTTTCCAGTTCATGTCGAACCATGTGTAGTGTGACACGTTTATGCCTTGTACCATCTTAATACAGCTTGCCTGTATCTTTTGTCATCTGTGGAAAGCCATGCCCTCCTCCCAGCCGCTCCTCGCACTGCGGTAGGCTTTGGGAAAGGGCGACATTATGTTATGCCACCGGGTCTTTCTGCGCTTCATTTCTATGGAAATGCAGAAACTTTGTGGCAACATCACTTCCTACAATGACTTCACGCACAAGCGGGTTCATAGATTTCTTAGTAAACTAGATAGTGTGCCTCGTAGAACCAAAGATTGACCAGTTCACTAAACCAACCCACTGCTCAACCTTTTAGACTTCAAAGGGATTTTGGGGTCCCTAATTTTCAAACAGTGAGTCGATTAGATTTACTCTTCCCTAGTAATCATCTAGTAACTGTAGTGTGTGCAGTTTTTGCTTATGGCTGCTAATTTAGTTGAACTAATTTTATCTTGCTAGATCAAACTGTGCATGTGAAACAAGAGCCAGTGGAAGCAGTTCTAGAAAAGCCAAAACCAAAATCCAAAAAGAGCAGAAGTCCAGTAAGTATAGAAAAGTTTAATGTTTCATTATATGCACATGTAATGATACAGATAATTTCTGTCCATAGATTAAATATACGGTCAACAAATGAAATCATTCTGGACATTTTTTTTCAGGTGGATTTATATGTTTGTTTTATTTGTGGGAGTGGAAATGATGAGGACCGTTTACTCCTTTGTGATGGTTGTGATGACAGTTACCACACCTTTTGTCTTATTCCTCCCCTCAATGATGTTCCCAAAGGTGACTGGAGATGCCCAAAATGTTTGGCACAGGTAAGTCTTCGGAGCTGACTATATAGCAAACTAATGTGTGGGTAGTAACATAACGAAATGTCACTTCAAGATCACAAACTTTATTTTAAAAAGATTTAATCTAGAATAATTTAACTGACATGATTATTAGTAATTAGTAGTGCTATATCTACATGTCTTCTAGGTGCTTTTTTTAAATTATTTATCGGCGTATAAGAATCACAGCCGTATAACGCGCACCTTCATTTTAAGAGGGAAGTTTCAGGATTTTTTTTTTTTTTAAAGAACTTTGAATTAAAATAAGGGTCAGTGCCCATCAATGCAGCCTGATCAGTGCCCATCTGCAGCCTCCTCATCTCTCATCAATGCAGCCTGAACAATGCCCATCTGCAGCCCATCTCATCAATGCCGCCTCTTTAATGCCCATTTTTAGCCTTGATGCTCATCTGCAGCCTCACCATCTTTTATCAATGCAGCCTGAACAATGCAGGAAATCACTGAGCTGTCATCTCCTTTTTACTTGGCTTTCACTCGACTCTGTCGGCAGTCACACACACACACACACACACACACACACACACACACACACACACACCCACCTCTGCCATCAGCATTGGACCAGCTCCTGTGATAGGCAGAACACTGGTCCAATGCCGATGGCAGAGGCGAGACTGTGTATGTAACGTGAGAGCCGAGTAAACAGGAGATGACGGCTCAGTGAATTCTGGCAGTGCTTCTTGCCCTCCGAGGTACACTACCGGCGCATAACACGCACCCGTGATTTGCCCCCTATTTTCAGGGGAAAAAAAGTGTGTATTATACTCCGATAAATACGGTGTGTGTGTGTGTGTGTGTGTGTGTGTGTGTGTGTGTATGTATTATATTAATATTATTTTTTAGTTTGCAGACAGGCAACTTCAGTCCCCCCTTTGTTTTTTTGCTTCTATCCTAAAGCAAAAGCTATAGTCACTCGGTGTTCCCAATGCATTCCTTGGTCCCAATCTATATACAGTCTGGGAGGAGGCATTGCACAGGTGCCTAAACATATGATTATGACTTTCTTCATTATAAAAAGAGTCTGCATATTTGGTTTTCTCCTAGGTTTCCATGTGTGCCACCTGTATTCTGTTTAGGAAGGTAACCATGATGAGGACAAAGACCATTTTATAATAGGGTATACATATCTTTTAAATAAAAAAAAATAGCAGCTGTAGGGACTGCAAAATACAAAGCCCCAAAAAATCGAATGCATTTAACAGAACTACTGGTACATTACTTAAGCCCCATACACACGATTAGATTTTCTGCAGATTTTTGTCTTTCAGATTTACCAAAACTATATAATATGAGGTCAAACCTTAAGACTTTCAATTTGTATGCAATCTGGCAGGCCCTTCCACTGCATGGTTTTGGTAAATCTGAAGACAAAAATCTGCAGAAAATCGAATGGTGTGTAATGGGGCTTTAGTCTAGTTTGTACAACCCAAATTACCTGGTCGCTCTTGCGTTATGCATAAGATGTCAGATTGCACCTTCTGGCTAGAATATGTGAAGGTTAGCAACTTTATCAGGTGCTGCAAAGGTCGTTTTTGGACATTTTCAGTGCTACAGAGACCTGGCCTATTTCTACAGTTTATTATTATATATATATATATATATATATATATATTTTAAATCACTCTTTGGACTGTTAGGTGACTTCTGAAAACGGTTGTGCCAATGCTTCTTTTGGGGGTTTAGGGGGTGCATGCTTGGGCAATCAAGATATTTCAGTTTTTGTAAAGGATTTAATATACTGCCTTTTTTTTTCTTTTTTCCCCCACGTAAATATTGTGAACTATTTTGTGTACTGCAGTCATAGGTGTGTGTGCAGCCTATTACATTGGGGTGTGCACCCCAAAGCTCAAACACACACATGTATGCAGGAGAGAAAGCATGTATGACCGTGGGTAGTATGTACAGGAGAGGAGTGTATGACAGTGGGCAGTATGTACACTAGAGGAGTGTGGAGGGTATGAGAGGGGGTAGTATGTACAGGAGAGGTGTGTAAGGTATGACCGTGTGGGGAATGTCTGTGCGTGGAGGCGAGTCAGTTGGGGAATGATGACTTTCGATTGCGGGGTCTGTGGCGTTACTAGGAAGGGATGGTGGGGAGGTGGGGGATGAAAAATATAATATGAAAGCAATCAGCGCACAAACAGCAAATATATAGTGAATTGCAGGCTGAACACCAAAAGGGTAATCACAAAAAAAAAAGTACAATATGTAAAAAATTCAAGTGCAGCGCAATATAGAAAGTCCATGAATTAGGAGCAGCAGTAACGCCCCGTGATGCAGACAATCTTCAAGTGTATGGTGACAAATCTTCCACCATCAAGAAAAATGCTTGCTTACCAGATGAGGTGGACCATTTGAATGAACAAGTGGTCAAACGTGCTTGTTCCCACCAATGGGGTAGATGGTATAGATGGATGCGATCCAGCAGCGGATTTTGCAGACATCAATGGGTAAAGGTGATGTATGGAATAAAGATGGACAAGATCTCAGTGCAGACTGATAATTTATTCCAAAGCGATATAAAAGGTAAAATAAGGCTCAATGGCCAGCCTAAACAGTACAATATGGATAAAAAACACCCAGAACGGATGGATACATGTGATGGAATCACAGCATGGAGCCGCAAGCGGCGATAGATGGGAATGCGGGTGACGTCACGATGGAAAGCTCCTCCCCCGAAAAGTGACTATGGAATAACCTCTGTCAGTTGGGGGGTATAAAGAAGCTGGGTGTGATGCCTGTCAGCAGAAGGTACTAGAGAGAGACCTGTGGTATACAGACTGCTTAATCCCAAAGGGAAATTGTTACGACATGGACACACTTAACAAAGACCACACAAGATCACAACAATAGATTGAACAAGATGCAAAAACACAACAAAATTGCCAACAACAGCCATTGACACCAAATAACAAAATTAAAACTACACTACAAATAAAACATCCATATAATTAAAATACAACATAGAATAAATAACACAGATTAAAATAACAGGCAAACTACCAAATACAAAAAATACACAACTTTCTCTAACACCACCCCAGATAATAACCAACACGATACCAACATACTATAAAAATAACACAATTCTGATCATAAACAACCAGAATTAAATCTTCACCTCCAGCCCTCACAGAACAGAATTACTGTATATATCTTGATCGCCATAGGCAAAAATTATTTTCTGTGGTGCATTGTGGTTGTAACAATCTCACTGATGGTGCTCCGTAGACTGACCAGCGTATTTTGGAGGTGGTGGGAAGAGTTTTCCATGATAGAACTTAACTTAAACAACATTCTCCTCTCCAACACTGTTGTAAAAGACTCAAATTCCGAATCAGTTTGAGTCTGTGGGTGTCGGACACCCTAAGCCTGCTTCCTTAGCATGACACTGCATACAGGAGAGCGCTGGCCACCACAGACTCATAAAATATCTTCAGCATTGTCCGGCAGATGTTAAGGAACCTCAGTCTCCACAAAAAGTAGAGGCGGCTCTGTCCCTTCATATAGAGCACCTCGGTGTTCTTGCTCCAGTCCAGCTTACTATCTATGTGTACCCCTAGATACTTGTAACTCTCTACTACCTCCACATCCACTCCTCGGATGGAGATTGGGGTCACTTCCTCTTTCTGAAATCCACAACCAGCTCCTTTTGTCTTTATTACATTTTAGATACAGATGATTAACCTCACACCATGTGACAAATTTCTCCACCACAGTCATATACTCAGTCTCTTCCCCATCCCTGATCCATCCCACTATGGCAGAGTCATCAGAAAACTTCTGAAGATGGCAAGACTCTGGTAGCTGAAATCAGTGGGTTAGACAGTAAAAAGAAAGGGCGAGAGAACTGTCCCCTGTGGAACCCCAATATTGCTGATCACCCTCTCTGACAGTCTTGCAAACGCACATATGTATGTATGCTGGGGGTGGGAATTGGTTGAAATTGTTCTTGGTAAAGGTGAGTGTGAAATGGACGACGTGTGTCAGCGTTTGGGTCTCTTTCACATTTGCGGTAATTAGGGCCGAAACAACTAATCGATTATAAAAATAGTTGACAACTATTTTCATAATCGATTAATCGGCCAGCCGATTAGTTAGCCTGCATACAGAATGCATTGTTTGTTTACATATCAGGAAATACAGTACAGCACACATACAGCTCAGTGCATCATCCATACATGTCAGCAAGTGCCTGAGAAAATGTGAATGTATGAGAAGCAATGCCTCATGGGACATGTAGTCCTGGGCAGGAAGTGAGTGGCTCTAAAGGCAGAAGTTTGTTTTTTTAACCTTGCTATGGGGGACAAGCTATACTATACTTTGCAGCTTGCTATTGGGGCACTCTGAAGGCAGGAGGAGCCAGAAGTGTCAGTGGGGGACCCCCAGAAGAGGAGAATCAGGGCTGCTCTGTGCAAAACCATTACACAGAAGAGGTAAGTATAACATTTTTTTTTTTATAAACAGTGCATCGCTAACAACTTTCATATAATTAAATATATAAACAAATATCAACACCGTGACCAATTAAAGTGCTCAAATGTCCATAATTAGAAAATTCAAGTACGGTAAATAACATGTTGTTTTAAAAAAAATTACTTTAAAGACTGTGTGCAGGGAAGATCAGCATCTGAACCCAAAGAAGGTGGAGGCTGATAGACTGAAGGTAATAGAAGGCACTACAATTATATTTAAAGTAAACTTTTACCAGTATTGTGCATTATATTTAAAATGATCATACCCATGAAAAACAAAATTCTCAGCTTTTATTAGTACTACTTTTAAATATAAAAGATTTATATCTTCCTTCCACCCTTCATGTAGCTTCATGTGTATGTGTGTGTATGTGTGTGTGTATATATATATATATATATATATATATATGTATATGTGTGTGTGTGTGTGTGTATGTATGTATGTATGTGTGTGTATGTATATGTGTGTGTGTGTGTGTGTGTGTATATATATATATATATATATATATATATATATTACTTTCACTGTTTCAGAGTCTGATATTTACCAGATTCAACCTCTAATAGTATATACAGTATATATCTCTTCCGTCTGTTATTCTCAAAGTGGATTAGAGATTTTGCTTCCTAACCATATAGTTGGTTATTTATATTTACCACTGCATAGAGATAGTCAACAATAAATTGTCTTTTTTTTTTTTTTTATGTTACACATTACAGAGGAAGTAAACCCTAATGGGTTTTACTTCCTCTTTGTTTCCCTGCAAAGGTAAAGCATAATGGGCTACTATGCATTGCATAGTAGCCCATTATGTGACACTTACCTGCAGGAGAAGCCCACGATGTCCCCGTCTTCCTCGCTAGCAGCAAGCGTCCATTCTTCACCCCTCTTCCTTCCGGGGCTGCAAACTCCGGTTCTGTGACTGGCCGGAGTCACGTAACGTCACTCACGACATGACCCGAGCTAGAAACGGCACAGCGTACCCTTTCTAACTCCGGCGCATGCGCAGAAGAAATCGCCGTACGGCGATTTGCAAATATCTCCTAGACCGTGTAGGTCTAGGAGATATTTCAAGCACCTACAGGTAAGCCTTAATCTAGGCTTACCTGTAGGTTAAAGTGGTTGTAAAGGGTTTACAACCACTTTAACTAAATTGTACACCACACTTTTTTTAAGGTTATTATCCGATTAATGATTAATGAAAATAATCGTTAGTTGCAGCCCTAGCGGTAATGCTTACCACCCACTGAAAAGCAATCTGTGGTGGATTGCTTTTCAAAGGGTGGTATAGCAGCAGCTGACAGGCATTCAGGAGGTGCTACCACTGCCCCCTGGTGCATGTTTTTACTTTCTGTTTAAATTACTGAATAGCAATTTGCCATTGTGAGATGATGCCACAACAAATGTTTGGCTCGCAGTTGCAGAGCGGACCCATTGAACTCAGTGGGTGAGTTTGACAGGCAGTCCTGCCGATCAAACTCTGTTGCCTCAGGTCAAAATGCCACAGCTGCGACTGGATGGGTAGGATTTGGGTGCATAAACAGGGTGCGGTAAAAAGCACAGGTCAGCCGACTGGGCGTTTATGTGAAAGAGCCCTTAGAGGTGGGGAAGCAGTATAAAATGGCTGGTCAGATATGTCGGCAGGAGGGAGAGGTGGTCTCACTGGCCCCCAGCTCCAGCACTGCAGTAACATATACAATGGCTGCAGTAGCACACAGTAGGGCTTCTATCTACTCATACGAGATATAAGAAGTGTGTTGCTGCTTTGTTTTGTGTTTTCTATATCATATTTTGATTTTAAATGTCTTTTATGTTTTGTTAAAACAAACAAAAAAAGAACATTTAAAAATCCTCATCTTGCCCTGGGCAACCTGAGCAGTCATTATACATGTACAATGTCCCACACTCAACTTGCCCTTTCCAGTCTTCAGGAGGGACCATTATGGACACCCTCAATGCTGAAAAGTGCCACTTTTGAATGCAACACTGTTTAGACACTTTTAGTTTTATGTACATATATCTCTAATGAAGCTCTGGCACACATTTCTAATCCATATGGCCCTGCTTCATATATTATCCCACCAAACAAGAGGCCTCAATACTCTAAAAAGCATTACATTATGCCCTGATAACACAGAATTTCAGGACAGAATCAAAGTTACCCACGAGAACATATCTTTAAAATCAAAACCATATCAAAATACAACCCTATATTGGTTAATTAGAAGGGAAAAAGCTCAGATGAATACCTCCGATTTAGAATATTCTCTAACCGCTATACAGATTGAAACGATACTGTAGTTTTGAATCAAGTGGCGAGTGATGGACCAGAGGAAGAATCTGCTAAAGTAGATGATAACCAAGGAAACCATACTTTTTGGATATTTTTTTTTGGGCAGCCCCTATGCTGGGCGTTGGCGCTAAAGCGCCGCTTGTTTTAGTGGTTAAAAAAGCGTCCCTTTCAAAGCGCTTTGGAAGCTCTGCCCATTTATTGCAATGGGCAGGGCATTTTAACAGTGCTAAATACAGCGCTCCCAACCCGCCCCAAAGATGCTGCTTGCAGGACTTTTTGTAACGCGCTGCCCCAGTGTGAAAAGACGCACTGCAATGAATGGGAGGTGGTTTTTAGGCGCTTAGCAGAGGATATTTCTAGTTCTAAAGCGCCTGAAAACCGCCCCAGTGTGAAAGTAGCCTTAGAGTGATTTATTTATTTTTTAGTTTTTTTTGTTTTAACTAAAATAACAAACATGTTCTACTTATCTGCTCTGTGCAATGGTTTTGCACAGAGCAGCCCAGATCCCCCTTTACTGGGCTCCCCCACTGGTGCTCCCGACCTCTTTTGGTGAGTGCCCCCAGGAAAACTCACTTTCCATGGGGGCTCGTATTCGTGCTTGCTCCCAAGCCGCCCAGTCTGCGTCTATTGTCACAGACAGGGCAACTCGGCCCCGCCCACTGCTCCCTCATCACTGCATTTGTTTGACTTTCCAATTTAAGGCCTTTTTCTCAAAATAGTAGAGCTGATTATATGTCCTTTATGTATGTTTTTTGCATTCAGGTTGCAGGGTCAAGGATCTCTGTGAACACACTCAAACCTCATAGGAGAAGTGGCTTCTCTGCCCATTAGGGAGTTAACAATACCTTACTTCAGGCTTTATCAACCAGGGTTGTTTGGGGTTTCTCAGATAGTGGCAGACTCCTCTCTTTTTTTACAGTTACCACCAGTGTGAGGCAACAATTTTCCACTGACATCCAATGTAATTTAAAGGGAATGCCTCTACACTGACAGCCAATGTAAAGACGCTTTTCTACTCGCTACCAATGTAAGAGAGGCAATTATCCAATGACTGCTATTGTAAGAGGACACTAAACTTTTGAAGTCTTAGAGCCGGTTCACACCAGGGCGACTCGTCAGGCGACTCAGTCGCCTGACAAGTCGCGTCCCACGCTTTTCAATGGAACCGTTCTAAGTAAGAGCGACTCAGGTCGCTCCGACTTAGAAAAAGGTTCCTGTACTACTTTTGGGGGCGACCCAAGGCGACCTGCATTGACTTCTATACAGAAGTCTTATGCAAATCGCCTCAGCGGGCGTCTCAAGTCGTCTTGAGATCGCGCCGCCGAGGTCGCCCCCACAAGTCGTGCCGCGTTGCGCCGCCCTGGTGTGAACCGGGTCTTATTTTTGACCATTATTATTTGTTTAATATTAGGATTTGTATTGTGGTATACAGCAGGGGGTGTTTTTTAAAGTGCTGCACTCTGGGTGCCAAATACTCTAGCTATGCCGCATTCCTTATTTATTTACTTTAAACTTTGGCTGTAGATGATAAAATTTTTTAACAGGGGCTCCCTGAGACCTGAAAATTATTTCAAGGATTCCTCCAAGGTAAAAAAAAAGTTGAGAAAGTCTGCCTTACTGTGTCGGCCAGGTTCTCATCCCGTGTCTCCTCTGGCAGACCATGGACCTGCAAGCTGTTGCCTTTTATAGTGGTTCTCTTAAGCCTCGTACACACGGGCGGGAATCTCGGGGGGGGGGGAAAACGTTGGTTTTCCCGACGAGATTCCTGGCAAGCTTGCCTTGCTCGCCGAGTGTACACACGGCCATTCAAAAGAACCGCCGTTCTTTTTAATGGTAAGAACGCAGTGACGTCATTGACTACGACGAGCCTGCGCTCGTCACATTCGATGCCGTCTCCGCCATCTTGCTGCACCCTACACTACCCTTGTATGCTACCGCGCATGCGTCAAAGTCTTTTCGAGCATGCACGGGTTTACCATGGACAGGTAAGCATACACACTCACGGTTTTCTCGTCGGGAAGCAGGCCAACGAGAATCCCGACGAGAAAATAGAGAGCAGGTTCTCTATTTTTCTCGTCGAGACTCCCGGCAGTTTTCCCGATGAGAAACCATACACACGACCGGTTTTCTCGACAAAAAGATCTCCCAGCAGTTTTCTTGCCGAGAAAACCGGCCGTGTGTACGAGGCTTTTTAGTCTTTAACTTTATACAATATTACCCTACTAGGGTAAGATCAGGTGAGAAGTTGTATCATTTGGGTACAGCACGCGCAGAGATTGGAATTATTAGGTTCATGCCATATCACTGCCAAATTTTGAAAGGCATTAATGCAGATTACCAGAATTTTATATGAAGTTTCATGATGCATATTAAATTATGAAGCAGGGACATAGTTAATGAAGTTTGTTTTGATTCTTTTGTTTGAACAAACATTTATGGTGTGGCCAGCCTATTTTCATTTTGCATAAAAATGTAAACCAAAAACTTATTTCGCCCTTGCAATATGTGGAGTTTAGTTGAGCCAGTGAGTTCAAAGGATTTCATTAAAAAAAATCTATTTTATTTATAGATATTTCAAATTTTTTTCCTTTTATTTCAGGAATGCAGTAAGCCACAGGAAGCGTTTGGGTTCGAACAAGCTGCCCGGGATTATACTCTACGTATGTTTGGAGAGATGGCGGATAACTTCAAATCTGACTATTTTAACATGCCCGTTCATGTAAGTTTTTTTAGCAAGATCTTATGTGACAACATACAATTTTATGAACAGCAAGTAATTTTCCCTATCAGATTGCTAGAGAGGTGACTCTTCCTACCTAAGGTCACAATTCACATGAGTACCATGATTATAATAAGGAAAAAAAACTTCAAACTATATAGACTGTATGGTCTCCCTCAGTTATTGTGCTTGTTTGTTGTCAGCGGGATCATCCAGCATGTATTATTTTTTCCTGTGGACTTTGTGCTCAAGAGCAAGGTTCTGCACCCTACTGCAGCTCCTGCAGGTAGATCACACACTGTAATACGTTTTTAATATGTTGGGCTGGGAGGGCAGATTGTTATTTTGTAGTTTCCAAGAATATTTCAGGACAAATGTATGCCTTCGCTGTTTGTGTATGTATATAGTGAGAATTTTATTTGTTTCTGCTTTTATGCAAGCCACCTATGTTTCCTCAAATTACAGTACAACTATGGTGCTCTTGTCTTTCCTTTATTTTCGGTGGAAGGAGCCATCTCTGCGGTGCTCTCTTGGGAAGATTCCTGTAATCTGTTACTAGGCAAGCCTAACAATTTTTTTATTTCTGCAGATGGTGCCCACAGAGCTGGTAGAGAAGGAATTTTGGCGATTAGTAAGCACCATAGAGGAGGATGTTACTGTTGAATATGGAGCAGATATTGCATCTAAGGAATTTGGAAGTGGATTTCCTGTTCGGAATGGCAAGTTTCGTGTCAAGCCAGAAGATGAGGTGAAATAACAGATTTTTGTATATTATCTTTAATTCACTGAGGATTTACATTGTCGCTAATTTTTCTTTCCCTCCCCATAGGAGTACCTTGATTGTGGCTGGAATCTAAATAATATGCCTGTGATGGAGCCTTCAGTGTTGACCCATATAACAGCTGACATCTGTGGAATGAAGTTGCCATGGCTTTATGTGGGCATGTGCTTTTCCTCCTTTTGTTGGCACATTGAAGACCACTGGAGTTATTCTATCAATTACCTGCACTGGTGAGGATTCGTTATGATATGAAATATTAAGCCTGTAGAAAACATTTCACTAACATAATACCATTTTTCAGGGGTGAGCCAAAGACTTGGTATGGAGCTCCTGGATATGCTGCAGAGCAGCTAGAGGAAGTGATGAAGAAACTAGCTCCAGAGTTGTTTGTTGCTCAACCTGATCTACTCCATCAGTTGGTCACCATTATGAATCCCAATACACTGATGGCTCATGGTGTGCCGGTATGAGTGCATTTTGATTTTTTTCAATATATTGTAACAAATTTTTGATTTAATTTATACTTTTTATATGTGCATATTTTGTAAAACATTCTGTACTTCTTTTACAGATATATCGAACCAATCAGTGTGCAGGAGAATTTGTTATAACCTTTCCACGTGCTTATCACAGTGGCTTTAACCAGGGCTTCAACTTTGCTGAGGCTGTGAATTTCTGCACAGTGGACTGGGTAAGGAAAATATTTTTGTGCTGAGTTGTCAGTAAAAGGAAAATTGCCAAGGTTATAAAATGCATCATTCTGTTGACCAGGGCTAACAACTCTAAAGTCAATATACAATTGTGGGACTAGAATGGGCCAGTGCTTTTGTATGGAATGTATCACATGCACCTTTGTACCTGAACATGCTGGGTATTTCCTTCAGTTCTCTGTGCAGACAGAATGGAGAGGAGTGAAGGAACGATAGTACATTATGCTGCTGGTAATTAAGGGAATAAAGAAAACATGTTCTGCATAGATGTGAGCAGCCTATTGCATTAGGGTCTGTTTCCCAAAGCATTATATATATATATATATATATATATATATATATATATATATATATTTCTTTCTCGTACATCACGGGACACAGAGCGACATAGTCATTACTAATGGGTTATATAGATACCGTCAGGTGCTGGCACTGGCAACTTCCAAAACCGGAAGTACCCTCCCCTATATAAGCCCCTCCCATCCGGGAGCACCTCAGTTTTTTGCCAGTGTCTAAGGTGTTGGCCAAGAAGAAACATGTGTTTTTCACTGAGCTTGCGTACAGGTTCTTTTGGGCCTCAGTAAGCTATTCCGGATCCGACCAAAAAAGCTTCATAGCTAAACGGTCGGTACCCGGGCCTTGCAGAGAAGAGCAAGGTTTTGCCTGTAATGCTTCTCTTAGGAGAGCTGGACCCTGGGATCCAGAGCTCTGGTCATACCCACGACCAAGATGTTTTCTGTGCAGGGTGCTATACAGGTCCAGGGGAGTGGAATCCTTGGGAACCCGGTCCCTGAAGGTTTGATTACAATGCCTGCCGTGATAGGTGAAGTTTGGGCTTTTGTGGACCAAACAAAGTCCTGCGGCGGGGAACAGGTAAGTGGGGGCCCCCAGGAACTTGGTTCTATTGGGGGACCCCCAAGCCTAATTTGTCTTTCTGTCTGTTACCTAATGGTATTCCCGCAAAATTCTGTGCATGCCTGTAACTACTAAAAAAATGTAATAATTTTTAATGGTGGTCGAGAAGAAAAAAATAAAAATTTTTTTATATATATTTAAGATATTAGACTGCGGTACCTGTGTTTGTCCACTAGAGGCCGCTGTGGAATGTTTTCTTGTCATGTGGACTAGTTTCTTCTCAGCAGAGCAAGTCCAGGCAGATGGTGAGTTCTCTTATGGGAAACTGCTTCCTCTGCCATGTTGCAATGCTCGTCCATCCCCCGGCCTGCGGCAAAGAGGGGCCCTGGCTCTTGTCCCTAGTCTCCATTTTTCAAAATTAGCGCCGAAGGCGCACGTGGCCGCGCGCGTGCACGCGCCTCTATATATAGAGGTGAGCCAGGAAAGGGGGCGGAGCCTGGGGGATGACGCTCTGTGTGCGCCGCAGCGCTTCTGCGCATGTGCGGGCGTCCCAGCATGTAAAAACCACAGTTTTGTGTGGTGAGCTGGCTATGAAGTACAGAGACAGAGCTGGCAACATTTAAAAAAGGGCATACAGCAAGCGGTTGATACAGGCATCCCCTAGAAAGGCACATTAGTAGACACCAACTGTGATATAGCAGCAATTGTGCTAGACTATTCTCAGTAAAAGTGGTGTATTACGGCTGGAATACCTCAGCTTTAGGCTTAGGAATATGCCGTCCAGAAGCTCCGGAACTGAATCTTCCAGGAAGCGAAGGGGGTCTCATCGGGCTCGGAGGATCTTGGGCATACTTCTGCTGCACCAGTCTCCCCTGAAGTTCAGAGGTAAGTGACCGTAGAGACCCCGCAGGGGTACTTGGTACTGTGGCTGTCCTCAGTTCACCTGCTCCTGTGTATGTAACAGAGGAGGTTTTTTTCCTCAGCTCTGGGAGGATTAGAGAGAGATTGTCAACATTTATCGCTGCTTCCCTGTCAGGGAAAGCACGCCCGATCTCCGTCTCCTCCTTCAGAGTGCCTGTTAGCAGAGCAACAGTCCCATACAGGGATCGACCTGCCTGAAGGGGATCAGGATGAGGTTGATTCTGTTATAGAGGAATCAACAGTGGGGGAACCTTTTCTCAGCATCTCAAGCTGAAAGATTATGGGTTCAATCTCTGACTAACATGGTCCGATCAGCATTTAAAAATGCACCTTGCGGAACCATCAACCACTACTGTATCCTCGTTGGGGTCGCTAGAAGCCCCCAGACTGTCTGTTCTTTTCCACTTCACTCTTTACTGAAAGGGCTCATTTACCAGGATTGGGAACGTCCTGAGAAAATATTTATTCCCCCAAGAGATTTCCGGTGGTCTATCCCATGGAGGATAAGTTCATCAAAAAAAAAAAAAAAAAATGGAAGGTCCCTACAGTGGACGCAGCCATCTCTTGTATGTATAAATCACTGACATGTCCAGTGGATAATGTCCAAATGTTCAAGAACCCAATAGATAAAAGATTGGAGTCCTTATGAAAATCTGCTTCTTTCTACAGCAAGCTTGGTGACACAACCAGCAGTAGCAGCTATTGGGGTCTGCTAAGCAGTGAAGGATCAGTTGAAACAGGTCTTGAGGGACTTGACAGATCAGCAGGCTTTGCCCTAGCTGATCTGCCTAGAGCCTTAGGCTTTGCGGTTGACGCCATAAAGGATTCAGTCCATCAGGCCTCCCGCCTTACGCTGTCTATAGTACATATGCGTAGGCTCCTATGGCTCAAAAACTGGTCTGCTGAAGCTCCCTGTAAAGAATGGCTGGTTAGTGTCCCATTTCATGGTGAACGCTTATTCAGGGAAAACCTGGACAAATATATCCAGAAAATTTCCAGCGGTAAAAATATGCTCTTGCCGGTTAAAAGCAGAGTTAGAGGTCCCTCTTTAAGAGGCCTGCTTCTCCAGTCCCTGGGGCATCGGCTGTGTAACAGTTCCGACGGCCTCCTCGGTCAATTCCCGGGGGTAAAAAACAGGGACAATAGCAGGGTAATGAGAAACCCTGGGTCAGGGGAGGTACAAAACCTCCCCCAAAGTTAAATTCATTGAAGCCCCCACTCAGTCGGGTGGGGGGGAGGACTCCAGTTGTTCGCAAGAGACCTGGCGGGACACGATCAAGACAGATAGGTGCTCTCCGCAGTATGTTTGGGATACAGTTTGGAGTTAAAAGACTCTCCTCCTTCCCATTTTTGAGGTCAAACGTGCCAAGGGATCCCCGGAAGAGAGAGTCCCTCCTGTTGGCACTAGAACAACTATTGCTCCAAGGAGTAATTATGGAGGTTCCCCTGGAAGAATGAGGGTTCGGGATTTACTCAAACCTCTTTACAGTCCCGAAGCAAACGCGGACGGGAGGCCCATATTAATTCTAAAAGGGCTATACAAATTCCTGTATATCAGGACTTTCCAATAGAGTCAATCCGATCGGTGGCCACTGCCCTACAAGGGGAGGATTGGTTAGCCGCGATCGACATCAAAGATGCTTATTTGCGCATTCCCATCTTTCCAGTCCACCAAAAATTTCTACGCTTTGCAGTAGAAGGGCGCCATTTTCAGTTCAGAGCCTTACCCTTCGGTTCGGCCACAGCACCACGAGTGTTTACAAAAATTCTGGCCCTTTATTGGCCAATCTAAGAACACAAGGTGTAATGATAATGTCATATCTAGATGACTTGTTGCTGATAGACCACTCAGTGGAAAAACTAGACGTGGTCGTTTACAAGACAATCAAGTATCTGGAATCTCACGGTTGGATTATCAACCGAGACAAGTCACCCCTAAAAACCAGTCAAAAGTCTGGAATACTTGGGGCTAAGGTTGGATTCTGGCCAGAGAAAAATATTCTTGCCTCGAGGAAAGGTGTTGTCTTTGAAAGATTTGATCCACTTAGTGGGTACAAAAAAGACAGCCGTCCATACGCCTGTATATGAGGCTGCTGGGAAAGATGGTGGCATCATTCGAAGCAGTACCCTACGGTCAATTCCATTCAAGGAATTTGCAAGGGGCCATACTGTCAGCCTGGAACAAAAAAGTTCAGGCCCTAGACTTACAATGTCCTTGTCCCCTTCCGTTCGCAAGAGCCTCCGTTGGTGGTTGGTTCCCCAGAATCTGGAAAAAAGGAGATCCTTCAGTCTGATTTCTTGGAAGGTGGTCACTACAGATGCCAGCCTTATAGGCTGGGGAGCAGTACTGGAGCAATGGTCTCTCCAGGGCAGATGGTCGGATGCAGAAAAGGCCCTGCCCATCAATCTCTTAGAGATACGAGCAGCCCGGTATGCCCTAGTAGCATGGACATCCAAACTCCAAGGGTCCCCTGTCAGAATTCAATCATCAGGGGGGCACCAGGAGTCGTGCAGCCCAGAGGGAAGTAAATTACATCCTGAAATGGGCAGAAAAATATGTCCCAGCCATATCTGCGGTATTCATTCCAGGAGTGGAGAATTGGAAGGCGGACTTTCTAAGTCGCCAGCAATTAGGCCCAGAGGAAGGGTCCCTTCACCCCGAGGTTTTCTGGACAATATGTCAGCGGTGGGGAACATCGGATGTAGATCTTCTAGCATCCAGATTCAACGCAAAGGGGGACAGGTTTGTCTCTCGGACAAGGGATCCCCTAGCTTGCGGCTCGGATGCCCTAGTGTTCCCTTGGGATCAGTTCAAGCTGATATATGCATTCACACCGCCACAATGGTTACCTCGATTACTCCGCAGAATCAGGGTAGAAAAGAAACCAGTGATTCCGGTGGCTCCAGCGTGGCCCCGAAGAGCGTGGTACGCGGAGATTGTAAAATTTCAGTGGGGAGTCCTTGGACTCTCCCACGTCGTCCGGACCTGCTTTCGCAAGGACCGATATACCACCCTTCCTTACCAGCCCTAGGTTTGACGGCCTGGCTATTGAAGCCCACATTCTAAAAAAGAGAGGGCTCTCTAATGCTGTGGTATCTACCATGATCAATGCCAGGAAGCCGGTATCCAGGCAGATCTACTATAGAATCTGGAAGGCGTACATCGCGTGGTGTGAGGCCAAGAAATGGCATCCACATAAGTACGTAATAGGTAGGATTCTGGACTTCCTACAGTGGGCTGTAGATAGGAAGCTTGCCTTGAGTACTATCAAGGGTCAGATTTCGGCCTTGTCAATATTTTTTCAAAGGCCCTTGGCTTCGCATTCACTAGTCAAAGCCTTTATACAAGGAGTGGTGCGTATTAGTCCTCCGGTTAATATTCCCATATGTCCATGGGATCTAAACTTGGTTCTGTCGGTTCTACAGAAACAACCATTTGAACCATTACAGCATATTTCCTTGGTGCTTCTCACCAGGAAATTGATTTTTCTAGTAGCCATTTGTTCGGCTAAAAGAGTATCGGAATTAGCAGCTATGTCCTGTAAGGAGCCATATCTGGTTATCCATAAGGACAGAGTAGTGTTACGTCCTCATCCAGCCTTTCTTCCTAAGGTGGTATCGAGGTTTCATTTGAACCAAGATGTGGTTCTTCCTTCTTTTTTCCCCAAACCTACTTCGGTAGAGGAAAAGTTATTGCATTCTTTGGATGTAGTAAGAGCAGTTAAAGCTTATCTAAAAGCCACTGCTCAGATTCGCAGAACGGATACTTTGTTTATTCTGCCGGAAGGCCCCAGAAAGGGTCAGGCAGCGTCAAAATCTACTTTAGCCAAGTGGATTCGACAGGTCATTATGCAAGCTTATGGCTTGAGAAGGAGACCGCCTCCGTTCAAAGTTAGAGCGCACTGCACGAGAGCAGTTGGAACTTCATGGGCAGTGCATCACCAGGCCTCCCTGGCTCAAATCTGTAAGGCCGCAACATGGTCTTCAGTACACACGTTTACTAGGTTCTACCAGGTGGACGTTAGAAGTCAGGAGGATGTCGCCTTTGGGCGCAGTGTGTTGCAGGCCGCAAAAGATCCTCATGTCTGATAGCGCTCAGCTTATATATGGTGTATCCCCCCCCTCATTTGGCATTGCTTTAGGACATCCCATTAGTAATGACTATGTCGCTCTGTGTCCCGTGATGTACGAGAAAGAAAATAGGATTTTTATAACAGCTTACCTGTAAAATCCTTTTCTTGGAGTACATCACGGGACACAGAGCTCCCGCCCCTCTTTGGGGACACTTATTGCTTTGCTACAAAACTGAGGTGCTCCCGGATGGGAGGGGCTTATATAGGGGAGGGTACTTCCGGTTTTGGAAGTTGCCAGTGCCAGCACCTGACGGTATCTATATAACCCATTAGTAATGACTATGTCGCTCTGTGTCCCGTGATGTACTCCAAGAAAAGGATTTTACAGGTAAGCTGTTATAAAAATCCTATTATATATATATATATATGTGTATATATATATATATATATGGCAGTAGGTCAGAGATTGGTGTCTGGTAGTTTTTTATAATTTGTTTTTTACTCTTACAATTTTATTTATTTTTCCAATATTATATATATATATATATATATATATATATATATATATATATATATATATATATATATATATATATATATATAAAAAAAATTTTTTATCGGGGTTCTAAACAGACCCCTGATGTCTCGCTTTTGTGACAGAGATTCCCCAATCCCTTTCTCTGCATCCAAGCAGCACAAGGTGGTTAGGGTGTGCCCAGGCACGCATATGACTACCTGGATGACCTCCGTCTGTCAAGGATGGCTCTTGAGTACCTGTTCCTGACTGTACAGGTGTTTGGATATATCCTGAACCTTAAAAAGTTGTTGTTAACACATTAATTGGAATATCTGGGAATAGTTCTGGACACTTGAATCCTGTCTTGGACAGAATATGTTTCAAGCTTTCTCAGCCATGTACATTCCCAGCGTGGACAACTGGCAGGTAGATTTTCTTAGCTGGCAGTGTTTGGACTCAGAAATGTATCTCTGCGCCCAGACATGTTTCCAGGACCTGTGACACCGATGGTGGATGTCAGGTTCAACAACAAACTGGACTTTGAAGCTTCTTCCTTCACTGCTTTGCACAATTGTAACCAGACTAATGCCCCGTACACACGACCGGTTTTCCCGAAGAGAAAACTGCCATTTTTTAGATTGGTCGGGAAAACCGGTCGTGTGTATGCTCCATAGCAGTTTTCCAGACGAGAAAACTGCCCGCAAAATTTTTAGAACCTGCTCTATTTTTTCCCATCGTGTTTCCCGTCAGTCTTTTTCTCGTCGTGAAAACCGGTCGTGTGTATGCTTTTCCGAGGGGAAAAAAAACACGCATGCTCAGAATCAAGTATGAGACGGGAGCGCTAGTTCTGGTAAAACTAGCGTTCGTAGTGGAGATAGCACATTCGTCACGCTGTAACCGACTGAAAAGCGCGAATCGTCTATCACCAAACTTTTACTAACACGAGATCAGCAAAAGCAAGCCCAAAGGGTGGCGCCATTTGAATGGAATGTCCCCTTTATAGTGCCCTCGTACGTGTTGGACGTCACCACGCTTTGGTCAAGCGTTTTTTTAATGAACATGTGTATGCAAGGCAGGCTCAAGAGGAATCACGTCGGGAAAAACGTCGGGTTTTGGCATGTCAGGAAAACCGGTCGTGCGTACGAGGCATTAGGGTATTCCAGTGGTTCTCACAGACCTGAATTGGCCCGGGTAGAGTTGTATACTGGCCTGCTAAGACTTCTCACAGATGTACAGTGAGCTCTATAAGGCTGCACATGCTAAATGTTTGTTGGGTCTATGGGGCAGCCGAAGAGGTGCATTACTTCCTCTTTGTTCCAGCAGGCTCCTTTGATTCATGCAGCCAGTCTGCCGCAGCCTGTTCTGTAAGCTGGCTCCAACTGCAGTTACACTTCTGCATCCGCCATGTACAATGCAAGGGTAAATTATAAATAAAAGCAAAACTTTTTATTTTAGTTTTGTACAGAATAGAGGGAGATTAGAACACCTGCCAGGCTTTTTATTGCTGTCTGTGCTCCCGTTATGGAGATTTACCGTCTTTCTTTGTTATTTTTACCATTATCAAATCCCAGATTTTGGGTTGTCCTTATAACCATAATAAAGAGGAAATCTTCCAACGGGGCACTAGTTCTGGTGACCCTGGTGTAACAACCAGGGGATTCCCTCACTAGAAGTGATTTCGCTCCCTTCCTGTTTTGGCTATGGGATAGAAAGTGAAGGGAATTTTCTACAATTGTACACAGATGACAAAAAATGACAGGGATTATAAGTCTTCCTTAAGTCGGCCATAGATGGATTGAATCTTGGCTGGTTCAGCAGGGATTTTCGATCAATCCATGAGCAGGCTGGTTGTACTCAAGTTGGTCCATCAATTGACTTCAGTACAACGAGCCTGTCAGATTTTTTTTTTCATTGATAATCGTGTTCTGTCGATGGGGAAGGCTCTCTGCTGACAGAACACAATAGCGCTGCGAGAGGGGTTCTCCCGTCTACACTGTGTTGATGGGAGAATACAGAAATTTTCTTTCCTTTCGCCCGTGGTGAAAGGAAAGAAAATTGCATAATTTATGGACTGCTTTAAACCCTTTAAAAATAGGAAAAAAAAAAAGTTTTGTCGTTGGTTTTACTTTAAGGGCCCTGCATTGTACATGATGACCGCAAGGCCCTGCCAAAAGACTTGAGCTTTAGGTGAAGAGAGCAGTGCCAGACCCTCCTGGAGTGGGCAGTCGGGTAAGTGATGCAGCCTCTCATGCCGCGTACACACGATCGATTTTTTCGACGGTGAAAACACCGGCGAGAAAATCGACGTGAAAAACGAGGAACAGCTTGTTCCCCCCCACACACGCCCGTTTTTTAAATGACATTTTTTTTTTGGCCGAAAAAAACGACCGTGTGTGGGCTCCCCGGCAGTGTTTCCTATGGGAAAACTGCCGCAGAAAAAAACGACGGGAATCACAACGAGAAAAATTAGAGCATGTTCTAATTTTTCTCGTTGTGATTAATGCAGTTTTTCCCGTCGAGAAAAACGACAAAAAGCCCACAGACTATCTTTTTTCTCGTCCAAAGGAAAAAATTTAATTTTTCTAGACGGGAAAAATGATCGTGTGTACGCGGCATTATTCTACTCCCAGGCATAAATTAGCTTTTTGGGCTTGTATGCCTATGGTTGGGCTTTATTGTAAATTGCAGGTATATATGGTTTCTCTAAGCTGCTACTATTTTTTGATTACGTTGGCCCCAGGTCCTCAGTTTACATGATCATAGAGTAGAGTTTATTTTTCCCACATAGGATACCAGATGCAAGGCACATTTTGGATGTTTTTTTCTTCTTCAGTAGACTTGTATAATTATGCAGCATTACCAAATTATTCTTATTTTTGGTGCACACTCCTTCTTTTTTGTTACCTCAGCTGCCTCTTGGTCGCCAGTGTGTGGAACATTATCGGCACCTTAACAGATATTGTGTCTTTTCACACGATGAGATGATATGCAAGATGGCTTCTAAAGCTGCAGAACTGGACGTTGTTCTTGCATCTTCCGTACAGAAAGATTTAGCCCTCATGATTGAAGAAGAGAAGGCTCTTCGTGAGGAAGTTCGTAAAATGGTGAGAACCAATATTTCTCTTTATATCGTGTTATTCAATATGGTAAAAGAGTAATAAAGTTTCAGTTTATAGTTGACGTGGTCCTGTATTCTAAAAATTTGTTGGTCTAACATGGATTTATCCAGAACAGTTTGGTGTGACAAAGCAATTGGTAAACAAAATGACCAGAGCACTTCCTCAAATGTGACAGTACTTTTCTAGCTTCCTAGGTGCTCACCGAGTTTGATAGACATACCCCTGCCCACGCCTGCTTCCTTTACTGAATATATTAATGGTGTTTTCAATTTATTGTGTCTTACAGCAGAAAGGGCTATTCAAGAGTCAAATAAATGCTAAAGAGCAGCTGTAAAATGCCTACTGGAAATTCTAATTTCCTAAAGCTTTTTTTGGCCCTATTTCTTCTATGGATCACAGGAGTGCAGTTTTGTACTGCAATTCTGTGACCCGTTTTCAGCTGACTGACATTGCTCAGTTGGTTTAGGCTCTGGATCGATCCCAACTTTACAGTAGGGATCCACCCAGATGCCTGGACTGGCAGCTGGCTCAGCCTCTCAGCGAGCCACTGTCTGCTCACTGAAGACTGAGAATGGAGAGGTCGGCTGTAGAAGCAGCAGGGGACAGATGCAGCATTCGATAGATCCACCTAGGAAAGTATAACTTTTTTTTTAACCACTTCAATACCATGCACTTATACACCTTCCTGCCCAAGCCAATTTTGAGCTTTCAGCGCTGTCGCAATTTGAATGACAATTGCGCGGTCATGCAACACTGTACCCAAACAATTTTTTTATCATTTTGTTCCCACAAATAGATCTGTCTTTCGGTGGTAATTGATCGCCTCCGCGATTTTTTATTTTTTGCATAACAAATAAAAAAGAGTAACATTTTTGAAAAAAACTAAGTTTCTTTCTCGTACATCACGGGACACAGAGCGGCATAGTCATTACTATGTGGGTTATATAGTTTACCTTCAGGTGCTGGCACTGGCAACTTCCAAACCGGAAGTACCCTCCCCTATATAAGCCCCTCCCATCCGGGAGCACCTCAGTTTTTTGCCAGTGTCTAAGGTGTTGGCCAAGAAGTAACATGTGTTTTTCACTGAGCTTGCGTACAGGTTCTTTTGGGCCTCAGTAAGCTATTACGGATCCGACCAAAAAAGCTTCATAGCTAAACGGTCGGTACCCGGGCCTTGCAGAGAAGAGCAAGGTTTTGCCTGTAATGCTTCTCTTAGGAGGGCTGGACCCTGGGATCCAGAGCTCTGGTCATACCCACGACCAAGATGTTTTCTGTGCAGGGTGCTATACAGGTCCAGGGGAGTGGAATCCTTGGGAACCCGGTCCCTGAAGGTTTAATTACAATGCCTGCCGTGAGAGGTGAAGTTTGGGCTTCTGTGGACCACACAGAGTCCTGCGGCGGGGAAAAGGTAAGTGGGGGTCCCTCAGGAACTTGGGTCTATTGGGGGACCCCCAAGCCTAATATGTCTTTCTGCCTGTTACCTAATGGTATTCCCGCTAAATATCTGTGCATGCCTGTAACTACTAAAAAATTTAATAATTTTAAGAGTGGTCAAGAAAAAAAAAAAAAAATGGTTAAACCGCGGTACCTGTGTTAAACCACTAGAGGCCGCTGTGGAACGTTGTTTTCTTGTCATGTGGATTTTTTCTTTCCAAGTCAAAATCCAGGCAGATGGTGAGTTCTCTGGATGGGAAACTGTTTCCTCTGCCATGTTGCAATGCTCGTCCATCCCCCGGCCCTGTGGCAAACAGGGCCCTGGCTTCTGGCCCTAGTTCCTTTTCAAAAAGAGCGCCGAAGGCGCACGTGCCCGCGCGCGTGCACGCGCCTCTATTTATAGAGGTGAGCTGGAAAAAGGGGCGGAGCTTGGTGGATGGCGCTCTGTGCGCGCTGCAGCGCTTCTGTGCATGTGCGGGCGTCCCAGCATGATAAAAAGCACAATTAGGTGTTGTCAGCTGGTTATGGAAGGCAGAAACAGAGCTGGCAACATTTAGAAAGGCATACAGCAGGCGGTTGATGCAGGCATCCCCATAGAAAGGCACATTAGTAGACACCAACTGTTTATATAGCAGCAATTGTGCTAGACTATTGTCAGTAAGTAGTGTATTTCGGCTGGAATACCTCAGCTTTGGGCTTAGGAATATGCCATCTAAAGTCTCCGGGACTAAGAATCCCAGGAAGCATAGGGGGTCTCCATCGGGCTCTGAGGATCTTGGGCTTGCTTTGGCTGCACCAATCTCCCCTGAAAAATCAGGTTAGTGATCGTAGAGCACCCTCAGGAGTACCTGGTACTGTGGCTGTCCTCAGTTCACCTGCTCCTGTGTATATAACAGAGGAGGTTTTTTCCTCAGCTCTGGGAGGACTGGAAGAGAGATTGACAACATTGATCGCTGCTTCCCTGTCAGAGGGAAAGCGCGCCCGATCTCCGTCTCCTCCCTCAGAGTACCTGTTAGCAGAGCAACAGTCCCATACAGGGATCGACCTACCTGAAGGGGATCAGGATGAGGTTGATTCTGTTGTAGAGGAATCAACAGTGGAAGAGCCATTCTCAGCATCACATGCTGAAAGATTATGGGTTCAGTCCCTGACTAACATGGTCCGATCAGCATTTAAAATGCCCCTTGCGGAGCCATCATCCACTTCTGTCTCCTCGTTGGGGTCGCTAAAAGCTCCCCAGACTGTCTGTTCCTTTCCAATCCATCCTTTACTGGAAGGGCTCATTTACCAGGATTGGGAACATCCTGATAAAATATTTACTCCCCCCAAGAGATTTCCGGTGGTCTATCCCATGGAGGATAAGTTCATCAAAAAATGGAGGGTCCCTACAGTGGACGCAGCCATCTCTTGTGTGAATAAATCACTGACATGTCCAGTAGATAATGTCCAAATGTTCAAGGACCCAATAGATAAAAAATTGGAGTCCTTATTAAAATCTGCTTTCTCTACAGCAGGCTTGGTGACACAACCAGCAGTGGCAGCTATTGGGGTCTGCCAAGCAGTGAAGGATCAGTTGAAACAGGTCTTAAGGGACTTGCCAGATCAGCAGGCCCTTGCCCTAGCTGATCTACCTAGAGCCTTATGCTTTGCGGTTGACGCCATAAAGGATTCAATCCATCAGGCCTTACGCTGTCTGTAGTACATATGCACAGGCTTCTATGGCTAAAAAACTGGTCTGCTGAAGCTCCCTGTAAAAAATTGCTGGTTAGCTTCCCATTTCATGGTGAACGCTTATTCGGGGAAGACCTGGACAAATATATCCAGAAAATTTCCAGCGGTAAAAGTACACTCTTGCCGGTTAAAAACAGAGTTAGAGGTCCCTCTTTTAAGAGGCCTGCTTCTCCAGTCCCTGGGACATCGGCTGTGAAACAGTTCCGACAGCCTCCTCGGTCAAATCCCGGGGGTAAAAATCAGGGACAATCGCAGGGTAACAAGAAACCCTGGGTCAGGAGAGGTACAAAACCTCCCCCAAAGTCAAATGCATGAAGGGTTGCCCCCACTCAATCGGGTGGGGGGGAAGACTTCAGTTGTTCGCAGAGACCTGGCGGGACACGATCAGAGATAGATGGGTGCTCTCCGTAGTAAGTCTGGGATACAAATTGGAGTTAAGACTCCCCTCCTTCCCATTTTATAAGGTCGAACGTGCCAAGGGATCCCCGGAAGAGAGGATCCCTCCTGTTGGCACTAGAACAACTATTGCTCCAAGGAGTAATTATGGAGGTTCCCCTGGAAGAATGCGGGTTCGGGTTTTACTCAAACCTCTTTACAGTCCCGAAACCAAACGGGGACGTGAGGCCCATATTAAATCTAAAAGGGCTAAACAAATTCCTATATATCAGAACTTTCAGGATGGAGTCGATCCGATCGGTGACCACTGCCCTACAAGGGGAGGAATGGCTAGCCTCGATCAACATCAAAGATGCTTATTTGCACATTCCCATCTTTCCAGTTCACCAAAAATTTCTACGCTTTGCAGTAGAAGGGCGCCATTTTCAGTTCAGAGCCTTACCCTTCGGTCTGGCCACAGCACCACGAGTGTTCACAAAAATTCTGGCCCCATTATTGGCCAATCTAAGAACACAAGGTGTAACGATAATGGCATATCTAGACGACTTGTTGCTGATAGACCACTCAGTGGAAAAACTAGAAGTGGTCGTTCACAAGACAATCAAGTATCTGGAATCTCACGGTTGGATTATCAACCGAGACAAGTCAGCCCTAAAACCAGTCAAAAGTCTGGAATACTTGGGGCTAAGGCTGGGTTCAGACCAGAGAAAAATTTTCTTGCCTCAAGAAAAGGTGTCGTCTTTGAGAGATTTGATCCACCTAGTGGGTACAAAAAGACAGCCGTCCATACGCCTGTGCATGAGGCTGCTGGGAAAAATGGTGGCATCATTCGAAGCAGTACCCTACGGTCAATTCCATTCAAGGAATTTGCAAAGGGCCATACTGTCAGCCTGGAACAAAAAAGTTCAGGCCCTAGACTTACCAATGTCCTTGTCCCCTTCCGTTCGCAAGAGCCTCCGTTGGTGGTTGGTTCCCCAGAATCTGGAAAAAGGGAAATCCTTCAGTCCGATTTCTTGGAAGGTGGTCACTACAGATGCCAGCCTTATAGGCTGGGGAGCAGTACTGGAGCAATGGTCTCTCCAGGGCAGATGGTCGGATGCAGAAAAAGGCCCTGCCCATCAATCTCTTAGAGATACGAGCAGCCCGGTATGCCCTAGTAGCATGGACATCCAAACTCCAAGGGTCCCCTGTCAGAATTCAATCGGACAATGCCACGGCAGTGGCATATATCAATCATCAGGGTGGCACCAGGAGTCGTGCAGCCCAGAGGGAAGTAAATTGCATCCTGAAATGGGCAGAAAGATATGTCCCAGCCATATCTGCGGTATTCATTCCAGGAGTGGAGAATTGGAAGGCGGACTTTCTAAGTCGCCAACAATTATGCCCAGGGGAATGGTCCCTTCACCCCGAGGTTTTCCGGACAATATGTCAGCGGTGGGGAACACCGGATGTAGATCTGCTAGCATCCAGATTCAACGCAAAGGTGGACAGGTTTGTCTCTTGGACAAGGGATCCCCTAGCTTGCGGCTCGGATGCCCTAGTGTTCCCTTGGGATCAGTTCAAGCTGATATATGCATTCCCACCGCCACAATTGTTACCTCGATTACTCCGCAGAATCAGGGTAGAAAAGAAACCAGTGATTCTGGTGGCTCCAGCGTGGCCCCGAAGAGCATGGTACGCGGAGATTGTAAAAATGTCTGTGGGGAGTCCTTGGACCCTCCCACATCGTCCGGACCTGCTTTCGCAAGGACCGATATACCACCCTTCCTTACCAGCCCTAGGTTTGACGGCCTGGCTATTGAAGCCCACATTCTAAAAAAGGGAGGTCTCTCTAATCCTGTGGTATCTACCATGATCAATGCCAGGAAGCCGGTATCCAGGCAGATCTACTATAGAATCTGGAAGGCGTACATCGCTTGGTGTGAGGCCAAGAAATGGCATCCACGTAAGTACGTAATAGGTAGGATTCTGGACTTCCTACCGTGGGCTGTAGATAGGAAGCTTGCCTTGAGTACTATCAAGGGTCAGATTTCGGCCTTGTCAATATTTTTTCAAAGGCCCTTGGCTTCGCATTCACTAGTCAAAGCTTTTATACAAGGAGTGATGCGTATTAGCCCTCCGGTTAATATTCCCATATGTCCATGGGACTTAAACCTGGTTCTGTCGGTTCTACAGAAACAACCATTTGAACCATTACAGCATATTTCCTTGGTTCTTCTCACCAGGAAATTGATTTTTCTAGTAGCCATTTGTTCGGCTAAAAGAGTGTCGGAATTAGCCGCTATGTCCTGTAAAGAGCCATATCTGGTTATCCATAAGGACAGAGTAGTGTTACGTCCTCATCCAGCCTTTCTTCCTAAGGTGGTATCGAGGTTTCATTTGAACCAAGATGTGGTTCTTCCTTCCTTTTTCCCCAAACCTAGTTCGGTAGAGGAAGAGTTATTACATTCTTTGGATGTAGTAAGAGCAGTTAAAGCTTATCTAAAAGCCACTGCTCAGATTCGCAGAACGGATACTTTGTTTATTCTGCCGGAAGTCCCCAGAAAGGGTCAGGCAGCGTCAAAATCTACTTTAGCCAAGTGGATTCGACAGGTCATAATGCAAGCCTATGGCTTGAGAAGGAGACCGCCTCCGTTCAAAGTTAGGGCGCACTCCACGAGAGCAGTTGGAACTTCATGGGCAGTGCATCACCAGGCCTCCCTGGCTCAAATCTGTAAGGCCGCAACATGGTCTTCAGTACACACGTTTACTAGGTTCTACCAGGTGGACGTTAGAAGTCAGGAGGATGTCGCCTTTGGGCGCAGTGTGTTGCAGGCCGCAAAAGATGCTCTTGTCGGATAGCGCCCAGCTTATGTATGGTGTATCCCCCCCCCCTCATTGGGCATTGCTTTGGGACGTCCCACATAGTAATGACTATGCCGCTCTGTGTCCCGTGATGTACGAGAAAGAAAATAGGATTTTTATAACAGCTTACCTGTAAAATCCTTTTCTTGGAGTACATCACGGGACACAGAGCTCCCACCCCTCTTTTGGGGACACTTATTGCTTTGCTACAAAACTGAGGGGCTCCCGGATGGGAGGGGCTTATATAGGGGAGGGTACTTCCGGTTTGGAAGTTGCCAGTGCCAGCACCTGAAGGTAAACTATATAACCCACATAGTAATGACTATGCCGCTCTGTGTCCCGTGATGTACTCCAAGAAAAGGATTTTACAGGTAAGCTGTTATAAAAATCCTATTTTTTCTTTGTTTCTGTTAATTTTCTTTTGTAAATAAGTACCTTTTCTACTTCAATGACGGGCACTGATAAGACGGCACTAACGGGCACTGATAAGGCGACACTGATGGGCACCGATGAGGTGGCACTGGTAGGCGGCACTGACGGGCACTGGTAGGCGGCGCTGATGGGCACTGGTGGCTGGCATTGCTGGGCATCATACATTTTGGCTGTGCCATGATGGTGCCAGTCAGTGCCCATTTGTGGGCACTGATTGGCATATATTTTTTATGTATTTGTGCATGTGGATTGCCATGGGGGACTTACCTGGCCATCCACATGCTTGGGGCTTCCCTTGTGGTCCTGGGGGGCTTCCCTGGTGGTCCAGTGTGGGTATCCGAGGGGGGGCTGCGCTGATAAACAATCAGCGCAATCCCACCCCCCCCCCCCCCGTCAGGAGAGCCGCCGATTGGCTCTCCTCTACTCGCGTCTGTCAGACGCGAGTGAGGAAGAGCCGATCAACGGCTCTTCCTGTTTACATCATGATCAGCCGTGATTGGACACGGCTGATCACGTGGTAAAAAGCCTCCGCCAGAGGCTCTTTACCGAGATCAGTGCAGCGGTGTGTCAGACTGACACACCGCTCCACCGATCGCCGCGATGCGTGCCCCCCCCCGGCGCGCGGCGGCTGTTATCCTGCAGGACGTCATATGACGTCCAGTGTGGATAACAGAACCACTTCCCGGACGTCAATCTGCTATTGACTGGGCGGGAAGTGGTTAAACATATAATACAGAACACAAGATCTTAGGCAGATATCTTTTAGGTGATAGGACATTGGCAAAAAAAGAAAAAAAAAATCTGTAGCAATGTCCCCCATACAACCCCTCCCACTCCCAGCAAGCCTCACTTTTTTTTTTTTTTTAAGTGTCGTTAAACATCTGGATTTCAACTGAGAGAAGCTTACCTCCTTCTTTTTTAAGTTATGGCCTTTTTTTTCTTATAGCTCCGGGAACATAGGAACTGTGACAATACTTCTGGCACTGAAGTTGTACAGATCTTGGGCCAAGGTTGATCTGTGCTGGAGCCCAGTCCCTTTTGACCCCTTCGTGGTATGTCTAGCATAAAGCAAAGTCAGGGTGTTGCTTGTCTTGAACACCCTGGTGCAGTAAATCACAGGCTTCTTAGCCTTTCTGAACCCAGTGTGCTAGCACTGTGATCTCTGGTGGCTATTGCAGAGAGCAGGCTGAGACTGATTTTAAACTATGTCACAGCCATGGAATCAGGAGTGCCTGTTTTTAAAGTGGTTCAATTTTTGACCTCTGTCTGTTGCATGGGTTGTTGGGGCCTTGAGCTTCCTGGCCTTATTGTACATGTGCATGCCATTTTTTTCTCATGGTGATCTCTCTAGTTGGAAACTCCTCTCTCATGGTACAGATCAGTAATCTTTAGACAATTTCTGGGTTTTAACAGCTTACAGTGCTTCCTCTTCCTCTTCACAGCAGTGAAGGTTGAGTACCCCATTGGGGACACTGCATTACACATGGCAAATCATACAGGCAGGAGAAAATGGTCCAAGGTCCTCATTGGCTCAGACTCTGGAAACTCCACTGCTCCTCCGGCTGAACACCCCTTCTACCTATCTAGGGAAGCGTTTTCTCACACCATGACCACCTTTTATGGAAAATTCCAACCTAGGAAGTACTCGGTGAGAGGCGTTGTCAATCTTCCTGTCTTGTCTGGACCCCTACAGGCCTTAAGTACCATTAAAGGGGCAAATATCGGCCCTGGCACTTGATCCAGAAACTTGCCTGTTTACTTAAGGTCTTTTCACAGGATGTTGCACCCATTGTTCCCCCTCTACATTCCCCTATGAATCCGTATGACTTTAACCTTCTTCTTTCAGACCTTTGAATCCATAAGAATGTCTGTCTGACCTCACTAATAAAGTTGCCTTTTTCTCTGCTATCGCCTCTGCGTGGCGACTCTGAGTCAGCAGCCTTATCTTGTGAAGAGCATTTCCTAATACTACACAAAGGCAAGGTTGTGCCAAAGTATCATTTCTCCCTAAGGTGGTTTCCTCCTCCTCCCTTAGCCAGGACATTTTTCTTACCTCATTATGTCCTGCTCCAAAATATCCCAAGAAAATTGGTAGCATCACAACTGATTTATCTCCGTGGTTAAAGGACAAGGTTGTCTTGGTCTAGGTTCTCTTGGTCTAGGTTCTCTTTAACATATAGGGCCCATTAACACAATACCTCACTGCATCAATAAAGTGTGCTGCGATAGGCAGCTCAATTGCAGTTTAAAAAAAAAAAAGATAAAATTGTGTGAGCTGCACTTTTTTGCAGCTCAGCCAAGAAAATCAATGGCATTGCAGAACACAAGCGGACATACAGTGCATTACTTTGTGTTTTACTACAAGTTAAATGCAACATTATGATGTGAATGGGTCCATTGCATACGGCAGAACTCCAAGCCTGTGGCTAATCAGTTGAAATATATGCATAAGATCTGTTGTGTCTCTTCACATACTTGAAATTCTGTGCATTCACTCTTGTTGATCACCCACATTTGCGATGGTGCAAAGCCAGTTACATAGTTACCGTGATTGTGATGACACCCCTTTATTGTCCAGTAGACAGATACAAGAAGGTGCAGTGCTGAAATGACATCCCACTATTACTTTGTGGTGCGGCACTGGTGTATTATTTAACTGGTTATAGAAAACTCTGCAATTTTAAGCAGATAAATCCGTTTACATGTTTTAGAGCTGTGTATCTAGCTCTTTAATAATTATGTTTTATTTTTCTGTAGGGTGTTGCTGAATCTGAAAAGATTGATCTGGAGTTACTAGCAGATGATGAGCGGCAGTGTCTGAAGTGTAAGACAACCTGCTTCACATCTGCAGTGTATTGTTCTTGCACTCCTAGCAGTCTTGTATGTTTGTACCATATTGATGATCTCTGTTCTTGTCCCCCACACAAGTATATTTTAGGGTAAGTAAACTCTATAAAGCTTAGTGTGTTAAGGTTTTAGAAGATGCTGTATATTTCCTAGTAGAACATCATTCTATAATTTTTATAAATAAATGAATAGTGTTTAGGGAGTATCGGGTAGTTGTGGATTTTGTACATTCAGCTGTAAACGTGTTTGTTCCTTGACCTGTACATAGACTAGATAACAAATATATAAAAGTGTATAATAATTAAAGCAGATGCTTGTTAGCATGCTCTGACGGCACTGGAATGAAATACTGTGGCTATAATGTAGAATACCTGGATTTGTGTGGACTGGTCTAATCTCAAAATAATTTCTTGGTAGACTGGGATCATCTGATAAACAGTGTTCAAGAAGCATTGCAATGTTATAGAATTCAGCCTTTCTCTGCACTGTGCTTGAGTGGTTTCATTGTAAGCAAAAAAAAAGACTGATTTACACGGGCACGAATATATTGACGACCGCTAACATTTAAGGGATAAATGTACTTTCCTAGTTAGCTGTGTTACAATTGCAGAAATTTCAAGAGCAGTGGAGACAGATATAGATATAGATATTTTACTGTGTAAAAAAGTGATGCTGCAGTAAGATTTCTAACATTACTTTTTTGCCATGTTCCCAGATATCGCTACTCTCTTGATGACTTGTATCCCATGATGAATGCTGTGAAGTTACGTGCAGAATCCTATGATGCTTGGGCTTCTGAGGTTGTTGATGCTCTTAAAGTAACAGCCAGTAAAAAGAGTAAGTTGCATTGTTATGGCATGGTGCAGCATCCTTGATACTATTGGTTGCCCTCTGACCTATCATTCTAGCCTTTCCTGCTAGTATGGACACTAAGGGGGCCCATAATGATTCAGATTCTGTTGTGCACACAATCTAACCATTATCGCCAGAAGACACCATAGCGTTATGGCAAAATTAAGAGCCATATACCGTATATACTCGAGTATAAGCCGACTCGAGTATAAGCCGAGGTACCTAATGTTGCCCAAAAAACTGGGAAACCTTACTGACTCGAGTATAAGCCGATGCCCCACTGTTCCCTAGCTCGCTGTTCCCTGTAAATATAAATTTTTACATTGTAAATATTACCTGTAAAGAAGCTGCGGCGTCCATCGTTCGAATTCCACGGTCTCTTCCTGTTCCTTCCTTGATAGGCGAGTCTCAGCAGACACTCTCCGCCTATCATGATCATTCTCTCATCCTTAGTTTTCCCAGCAGACACTGTGTTGGGTGTTCCGCCAATCACAGACGTCTGCTGGAAAACTGAGGATGAGAGAACGATCGTGATAGGCGGAGAGTGTCTGCTGAGACTCGCCTATCAAGGAAGGAACAGGAAGAGACCGCGGAATTTGAACGATGGACGCCGCAGCCGCAACTTCTTTACAGGTAATATTTACAATGTAAAAATTTCTATGACTCGAGTATAAGCCGAGGGGGGGACTTTCAGCCCCAAAAAAGGGCTGAAAATCTCGGCTTATACTCGAGTATATACGGGTACTTAAAAAATGGTTTCTGACTAAAGTGAAAAAACTTGTGTTATGCGATAGGCTAAAATGAAAAATGACACATTAGCCATTATCACAAATGTAATAGAGGAAATTTTTGTGCCTTGAAAAATTTTGATTATGGTTCTCATTTTGCCTTAATTTAATGGATTTATTATTTTTTTTAGGCCTTCCCAGTCTTCGAATTCTTATGGAAGAATCTGAATGTAGGAAATTTCCTGATAATGACCTTTTGCGACACTTGCGTGCTGTTGTGCAAGATGCGGAGAAGTGTGGAACTCTTGCACAGCAACTGCTGAATGGAAAACGCCAAACCAGGTTATACAGCTAGGAAATGATAAAACTGAATTCTGTGCATTGTATAAAAGAGCGGGTTAAAATGTATCTGTACTTGGTGTATGTAAACCGTAAATACATTTTAGTATGTGTATACAATGAGGCACAATATTATAGCTTTTTTTTTATTATCAAATTTTCAATTTCTTGGTGTACATTATGGTATTCTGGAATGAATGGGTTATGTAGCTACCATCAGGAGATTGAACACTGGAAAAGGACAGTCCTTTATAACTCTTCCCACTACCAGCAAGTCTTATTTATTTATTTTTTTTGCTGCCGTTCTTAGGAGAATGGATGTATTCTCCCTGAGAAAAGCAAGCCACTCTTGTTTTTCTTATCTTTTTCTAACTTTTATTTTTTTTCTAGCAAGATTCTTTAGCTGCTGCTGAGCCACTGCGGCTCATTTTGGCAGCTTCTGGTTACCTCTTGGCTTTGCCCAGGGAAACTGTTCTCAGACACCACCAGGAAGAATTGGGCAGTCAACGCTTCGTTCAGTGCTCACCTAGGCGTGTGCTGTAGTGTGTTCTACAAGTCCAGGGCCGTGGTACAGCCATTACTGGAACCCTGGTCCTAAAGACTCCCTAGGGGGGTATGTCTACTGGGTGAAGATCACTGGATGAGCCTTTGTCCCTAACCTCCCTAAAGGTTGACTTAGAGAACTGCAGGACACACCGTTGACCTAAAGAAAAAAAAAATGGAGCTCCAAATGCAGGTCATTCTGCTT
Source organism: Rana muscosa (assembly GCA_029206835.1). Classification (NCBI taxonomy): domain Eukaryota; kingdom Metazoa; phylum Chordata; class Amphibia; order Anura; family Ranidae; genus Rana; species Rana muscosa. The sequence goes on from CM055117.1 coordinate 323,998,874, forward strand.
CAGGTGGTGAGATAAGTCTGTTTTTTTATTTTTATTTGGCCCAATGTTTGACTTATCAGGCTTTCAGCCTGGGTGCCCAACTGTGGCTGCAGTTTCCTTCTCAGACGGGTGTACTGAGCATGTGCACATGGACCTCATATGGACGACTTCTGGCTGCACCTTCCTCACCACAGCACAGTGATCCTTTGGATGTTCCTGAGCTCTCTACTGTACTGTAACTAGTGAAAAATGGTTTAACCCCTCCTGCGCTGCAGTATGTGGTTGCGAGTACCCCTAGTGGGACAACTCGCATTTCATGGCGCATCAAAGGCACAAGGGGGTGGGCCAGTGTTCTTTGCCGATCTATGTTCAGGAAATCGCTCAGGGAGGGTCTGCAGTATGTCCCCTAAAGGTCCTAATTCTGCATGCCTGTACAGCTTTTCCCAAAACTACGTGGCTGCCATCCCCAGAGTCCTCCTTTACCCCTTCAAAGGAGTTGCCATCCTACTTATCTAGAGGAATTTTCTGTCACAATGTCTGAATTTAGATTTCACATCTAATATTCCTATGGCTGCGTCTGCACTTCCTGAAGAGGAGCATGATGGTTCAGAGGACTCGATACATAAGGAAGTTCAGTCTGCTGATGTTTCTTCCAAACTTAAAGCAGAATTTCACCCAGAAGGAGAAGTTCTGCTTGTTTGCATTTCACCCCCTCTCTTTAACAATTGGCTCTTTTTAGAGGGTGGTGTTTGACTTCACCCGCAGCCTTCTGGGACACATCGCAGAAGACTACAGGACATTCACAAAGTGCAGCGCGGCTTGCCCATACGCATTGGGTAGCTGGCTGTGATGCTGCAAGGCTTCACTGCCGGTTTCCCGTAGTTAAGATGCCGCCTGAACCCGAAACCGATTGAAGAATCGGCTTGAGTGAGGACAGAGCTGGATCCCTGGAAAGGTAAGTATCCTTATATTAAGTCAGTAGGTACAGTATTTGTTGCTGCTGACTTTTAATTTTTTGCCGGTAGACTGGAGTTCCTCTTTAAGCTGGCCATACACTATATGGTTTGATTGTACAACATCTGTACAATCTTTCAGATTTTTTAAAACTATTTTAGGACAACACACCTAAACTGCCCATTCAGTTTGTACCAAATCAGGCAGGCAAATTACTACATGGTCTATCTATAGAAGATTGTACAATTGGATTATATAGTGTATTTTTAAGGATAATATTTCTATCCCTATTGATGCAGTGCACATGTACCTTGACCTAGCACAACTGAGTTGGCCCTGCCAAAGGTCATCAGCCTGGGTTTCCTATATACAGCAGATAACGCGTTTCAGCCTTAAAAAGGCCATTATGGCTGAAACGCATTAACATCTGCTGTATGTATTTATCTTTTATGGAGTTGCAATACATTTTTACTTATAAAGAGCATGTATAGAGTTGCAAACTGTTTTCTACCCATTTACTGTGTTGTACAGTGTCTGGCATCATCCTAGTGAACAGTAGTTACTGAAAAAGTGGACTGAGCTGCTCAGAGACCCAGCCATTTCTTGTTTTGGAGCCCATTCACACCAAACACGATGCAGGAAAGGGGTGTTCCGTGCACGTTTACCTGCACCACAAGGTTACTCCTTTTTATTGCTTGCTAAATAACTGAGGCTTGCTGGAAGTGGAAAAGGTTATACATGGCTGTCTTTACCAATGTCCCATCTGCTGAAGGCAGCTGCATAATCTGTTGGTTCCAGAATACCATCCTGTGTGTCCTGTTATATACTCCAAGAAAAAGATTTTACTGGTAAGACAAAAATCCTATATTTTATTTTTTGGTGTGTAAATCTATTATTGCCAAGTTTTTTACCTGGAAAATTTTGCCATTAACTGTACTTGCCATCTGACAATGCTAAGCCACTGCATCACAATTATCAGCATTGTCAGCCTGTGCTCTTTAAGCTGGGCTGCAGCCCAATGTCAAACTGACTGACAGTGAAGCATTATGCCAATAGTTCCAAAATGTGATTTCTTGAGCCTGTATATATGGTATTTAACTTACAAAATGAGGAGTGTAGTATTTACATTTTCTTCTTCTTTTTTTTTTTTTTTTTTTTTTTTTTTTTAATGAAACGAGATTTTCTATATCCTGTGCTCCAGTGCTGTCCACAGGTTCATCCTTGGTTCAGTGCTGCCGTTCCTCTTGAGGCAGAGAGACAATCATGTCATTCTGTCCATTCCCTCTGAGCCCAGACTGTTAACACACTTATGGGAAATAAGTCATCACACAGGCTCTAGAGCTGAGCAGTACTCATGTCATGTGAGTGCTGCTCATTCTGAGAAAAAGACCCCCTTTTTACCGGAGTGCCTCTTTAACGGCCTATGTCCACCTGCCTTTCTTTGCTTCAAGTGGGGTTTGAATTCCCAACATTCAATAGGAGTGCAAAGCCCACTAGAAGCAGATAAACTACAGGATACAAGTAGATCAAAGGTCAGTGAATGAATCATCTTAGAAGTGTCACAAAATGTCAAACTGATGCTGTCGACATTGGCCCCAAAGCCAATGTGTTTTTGCCTTTTTCTTCTGCCATTCTGATGTAGCTAGTTGTTTGTCAGTAACTAATAGAGCCTGTCCTCATTGCAGGTTCCGGTCAGGGGGTGGAAAGTCTCAAAATCAGCTAACTATTGCTGAACTCAAGTCTTTTGTAAAGCAGCTACATTCTCTTCCATGTAGCATCAACCAGACACCTCAGCTCAAGGTATTTATATATTTATAAAAATGAACGTATTCTCAAGCATAAAATGTAACGGCAGTAGACAATTTCCATGCTTGGCTTAAAACTAGGGATGCACCAATGGCACTTGTTTTTTTTGGCAACGAGTACAAGTACAGATATTTTACTTTTTTTCAAGTACTTGCCGATACCAATTACCGATACCTAATTCCGGAATTTAGGGAGATTAAGAGGAGGAGGTGCGGGGGGGGTCTCCATAATCTATCAGTGTGCTGTGTAATATTACCTTCTGGGTTAGACCAAGCGATAAAGAAACACAGGACTCCCAAAACTCAGCACTGCCGGCCCCGACCATATTATCATCATCCTCCTCCAGTTCATACAACATGTTTGCGTGCAGGAGTAAGTAACAAAATATGGTGTATTGAGTGCAGAAGTCAGGATGAGAGTGGGGTGTGGGTGTAGGGGGAGAGAGACAAACGGGTAAGAGAGAGTATAAGGACAGTGACCAAGAGAGAGGGGTGGGGGGAGAGGGGGGGACAAAAATAGAGAAATGGAGGCAAGAGAGAGAGAGGAAGAGAAATAAAGGAGAGATTCTCTACTGCACTACAAATCCCGGCATGGCAGACTTCCATTCCTCAGCTCACATAGCACAAGGAGATGTTCACCAAAGGGGTCATTACAGCCGGTCAGCCTCCCCCTATATATATATATATATATATATATATATATATATATATATATATATATATATATATATTACACATACACATATACACATACACACATACACACACACACACATACACACACACACGAGCGGGGACACCACGCCCGGCTTTCACCACAGGTGTCCGTGTGATATAAGCAAAGTTCTTTTACCTTCGGGTCAGCGCTGTGCACCTGGAGCCTCCACCGAGAGTTACCTTGAACAATGTCTGTCAGGAAATGAGCCCCACACCATTAAAGTTCAACACTCCTTTATTCTTCTTGAATGAACACAATCAGTTGAACTCCCTTGGTAGAAACAGAACAGAAAAGGAGGTGTGAATGCAAGTAGGCCCAGACACAATGTGTTCTCCACTTTCCTTCCTGAAAGTTGGTTGCGGTCTCCGAGCGAGGGGGAATTTCCTTCCAGGCGGTCTCCGATGAGAGGCTCACCCGTCACTGGCAATCTGCTGCACCAGGTCTTCGAGTGAGGAGCTCCCCCCGGTCCATTACGCCTTCCGGATTCGGGTACCCACTCCTGGGGTTCCCTAGGATCTCCTTCCCTCACGGAATTCAGTGTTGGGCACTGAGCTCCAGAGCTCCATCTGAGTACCTCACCCCAGGCTAAAGGTGCCTGGGATGGAACATGACCTCCGGCTGTCCTCTAGGCCTAGGCCCGCCTAGAGAACCGACACGAACCACCATCCGCAGGCTGAAGGTGCCTGGGATTCGACCCCATGACCAAGATGGCCGGCCTCTTTATACCCTCTCCCAGCAAGCACGGCGGATTCCCCGCCCCACCATACCGCTGCCGAGGGAGGACAAAAAGGAGGCATGACACACAGCAATGATTCAACCCCAGCCCAGGGCGACAGCGCCACCCGCTGGGCTGCAGGGAATTTCACATCGCCAATGTCTGTCAGGTTCAAATTTACACCCGGGAAAGTACATACCATATATATATATATATATATATATATATATATATATATATATATATATGGTATGTGTAATTTTGCATCCAGAAAGTATTCACAGCGCTTCACATTTTCCACATTTTATGTTGCAGCCTAATTCCAAAATTCTCCAAACATTGCCCCATAATGACAATGTAAAAGAAGTCTGTTTTGATATAGATAGAGATATATATATATATATATATATATATCTCAATATTCACAGCCTTTTCTCAATACTTTGTTAAAGCACCTTTAGCACGAATTACAGCCTCAAGTCTTTTTGAGTATGATGCTACAAGCTTGGCACACCTATTTTTTGAGCAGTTTCTCCCATTCTTCTTTGCAGGACCTCTCAAGCTCCATCAGGTTGAATGGGGAGCATCGGTGCACAGCGATTTTCAGATCTCTCCAGAGATTTTCAATCAGGTCTCTGGCTGGGCCAGTTAAGAACATTCACAGAGTTGTCCCGTAGACGCTCCTTTGTTATCTTGGCGGTTTGCTTAGGGCCATTGTCCTGTTGCAGGTGAACCTAGTCTGTGGCCCAGAGTCCTCTGGTGCAGGCTTATATCAAGGATGTCTCTGTACATTGCTGCATTCATCTTTCCCTCAATCCCGACTAATATCGCAGTTCCTGTCGCTGAAAAACATTCCCACAACATGATGCTTCCAACACCGTGCTTCACTGTAGGGATAGTATTGACCAGGTGACAAGCGGTGCCTGGTTTCCACCAGACATGACGCTTGCTGTTCAGGCCAAAGAGTTCAAGCATTGTTTCATCAGACCAGAGAATATTGTTTCTCATGGTCTGGGAGTCCTTCAGGTGCCTTTTGGCAAACTCCAGGCGGGCTGCCTTTTACTGAGGAGCGCCTTCCGTCTGGCTACTCTGGTAATACAGGCCTGATTTGGTGGAGTGCTGCAGAGATGGTTGTTCTTCTGGAAGGTTCTCCTCTCTCCATAGAGGAATTCTGGAGCTCTGTCAGAGTGACCATCAGGTTATTGGTCACCTCCCTGTCTAAGGCCCTTCTCCCCTGATCGCTCAGTTTGGCCAGGCGGCCTGCCCTAGGAAGAGTTCTGGTGGTCCCAAACTTCCATTTACGGATGATGGAGGCCACTGTACTCATTGGGACCTTCAGTGTTGCAGAAATTTTTTGTACCCTTCCCCCCAGATCTGGACCTCGATACAAGCCTGTCTCGGAGATCTGCAGACAATTCCTTGGACTTCATAGATTTGTTTGTGCTCTGACTGACATGCACTGTTAACTGTGGGACCTTTATATAGACAGGTGTGTGCCTTTCCAAATGATAAATCAACTGAATTTACCACAGGTGGACTCAAATCAAGTTGTAGAAAAATCCCAAGGATGATCAGTGGAAACAGGATGCACCTGAACTAAAATTTGAGTGTCATGGTAGAGGCTGTCAATACTTATGTACATGTTTTTTTAAATTTTTTATAAATATGCAAATATTTCAAACCTACTTCTTTAACGTTGTTATTATGGGGTATCGTTTGGTAGAATTTTGAGGAAAATATGTAATCCATTTTGGAAAAAGGCTGTAACATAAAATGTGGAAAAAGTGAAGCACTGTGAATACTTTCCTGATTGTGTGTGTGTGTGTATATATATATATATATAAATATAAATATAATAGCACAGGGTTAACAACGGGGTCACTGATTATAGTACAGCTGTGTCCTAGTCCACACTCACAGGACAGCACTTGTCTCCTCTACCCAAAAGGCAGCACAGGATTAATACTGGACTCCTTGTAGCCTCAGGGCAGCACAGGGTTAATAGTCTGGATTCCTTGTAGCCTCAGGCAGCTTTCGGGGCAGCACACCTCTCCCGCCACCTATAAAAGTGATCTTGTGGCGAATGCGCTGCCGGGGACCACTTTTTTCAGAAAGCTGCCCATCTGCTGTAAATAAAGATACCGGGGTTATGGCAGCTAGCTGCTGCCATAACTCGGGTATTTAATGTCCAAAGTAATGACATACATTTACAGTTAGGCAGTGGGCAAGTGGTTAAAGTGGAGTTCCACCCAAAAATTGAACTTCCACTTTTTGGAACCCTCCCCCCTTCGGTGTCACATTTGGCACCTTTCAGGGGGGAGGGGGGAGCAGATGCCTGTCTAATAGGTATTTGCTCCCACTTCCAGGCATAGATCACCTCTGTGATATACGCCACTTCCGGCGCCTACTCTATACCCCCGCTGTCTTCTGGGAGGCACACAGCTCCCAGAACACAGCGGGGACCAGTGAAGCGGCAACTCGCGCATGCGCAGTAGGGAACCGGGAAGTGAAGCCGCAATGCTTCACTTCCTGATTCCCTTACCGAGCATGGCGGCGGCAGCAGCTGATCCTTGAGCGACAGATTGGCTTCGGCTGCCCACATCGCGGGCGACCTGGACAGGTAAGTGTCCATATATTAAAAGTCAGCAGCTGCTGTATTTGTAGCTGCTGGCTTTTAATTTTTTGTTTTTTTTTAGTGGGACCTCCGCTTTAATGTATTATATTTTGTACGACTGGTTTGTGTGTGCACACTTTTGGAACCTCCCAAATTCCCTCTTTACTCATATGTAAATTTTTGGTTTGCAAATGTGCTTACTAGAGTTATTTGTTTTATTTTGCTGATCAGAAAGAATATTTCTTAAATTATCCCCCCCCCCCTTTCCTTATCTTTGTATCCCTTATTTACAATACCTCCAGTGACCTTCTTATTCATTTTTTTTTTTTTTTTTTTTATTTGAAGGACCTCCTAAACCGAGTGGAGGAATTCCAAATGTGCAGTCAGAAGCTTTTAGCAACAGATATGCCCAGATCAAGTGATTTGCAGCAGCTTCTTGATTCCAGCTTTCAGTTTGACCTGGAATTGCCCTTAGAAAGTTTGCGAGAACGCCTGGAACAGGCTCGCTGGTTAGAGGAACAAAAGCAAGCCTGCCAGGATCCTGGGACACTGACACTGGATGTTATGAGGAGACTTATAGATTTGGGTGTTGGCCTGGCTCCTCATCCTACTGTGGAGAAAGCAATGGCTGAGCTTCAGGAGCTCCTGACTATGTCCGAACATATGGATGACCGGTGCAACAGTCTGCTCAAAGCAAGGTTAGGTGTCAGTTATATCAACATGGGTCTTATCAGTAGTTAAATTGCTGAAAAGTTGGGAGCCCATAGTAAGTGTTCCTTTCTGTAATGTATAAATATTCTGTTTCTTCTAGGCCCCGGCAAAATCTTAGTTCTGTGACTGCTGTCCTTCGGGAAGCAGAAAGTGTCCCTGTTTATCTTCCAAGTGTGGAGTCTTTAAGGGATGCTGTTGAAAGAGCTCGAGAATGGCTGCAGAAGGTGGAGACTTTGCAGGTTAGTTTTACTCTTTTATATTACTTTAATAGATCATCACAAAATAAGTGAATGTAAACCCGAAACATAAAAATTTGAAATAACCAGTCTACCTCACACAGCAAAGCAATAGAAGCCATCTGCCCCCAGTCTGGTCAGGAAAGGAGCAGCCGATCATCCACAATCCTCATTTATTTCCTACAATAAAGAAACCTGACACACAAAAAAGTGTCACCATCCCTCCTCTCCTGTGACTGACAGACTAATTAGGAGACTTATGCATGGGCATGGGAAAAGGGGCGTGCTTCACACAGCCAATCACACAGATCGCTCCCGAAAGGAGCTCCAGACTGAGGAGGCTGATGCAGATTTTCATAGCAGGAATCCACCGCTGGCGGAAGTTAGCCATAGACATTTGCGAGGGTCAGATGGTCCCTAGCAGTCTCTGTGACTCTCTGAGATCCGGGCGTAACATTATGACGTCACGTCCGGGCTAGCGGAAGTAAACAATGCCGGGGACGTGGCTGGAAATCCTGAGATCTTTTTTATTTATTTTTTGGGTCTCAGGCTTTCCAGCCTGGAGGAGGGATTGTGGGGTCTTATAGACCCCACATCTCTCCATAAAGAGGATTTGTCACGCACTATTCCTATTACAAGAGTTTACATGCCTTGTAATAGAAATAAAAGTGATAAATTTTTTTTTTCCTTCTAAAGGGAAAGTATAAAAATTAAAAAAAATTAAAGCGCCCGCATTCCAGAAGCTAACGCATACGTAGGTCGCGTCTGCATATGTAAACGACCTTCAAACCACACGTGAGGTATCGCAGTGAACGTTGGACCTAACTTTACTGTGTTTTTTGTTTTTTCAGAAAAGTGTGTTTTCCCCCCAAAAAAAGTTGCAATGACTGCCATTTTATTCCCTAGGGTCTCTGCTAAAATATATATATATAATGTTTGGAAGTTCTTAGCAATTTTCAAGCAAAAAAATTATGATTTTTACATGTAGGAGAGGAGTGCTGGAATTTGCGCGGTATGGAAGTGCTTAAAGTGGTTGTAAACCCTATGAGAAAATAAAAAACCTGAAAGACAAAGGTATAATGAGCTAGTATGCATAGCATACTAGCTCAATATGAATTACTTGCCTGAGATCGAAGCCCCCGCAGCCGTCCTCGTACACCGCTCCGGCTGTTACTTCCGGGTATCGCGGGCTCCGGCGCTGTGATTGGCTGGAGCCGCGATGACGTCACTCCCGTGCGGGCGGGCGGGATCCGCAGTTAACGGCACACTCACTGAAGCAACGGCACGTACGTGCCATTGCTTTAGTTTGTTACAGTGTGCATGTGCCGATGACATTGGCACATGCAAATACAGGGGATATCTCTAAACCGTTCAGGGTAGCTACAGGTAAGTCTTATTATAGGCTTACCTGTAGCAAAGGGTTTAAGAGAAGACGAACACATGATATATGTAATGTAATTGTTGAACATGAGGTTTACATCCTTTAATCACTCTGAATATTTTTGTTTTAAGACTGGACCTAGAGTTCCTGTTCTGGATGGATTGGTAGAACTTGTGAATCAGGGTAGAGCAATTCCTGTACATCTTGGTCCTTTGCCAAGACTTGAAGCCCTGGTGGGTGAAGTCCATTCCTGGACAGAGTGTGCCACCAGCACATTTTTAACATCTAACTCGCCCTACACTTTGTTAGAGGTAAGTCCCAAAAAAAAGTAAGGGATTCAGTTATTTCTTTGTCTTCATTTTGGGTTCAGTATTATGCAGCAATAATACTAATAGCAGGGGTTTAGTGGAGTCACTCTGCTTATGTAGACTTTAGTCAAAGTGGTGATCGCTGTGGTAGGGTGGGGTAATAAAGGTTAACACATAGTTTGTTTTAGATTGGTGCATGAATTTCTCAGTCTCCGTAAGCATGTTCTGAACTTGAGGGCAGGAAAACAACACTTTAACAAATTTAAAACTTTTGTACATGGGCAAAGATATTTATGTCTAAGGATACATGAGCAAAGCCTTCCTCAGCTTGACATATACTACACAGTGATGTGTGCATTGAAGCAGAGATGTGCATTATCTGTGCATTAGCCATAGAAGTAAATGGGGCTAACCTGTACACACAGGTACATGTCAGAGCTCGGGCAGAGAAACGGGCATTAAACCATCTTATTTTATTACAGTTAATACCATTTTACTTTACACTTTTCTTTTTCCTTTTAACTGAACATTTAAAATGATTACTTCTGTCACCAAACTTGGGCTGTATGGGCACAAATGCTACCAGTACTCGCTTTTTATCCTCTCATTTTAGGAAGTTTCTAGCATACGTATAATTTTTTATTTTTAAACGTCTTTTATAGGTTCTCTGTCCTCGAAGTGATGTTGGCTCTCCAGGTTTAAAAAGAAAAATGAGAAAGATAAAGGAGCAGACAGCTTCAGGGGGGAAGAAGAAATACCCAAAGCCAGATGGCCTACTGGAGCTTGAGAAAGCTCTAAATGAAAGTAAAGACACTGCTACTGCTGTAAGTGGAATATTTTTGACTTCTATATTTCCAATGTGTGTGTGCTTTTTATATACTGTATACCGTATATACTCGAGTATAAGCCGGGTTTTTCAGATTTTTTGTGCTGAAAATGCCCCCCTCGGCTTATACTCGAGTCACCTTTTTGCGCCTGATCTCCCGGAATTTGCGGACCCGGTACTGGCCGGCCGTAGATCCCCTGGACCCCAAACTTGGCACACTCTTCCTCTACACGTGTGCAAAGTTTGTTGTCTGGGGGACCTACGGCCGGGGAGCACCAATTTTTCAAAACCGGGCACCCCTTCCATAGACTCCAATGTTAAACGTCAGTCTAGGCATGGACACAGTGAGGCATGCAGATGGACACCCTCAGCTTATACTCGAGACAATACGTTTTCCGTTATTTGTGGTAAAATTGGGTGCCTCTGCTTATATTAGGGTCGGCTTATACTCGAGTATATATGGTATGTCTCTCGCTCTCCCCCTCTCTATACCTTTTCATGTGACAACACTGAAGAAATTACACGACACTGCTACAATATAAAGTAGTGAGTGTACAGCTTGTATAACAGTGTAAATTTTCTGTCCTCTCAAAATAACTCCACACACAGCCATTCATGTTTAAACCGCTGGCAACAAAAGTGAGTACACCCCTAAGTGAAAATGTCCAAATTGGGCCCAAAGTGTAAATATTTTGTGTGACGACCATTCTTTTCCAGCACTGTTAGAGACCTTGCGCTCCTACACCTTCCATTTGAGGATGCCCCACAGATACTTAATAGGGTTTAGGTCTGGGGACAGGCTTGGCCAGTCCATCACCTTTACACTGGTTGTCTTGGAGGTGTTTTTGGGGTCATTATCCTGTTGGAATACTGCCCTGCGGCCCAGTCTCCGAAGTGAGGGTGATCATGCTCTGCTTCAGTATGTCACGGTACATATTGGCATTCATGCTTCCCTCAATGAACTGTAGCTCCCCAATGTCGGCAGACCACGACACTCCCACCACCATGCTTGACTGTAGGCAAGACACACATGTCTTTGTACTCCTCACCTGGTTGCCGCCACACACGCTTGGCACCATCTGAACCAACTAAGTTTATCTTGGTCTCATGAGACCACAGGACATGGTTTCAGTAATCGATGTCCTTAGTCTGCTTGTCTTCAGTAAACTGTTTGCAGGCTTTCTTGTGCATCATCTTTTAGAAGATGCTTCCTTCTGGGACAACAGCCATGCAGACCAATTTGATGCAGTGTGCAGCGTGTGGTCTGAGGATCTGACGGGCTGACTCCCACCCCTTCCTCCTCTGCAGCAATGCTGGCAGCACTCTATTTCATCTCTTTCCCAAAGGCAACCTGTGAATATGATGCTGAGCATTTGCACTCAACTTCTTTGGTTGTCCCATGGTAAGGCTTGTTCTGAGTGGAAACCTGTCCTGTTAAACCGCTGTATGGTCTTGGACACCATGCTGCAGCTCATTTTCAGGATCCCGCGTTGCTCTATCCACGGCTTCTCGGCTCTTCATTGGATGGATTGATAGCGGCGCAGCCATTGGCTCCCGCTGCTGTCAATCAAATCCAATGACTCGGCAGCTGGGGGTGGGGCCGAGTCATACACTCGGCATCTATGGACGCCGAGTGTATGACACAGGAACGCGCCCGCAAGGTAACCCCCTCGGGAGAGACATTCCCAGAGGGGGTCATCTAATGCGGGGAGGAGCCGTGGGACCCCAGAAGAGGACGATCGTGGCCACTCTGTGCAAAACAAACTGCACAGTGGAGGTAAGTATAACATGTTTGTTTAAAAAAAAAAACTTGAACCTTTATCACTTTAACTCTAAATGTATAATCTGTTAAGGGTTTTAAAGCATCACCTATGAAAATTTTTGAGCATCATTTGCTGCATTTTCAAGGCTGCACACAATATTTAAAGGGGTAGTAAACCCTCATGTTTTTTCACTTTAATGCATCCTATGCATTAAGGTGAAAAAACTTCTTCTAGTGACCAGCCCCCTGGTCCCCCCCCCTTTTTTTTACTCATCTGAGCCCTGGAATTTGCCACGGCTGAGACGCGCTCTTCCTCTGTCCGGGGTTTTCTTGGCTCTTGAATGGATAGATCGATAGCAGCACAGCCATTGGCTCTAGCTCCTGTCAATCAAATCCAATGACACGGGAGGCAAGGCCGAGTCCTACATTCAGCGTTTATGGTCAGGAGCGTGCCCGCAAGGTAAGCACCCGGGAGAGCGCTTTTCATAGGGGGTTGTACGATGCGGGGAGGAGCCGAGAGAGCTGCCGAGGGACCCCAGAAGTTGAGGATTGGGGCTACTCTGTGCACAACGAACTGCACAGTGGAGGTTAGTATGTTATGTTGTTTTAAAAAAATAAAAAACAAAGCCTTACAATCACTTTAAGTATTGACATCTTCAGTAACTTTTTGCTCGGCTTAGTCATGTCTTGTACAGAATGTTTGGAGATTTTGTGTGCATTAAATTTGAATGTATATTTTTTTGCTTTGATTTAAAGTACAACTAAAGGCAAAACTTTTTTTTTTTTTTTAGTTTTGGATAGAGTAGAGAGAGATTAGAACACCTGTCAGTTTTTATTGCTGTCTGTGCCCCTGTTAAGGAGATTCACCCTCTTTTTTTCCTGTTTACCATTATTGAAAGTAAAGGAAAACCCAAAATTTTGGGTTGCCCCCAGAAAAGTATTAGGGGGGAATCTTCCAATGGGGACACTAGTTCTGGTGGCCTGGGGGTCCCCAAGGAATTCCCTTGTTTTAAAGTGATTTGCTCTCACTCCCTGTTTAGCTATGGAACAGGAAGTGTTGGGGGGGGGGGATGGGGGAAAAAAAATCTGACAGGGGTTGTAACCCTCCCTTTCTAAAAAAAAAAGTTTTGCCTATGGTTCTACTTTTAATAAACGGTTTCACTAATATTAAGCAACATAAAAACTACCATCCTTTTTAGTTTATAGGTCATCTGTTTAAAAAATATTTGTTTTAAGTGTTAATTTCAACAGGTACTTTTTAGCATGTTTGCGAAAAATGGGGGGAAAAAGTCTCCAGCAGTAAAAAGAGTTAAAGGAGGCAGCCTATGTGTATTAATCAATGATTTGAGCTTAAGAATTTTTTAATCTCATCTTCTCTAATTTGTTCATCCTAACAGATGGCAACACTGGGTCAAGCAAGACTGCATGAGATGGAGACTTTACATGCTGTACGCATGTCTAATGAGAACAGAATCTTGTCAAGGGAAGAGCCAAGTGACTGGAAAGTGTGCATATGTCAGGGAGCACCCATTGCTCCCATGATCCAGTGTGAGCTGTGCCGAGCCTGCTTCCACTCTAGCTGCATTACTGCGCCAAAGCATGGATCCCAAGTCTGGCTGTGTCCACAATGTCACCGCTCAAAGAAACCACCTCTGGAAAAGATCCTCCCTCTATTGGCATCTCTACAACGTTTACGTGTTCGACTACCAGAGGGAGATGCCCTCCGCTATCTTATTGAGAGGACAGTGAACTGGCAGCATCGGGCACAACATATGTTGTCTTCTGGAGAAATAATACTGGCACAGGAAAGGATCAGCTCAAGTCACTTCTACAACAGATGGCAAGCCACTTCTGGGCAGCTGACAGAGACTTGTAATGTAAGAGTCTGAGATATTGTTAATTTGTCTTTAAAATTCTTATTTCATTACCATCTACTGCGTGTAGCTGAATGTATAGAATGTGGTTATTTCCAGCTAGGCGATTGTGTCATAGGGCAAATGTAAATATTTAATGTAAGTTACCTGTTCTTCAGGTGTCACAAAGTGTTGGGGCCACATCTTTTTCTTTGCCCCATGAGTGGGACAACAGGACGGCATACATCACCTCTCCATTTTCTCCTGGGCGTAATTGTATCCCTCTAAACAGTAAGTTGCACACGTTTCCTACCTTACAGATTAGACTCTTGTTGTATAACTGTCTGCACAGATATTCAATATCGTTGTAGCAAAGTGTAATTTCTTCAGTTTTGGCACATGAAAAGATATAATAAAATATTTACAAAAATGTAAGGGGGTGTACTCACTTTTGTCAGATACTGTATGTCTGCTATCTAATGTTTAATTTAGTTTCACTTCTTGGCTAAAGGGAAACACAGCGGGGTATTTTTTTTTAACTATCTCCAAATTCACCTTTAGTTTTGGACCAGAATGAAAGGTGAGGGTTTTTTTTCCAGTGGAAACACCTTTTCCTTTGACAACTAGTTTTAAGAAGGGAATACACATCACTTTGGAGATATTTCCTCTCACTTCCTGTAGTTAGATGGTAGCCTTGAAATTCTTTAATCTGTCTGGTAATTTAGCAAAAACTTTATAATCAATCAATTTGTAAAAATCTGCTGACAGTTTTCTGATGTCAAGCTGGCAGCAGGTCTAAGCAGTTATACTTGCAGGTGTGCACCTGTTGAGAAAGGACTCTAAGATATGCAAGAGCTGGTACTTAGCTTGTTTAAACAGTCTCTTGATAAGAAACAGGAAATACAAATCTCCCCTCTTTTCTGGTAAGATTTTGTCTGAAGAAAAGCCAAGAAATCTGTAAAAACATTCTAAAATGCAAAACGGGTGAATGAGAATACTCTTTAGAGAGTAAGACCCCTTTCACACTGGGGCGGGCAGGAGCGGTGGCGGTATAGCAGCGCGATTTTCAGCGCTGCTATACTGTCGTTCTTACCGCGGTATGCGGTCGCTAGGGGGGTTAATTTAACCCCCGCTAGTGGCCGAAAAAGGGTTAATACCGCCCGCAAACCGCGGCTATTGCCGCGGTTTGCGGGCGGTATTACCGCGCTGTCCCATTGATTTCAATGGGAGACCGCGGTAAAGGAGCGGTGAACACACCGCTCCTTTACCGCTGTAAAGAAGCGGCTAGCAGGACTTTTGGAGCGGTCCTGCTAGCGCACCGCTTCAGTGTGAAAGCCTTCGGGCTTTCACATTGAAGGCACAGGGCAGGATTTTTTCATGCGGTATAACAGCGCTATTATTAGCGCTAAACCGCATGAAAAACGCCCCAGTGTGAAAGGGGCCTTAGAAGCTGTTGGGAAGTTTTTTATTACGTTTCTAACTATGGCCATCTGGATACAGGAATTAATGTAGTATAATATAGCTATGCTCTGTCAAATATGCCCAAAGAGACTTTAATCATCCTTAAATCCTTTTGCACACACAGATTGAAATGCACGGTTAGTTACGATAATACAGCCACTGTTTTGGTATTCTAATATCTTATGCCACTGGCTGGCAAAATACTATAGCAAGCACTGCAGATTTGTCAATCCATGCTGCATAGGAATTCCATAACAAGTGTATGGCAAGCTTAAATAGGTGGAAGAGGCGAGATCTTTAGACTCCCAATCATTTCTTAATCACAGGGGAAGCAATAGTAGTACGAGTGCCTATTGATGACATAAACAAGAGGATCTTGTTATATATATATATTAGACGGTACAGTGTAGCATGCCATACATATTAGCATGTGTTGGCATTACACAATCCAAATGCTATTCAGAGGGCGTAGTAAACTCCCAGAGACACGGTTTATGTGGTCAACAAGAGTGAATAGAGTAAGGCTTGGTGAGGTGACAGGTGATCTTCACTCAAATTGGTAGCCCTTCCTATTTTTTTTTTAAAGCCACAGAACTGATTTGTCCCACATGACAGTTTACTCTTCCGGCATCTGTCATTTTGATTCATGCAAACATAAGGATGAACATTTTAGACTGATATTGGCAAATCTCAAAAGGTGTGTTTTTTTTTTTTTTTGTTTTTTTTTTTGTTTTTGTTTTTTGTATCTAATCTAAAAATATATAGTTTGAATTAAACTTTTCTTGATTTCATGATTTGTTTATCAAATCAGATGTGTATGGAAATGTTCAGTAGAAGCAGAACTTTTGATTCACCAGTGAGGAGGGGGGCATAAAATCTTACAGGTAGACACGTAGGGCTTTTTATCTCAGGGAATAACCACAATTGGGGCAATTTTTTTAAGCCCGCTAGATAACATTCCTCAGTTAAATTCAGCATCTGGCTAACCCCTAGAAAGAATGTCTTGATCTCCGAAGCAGTTGGTTCAGGCAACTGTTTCTCTCTCTTTATCAACTTGAAAATTGAAAATAGATCTTCATGCCTAAATTCTGCGTCTGATCTGGCTTTACACAATTGGAGTGTTACCTATTGTATTCCACATGTAAGTGATGCAGAGATTACCATTTCTGTGGGAAGATACACTGTTATTACACCATATAGGGTGTTCGTGTCAGCTGAGGAATAAGATACTGGCATAATCCCCATGTTTGCTAATAAGCCTAATCTAACAGATGCATTTGCTGTTCTAGGTCCGATCTTAAATTTCTTATGTTATTGTCTGTTTAGACATAAGGCTTTCAAGCCAAAAGTTACAAGAATGCTGCAGTTATGTGGAGTAAGTCAGTTAAATTTAAATACTCTTGCCTTCTGTTAGGTCTGAATGGTGAGCTAGATGAGTTACTGATGGAAGCTCAGCTTTTACAAGTCTCACTTCCGGAAGTACAAGAATTGTATCAGGCACTTATGACCCAACCAAGCACAACAAACCCAGAGAGCAACCTAACTCTCTCAGGAAAAGACCGGGGACCCAATAAACAGCAGGGAACAGAATGGAACGCGGCACGTTCTGAGGTAACAAGAAATAGATTTTGACTATTGACAAATTATTTTGAATCTGTAGGTTTTCTCAAATAAAATGTCTGGATCCTCATTATTCTGAGGCCAGGGAAATGCTGGACAAAATTGGAGCGATATGTAGATGATGAATGTTAAGCTCATCTCTCTCCACTTGTATTTCACCCCTATTTACCTGTTTTTCTTCATCCATTTTTCTGCACTGAAGGAAACAGGCCAGGGTCTCGCATCAGATATTTGCTGGTCCGTTTAGGGGCACAAGCTTTTATGAGAATAGCAACTATTTTGTCAGTATCTGTAATGTTGGGGGCATTGTGAGCCAATTCTTTGGATCCAGTACAGTTTGTATTGTCCCTTACCATTCAATGTTGCTAGATGGCAATGCTTTGCCCTGAACAAAAAGTTGGTATGACTACAGTAAAAAAAATAAAAAAAAATGTTTTCTTTTTTTTAAGGCTGTGTACTGCATAACCAAGAAGGAGAGGTCAGACAGCACAGAGAAGAAGTTGAAGAGGCGTCATGAGGGTATAGAGAGGAGGATGAAAAAGACACCAGCTCCTCGAAAAAAGAGGGTGAAAACTATACAATCCAAAGGCTTATGCAGTAGAGAGCAACGGCTTGATAGAGACAGTGACTCAAATAGTTCTTTCACATCTGAATCGGAGGATGAAAATGCAATTTGTCCAGCAGATCATTGCATGGAACCAGAAGGAGATGAGGTAGGTTTTAGGATTTTTTTACAGGCATTTTGTCCTTTTATTTTCACCTGGCAATTCTGCCAACTTACTTTTGTCCCAGGGAAGCTGCCCTTACTCGCATCATCTTCATTACAGATTAGTAGTTTACAGAAGGAGAATAAGATTGTGCTATTAATGCAGCTCCCATGAAATGACAAGGACTCTGTTTCTGGCAAGATCAACGGGTGTTTTCTGTACTTGCTGAAAATATTTCTAGCCTGAAAAATTAAAACTAATGCAGTCACCATATCTAAAAACTGGTAAATGCCAATATATTAAATTTTTTACTTGGGTTTAAATGCCATCTCCTGAATGCAGCAAGAGCATGCATTCCAGGTAAATGGAAACAGACACAATCACCATCAGATGTGGCTCAAACGGGTAGAACAAATGAATATAATGGAAGAACTGTTTTGGACATCCCGGCAAAAACGATGGATTTACTTGGAAACATGGTTGGCAGGGAATCTTTTTTTTTTTGGGGGGAGGGAGGGTAAATTTTTAATTTTGAAAGGAAGGGAGGTTTTTCTCTGGATTACCATAAAAGCTTTGAGTAAGGCTGTAGGAGGCAAATTGATTTCGCAACATAGAGAATACATTATCATGGTATAGTAATTAATAAATAGAGATGGATACTATGTTGTGTATGATGTCCATGGAATGTACTCCTTTGTTTTCTGTTTCAAATAAAATAAAAAATATAAATTTGAAAAAAATAAATGCCCGTTAAAAAGATAAAGAAAACATTGCAAAAATCGTAAGTATTCACCAGAAATTAAGCAGTCTATTGTGTTTTTATTGATTAAATACTTAAAAAAAAAAAAAAAAAAAAAGACCGCTTTGTTTAAAAAAAATTGGTTTCTCCACCTGGGCAGGTTCAATCCCATCTTTTTTTGATTGATCAAAAGCATTGTTTCTTGATCATACAGTGAAGGACACAACCATATTTTTAGAATACTGGGTTATATGTTGCTTCCCTCAGATGACTAGACACTGATAAGGACCCCCAAATACAATTATTTATTTTTTTATAGTGTCCTTGGGTCATGGATGCTTGATTACGTAACAGCTCTTCTGGCTACTTGCACAGTTTATGAATTGGTATTCTAGGCCTGTCACTGGAACCGATCCAAACCGTGCCAAAAAAAGGAAGGGGTGGGGTTGGCCTGTTGGCCTGTACATATACTTGGGCACTGTGTCCTTGGAGGCACCATTTCAAGAGGGTTTAAAGGCTGCAGCCTGCTTTTTTTTTTTTTTTTTTTATATCCTGCCTTTAACCTACCTGGCGGTATGATTCTGTCTGGAATTATGTACCAAAAGCGGTACAATTATTTTGCATGGAAATTTGGTGTTATGTATTGTAGGCCTGCAATTCTTAGTAATTACTTACTTAAACCTGACCAAACAAGAGTCTAGTAGACATCCCGGGTATGATGAAGTTTGAAACACAAAATAATAAATTATAATATAATAAATAACTATAAATAATTATAACAAATAGTAATGTAATTATAATAAAAACTATTCAATAATGTAATCAAATCAAAAACACTGAAATTTGCTCAGTTGCAGAATTGTCGCTGTCATTAGATTTTTTGTTTGATGATGAATTTCCCCACAAATCACTATCGTTCAATTCTGCGAGTGATTGTAATTTATTATCACGTTTTTTAGCTGGTCTAAAATCACTTGACATAAAGGGACACTTTTTGGTTGCTATGGACAATCTTCAGTTTCCAGGCAGAAAGAAAAGTTTTTTTAATTTTTATAAAAGTGCATGCAGGACACTGGGCAGACCACTAGGGACAAAGGGGGTGTGTAATTATTACATACAGTACTGTAATCTGTAAGATTACAGTATACTATTTGTTAACTTTTTTGAATTTGGCGCTGAACTCCGCCCCCGTGCGCCGCAACGTCGCAGGGAACGGAGCTCGGCACTCGGCAGTGAGGATCGAGTGAGACACGGCTCGATGACACTGCGGGAGGACATCGCAGGATCCAGGGAACAAGGTAAGTTACTTCCCCTGGATACTGCGATGCAGCCCGAGTCTGGCTCGGGGTTACCGCTCTTAGCATTGAAAACTCACCCCGAGCCTGACTCGGGATTACCGCTAGGGAGGTTAAGAGGGCACATTCTACTGTAGCACATCGTATTAACTCCTTCAGGGCAGTTTGAACCCTCCCCTAGCTGCACTACTGTGAGTACCTTGAGGGGCTTCTTCCCACAAACAAATGGAGGATAAGCAGATGGAAGATGGATGTAAGGGGTGTTCAGACAAGCCTTCTGCCAGTGGGTCTATAAGTGGTGGGGGGTGTTTTTTCTCCAGCTAATAATCCTTTTTCATTCAGCAGAGGCATTTATCTTTCTTCTGCCTTTTGTTCCTCCTCTTCAGTCCCATTGGGCGCATCCCATTCCTCTTGTTTGATCTTAGGGTTTTCCACCTGTATGGTGGGTTTTATGGGAAAAAAATCATTGCCATGTTAGAAACTCCGAGCCACAGAGGCTCACTTCAGTTTCTCTGCCTCGCGGACTGTCTCTCAGACTGTTTTGGCTCCAGGGTAGAAGAGTGCTTTCCTCAGGTTTTGAAGAATCTCTGCAGTAAGAGACCATTTCCATTGTCTCCCCAAAACTCAGATGTACCATCTTCGTACTTGTCGATAAGGTGTGTTGTTGAAAACAGCCCCTGGATTGTGTCTGATCAAAAGTTACCAGTTTGGGGTGCAAGAAGGCTCCTTAGCCACGCAAGACCTTTCTAGTGTGCTCTGCGATGGAGATTTTTTTTTTTACAATGACTGGTCACATCCTGAAAAGGTTTTTATATTTCCGAAAAGCTTTTCTCAGAAACATCGAATGGAAGAGGTGTGTGTATGTGTGTGTGTGTGTATATATGTATATGTATGTATATATATATATATATATATATATATATATATATATATGTGTGTGTGTGTGTGTGTGTGTGTGTGTGTGTGTGTGTGTGTGTGTGTGTAATATATATATATATACACACACACACACACACACACGTGTATACACACACGTGTATACACACACGTGTATACACACACGTGTATACACACACGTGTATACACACAGTTGTTCTCATAAGTTTACATACCCTGGCATAATTTAGGACTTCTTGTCCATTTTTCAGAAAGCATGAATGATAACGCAAAAACTTTTCTTTCACTCATGGTTAGTGTTTGGCCGAAGCCATTTATTATCAATCAACTGTGTTTACTCTTTTTAAATCATAATAACAGAAACTAGCCAAATTACCCTGATCAAAATTTTAAATACCCCAATTCTTAATACCATGTATTGCCCCCTTTAACATTTAATGACAGCTTGAAATCTTTTGTGGTATTTGTGGATGAGGCTCTTTATCTTCCCAGATAGTAAAGCTGCCCATTCCTCTTGGCAAAAAGCCTCCAGTTCCTGTAAATTCTTGGGCTGTCTTGCATGGACTGCACGTTTTGAGACCTCACCAGAGTGGTGCAATGATATTGAGGTCAAGAGACTGAGATGGCCACTCCAGAACCTTCACTTTATTCTGCTGTAGCCAATGACAGGTCGACTTGGCCTTCTGTTTTGGATCATTGTCATGTTGGAATGTCCAAGTACATCCCATGCAGCAGCTTAATGGCTGATGAATGCAAATGTTCCTCCAGTATTTTTTGATGACATACTGCATTCATCTTGCCATCAATTTTGACCAAATTTCCTGTGCCTTTTGTAGCTCACACACCCCTAAAACATCAGCAATCCACCTCCGTGTTTCACAGTAGGAATGGTGTACCTTTCATCATAGGCCTTTTGTTGACTCCTCTTCAAATGTAGTGTTTATGGTTGTGGCCAAAAAGCAAAATTTTGGTCTCATCACTCCAAATTACTTTGTGCCAGAAGGTTTGAGGCTTGTCTGTGCTGTTTTTGACGTATTGTAAGCGGGATACTTTGTGGCATTTGTGTAGTAATGGATTTCTTCTGGCGACTCGACCATGCAGCCCATCTTTCTTCAAGTGCCTCCTTATTGTGTATCTTGAAACCGCCACACCACATGTTTTCAGAGTCCTGTATTTCAGCTGAAGTTATTTGTGGGTTTTTCTGGCAGTTGTGGCTAAAATTTTAGTTGGTCTACCTGACCGTGGTTTGGTTTCAACAGGACCACTCATTTTCCACTTCTTGATTAGAGTTTGAACACTGCTGATTGGCATTCTCAATTCCTTGGATAACTTTTTATATCCCTTTCCTGTTTTTTATACAGTTCAACTACCTTTTCCCACAGATCTTTTGCTTTCCCCATGACTCAGAATCCAGAAACGTCAGTGCAGCACTAGATGAAAGATTCAAGGGTCTGTCAGGAGTCCAGAAACTCATTGACCTTTTATACACACACTAATTACAAGCAAACCGATCACAGAAGAGGATGGTTACCTTTTAATAGCCTTTCAAACCCCTTTTGTGTCAACTTGTGTGCATGTTATCAGGCCAAAATCGCCAGGGTATGTAAACTTTTGATCAGGGTCATTTGGGTAGTTCCTGTTGTCATTATTATTTAAAAAGAGTTAACACAGTTGAATGATAATAAATGGCTTCAGCCAAACACTAACCATGAGTGAAAGAAATGTTTTTGTGTTATCATTCATATTCTCAAAAAAAATGGCCAAGAAATCATAATTTCTGCCAGTGTATGTAAACTCAGGAGCACAACTGTGTATGTGTGTGTGTGTATATACATGTATGCTATTGCCTGCCTCAACAGATCCCTTACAGTTCCTGCTGAGGATGTCCCAGTCTTTAAGGCCATGGTGGACATTTGTTCAGATGCACCAGATTCTTTGCCTTAAAGGTTGATGTCTCTTTTGTGAACATCTAGACTATTTTATTAAGGAAGTCACCAGTGGACAGAGCACTCTTTTGCCCTAGAAAAAAAAAAAGAAAGAAAAAGCTAAGGCTCTTGGAAACAAATCCTCCTCTCTGGGTTTAGAAAGTTCGAGTTCCTTTCATCCTTTTGTATGGAATCAGGCAGGGCAATCAGTGCATCCTGTAACAGGTGGATCCACTTGCATCAGAGGACATGGATGGAGCGATCAGTCCTGAGCTGAGGCAGTTTTTCTGTCCTGGTCTCTACCACTCACTGTTGTGAGCACCAGCGGGCCCATGCTAGATTGAGGTTTCCTCTGTTTTAAGTACTTGGGCTACGTAGGCTTCACAGGTCTAAGATGGGGGGGCCTTTCAGGTTATTCTCATTGTTCTGCACTTGCCCAGACAGATGTGGTATGCTGATCTAGTAAAATTCCTTTAGGGGAAACAAGAATTCAGAAATTCTTAAACATTTGGAACTTCCAAGAGTAGTTCAACCGAACAGTAACCAATAACCACTGAGACATCCAAGAGATGTAGAAATCGTACCACAAATAAGTATATGAAGGAAATCAAATGCCTGCACAGGGCCTAGATCAGTGATGGCAAACCTTGGCACCCCAGATGTTTTGGAACTACAATTCCTATGATGCTCATGCACTCTGCAGTGTAGTTGAGCATCATGGGAAAGGTAGTTCCAAAACATCTGGGGTGCCAAGGTTCACCATCACTGGCCTAGATGAAGACACCTGGAGGCCGCTCCATGGGCTGTTCCAGATTGTCAGGATTTGTATTTATCATCCTGCTTCTTTGTTGCTGGCTTTCATGGCTTGGCTATTGATGTCCAGGTTTTTAAAGACTGAAGCATATCTAAATCTGTAATTCAGAGCTCAAAAGCTAGGAAGGCAAGCTTCATATGGGGTGAGTCATGGGGCTTCTTCCACCTTTTAGGAGTTTCCCCTTGGGACAAATCCTTTCCCTCCTACAGCTAATCCTGGACCAGCTTTTGGATTTCAGTGCTATCAGGGGCCAGATTTCTGCGTTTCCTGTTCCTTTTGAGACAGTTGGCCTTTCACTCACTGTTTTGAGACTTTTGTATAGAGCGTTTCCAAGGTAGTTCTGTTTCATTCTCCTGTGACTACTTGGGTTCTGAATGTGGTTCTCTAATAGTTGGGTTTAAAAAATACACAAATCCTCTCCGCAATTCAAGAACTGCTCTGACATTCCTCTTCTGCTACCTGGCTCCCTGTTCACTCATTTATGGTGTTCTACCAGTCATATGTCAAGGCTTCTTCTGATGTCAACTTCAGACATGAGGTTCTTCTGGCGGCTCCCCAGTTTTCTGTTTTGCTTTAAGCCTGTTAACCTTCATTTTTCTGTGTTTCCAATCCATCTGTTGGAATAAACAGTCTGACTGAGGTTTAAGGCCTTGTTGACACCAAGAGGTGCGTCTGAGCACACGTGCTTTTCAGTGGGCAGCCCCATGTGTAAAAAGCTGGCAGCATGCTTTTTGAAATGTGATAAGTGGGTTGAAAATGGCGCCTAGTGTATTGTTTTAAAACCTAGCTGCCACTTTAAGAAAGTGTAAGCACTGAACCGTATAAAAAATCAATTGTAAAGGTGTTGGTGCTAAAAACATTCAAAATAAATGTTAACAATATTAAGAAAAAACATATGATGATTAAAAAAAACGAATAAATATATAAAGTCTAAAGTGACAATCCCAAAACATAAATAAATTAAATCATCTGGTTTTGATGTTTCTTCAAATAAAAGCTTCACCACGAGTGCTCATGAGGTAGATGGCAATTCGCCAAATGTATCTGACCACTTTTTACAGTAGGTCAAAATGCGCTTAGGTTGAATGGACCAGAGGAATCCTAGGTATGCATCTCTCCACTGAGTGACCCCTCCAGATGGTGTCTCAGGATAAGGGAACAGACTCCATCAAGGACACACAAAAAGATCTCTTATGGTGTAGTAAGTTTTTTTATTTTTTTTTTTATATATTTTTTTTAAAGGTAACAAAAGATTTTGCACTCGCATGTGACTGTGCTATGCCCAGCACTAAGGTGTCTACAGCATGTGCGGGTGGATATATCAGGGCGGTGTGCGATCCACACATCGTTCTGGATATAACAAAAGGATATCACATAGAGGACCGGGAAGTGACGAGTCTGTGCTTCTACGTACGTTTCACCGTACTGGCATCACCTGGATCTTCACATTCCTTTTGTATGTTTTTAACGCCAACACCTTTTACAATTTTTTTATGCTTTTTGAAATTGCGCTGAACCAAAGCACATGGTACTTCAGTACTATGCGCTTTGGCAGGCGGAAAACACAATTTTGCATGTGTTCCCACAACGCACCTAGTGTGAATGAGCCCTTAGACTTCCTGTGTCCCTAGGAAGAAATTAGGGATTTTTGTATTTGCTGTAAAAATCAATTTTTTGGGGGGTCTATTGGAGGGACATAGGTTCCCAACCCCCTGTGTTTATGATCCTACTCCCTGTACTACTTTGCTATAAAACACCCCCCAGCAATGCTGCTTGGTTTTCAGGACATTTCACATTTTGCACGTTTTCTGGTACCTATACGATCGTGCACCAAAGCATTTGCGGTACGACTTTAATGAAGTGATTGCAAGAAATTACACTTTTTTCATTTTCTGACAACAATGTTTATTTTTTGCAGGTTCATTGGGTGCAATGTGATGGAAGCTGTAATCGTTGGTTTCATCAAGTCTGTGTTGGTCTTTCTGCTGAAGCTGCTGAGAAGGAGGATTACGTGTGTGCCCACTGCATTGATGCAATTGCGGCTGCACACAAATGAAGTTCTCCACTCAGATTTGACTGTACTGCTCCCAGGACTTCAGGATTTTTTCCTCCTAGACATGTGCCGGTTTTCTTTTCAAATCCGGCTCCTGATGGTGCTTTTCAGACCCTGAAAACCAATCTCACTCCTTCAAGACAATTGGGATTTAATAAAAATACAAATTTTTTGTATATTTTACTTAACTTTTCAACTGTTACACGTTACAGATGTGCTGGTTCTCCAGCAAAATTAATTGTTCTAGATTGTTTTGCTGTTTAAAGATGAGCTTTCATCCTTTCATACCTCACTGTATGGATCCATGGTCAGTGCAGTACATTAGCAGGAGTGTGAATGAAATGTTAACTTGTGGTAAGGTACCAAGATTTTGAGGTTTCAGTTCCATTAAACGACACCTAGTTTCTGTTTTTGTCTTTTAATGTAGGACATGTTTCCTGAGCAATAACATTTTTTTTTCTCCCTGTCATTAATTCCAATGTCTGAATTGAGATGCTGAACCAGTTGCTCTGATTTAAGTGGCCACTGCAATGAAGTGGGCCTTTGTACAGAATGGTGGATTAGTAGGTGCTTAGGGCAGCCAGCGTGTTAGACATAGCAAACTGAGCTCTGAAAGTTTCCTTAAAATCCTGTTAATTATTATTATTTCTTGTTTGTTTTGGCTTTTCTTGTAGCTTGTATCAAATTTTGCAGTTTATATTGTGGAATAAAATCCTTGGTTACAACAAAATGTTTTTGCATATTTAAGAGCTAAAGCGGGTTATTTAAAGTGCTAGAATGCTAAAATTTCACCTGGTTCTTGAAATCCTTTTACTGGTAATTAGAGCCAATTGATTAACACATGGCATGGGTCGGTGCCATTGCTGACCATCGTTGTGTTTTAAAAAAAAAAAATTATTCTTTATTGCTGACCATCTTTTATAAGTGCTGGTTGACTGGCTGTTATCCTGACCATATGACTTTGATGCTTGAACACTGACATGCAGGAAATACAGATTATAGAAGTCTTCGTCTGTGTTTCTGGCTTGACTGCTTCTCGCTTCTCACAAAGAACAAAATATCAAAGAAACCATTATGAATGATATGAAATGAGATGTATATCTCCAATCTTATGGTTCTATCTTGGATTGTAGCTGACAGACAACTAGCATTTTCTG